>CM065053.1:184103390-185568390 GCA_032883995.1 Coronaproctus castanopsis
TATTCTTAGTGCGAATTCAACTTTAAAACTATCCTACAACCCCTATCGAAGATTCAAGTGCCGACTGTTAATGTTTGTAGTGGATTACTTAACTTTTTAAATAGAACAATGTGTTTCCTTTAGACCAAATTCGATAATGTAACTGAAAAAGGTAGCTAAATGAAATACGGAAACAGAATTTAAATGCGAATGTGGGCTGTCGTTAGAACGAATTACACGAATTAATAAAAATTCTACTAATATATTTTATCTTAAACATTTTTCAAAAGTCTATCCAAGTATGTAGTAAGCGTATTTGTCAGAAAGAAGGTAAAAGTTTATAAAACGTCAACAAATATTTATGTTTATAGCCTGTGTATTTGGATGAAAAGCAGAATTAAAGATAAATAAAGTTATTGATTGTGGAATGTAGTGATTTTTATTTATACTTGATTACTAAAAATAGTTAAAATCACTAAATTTATTTATTTTTTTTTTTTTTTTTTAATTATGCGAAGCTTGTATTCATAATTGTAAAATTGTAAACTTAGTTTTAAATTAATATGTTATGATTTTATATTAATTAATTTTAACTGTATATAGCTTGACAATGGCGTAATTGCCGAGAAGCTTCGCATAATTAAAAATAAATTTAGTGATTTTAACTATTTTTAGTAATCAAGTATAAAGATAAATAAAACCGACAAATGAGACGGTGTTGAAGAGAAACAGAGACAAATGAAACATATTATCACGTTCGTAATGGTAACGCTGAAAAAGATAATTATTAGAATTCCGCATTTTGTGTTTATTTTGATTTCCTATTAATCGCGGTGTAGACCTTGGCACGTGGGATTCCATTTATAGATAAATTACTCGGACAACAAAGGTAGCAGCATGGTCTATATATATATATATATATTATATAACATACTTTTTTCATATATATCCATACTTATCTTTATGCGAATGCATTTGCACACATTGGGCCTAGTAACTGATTTCCGCGTATAATTCTAATTTTCCCGTTTCGTCTATAATAAAATTATATATTATTAATTATTAATTTAATGTATATATATATATATATATATATATATATATATATATATATATATATATATATACATAGTCATGAGCTGAATTTATGCACGAAATGAAATTGTTCCTTTATATATTATAAAATATATGTTGAACTAATTACGGAAGTAAAGAATAAAAAAAGTAGTTGAAATCGCTAAATTTGTATTAAAAAACAAATTTTTGGCTATTAAGCAATTCTCAAGTTTAAATAAATAAAAAACAATAATCATAAATAAAAGACAGAAATTATAAGCTAGCAACAATAATTTAATGATTGAAAAAATAATTGACATTTAACTAACCGAAATTCTATATTAAACTATTGCTTGCGAATAATGAAAGTCCGATATTGCAGTTGTCTCTGCTGCAAGCTTAATCAGGAGAGGCCGCTCCTTGCAATTTTTTATCATAATTAATAGTAATTAAAATTCTCACATTCATTCGCGTTTACCCGGGTTGTCTACTGTTGCTACAATTATTCTCGCGTGCATTAGAATTATATTTAAGTTAAAACTTGACGTAATAATGGTGTTATATTTCAAAAATACACGCGGTTGATAAAATCATATACAGAATATGTACACTTGAAATCTACAAGAATTATTTATTTACTTAAACCGGTTTCTTGATGTGACATGCACGTCACCCAAAACATACACACGGAGACACATGGTGATATGTGAACGGACCATTATGTGACGACGCTTGTGTTCTGAAGTCTAGGACGAAGTAGGCGCAAAGAAAATTTTTAGAAATTTTAGCGATTGTTGTTCATTGAAATTTAGATTTGTTTTATTGAAGTGTCTTATGGTTTTGTAGTTTGGACATTCGAAAATAATATGTTCTACAGTTTACCTCAACCCGCAGGAGCATTTGTCACGACATAAGTACGCGGCATCAATATCAAATTAAATAATTATTTTCTTTAAATATTTGTAATTATAAATACATTTTACTAATATGGCTATGCGCAATTGCGCGAACGCCAGCTTAAGATAATTAGGAATAATAACAATTATCCGTGTGTCATTATTATTATTATTATGTTAAAAATAAGTTTGCTGATACAATCGGCAACTATCAAAAATGATCATCTGATGATCTTCTCTTAGCAACCAAAATTAAATCGAAATAATACATATTCGAGCACAAACACTTGTAAAAGACACGTATAAAAATGTAGAGCGAGAAAAAAATAAAAATTTGTAACGCGAAGATTCAACTGTTTTCCATGAAATAATAATCCTAATCATTTTTATGTAAAAAATAACGGACTAATCTTTTTTTATACGTGAAATAATAAACTAAATCTTCTAATAATTTAACGAAAGTTAATTTTTTTTTTTTATTGGGCTTCCATATCAGTTTACCCATTAAACTATATTATATAGACAAGAAAAAATAAAAAAGAATTATCTTAATTTTAACTATATGGGTATGTTACAGTTAACAATAAACCTATATAAACATATGTATATGTGCATGTTACGTGTGGAGAGTAAGAAAGGAATATTGACAGGAAAAGGAACATTTAGAGATATGAGGTGATTATAGAAGGAGTAACGAGTGGAGCGGTAATATGAACACTCCAGGAAAATGTGATTTGATACAGTGGATATCTGAAGGATGTGAACAGAACGGAGAAGCAACAAGATGCATTTGAAAAAGTATAGCCGGTAGACGATTCTTTCAAAAACGTAGTCGACATAAAGTGACAATAAAACCACGGAGCAGACTCACTTGTATTTCGATATTATAGAACCATGGTAGACAAGGAAGATCAGGCTGAAGTAGTTTATATTTTGTAACATTATAAGGATTATTCCAAGTAGCTTTCCAGTATTCTTTATGAACTGTCTTAATAATAGACAGGAGATCAATGCACGGCGTGTAAGCAATAAATAAATCAAGGTACGTTGTACATTTACCATAATGATTAGCAAGTAAATTCCCTTTAATACCAGCATGACCAGGAATCCATGCAAACTTAACAGAGATATCGGCACCCCGTAAAAGGGTAATGTGATTACGAATTTTAAGTATTATGGGAGAGGAATGAGGATTATAAAGTGAGAACTTTAAGGCCAAGAGACAACTTTTAGAATCTGAAAAAATTATTACCTTTTGAGTTACCCGATTCAACAGAATGAAACGCAGAGCTTGAAAAATAGCCACAGACTCTGCTGTAAAAATGGAAGAAACTCGCAAAAGGGAAAATTTTTTAACTATGTCTAAGGAAGGAATTATAAAAGCTGCTCCTACATGATTCTTTGATTTAGAACCGTCTGTATATACAGCGAGAAATTCTGACCAGTTATCACAAATATGGGATGTAAAGAGAATATTGGCGATAGAAGGGGTGTAGAAGCTTTGAACGTTTTAAAAGAATTTAAATCTATATCTAACGCAAGATCATTATTAAGAAAGGGAAATGAAAAATAAACGGAAGGTGAAGAAGGAAGTATTAATTCACTGTACATACAAAGGTGATGTGCAGAAAAACATAAAATAGGACGACGATTAAAAGAAAATCTCCAGTTCTGAAAAATTTCGAGGAATGAGAGAAATATCGAGTATGAAGTAACTGAGAAAGAGTTTATCAGCCAAATAAGACCGCCGCATAGATGAAGGAGGGACTTTTGCCTCTACTTCTAGACTGGCTATGGAAGTATAGACAAAAGCTCCAAGGGCCAAACGTAGACATGTATTTTGAAGTTTATCTAAAGTTGAAATATACCTAGATGGGGCATTGGCAAAGAGAAAGCTACCATAATCTATGACACTACGAATAAACGATTTATACAAAAGAAGTAAAATTAGAGGGTCACCCCCAAAAGTTGTATGCGAAAGTGTTTATAAGAGATTTATTCGTTTGGAAGCTTTGGAATAAATGGCCTCAATGTGATTAGGCCAATTGAGTCTACAATCTAGGACAAAGCCTAAATACTTGCTAGATGTGGTAAATGGAACGCAATAATTGTCAACCATTAAACCGGATATCGAATGGTTAAAACGTCTATAAGAAAATATGATAGAGTCACATTTATGAGATGAAAGAGTGAAACCCATGTTGTTTAATAACTTACAGATCAATTCTAAAGTACTATTTAGTAATTGAATACCTTCTGAAAGATCAGAGTTGGTTTTATAAAGTACAATGTCATCAGCATAGGTTAAGATATTAATCCTATTACGAGGGCTGAAATAATTTAAACATATAGATATTGAATAAAACCGGGCTTAAAACAGATCCCTGAGGTAGTCCCAAATGTACAACCCTGATGTAAGGATTAGCGATAGACGAATGTTTTAAGAATCCGATTTGTAAATAATTTACATACGCCATAGATGAAAGAAGGAGGAATTCCTAGTGAGGCAAGTGTATTACAAAGCATAGGAATTGAAATGGAATTAAAAGCATTACTTATATCTAGAAAGCACGCAATTAGATATTTACTTGCTATCAAAGACTTGTAAATGTCAGCTACCAGATGAGAGAGGCAATTTAGTGAGCTAATATTATTACGGAAGCCATACATTCCAGAAGGGAACATATCATGTTAATTAATCAACTGCATTACGAAAGTTACTAAATGAATTAAATCTTCTGTTTTACAAAAGCTAATATAATAAATTAGATACTTTCTTTCACATATAGAAGCTTACGCCGACGTTTAAAATTTTTAAGCGATTCCTTTAACGACTCTGGGAGCGAGTTATAGAGAGTTGCTCCCGCATATGGAGCTTGAATCCGAGAGTGGTACTTATTATATGGAGGGATTACAGCTTTTTCCTGGCTAACCTTGTCGTTCCCCTCACAAGTCCAATGTTAAACCAATTTTTATGTAAAAATACAAAATTCAATAGATTTATGTTATATAATTCACGCAAACTTAGATACATCTATAGGCTCTCTCAAATTCTGAACATATATTTCTAATGATACTACTGCTCTGAATTTCTAATAGTTTAGTGTGGTTTTCAGCGGCTCCTGCCCAATGAATAACACCATAATTACGTTAAAACCGGTATGTACAAGGCTACATACAAATAGTACAAATGCTCAGATGAAAAATATTGTTTTAGATAATAAAATAAATAATTTAGTTTCCTTAATTTATTCGCTAGGTAAGTTGGGTGTCTATCCCATGTTAGTCTACTATCTATCATTATACCTAAATATTTAACTTCGTAGACTCTAATTCACTGATGTAGTTTAATTTTTATATTATCAAATAAACTACCTGCCTGATGACTATACACAATAAATTTGGTTTTACTTTTGTTTACAATTAAACAATTTATACCAAACAAACTACAGATTAGGTGTATGTCATCTTGAGCCGGCTTTTGCAAAGTACCTGGTAATCGAGAGTTAACGACTAGCGCTGTGTCATCAACTGTAAAGTCGGCCGGAGACATTCGATTTACATAAATCGTTAACATATATAAGGAACAAGTACGGGCCAAGTATGCTCCGCTGGGGAGAAAAACAATTTTAGACGTTTTTCGTGGCTAAAATGTGGAGTTCATCTAAAATCAAAGCTTTATTCGATGTGGTTGAATGTGGTTGAATGTGGATGACACCAATATTTCTAGTTATTCCGAATGATTACATGCTGTCAAATCGTTATTACGATCGAATAATTTAATTATTGTCATCTTGATATTTTAATTATTCAAACACATGTTCTTTCTTATCGTGTTCAGATAATTTTTAAAATCAATTACCTTTTTCGATATTTCAGATAATGAATCTTATTTCAATTTTGAATATGTTCGGTTCTTTATGATTTGAATTCAAGGTCGTGCAAGCCGAAAGCTAATCGCTTACGAGGCTCTTGTCGAAAGTTCATATTTTTATAAATGTTTACACATTAAAACTATAATTTAAAAAATGGAATATTAAAAATTTTTACATCTATAAACAAAAATCGGATTATGAGAAAAACAAAGAAAAATATTGGTTGGCATTTTTGGTTTCATGGGAATATTATTCAATTCGAATAATATTGTTTTACTTGTCGGAAGAAACTTTTTCTTCCAGGAAATATTTTCATCCGCTTTTTTACACTTTTACTTTAATTTGTTTTACTTCGCATAAAACACTTTTTATAATTTTTTGCTGATGTAAATTTTTTCTTTAGTTTTCTTCTAGTCGCCGGTTATAATTCTTTACTTCCTAACTGAAATAATGGCTCGTCTGTAAGGAAAAGAATGATAATTGCCGGCACTAATGACTTAAAGGCATTCTCGGTATTTAGAATAAAGTAATGAAGGCAGTTAGTTGTAGACGTACTTCTTGCTGTGTAATCAAATCTTTATTACTTCACTATCGCCAGGAGGCAGAAAGCTCGAGTGTGTTGTACATGCGAGCGTTCTTGTAATTAAGCGGATTTCATAACGTAAATAGCCTGTTTATAGTCGAGCTAATTTTTTGGACTCTCCTTTCGTAATTTAATAATTACCGCCTTCCTTTAACTATAATAAATCATTCGAAATAAACTAAATAAGGATAATTATTACTTCGGCAGCAATTTTATTGACATCTCGATTAAAAAATAGAAATCAGAGTTGGGATTTTTTGTACAGTTCAGGTTATCGTGAGAGGGCCAGATTCCAATTCCTCGAAAGTTGGATAATATAATAAAAAAGAGGTATTTCCTGTGGGATTTTCGTAATGATAGTTTAATAGTAATATTACTCGCTAGTGGTACTACCGTTAAAGAGGTTATATTAAAAATGATGTTTTACGATTTAGATTATTAAATATGGTGTGCAAACGTCAGAGTAAAAGTAATTTTCAATTGCGGAAGACTTGCAGAACTCCTGTTTGTACGGGTTGTAATTCAGAGTTTGAGTACCTCACTAGAATGATCAGACGTAAAATCATTATCGACATCAATGTCTACATTTCCTTCAGCAATTCCCTTAACGATAAAGATGTCTAATAAATCGGATAACTTTTTCCGATCAGTCGGCCAGTATGTTGGGTTTCCTGTTGAATAATGTTTGCATCCGTACATATTTACCGCCTAAATGTTTTCCTCTACCTGTGATAGTTCTTCAGCCCCAGTACGTATGTTTTGAATTAAAATCTCCCCTATAATAAATCGAATCGATGGCCGAGCACTATCTTAGGAAGTAAACAAAAATTATCATCGTCATATTGTGCTCAATCCTAAGATTGGTTTGTCATTGATTTCCATCTCTGTCGATTCAGTGCCATCCGTTTCAGAGTTATTCATACGATGACGCCGTCACATCTTCTTCGAGTATCTGGGAAATGTAATCTATTCGCGGCCTCCCAATCACATTCTTTCCCGGATGCGTCCCTTCTATTAGAACATGGCCTATCATTTGGGTTCTTCTTTTTACTATTATTTTTAACAACGTCGGTTTTTCATTGATTCTTCTCGAAACTTCCTCGTTGGTTACCTTATCTGTCCATTTTATTTTCAATAATCTTCTGTAACACCAGAGTTCTAATGCTTCTTCGTTTCTCGTCTTTCGTCATTATCCAAGTTTCGCACCCATATAGGGCAATGCTGATATACTTGCAGCAGTCTTTTCCTAACGGCTAGATCTATGTTTCTCGATGTCAATAAGCTTTTCTTATTATAAAACGCTGCTTTTGGGCAATTCTGTTTTTTATATCTCTTTTATTCGTACCATCTTTAGTTATTACGCTTCCAAAGTAACAAAATTCGTTTACTTGTTCTACTTTTTCTCCCTTAATATCGATATTAAATTAATTACTTATATTATTATATTTATCGCACACTAATATTTTGGTCTTTATTTTGTTTATTTTCATATTATATTCCCGCAGCATGTTTTCTATTTACACTTTTATTCAGTTGTTTTTCTGATTCAGCTAATACAACGATATCATCGGCAAATCTAAGCGTACTAATATTTTCCCCATGTATTGGTATTCCTTTAACTTTTTCTTTAGTTTTTTTTTTTCATCGCTTCTTCTATGTAAACATCGAATAACATGGGTGACAAGACACATCCTTGTCGTACACCTTTTCCAATTTTTGCTTCTCTTTCTTCGTTTCTAATTTTTATAATCATCCGTTGATTACTATATAAATTGTATATAATCCTTCGTTCCTTATATTTTAATCCCATGAAAACAAAAAATTATATGTAATGAATAAACAACAAAAAAACGAATCAAATTTAAAATATAAGCGCGACGCACCTTTGTTTATAAAAAAAACACATAGTAAACAGAAATTAAAAATTAACGGTGTAAGTACGGCTTTTCGCACGAGTTTATCATTCTAGTTACGGACACCAAATATGACGTAGAACGACTTTACAAGCTTTTCTACTTCTACATGATTAAAAATCGAAAATCATCAATGGATCTTTTTTTTTCGATATGTAAAAGACGTCGGCATTTTAAATTTCTGTTTTTATTTTGTTTTCGGCGCAATAAAATTTGGGTTTGCAGAATCAGCGAATTCCAATTCGAATTTGTGATCGGATGTTCCGTTAAAATGGTTCGGAAAATGCTAAAATAAAATTCGGGTGTTAGGTATATGTACGTGTGGATGTGAGTTATGTATCTTTTTCTCTTTTTATACGTGTATGTTTTTTCCCCTATGTGTAAATGAGTGTATGCGTGTATATTTAATGCAATGTAAGATGGGTATTGCATAGTTATAAAGTGCATGTATATAAGAAAGTTCAGTATGATGATTTTTTGGTGCCTTGTAAATGTAAACAGTTAACGGTGTCACATCCATGGGAAAAACAAATGTGTGTATATATATAATGTAAATATTTTGAAATGAATTGAAATTGGATTATTTATTATTATTAATTATTATTATTATTAATTATTATTATTTAATTATTATTTTTGATTATTTTTGATTATGATTATTATTATTATTATTATTTAAGATTAAACGGCGGTGCAGGAGACACAACTCCGATGTAAATAAAATAATTTACATGACCAAGTTCGACAAATAAAATATTTTAATTATTAATTATAGACGTTTTCGTTTGACGGAGCAACGTGTGTGAATTCGGTTTATTCGCGATTTAATTAATTTCGGCCGAGTGACAGCAGCGCTAGTATTAGCGGAAATAAATAAAACTGCTAAAACTAATTCCTAAAATACTGATAGATAAAAATAAAGGATTAATTATTCTAGAAATTCGAAAGAGTCTTATATACGTTTAATGTTGCAACTAGTCAAACAGTACTGCACGACTTTATTTACTGCGGGTTTTTTTAACTATAATTATTATTATATTATGCGCATTATTTCATGGCACGATTATCGATGGGCTGATAAATTTTTCTTAAAAACAAATCACTTTCGAGGACAAGTGGATTAAATAAATAAACAAACAAACAAATAAATAAATGGCAGGAAACTGTAGGACGTAGAAAAATCTTGTTTTCTTCGATAGACTTAAGATGTCGAATGCCAATTATACAATATATTCTGTCATATTACGTGTTTGTATCATTGTGTGTTTGTGTGTGTGTGTATTAGTATGCGTGTTTTGTAATACGCATATACGCAAAGGAGTAATTTGAGAAGACTGAAAAACAGAATCAAGGAGAAATAAATAATCCTGATAGCCGAAGGGTATAAATTTTTATTTGCGAAATTTTTTGTTAACCGGTTTTCCAAAATGAGGCAAACTAATTTCACACCAACTACTTACTACTACGATAGAATTGGTCGAATTAAAAATTACGATGAATTATATCTTATATCTTATATATATATATATATATATATATATATATATATATATATATATAATTTTAAAAAATCTACATAAACAAGCGAGAATGTTATTGTGCAATTTCCGTGTCGGGCAATGGGTACCGTTTTGTAAATAAATAATAAGTACCGTGAAAATAGATTTTCTAACCAGTTGAGATTTAAGAACAAAACCTTCCGGTAATATCAAATATATATATATATAATAAATAAATAAAATCGATTACTCCGCAAAATAAATTATTATCTTATTATTATTATTATTTGGAAACTAGTAGTGTTTGATATTTTCAGGCAACGTGTATATCTATGAGGGGGATGTTTTGCCAGAAATTACAAAATTAATTATGATCGGTTCGGTATATGTAAAAGAGAATGGGATAGATTCTAAAGTTTAATATATAAAAATTGTAATATTTTTTTTTTTAATTTTTAAAGAATATTTTTATGTTATCCTGATTTGTTCACCATATTTCATTTTCTCTATATTCCTTTCGCACAATTCTGACTGCTTTTTTCTCTTTTACGCTGTTTTATTTTTTTTATATATATATATATATATATATATATATATATATATATATATATATATATATATACATCCTTATGCGTCGCCGATAGTGCTATTATGCCGCGTAATATTTCGTATCGATCGGTGTAGACGTCGAGCATATCCTGTAATTATCATCGAGGTGAGAAACTATTTATTGAAAAATGAGCCGAACTAAATTTATTTCGCGTAGGTCATTTATAATTATAGGAAAACGATGTAAATACTTTATTAACGTATTTATACGATGTAAAAGTTTTAAAATTTTTAAATTTTTATAAATACATATAATATAAATATATATAATATAAATATATATAATATAAATATATATATATATATTATATAAACATATATTATAGAAACATATATTATATATGAACATATATTATATATATACATAACGCGGTAATAATTACATATATATAAAATTCGATCGTATATTGCGATTTATTCGTTATTTTTAACCCATCGGATATTGAAAAATGAGAATAATATGTTTTTCGGATTACTGGATTTTTTTTTTAAGACTAAAATTAAAACTGGTCCTACCAGGCGACGACTTGTTGCTACATTATCGTACATAATGCTTCAATTTCTTTCGATTAATTTCTACTTCCTTACGTGATTGTTAATTTTATTTTAAGTTTTTCAGACCCTGAGCAAGTAATTTTTTTTTGACCACACGTTAAACCCGAAATCCTTTTTTTTAGTTCCGTCATTTTATATATATATATATATTCAAATTCAAATTTATTTCAAATTAAAATACGAGATTACAAAGAAAATATGTATAACGTGTAAATCCCGACTATGCGCATATTGCGCGAACGCAGGATTATACAAATAAATAAAGATAAATTTAACATCCGTTCCATCGTACTAAAAAAAACGTAACGTTATATAATTCAATGAAATAATACAGTTTCTTAACCAAAACATTCTTTAAAAAAACAACGAAATCGATTTAGACATATAAGTAAACACACACAAACACCCAGACACCACCAATCAAATAAACTAAGTATTAAACTATAATTACAAATCCGCAGAAATATACCTAACGCGCGAAAGTAAATATACAACATAGAAATATATACATAAATAAATACTAAAAACCGTGAATACATAAAGGCATAACAGGAAATAACTCATAATCACATAATAATTAATAATAATAAAAAGTTGAAGTAGAACTTAATTTACAAATTAAAAAAATTTAATTTACAAAATAAAATCATCAATCTAACAATTCCAACCGAATACTTTTAAATCAGTTGGCAACTTCAATTATTATATGAAAAGCTCGTTACCTATTTACACATTACAAATGCAATTAACGACTTACGCCGTCGTTTATAATTTTTAAGATCAATTTTTAGTTGACGCGGCAAAGAGTTAAAGTGGCACCCATATAAACAGCTTGGATTCGGGTATGAAATTTATTAAATTTAGGCAACTTTGCTAACTCGTGTGAGAATAACCTTGTTTTACCACCATGCAACTCGATCGAAAAAAGTTTAAAATTTTTAAACACGAAAACAAGTAATTGTACTTCATATAATTCACGAACGGTGAGAGGACGAGTTTTCCGACAGGGTTGCTTAACCAATTGTGTTAAGTAACATGTTTTTAAGTGATTGTATGACACTCATATATACCTTTCCAGCTCCACCCCAATGCATAAGTCCATAGCACAAAACTGGTTGGTACAAAGAAGTATACAGACGAAATAATTGTGTAGATGAAAAAAATTGCTTCAGATAATAAAAAAGATAATTTAATTTTCTTAATTTTTTAGAAAGGAACTCGGTATGTTTATGCCAAGTTAATTTACAATCAAGAACCACCCCGAGATACTTAATTTCATAAACACGTTCAAGTACCACATTATTGATATTTATATTAAAAGTGTTTTCAATGTAATAAGGCTGGTACGTATAAATCATATATTTAGTTTTATTCAAATTCAAGATTAACTTGTTTCTATTTAACCATGTACAAATAGAATACACATCACTTTGAACCAATGACTCTAATACAGAGGGAAACCGAGAATTATGCACCAAGACAGTATCATCTGCATAACTAAATATTTTCCCTCCAATATTTATATTACACAAGTCATTTATGTATATCAAAAAACAAAATAGGGCCTAATATACTTCCCTGTGGAACCCCAAAATACTGAACTGTACTGTGGCGCTATATACACCATTTATCTTAGTAACGTACTTTCTATTAGTTAGGTATGATCTAAACCAATTATGAATAAAGCCCTAATGCCACATGTATATAACTTACGTAAAAGATTATTATGATCTACCACATCAAACGCTTTACGTAAATCAAAATAGACCGCTGCTACGGAGCGACCAGCCTCTAACGATTCTGAAATATAAGAGATATGATGGAAAAGTGCCTCATTGGAACCTCTGTGTGGGAGGAAACCAAATTGATTATCAATAAAAAAATTATATTTTCTCAAAAAGGATAATATTCACACATTTTTCAAAAATTTTAGAAATAGTGGTAATATGGAGATCGGTCTATAATTTGAAATGTCACTTTTGTTACCAGATTTATACACAAGAGTAATAATGCCTGATTTTAATGCTTCAGAAAATATCCCCAAGTTTAAAGATTCGTTAAATAAGTAAGTTAAAGGCAGAATAAAGAAATTAATATTCTCGCGAATTAACGAAATAGATAAACCATCCGAACCAAAAGAGGCTTTGTTTGGCAGGGATAAAACTGCATTTTTTATGTCGGTAGAAGTGAAAGTATCAAACACAAACGAATTAATAATGGAACCAATGGAAATATCATTATTAGTGTGAAAATTATCACTAAAACTATGTACTAAATTAGAGACACTATCACGAAAGTGATTGTTAAACTTTTCCGCAATTAATAATTCATTACCAGTAACATGAAATTTTACCCCATCAGTCTCGATTAATTTAACTGTGGATTGATGCTTACCCCCTACATTATTAACAAGGGCCCAATATTTTTTTGGGTTATCACTATACTTGTCAAGGAGACCAGAATAATATTGAAGTTTAGCAATCCTAGTAGCCCTTTATACTAATTTAGAGAGGTTTTTATATTCTTGCCGTATGTTCAAATTATCTGGAAATAATTTTGTCAAATTGAAAACAGAGTTTTTTTTTACACGTTAATTTAATTATGTTTGAAGTTATCCAAGGCGAACGTTTACGTAACGAGATACGCTTCACTCTAGTTTTACTATAATCTAAAGCAAGTTTAATTTGCGAAAGGAACCATTCAAACTTTTCGTTAATTGTCGCACGACTAGTATGGGACGTATTTATTAGAGCTAAACTTTTATTAAACGTACGCCTATCAAATTGATGATTAGTAAAATTTAAGTGACGAATTTTGTTAGAAAATTTAAAAGTTCCCACAATGACGAGAGAAATCAATGTCGTTAATGGCGAAAATGATATTTGCACTGTGCGCGCTGTTTTCTAAACCACGGACTAACAAATGATCTAAACACGAAACATAATTATCAATTCCCCTAAATGTAACAGTATTAACGATACTAGAAAAACCACGCGAATATAATAAATTAAGCTATTCATTACTACTCACAGGATCTAACAAGTTGGTATTCATGTCCCCAGTTATAATGCAAGAGTTATTTAAAGTAATTAATAATTTATCAAGTTCCTTAATATACTCAACATATGGAAAGTCGCAAAACTTATACACTGCAATGAGTTCAACACGTGTAGTAGTATTTAAAAAGATATTTACTGCAACTAGGTTTCCAAAACTTACTTTTAAATCAACAAAGTCATGCTTAAGTCCTTTATGAAAACAATTACCCCACCAGAACGCTTGTGCATCCTACATTGAGCATAAGAAACGTAACTAGGAATAGAGTAGCGATCAACCTCGTCTTCATATAACCAAGTTTCTGTAAACACCAAGATATCATACTGTAACTTCAAAGATACGAGCATAAGTATACAATCATCGAAGTGTTTACGCCAACTCTGAACATTTAGTGTAAAAATATTAAGTAAAGGATCCAGCAGAGATAGTCAGTCTGTAATACTTGCTCCCGACGCTATATATATTATATATTATATATATGGGTTCCAATTTTACGAAATAATTGTAAAAATGGAATCTGAAAAAGAGTGCAAATGTTAGCAAAATTGATCATTTTTATATTGTATATCTGTGTATCATTTGTTTTTTTTTTAACTTTTCGTTCCATGGAATGATTAACCGTCTTATTATGTCTTCTATTATTAATTCCCATTTTCATCGTTACGTGTACTTCGTCCTTTTCCCCTTTTAATGTTTTTTTTTTCAGCGTTTGTTTACTACCCTCGAACGGATAAGGTTTAAATTTCATCGTAATTTGTGTTCAAAATAAACGATCCCTATAAATTGAAATTTTTTTTGGGGGGGTTGGCTATTTGGCCAGTTTAAACTTTTATCCAGTTAGTGTATTTTAAATCTGAATGCCACTACGGTTGATAAATTTATATAAACTGATTGTAACAGAAGACAATAGGTCAGAAACAATTCAATACTCGCAGGTAATGTGTGCTACTTTTGTGTAAATTATTAGAGAACAGCTCGTCTCTATGCTTTAAAAATTTCGGACAAACCCAAATTTGATATATATATATATATTTTTTTTAATAATGGGCACAGAATGTTTTCACCCAGATTGGTATAAAATTATTAAAACGGATATATTAAACATTAATAATTAGTCGATGCAATATAATTATAAACAACTAAATATACACGAATGCGTTTAATAGTAAGTAAGTAAGGTATATTTATTGGCAATGGTACTTTGAGAGATATAATTTGATTATATAATAAAGACTGTTGAGAGCTGCAGTAAGAACATTTCAAAAATACGCGATCTGCATCTGATATATTAAATTATTTCTATTATAACTATATGGTACAATTTTAAATTGATTAATTTAAATAAGTTTCAAATAATGTATTATTTAAAAATATAATATATATATATATATATATATATATATATATATATATATATATATATATATATACAAATATAAATATGATAATTTCCAATAGGAGAATTCAAAGAAAAATTACTCGATAATGATCGAATAGACGATTATGGAAGATACGCAATCCGTCGTGTTTATTACTAATGTAACAATTTGTTGTGTTCCTTTTTTCCACATTTTTTGGAACTTCTACAATTAAACATAAATTTAAAACTATTATACTTTTAATTTATTCTCTTAATAAATTTAAAACTATTATACTTTTAATTTATTCTCTTAATAAATTTAAAACTATTATACCCTTAATTTATTAAGTTCGAGTCTTTCGTCGGAGCTAACCATCAGAGCTTACTCTATTTGTATCATCAGCACTAGAAGTGGGATTACTGAATCTATCTTAACCATCAACTAATTCTAGACGTGACTTTTTTGTTTGTAAACAAATGCGTGCTATTATCGCCATTTTTTTTGCCCAGTTTCCACCCTTTGGAACTTTAAGTGAACTGTTCGGACTATATACTTATATTATTAGCCTTAATAAAATAATATAATTTACGCGCATCCAAAGCTGTTCAAGTTGTATTGATAGCGTATACCTTGTTAATTGAAGATTTTCAATTCACTACGTAGCATCATTTTAATACTACTATTACTACTAGTATAAGGCTTTTACATTGTCCATTCGATATTCGACATATTTACTTATTACATAAATATTTTTTATACGCTGCATACTGTTCGCAATATACGCTCGAACGTTTTAGGAATAAAATTAACAATTATTGAAGTAATATTAATATCGAACATAAATTATTATAAAGGAAATTCATAATTAGTTTTTTCAATGTGTATATAATTTTAAGTTGTCTTTCTTTTAGTATTTTAAGTGGCGGAGGCAGCGATAATTTATAATTAAATCGTTTATTTGGAATATTAAGTTTATATCCCGTTCTATTCCATATTTATAACCGGATAAAAAAAAATGAATTCATTTGCGTTTTAACTTATTCTGATGATACGTTTATATACAGTATTCAGCATTAGTGTGTTAGTACGTATCTATCTGATTTTTATATACTTCGTTCTGAGTAATCGTATTTCTGAACATATTTCTACTATCCAAATTTTGCTATTTAACATTTTCTCAGATATTCCAATAACTTTGTGATCAAGTGTTTCCTTTTACGCTTCTAAGATACATTTCTACCTTTAAGTATTTTATTTAGCACAACCACTGCTACTATTTTTTTTATATATATTATATATATATCACGATAAGCCTTTATCTATCCACTCCTGGATGAAGGCTTTCCCCAACGTATTACAACCATTTCTGTCCTGTGCTTTCCTCAACCAATTTTTCCCAGCTATCTTTGCTATATCATTGTGCCACCGGGTCATTGGCCTTCCTTGTTTCCTTTTCTGTCCATCGGCCACCACTGTAAAATCCTCTTTGACCATCTATTATCTTCTCTTCGAGCAATGTGGCCAGCCCAATTCCATTTTGTTGTAGCCATTCGCTCCACTGCATCATCCAACCGTGTTTGTTCCCGTATCCATGTATTCTTTTTACGATCCGATATTCTTATATCCAGCATCATTCTCTCATATGCTGTCCGAGCTTTTTTTATCCTTTTTAAATTTATTTTTGTATACGGTCATGTTTGCGAACCATATCCAAGAATCAGAAGTACACATTTGTTATATAATTTACGTTTCAGATTAATCGGTATTACTGCGGAATACTATGCGTAATTTTCCAAACGCAACCCGCGATAGTGATATTCCTCTTGCCACGTCTGCTTTCATTGTCTTTATTTGTAATGATTTTTTGACCCAAGTATATATGTAACTATTTACTTGCTCTATCTGTTCCGATTTTACCGCTATTTGTACACTTTCTCCTGTCATTATTTTTGTTTTATGTAAATTTATTTTCAGTTCTATTTTGTTCGAGTGTACATTTAAATCTGTTATCATCGTCTGTAGCTCTTCTGCACTTCCGCTCACTAGAACTATATCGTCCGCGAATCTTACAAATATGTATATATATATATATGTTTCCCTAATTCGGAGAGGTCGGTGGGGCAAATTATTGTAAAAAAAATTTTTGTTACAAACGAACAGTGTTCCAGTGTTCCCAGTGAATTTATAACTACTGTCACTAAAATTTACTATAAAAAGAAAGTAAAAGATAATAATAATAATAATAATAATAATAATCAATCGTTTATTTTTAATAAAGTGCAATTTTATAAACTACATAATTAAATAAAATTTCCGCTAATGCGCAAAGTTGCGCGAGCAGCGACTAATATAATATTTACAGAAAATAATAATTATTGATACTGCGCTATGTGAGAATAAATGAAAAAATAATAATAATAAATAAAACAAAGCATTTTTGTACTAATACAATAAAATACGCCAGACATAATGTCGACCAAAAAAACATAACATCTGAGCTTATAGATAATAATAATAATAATAAGAGGAACACTGCTAAATGTGACACGTAATACTATTTGGGATGTGTGAACGTAGTCCCAACAATCATAAATTATTATAAATTATCAGTAGTTTGCACATTAGTAATACAATGAAAAGAAAATCAAAGAATAATACAAATAATCATATAAAAAACACAAAAACATGTCTATAATTTATTATTATAAGTGAATAAGGGATATATATAGACGACCAATCTCATTGTGTAAAGTAACGTCACATTTATGGGTTTACGATTGAATTATTGTATTATTAAAAATATTCTCATTCTCCAAGATTGAATTTTCCATTCATAGCTTTATCCATATATTCAAGGATTCTATTCATATTTTCCCGGTTGATTATAAGGGAGGAATTAGGTTTAATCTTATATTTATCTCGCAAATCACTAAATTCTTATAAATGTTTAATCTAACTCGCAATTACCGCAGACTTGACACCTAGGATGTGTGGTAATATGGAATCTGGGAAGGTATTCTCCAAATTTACCACGTCCAGAAAGGAAATAAGTTAATGTTAATTTGTTTCATTTTACATCTCTCTAGAATGTTGGGAAAGAATTCATGTTTTTCTACCAGTATTAGAAGAGTCTCTCGTTTTGTCTGTCAAGTTTTAATTAACAAACTTGATTTACGTTTTTAAAACTGTGTAATCAATCTCCTAGTATAGAGATGTCGCTATCCAAAAAATTTTGCAGTGAGTGATGAACTGACTCTGCCTAGTAAACGATAGTTAACAGCTCTTCCCAAAACTATGTTATGTTTATTAAATATAACGTTTTGAAATTTTTCTTAATTAATCCGATCACTTGTGTTACAACCTCGGGTTTTTTTTTCTTTCATTAATTACTGCTCATTTTTCAGAAATTTTCGGGACGATCAAATACCGAATGGTTTTTTTTTCTCGAAAAAAATTCACGTATGACTAAATAATTTTTTAAATTCGAGTCACACGTATATGTAATACGCGGAATTCGCAGTCGTACACCTTATACTTCTGTTGTATATTTCTTTAACTAGGAATTTCTTTATAGTTTCGATTTTAGCGTGATATGATTGATGATGACCGTGTATTCTATTAATAAAATCTTGATTGGCTATTTATTGTTGTTTTTTTATCTCGTTTGCATATTTTTTTTATTTATTTCTCCCGGTTCGAAAATTGCCCGCAGTTGAGTCACGATTAACATTGAAATCAGATTGACCTTGTTATTAATTTCGTACTATTATCAACATGTTAAATCGTTCATTTCGTTTCTTGGACGTGGATGACGCATGTCATTTCAGGATCCGGATTCTAAAATTTTTCGGAAATTCATCATTTTTCTCAATCATTCTGTTTGTGATTTTATTTTTAGATAGGTTACGATAACGATACGTCTTATGATTGTCTTTACTAACGAAATCATCCTGCACGTCGTTAGGTAGAAGTCACGTTCCAAACGAAGGATTAACACTACGGGGTACAATGTTGTTAATATACAACTTTATATATTACACTATTGTATAGATCTTAATTTAAAAAAAAAAATCAAATGCAGTCCTGTTTTTTTTTTTAATTTATTTTAACCGTGCTATGTACGGCAACAAGGGCCGGACGCACGGAGAAAGGAGACTTTAGATTAGATTATATAGATTGCACGATTTAAGGAAAGACAGGAGTCTTTTTTCAGAAGAAGGTACGTTTTGAAGGATTACTGGAAGAGATCTAGGCATGTTTAGGGAGAAACGAATATTTGCATATAAAGGACAGACGATTAATATATGTAGGATAGTTAATTGAGTGTTACAAAAGTGACAGAGAGGAGGGCTCACTTGTTGCAGCAAATAAGCGTGTGTTAACATGGTGTGACCCATACGTAGGCGTGACAAAACCACTTTATTTCGTCTTCCCGGTATAGTGGCCACAGATAGTTTTGGAACTGTTTTCAGAAGACGAAGCGAATTTGATTCCACTGGCATGTCGGTCCATCTCTGGATCTACTGCTGTTGAATACCGCGTATGAGGAATGTTTGAACATCACTGGCAGGTGCTGGAATTTTTGGAACTGGTCCCATGAAGCACGATAACTTTGCCGCTTTGTCGGCTCGCGCGCTGATGCCTAGATTCGCATGGCCTGGTATCCATGCTATGCAGATCTGGTTTTTCCAACCATGACATTCTTCCATGATCAATTTTATGAATTCATGTTGTTTTTCTGAGTAGCGCTGTATACGATTGACCGCATCTAGAGAGTCTGTGCAGATTAGTAAGTTTGATACAGTTAGTGTTAAAAATATGCTGTATAATTCACACGAAAGCACACTGAATGCTGACGGAAGGGGAACATGGATGGTAAAATTTTCGTGTACTAAAGCGCATCCATAATTATCGCCTTTTTAAACTCAATCTATGTAATAAACTGTAAAATCATTATATTTAGCCAGTAGTTGGTTGAAGTTCGACGATAGATTGGAGTTAGATTTTTTTTTTTTTTTTAACGCTTAAAGATGCGTGCAATCTGTTCGGTTGAACAATAAGCAGCACTGATCTGTTTAAAAGCTATAACGGGACACTTCCCAACGGTCGTATCCCTTAATTTATCTTAGTATTATTCTACAATATAATATAATATATGATATATAATATATATAAACTAGTTGATCGCTACGGTCGATTTCCCAATTCGATCTGACTGCGTCTCTTCAGTCGTTGGAATTGCACGCCGTTACGTAGAACATTGACTGCTAGTGGATTGATGTGGGTTTGAAGTCGATACAAGTATCTTTCAGCGCAGCTTTTGACTACCTCTTTAACAGACGGTGTACGGAGATCCTTGTGTATGTCGTCATTGCGGACATACCATGGCGCTGACACGATATTCCGCAATACTTGAGATTGAAATTTTTGTACTATGTCTAAATTAGAGTTGCTCGTTGTACCCCAAATCTGGATACCATATGACCAGATTGGCTTCAAGACTGTTTTATATAGTAATACTTTATTTTCATACGACAGTGTTGAATATTTGCCCATCAGCCAATAAATATTTCGGTATGTAATGCTGAGCTGTTTACGTTTAGCAATAACATGATTTTTCCAGGTAAGCCGTTTATCAAGGTGTAATCCAAGATATTTTACGTTACACGATTCGGAAATTGTTTGCCCATTTAACTTAATCGGTAAATTTTTGCTTTTATTTAAAGTAAATAAAACTTGCTTGCATTTTGATTCGTTAATATTGAATTTCCACAGTCTAAACTACTTTTCTACATGTAGTAGATGGTTTTGAAGTTGTTCGGCCGCTGTGGTGGTATTTGTTTCTGTAAGCGGCGTGTCTGTCTGGATATTGGAACACCACGGTGGTATTTTTAATGGTACAGATTTGTAAATTGTTGGAAGTGATGTGAAATTAAGTAAAATTGATTGGATTTTGTAATGGATAATATCTTTAGCATGAGGCTGATTATAAGATGCAGATGTTGTTAATTTTGTAGGTAAGTCTGGAATCGATTGTAAACGGACCAAAAATTTTAGTAAAAAACTGCCTCTGTGTAAATCAGGCGGTAGCTCATCTGCTTCACAATAGAGATTAACTATTGTAGTAGATCTGAAAGCTCCAAGAGCCAACCGTAAGGCAGCGTTGTGAATCGGATTAAGTGAACGAAGAAGTGTGATTTTTGATGAGGAATATGCTGGAAATCCATAGTCACATTTGGATCTTATGAGTGTTCGATAAATCTTCAGCAATGAAGATTAGTCTGCTCCATAAACAGTATGAGATAATTTCTTCATTCAATTAAGCCTTTTCATACAAGATCTCTTTAGATAATTTATATGGTGTATCCATTTCAGCTTGTTATCGAACGCTAGTCCTAGATACATAATTGAGTCTGGAGTTGGTGTCATCTAATTTCACTGAAAGATGATGGTTACAAGATCGGATTCGGTAAAAGTGCATAGCTTTTGTTTTTTGAGTGGAAAGCTTTAGACCATTTTTTATAGACAGATTATTTGATGTTTCTTGGAGCGCAGTTTCTCCTAGATCCTCATCATTGCAGGATACAAATACTGTAAGGTCATCTGCGAACAGTGCCATTTGAACTGGAAATTGGATAATTTCGGTTATGGAATTTATAGCTATATTGATTAAGGTTGGCCTTAAAACAGAACCTTGAGGAACGCCATTATTTAAAGGATAACCATTTGACGTTACTGTACCAAGTTTGATGTCCATAGGTATTTTATCATTCATCATCGACGTATTGTTTTCGTTGTCAAACGTCGTGAATAGCTATTTGTACGTTTATTTTTACGTACAAAATGGCTAGCATTCGAAGCACTATTTATATGCGACGCTGACGCGCGCGCATATGATGTAATACGGAGTGTGGCCTTCTCCGTGATAATTAAGAATTAAATAATGATGAAAACTTTCTGTGTCACGCGTTGGTTTCGAACCCCCCAACCGTCGAGTTGATAGTCGAGCACTCTAACAAATACGCCATCGCGACATTGCATATACATCTATAAACATTTCTCCATTGTCTTTTGTAATGGTTTTGTCATCTCAGTTTTGTAATATTTTCGTGCGATTTTCGGCTTGTTTCCGAAACCAATTCTAAATTATACAATTTTTAAAATACTAAAGTCAAAGTGGAGATTTCGTACAATTATTTAATTTTTTTTTGAACGTGAAATCTTTATTATGTTCATCTATTCGGGGTATCGGCGAATTGAAATAAAAATTTGAAAATTATCTTTAAAAAAGTAGTAAAAATTGATCAAGTTTTAGGAAATTATAAAGGAGCCCATTTTACAATATAAGTTCATACGGACACTTCCGCGTGCATATCGATATTTGTACTGTGTTTGTTATTAGGAAGCAGCTATAACGAGTTTCTTTGAGATATCGTTGTAGTGGTAAAAATAATACATTGAGAAAACCTTCTCAGGTATGAGACTAGTTGACTTAGGTTAGTGTTTTCCCTCTAGACATCTCTCTCCTTTATACTCTTTACAGGTTAGCGTTTTTATTATTATCTCGTTTAATGCGACATTCTGTATAAATGCGGTAAGTAAGGTGTGTTCCTTATTAATGTATTATTATTATAATTATTACTATTATTACTATTTTCTTTAATTAATCGAAGTGATTAATTAAAACCGGTATAATTATTATATAGTAGCATTTTTAAAAACCGCAGCCTGTGAACTACCCGTTTAGATACCTATATCAAGGATATAGGAAAAGAACGAAGAGTTCCAAATAATTCATTACTATCGAGTTAGTTGTGTTTCTTTTTCAATAAAAATTATAAATAATTTTGACTATAAATTTATTATATTTTCGCTAAATTGTTTACGAATTATTTAATCATTGAATTCATTTTACGTTTAATATATTAATTAGTTAAAACTCGTTAATATTTATAGGGTGAGATTGTGTTATTTTTAAATTTTACGCTGTTACGTAAAGTATATATATATATATATATATATATATATATATATATATATATATATATATATATATATATACATACATACACATACATATACATATACATATACAGAGACATATACATATATATATATATATATATATATATATATATATATATATATATATATATATATATATGTGTATATGTATATGTATATGTATATATATATGTATATATGTATATGTATATGTGTATATATATAATATTTATTTTAAGTTGACGTAACGTATATTGTTCAATTTTTTTACTATACCATAAAGATTTTAATCGGACTACGGTAATGTGGTACTTGAAGCTTTTTTTTGTTTAAATTAAATAATTAATTCCGTCTCTAGACTTTTACTCGATAACGCAATTAATTCTGCCTTACGGCTTTCAAATTTAATCATCTACGTTTTTTTTTTTTCAATTTCATTCCGCTATAAAATGATAAAAAGAATATTTGTAGAAATATACACGTTAATTTGTTTATTGTATATAATACAAATAATATTATAACGGTTCAAGATGTCGACGAATTTTTACAGCGCATCCTGTTATCAATTTTAAAAAGATTATTCCTTAGAATCGACGTATTTACGTTGAAAATCTCATCCGTTTGCTAATCGATTGAAACGAATCACTGTCGCCCTTTTCGTCTACATACGCTAATCGATAACGAAAACGCTAACTGGCGTCCGAAAATAGATACTCATTTTGATTACATATAATATATTGTTTTAAACTTTATATTCTTTTTAATATACTCCGATTTATTTCAGTTTTTACGATCTAGTAAGTTTGTAAAATATATGTATATATTTTTTAAACAATTACGTCGTTCATTATATTCGACGATATATCAACCGGTGTAGCTTATTAAGAGATTATACATTTGGTGGATAGTAAAGTATTCTCTATAAAACCTATATTGAAACGTTGCAAAAATTTGTTTCGAAAAGTATAACTGTCGATAATAATGTAGTATAGGCAGACAAATTTATAAAGATAGCCAAGCTGTGTGAGCTACGACTTGCGGAGTTCGTATTGAGAAAGGGTATTACATTTTACCTTGAAAAAAAAACTAAATCTGGAGGAATTCCCGCAGCAACAGTTCCGCGTATTCGTGAAACCCGTTGGAAAATATAAGCGGGCTTATATGAGAGGCAAAATGTACAATAATCTGTTGAAGGTTTCAAAAATTGACTTACTCAACTCGGAAAAAACTTTTAACGTTATTCCTAGTATTAAATGAATCAACAACAGAGACAGCTAATTAAATTTAAAAATTAACCCCAAAATTTTAATAACTAAATTAAAAAACAACAAAAAATAAATGATATTAAAAAAAATAATTAATTTACCTCCTTACTTTTTGTTCCTTATAATCGTATGTAAATATCAAAATGTGTAAATTAATTAGTTCGTAAATTGTGCCGTATCGGTTTCTTTATTTCCTTAACAAAGAAGAGTATGCGTGTCTACTATATAAGAGTATAAATGCACGTTATAAATAAGTATTATATATCAGCCCGAATTAACGATTATACGCAAGAATTGAATACACTTAAATATTTAGATCGTTTTCTTTCATTTATTATTTAATTTAAATTTAGTTCATTAGAACCGATATAAATAGGTATTTTTACAACGATCGCATTTTACTTTTCTGTCTTTTGCAGCATAGCGAATTTGAAGCTGTCTCCGAATTGTTCGCGTTGTTAGAAATCAAGTCGGAGTGGTGGGAGAAATCTTCGTTTAATAATAATTACGACGTAAAATATGAAGACGATGGCGAACTACTAGAAGGAAAAGATGGAGAACATTATAAAACAACCGATAACGAAGCAGACGAAACGGATTTATCGATGACGATCGATAACGATCATCGTGATGATAATGATGATAACGATTCCGATCATCATCTAGATGAAAAGCGTCGCTTTCCTTCCGCGACGATTATCCCCGTTAAAAGATCACGATTGCATCATCAACGATTGTCCGTTAACAACGATGAACAACAGCGGTTGGAATACGAACGTACGACATCATCTTCGATTACCGATGATGAGCAAGAAGACGATTGCTGCGACGACCATCATAGTGACGTTATAGCCGAAGATGGTGACGATGCGGATATCGAGGAAGATGATAATAATAATTATAATTGTAATAACGATAACAACAACAACAACAACAATAATAATAATAATAATAATATCGATAATGACGAGGAGAATATCAATAGAAGAAGACGGAATCTACGATCGTGCAGACGAAGGAGCAGTTCTATACCGATCAATTTGTCCATTCCGAATAAAGTGAATTCTAAGTCAGTATCCGTTTCGATGGAACGAACAGTATCTAAGGTAATCTATATATCTATCTCTAATATATATATATATATATATATATTTTTTAATGGGAAATCAATTTTAAAACGGAAAAGTTTATACTACTGTAGGGAAAATATTTTCAATTCGGGACATTTTTAACTAATGGCGCTCTCTATACGAAATACGTTAAACTCGTAGTAAATCGCGTTCCTCCAGATAACGTTAATTATTACCATTTGAAATTTGTCAAATTTCGAACGTTTCGACACGATATTTGTTGTAAAAATCGATTATTTTTCTCAGGTCAAACGAAATTCGACCCGTTAAACTTTCACGAAACTTCTGAAGGGGTCGCGCGGTGTTACAAAAATTATACTTACTCCCGTTATCCTAAAACATAAAGTTTACCATCGATGACAGAGCGATTAATTTAATTTTGTAACACCCGTTTAAATATTCGCAATTAACGCGACTTAATCGTAGAATTTTAGGTGTTTTTTTTTAAGAAAGCTGATGACATTATTTTATCTGCAATTTTGATAAATACGCGTGTACATTTGAAATATTTTGTACATATAATAGTATGTACGAGTAGGAGGTAATTTGACTATATGAGACATACATTGGTTACTACGTGAGGATCAAGTTATATAATCACAATATGAAGAATTTCGTTTAATTGTTTCTTTCTTTTTCCCTCCTCTCCTTTACCTCTCCCCTTGTCTCCACACCCCTTCACCATATCTATTTCTTCTTCTGCTCCTCCTTCTCCTTTTCGAATTTGTAAATCTATGAACCACTTGGAAACAACAACTTTTTTCTTTTCCTTCCTTCCCAACATTTCTTCATATGTGTTTTTTCTTCCTATCGTCCGTCCATTACTTTTGGTCCCTTTAAACCGGCGATTTTGTTTTGATTTTATTTATAAATTATATTCTCTGTTATCGATCGTTACATAATTATTTCTTTGCATTTCATTAAGATGGTTTTTTGTGTTCGTGAACCACCTCGGAGACTAGTTATCTTCTTATCAAAACACCGGAAGATGCTTTTTGATATGCGTAAAATGATAATATCTTCTTTTCCTCTTAACGTCAGATAGTTTTTCTATTTTCTCATATAGTTCTGAATTGTTTCGTCTATTTCTTTCGTTTGTGTAATTCTAAACATCATTATCTAGTCTTGTACTTGGCTATTTGTCAAGATTGATAGCGTCCGGAAACATATGACTGTAGTTCTCGTATACATTGTTACAGAGAAATTATCTTTCACGCTTTTTGTATGATACCGCAGTTCAGTTTAGTCGTTGGTTTTTGCCGTTTATATCGTCTATTAATATTCTGAAGCGTTCTATAATAGTAAAATAATTTGGAGTACTTTATTTAAAAAAAAAAGTGTGTATATATATATATATATATATGAATGAATGAATGAATGATAGGAATAAGATAACTAAGGGAGATTTAATATTCTAATGGGACAATTTTAAATAGATATTTGAAAATTTACTCCTTATATCCGTTGTATTCGCAATTTATATATCGAATTTTTATATGTATCTTCTTTTTCTTCATTAGCCATTATTAATCTCTATTGCTGGCAATTTTTTCCAAATGGTCCGACCTTGCGATTTTTCCCGCCAATTTATTCTGAACTTTTTAATTTCATCTGTCCATCGTATTTGTTGTCCTAAGGCTAGTTTACAATCAGGCTTCCACAATATTGACGTACTTATCCAGCAGTCGGTTTCGCCTCTAGCCATATATTCAATTTCTATTTACTATTTTTAACGGGGTTTACTGCATCTGTCATTTTCGTTGTTTCCGTTATGCTTTGTTCTGCCCATTTGTCTTTCAGAGTGATCCTAGCGTGGACCTTTCTATTTATCATTGATTAATTCCTATTTTTCACTTCATTTTTTTGTTGTTGAAATACCCATGTTTCACTGGTATACGTTGAAACTGACGGACACAATGGTCAAACAATCAGCTGTTTTAGCATCTTTAACTATATTTGTCAGTTTCCAGAACGCCATCCATGTTAATTATATTATATTTAATTTTCTAGATCTGATTTAATTAATTTTTCTGAATAAATCAGTTTGCCGACCGTTCCAACTTTTTTATGTTTTATATGTATGTTACTGTATTTATATTTGGAAAATTCATTGCGCATGTAGTTTTATTTATATTGGTTTTAAGTCTTATTTTTGCTCATTTACCACTGACTGACTGCATCATTTCTTGTAATTATTCGTTCAGGCTATTTGCAAGTAATGTACTGTTATATATAAGATGTGCGTTAACTTTTTATTTCCGTCTTGTATATCTGCATTTCTACACTTTTAATTGATATGACACTATCTGATATATATATATATATATATATATATATATATATATATATATATATATATATATATAAATAAATAAATAAATAAAAATAAATACTGCCTAGTTTGACAACCGAATATTAAATACAAACAAGGAAAGTGACGTGTTAATGGGCCAACATCGAGCAGTGTTTCCAAATTCAAATTTCGCAAAAAATTACATTTATTACTTACGTGTTGTTATATAGTAGGTATATTTCCTACCTTAACTATATATTTTTTTACTTAGTTCTTAAGTTCATCCATGTATTGGATTTTAAAGTCTTTAAGTAAGGTATCATTGAGTTGCATACTCGAACGAAAAAATGATTATTCAGATAGCTTTGTTTTGAAACTCATTTATTTTACCTACACGATGGTCTAACGTAATTCTACAACTTATGGCTGTAACGTTTGTACAAACTTTGTAATAATTTATTATTTTTCCCCCATTGTACTGTAATGTTTAACTTTAAATTACTATTAAATTTTTGTGATAGCACTGTGTGATAAGTTATTAAATTCATTCCGTCTAATCCAACAAAAAAAATGTTTATAATATTCCTAGTAAATATAAAAGAAAGCATATACCATACTGATAGATGGTGATAAATGGTAAACGAAAATTTTAAAAATAGTTTATATAAAAAGTTCGGAGTAATTTCTGTTGAATGAATATAAAAAATATAAAGATCTTTTTAATCGGCTGTCACTTTCGATTAAAGTGAATTTTTATATGTTTAAACTATAGGGTATTAAGGCATCCTGAAGATGTCTATAATATAACCACAAATATGTTACTCACCAGAGACTAACTTTCTCATTTTAAAATTAATATAAAAAAAACCTCAATCACAGTCGAAAACCTCATATCGTTGAATCGTAGCGTATTATAAAAATAATCTAATTTAAAAATATTTTATTTTAATAGATTACACACAAAATATCTTGCATAGTTCAGTTCTGCAGAAATGTTTTAATTAATGGAATTATGTAAAAATAAATTATGCTATGTACAAAGTTCAAATTTGATTTAGATTAAATTTATAATATTAATCGCACACACACCACATATATAAATATATAAATAAATTAGATTGTTTTTAAAATTAAGTTTGCAGATGTACACAGAAAAACTAGAAGAAGAAGTTCATCGGATGATATTACCGAGAAAGACGACGTTAATTCACTGTTGGTATCCGATCGTTTACAGGATCGTAGCAATTGGCAAGTCAATTTAAAACGGGAATTAGATTACTATTCGCGAGTTGTAAATGACGACGAGCACCATCATCGTTCTCCTCATCATACAATCGGTCACCATCAAAAAATATCTACCGAAGAATTAATACAACATCAAACTAACCCAGATAATTATCTAGTTACTCCGCTTAGAAAACGGCGCCTTGGCTTCCATAATTCTCCTTCTCAGAATCCGTTTTCACCTTCCTATATCGATGAAATTTCCTTTATTCATCATCGCTATTTCCATCCTCTTCCTATAGCGATTCCTGTTAGTTCCTCATCCGCACCTCCTTATCTCATGGATGGCTCTGTGGATTCGCCCAGTTCTCCCGCACGTAATAGTAATAATAATAATAATCATAATCATAATGCACGCCATACTTTCGTTGGAGCTAACACAACTACGGGTAATTCCACGTCGCCTTTGCTAAATTCGGTAGAGGAATTAGTCGTGAAATGTAGACCATCTAGTGAAGATCGCTTAACAACTCAATCGCCGGAATTATGTTCTTATCAGCCGGATAACAGTAATAATACTCCTGAAGCTACTTGGCCAAAGTGGAATGCACCTACGTCAAAAACAGCATCTCTTTATAAAATTGAAAATGTTATTCCAGGTAAATGAGTATTTGTGCATGTTAATCAGCTTAATTAATGAAATTTCTGTTAAAAATGCGAAACGATGTAATTTGTAAAAATTTTTAATCGTTTCGTTTCATTTCGATGAGTTATTTTTGCAATTATTTAATATGAATAAATTTATTCATGCTTTATTCCTTCTTTGTAAATTAAATTTCTCTATGTCCATTAAACAGGAAATATTCACAATATGAATAATAAAGAAAAGAAAACGTCAACTCGATTAGAACAGGAAGAACCATCGGAAAGTGAAGGCAAACAAAGTAGTTCATCATCCGGCAGAGAATATCGTTGCTCATATTGCGGTAAACAATTTGGAATGAGTTGGAATTTGAAAACTCATTTGAGAGTACATACTGGCGAGAAACCATTCGCCTGCCGTCTTTGCGTTGCCATGTTCAAACAAAAAGCTCATTTACTCAAACACTTATGTTCAGTACATAGGAATGTTATATCGACTGGTGATGGTAACGATTCGCTAAGTCAATTCAATTGTTGTTTTTGCCAGATGAGTTTTCAGACGTTACAGGAATTAATTAGACACTTTTCCGGGCCGCATAATAATTTATTATTAAGTAAAAATCTACAAGAAACTGTGTAACAAACAGCTTTCCTACAACAATACAAAATTGTATAGAAAGAAAGATTGTTGCATTTTTATATTTGAAATTATCTAATTTAATTAAGTGTTAATTTTCCTACTACGAATTAAAATTTTTATCAACAGTAGATTTGATGTATTACATAAATTGATTTTCGTTTTATTTAACAGTGAATCTAACAATTATATTTATGATTAAATAATTTTGGAATCGATATGTAGAACATTTTTTTTTTTTTGCAATTTGAATAACTTTTAAAGTGATATTGATGTTGAGAACATAATTTTTACCGAGATTAAAGCGAATTATTTAGAGTTATAAATTCTAGACAAAATATTTAAATTTCTTGTAAAATTTAACGTTAAAGTTATTCAATGTAAATATTTATCAATATCCGTTTTTCAAGATTAATTATATTCAAAAATTATTTTGCAAAATTGGCAACCAAAAAATATTTTAATGAAAATTTTAAAAATTTAATTAATAACCTTTGTTTAATTTTCAACAATAAACAGAAATAAACGGCATTATCAGTATTTTCTAAAACTAATTATGTTCAATGCAATTTAAATTGATCTCATAATTTAATTACTACAGCATTCAAAATTTAATTTAATTTTTTCTTAAATAGTTTCCATATAAACAGCTAATTATGTAACATCTTTCTTTCTGATGTTAATATTTATTTCCCTACTGTAAAATAATTACATAGTTTAAAAAATATTTAAGTGGCATCCTTATTAGTTAATGTTTTGTCAAAGAGTTTGTATATGTGGTAATTTTGAAGACATATTTTATGTTGATTTGCTTTTGTTCAGTTTGATAATTCAAGTTTTTAATGTTTATTACAATTAAAGTAAAAATTATTTATCTTTAGAATTTTATATGAAAATTATTTGTAAAATTATACTTCATTACATTAGTTAATAATTTGATTATACTCATATAAACTGTTTTTTTTTTTTGCAATGACTTGTACTTGTAATTTGAAACATGCTGAACAGTTTGTATGTTTGTTTCATTTCTACACCTCTAATATATTCTTCTTTTAAACTTTAATTAAATTACATTCCACATTGTATATTAATATTATAATATAGTATATTTGTTGTAATTTATATAAAACTAAATTTTTACTATATTACATTGTTCTCTTTGAATTTTTTAAATTTTATTTTGAAGGAAACTGCAGTGTATCTATGCAAGTTCTATATTATTTTTAAATGTTATATGATGCAAATGTGTGTTTAGTTTTACATTTGGTAATTATATCTGGATTAGTTATTTTTTTAGATAAAGTCGCAATCCAAAAATCACTAAATTATTATAGTCTTTGGTATAATCGTGTACAGGTGTCAATATTTTAAATGCTCTTAACATGCTTAGAGCAGGGTTATAATAAAATTGAATTGAACTAATGCAGGTTGTACAGGTTTGCATGAACTGAAAATAGGAATTCTTTTCAAAAGTAAGTATATGGATACAATTTATGAAGGTATTCACTGGAAAACTGCTTTAACTTTTAATAGAACAACACATTAACCATTTCTATATATTTTATTTTGTCTCTTATGATAATATTTTGAAAATGTGATCACTTAATTTTATTTATTCTGTTATTTTTTGTTTTCTGTTTATTGTACGAGGATGCCACTTTTATTGATAATGTAGTTATATTAAAAGATCTCTTAATTTAATGTCCATTTTAATTTATTAAATGCTGTTATAAGACTTTACTTTTGGATTTAATTTTTTGTTTCACTTTATAGCTATACACACTTACAAGCAAAATTACTATGATTTTGATTGAAATATAGCAAGAATGAAACCAAGATGTTAATAAGAAAATCTATATGCAAAATTTGAATGGTTACAAAAAACTATTTGCATATTTTTTGATAATTTTGCATTGCGGTTAATTACAATATTAAATAGTTAATTACAATATTAAATAGTTAATTACAATATTAAATAGTTAATTACAATATTAAATTTTAATTAAATATGAAATTATTTAAAGTTGTTAATAATTAATCAGAATGCGATTTGTTTTAATTTATTTTTATTAACGTATACAAGTATTATTTTTCTTCTAATTACAATTAAAAATGTTATTTTTATGATCATTGATGTTCGTGATATGCTCCATCTATTAAATTTACCAGATTTGAGAACAACTTTGCTGTGTTATTTTAAATCGATTGATTTATCAAGATAAACAATATTGATAACTGAAATGTTCTACCTAAGTTATAATGTTTTTGTTTACATAATCATAGTAATTATTATTAAGATTTTAATGCTATGTCTCATCACTAGTCTAAATGTATAAAGTATTTATAAATGTTGTGCCTACTTTTAACAAATTAATATAATAAAGACAAGTTATAACCAAATGTGAAAATAATAATGAATATAAAAAACAATTGATATTGAACATTTTAATGGCATGTGTTAATATCATTTCTAGTTTTACTTACAACATTCATAGGCATAAAGCTTTAAAAAATAAACGAATCTCATGTCTAATGTACTTAATGTGAACTATTACAAGATTTTAAAATTTGGATTTTCTTTAATATTATTTTAAGTGCGTTAAATTGTAAATAGTTTGAATTAATCTTTGTTTTCCTCTTGCTCTTGTAATTTTTAGCAAATATAATGTACTGATAAATTTTGAAAGATAGATGTACTGAATTTAGTTGTCCAGTTAGTATTATAGTTTTTATCAGTTTTGTTCATAATTTTCTTTTAAAAGTCAAAATTTTGATGATACGTGCGTATTGAAGACTTTTATATATTACTTATACCCAACAAGATAAGTGTTAGACATGATATTTGACTAGTGACATACAGATAGCTATCGCGTGTTTTAAACCGATTATTGTTAATAAAAATGTGTAGTTATTATAAAAATTGTACTCTTTTCCAACATAATTGTATTCCAAAAAAGATGACAATTTATGTATATATTAAAGCGGATTTCTTTGCTTATCAGTGCTATGCGGAATGTAGTTACACTATTACAATTCGCTTATTTCTATCCACTGCTGTATGTAAGTGTTCCCCTTCCTTTCCATTCTATTCAGCAACAGGCATCGTTCATTCATTTCACTCTGGCTAACTTTTGAATGTTGTCTTGCCATGTGCACGGCCAACCACGGATTCTGTATCCTGCTCAGGTACACATATTCATTAACCTGTTCCAATCTTTGTTCGTCTATTGTTATTTCCAGTAGCGAGTACGTGTTTGATATGATCTTCGTTTTATCTATTTTTATTTTTAGTCCTACTGCTTTAGAGGAACTATGTAAGTCGTTTACCACATCCTGTAAAGCGCTATTACACAATATCATTGGCGAAACGCAACTGTTTGAGTTTTTTCACATCTATATTAATACCGTGTGACTTGGTTTAAATTTTTAAACATACTTTGTAGGGATGCTAAGTTTTTAGCAATTTTATGTAAACAAAATAAATAAAATTACTAAAAATGATGTTAAATGCAAAACTTTTCAAATATCACTAGATTTATACTTGATAACGACGTAATGGTCAAAAGCTTTGCGTTTAATATAATTTTTTCTGATTCAATTCTATTTTTAACTCATTTTATTACTAAAGTTATATAAAACTTCTTTCGCAATGCATTTTGTTTGGGACGCCGTTATGTATATTATATTTGCAGGAAACATTTTTAAGTTTCAGCATATATTTATTCTAATGCTATTTCATTTTAAAGATGAATAAACATAAAACATTTTTTTTTTTACATACCCCAAAAATTTATAAATGAGTTTAAAATGGTCTATTGAAGGTTCTAAGAATAGAAAAAGTAGTGTAAGTTTTTAATTTATTTACAAAAATTAGTTAAAATCACTAAACGTTTATTTTCTTGAAAAAATCACAAAGCTTTTCGGAAACTACGCCTGACAGAGTATCCGTTCTTCATTTTATACTTGTAAATTTGTGATCTTAAATTTATATTTTTGTGTTTTTTTAAATCTTTTAAATTTAAATATCACTTGATAATGGTGTAGTTGCCGAAAAGGTTTGTGATTTTTTCAATAAAAATTATGAAATAAGTTTTTAATGATATAGGTTTGTATAATTTATTACACGGCTATTATATAGTTACAGTTAAAAACCATCGCTTTTTGAAGGTAGGTTAAAAACATACCCATTGAACATTTAGTAAAAAATTTCTAATTTGCTCACATTCATGTTTTGATATAAATTGGAGAAAAAAACCTAACGGTAACATATAATTTTTCAAATAATATGTAAAATTTAATCTATATGTTATTTGAACAATTTTCTATATTTCTGTTGAAATTATGAAGTTATACCAAGTATTTGAACATAAGTTTTAAAATCGTGGTTTGTGCGATGGCTTTATGTAAGGAATTTTGCAAAATAAAATCGATGCTAAGAATAAGGTAGATCCATTTACCGATTAAATTTATTAACGAATTGTCAAATTACTTTGAAGCCATTTAAAGCCGTAAGTTGAACTACAACAAATGTACATTATTCACTGACTGAAATATGAAAGGAAAACAGCATATGTCGTACGCTAATTTATTAAAATTTCTCATTGAATTTAAGGAAATATTTTAATAATTAACTGAACAAAACTAGTATGGTTCAATTCATGTGTACGGTGTTGGTATAAAAATTGATTGAATAATACGCAACGATTTTTTAAATTGCATTAAAAACCAGAGTCGAATTATTTATGAATTATAATTTTATTGACGTAATACTCTGTACGTATTTTTGTCCATACTATTCAGGGTAAATTAATAAAATCCAAAATTGTACACTACGAATTATATACTTTTCGCGGAGCACATGCGAGGAAATATTAAAAACTTACATACTACAGAGGTGGTATTTTTGTTTTATTAACCACTTATTATTCTCCAACAGTCGCATCAGTAAATATATATGTTAATAAATTTTGTCTGGCACAGGTTCAGATATCAAACATACAACGTAAAACGCTGTTTTATTGTATGAAGAACATTAAAAAAGTAGTTAATATAAAAAAAATAATTAAAAATGAATAACATTGAATAATTGTTTTTTTGTATGTAAAAAATTAACTCTTTCGGTCATACATGATAAAATTTTGACACAAAAATTATAAATTTTACACACATGTATCATACAATATTCTTAGGTGAACGGTAGATAATTTTCATTGTATTAAATGAATATTTTTAAAGTAGAGACATTTCATGTCAATCAGAAAAATGAAAAAAAAATGATTAACATTAAAATTTCATATACCGTATAATGGACATCGTAACTGAAGGAATGAGCACACTCTGCAAAAAGTGTAATGAAAAATGAATTGTGATTTATTAAAATGGCCTTTACAATCGGCTAAGCGTTCCCCCGTGAAGGGTTATTGTGCGTTTAAAATAAAAATTAAATTCCGTTTTTGATTTAATAAGAATTATTTCGAAATCTTCCTATTATGTTGCAGTATAATAGAAATACACGGAAACAGTTACGATTAGAAAATTCTGCATTCCATCAATTCGATCTGTTTACTTTATTACTTGTCTTGTCGACGATAATGGGGAAGTTATTACTGAAATATACAACTTAAAATATAGTGGGGGAATATTAGTACAATTTTTTTAACACCATTCTGTGATTGATCAATTGCGTAAATTAATGAAATCAAAGTGAGCTTAGAGGCCAAAACGATATGAACAAAGACATTTCTTATTATAAAGTATTTCTGTATTGGTTTCTTGATTATACATGTTTATAATTTAAAAATTAAATTAAAGGATTATGTATTCAGTGAAACTAATAGACTGTTTTCATTATATATATATATATATAATATTCTTTTGGTGAACTCAAAGACGCTCTTTATCATATGAATTAATATCTATTAGCGATATCAACAAGCACGGTTTTGTACTGGAACCTCCTACGCTCTAATATGTATGCAGCTGAATTTCTACGACGGAAAAGGTTCGTGCTACATTTACCTGCGTCACTCGTTACATATTCATCTGGAAATAGCAAGTAATTGCAGAAGGTTCTCTTAGCGAGATAAAAAACTGATTCAAAATGGACTACTCGAATAATTAAATGAAAATCAGTAAATATACATTAAATTAACACAAAAATTACGTGACAGTTAATAACACGGAATTACTTGTATACCAGATATTTGATAAAATCATTTAAGCCGAAATAGCATTTACAAGCTCGTGGATGAAACCGCGTATTAAACTAAACGAATAATAAATATTCAAATGTATTCGGGTATTCTGAAGGCTACTTGAGAACTAGAGATGAGTAACTCGTGAGTGAGTTGGTTTTAAAGAGTTGGTTTTAATGCCGAGTTGCTTTATACGACTCTCGAGAATTAAGATGAGTGACTCCTAAGTGAGTCGGTTTTAATGAGTTGGTTTAGACGACGCCGAGTAAGCCGAGTTGTCGAATGATTCACAATGACTCTCGAGAAAATAATTGAGTGACTCCTAAGTGAGTCAGTTTTAAAGAATTAGTTTAGACGCTGAGTTGCCGAGTGATTCACAACAAAAAATCGTTCTTTGGTGAACAGGTTCGATGTGTCGTATTCTCTCGAACGTTATCTGATTTAGGCCTAAAAACTAACTCTATATTGTGTAAACTAAAACCAATTTAATATCACTCCCGACGACCTTGAATGCTGATTGCTAGAACAGTCAGAATAGCCGTTAAACAAACGTAAACTCACCCTCTTTCTTTCTTTCTTTCTTTTACCATTCATTGAAAATTGAAATATTATGCTTGTTTATTCTGTTGATTGAATCTGTTACAATAGTGTTAAATACGAGCTTGTTTTTTTCGTTATTTTTTTTTTATTTTCTTGAGTGAATATTTATTCTTCTTAAGCGATTATTTATTAGTGATATAGTAATTGATATTAGTAGATTCCAAAATATTTTCTTACTATATTAATAAAATTATTATTTTTATAAAATACCATTATGAATCGTCGTAATCGAAGCGACCTATGGGACCATTTTGAAAAATTAAACGATACCGAAGGAAAGGTAAAATGTAATTATTGTAGTCAGTTATTATCTTATAAGTCAATTAGTAATTTAAGCAGACATCTAAAGATGAAACATCCTTTACTGAATATAAATAAATTACATCGTAATATAGATAATCAACAAGAAATTAAGGAAATGTCAAATCGGCAATGTTTGGTTGAAAATATGGAAATAGAAACACATAATGAAGAAAAGAATAAGCCAGAGTCACGTTCCAAGGAAATAAAAATTCAAAAAAAAAAACAAATGAATTTAGGAAATTTTGTGACCACAATGAAACCATTATCCTCAACAAAACATAGAAATCTTGATATGCAATTAGTTAAAATGATCGTCAAAGAATTTCACCCGTTTTCTGTAGTTAATGATCCGGAATTTAAAACTTTCATAAATATGCTATGTCCCAATTATACTCTTCCTTCTCGCAAAACTGTATCGAATAGTCTTATACCCCAAGTTTATGAAGCAACTTTAGAAAACTTAAAAATTAGATTGTATGAAGTAAGTGCTGTAGCTATTACAACGGATGCGTGGACATCTATTAATAACGATAGTTATATTGCAGTTACAGCTCATTTTTTAAACCAAAATTATAGTCTAGAATCCATACTCCTAGAATGCAGTGAATTTAATCAAAACCACACTGCAGAAAACATAGCGTGTTTTCTTAAAAATTGCGTTAAAAGCTTTCAAATTGAAAATAAAATTATTGTTAGCGTAACAGATAACGCAGCAAATGAAGTGGCAGCAATTCGTCATTGTCAGTGGCGTCATTTAGGGTGCTTTGCTCACACATTAAATTTAATTGTCCAGCAAAGTTTGAACGAAATCAATTGCACAATTACTAAAGTAAAAAGTATTGTCGAATACTTTAAAAGAAGCAGTCATGCTTTGTCGAAACTTAAACTAACGCAAGAGCAGATGAATTTACCAAATTTGAAATTAAAACAAGACGTCGTAACAAGATGGAACTCGACGTATGATATGCTTCACCGTTTTCTCCAAATAAAGGAAGCTGTAATTTCTACACTGGCTATTTTAAATCTCGGTTTAAATACTCTCACCAAAAATGATTGGATAATCATTGAAAAATCTATCGAAATATTAAAAATATTTTATGATATTACAACTGAAATCAGTTCTGAAAAATCAGTTTCTTTATCCAAAGTAATACCATTAGTTAAAATTATGAATAAACAAATTAATACTTTAAACAAAAATAAATATTTTACTGAAGAAGTTGTCTGCATGATCACTGCATTACACAACAAATTTGGAAACAAATTTAAAAACGTCGAGGATAATGAATTGTATTGTCAAGCAACCATACTTGACCCACGCTTTAAAAAATGTGGGTTTATGAATGAAGATAAATATGAAAAAGCATGCCAAATTTTGAAGCAAAAAGTTTGTCATGTGAAACTACCATTGTTAGATCCATGTGAAGAACCATTACCTTCTCAAATACATGAAAATCGTTCTACTAATTCTATTTGGGATGATTTCGATTCTGAAGTTGATCATTTAAGTGCATCAACAAATCCTGTGGCAGCAGGAATTGTGGAATTTGACAAATACATCCATGAGCCATTATTACGACGTACATATGATCCCTTAATGTGGTGGAATCAACGATCAAACATTTATCCAAGATTATGTGATATCGTCAAAAAACGTCTTTGTATTCCTGCCACTTCAGTACCCTCTGAACGTATTTTCTCGAAAGCAGGTATGACGATAACTGAAAAGAGAAACAGACTTTCTTCTGCTAAAATGAAGGAAATTATGTTCTTAAACGAGAATCTATAATTTTTTAAATTTTAATTATATCTTTTTCAGAATTCGATCTTATTTTTAAAATGCCTTCTTTTGTTGTTAATTTTTTTAATATGTGTATTTTAAAAAATTTATATCCGTATATCTTTTGCATAAAGTTGATAAGTGGAAATGGGTTCATTATATACATATATTTTATTTACATTTTCTAATTTTCAAATACACGGTTTTGAAGTCTTTATTGATGAATTATACTTTTAAATATAAGCTATTATTTAATAAGCTTAAAACTGAAAATTAATTCTATCAGTACGTAGGATTCAATAAATTTAGGATCCTTAAATATACTCCTTTTTCATTTTAATTTTGATGTTTTGCATCCAATATAGTATGTATATCGTCTTTTCACACGCACGCGCGCACATATATATATATTCTTACACATTTTTTATATATCAGGAGGTATACACGAAAATAGAAATGTTAGTGAGATATACAGTGCTTGTAACAAGTACATATAATTACACTAAAAATCTCTTACACATAAGTACTGCAAAACGTGTTTTAATAAGTGGAAGAGAAATGTAAAAAGCGCATGCGCAAGATATGATTCCGCATTAAAATCTATAACTTATAGACTACTGAGTCACTTTCATAAAAACAGACTCTTTAAAGAGTTGGTTTTAAAAACTTGTTCTTTCAAGTGAGTCGATTCACATAAACCAACTCAGTGAAAAGAGTCGTTTTGCGCATCTCTATTGAGAACCTATGCGATGGAACTTTGGAAGTGTACTAAACGTACTCATCCGAAAATAATACAAACTATATAGAACGAGATTGCTAAGATGGTAATTAAAGCAAGCATCATGTGTAACGAATCAAATTCAGTAGTCTTGTGGCATAATTGGTATGTTTTAAATAATCCTGTTTTTTTTTTGCTGGACTACATATATACAATATATTCATTTTTTTCAATTTAATTTATTGATGAGTTATCTATGAAAACCGTATTTATTAGAAATAGAATACTTTTTTTTTTAAAAGTGATTCTACAATATTGATCTAAATAACATAATGTTGATGTTGCTCTTTATTTGCGATATTAATATACATGTAAGCACTTATTTAAATCGATAGTTGCAAATTACATTATTTTGTTGTGTGTGTTAGAGAAGGGTGCGTGCATGTTGTGGAATATAAACAAAATAAATTAAAATTTTTTCAAGCTATTGTAGTTATTATAAATTTTTATTTAGTTAGTTAAAAAGAGTTAATAAAATTTAAGAGATTCTAAAACTTCGACATTTAGGAAGGTTACATGTCTCATCATAGAAAATAATTATTATAAAAACTACTTTCATTTATTTACGTGTCATCTACTGTAACATTGACCATAGACAAGGACGAATACCGCTTATATGTTGTTAAGGAAATACGACAGTCTTAGAAATCTGAGGAACAATTGAACTTTCTGTTTATAGTTTTCAAGAATTTTAAATGCGAATTATAGTTGAAGCTGAAAGATATTTAAATTTTGGGGAATCAAGCAGGAGATGATGACTCCAGGAGGGAATTGATTAATATGTGGGGATAGGATATTTTTGTATGGCCTGCTCCTTGACGGCATTATTTCATAAGGTGTGAAAAGATTCGATGTTTTATTGAGCGCCGTTTATGTAAGGTAGGGAGTCCCTTCGCGACAAGTTGGCGACCATTTATAACCTATCGGAAGTACTGTTGTATCAGAAATTGGGAAGTGTGAGGCGGTTTCTTACGATCCACGAGTACATTACATAGGATGCCCTTGTGTCCTAGAATCTACACAGAGGTAATAAAACAGTGGATATATCTTTTTTTTTGGCTATATGATTTTGTGAGTTACTACCAAATTTATTTTTTACTCTAGATCATTCTCTAGTTAACGACTATGCATGATTTGGAATATTAGTAGGTCAAAGTACTAACAAATATTTACTATGAACATTTTTAATTTTTTAAATTTATGTTTTTTTTTTTCTTCTTTTTTATTGCCAATTTGTACCTAGCTTGATAAAGCTATCAACAAATGTTTGAAAAGAGACTCGTGTATGGGGAGCACACCCATTGGTGTGTTCTACCCTATTTGTTTACACTATCTTGAATTTTGATCCTCTTGAGACGTCTTGTCACTGGTTTGTTCGGGATCGCTGCCGCTAGCTGATTGGGGTGTCCATACAGACGCATCATGTGATTTTGAGTTCGTCTATTAATGACCTCCTCAATGGTATGAATTTCTAAATCTCGATGAATCAGTTCATTGGTAACGTACCAAGGCATACGGTATATCAATCTGAGGGCTTTGTTCTGGAACCGTTGGATGATCATCCGATTCGATGGTTTCGCGCATCCCCACAGCGGTGCAGCGTAGGTCCATATTGGTTTCAGCATGGTATTATATATTAACAGCTTGTTTCGTAGTGACAGCTGCGACTGATATCCTATAAGCCAGTATAGGTTTCTCAGCTTTAGGTCCAATTCCTTCCTCTTCTTCTGTATATGAATCTTCCAATTTAGAGTGGAATCCAAATGTACACCAAGGTATTTCGTCCCTTTGCTTCTCGGTACCAGTATATTATTTAACATTAATTGTTTATTATGAACCTTTCTATTGGAGAATGAGACATTTTTCAGGATTTATTTGGAGGTCCCACTTTTGTGTCCATTTAAGTATGGTATTTAAGTTTGCCTGTAAAATGGCAACAGCTTATTAGCATCTTCATCAGATGCAATTAACATCGTGTCATCTGCAAATGTTGCTACTTGTACATGTTCATCAGTTGGTAAGTCGGCAGTATAGATAGAATATAAGAGGGGCCCCAATACACTGCCCTGCGGCACACCAGCGTGTATAGGGTATATTTCCGAATGCTCATCGTCATACTTGACATGAAACAGCCTGTCTGTCAGGTAAGATTGCAATAATTGATAATATTTTTCCGGGAAAATCTTTCTAATTTTATATAATAGACCTTTATGTCATATTTTGTCAAAGGCTTTAGAGATATCAATAAAAATTGCTTCATTATATTTTTTATTCTCAATTCCTTCTTCAATTGTTTCCACAACTCTGTGTACTTGCTGTTCAGTAGAATGTGAACTTCTGAAGCCAAATTGATGTTCTGGAATTACTTTTTTTTCCTCAACAATTTTATTTAATCGATTTAGTATCAATTTCTCTAGTAGTTTGCCAAGGGTTGAAAGTAGTGAAATGGGTCTATAGGATGTAGGCTTAGTGCCATCCTTTCCAGGTTTCAGTATCATAATTATTTCTGAGAACTTCACTGAGCTGGAAAGTGTGCTGTTCTAACAATGGCATTGTATATATATGTTAGTAGCATTATTGATCTTCTAGGTAACTCTTTCAACATTCTCGATGTTATCAGGTCAAAACCTGGGGATTTTCTATTGTTCAGTAATTTTATGTGCTTGTGCACTTCTTGAGGAGAAAACATTTTAATTTTTGTTGCATCTTGTTTAGGCTGGGATTCGCACAGTTTTATTGTAGTGTTGGAAACATTAAATACACCAGCTAGGTATTTTGCTAGAATGTGACAGAAAGTTCTTAGCCGTTAATGAAAGCTATTTTAAAAGAGCAAATTATTATATTCTGAAATATTTTTAGTGATAGTTTAATTTTTTTTATTGACAATATTGTCAGAAATTTGGAACACTATTATTAATTTTAATATATAAGTTGAGAAATAATTTTTCTTTTTTAATACATTATTACTGTCATTAATGATTCGTTTTTGAAAATTTTATCGGAAGTAATTGTATCATGTTTACAACTAAATTTCACAATATTTGATTACCACTGTCTGGTACTCAGATAACAACTGATGACCATTCATCTAATTGCAGATTTTAGTCTATAGAACTAGTATGAAAGTTAGGTGAAATAAATGTAGGTTACTCTAAATACAGTTTGGTCATCTAAATTTAGATTAGTTTGATTATATAAGGTACCGTATAACTTAAGTAAAACACAGCGTCATTTGTTTGAAAAGAACCAAGAGTGACCCGGAGAAGATGGATAGGTTTTTTTTTTAATAACTCAAAAACTACTCGACGAAACTTTTTTAATGAAATTTTATTTAAAAATGGGAAAATGAAAGATTAGCTTACGATACTTTGTGGAACACAATGTCATTCAGACGACCGCCATTTGCAATAATATATTCATTCAGTCTTTACAAAATTTTCGAGCATAGGTAGCTGAATTTTTGAAATTTCTTCAGAAATACGGGTTTTCAGATCTTCCAGATCTCATGGACGTGTTTACGTGGCTCTTAACCCTACGAAATGCGGGTCTTTTATAATTCCACCAGTGCGCGCACGATATACTTTTTACAACACAATGCAACACGCTCTATTTCGTTCTTTTAACCTCATATGTAATATTTTTTATTATAATTTTTTTTTTTAACTTTTTTCTTTATTTTTGTTAAATATTTTTATTTTTTGATCGTCCTGTATTATACTTAACATTTAAATAATCTACTTGTGTAGTTGAGTAAAACGAAATAAACATAAAAAAATTAAATAATATTAAAAATAATTACTTAATCTTCTTTTCTTCTACTTCATCTTCTGCACATTTCAACCAAATAACTTGTTTCTTCGAACGTTTCTTGCAAGTAAAGCATTTAACAATATCATTGAAGCCGAATTGTTCTTTTTCCTTCCACATACCCAATAATATATCCTTTTTTTAGGAGGTTTATTTGAGTTTTTATTGCTTGATAGCAATGATGGACGATAACGATGTAAGAAACACTGAATATCTTGTGGAAATTTTAAGTTTGTGACTCTAGTTGCCAAATGTTCACTCATCAAACTCATTGCTAATTTTTTTTGTTGAAATCCTTTTGATGGGTACTTGATCAAAGTGGTTCAAAACTAACAAAATTCTGATAGTTTTGCTTGAGATATTCATTAGAACATAAAAAAGAACCGAAGGCCAGCGACTTGGTGTGCTTTGGACAGAATAAACAGCGTACATTTTGTCACGTATTCCCTTGATTTATTCACGCGAAAAGTATAACATATTAGTGAACCTGCGTTGATTAATGAAAAATAATAAAAACCATAAAAAAACTGAAAACCGAAAACTAAGAACGTGCAAAAAAACCTGATTGAAAACAGTAAAAATTACCAGACCAATAACACGATAACGCGCGTGATGTAAAAAGTACAACACATAGTTGAACCGTACTGATTAATGTTCAATTGACTAAGATGTGTTCGCATGATTCATTCTTTAAACTCGTCATTATCGAGTATAAACATCCGGTGAGGAAAATATGTGGTATTCAGAATTTTAACATAGTTTGCATTTTTTATAACTGAAACTCTATGCTGTTGTATGAGGATTAAGGCATCCCCACAAAAAAATTTGTAGCAGTCAAATCTGTCAAGCGCGGTGGCCAAGCGAAATCCGTGCGATGCGACAAAATGCGGTTACCAAACCCTTGTTTCAGCATTGCGAGCGTTTTTGCTGAACAGTAACACGTCGCACCATCTTGTTGAAACCATGTAGAGCCTATACGACGATAACGACGAAGTGAGGGAAGCAATAACGAGTTTGTCATCTCGTTATAGCGTGTTCCGTTGACAGTACCACTGAAAAAATAATGCCCCACTTTGCCACTCCATCTCAGACGGTTACTCGCTTGCTGTGTGACGGCGTCTGTTCGATTGAATTCGGATTAGATTCGGACCAGTAGCGGCAGTTATGTTCGTTTACGAATCCGGATATCTGAAAATGATCTTCATCGCTTATCAAAAGATTGTTTCGTCTTCGACTTTTTTCTGTATAATTTCAGCAAAAAGTGTTTGTTGTGCATGATCAGTGCTTTTTAATTTTTGAGTTATTACCAGTTTATAAGGATGAAATTTCAAGTCTTCCAATAATATACGGCGAACAGATTCCCTCGACAGATTTAAAGGAGCAACATGACGAGCAGAGCATCCGGGACAACAAATGATCGCTGCCCGAACTCCATCGGTGTTTATGGGGTACGATCCGTTGTTTTTTTTTCTAGGACGTGTTTTATCCGTTGCAGAAGCTGTCTCTCGAAAGTTTTAAACCCATATTAAAATTAAATTGGGAGGTTGTACAGATTTACAACGCGTAGTTTTGAATTCTTTATGAACTCTTTGCAATGACGTGATCGATTCACGTCTAAAAATAATGTTCCATCTTTCTCGTTATAGGATGCCATGACAACTGAAACTGGACCAAAACGAATCTCTCGTATGTACACTAGACGTGGAGCACGCGGTTTGCGTTGTAGCAGTGTTCCATCAAAATAACAAAACTATCCGTCTTCTCTGGGTCACCCTATACAAATGACACTCAATATCATGATTTTAAAAAATTATTTGTAATTAATCACACGCTAAATAGAGAGCGCCACTGAAATAACGCTAATTTCTTGTACTTTTTGATCTGGAAAATTCTGGTTACTTTGTTGTTGTGTTGTGCGTGACTTTTGGACGAGTACCACGTTATGATAATTGATAATGTTTACTGAATTATTACAGGGTGAAAATGGGTACTAGCATAGCAAACATGTTACTTAATATGTTGCAACTTAAGAAATAAAATAAATTTTAAAGTAAAATATATGTTTTCAGATAACATGATTTTTATTTGAATATTAAATTTATCGAAATTTTATTATTAAATTTAACTGAAAAAATACAATTTTTAATGCTAACTATAAATTATCCAATTTACATTCAACTTCAAAAATATGCGTTATAGTTTAGTATTTATCTTATTAGTAATTAGTGCGAGATTAGCTTTATTTTTTATTAATTTTGGTTTGTCGGCTGTGAATGAATAGCTGTTGTAACAGCGTTACTTTTTACCATCATTTTTTTGTAAATATTTTTATAAGTTTTGTGTTTTATTTTGTTTTTTATGTAGATATCTGGAGGGTATGTTTACAAATATTAATTACGTTTTATATTAGTTCGACTGTCTGCATAGATATTAATAATTGTGTGATAATTTTGTTAGCATCCATGAAATATTTATTTCGATATTCGGTATGTTTTGTATTAAAACAATTTACATATTGTAAAAGTAAATAAATGTTTAAAAAATGAACAGTGCCATAAATATAAAAATAATATTTTTGTGGAAGTGAAAGTGAATTGATCATTGTTTTAAACGTTTGTTTTTAATATTTTAAAATTAAATCGAATGTAGAGATCAAAAAGTATTTTAAAAATGTGATAAAAAGTAATGACGGATAATGTAAAAGTTATAATAAAATGCTTTTCGTTTCATTTTTATATATAGGAATAATGCGTTTAAAAACATTACTTTGTTTATAGAAATTTGCTTCTGGATATAATTTTTTCAAAGGTTGCAGAAATATGTCAGATACTTCTAAGTTCGACTATGTCAAGAATTTCGAAAGAGAAGATAAGTGTTTACCGAATTCTTGGATTGTCGTCAGAGTAGACGGGAAGGGTTTTAACCGTTTTTCAGATGTACATAATTTTGACAAACCTAACGATAAACGAGGTTTGAGTTTAATGACAAAAGCGGCTGCTAGTGTAATGGAAGAATTTCGTGATATATCTATTGCCTATGGGCAAAGTGATGAATATAGCTTTATATTTCGTAAAGATACTACAACTTTCAACAGAAAAGTAGCTCGCTTAATGTCTATAGTAAATAGTTTATTTACATCTGCATATGTATTGAACTGGGATAAATATTTTGCTTATACAAAATTACTACATCCTCCAAGTTTTGATTCTCGGGTTGTGGTATATCCATCAGAAAATAACATAAGAGATTACTTAAGCTGGCGGCAGGTAGATGCGCATATTAATAATTTGTACAATACAGTATTTTGGGCGTTGGTTTTGAAAGAAAATTATACAAAGCAACAGGTAATTTAAAATTAAAATTCGATAAAATCCTTTATTATGTGTCGTTTTTATTAAATTGATAATTTAACTAATATATTCCTCGAAAAATTGATATTAAGTGATTTAAAATTTTTCAATAAGTTCAATATAGATGTGAAAAACGACGTGTACTGCTGAATTTGCGATGTTTATATTTAGAGAGAGTTTTGCTTAAATAGAAAAATATGTTTTTTTGTAAAATGCATACAGCTGTTATGAAAAATAGTTTTCTTGATCATCTAAATATTTATTAAGCAAAATTATTTTGTTGAACACAAACACATCATGTCAATGAGAAACAACAACTAGATAATGTAAAATTATTCTAAAGTTAAAGTGTTAACTACTAGTTACTAGCAAATAAAACATGAAAATATAAAGTAAAATTAGGAGAAGTATTTAGAGAGCATTTTGCTTAAATAGAACAATATGATTTTCTGCAAACATTTTTGTATCGTTAACAAATTTTATGATGTTTGTGGTTTTGCGTATGAAAGCACTAAAAATAATTTATCATAATATTCTTTGTAATTTGGAGCTATATTTATTCATTAAATAATTTCTGTTTTATACATGTTTATATTGAAATGAAATATATGAAGACTTTTTTTTAGTTTTATTTAACGTGAAATTAGTTTTTGCTTTCATATTTTTTTCTTATAATGTTTCTGTTAGTTATTTTATAAACCGAATATCAGACACGCGTCTATCGTAGCTTAATTAACATTTTTTCTTTTACAGGCTCAGGAATTTTTAAAAACTACTGTATCTAGCCAAAAACATGAAATTTTATTCAAGAAATTTGGAATCAATTATAACAATGAACCAGACATGTTTAAAAAAGGCACTACGTTGGTTCGGAAATTAATTCCAAGCGAGGGTGATAGAAAATTAAGGCAGTATATTATTCCTTTAAATTGTGATTTAATTGGAGATGAATTTTGGAAAGAACATTTGGAAATTTTGGGTTTGAAACCATTACAAGTATATCATAAACCTCTTAATATTCCTGGGTTTTTAATAAATAAGCCTAATACTTCGGAAGATCAATCTTATGCTTCACAACCAAGCTCAATGGAGACTTAAATGCTACATCTTCACCTGCATAATGTGCCGAAAAAACATATTAAAAAGAAATAGTTATGACGTAATACTAAATACGAAGGTTATTTATTACAATAAGAATAAAATATTTCTGTGTGCACGACACTGAATAATTTTTTTGTATTTTTTACGTTTTTAATATAAAACTGATCGGAAGTGTTTTTCTATACTATGCATTACACAACAGCGTTATATGCATATAAAATATAAACGGATTAAAGTTTTTTTTTTAATTTACTTAAATTTTAAAGAATCATCTTTGAGAACTAATTTTTGTTTGTAATTGTATTGGTTTTTATGTATTTTTCCGGTAACTAAGCAATTTATTTATTTTTAACTTTGCGTTTTTCTATTACTGTACCAATGTTTAGAAGTTCGTTCAGTAAACAACAATAGTAGATTGCGTAATTTATAATGTACAAAGAGTATAATAATGTAAGTAACTCATAATAATAGTTTAATTACATTCTTACATGAAACACGCATTCGTTTCACTTTATGCGTTTTAATATGGGTCTGTACATGAATTAGTTTTTTTTTTTTTTTTTTTTTGGCTTGGCATTATTTCAAACTTTTAGCCAGTTTAAGTTGTAATTGCAATTATTTGTATACTATTTCAATAAACGTCTTGAAGTATTGATGATGTAGTTCTCTGCTTAGGTAGAAAAGTGGATATATCAGGATGAACACTGTCTATATATAAAGTGAGTAGATGTAATCTCGATTATATAGTTTGTGCAATGGTCTTCGGTTTTTCATATTTTCAATTCATTCGGTGTTAATTAATCAATGAATTTATTTCCACTTATGTGGTACCTATCCACTTAAATGTGACATAATGACTAGAATTGCATTTCTTATTTTTCTTTGTATTATATTACTAACTATATTATTGTGTGTTGAAATATATATTATTTTATATAATGCGTTTAGCAAATCAGTGAATATTATAATACGATAATGCATTACCCTTTGAGAATATAAACTTATTCGTAGTAATAATAATATATTATGAAGTTATGGTGTTTATTTTTTGTAATGAATTAGTTTAGAAATATAGAAATTTACCTAATGGACTTAATAATTTATTTCCGTCATTTACATTATGTGAACGCATCACATACTTACCCTATAAGAGATAACCACATTTTTTATGTATACATGTAGAAACATTACACGAAAATTTTATGAATCACGACCATATCAATAAGAATGTTCGAAGTATTGGCTACAATTATTTTTTAACTTCCTCGTATGAAAATTATATTACTTTCTAATTTATACATTTTTTTATAATATATTTTTTTCCTTTTTTTTTTATTAGTGTGTAAAAGGTTTTTTTATAGCAAACTACAAAATTTTTGAATTGAAACTTCTATTGGTGCATTGTATATGGAGAGTTACGCCGCAAAACGAGCAAGTGAGCAATTTTAAATGACATACGGATATATATATATATGTATATGTATAAACACCCGCCTAACCATGTTTTGTTGCATTAGGTGTGTCAACGAAGTAAGGTACATATATATGTGTATATACTCATATATATATTTATATATATATATATATATATATATATATATATATATATATATATATATATATATATATATATATATATATATATATATATATATATATACAAATATATATATAAACACGCGCCTAACCATGTTTTGTTGCATTAGGTGTGTCAACGAAGTAAGGAACATATATATATATATATGTGTGTGTGTGTGTGTGTTTTTTATAAATATACACACTTGTAAAAATTAAAAAAACTATCGAATTTAGTTAAAATGTCTTTTACTTCTTACCTGCCACCGAGGCACAAATGTTTTTTTAAATGATTTCTACGTACAGCTTATGGGTTACACTGAAAATAAAATTTTAATATGAAAATAATTAAAAAAAAAAGTGTAAGCTAACTGCATGTGTAGCTACGTGTGAAATTAGCGTGTATTCTAACAATCCTATACCGCGATATTATAAATATTTATTTAGTGTTGCTAGTGATCTGAATGTAATGAAATATGATTAAGTTTACCGCTTCTGAAATTCATAACTTTCAGAACGTTAAAACATCTATTATTAGACTGTTTTCTATGTATAAGTATTATAACAATAATTATATATCAATCGAGCATGTAACTTTATGATTATCGAATATTTAAAACTGATTATTTAATTCTAGAAAGTTATTTTAAATCGATTTTAATTGTAATTTTGAAAATTACAAATTAAAAATGTTAATTTTAAAGTTGATTTTTAATTTTATATTAAACGCCTGATTATGATAAATTAAAGAGTGAATTTGGATTGATAAGCTGTGCAATGTATCTGAGGGCGAAAAATCAAAATGTATTTTAAAAACATTACGAGTCTGACAAAGTATCTGTTATTTTCTGTTTAATTTGTTCAAAATTATGCAATCGGTCATAAAAATAAATTTAAATATAGAGCTAATTTTGGTTTTACCGTGTAAAGAATTTTAACAATTAAATTTGTGTATGTATAAATTTTTTTTTCGCGTATCCGGTCGACTTGTACATCAATGTTTGTTCAGTAATCTATAAATTTTAATGTGTCCCCCTCCGAAATCACTGTAAAGTCTCGATGGATCAAATGCTCCAATTAATTTGTAATTGAATAAAATGGTTTCCATCTGGCCTTTCACCACATTGACATTGATAATCTTCTGCCAAACCCCATTTAAATAGATTGTGTTTCGATTTAGTGTTCTCCAGGATGAATAATTCAGGTTGCGTCTGCTGCCTGGATATTGTCAGCTCTCCACATTTGAAGTCTTTCTACGTGGTCCGGATTCTTTAGTTCCTCCACTGTTCTAAAGAAGCTGCGCCTAGATTTTAATCGACTTTGGCTAATTCTGTATAGCAATGTAATGGCCGGCACTCATCATGAATTGTCTTCCATCTTTCCTTTTTCGCTGCCACGTCTCTTTTAATTTCTGGTGGTGCTATGCCAGCAAGTTCGTATACTTTGGATAAAGGCGTTGATCTTAAACAACCAGTTACTGATCTGCATGCCTAATTTAAAGCAATGTTAACTTTCTTCGCATGCATGGAACGGCTCCAAGCCGAACATGCGTACTCTCCTACAGAGTGGAAAAGAGACGAAACCGATGCTCGTAGTAGATACAGTTTAGCTCTCCATTTACTGCCAATCAATTTTCGAATCAAGTTCGTTCCGTCATCACTTTCATCTTTGTGACTTTGCAGTGCTGCTTGAATGTCAATAATCTATCAAGTAAGATCTAGATATTTAGGATTATCAGTGTGTTTTAGTTTTGTGTCACGTCATTTAATGCTTAGATTGCGTTTTACTTCGGAATTATGGAGATGGAAAACGCAGGTTTGAGTTTTTACCAGATTCGGTTGCAGCTGAATCTTTTTATAATAATCATCCAATTTCATTACAAAATTTCCTCGACTTGTTCAAATGTGTCATTTTGAGCTGTTAATACTAGATCATCCGCGTATAAGAAGTGTTTTGTATCGATTCGTATCGGTTGACCATTAATATGAATATTAAATAGAACAGTAGCTAACACGCTGCCCTGCGGTAGCCATTTTTTTTTCTCCATGTACTATCTTTCCCATTTAAAGACACATAATAACGTCTGTCCTTTAGCAGTATTGATGTTATCTGAGTGAATTTAAAATTTTCGGTTGTTTCATACACTTTTTTAGCCAGCGTTCGGTGCTCAAAGGCTGTAGTAAGATCCACAAAAACAGCACCAGTAATTTTACGATTTTCGAAACCATCTTTTATGTGCTGTGTTAAATGTATAATTTGTCCAGAGCAAGATTTCCCTGGCCGGAATCCTGCCTGTTGAGTAATAAGCTTAGAGTAAATTGTTTATGTCATTCGCTTTATAACAACTCTTTCAAATATCAATTTTTACATCTTTCATTTGTAATTTTTCCAGAAATTTCGAGACCTATTCTTGTTGTTTCTTCGTCGAAGGGTTTTAAATTAAATTAATTTATATAATCTTCATATCTATTTTAATATATTCCAGTGTGGATCAGTTTGACAGCTGCATGTATTTCACACATTATTGGCCTGCGTTGTGTATGCGGAATTGGATCAGAAACTTTTTTAGTGCACAAATTTAAGATGTTTTCGGAGACAAATATATTATCCGGATTATAATCACGTTTCCATCTACTGCTGTTAAAGGATGCGGGTAATTTTGAGTCGAACACTAAATTTGGCTTATTTCTCTCTGCCTAATCTTGTACGAGATCACCGTTCGAGTCATTGCAGCATATCCCCAATTAACGTGGCTGTTAAAATCGCCAATAATAATCTCAGTCTTTTGTATGACATTTGGACAGTTAAATACAATGTTTGGCGGTTTGTACACAGATGTCACTGTATATTTGTCTGTATCAATAGATAAAATTTCTATATCATCGGCCTCTGATATTGTTGTTTTAACAACGTCGATATCATGTTTTACTAGAATTTTTCATGTGGCCTGTCAATTGCCAGTTTCATGCCATATATTTTGGGCTTCCGGTTTGTCTCTGCGCAATGTGTTTTCTGAAGTAGGAGTATGTCAATGTTTTCACGTATAATTAAATTAGAGAATATATATATATTCCTTGTTAGCTGTCAGACCTTCTGTATTTATGGACATTATTGTGAAAGGGACGTTTCATTTCTGACAGGGCATGGGATGATTGGCCGACAACAAAATTGATGTTTCCAGGACATTTCTTGAATTTATTCATTTCGCATCTCTTGATTTCGCAGCATGCGTGGAGGGTCATCTCGTATATGAAATTATATTTCTGTATTTTACACCTTAAACATACAGAATTTTATTTCGAAAACACTTAATGGTTGATTAAAATTGAATTGTACTTTCATCGCTATGCATAATTCACTTTGAAAAAATGTCGCGATATATGCCACAAAATACGAAATAAGTAATTTTATATTAAAAGTTTTACATACATAAAATATAACATAGTATCTGACATGCATTTTTAATATATTAAATCAAAAGGATCAAATTAATTAATTCAGGCAAATTTATTATTTAATCGAAATAAGTAATTTTATATTAAAAGTTTTACATACATAAAATATAACATAGTATCTAACATGCATTTTTAATATATTTAATCAAAAGGAGCAAATGAATTAATTCATACAAATTTATTGTTTTACATAAATTACGAGAAAAGTTGTTCCTATCATTGTAAAAGTGCAATTGCGCTTATCTCTGTTTTTTTTTTTTTGTTATATAAGTTAGTAAATGTAATTACCTTAACATGAAGATAACCAGTTTTATTTTTTCCGATATAAATGCTTTAAAATCAAAAATCTGTCAATATGTCCGTGTAAATTTATAGTCCGAAATTTTCTAAATAAATTATAGGTTGTAGAATTTTAGTAATTACGGTAAAATTTGTACTGATTAGAATTAAAAAATGAAATATGTGTAATGGTTAATTAAAACCAGTAATAACACTTTACGTATATTATGGTTCACCAGCTTAATATTTTAATGCTGCTTATTCATTCCAATATATGTAATTTATCTCTGATTATAATATATCCTGAACATTGTACTATATAGATTTGAGAATATTTCGAGTGAAAAAAATTAAATGCTTATTGATTTTTAATGACGATTATATTCAGAAATGAACATTATAAATTTAGGTTAAAAATTGAAAGCAAAATAAATTTTCGATTAAAGCGATTATAAATGTTTTATGAAGGAACTAATGAATTATCAACGAGACTTATACTCGGATTTGGAACTTAACGAGAAATTAGTAATTTTGCTGATGCGGAATTTTTTTTCTAAGTATGTCACAATTCGTTACACATATCGGTTATTGAATTTCATTTTACCGAATATTTCGTTTTAAGTCACTTATAAATTGTTTAAATTGACATACTCTGGTTTATCTAAATGCTGACATTGAATATTGGCGCTAGTTTATTTTATTTTAATACGCACGAGATGTATACAATCCGTAACGCTTCGGATTATCTTCAAAAATCCAGAATTTAAATTTTCTTGTATATATTTATGTATACGGTAGAATCGCTACCAACGTGTTAATATATCAAATATTAATAAGTATAATAGGCGACCATCCTCTGTTCATCTGGTATCGTGGAGACAAGTTACCCAAAAATAGAACAACGGTAGCAACAAATAATGGGATAAACCGGGAAAGGTTTGTGCAAGGTTTAAAGTTTTGAACACACACACATATATATATATATATATATATATATATATATATATATATATATATATATATATATACGTTTTAATGCATATATGTACCTTCTAACAGTTGTATGCATCCCATATAGTGTATTTTTGTCGTTAAACCTAGTTTCCCTGTTTAATTAGTGTTATGTTATGTGAAAGGCGACTTTATATATATATATAACGCCTGTATGCATACGTATTAATCTATACGTTTTCATCATATTAAAGATTATAGTTTTTTTTTTTTTTTTTTTTTTTTTTTTATTTTCACATACCCGCATAGAGTTATTTCCGTTTTTCGTTTAATTTGTTGTTTTTGCGAAAAGAAAAAATAAGCAGGTAGTCGAATATTTTACAACGACCGCTATTAACGCAGAATTCAAAAGTTTGTGTGGTTGTTGATGTGACTAATGTACATAAATGATTTTATTTATCGTCGTATTTACGAGATAAAACCAATCGAATCCGTTAAAATGAGATAATAGTTATAATAAACGAAGTATAAAAAATTACTTTAAGTATTTTTACCTATATGAAAATTTGTTTTGTTAAATTTAAATTTTATTTGGAGAATGTCACCTTCGGTGATGGAAGTTTAAAAAGTTCATCTAGATCGGTTTTACGTTTGATACACACTTTAGCATTTTCATTTTTGTTTACAAACAAATATAGTTTTATGTCGAATTAAAAAATTACTTTCTTTTAAACGTAATTTTCAAAATTCTTAGTAAATAAATATATATATATATATAGTTATTTTTTATTACGTTTATACGCGATTTTTAAATTATTATCTAAGTTCGATTATTGCTCTGATTTAAATTTTATTAGCACTTGAAAATTTAACGGTTTATTTATTTTTATAATATATGTATTTATTTTTTGATCGTAATTCTTTACTAATTCGTTTTTGTTGTGGCGCTATTTCTATCAGGAGGCCTGTTTCTACTTTTACAAGGGCATTCGTATATGTACGATAATGTAATAATAATTTAACCCTAAAGTTCGCATCTCACATGCAAATGCTTAAATTTATCCGACAGTACTATAAACAACCGAGTAAAACGATAAGAACGGTTGTTGGTTCAATGAAGTCTACTATATGAACGACGTACCACTGTGATTTGTTTTGCATTTAATACACTTTTAAACTTTCAGATTATTTATTTTTAAATATTTAAATTTATTTAAATATGCATATATATATATATATTTTGGAAAAGACTAAACATTTATTTGCCTATTAAAAATGTCCCGATATTTATTTACAACCTTACGGGAAGTTTATTACAGTTTCGTAATTTACTGCTCAGAAAATGACGATAAAAACGAGTGCGTTTACATGTGCATATCGGTTTTTAAATATTCGTATTCGAGTAGCGTATAATAACTTTTTGTTTGCAATAACTGTATGTCCGAAATTTTACGCAGATTCGAATTTTTAATAGTAGTCAACTCAGCTGTCCACGTATAATTGATCGGTAGGCAATTGGCAAACCATCCCCTTATTGGCTTGCGCGAGATGCTGGGCCGTTTTCTAACAGTCTTCCAGATGACGAGGATCGGTAACTTTCGACTTGATGGGATTTTACTTATTTCACCGTATACGGGACTTACGTATGTCTATATAAAGTATCTAAATTAATGTATATATATATGTATGTATGTGTATGCGCGTATGCACCCCGGTGTTTTCTTTTTATTTCGTGGAATCGCTTTCATCTTCTCAAAAATTAATCAACGAGAAAATCTACGTTGTCTAATTGAATAGTTTTGTTTTCGGATTGTCCATGAACTTAGTCTTTATTCTACGCACGCTGTATAATGTCCATTTTACATTACATAGGTAACACACACACACATACATATATATATATATAACAGCGGGTACTTGACATTTCCAGCATCGCTAATCGTCCCGTTAATTTTACGGAAGCAGTTTCAGCGTATAAGTGTCGTAGTATAATGAACTGGATCGTGTTGCTTTGTAAATATAACAAGCAGCGTTTAATATATGTTATGTTTACTAAGATGCGTCTCGTGTGTAAATGTTGCTTGGTTAGGTTCGGCTATCCAGTTTCTTGGGCATGTTGTTGTATGAATTACTAATTAACGAAACAATTTGTGCTCGAATGTATATATGTATATTTATATTATTGTTTACCGATAAGCCATCTACTTTCTCCTGTTTATAGAGACGTACATTCTAAACGACCTATAGGACGCTGACAATAAAAAAAACCGCACGCAATTCTCGCTTTTAAATACATAAAGGTGTAGTAGAAAATTCTTATTTATACCGGTTGCTGGAGCAGTTTGACGTCAATTAACCGTCAATAGTTCATTGTATTCTGTAGTGCCGTCCAAGTTAGCTAATAAAAACGGTAAGTATATATGCTATAAAAAATTTGGTATAAATTTTGTCATCATCATATTATTTACGCACCGTCTATGTACGTATGTTTTTATTTTTGAGTAATTTTAATGGAAAATATTTATCCGAATGTAATTTAAAAATTTTAAATAAATTAAAAGACCATTCGATCGGATAGGATATTGTAAAATAAAAACGCAAATTGTAACGTTTTTATATATGCTTGAAAATGACGTTAATGTCGAAAAACTTTGCATTAATAAAGTAACTTTTATAGTGATTAACTTTGTTTTTATTTTGTTTTGTTAATCCCATTTAAGCTTACTGAATATTACATTACATTATACACACACATATATATACATATAATATAATATATTATATATATATATATATATATATCATCAATTAGGAAGTCTGTAGGGCATGTGTTGTTTAGTTTAAGTGATGAAGATTGATAGTTAACAGGCGAAACTACGTATCCTGGCAAAACAATACGGGGAATACTAGCCATTACCTTCTTGTCTACTTTACTTTACCAGCAGACTGGTATCGATTTACTATTGACTGGATGGATAGCCGAGTTGATTAGAGATCTTTTTACCATTAAAAATTTTCATCCTTGGTGATATTTGAACTCAGGTCGTGCGAACAGAATTCTAAAGCATCACCTAGTGTATATATATATAACTTTATCGTATTAAAATGATTTTATTTCAGCAAAGTTATCTGTTTCGGTTCATATTTAAATCGAGTGAACAGGAAATCGAAAGAATAATTGTTAAGAAAAAAATTATGGAACATTTTTAAGATACTAAAAAAAAATATTAAAAATTAAAAAAAAAAGACTACCATTTTTTAATTTTTTTATCGTACGAATTACGGGTTTGTTATCGTTTGAAGATACTATTACTTTTTAACGAAATCAGATAACTTGTACGGAGAAGATCGCTAACGTAGTTTTAAAAATCGTACGGTGAAATTGTTTACACACTAAGACAGTTTTAATAGTTTTTAATTATACGCAGGCGATTCTAATATAATATCCATCTTATCGATATTTTGCGAGATATGTTAGACGAGTATTTTTACGTATTTATTGCAACTTGCATTAATCGTCGACTAATTTAATCGATTATTTAAGTTTTTGTAAAATTAATTTTCAACAAATTTGCAAGTTGCATTAAGAGTTTGAATCCCTTAAAAATATCGGATGTATTCTTGCGTACGGAAGTAATAAGAAATTTCTTGGCAGAATTTTAGTGATGACCGTAATGTATCGGCCTAAATATGGAGTTTGCTGAAGAAAATAGACAAAATCACAAATAGAACCGTAATAATAAAAACATCGTATATATATATATATATATATATATATTTATATGAACGTAAATGGATCGGGGGGGATGTGTGATTATAGGTTATTTTATAGGCATAAAAAAAGATCGGTATTGAAGATAGTATATTTGGAAAATAACAAATGGAGGAAGATGGTTTAAAAAAAGTAGATAGCGAGGTATTTGTTGATTGTTGAAAAACTCGAAGATATCACTATGAAAATATTTAATATTTTGTATATGATGACTGTATAAATAAAATTTATGTTTCCTAACAGACAGAAAATTCATATTTTCTAATAAATATTAAATATAATCCAAACATTTAGTGTATATAGAAACACAAACTACAATCCTTCGAAAATATATATTTAATATATGTGAAACTTTTGGACTATATTATTTTCGAATAACTACTGATAGTACTAACTGGTCTATATGCAAATAAACTAAACATATAGATCATCTAAATGTTTTGAATTTAAATTTATATTTAAATTTCAGTAAACGTATTTTATCCATTTTAATAATTTATCTAATGAGTGTAATGTTTCCCTCTTGATTAAGAAGAAAGTATTAAATGGCAACGGCAACAATTTTAAAAGAAATATTAGCGAACCTGTAGCAAAACTGCAAAGAAATTTGGAACGAGTGTTCAACGTAGAAAAAAATTATGCTGATGTTCTTCCGAAGTAGTTAAACATAATTTTGGAAGGAAAAAGCTTTTTAACAAGTTGGAGCGTTGAAAAATAATCGAAGCAACGGATTACAGAGAACATAAATCAGTATTCGTCCATCTTTGATAACACGTGCTTCTAGGAATACGCAAATGAATAATTACAAGGTACGTGAACGGTCGGTGGCGTTATGCGGAGAAGATACCCGGACCATGTCCGTAAAGTGTAAACAAAAAGTAGAAGCATTTGAAATCTGGTGCTGGTGGAATTTTCTGAAAGTTTCATGAACTGACAAAATTGCAAATTAAGGTTAATTTTAACGAAGTATAAGAAAAAGAATTACGATTATACCACGTTGAATGCACCGGTTCTCGTCAGATCACCGAAATTAAGCAACGTCGGACCAAGTTAGTACTAGGATTGGTGACCGTCTGGGAAAGCTTGATGTTATGTCGTCGGAATAGCCAAGTGGCTAAGTACACGGACTTCTATACGGAAGGTACCGAGTTCGAATACGATCGATAACGCAAAAATTGACCAGAAAATAAATAATTCTAATATTATCGCGTGGAAGGCAATGGCAAACCACCACGCACAACACCATATGCGCGCTGGTAAACAATCTAGTACGCTACAATAACACGATGGGCTGCAATTGTATATCGTGACAACAAAGCGATTACAATCAGTTCTCCCGGGTGTGTGTGCCTTGTACGCTACTTACACTCTACAACAAAATATGGTCGCCTACTTCTGACATGGAGACGGCACTTGATGATAAGAAAAAGAAATGAGTCGAACACGTATTCTCGGACATGGACGAATGCTACCCGACGCAGTGGAAGATAGAATGGATCGAAAAGGACCCAAGGTAGACCAAGGCTAACATTAATCGATACTGTAAAACATGAATTAGGATTACAAACATAACTTGAGAGAATGGCAGCAGACCATTCACGGTAGAAGCTGGGAACAACAATAACGATGAAGAAGAAGAAGGAGAACATCGCAAAATGAATTATTTACTAAATTAATTTTAACAAAATGAAAAGTCAGTCGATATAAATATTAAAATATGTCATGATTTTTATATTTTTCTTATATCAAATTTTTTGGGGTTTTTCAAAAAAATATTTTTTTTCGTTTGTTTTTATAAAATAATTTCAATAAAACTGTTGTAAGGAAAAATGAAGGTGCATTTAGATAATATAAATAGTTGTTATTACAAGTGCCGAATAGAGGGAGGGAGTTGCAAAAATGATCGTACGATTAAGCTGAAATTATATTTTCATATAATTTTAAATTTATTTTAAGTGCTCGAAATCAGCTATCTTGTATTCATATTAGACTCGTAAACATGAAAAGGTTGTTGGGCAAATTTATGTGCAAACGGTTTTTTTTTGCGTATAGATATTTTAAAACATTCGCATGTAAACGGTTCCCTTGATTTTTTTGTGTGTCTGTGCGCATTCGACTGAAAAAACAGATTTTGAATCTTGTTAGTATTATCATTATTATTAATTAACCGTTGACATATTATTTTTAAGAATGACGTATATATTATGTATATATAAAAATTATAAATAACGCGTAATTTAATTTATTATTAAGGACGAAACTTTCTGATATCCTACGATATAGTTTAATTGTGGTTTAGTAAAGGACTTTCAAATTTACTTAAATTTAAATGAAGTTATAATAAATTTGCAGGAATACTCGCAATTTTATTCGTTCGAACACTGTAAAATTTATTTCTCAATTTAAGTCGCGGATTTAAAACGTTTAGCTTTAAAATTTGTCTTTACTATAAATCGAAATTTACATACCTATTATATCCGCGAAATAATTAGTTTAGTTTCTACGCAATGATCTTTTTTCGAGAAAAACGGAATTTCTTACTGGTGCTTTAATATTTACGGAATTCAGAATGTGAAAAAAATTCTAAAGGGGGTTGGGTTTAATTAGTAAAAAAGTTTTTGTAAAGAACAATTTTATATTTAATGAGCAGTCCGAACACGTCCATAATGGACTTTGGTTATAGGTACACCTTACATTCAGAGTTAAAAGTTGTAGTAATTAAAACATGAACATTATCGGAGATTGAAATGTTTAAAAAAATTGTGAACAATTTATTATATCACATAATTAATATTACTAAGATTGATTGAAAACAAAAAAAATTGGGATAAAACGCGATCGATATGAAAAAAAAAACAACGATTAAAGTTCAGCGATTACTTTTGGAAGGAAAAATGTTATACGACTGATCAAAATATCAAGGATTTGAATTTGCACTGTTTCGTCGGAAACAGAAATATGACTGGTAAAAATTATATTGCATGTTTAAAATGGAATACCACTGAAATGTACTATTTATCACGAAATTTAGTACCTTATAAAGTTGTTTTTAAATTGAAATGAATTTTAATATATATATATATATATATATATATATATATAAATAATACATCTTGTGTATAAAAGTAATATAACACAGATAAAATGAGTGGCAGCGAATATTGACCTTACATGTTGAGTGTGCAAGAGTGCTGTTTATCTTAGTAAGGTTATTGCTACTAGCTGTTTATTATTCAAAAATAACCGTTATTTGAACTCTACTCTTCAGACAGTTCCGCTGCTTCTAGTAGAATTTTACCGTGTTCTGATTGCCGTTCGAGTTCGTGCATTAAGGTGTTGATTTAGACGATTTTATATATATATATATATATATATATATAAACCGGATGGTTTGACCTCTGTGTGGTTTTAAGTTGAACTTGTAATGTAAGTGAGAATTGTGTAAATGTGATGGCTCCTTTCCATCTTCTGACCAGTTCCTCCTGTTTAAAATCGTTTTATAACCACCATCTTAATCTTAATTACATGTTATTCTTTTACTATCGTCCGTTGAGAAATATAATACGGTTTCGTGTTCATTTGCACACGATCGGTGACATGTTACACTCGTTTCTATATGAACACTTGTTGACGGTCGATACAACGTGTAGAAAAAAAATACTATCTTTAAGAGAAACGCCACCACGCCTAGATTAATTATATTAAAATCGTCCTAGTTAAAAGTAGTGGTTATTAAAATACTCCTCATTTCCACATGGTTAGAAATGATTATCATTATTATTCACAACTTGTTTGTATTCTACTTATTTCATAGATCTCATTCGTCTAATTTTTTCGCTGACATTCTTAATTTTAGGTACACTTTTTAATTGTAGCCATAAGTACATTTTCGGTTAGCGATTTTAAAGTATTTCAAATAAAAATACAGGAATTCATTAGCGTGGCTATAACTGTGCATATCGATTTTGCGCTATTGAGACGTATATGAGGAAAAATATAAAAAAAATATTGCGCATATATTTAATTTAATTACCTTAGAATAAGTTTAAAATTAGCCGCTGTTCTTATGATTTGATTGCTTTTTATCGATTAATATTTAGTTGTATAATTTAAACATTCGGATGGTTTTATAAATTTAAGAACCGTTAAATATTTATCGTACGGCCGAGTAACGAACAACGCAACAAATAGGTATTTACATCTAGTATTAGGTAACGCGTACGATTCTGTAATAAATATGTAAAATTCGCAATTACATATCGACATTTGCTAGTCCATTACTTATTTCTAGTGGATAATTTTAATGTTATGTCTTTGATTTTTTTTTCGGTGCATATCCGTATTTTTTTCACGTAATGTTTCGAAAACAGTTTTCATTATCAAACTGAAAGCGCTTATGAAAGCGCAGGTATATTTATAGGATTTAGCTTAGATGAGCGTAATCTTGACTTAATGTTGTCCAGATTTTTTGATAAACAGGCGCTCTGCTGTGTGCTCATCCGTTTATGAATGTTTTTATCATCATTCCTGAGAATGGAGTTATTTTTATTACAACTTATTTTTTTCTCATCGGGGCAATGATCGACAGCCACTTTAGATTAAGCTATCCATCTTCTTCGTTAAAATTTGGATGTTTAAAAATTTCGATTTCTTCATTAACAATATATTTATCCATTTTTAACAAAATTTCAATCAAATTGTATTTCATGATTCCCTGGACACTGATACGAAACCGCAGCAGATGAATCTTTTCCCTTATGATTAAAACCTGCTTTATGTTCTTTTAATCTTCGATTAATTCTTCCCAATGTAGCTAAAAGCCCGGCATGAACACGGAATTTTATATACACCAGAAACATGTCCTTTGGGGAGTTTATTCTTGACGCTTCGTAAATATTGTTTTATTTTTTTTTTATATACGTGCCAAACACGGGTCTGTGTTTTTCGGTAAAATTTTGCCTATTCTGTCTGTGGTGCCTTTTATATAAAATAACGCTACATTGGCAGCAAACTCTTCTTTGTTTTTTCTTTTTTTGTACCGTCAAAACCATTAATGATCATCGCATCTTTTATAGTTTCCATTTCTTCCTTTAAGGTAGTACCGTTTGACATAATTTTGGCTCTGCGCAACAAAGTCTTTTTGACTCGGACGGTGGTGCGACTGCTTGTGCGCGTACTTATCCGTGTGTCTAGATTTTCGAAACACAGAGGTAGATGTTTACATCGAAAAAAATCATAGACGTACGGATATCAACCGTGAAAGTTTAAAAATGTATTATAAATATACTAGTTAAAAATTTCGACCCCTTGAGATAAAACTTTTTTTCAGTGTTTGTGTGTGGATTATATAAAATATTTGATAAGTATGAAGTTTCATCTGTGAAAAAATAATCACGTCATAATGGATGTGAAGTTGAGTCATTCTAGACAGGAGTGCGCATAACTGGAATGTACTTCAGCAGTAAAAAATTTCATTTCATAGCGAGTAAGTGTAAAGTAAAATCGGTTTTAATTTCGATTAATTTTACAATTTGAAAAACTGATTGTTTCAAAGGTGGCCTTTTTGTTTGTTTTCTTTTTGTGAGAAGACACATTTTAACTCTATAGCTCCCTTACTCAGTATATATATATATATATATATATATATATATACATAAAATATAGTATATGTATATGTTGTATATATATAATGCGGTGAAATATGTTTAAGACGAAATATCGGTTAACGTGAAATAATGAAACCGTTCCGACAAACTGTCACGTGCCTTTGTACAATTTTTTTCTCTTAGCACGAAACAAAAATCATATAACACGAAAAGATTTGTTGCAGTAGACGATGATAATATGCATAGAGCCCCAATTGTGGCAGACAAAGAGATTTTGGGAATTGTCAAAAGCTCAAAAATTATCGTCGATGTAGAGTTAGACAATGAGATGAATGATGCAGCCCCTGTTCCCACAACATCCGAAATAAGCAACATCGTGAAAAGTGTGTGCGCAGTTATTTAGTAGAAGCACAATTGCAACGGTGAAATGAATAACAAATTAGACGATATCGAACAATTTATTGGAAATTTGATCTTAAAAAATGCATGGAAAAAATCAGATTATTTTCCAAAAATCAATAAAGGTTGTTTCTAAAAAATTGAAAATTATGTCTGTATTAAATAACATTAAGTTCTTGTTAATAACATTGTTGTTTTATTTTATTTTTATGAAATGCACGCATACACACATATCTATTGTATATAAAATGTACTCTGATAAACGTAATTTTGTTTAGTATGTGTACTTTTTCTTTTTAATATCGTTTAACACGAAAAAATATTTCAGTATATATATAGGTATATATACACACACACACACACATATATATACATATATATAATTCATTTTTATTTCGAAAATATTCATCAAATTATCATAATTTAGGATGAAGATGAATTGGTTATATATTTTATCCCTGTTGGTGCTTGGTAGCTTAATCGATGCTCAAGTTCCAGGTTTTGGAGGTTGTCCAGAGTTCGAATCTTTTCCAGATTTCGAAATGAATAAAGTAATTAACTTTTTCGATGTACTTACTTTTTATCTATATTCAGTAATTATTTATAAAATGCAACGTTAATTTTTCGCCTACCATTCAAAACGAATTCTTCAATTGTTTTTTATATTGTCGTTCTATTCGGTCTATAAAATAAAATCGTATTTTAGTCCGGGAGTCGTTACTACGATTGGATAAAGGTTTGAATAATTTTCTAACATAACAACGGGGGGGATTGTATTTCGCATTTCGTCCTCAGTTTCTCAAATGTTTTTTTTTTTAAATAATAATAAAAAAGTAAAAAAAATAAAGGTAAACAGAAGAAATTAAGAGTTATGCAATTATTATCGAATAAAAGTCATCGACGTTATTTAACATTTGTAAACCAAAAATTTAAAAATATGATTTTCAAACGATTTTAACGCGTCATTTTTTCTTAATTATTATTATTATAATCGATTTTTGCCAACTATGGATCACGTAAAAAACAATGATCCCGGAATTTCCCATTTTCTTCTCGAGGATATTCTTTCATGTTCAAGCTGTGCTGTTGTATGTTTCTTTTCTCCGTTCACTTGTTGTTACCACCGGTGTTTTTTTCTTTTTAACATTTTCCACGAAACCTTTAAATGCGTTAACTTTCTGGCGAAATTTGTTTCCATCATTCGCTTTTTATCTTCATTTCCAAAAAAACTTTTTCGGTTTCTATAAAACCATGCGAGCTTATTGTTCGAATTTTCTTCAAAATGATCTTACTTCGTCTATGCGACTCGATTGTTTTTAGATGTCCATAAAATCTTATTCTCCTTGTGTCTGATATCTTTTGCGAATCTTTAATGTTTGGTCTCGTGATTTTTCGTTCCTTCTTCTCTATAAGCTCGATGTCTTTCTTCGTGTTTATATTCAGACATTCTGCAGTGTATAAACATTGGGGTTTAATTACGGTGTTATAATGCCGTCTCTTCATATTTATCGATAATGACTTTTTATTTTATATATTTATTTTTCGTTCTATACTGTGCACTCTTGTTAGATTTGATTCTTTATCTAGATTATTTGGTTGGATTATTTTGCCGAGGTATTTAAATTTCATCACCTTTTTTTTTTTTTATTTTTCCATATGTCGTTGCTAAATTGGTCATATACACAGTTTTTTCATCTGAGTTTTGTAGGCCAGCTTTTTCAGCTATTTCTTTCAACGTATTTATCTGGACCACTGTATATTGAAAATTCTTTTCTAAAATTACTAGTTCATTTGCGAATGCGAGGCGTGAAACTTCTGTCTCATATTTTCTTCTTTTCAATATTGTAGGTTCAATTCCGGCATTTTTCAACATTGTCTTCCAATTTCGTATAACTTTCTCTAAAACACAGGGGATAATCAAAATCCCTGTCATACTCTTGTTTTAATTTCAAATGCCTCTGATATTTTTCTTCGAAACTTGACATTTTATGTTATGTTGGTTTTATTAAGTTCATAGTTATATTATTCGCATTAAATTCTTCCAGAGTATTAAATAGTGTCTTCCTATCGACGTATGCTTTTTTGAAGTCTACGAGTAGTGGTGATCACGTTCTTCCCTCTTATTCTTAATTATTGATTAAAAATTCATAAATGTGTTCCACGCAAGATCGTCCTTTTCTGAAAATTGCTTTTAATTATATATATCTTATTTTTTAATCTCATGTTAATTGCGATTGTAAATATGAGTTAAATAATTGTTATCTGAATAAGTCATCTTCGTTATTTAATAGGTATAATTTAGCACATATAAAACATGTCGATGTCGCCCTAAATGAAAGTTGTCGGATTATCACGGGCTGCTTGAAACCTACACCGGTACATAAAGTCAGAGTTCTCTCGAGTATTGCCCCACCCGCGCAGCTGATGCAGAGAAAAGTGCACAGGAAACAGATAGTCGTCACTTGCTATTTGGATACATCCAGCAGCGGCGGAGATTGAAATCGCGGAGAAGTTTCATGGCCGTAACAAATCCACTTGGCGCCAAGCCTGAAGGGGTACGCTTAACGGCTTGGAAAGAGGAACACAATAAAATTCTACAAAGCCGCTGGATTGAACCAGCAGAAAATCTTCCAATAGGTGCAGATGTGGATTACCAAAAGTGTAAATCTCTTAATAGATTAAGCACTATAGTTGGGTGTACAAAGAACAATATGAAGAAATGGAACATTAGTAAAAGCTCCACATGTGACCGGTGAATCACAAACAATGGAACACCTCTTCGAATGTAAAGCTTGTCCGCACAACTGTACCTTTAACGACGTCCTCAAATTGGATGGAAAAATATTGAACTTTTGGACTTCTGGCATGATATACTATGTATGATCAATTTTCCCGATACGACGAAGAAGAAGAAGAATATTTGTAAAAAAAAAAAAAACGTTTCAAAATACGATTTTTGAACGATTTTAACGTGTAATTCTTTCTTAATTATATATTTTTCAGTTTTTAACCTCATTTTTAAGATTTAGTTTTCGGAATTCGATTTAACGTTACCAATAACAACCTCATTTCCTTTTTTGGATTAGTTTTTAGGAACCTGGTACGAAGCAGAAAGATATGTAAATATATTCGAGGCTGGAACTCGTTGTGTCAGAACGAATTATACTAAAGCGGTAGACGGAAGATACTTGGTGGCGAATGAAATAATGAACAGATTGTAAGTTTTATCATTGTGACGTAATATTTATTATATATATATATATATTACTTCCGGAAAGGCGAATGTACTAGTTTTCTACAATGTTTACAAAGGACCATTATGTGTTAAAATTTAACTACTGACGAATAAAAGTGAAAAAGTGTAACAAAATCGAAAAATTAAAAAAAATCCCTAATGGCATAAACACAACGAGGGATGAAGGAAACGTAGTGTAAAAACGAAATTACACTATGAGTATGCGAAAGAAAAATGTAATAGAATAGTTAACGAAATATTAACCTTTATCACGATGTTCACTATATGGTACGTGACATTTAAATGCTAACCAATTTTTTTATTTTCCCGTTGACGTGAAATGTTTAAATTTTAAATATATATATACATATATATAAATACGTCGAAAATTACCGAAGAAGTGGTATTGTATAATAAACACATGTGTATAAAATTTATAACGATGCGTCGAACTTTTATAATGTGCGATTGAAACGGTTAAAAAATTATACGGATAAATATAAAGGAGCGGAAGCAGATTTTTCATAATATAAAGACGAGGGGAAAATCTTGTTATCATTATAAACGAGCAATTCTTCTATATGTATTTCGGTCATCAATGGCTCTAACTATTCGGATGAAATTTTGTACGTACGTAAAATATATTAAATTGACCTGTTTGGAAATTACGAATTTTGCAATTCAGGGCTCCGTCTCCGAGTATTTCTCTTCCTTTAAAAATTTAGAAATTTCGATTTTTTATCTAAATGTACGCTGAAAATTTAGTATAGAAAATTTTATAAATTATGAAGAATTTATATGTACGTACACATATGTATCCTTAAAATTACCTTGGCAGTTAAATACAGCTGAATGACTTTACGAAACTAAAGAAATAATAAAGAAAATAACAATAGGAAAAATTACAGCTCGATGGTGTTAACCGCTCGAACGTTACAGTTTAGAAATTTGCTTTTAACTACGTACGCGTTAACAAATATAATTTTTGCAATTAAGGCATTATCCAAGGAGTCAGTACATCTGGGTTCCCCCAAGTCAGCTTTTTGTCCAAAGTGCAGATACTTGACTGCATCTGTTTTAGGTATTTGCTCAGCTTGTAACATAACTAAATCCAACTTCTTCTTATGTTTGACAACATTCATAAAATAATTAAAAATAAATAAATACAAATTAAAAAAAAAAAAGAAAATAAGGCTTTAAAATGAGCAAAACGTTAAGACGGCCAGGAATTACTTTGGAGAAATTTAAATAATTTCTAAAAATAGACAAACGTTATTTAAAGTCGAAATTTTTGACATTTGTAGGTGCATATATAAAGTGCAAATGAGTGGGAAAACGCTAAAGCAAGGAAATAGCCACGGATATCTTAAAAGCTTAATAACCTACAACGGGAAAAATGATATAATAACGCGCCAATTAATAGCAAAATTGGACTTCAATAAAAAACAGTCCTTACTGGCGGTAAAATATATAAACTCGGAAGCTAAGAAGAGCTTCATGAAAGCGTACATATGGAGTATACTGTTGTACGGTGGCCAGAAACATGAACGATTGACAAATAAGTGTACAACAGACTAGATGTCGCTGGCAGAGAATTTAGCAGGATAGATAAAAGGACAAATGAGAAGGTGCTCGCGAATCGAGAACTCGTAATTAGATACAAATGGTTAAGCGAATAGGACATATATTCCGTCCATAATAAGTACAAATGATCGAAATCAAAATAGTAGGGGGAAAACGTACATCGAGCAAATTATAGTAAAATATACAGTAGCAACCTATGTGCAGATTTAAAACCTAAGGGAATTCTAACGATAATTTAAAAGGATCGAACATCGTCAATGATCAATGTACGGATTAGGTACAAAAAGAAGAAAATATATAACGCGATATAATATAATTTTTTATTCGATTAGATCCAAGGTTATTGTAGTAAAATGACAGTATCAAGATGAGTAATGTAAAGGAAAATCATTATTTTTTTTAAAAACGATGTATTGTAACCAGTATAAAATATTGAAATATCCTTTATATGTAGATTCGATATTCTAATTTATACGTTGTATTTTATTTTTTGTTTCGATTTTACAGCACCAGCATTAAACGGGTTCTCGAAGGAGAAATTAGATTAGTTGTTAAAGGTTCCGAATCAAAGCTGAATGTGAAATATCCGAATTTACCTAGTAAGTTTTCTGTTTTTCATTAAAAAAAAAAAATTCATTAATTAGAGGCGCATATTGATGAAGTCAAAACGTAATGTGTATTAGTATTGATTGCACATCATACGCGCACATATACTAGCAAGACGGACACTTCAAACACATTTATGTATGCATGCGTAAGTTTCTATTTACCGTATGCATATCCTACCGTGTAATTAGTATATACACGAATATATATATATATATATATATATATATATATATATATATATATATATATATTCGGATGTACGGGATAATGATCTGTCTATAATTATAATAACGACGACCATGTTGACAGTTAGTTGCAACAATAAAAAAGTAGAAATAATAATCAGAAGATAATAATTATTAACGAATAATAAGAATTAATGAATGATAATAATAATAATAACTATGTCGATTATAGTACCATACGAATCGCAGTTGATGGTGTTGGACACGGATTATGATTCGTTCGCCGTAATGTGGTCATGCTCTTCTCTCGGAATACTTAACACGCGTAAGTTCATTAAATTATTATTTCCCGATTGTCACACTATTTTATTTTTATTTTTTATTTTTTTTTTATTTTTTTTTGTATGATGATGTGTAAATATGTCGCCATGTCAGTTTTCATTATATTACATACATATATTTATGTAAAGGTATTGACCGTTCTTTTTATTTAGGTAAATTATATCAAAAACATCGACTTGTTCTTCGTCTGTATTCAGACATCGTAATCAATATAAAATTATTTTTATCTTGTACGATCAGTTGCAAAACCCGTTATAGCTTGGATTTTCAACGAACAATATGCGATATAAGGCTAGGTTCAGATGAGAGAGCGTATTTCAATCGAGTTCGGATGACGAGCGATTAACGCGTCCACATTGTCGGCAATTTTTCATCGAGCACAGTGTGTTTCGGTCGAGAATATAAAATGGATATAGAAGAAGCTGCAATTTTACGGTTACATTTGAAAAATGAAAACGCTCATTTTGGGTCTATACGATTCCAAGAAATAGGGTTTCAACAGCGACAACATTGCACCCCGAACTGAGGGATTATGTTCGAGCAAGAGACGGATTCGATAATGAAGAAACGGATTTAACTATCGAAAACTTTGCAAGGTTAAATTCTGCCCATCGCGAACGATATTCGAGCTAAATTCGCTAACTATTTTGTTCATGAAGGATCGCTCGAATATCAGATTCGAATGGTATAAATAAAAGTTTAATTTATTATAATGTAATATTTTCTTATAAAAGTATAAAAAATGAACCTTTCACCTTAAAATCTTAAAATCTGATTTTTGTAAGAATGCGAAGTAATATCTCAAATTGCGGCCTTTTTTCTACTTCATCAATTAATTTAGTAATGTCAGTATTTTCGCATTCCGTCATTTTGAATTAAATACAATTAAATATTTCTGAACGAAAACACTCATATAGAGAGAAAGTCAGAAACACAGAAGACAACTAACAAAAAAAAAATAAAGATAACTCCAGTTGGAAACGATCGCATGCTTAATCGTTAATATCTACGCGTATGATTTTTGTCATCAGAACTTAGCGTTGTTGTTGTAATCCGTCTCATGGCTGAACAACATCAGACGTCTTTCTATCATCGGTATTCTATCTTTTCGCCCTATTCGTGACTTTTTTTTAAGGTCGATTTGGACGATAGATAAAAAGATGCAAAGCCAGAGTTGGAGGAGTTCGAAACCTGCTGTCGGAAGTGAATAGAAAGAATAGTATGGACGGATAAAATTAGTAGCGAGGAAGTATTTATTAGATTAATCCGTGAAAATGGATAGAATGAACATTTAACGTAAATAATTGAAGACATCGTAGAACGGAAAAATCAAGAACAAGGCCAAGAATGAAATATATAAAATACAACACGATATGCAAGCAACAAAAACATGAAAAAAAAACGCTATCCAGAGAATTCTGACATTTCAAATTGGTTATCCACCAATCTTGACAAGATTGAAGAATTATGATGATGATGACCTTTACCCGATGTTCTATTCATGAGAAGTTAAGCATTCATCTTTAATACTTTATTTAAACGTTTCATCTTTTCCGACCAACCTTTTTTTTTTTTGATAATTCACTCTTTAATTGTATCCTAAATTGTAATATTTGCAATGAATATTATTATCTTAGTAATATAACGAATTATAATTGTTGTTTATTTCGTCTATAGTTACTTATTGAATTCGTTAAATTGATCTCTTACTAACGTGTTACGTACTATAACCTCGCACCCTTTTAATACGTGGTAATACGTGTCCGAACAATTACGTGTAACACAATTTTCTGTTTCTGCTATGCCAAATCATTTAAATATGTTTCAAAGTTACTCCATGATCAGTGATAAATTGTACGTTGTAATAGTTGAAGGTGAAATGTTCATTTTGAAGTCTTTCGTTTAAATTTGGATAATATTTGTACGCTAATACATTATACTGGTTCCGCATTTTTTGATATTATATTATGTTGATGTAGTATAGTTTTAAACTGTTTAACGTTGATTTATTTACTTTCATATATAAATTTTTTATTAAATTCATGTTTCGTTTTAATATTATTTTTAATTCGAAATAAATGGATATATTTCCTTGTAAGTCAATGGGTATAATTTCTGCAACCACTATCGATGACCGGTAACTCGTTGTTTTGTATTGATCATTCTAATAACTATAATTCTTTGATAGGGTCTTATTAATGTTATAAATCTCTTAATTTTTAACATATCATTATAATACTATTATATATTATATTTGGTATTATTTCTATTATTATTATTTATTATTGTGGAATTTATTGTATATGTACTCGAATTTGTTTATTTTATTTTTTACATTATTGAAATGATTATAAAATTTTACGTTCTTATTAATAATTCTTATATCCAAAAAATACCTTATACTCGTTACGCGATTTAAATTAACACCATACTGTAATAGATTTAATTTTTTCTTTTGGAATTTTCTATCGAATAATAAGTAATTTGATTTGGACCTATTAATATTTAAATTGATCAATTTCTTTGTATGTAATTTTATTGGTAACATCTTTCTGTTCCGTGTAACAGACCTTTATATATTTTCCTGAATAACGATTTTGCGAAAATAACTCTTATTACACGCGCAACAATTGTTTATAGTATTATTTTTTTTTATTCTACATTTTTTATTTTTTCGCTATAAATAGAAAATGCTTGGATTTTGACGAGAGAAAAATTATCTCCGGGAACTGTTCTACAGAAAGCGTACGGCGTTTTAGACAAATTTAAACTAAGCAGAACTTTCTTCGTGAAAACGGATCAAAACAGTTGCGAAATTGCCGAAGCGGAGCACGCTGCTCAAACAGCAACCGTCAGCACGTCAGACACTAACAAAGATAAGGTAGTGAATCAGAAAAAGGAGGGAACAGTATCTTCCGTTTCGTCTGTTCCAGCAACTCCTCCTCCTAAAAAAGGTATTTTCCATCATCATCGCGTAAGTGGCGGATCCTCTGTTGTTCCAAACCATCAACACGCATCTGCTGTAAGATCATCTCACGAGGAAGTTAGTAAAGATTCGCCTAAAGAGGAACCCGTCTCATCAACCTCGTCTACGTCGTCTGTTCAGGAACAGTCTATTTAAATACGATCTTATTTATTTATTTTCAATAATTCTTATTTAAGTGATAATTTTTCGTTTTCGTTTAATTGATTAATTATTTTGTAATTTCTTAAATAAATAATTTTTGGTTTATACGCTTTAATATGGTTCAAAATTTACAGAGACAGTAATGCGGACTGTAAGATTTTGCATTTCTGTTTCAACCTTCTATATAAGTTTATCATTATCGCTGAGATATCGTAACCCTGAACCTTTGTTATATATATATAATTGGAGAAAGTATATATTTCGTAATTTAGAAATGACATGCAAAAAATAATAACATAATTGTGCTCGAACAGTGCAATATAGTATTTAATTGTCCAGATATTACCGAAGATTATACTTAGATTATATATAACGAAGTTCTGGTTCGGCGTAAGAATATTTTTTAGTTATGGTACATTATAGTGTACAACTATCCGTGTGAACAAAATATACATATATGGGATTTACTAGAAAAATGTTCAGCATGTTTTCTTCCAAATCTGAGAGATATATAAGGATATCCTAAATTGTGATGCATTATGGATATCTTGATAAAAAAATATTAATTTAATATAATTATTAGACTTGTGTTCTAAAAGATGCGCGTAATTTATTAAGAAATGTTTTATTATACCGCACCAAATAGGAGACGAATGTAATCTTGAATGTTTTTTTAATTAATGGTGGATTCAATGCGTTCGGTAAAAATCATTTTGTAATCAAGGATACGACTTAAATATTTAACCTGGGATTTCCATTCTAATGAATTGTTTTTTAGTTCAACACAGCTAAGTATTAATTTTTTTGTTTTATTTTTTGTAAATAATAAAAGGCCTTAAGATAGTACTTCGAAAAAGAACGGAAGGAATTATTTTAGAATTAGAATACATGTCATAATTATTAGAAGTCTGTTAGATAAATAAGATTTTATAACTAATACAGAGTATTTCGAAAATCTGTATTGTACCATTTTACACATAATTTGATTATGTCATGCGTTGTGAAAGGTTTTATAAATTTTGTAAGACAATAAATATAAATCATATATTTTATGCATACATAAATTTAAGGAGAGTCCATTTTTTATTTGTTTAAAAAAAAAAACAAATATTAAGGAAAAGAAATATAAATTACAAATCAAAACTTTATTTTGAGAATGAAGTAATGTGCTTGATCATATATTAAGGTCAGGTTTTGGTATAATAAGAAATAAGAATAGTCGAAGTTATTGTGACAACGATATCAGATTTTTAATGTTCGTAGAAATTGAAAAGGTTCATTCTTGGGTGCATTTTAGATAAAATTAAGGAAGCAGTCAGTTGTAGTGCCGATCCCTAAAAGAAAAAAGCAAAACCATACATTAGAGAGTTACCGTCCTATTTCACTGACCACTGACATGTAAAATTACTTACGTTATGATATATTAATTTGGAACACTTAATAACACTAGTTTAAGACAAGTATTTTTACTCGGTTAATTTATAAGCAACGTGTACAACACTGCAAATAATACACAAATGTTTATGCAAGTATATTTTAATGATGTTCGCTAATTTTTAATCTCCTCCCCGCGGTATCAAGTGTTGTTCTCAAGGAACAAACAAAATTATCGTATAGGAATTTAATTATGTTTATAATATAATTTTTTGAAAAATATGCAGTGGACGAATTGTCGTCTATATTTTTTTCTTTAATCAAATTATATTGATTCCTTATTAAAATAAGTATTAAAATTATCTTTGTACATGTTTACAACACGTATTTAAATCTCCGAATAATAAAGGAATTACGCATCTTTAAAACATAAATTTATAACGATTTCACTAAGTGCGTTGTAGTAAAAATTCATAATTTAAACGAGGAAACTCCATAAAAGGCAAAATTTAATTTTAGATCGATTGCATGTAGTGTAACGCTAAATTCTTCGTGTCACGTGGTTAAGAAACAAGTATAACTAAGTAAGGATAGAATGATTCTGTTTTACATGAATTAAACGGGGAATATCGGATTAGAACGAAGTTTTTTTTGAGCACATTATGCGCGCAGATAATACGGATAAAATTGCTGTCAAAGAAACACCACTAGAAAAACGAAGGTAAGGGAGTTGTTAAAATTACCCCGGTCTAAATTTGGAACAGGCGGACACATAACCACGGATACGTGGAAAATCTAATAGAATGACAAATTCGGAACCACTACAAATAGTACACCCTGTTGGACGAATAAAGTAAATTAAGATGGTGGACGAGCATTTATGATTAATAAAAACTGAAATTCTGGTGGGAATTCATATAAGTTTGACGAAGATGGAAACAATTTTAATTTAATATAAATTGGGTTTAAGTTGTACACGTAGATTTTTTTTCTTAATTGCAAGTCTTCTTGTCTATATTTTCTTCAATCGAATTATGTTGTTTCCTTATTTAAATAATTTTAAAAATTATTCTACATTTTTATGACAAAATATTACTGAGGTGAGTGGGGCATGTCTAAAATATGTTCAGCATAGTAATTTGTAATAGTGACTCTTCGTGTGTGTGTGTGTGTGGGGAGGTCTGACCTTTGTGGTAGCCGCCTTTTGACTTTTAAATTCGATACTAATTATCCAACTTGTATTCATGTTTACGTATAGAATTATTTTTTGAATACACGCTCGTATTACAATTAAATTTAAATGTTTATTAGTCTTGAATAAATGTCAATCAGATGACCGCCGATGCGTTACTAATTATTATTTAAAAAAAAATCTATCTACTATGTGGAACATGTAAAACTGATTTTAAGGTCACCACATTTCAAATTACGTGTTAGTATCTAAGATAATTGTTTTGCTTTAAATAAAAATAAATCGTTCCGCGAACAAAATCAGTTTTGTAATTATAACGCGCAGATATTAACATGAATATTTATATTTGCGCGTAAGACTTTCTGGTTTTGGTATTTTAGAAGTTGACGAGTTCTCGAGCACTCTTCTATGTGGTCACAGTTCTGTTGCTGCATGTCATTCAATTTGTGCTTTATTGAGTGCGGCTGCTTCTATAGCGTACAAATACTCCGTGAAGTCGCGACTTTTAACTTATGCGAATCGATAAATCGTTATGAAGGCCTCGTGGTGTAACAGTAATACCTAACGTTGTGCTCGCGTTTCTTAAGTCGGAATCCAACTATGATTAAAAATTTTTAATTGGAAAAAGGCATGTAAACTCAGCTATCCATCGAATTAGTCGTTAAGACAGAGTTTTGTTGGCGATCAAGGACATACATGTTGCGGAGAAAATAGCGTTCCCCAGCCTCGGGAGTGTAGATTCAGTTTGGATTAAGGTTAGGAATGTTAACACTTATCCGGTTAAATTTATGTTGCTCCCGGTACATCCTACTTTTGTTATAGCAGACTTTTTTTTTTACGAATGTATAATTCATTATTTCAACTTCTGGTATCCCACTTGATTGTCTTCATAAGAATATTAATTCGCCCGCTAATTTCATTGAAATTAATAATCTAATTTGATTAAACAATATCCTTAATTCGTAAAGTTTAACTTGGGGTTTGATCATTACTAGTACAGTTTAAGAATGCTCAGAGTCTCATGGATCCAAAAAAAGAACAAACGTCTCAATCCTAAATGAAATCCGTCCGGAAATGCGTCTAATATAGTGATGAGAAGAATAGCTACATACTTTGGCCACATTATACGGCAAGATAGTTCCGAAAAACTACTTCTGGTAAGCATAGGAAAAAGGAAACAAGGAAGAGCGCCCATAAGATACGCGAATGTAATTAAAAAAAATGACAAACGCCACGTCGATTCAGCGAGTTATTCAATACGCGGAGAACAGAAACGCATGGCGAGCAAAAGTTCGGCAAATTAAGGTTCACGATTTCACGATGCTCGGATCGAGCAAACGATGAAGAAGAAGAAGTACAGTTTTAAGTGCTGACGTAAAAAGGTCGCTTGATCCACTTCTTCCTGAAACTAAGTATTATTCTTCTTTGGATATTACTGTTCGCTCCTGTTCTTTATATAGAGTGGATTTTAATACAAGCATCGCAGCTTACTTACAAAAGCAGTATAACATTAAAACAAAAAAATTTTCCTGGTTGATTGGGACCGACTTTATAATATCAGAAATGTGGAATAAGTTATTTTTATAATGTAATATACAGTGAACTTCAGACTCATCTTACAAAGAAATCATCTAGAAGGTCTACATACTCGCCTCAGTTTACCCAAGAAATTGCTCATAAACTAAAACTGAAAACTAAGTTTAGGAAATCTTCCGCAGGGAAACCGATTATATTAAATTTAGTAAACTATGGACTGAAGTTAAAAAGCTAAGAAGAAATCCTTTTGATGATTATATTCTTAGGACTGTGAGGTTGGTATTTAAAAGAATACTAACAATTTTTGGACTTTTGTTAAATATAGACGTAATGACCGGTTACAGTAAAATATAGAAATACACATCGTTGATTCTGGTAACAACATTTCAGATGCTTTTGCGGAGCATTTTTAATTTGAACATGTTACTGACGATTTTACGACACTTGAAACCTCTGTAATTGAAGATGGCAGATATTTAAACCTTGCTCCAATCACTGTAAAGAAATAATCTATTAAGATTCTAAAACCTAAGTGAAGTGTTGGTCTTGTTAGATTACCGGTAACATTATTTAAACTATGTTCGGTAGAATTTGAAAAGCCACTTATCCACAGTCTTATTATTACAACAAGTAAATGACTTGTGTTTTCAAGTCTGGAGATCGTTGTGCAGCTGAAAACTATCGTCCTATCTCACTATTCTGAGTACCCAGCAAAATATTACAGTCTTTTATATGAAAGGGTGTATAATTACTTTTTGCCTACAGTTGTTCCCACTAGATCTACTAAAACTAATATTCAACACTCTCGCAAGATCATAATTTCTGTGGCTTGGGATCCCTTCTACAGTAAATGTATTAATATGGTGGAAAAAATTCAATTTCAGGTTTTGAACTATATTTATTATCGTCAAACTGGTGTCTATCCTACACTTGTGTGTTATGATATTGTATGTGATTTCCTAAAAAGAACAAAGTTAAGTAAACTGAAGTTCCTGCATGATCTTTGTAACGTTCGAATAGATGACAATTATTTATTATCTATAATCCTATTTATGGTCTCCAGTGTTAGTAGTAGGTCACATCGTGTTTTCTATTAACCACATGCTCGTACAAATGTAGGTTATAATTCACCCTTCCATTCACCTTACGTCTATATAATAACAACTAATATTCATCCACAGCTAGATATTTATTTTGATAGTAAATTTATACATAATAAATTTTGTATTTCAGTTCTTACTTTTCAGTAAGTTTATTTTACGCGATAAAACACATTTTGTTCATAAGAAATCCTCTGTATTGCCAATGTGAATTGTATAGTGTCATTATGCGTGACTCGATTAACAGCTTCCCTGTATGTGAATGCGTATGATTTGTACTCAGTCCCATTTTTTTAATTTGCGAATTAGTATGTATTAATGTGCGTGTATCGAGGGAGAGCTTGTTTACATCGGAATATGGGTGTATGCTGGGTATTTCTATGTTTTGTTCTGTTCGGATATGTGCTTGTATATAGGTTTCATTAGGTATATTATTTTTTCGTTGGTATTAGTAATTTATTTTTCTGTTTGTTACATGATTTATGTTAATTAGCGTCGTGTGTGAATGTGGTAATATTAGATAAACATTATTTAAAATAATTTTAAAGCTGAAACCAAAGTTCATAAATGATAACTATTTTTTTTTCTAAATGCCTATGAAGATTTAAAAATACATGACGAGAAAAATTATATAATATATTGGGATTATTTTTAGTTTAAAACGTGTTCTAGATCAAAATCCTTCACATAACCGACATACAAGAGCTTTCTAAATTATATTCTTAGTTGTCAGCTATTTCAGTTATTTAGTAGCCACTAATTATATAACTTTAATAAGTATTTTATATTTGAACGTACTGAAATGGTGATCATTCGGCTGCAAATTACTAATGCATTGGCTCGCTAGTGGGCTACAACAATTAATTTATACGGCTGATCTGATCAGTATGTAAGCAAAAATTTCTGATGACGCAGTGCAAATTTTTAAAAATTGACGTTCTGATCAAAAAAATCATTAGACAAAAATTGGATATACATGTCACGGGAACAATGGTTATGGCACACAAAACGATGATAGATTAAGAATCCTTAACTTGGTAATCCTGCAACCTTGTATTGTCAATAGCTTCTTTAAAAAGACAGATAGCTATCTGATAGCATATAGCAATGGCGGCAATATCAGTTAAATTGATTTTTGCTTAGTTCGGAGATATGAACACTGCAAATGTGATCTCATGAGTACGTGTGACTACGCAACGTAAATTATTCATAGCTGACCTCTCAGAATCGACTATCGATCACAAACAAACAGAAGTGTAATTCGGTCGGATAAAATAAAATCGTGAGAATTAAGTAACCATAAGTGAACCATGACCAGCAATAAAGCATTTCCTGTTTACACCGGATGGAATAAATGATGTTTGGAACGAATTAAGCAATAACCTCGTGACTAATACCAGGGAGGTTTTAGGAACTTATATAAACAAGGACGCAAATTCCATGATAAACAAACCTGGTTATGGGGCGTAAAACAGAAAGTCAGTGCAAAGAAAAAAGCATTTAAATAATGGCAGTTGTCCCAAACATATAGAAAAAGAGTGGAAGAAAAAAGAACAGTTGCAAGTGTAAAACACTATATAGAGTTACATGAAAGTCTAGATGATATGGACTGTGATAAATGTATACATCGGTTGTCAAAAGCACGTGTTGAAAACGTTCAGGATATTGGACACTACATGTATCTAAAAGATGCATCGAAAATTCAACTTCATGATAATAAACAAATTTTACAGTGTTGGAAGTATTATTTTTCGAACCAGTAGAACGATTTGATACAGCGTCCGGAGATCCCATACGAAAATCCGACTTTGGGACCGATTGCTAATATATAACGGGCTTAGTCTCCAGAACAATTAGTAAAATGAAAACTTCAAAAGCTGTAGGGCCAGATGACACCCCCATTGATGTCTGGAAGATTTCGAAATTAAAGGAGCTGTACAAGAACAAAGGGTACCCCATCAGATTGTAGTAACTATCGTCCAACACGATTACTATCGCATTCATTGAAAATTTTGGAAAGAGTGGTAAATGATCGCCTTCGTAATATCATAGATCTAACAGCCAATGGCTCGGTATTCTCATCACTGCTGTTTAGTGTGATTTTAGACACAATTACGTGCAACATATAAACGCCTGTACCGTGGACACTTCTGCAGGCAGACGATGTTGTTTTGATCGAAAATTCAAAGAATGTACTCCAGAACAGGGACCAAATATGGATTGACCGATTAGAAAAGTTTGGCCTTTAAGTAAATGTGAAGAAAACATACACGACTACTGATATTAATAAAATTGAGTGTATAAATTATCTTGAGAACAACTACCCTGGACAAACAGCTTTAAATAACTTGGACTTTGTTACAGATTGACAGTAGTACATCCGAAGCAGTTCGTAATCGAATAGGCACAACATGACTGAAATGGTAATCTGTGACCGGTGTATTGTGCGACAAACGTATGCCCATTCAGTTGAAGTCAAAAATTTACAGAAAAATTATTAGACTAGTTGCACTGTATGCATGACGGTGATTGCTAGCCGGTAACAAAGCATGAAAAACAAGTGTTGCATGTGATGGAACTTCGCATGTTAAGATGGCAATGGGCATCCGTTTATCTCATCGAATCTAAAACGAACGAATGTGCACTGCAATAGCAGTTGCGCCTATTTGTGAAAACCGACTAAGGTGGAATGGAGATGTGCTACGAGCTCAAAAAAATGGCAATGGTCCATTGATGTCGTTAGCACATACGTTTCAAGTTCCGGGTAAAGGACCAGTAGGAAGGCCAAAACAAAGTTATAAAAATGGATGTTAGAGATGCCGGTATTACTTCAGATGTAGTAAAAAAACGAATTGGATGGGACGGATTTATTTGTACACCAGACTCCGCTCCAACGGGAAATTACGGATTAAGATTTTCATCAGCATTTCATGTTCGCGGTTTGACACTCATTATCTGCACTTTACACGAATCAATAATATATATATATGTGTGTGTGTGTGTGTGTGTGCGTATGAAATTTTTGAAACACGTTAGATACATCTTAAATGACGTCGGTAATTATTATAGTCGTATTCATTCTACTACTGCGTGGTATTCTGATCAGCTTTTTTGTATTTTTGTTTTTTGTTTTACGTTCGTGATGTACATTCATTACTGATATTATCTGTCTACGTCGCTTATTTTTCTGGTAACTACAAAATTACTTTAAATATAATGTTATCAAGTTTGCAAATGAAAACTGCAAGTGTTTTCGGAATGTCACAAAATAAATTTGACGTAGTTTACGCTGAAAAAAATTATGTAATCTAAGATTGTTGGGTATTCTGATTTAAAAGCAAATAGGAAAATTCTATTTTATTCTTAAAAGAAAAAGTGATCATTGATGAACCGTCGATATTTATTATAAAGTCGATAAAGATACCTTTTTTTATATAATTTACAAGAAAACATTTTAAAAACTTGATGCTGATATTTAATTTAGACGTCAAATTATTTCGCAATTAATGGTTGTTTAGATGTTTTGTAAATCATTTTTTACCGTATATAAACGTGTTTATACAAAATATATATTATAATTTTTATTATATGTTTAAATTTTATATAGAAAAGAATTATTTAAAAATATGTTTTTACGTATATAAATTTATATTTATGCGTTTTCATTTAAATTTAGATGTTTCTCGGAAATTTATGTTACGGTTATTAGGTGGTAAGCATCCAGAAATAAAATAAAGCGAAATGACTGTATGATGAATTTTTTTTCGTAGACCGTGTTTGATTTCAGTATTTTCTTTGTTGTGATAATAAAGGTGATGACTTTAAATATCAGTATTTTGTAACTTACATAGTTTTTGACTATATTAATGAAGAAAAATAAAACGTAAACAACATTACGTTATATTTTACGTTATGATATAAGAAATTTATCAACTGAGGAATCTGTGTAAAAAATTAAATCGATAAAAATATTCATTTTTGTTTTTGAATATGTGCGTTTTTTTAAATTTCTTATAATCAAATTTAGGAGTTTTTTTTTTCTAAACCCTATTAAGATTAATTTTTAAAAAATGAAATTTTTAATTTTCAAAATTAGAACGTAATAATACAGTGATTTTTTCCTTTTCCTTTTCCAGATTGTTTATATTTTACAGCGTCAGTTCAGAATTTAATTGAAGGGAAATGCAACGGGTCATGTCCTCTAACACAGTGTTACGCTAATTTCGATGATAAATAATCGTACCCGAATAATTAAACAACCTAACTGGACAACGGAAATTAACAGGTTGAGTCACCCCGTTGACAGGAAACAAAATTAATCGTCAGTACGGCTAAATACGACCAGTTTCTCTATTTTTAGTATATTTTATTTGTGTAGTTAAATGAATAATTGTTAGCAGCACGGTGTTTTCTGCGTGTTCTTCATCGCGTGTTCATTCCTATAATTAGCTGCACACCCCAACGAACTTATTCTGCACGTGCCTTCTAATGATACCGGTTTTATTCAAGAACTTACCGAGTTTATTAAGTCGAGGTAAATTAATTCGGACGTAATAATGAATTTAATAATTATATTTACATCGCGGTTAAATTATATATAAATGATTTTTTTTTCTCAGTATCGTTTGAAGATAATAATTTAAATTTTGGACTTGAAAGAATATATGAGTGAATAACGCTTATTAAATCAGTTTCTTGTATAAATAATTTATTATGTACTTTTTCATTGCAAATTCATTTTAAAATAATTTTATTTTGCTCGTAAATCCGTAAATAAGATTTTTCAACGCCGTTTAGAACGTAATCCATTAAATTCTTCATGAATTTCAAAATTTGATATCGCTTACTACCGTGTTAATTAACTATACCGAAGAACAAATAATGATGTTTTAGCGATAATTATTGTTTACAAAAATTACCCTCGTTGATAATTAAAACTCGTTCTAAAAGCTGTATATTGAACGAAATCTTTGAAATTTGTTTAGGACTAGTAATAAAAATTTGCGTTGAAAAAAAATATTTCTTAAAACTAATTATGTTTATTTTGATATTTTCCATCATATCCCATATAAAGTACAATGCCTTTCTTTTTTTTTTTACAAAATCGTTCGATAAATATTCATTGAATAATCTTTATTGTTGTTTTTTTTTTTCGTATCATTATTATTTTATTTGTATTTGTTAATAATGCAAAATACAACTTTACTTCGCTCGGAGAAATAGGTATATTTAGATGAGACAACGATTTATAAGAAATAAATTTCATTAATGTGGTGTTGTTAATGGATATTACTATTTGTAATAAAGGACGCGCATCGTTATATAATAATAGTAATTATTAGATAGAACGAATACTTGTATAAGTTTAATATATAGTATTAAACGTAATACGTGTAACGAAAATAATTTGTTCACAATATGCTGAGGATTGATAAAATATTAATGTTTTATACAAAACAAAATGGTTATTCTTAAAGAAAAGACGCCGTAGTTATGTATAACATTAGTCTCTTCTTGTATTCTGTTATTATTATTAGACTTGTTAAATATAGTTTAAATAAATATAGTTTAAAAATTATTTATTTTATTATATGGTGGAAATATTCGTAAAGTTTGCTAATGATGAAAGTTCTTTTACTATTCTTAAATATTTGGTTTGACTAATCATACCGATATTTAATCTATATTGCATTATATTTAGCCTTTTAACCTTTATTCCTTTCTTTTTTATTATTATTAAGCAACATTTAACTCGTTTATATTTAAATTAAATTGTTTACTTTGGTGTACACATTTTTGATGAGTAATAATTTTTCATTTATACAGTAGGGCGTAAATTAAAATTGATTTTAAAATTTTCGAATAACGAAGCTGGGATTAACAACTTCACGTGCAGGAAATATTTTAAAAATTCTCCTAATAAATATTTTCAAACGAATATTTCTGATAAGCAATTTATTGCTCGGTGTAACCGTGTCAATTTTATTATTTTAGGACGTTTGGAAAACATTTGCAGTTTTCATTTTAAAATTCGATAATGTTAGTTTTACAATAATTTTATCGCTCCCAGAAAAATAAGTGATGTGGATAGATATCATCGATGAACGTGCATAACGAACATAAAACAAATAAAAAAAAAAAAACAAAAAAACAACATAATACCACGTAATAGAATGAATACGACTATATTTGTCTATTCCAATGGTTCTAGATTGTTATTATGTGACGTGTGTTTGGTATATGTGCAGGGGCGGCTCGTGGGTTTTCGAAGCGGAGGGGCTGAAAGTTTTACCTAGTTGGAATTTTTTTTTTAATAAAAAACATACAGCTAGGCTACCATTTCATAAAAACTTAAAATTCTAAATTTTCTAAACAAAAATAAAATTTAGAATCGGTCATTCTAAGAAAATTTTAAAAAATGTGTAATTTCAAAGCACTTACTTCAAAATTTATTTGTATATGAAGTCCATACGACGGTTTTTCATTTTCGCGAACCGGTCAGTTACCTTGCTGTGGAAGTTAGGAATTGTATCGATAAGAGTTTTCTCAATACTTATCATGGCAAGCGCAGAAACTCTGTCTTCCAGCATTGTACTCCGTAAATATGTTTTAATTCTTTTCAAGGAAGAAAAACATCTTTCCGCTTCAGCAGTTGTCATAGGAGACGTTAACAAAATTTTCATCAAAACATATACTTCGCCGAGTGTTTTGTAAATACCGGTGTTTCGAAACAATTGGTGGAGTTGCGCAACTCCCGATGCAGGGGAAAATTCTGAATTTCTTTCGTATAGAACAGAAAGTTCAGTTTGCAAACGATTTTTATTTAGCATGGGATATGCCTGGCAAGTTTCGTTAAATTCTTGAGAAGGAAATTGCCTGCAGTACGTTTCAAATTTCTCTTGTAACAGCAACTTTCCTGCAGATAGATGACCAGTAAATTCGAATCTAACCCTAGCTTGCATACATATTGTGTCACAAACTTCTTTGACAGCGGCGTTTCGATTTTCATCACATTTCCTCTTACGAGATACGGGCATAGAATCAGTATTTGTGGACATCAAGTTTTCGAAATTCGTTTCTCTGATTAAAGAAATTGCGCGATAAAAATTTTCCAGTAATAAAAAAGCGCTCGAAGAATTAATGTTGCGATTTTGAAATGCATTGTATAGTAAATCAACGTGTGGCATAATAGGATCGAAGACGCCAAACCAAAATATAAAGTTGCTGTCATTGAGAAGATGAAGAAGACCGGATGCTTCATTAACCGTTTGGGTATTATTTGAATTCTGCAATTTTGAAACATTCTTTCAGCTGTTCAATGTTTTCAAAAACTGTATTTACGACTCTTGAATTGAAATTCCATCTTGTATCGGAACCACGTGGAATTCTTCTTGACATACAATTTTCAAGCTCAACTAATCTCTGAGAAGAACACGAAAAAAATGCTGGAATTCCTGACAAGCTACTAAAAAAGATGCGTACTTCTCTATTAGTTGAAACTGATTTACTCATTAATAAATTTAATTGATGAGCATAGCAATGAATGAAATGGGCATTTGCGTAAGCTTCTTTTACTATTTTTTGAACACCACCATGCGCTCTGCTCATAATCATTAGTTTGAGCAATTAGTTTTCCAGTATTATCTTTTAAAACAATTTTCAACTGCTCCAAAATCTGTTTCGATAATCCTTCTGCATCTTGTGACTCAGGGTTATAAAATCCCCAGAATCTTTCATATATGGTTCCATTGAATTTGTAATGAAAAACAATTACCCCCTGTGTTTTCTCAGAGATATCAGTCGTATCATCGGACATAACAGCCAAAAATTGAGCTTGTTCAATTTCATTAGAAATTTCAGTTCGACAAATGTCTAACATACAATGCAACAATTCATTTTGAATTGTTTTTGAGTTAGCTTTAAACACTGTAGAATTTTCAAAATGCATTTTCAAATTTTCATCCAATTTCCCTGCGAAATTTAACAGTCCTCGAAAAATACCAGGATTATCGGAATCCGCTTTTTCATTATGTCCTCGTAGCGGAAGTTCAAATTTACCGCAAAATATCAGGCAGTCGATGATTTTTGATAAAATATCCCTATTCTTTTTGACGTTTTCATTGAACTTTCTGATATTTAATTTATACGCTTCGCTTTACCTGTGTCGCGATATTAATTTTTCCCAGCATACCAAAATCTATCGAATTTTTTATATGTTGTGCTGAATTTTCGTGTTTCTTGATTTTTTCATTCAAATATTTCAAGTCTACCACACCAGTTTGAGTCTAAGAAATTTCACCGCCAAAAAGTAGACAAGGAAAACAAAAGAAAGCGTTTTTAATTTCACAACCGCAAAGCCAGTCACATTTTGAATAAATATCCGCTTTAAATTTTCTTTCAAAAGTATTGTTTCGGCTAGATGACGTTTGTACGATATTCAATTGCGGAGTCGGCCTCCCACGAGCCTTAACGTTACACTTTTCTACAAACAATAACCGCGAAAATTTGTTACTTTGCAAACACGAAACCGAATTCAATTCACTTTCACGAAAATCGCTATTTCCAGCCATAATTAAAGTTAGCCTTTCTATCAAAACAATCGAAGTAATAAAATCCTTATAAATAAATATATTTATTCAATCAATAAAACATAAGTAAATGAGCAACAATAGAAGAACACGCGTGTCAACATTTCATTTTGCAGTTGGAATATTAATCTTGAAATACATTAATACAAGTCTACTGGCTGGGCTGGTTCTCGTGCAGCCCGAACGCGGGCAAAAAAAGATGTTTCCTAAACACGAGAACGAGAGCTGTATTGGGCTGGTTTTTGTGCAGCCCGAACGCGGTTAAAAAGAAACCATTGCGCATGCGCCTTTAACATCGTTTTCTCGCGGAACCACGCTTTTTATGTTTCCTAAACGTGCCAACAAGAGCTGCATTATACGTAACCCTCACCAACGTTCTAGAATGAGCATCCAAAGAGAAAAAATTACTTTTTTAAACGAAATTTCAAAATTTTGGATAATTTTAATTGATTTTTGAATATGAAAAAAAAATTATACTGGTAATTTTGTAGGTGGGGCTGCAGCCCTGCAGCCCTTATGCACGAGCCACCACTGTATATGTGTTACTTTACTAATGTGCATGTAGTATATACGTTAAGGTTTTGTATTGTATTTATTAATTTGTTAAAGATTATTCGTTCGTTTATTTCGAGTAAGATTGTGTGAATTGGGCGTGAATGATGTATGTTTTAATGAGTGCGAGACTTGTGAATGCGTGTAGTTTTTTCTGGTGTGTTTAATAAGTTATGAGGCTGGTGAATGTGTTCAATGTTTTTTTTTTGTATTTTATTTTTTTTTTTACTTTTAATTTTATAATTCGGAAAAAAATTATTCATTGTATTATTTTATTTATAAGCCTATAATTGGCTTTTAGCTGTTGTGTGGCTTCATTAAATAAATAAATAAATATTAATTGCCGATTGGGATAAACTTAAAACATGACTTTTACTACTTTTGTTCCATAGTCAATTTCTGTAATATATTTAACGAAATCACGACGTGTCGATATAGAAATAACATGAATCAAGGCAGTGACAGTTTTCTTACGTTATTTGCCATACATTTACATTACATCGACGAATAAATTATTTTCAACACGATAACGTGAAATAATAATTGTAATTTTTATAGTTTACATTATTAGAAAATGTTCATTCCTACAACGATATCCGTATACTATGCGCATTACTATATTATAGCTCGTTAATAAGGGGAGCCTATCGAAATTCTTTCTTCCGGAACAACTGTTTTTCGTTCGTAATGCTTTCTATGACACCACGTCCTTTGCCGCCAATTTGTTTTATCGTTCTTATTATTATTCTATCAGATAAAAAATAATGTACGTTGAAAAGAAGATGGCGGCGGACACGTTATTTGGAAGAGCGGGGTTGGTTGTATGGATGATAATTCTTTTCCAACAAATGAATGACAAATGTTTCGGTCAGATGATTGGTTTCGGTCATTGCCCGCAAGATCTACCCGTTGTTACGAATTTTAATTTAACGCGTGTAAGCATAATATCGAATATACTTTTCATATGCGTAGATGTGGTAGTCATAATTTAATGTGTATGACACGTTGTATGTATGTATGTATGTAGTTTTATAAACTTTTATGTAACACGAGTGCGCTTGTTAACAAGGACTCAAATTAATACTATTATTTTTTACTACGTAAAAGCGCTTCGCTTTAAGCGCTGTAACATCGCAATAGCTTTGATATTAACCATCGATCGTCGTTAAGAACGTGCGCCATCGTAAGTCCTAAACAATAGTGCAAAGAGGATACTTTGTTATGTTTGGATGATTGGATTTCAAAACTTATTATCAAAATACCAAATTTGATATAGTCTTTGTCGGTATAGTATAATAGTTTGCAGTAAATATCGAGTACAGATCTGGGTTTTGAAATAGTCAATAGAATGCAGAAACGTTTATTGATTTTCTTTGAACGTGTTGAATTACTGACGCGTGATATACTTTTGTCTATTACTAGTTCTTAAAGTCGGTTAATAATTACTAAGATTCGTGAACTACTTTAGTGTCTTCCGAGTTTAGATGAGGCTGACAACGGTGAAATTGGCACATTTTCCTCGAATTTTGGAGAAGCGAAGAAGCGAAACCCGACACAAGCGAGTGACAATGGGATAACGTGCCCCGGGCCACAGATTAAAAGGACTTAAAAAACTAAAAAGTTGAAATCCTCTTATCTATACGTTTTTAGTCAAAAACCCAAATGTAAATACCATTGTTTATCCATTTATTTATCTTTATTATTTTTTTATATGCATGTGCATTGCATTAAAGGATCCCGCCAAACTATGGAGCTTGTAGGCAGGGTCCTACAAATGAACGCACGTTTCTACTGTTTATTCGTTAAAAAATACAATGTACAATTCTATTACTAACGAATTTACGACGTGCATAGTTATCGCGAATCTTAAATCACATTATATGTTCAGACGCGTAAATAGTTCGAATGTTACGAAAATCAAGATTAGGATAGTTGATTGACCAAATCATCGTAATAAAAAAATTATCACATTAAACTTCACATTCATCTCTCAGGTATACTTTCATTTAATTTAGTACATTTGCACTTTTTTTTTATAAAGTTTAAAATCTACAAAGGGGGAACTGATGAATCATTTTATTTTTTATTTTTTTTTAAATTTATTATTATTATGACAGCTATATTAATTACATGATTGATCTAAACTTATAAACATCTATCGATACGTTATTTTGCATTTTACTAATCTGTTATACGGCAGTAGGTGAATCTAAATTGAAGTAATTGAAATCTTTACAAAAATTAATATTTAAAGTCGATCTGCATTAATAACGTTCTTCAAGAAAGTCACCTCACAATTAGCGAGCTTTATGAGGTACAAATTATTGATTTTATATTTAAAAATCGGTCATTATTTCGAATTGCACCTCATACTGGTAAATCAGAGTATTTAGCTACTTTGCTTGTTTACAACAAACAGCATACTAGAGGGCAAGCTGCCTGTTTTTTAATTTTAGGATGTAGCGGGCCTGGAAGTAGCTACGTATCTTTACAGATTAGTTCGATATAGTATTTTTGTGTATTTAATTTTTGTGGCGTTGTTTTAGGTGTAACTTCAAGTTAATATATTGGTATAGTTTTGTACAAAATAATTTTTCGATTGCTACACCTCTGTTAACAAGTGTGTGTGTGTGTGTTTACTTATATATATATATATATATATATATATATATATAAATATTACTAACTACTGAAATTATCGATGTGTTCAGTATCGTATGAAGTACCAAATCACTTAACGATAAACAAATAAATATTAAATACCTTGCACTGGTCGGTAAACGTAGGTCTATGATTGGATTATCTTTAGGACGGATGTTCCGTGATAATCAAAAAAAACGGTAACAATTTTATAGACCAAAGCAATTATCTAAATTTAAATTATCACCCCAAAAATTGAACGATATGCGCCAAAGGCCTGCCAATTTTTTTAGTCGATTAAGGTGGTTTTGAACAGCAGCGTTTGCATATCTAACATTAATAATAGACGCGAGTAAGGTTATATTATCATCGAATGTGGCTAGCAACGGTAGATTAGAGGTTGACTTGTCCATAGTAAACATGGAATACAATCATGGACCCAGCAAACTGCCTTGTGGTACCGACGATTTGATTGCATATTGTTCAGAAAATCGCTTCTCGGTCCTGTTGGCTAAAAGTGTACTGTTCTTATCAAATAAGTTACGATTGATGTTTCGGTTATTCAAAACTTAACGAGCGGATATATAATTTTTCGTTTTATTAAAAAAAAACCACGTATACGAGAATCGATGAAATGAAAATATACACCCGTAATGTAATTGACAATGACGACGATAGAAATTTAGTATGTAATACGTGTATGAAAAGCGATCGTAAATCGATTATTAGTCTTATAAGAATTAAAATAGACGACAAAATGCATGAAATTACTAGAAAAAGAATTCAATTTAAAGCGATGTATGTAATCGGATGATTTTAAAAATTATCGTGCGTGAAGTTTTTCCGTTTAGATATATTTATAATTCATTTTTAATAGTATACTACGCCTTTTGAATTATCTAGTATCTGGGCTTGTGGTACGAACAATATAGGTATTTTGTAATCTACCAAATGGGAGCTTCGTGCGTGATGGCCAATTACACAAAAACCGAAGAAGGAGCGTTGGGAATTTTAAATTCTCAATATAGCAAATGGTAAGCAAACTGTGAATTATTATTATTTTTTTATGTAAATAAAAAATAGTTTAATGTTTTCAAAAAGATGCGTAGAATTTGACGTAATTTTCTGTTGTATCGTGGCTTTTCTTGTTTCGTTCAAACTTCGAGATAATTAAAAATGATCAATTATCTTGCTTTGGTCATTTATTGATTCCACGTCATCATATATATATATATATATATATATATATATATATATATATATATATATATATATATATATAAAAGGAGAAAGATTAATTTAAAACTTAAAAGTTATTCTCTCTCTTACAATTTTATCTGCTGTAACATATATTTTTAACTATGTATTTTCACAGTTCTGAATATTTATAGACGCGCTCGCAAGATTTTGATTGTTCCGATTAGTTCGTTATTTTTCTTTGGCTTTACGATATTTCTTCAATTTCATTATTAAATTAATGGTTGTACTATCTAAATATTTTAACATCCTATTGCGTTGTGCATTTTTTTTTATCTCCTTCACATCTAGAACTGACCAGTATAGTTAATAGATACTGTCCATCAGCACGATCCCGATTTTATTTATTGAACCTTTACACTAGATCAACAACGTTTCTCCTTTTCAACCTGTTGCGACCTATTGGTTGTTGTAGAAGGTTCAGTGCAAGAGCGTTTCTATGTCCTTCCAATCTCGACAAGTTATTTCAGGCAGCTTTTTATTTCTTCCGTAACGTACTTTACTTGTGGATCTTGATGTAGCGTATGGTTTGATACATACCATGGTGCTCCCACCAACGCTCTCGGGATCTTATTTTGACAGCGTTGTACTCTATTAATATTACTTTTGGACGCACATCCCCCATAGCTGTGCTGCATACAACCATATTGGTTTTAGCACCATGCGACATACCAACACTTTGTTTGCAACCTGTAAATGAGAGCGCGGTGCAAGCAACCAATAAAGTTGCTTTGTTTTTACTCTGATCTTAATATGTTGAAACCATGTAAATGTTTCAAGGTGTAATCCAAGATATTTTACGGACGAGTGTGTGTTTATTTGCTTGTTTGTAGTTATATGGTATTTATTACTTTCTATTTTTTTTTTGTTGATGTGACTGCTTTTATTTTCATTCAAATTTTCCGTTTGTTCAACCATTTCATGATTTTATTTAAATTACTTCGTAGATTTTCTGTGGACTTTTCTGGGTGCGCATATGTTGTCACGATTGCCATGTCATCATTGAAAGTTGTTGTTAGTGTATCATCAGTATCTGGCATATCATATGTAAACAGTAGGTACAATAGTGGACCGAGTACACTTCTCTGCGGTACACCTGCCTCGATTTTTTGCATGTATGATTCTGTTCCGTTTGCTATCACTCGGAAATACCTGTCTGTTAGATAAGATTTCAAGATATTGAAATACTGAGTTGGTAACAGTTTTTTGCACTTGTAGAAAATTCCTGGATGCCATACTTTGTCAAATGCGTGATGTACACGAGGGAAGGCAGCCGAGGTTACTGTTTTTTTTTTTTAAACGTTTCTTCAATCTTGTTAACTAGTCGATACACTTGCTGCACGGTTGAGTGTTTCGAAATCCAAATTGGTGATGTTGAATTATATCTTTTCTGTCCATGCACTTTTGTATTCTTTTTTTCACGAGTTTTTCAAGTACTTTGGCTAACATTGGAAGGAGTGAAATCGACCGATAAGAGGAGACACTTTGCGAACGTTTTTACCTGGTTTTAAGATCATTGTTATAATAGCGAATTTCCACAATATTTGGACATATTGAATTTGTAAAACAGCGTTAAAAATATAGGTTAGCGTAACTAGCGCTTTTCTCGACAATTCTTTCAGAATACGTCCAGTTATGAGATCATATCGGATGACTTCTCGTTGCTCAAATTCTTTATTATTCCATTAATTTCGCGTGGAGAAGTTAAGTTGATTTTGTTTGGTGAATTATTTGAAAGTCGTTTTAAATATAAAGTATCGCAAAAGTTATTTATGTTAAAAAATACACTCTACTAGTTTCGCTAACTGTAGCAATATTAGTTTTGACGTAGCCAGGGATTCTAGTCGACTTTATTTTCAATATAAAAAAAAATGAGAAAATTATTTTTATTTATTTTTGTATCAAAGAAGGATTACTAGCGTACTTTGTAATAATTATGTTTGCGTGTTTTTTTATTTTCGGACTAGTACTGTATTCAATATGTTGCTCTATAATTTTCGGTAAAGGTAATTAAAAGACCATTGAGAATTTTGAACTGTTTAATGATTTTTTTCCAGGGAAGAAAGAAATGTATCGATAAGAGGTGTTGGTAAATTAGACAGCGTTAGAAACGAAGCTAAAATAATTGTAGAATTCCCAGATTATGGTACGGCTATTTGAAAGGGTATATTTTTAAATTTTAATAATAACTGTTACGACGATAAAGAACAATATAAGAGGATACATATTTAATGACGAACATAAATTACACGAGTGCGTGTATAATACATTGTTTTAGGAGGTAAACCAGCCATATATTGGGTATTGGGTACGGATTACACATCGTATGCGGTTGTTTGGTCTTGCGAAAATATGAACAATTTTCATTTAAGTAAGTGTTAATTCGGTATTGATTATATTATATTATAGTCGTGATTTTTTGTATTTTAACTATTTTCCATCAGATTTTTAAATTAAAATTTGCCACTTTGTTAAATATAATCTATATCTTTTTCGTCAAAGTAAATTGATGTAATAAATATTCCTAAAGCGAATCTTCGAATACTATAATTTAGCAAGTTGAATTAAGCATGATTTATACATTATGTAGGGATTTCATTTTATTTAATCGAAGTTTTCGTATTATTAAATTTTAATTACGTCGCATACTTTTGAAATCGTAAATTAGATTTATAATTCCTGATCAATTTCCGATAAATTTTATTTAAATTTTAACTATTAGGTATAATTCTGAAAAGATCGAAAAGCAATATAAATTTTCCTTCGTTAATACTTACTAATGTACATTTATCGTAAACAATTTTGTATTGTTTAAAATTTAATCTTTATAATACGCGATGATGCACAGGATTTATCTGGATACTCACTAGGGATCAGCAACCTGCTAAAGAGATAACAAATAAGGCAATAGAAATTTTGAAAAATGCAACTATATCTAGAAAGCCGTTAATAAGGACCGACCAAACTAACTGTAGACCAAACACAGATGATGCTTACAGCGAAAATGAAGTAAAATAGTGTCCAATTTAATTACGTAGCATTTTTTTAAGTTGTCTTATTTAGTTAGAAAACACGTATAAAATGACGTAAGTACGGATTTATTAATTCCTTACGGGATTGAACAGAAATTTTTCGAATATCTACTAATAATATACGCTGTATTCTAATTAATTTTATTCATAATGCGACGGTAAACGTTATTATTTTTCTCTTACATAAAATACGTAAAGTGATCTAATTTAACATGTACCTTCTGAACACTTCGCACGTAATCTCGAAATATTTGAATTGCTGAAATATATCAGTTTTCAATCGTGTACGATTCATTAAAGTTTCATTTTGAATGAATATGAAAATATTGATTAAAATCAGCGTTACGTTTATAGTAAATATATTTCGATTATTATTAATTTTTATTTATTCCGATTGGTATAAAGTTTTTTGTACGCAGTGAAATTAATAAAGATTTTTTTTTAACTAAAAAAATAACGATATAAACGCATTTTAATCCGCAACTTTCATTATATTTGATTTTTTACAAATACAAATATTGGTTTATGAAGGTCAATTTTTTCACATTTTTTAATTTATATTTTACAAAATTCAACCTGTTTGAATCGATTTAATTTTTTTCAAATACATATAGAATTATTTCAAAATGATTCGTACCTTTTACGTTGAACTATATTATTCGGGAATTCTTGTTCTTTCGCAAGAAACACTGAAAAGTGTGTACGGGGGGCTACCGGGCTTAAACCTCCCAGAGGGCTTAGAAAAGTATAAAATACATGTCAAGAAGGCGCGTAACTTGTAAGCTCCAAACAATTTCGCAGCTAAAATGATGGTTGAAACAGAAGAGAATATTTGAAAGAGCTCACGTTATCATTAATAAAACCTCTCTTGAAAAGTACCGTTAGAAAATATTCGTTATATTCCGTTTGCTAATGACGTTGAAAATCCAGCTAACTGTGCAACCAAAAAAAAAAAAATGGTCCTTGGTTGGGCCGTTCGGCATTCGAATCTGACCCACGTCGCTATTACTTATTGTTGTTGTTTGTGATCGTTTGTAGTTTGATTTGCCTGTCGAATTTTGTTTTATACATTCGGCTGTGTATATTTTATTCATTTTAATTACGAATTTTAATTTTTTTATGTTTGTGGTCGTGGGGATTTGAGCCCTCCACTCCAAATACAAATCCTGGATGCGCCACTCATTGAATTACTGTTTTTTTTTTCTACTATACTAATTACGGCATGAGATTAATCATCAAGCTGAATTCCCGTATTTAAAATCATTAGCAGGTTGGAAAGCGATTGTGGAACGGAGGATTCAAGCATAGAGCATGAGGGAAAAATCGGCATTTTTTAAATAAAATATTCATATTTGTATATATATATATGTATATATCACGTTATGCCCATTTCAACCCACTGCTGGGTGTAGGCATATCCCAGACGTTTCCAACGATTCCGGTCTTGTGCAACCCGGATCCAATTTATCCCTGCATGTTTGGCAATGTCGTCTCGCCACCGTGTTTTGGTCTGCCCTTTTTCCTTTTCGAATACAATGGGCACCATTGCAGGACATGTTTTGTCCACCTGCTATCATGTCTACGCGCTACATGTCCAGCCCACGTCCATTTTAATTTTCATATTCGCTCCACCGCGTCGGTAAATTTTGTGCGCTCCCTGATCCAAGTAATGGTTTTCCCGTCTTTTAACTTGACGTTTAATATTATTCTTTCGTGAGCTGTTTGCGTTTTCCTGATTTTCATAATTATTCCCTTTGTGAAGCTTCACGTTTCTGCTCCGTATGTTAACACCGGCAAGACACATTGAGGGTATAAAGTTTGCTCTTCAAACTGTTCGGTATATATTTATTTCGAAATATATTGGACAACTCCCCAAATGCAGCCCATGCGAGAGATATTCTCCTTCCTATCTCTCTTTATATATTTTCTTCTCTGTCTGTAGTTATTTTTTGTCCTAAATAAATATACGATCGTACCTGTTTAATGTGCTCCCCATTTATCTTTACTGACATACCATCCATGTTATTTGTCATAACCATTGTTTTCTGTTTATTTATTCTTAATCCTATTTTTCTAGATTCCGTTTCAAGTTCGTTCAGCATAGATTCTAATTCTTCTTTATTGCTGCTTATTATAACTATGTCATCTGCGAATCGTAGGTGATTAAGTTTTTCGCCGTTTATTGTTATGCCTTTCGAATCCCAGTTTAGTTTTCTGAATACACCTTCTAAGGCTGCAATAAATAATTTTGGTGAGATGGTATCACCTTGTCGTACACCTCTTTTTATAATCATTTTCGCAGTTCTTTTCCATAGCTTGACTTTCATTGAAGCTGATTCGTACAGTGTTCCGATAATGTTCACATATTGCTCTTCAACTCCGCAGTTAAAGATTGACTGTAACACTGCCCATATTTCAACCGAGTCAAATGCCTTTTCGTAATCTACAAACGCCATATAGAATGGGATGTTGTATTCTTCACAAGTTTGTACTAACTAATGTTCTAACCGTTAACAAATGATCAATTGTGCTATAACCAGATCTAAATCCTGCTTGTTCCCTCGGTTGGTGATAGTCTATTATTCGTGTTATACGGTTTGTTATAACACGGGTAAATATTTTATATATTTGGGACAGCATACTGATAGGTCTATAGTTATGTAGCAATTGCGTGTTCTCTTTCTTATGCATCAGAATAACATCTGCTTCCTCCCATGCTGTGGGTATCATTTTATTAGTAAGGCACTGGTTGAATAATGATCGCAGTGCATTTACTATTACAGGGCCACCATTTTTCAACATTTCTGGTAGTACGCCATCGGGGGGCCAAGTGCTCTGCCACTTTTTAGTGACTTGAGAGCATACTTAACTTCCTGGTATAACACTTCTGGCAGAGCATCTTTATCATTGTTGTTGTTATAATTGTTGTTATTTTGGTTTAGATAATTGCTACTATATAAACCGGTGAAATATCTTTCAACTTCTTTAGTTATTTCGTTTTTGTTCGTTATTATTTCTCCCCGTGAGTTTTCAATTTTTGTAAGTATTTTTATACCATTCGTCAAAGCTTTTTTAAACACTCTCGGACCTTTGTTTCTTTCAATTGTTGTTTTAATTACATTAGTATTAAATTTGCGAATGTCATTCCGCATTTCTTTTCTTATCAGTTTATTTAACTCGGCCCATTTGATTAAATTTTTGTTCTTCGATGGTTTCAGCCGTTGGAGTAAAGCTTTAGTGTTCTCGGTTATTTTCTTTGATATTATTTTGTGATTTGAAGATATTTTTTCCGCGCATTCTCGCATCATCCTACTAATATTAGTAGCTGCTTCGTTGACTGTATTATAGCTTGTTTCCTTTAATTCTTTCTCTAATTCCATCTGGTATTTCAACTTATTTTGTACAAGTTTTTCTGGATCAATCCTTATTCCCTTCAAGTATTTTCTGACGTTTTTGTTAGGCTCTAAATGATTGTTAGTTTAGCTCTTAATAGTCTATGATCACTGCCCGTTTTAACTCTGTTTGTCACAGACACGTCACGAATTATGTGCGAATTATTAGAAATTATAAAGTCAATTTCATTTTTATATTTGAAGTCCGGACTTCTCCAAGTCCACTTCTGCTTCGGATTCTTTTTAAAAAACGTATTCATTGCATATAACTTATTAATGCTCTCCAAGCGCGATTTCACGTTCATCCTGCCGGGAACCTATCTTCGCATTAAGGTCTCCAATAATCATGATCTGCGTACAGCAGTCGTTGTCAATGGATTCCTGTATCTGTTCGTAGAATTCATCTACTATTTCGTCTGAGTATGTTTCCGTTGGTGCATAAACTTGGATGATTTTAAGGATTTTATTTGGTGTTAGCTGCACCAGTATATATGCTACCCTATTCGATATGCCGGCGTACTTAATCACCTTATCACCCCATTTTCTATTGATTAAGAAGCCTACACCATTTATCTGTTTTGAATCATGTACCTTGTAATAAAGCATTCGTTGGGATCTTAACTGTAGGGTGTTTTCGCCAATTCTTCTTACTTCGGTGAGTCCAACTATGTCCCAGTTAATATTACTTAGTTCTTCTTCGAGTTCTAATAGCTTATCTTCAGCTGCTAATGTTCTTACATTATATGTACTTATATACATCAGATTCGTCGTGGTTTTGTCCCTTGATAGACAAGAGGCTACGTTATATCCCGGCGGTTGTTGTCTAAGTCGGTGGTTGCCTCCTTGATTTATATTTAATCTAGGTGGTAAGGAGACATTTGTCACATCCGGTTGCCCATTTTGGCCTTGGCTGATACGGCCTTTCTTTCTTACAGTCATGTCTGGGTATGAGTAGCCTAATCCTCCGTGCTGGCAAGGCAAATTGGAGGATGTATTTTATCCCTACTGACAGGTTAGTCATTATGTAACTTTATGCATTAACTGTTAACAATATTGTTGTAATTATTATGGTTATTTGTTTGATTTTATTTGTTTATTTATCACCCTTAAAATTATTTCGTTTAGTTTGTATAGTATAAGTAGAATTATTGCAGGAGCAGAGGTAATAAGGCTGTGTTATTCTGCCCCTGATTTTCTGTCAGGGTTTACTCCCTTAGTCTTTGGATAAAAATCCTACCCACAAGTCAGCGGGTGTTTTATATATGATTGCTATAGATATCCTATTAGCTGACTTATTATGGTTTGTTACATAAATTAATTTATATTCCTAATGGTTATGTACGGACGGAGGTATAATCGTGTATGATATATATATATTTATATGTGTGTTTGTGTGCGCCATAAAATTTCAGTTATAGAAGAAAGTATTCTTCTAAGGTGCATACTTATTTTAAATGTGGTATCTTAATTGTTTCTTATTTAATTACCAAGGAAATGCGAAATTGTGCGAGACATAAAAATTAGTGGTGATCGAATGAAAAAAAATAATTATTATTGTTTATATATATAATTTGATTCTGAATTACGAGTAATTGTTCAGATTTTATTTAAATGATAATTCGATCAAGTGCGTAATTAATAAACGTTTGAATATTTTCTGAGATAAGTTGATTGTCTCAATTAAAGTCTTTTATTGTACTATTAATGTGTACATTCTCAAATGTATATTCTATCACTAAGTATTTCACATGCACTAACTGATAGATTATTTCATTCAAGGGATAATTTAATGCATATATGAATCTTTGAGAAGAACAATGGTGATTTGATTGAATCATATTTCTACGGGAATCTCCGAGCAAGAAAAGTTCAGTAAAACTTATGAATCATATCTAATTTCATGTGCTCGTCCGTAAGAGAAATATAAAGTTATAACCTCTATATCATTATTTATACACACGCACAAATATATACACATATATAAATTTTATATTTAAATTTATAAAATCGAGTACACACACATATATGTAATATATGTATATATATATATATATATGTATATATAATAATTTTTTTTGTGTCAGGTGAACGAAGAGAAAACTCAATGATGAACCCTTTTTTTATTTTTATCCTCTCTGTCTTGTTGTTAGCAGCAAAATGACTTTAAAAATATGGTAAATAAAATGAGTAATGGCGTAATATTTAAAATGTTATACTTGAGTTCATACACGAAAGTACAGAAGTACAACAAATAAAGAATAAAGTAGTAGTCACCTACATAAGAAATTTTGAATTGTTCCTCTCTAACAGTGCTTCAATCATTCCCTCAATTATACAATTCATTTCCTCTTCTAACCTCATCTACTACATGTAACTGTTAAATCACCCGTGCCGTAATAACCTCGGTAGTTACAAACGCCACTATAAAAATAGTAATAAAAATAAAATAAAAATATATACTAACGTAATAGGACATAAACTTCAAAAGTTGAATATAATGGAGTATCTTTGAGAATATTTTCATTGTAAATCTGTTCTCGGTTTCGTGTTTTGCTGTTCAAGGTAGCGGAGTGATGTTTTTGGATGAGCTAAGAATTTACATATTCTAGCGGTTCGAAAATGGCGGTAAATTTTTGAAATCGATTTATGACGATTAAAACTAATAATAAACTGTTTGTCGTAGATTTTGTTAGGATGGAAAAAAATGTTTTTAAATTGATAGGTTGCGACCTTTTTATTCTTTTTGCTCTCCTTGAGCAACCCAACACCGGAAAACATGTTTTCTTTTGCTTTTAATGCCCGATTATAATACATTCTTGGAACAGTTTATCTTGACGTAAATATTTTAACTAAATTTTTGATTTTTTTATCGTGCCGTGCTTAAGGTTATTCCACGATCTTGAAGATCTAGGCTGAATTTACTTAACTTTTGTAAAGCATCGAACATATTCTAAAATAAGTTCAGTACCAGTGAACTTTTTTTAAAAGATCTTTGTGTCTACTTAATTTAGTCGATCTCTGCTTTTATCACATTCTCATATTTTAAAATGTTTAACCAACGTTTCATAGATATTCTAAGCGGATGAAACTGAACAAAAACTGGAAACTAGACACATTGTATTTAAAACATGTCTTATTTTCGAAAATTCAGTTTTTAATAAGTCGAAATTACTTTTCAATTTTCGAAATTTTTCAACAACGCGTAATTTAATACATATAATGTGTCTACGGACGCGTTAAATTTGTTTACTCCGCCAGCGTTTTTAAATGCTTAGTTTATATCGAGATTTAAACAATTATGAGCACAATACCAAACTATTATTTATTGAACTTTTCCTTTCATCAGTTTAGCCGCGCCATCCGCTTAACCAAGCTCACACGATAGAGAAATTAAATAATTTTCGAGATATTGCTTGGTGATTCCAAGTATCTACTATTTTAACTTCCGTCTTCAATTCAATTAGATCCAAAATAAATTCATAGGGAAATCCGTACCACTATTGGGAAAGCAAGTTTGTACGGAAATATTAACGAAGATAAATTGTTGTTGATTGTAAATTTTTTCCGCATTTCTTCAGCAATATGATCAATATTGAAGCATCCATTAGTTGAATGTAATATACGACTGATTCTATTCAGTTCTTGCATATTGATATCTGATTTTAATAAATTAAAGACTGATTTGTTTTCACATATTTTGTAAACGTTGGGAAATATTTTACTGGTTATTTCTTTACTAGTGGAAAGTTTGTTCAAAACAACGTTTTCAAAAATTCGGTTCTTAGCTTCTCTGAGAGTTTTTAATGATTGAGTGTGAAAAGACCTTTATTTATGCTTAAAAATTTTTTCTTAAAGACATTAACTTTTTTCTCTTGTACTGCCATAAATTACTTGAATGTTACTACATTCATTATATATGTGAAAACTTGTTTTTTTTATCCACATTATTAAGAATTTTATTGCAAACTGTGGAACCTGGTTTATGATCTTTGAAACGCAGCCGATAATGTTTTTCGCAGAAATAGGGTTTTTAGTCTACATGCCTGGTAATCAGGATTCGATGTGGTATTTTTGGTTGATTGATTTAATTGGTGCTAATTAAGTAGACACAGTAAAAGTTGTAACAATATAACCTGTAGTTTCACTTCCTGTTCTCAGATCATTATCTGTTTTCTTAGTTTCCTTTTGGAAAAAAATAGTTAAACGCTTCGTGATACTTTTCAATACCGCACACTGTCTATTAAACAAGTTATTACACAAAGACAAAATCATTAAATCATTATTTAAATTATATAAAGTTAAACATGAACATGACAGAACTTTACTAGAGTATACAGGAACAGACATATCTGTGGAACAAATAAAATGTGGTACTGTAAATTATGTGAAGAAAAAACAAACATCAGGTCCAAGCAGACTTTATTTCATGCTTTTCAACGACAGTCTGGAAAGAAAAAGTTATACGAAAACTGACTGTCTAACGTAAAAGAGAGCTCCAAACCAGATGTTAAGGTTGTCCACGCCTGTTCACAATGGTGATGCGCATCCTACTTAAAAAATTTTACGATGTTTTCTCTCAAGGTACTATAAACGTTTTTGGAACTTTACAAATCCATGTTTCTTCCAAAGGAGTCTGTATTTTTTTGCGACCGACGGGGACAGTTTTTAAGTAAATTTGTTGAGGCTAGAGACAAAGGAAGGTTTTAATTTATCAATAGAGATAGAGGGGTTATACTTCTTTTCATTGATTAGCTGCTTTCTAAATAAGATTATTTCTGACAAATTTTATTAAAAAAATTTTCTAAATTAAATGCGTAAAATTTTTAGTCCGAATTATGGCAGAATTAAAAGTTGAGTTATCGATAAAAAACTTTAATATGTCTAAAAATACGATTTACTTTTTTTTTAACATTCATTTTTTTATTTTACAGTTTTTTAAAGTAGGTTTTAAATTTTTATGTGTGGAAATATTATTCCCTTACGTTACGTCACGCAATATATATATATATATATATAAATAGAAAGATATTGTAGGACATTAAAAATGACTTCGAATGTTTTATTTATATAATATTTTTTTAGTGTATTATTTCATTTCAACCATCCTTACATTACATGCGTCTATATGGTCCAGTCGTCTAGATTATTTTGTATACCTAAATAAGTGTGAACATTCAGTTTTTTGCGTGTATAGAGAACGTAATGTGTAGTATTATAATACTGAGTTAACAAAATAATTAAATTATAAATTTTTAAAGAACTTTAATAAGAACGGACCTGAATTCATTTAGTCCCTTCTTGTAGTTACCTATCAAGTTTATGTTTGGTTAAAAAACTTGTAACTTTTTGTCAACAATACTTGTAATGTTTAAAAGAATAAGGTTAAAAAAATTATAAATTAGTTTATAATATCAATGGAATGATTATAACCATACATGTATACGACCGTGTGTACGCATCTTAAGATATTTGTTATTTTAGTATGACATCAGTTTTGTGAGTTTGTAAGCCGCTGGGTAAACTATGCGTAATGGTTAGGAATTGAGATTTTCAAATTTTATTTTACATATATACCAAACAGTATGTGTGCATTGCCATGATTGATTTTACTTAAAAATATGATGGTTAGGTTGCCTTTGCCGCGTATTCTATGTAGTATTCATAGGAATTCTACATACTTTCACATAAAGCAAAGTTAAATTTACTATGTTTGTTAACCATTTTTTCTCCATAATAAAAGTTATATTTTTTAACCTTGCCATCATTAAGTCAACAGAAGCTGTTTTAAATATTTACTTGGATAGTCCAGAAGTATCAAGATTATTAGGCAAGTATCAACTTTTTTAATTTCTTGATTTTAAAGTACACTATAGTTTATGTACATTATAACCATTCTTTAAATAAGGTAATAATTTCTGTTAGTGTATTTTTAAATAAATTAACATTTATTTTTGAATCATTTTACAAACAAATCATACGAGTGTAAACGTCTTTCTAGGCACTAATGCAGAATTGTATTATATACAAGAAGGTACTGTCAAACAAAATGCAGTAGACTTTGCAATGACGGTTCCTTTTGATATTGATGTAGTCAATTTCGTTTGGCAAAGTTTAGAATCGAATCCTGTAAGTATTTAAGCGAATGAATAAATATTGTTTAAAATCACTGTATACATGGTTCGAAAATTTTATCAAATATCCAGGAAATGAATGAAAAATATAAGATAATAAATTTAATTTCATTCTATTTGATAATTACCGAACAAAATCTTTGGAAGAATATTTATATTGATATCTAAAAAATTGATAAATATATATATAATGTTTTTATCGGCCATACAAGTAGATTATTGCGATTGTTTTTTTCAGGTGCCTTACACAATTGGTTTAAGTGCGTCGGAAAATTATTTGTTAAAAAACACCATGTTAAACATATCAGATATTGGTAATATACCAAATACGAAGAATGCGTTTTCTGTTACATTGCCAAGTTGTGAATTAACACAGACAAATTATACAGTATATATAGATGTGGCGATTACTTTGAATAAATTTGAAAATGTTACTCATCTCACTTTTAAAAGAAAGAAATTATGTCCATTAGGTAAGCATTAAATTTTGTGTTATTGGAGAATTATATAGACGTATTATTATTTTTTAATTAAATCAGTAACCTATTTTCTGTTAATAGATTTAAAATTAAATCAATAACCTATTTTCTGTTAATAGATTTAAAATTAAATCAATAACCTATTTTCTGTTAATAGATTTAATTAAACATAATGGGAAACAACAAGAACAGGATGTGGTCAAGGAAGACATTGCAGAATATGAAGTAAAGCAATATTATGTTATTGTTTCCGTTTGCAGTTTCGTGGTTACCATTTTCATTATATTTATTTTTAGTTACTTCATTCGAAAGAAAGATATGGCTAAACTCAATATTTTACGGTGAGTAAATACAGTAAATCTCCGAAATAAATAATTTGTATTTATTAATACGAGTTCATTTTATAATTTTCCAATTTATATTCGTGTTAATTCCTTAGTGCAGCTGTCAAAACATAGAGTAACTTATAGTTTTGTTAAGTAATAGATATTAATTTATAATTTATGTAAAATACACGAATATTTTAGGAATGTTTCTAGGACTGCTTATTTTTGGGACGGTGTACTACTTAAATAGTTTGATCGTGTTTTCCTGTAATTTTTAATAATTTGGTTTTAATTTGTTCTCACGTTGTTTAGTGTCATTATGACACATGATTTATAAATCGAGATTTCATTACGAGGTTTATGTTTACTACCATTTATTGATAATGCTGTTATATGTGTTCTGTTTTCACTTATTTTAACAGCTTTTGTATATACATATATAATTATAAATTAGTAAATAATGCAAATAAAAAAGTTAATAGCGTACTAACATATATATATATATATATATATATATATATATATACGGTTTTAAATTTTTATAAATATATATAAACTGACTATAATTAACTTACTGTGGATAAGATGTTTCGTTGATTATATTTTATAATGTTACACATGGTTGCAAACTAGTTTTATTTATTAAGCGTTTTATCTGTCAATTTTGGATTTATGTTTATCACGAGATAAAAACAATTACGCGTACAAAAAAGATAAATCAGGATTTACTTGTTTAAGAAGATTTATGTCCTGTTTTGTTAAATTTCGAGTTAATTTTTTGAATTTATTGAAATAAGATTACAGGTAAGTAAATATGTTATTTTGATTATGCTTCGTAAGGTTGTATTTGTATGTTCAGAAACTTAAATTTATTGCGGTAAAAACGGTTGTGATTAATAATTTCTATAAGCGATTATTAATTAGGGAACGTTTATGTGCTGCTATGTCGTAACTTAAAGGAGTATACATTTTGTTTTGTGAAATATTTTTTAATTTTAATTATTTCAATTACTCGGTATTCTTGTAGTGATACCGGTCAATGTTTAAATATTATTGAAACTAACGATAACGAGAGTACGCCATTTGTACCGGTTCTAAATTTACCTTGTGCCAATACTGGTACATCTACTTCATCCGGCCACTCTAGTGTGATGCGTAAACGTAAAAATTATATTCAGCTGGATAACCAATCTACAGATATATGTGACCGTATTGCTGAAATAACTATACAAAGGTAAATAAAATGTTTATATTTTACGATAGTTTAAAATTGGCTTTCTATATGTATATACGAATATTTTTCGATAATAATACCTAATTGTATATATCATATAATATAATGTTGTACAAGTTAGGTCATTATGTACTTTTTTTAGCATATAAAAATGATTTTTTGATAAATTATTTATGATGTAATTCTACTGTAATTAATTATTTTTCAGAAATCGAATAAGACTTCAGAGAATTGAGTTAGAAGGGACTTTCGGGAAAGTTTTTTATGGTACATATACGAAAGAAGATGGTTGTGAAGAAGACGTTATCGTGAAGACTGTCATGGGTAAGTTTTCATTAAATTCTTTAATCGAGGATGTTTTTTTTAATGATTAAATACTTTGTTTGTCAAAAATTTTTTAATGTAAATTACAATATTTTTTAACATTGATATTGGAGTTGTCTCTCCTGCACTGCCGTTTAAGCTTAATCAGGAGAGGCTGCTCTTTACAATTTGTTGTCATAATTAATGGTAATAAAATTCTCACATACATTCGCATTTACCCGGGTTGTGTATTGTCGGTATAATTACTCTCACATGCATTAAAATTATATTTAAGTTAAAATGTGACATAATAATGGTCTTATATTTACAAAATACACGCGGTTGATAGAATCGTACAGAATATGTACACTTGAAATCTACAATAATTATTTATTTACATAACTAGGTTTCTTGATGTTACGTGCACATCTCACAAACACACGCAGATACACACAGGGACACATGGTGATATGTGAACGGACCATTATGTGAGACGCTTATGTTCTGAAATCTAAGACGAAATACGTGGAAAGCAAACTTTTATAAATTTTGAGTGATTAGTTGTTCATTAAATTTTAGATTTGTTTTGTTGAAGTGTCTTACGGTTTTGTAGTTTGGACATTCCAAAATAATATGTTCTACAGTTTCTCTTAACCCGCAGGAGCATTTATCATCTTTGCTTAAGACAAAACAGCATAAGTACGCGGCAATTTTCCCATGCCCTGTTAATAGTTGGGTCGTATAAAAATCCGATGAAAATTTAAATTTATATCTATCTAAAAAGTTAGGGATCATTTCAAAAGTCTGGCGCCTAACTGTATGTTTTTCCCATTTGTGTTGCCAAATTGTATTGTAGTAATTTTTGAAACAGTTTTTAATTCGTTTGTTATAGGATGCTAAGAGCTTAGTTCTTGATATAGATTTTCATTAACAAACTGAAATTCATTATTCTTTATTGCAAATATAACAGCTCTGTTTTTCATTAGTAATTCGAGTGGTAGTACGTCATAAATAACGAGTGTGACATAGTTTTATATCCTCTGTATGCGTTAATTAGAAATTTACTTTGTAATGAAATTATTATTTTTTTTGTGAAAATTTTTATTGTTAACTGTTGGATATACACGGAACAGCTGTAACATACAGTTCTTTCAATTTGCGGTTTGTATATTATCATTCTGTAATTAAAATCGAATTCTCAAGTATTCCGACATGCCTTTATTCCGACAGTTAGGATATGTTTACCTTGTTTGAGTCCCTCCTTAACTTTGAAAATTGCATAGTTTATTGCATGCTCATAGACCGTTCCTGAAACCAAATTGTCTGGTTTCAAGACATTTCTTCTTATTTAGGTAATATATTATCTGTATTTTTATTAATTTTTCGTAAGGTTTTCCAAAAGCATTTAAAAGATAGATTTGTCGATGTGATTTAACGTTATTTGAGTCTTTTTCAGTTTTTTTTTTTTTTTTAATAAGATCACCTTTGCCTCTCCATATTTGTGGGAAGCATGCCGTCGTGTAAATTTTTTCATACATAATGTTAAGAAGATTTGGTACATATTTATGAACTAATTTAATCAGTTTGTAATTTTATCGGGGCCTGCTGCTTTGTTACTTTTTATTTTTTATAATAATATTTAATTTGCTAAATCTAACAGGGGCTGTGTATTTTCGTTTAATATGGAATTCCGTGGTTCAATTTTAAAATTCGAACGCAATACTTTTTGTTCTGAGTTGTCTATGATCGCATTATCATTGGGAAATAGCGACGATAGGCAATTGTTAAGATTATCAGCAATGTTGTTTATAGGTGCACCATTTTTTTTTTTTAAATAATGGGATGTTATTTGTGAAAGTTTATCAAAGGTGATTTTGTAATTTAAACCCCAAAGTTTAACATTCTCTGAACAGAAATGTTTCCAAGTGTTCAATTTGGATTATTTTATTTTATACTTTAAAATCTTTTTATACTTATTATAACGTTCTTGTCTTGAATGAAGTCTTATGTCTGTTGATAGAGACAACGATACTTTTTAGTTAGAATAATATAATATTTTATTTCATCATTCCACCGTTGATTAACCTTGTTGTTTTTACTAAAAGACTAATTCTCCTAAGTAATGAGTCAAGGTTTCTATCCACTGATCACAGGATTCGTGATTACTAATGAGTGTGCAGTCGTTGATTATTTTATCTGCATTCTTTGCCAATTGCATAAGAGTGTTGTTGTAATTCATGTTTTTTGATTATTTTTGCGTTGATAGTGTTAATTTGTAGTTAAACATTATATATTTATGATAAGAAAATGAATTACATACTCTCAGGTCGGATACATGATTAGATCAACTTTTAGAAGTTATCACTAAATCAATGACACTCTCGCCGTTTGCATTTTTAAATGTACGTATGTTTTTCATTTAGAACGACTAGTTCGTTCTAGACTAAAACTTTAAAAAGGGGCTTAGATTTTTTCCTGAATTTTTTCTATTCCAAATTTCTGAATGGACATTTTTATCGCCAGTTAGTAGGATACGTTAATAAGTAAATTGGATAACTAGTATGACTGATATTATTCGTGTGGTGTACAGTTATTACTTGGTGTACGATATCGACTGAAATATAAATATCGAAGAGACTATTATTAATTACATTAAATCCAGTGAAACCAGTTAATCTATTTTTTACATGATAAGGTTCAGTAATTAATATTATATTCAACTGATATTGCATAATTATATAACATGTTTTGTGCCGTTAGAGAGTGGTCCACATTATTAAGTATACATTTAAGATTACTATTCATTATTATAATTTATATGTTTTTTGATATTTTCCCTAATTTTCATTACATTAGGGAACATATCAAAAAACAAATAATAGACGTAATACATGATATAATTATGAAATAACTTAGCGTTTCTGGTGACCTCAAACATAATAGATGTGTTTTCGATATTTAATCACCATCAATAAGTGCCGTCTCCGTATCGGAGGTAGGCGACCATCTTACCTATACATATTTTGTTGTATAATGTAAGTAGCGTACGAAGCAATTATAATATGGCGCTAGTGCAGTTAAACAGATGTACACACACTCGGGAGAACTGACTGTAATCGCTTTGTTGTCACGAGACAATGCATCCCCGCCTGTTTTTGTAGTGTACTTATTACTAGCGCGCATATAGTATTGTCCGTGGTGGTTTGCAATTGCCTTCCACGCGAAAATATTAGGATTATATATATATATATATATATATATAATTTTTTTTAAATGATGATATTTTTTGCGTCATCGATTGTATTCGAACCCGAGTTCCTTCCGTAAGTCCGCACTCTTAGCCACTCGGCTATTCACATATTTAATAGTTAAAAAAAATTATATACTTGTGTTTGTGATTAGTTATCGAATATTTACATTTTAACGATGTTATCGATCGTAACAAAATCATTTATAAATTTTATTTTATACTCATTATTTCGCGCCATTGTTATAGTGTGGAAATTTTCTGATTAAATACATTTTTTTTTAGAATGGCGAACGCATATAATTCGACCTTGTATAATTTAATTTTAAATTATATTATTGCAACAAACAGATTTTGCTAGTGCAACTCAGATATCGCTGCTTTTAAAGGAAGGACTTTATATGTATGGATTACGTCATAAAAATATTATGACCGTATTAGGGGTATCAATTGAAGATCGTGCAGAACCTTTCATAATCTACTCAAGACAGAATTACACCAATTTGAAAATGTAAGTAAATGTTGATAATCATTTCTGTTAAATTTAATCTTAATGCGAAAATTATATCCCTTTTATTATTACGTTACATCGGAATTTTTTTGCATTCGTTTCGTATTATTATTAATAATATTATTAAAATGATTTAAATATTACTCGGTGTTGTTACGAAATTTGCGTGTAATTCTGTTACTATTTCGGACAAATTATAATGCAAATTCTTAGGATGTAGGAAAAATCGTTGATACGAAATATTTTTATTTTTCTATTTCATGGCGACTATTGTATTTATTTTTTGATCAGCGGGTTTGTGAAATGTTGACATTAATTACATGTCCACTGTTTGATAAAATAAATCTTTTACTTTACTTTTCGAACAAGTTAAACGTTCGTTAGTAACAAACAATTCCTAAATTTTTTATTTAATCCACACAACGATTACAAATCTAGTTATTGGCTCGATGTGAATAATAAATAATCTACATTTTCTGAATTAAGGAAAATTTACGTAATCTTTGAAGACATATATTACAGAAACAATTGTAAAATTAATAATTTTAAATTTAAAAACCATGCTGGACAATACTAGATAACTGTGTGTATTACATTATTTTACGACATAAAAAAATGTATCGAAATCTGTTTTTAATTTTAAATCGTTGGATTATCGTTTTACTTTTCATATTTTAAGTTTAGTTACTGAAGGAAATGAGGACGAAAAAACGTTTATTTCTATATTTCAGATTTTTACAAAAATGTAAAATATGCCCTGAAGGTGTAGCACGTACTTTAACTACTCAAGAAGTAGTAATGATAGCTTTGCAAATAATTTCTGGAATTATGTATATGCACAAAAAGAAATTATTGCATAAGGATCTCGCAACGAGGAATTGTGTGTAAGTATGATGCTGATTATTTTTTAAGTTATTTTAAGGAAAAATATTTTATTTTCTGATGTTACATAATAATACAAGTTCGGTTTGAACTCGTTATGTTCTATTTACGTATATTATAGATAAATGCGTTCTATATAATTCTTTTCAGAATTATGTGGATCAGTAATTTTATATAAGTTAACATAATTGTTATTATTAAATAATTATTTATTATATAGTTTTTTAACGTTTTGTTTTTGGAAGTTGTGATGTATTTCTTATATATATATATTTTTATTTTATAGTATAGACAATGATCTGAACATAAAAATTACGGACAATGCTTTATCGCGGGATCTTTTTCCAAATGATTATCATTGTCTGGGTGATAATGAAAATCGACCTATAAAATGGTTAGCTATAGAGAGTTTGACTTATAGAACTTTTACAGCAGCTTCTGACGCGGTTAGTATTTAAAACAAAAAAAACATTGTTCGCATGATATGCAATATATATATATTTCTGAACGAAATATGTGAATCGTACAAGTGTTTTTGCCTATTGTAAGTTTCAGTACTTTATTTGGGATAATTATTATTATTATAATATTTTTTTATGCCGAAAACGAAATAACAACACGATAGGAAAATATTTATGCAATATTACAATATTAATTAATTCTTTTAATCGTCATAAAACTTATGAATTTGGTTTTTTAGTGGGCTTTTGGCGTGACGCTTTGGGAATTAACAACGCTAGCTCAACAGCCATATTTGGACGTTGATCCTTTTGAAATGGAGCATTATCTGAGAGATGGATATAGGTTATCACAACCTATTAACTGTCCGGATCAGTTGTTAGTATCTATCTTACATATATATAGTGCGTATTTACTTGAACCCTTCAAATTTTGAAATTTAAAAAAGATATTAAGGACATTGGAACTATACGTACCAACTTAACGTCAATTTTATACGATATGCACGCGTATATATTGGGATAAACATGCATAGGTGATATTTGTGTGATTGTGATTATTTCTGTTGATATATTTGGGACAGGTTTTGGTCAAGGTGGTCTAGCATTATGATGGACTTTACGTTGTTTGACACACATTTATATATATATATATATATATATATATATATAATAAGTTGTTTGAATATATATATATATATATATATATATATATATATATATATATATATATATAATAAGTTGTTTGAATATATATATATATATATATATATATATATATATATAAACATTGTTTATATCAAAACACATCATATTATCACTTTAAATATTAGTTTCGCCCACACTCAAATGATACATCTATGTTGGTAATATTCGTATGTATTTATATGTGAACTTAACGTTACTTAGCACACATATATTCAAATAATTGTAATCAATGTCCACTAGAGAGCGTCTTTTTCGTCTCCTATTTTGAATATAAATAATATTATTTATATGAACTACGGATTATACCTTGGCGGTATTTATATGGAGGGTTCGGGACGAGTAAACCAAAAATAATTATTAAAACCGGACTATTTTTTAGGAGATATCGTCACAAATACACTTAATGCATATCGTGTCTCATTTCTCATACTCGACAAGTTAAAGAAATGCTACTACAGGGTTTATTGATAAAATATAGCTATTTTTGGTGGAGATGTGGAGAAAATGGCGTTCTATGTGTAATATATGGCATACATGGTTTCAGAAGATTGTATATATGTTACGTTCTACCCGAAGAGCGTTTTATATTTAGTAGTTCGAGGTGAGTCGGGGGGAAAAAAGTTCATCAATATATGATAATTTTTTAGGTAGATATAGCGAAAGTGATGTTGTGAATGAATTACATTGCATATATGTTTTTGCAGGCGTTACGAAAGATAGTGTGTATGTAGAACTGCCTATCTGACGGGCTACGCAAATGTAAAGTTTCTAAATAAATAAAACAAAATCGGCAGAAAATATTATACTAATTTTCAAATACTTTCTAACCAAAGAATAGCTTTTATTATAAATTATAATACAATATGAAGGTCGTCAAAATGACGTTATATTACATAATAAAATATATGCTGTTGCTATCAGCGCAGTAACAAGCGCGGCTCAGGATCTGCTTCTGAGTTCATGCTGCTACCAACGCTGTAAACCATTATTCAATATACTGGTGTAGGTGGTGAAAACATTAACACTATGTGTGATTTGAAAATTAATTTTTAAATATTCTGCTACCATTGAATATATATATATGTGTGTGTGTATGTGTGTGTGTGTGCATGTGTAAGTATATCAATAGATTTTTTTCTACTTCTGCCAATTCATTCCTAGCCATGTTGGCTATCTATGAAGGGTGTCATCGTCTTCTCTTGTATGGGGAATACATCCATTGATTCTTAAACTTGGGTCGCGAATTCTAGTTATTTTCAATCGTTGGGTTGTCGTGATGTCTGGAAGCGCAGCGACTAACTCATTGCAGTGCCCGCGTATGATAACAAACCTTCATGCCATATTCTGTCAAATGCTTTTGTAATATCTATAGACAATGCTTCATTATATATATATGTTTTTTTAATGTCTTCTTCAATTATTTCCACAATTCTATGGATCTGTTGTTCTGTAGAGTGAGCGTTCCTAAAACCAAATTGGTGTTTTGGAATAACTTTCTTTTCTTCCATTATATCAATTAGTTTTGAGTGATATTAACTTTTCAAGCAGTCTTGCAAAAATAGATAGCAGCGAGATTGGACGCTACGATGAGGGTTGTGTACTATCTTTTTCGGGTTTTAGGATCATAGTAATTTTTGAGAACTTCTATTGAGATGGAAAATATGTTCTCATAATAGCGTTAAATATATATGTCAACAAGATTGCTGATTTTTTTGGTAATTCCTTTAGTATCCTAGCAGTTATCATATCAAATCCGGGAGATTTCCTATTATTTAAGAGCTTAATGTATTTTTTTAACCTCTGCAGGAAGATCATTTTTGTTTTTATATTATTTGGTTGTATATCGGGAAGCGGTGAACTGGTGGTTATATCATTTAATTTGAACATACTAGACAGATATTTAGCAAGCGCATCAGTCTTTTGCTTTTCACTTCTAGCCCACTGTCCATCATTCCGTTTCAAGGATAAATTTTGTTTCACTGGTCTGTTCATGCTTTTTGCCGCTTTTCGAAGGTTGTAATCAGATTTTTCGGTTGGTGTTAGAGTAGATACATATTTGGAAGATGATTCATTTTTTATTTCTTGTAATGCACGTTTAACTCGTCTGGTTAGTATATTTAATTTGTGTTTATATTCTGCTCCTTTGCCATAGAGCACGCGCTATTTTTTTCTGGTTTATAAGGTCTCTTATATATTTAGGATAACTGTCAATGTGAATATCTGCTTCATCTGGAACTGGTGACTGCATTCTGCAATTGTTCAGTAAATTGTTTCACTGCCTGCTCAATTTGTATCGATGTTTTAAATTTAATCGATAAATCTGTTTCATATGTTTATATCATTCCCAGTCAGTTTTCCTGTTATAAAGCATTTTTGTTTTTCCTTTGTATGTTACTTCAGTGCTTACAGTAGCTATTATTGATGAATGATCGGAAAAAAATCAGATCATAGCTTGATTGTACTGTTGTACATTTCAAATGTATGCCTTTGATCAAAAACAGGTCTAATAGATTAAGAATTCGATTGCTATCAGACGGCCAGTGTGTCGGTTTACCGGTTGAGAAAAATCTACATTTTTGTTCATTGGCTGCTTTATAGAGATTCGTGCCTCTTGTATTAGTTAGCCGTAATCTATAATGGACATGCTTTGCATTAAGGTCTCCGCCAACTAGAAACTTAGGTCCAAGTTTTAATAGAAGATGATTGAATTTTGTAACATCTATTGTGTGTCTTGGAGGACAATATATTGCAACTACAGATAATGTTCAACTATAATAATTTTGACCTGTATTTCAGCAGTTTGGTACTTGTCACTTTCATAATGCTTTATATTTTCTCTGACAATTATCGCAGTTCCTTCGTGCGCATTGCCAGTAGGGTGTAGGGTATAATAGCATAAATAATTTGGAATATGTAAGTAACTTTTATTAGTAAGTAACAAATATTTGGTATACAGCATTTAGTAATAGCCCCATTAAAAGTACTCAATGATTTTGTTCTTTTTACTATTTTTATTTAAAAATATATATAATTGAAAAAAAAAATAATAGAATAATATTTTTCTGTACAAAATTATTAAATTGTATTTTTAGTTATTTATGACTACATTTCATCGAATTTCAACTGTAAAAGGGGGATATACAGATTTGATGATGACCAAATTGACCAATAATATAAACAAGCTTATACTAAAATAGTGTTAATAATAATTTTTCGTACACGTGTACGATGTTAATTTAAAGTGAATCGTATTGATACTATTAATTAAACATATCTATGTATTGACTGCGAACAGATTTACAGTCATGGCGCATTGTTGGCCGATAAGTCCGGATGATCGACCTACATTTGCGCAATTATATACCTATTTGCAAGATTTCCATTCTCAGTTAAATAAGTACGTTTAGATTACTTATTTTTCCTTCCTTAGGGAGACTCAAGACTTCATTAAATACTGTAAGTTTTATATATAATTTTTTAATTAATTTTTTTGTCATGTATATTTCATAATGTAGAGATTAGATGAATGAATTATGCTGTTTCTGTGTATTGATCATAGTGTGTTATTGTAATCATTCATTTTCTGTATAGTTGACCTTTCTATATTATAAGAATCGTAATGCGGATAAATTAGAAATTAATACCTGTACATTTTTTTTTTTATCATAATGTCTTTATTGTTACAATGTGCCGGAAAAAATTTATAGATCTAGTTTGTTTATACTTACCCTCCGATATATAAAAGAAACACGCATGTTGAATAATTTTAAAAATTTAAAGTTTTACTGTGTTATGAATAAACACATACGCATGTTGATAATTATTCGAATTAGAATATTTTAATATAAAATACTTTTTAAATATTATATTATTTTGTACAATTACGTAATAATTTTATTTGATTTGCTATAAACAGTTTGATCAAATGTTCAGCAATAATTTTTTAGCAATTTTTAATATTTCTGCAGTTTTAATTTTTGGATCCATTTCGAAATAAGAGATTAAAGAACACAATGATATTTTCTTTTCATAAAAATTATTGATTACTAAATTTTTCTGTAATCAGTTTTTATTCGTAGAGCGCTGCAATTGATTCTTCCGGTATTGCATAATTTTTTGCAAGTTTGATGAGCTGACATATACTTTTCCTTTAAGAATATGCTATATTGTTCTTTTATGTATTACTGTATATATTTTTTTACTGTTAACTTCAGACGTATTTAGGTAAATAAATTGGATAAACGAAAATATGTATATTTTCAAAAGTAATTTGGGAGGAGGAAGTGTTTACTTATATTTTAGTCGAAGTAAGACTGTATATCATATTAACATGCGATGTATTCATAAAAATACTTTCATCGAAGTGGAAATTATCTACGGTTGATTTCAATTTTTATTGTAGGATACGCGATTATTTTTATGAAAAGTAGTTTACGTTTGAATGTATAAATACTTTCTATTCCGTGTTAAAAGAAACACGCGTTTTAATTATTACTATTCACTTCAATAAGAATTTTAAATATTCTTTAAACCGGAATATCGAAAAGGAAATGACTTTTATTTCAGTACCATTGAAATTCAGATTATAATTACTTGATTGATACTTATGTTAATTATCGCACCATTTGGAATATTTAAAGGTAACTTAAAGGAATTATGCTATAGCAGTATGTGATAATGGTGAATATGTGCTGCTTTAAAACGTGTATGGTGTGATGTGGTTATTTTCACTTGTAGCTTTATGTATAATGAAATTTTATAGTGTAATAGTAGTTCAAAAACAGCAGTTTGATGAGATCTGCCAGAGAAATGTGACTGATTTTTATCGTTCTTTCGGGCTTTAAATTTACAAATAAAAAGTGGCGTTTAATTTTAGATTATATTATTTTTAATTTATCTAATTAAATGCTGGTGTTTAGTCGTGTGAGTGAGAAGTTATTTTTTTCACATATTTATTTATTTATGGTCGCATCAGTCATTTTGTTATTGGCGACTCGTATACATTTTACATTATATTTTAAGAATTCTATTATTGTATTTGAGTTCATTTCTTGAATTTTATCAACAATTTGTGAACAAGTATAAATTTATAAATTATTTTGTTCTAGTAATAGATATTCAGAACAAAGATCAAATATATTTATTAGACTTACTTAAAACTATAAAGTCACGGTATTGTTTTCTGTTACAATCACACAATCGAGAGATGTAGATGTCAACTAAAATATATGAGCCAAAAACCAGAGATGTACGTCATGTAAACGTATACAACAAGCTTCCTAAATCATATTCGTTTTTTTTTTTGTACATATTTTTAAATCATATTCGTTTTTTTTTTGTAGATATTTTTGAATCATGTGGCTGAGTGTGTCGTCGTGATCATGTGGCGAGTTTTGGATTATATTGTTTTTATGATACTGATAAAGCTGGACAGTGTACTTGCAAAATTTTAATCATTTTTAAAAGTGTTTCTGAAGTGAAACTTCTATTGGTGCGTTATATGTGGTGAGTTAACCCGTAAAACGAGAAAACGATCGAGCGGAAACAACGGACGTGTATATATATACATATACCAACACTCGCCTATCAAACCACGTTTTGTTGCGTTAGGTGTGTCAACGAAGTAACGGACGAATATATATATATTTTATATATATATATACGTATATACACACACTATATATATATATATACCGTTCGCATGTACCGCGCTACCAATACACGTCTAGACCACGTTTTGTAGCGTTATGCGCGTCCACTTATACACATAAGTAGGCTTTTCTTTATATATAATATATATATATATTCAAAACACATAAATGGTGTAGGCTTCTTAATCAATAGAAAATGGGGTGATAAAGTGATTAAGTACACCGGCACATCGGATAGGGTAGCATATATACTGGTGCAGCTAACACCAAATAAAATCCTTAAAATCATCCAAATTTATGCACCAACGGAAACATACTCAGTCGAAATAGTAGATGAATTCTACGAACAGATAAAGGTATCCATTGACAACGACTGCTGTACGCAGACCATGATTATTGGAGACCAGGTTCCCGACAGGATGAACGTGAAATCGCGCTTGGAGAACATGGCTTTGGCAGCAGAAATGAACGAGGACAAATGCTGGTTAATTTTCTAGCACACAATAAGTTATATCCAATGAATACGTTTTTTAAAAAGAACCCGAAGCAGAAGTGGACTTGGAGAAGTCCAGACTTCAAATATAAAAATGAAATTGACTTTATAATTTCTATTAATTCGCACATAATTCGTGACGTGTCTGTGATAGACAGAGTTAAAACGGGCAGTGATCATAGACTATTAAGAGCTAAACTAACAATCAATTTAGAGCCTAACAAAAACGTCAAAAAGTACTTGAAGGGAATAACGATTGATCCCGAAAAACATGTACAAAATAAGTTGAAATACCAGATGGAATTAGAGAAAGAATTAAAGGAAACAAGCTATAATACATTCAACGAAGCAGCTACTAATATTAGTAGGATGATGCGAGAATGCGCGGAAAAAATATCCTCAAATCGCAAAATTATATCAAAGAAAATAAGCGAGAACACTAAATCTTTACTCCAACGGCGACGTGATTTGAAACCATCGAAGGACAAAAATTTAATCGAACGGGCCGAGTTAAATAAACTGATAAGAAAAGAAATGCGGAACGACATTCGCAAATTTAATACTAATGTAATAAAAACAACAATTAAAAGAAACAAAGGTCCGAGTGTGTTTAAAAAAACTTTGACGAATGGTATAAAAATACTTACAAAAATTGAAAACTCACGGGGAGAAATAATAACGAACAAAAACGAAATAACTAAAGAAGTTGAAAGATATTTCACCGGTTTATATAATAGCAATTATCTAAACCAAAATAACAACAATTATAACAACAACAATGATAAAGATGCTCTGCCAGAAGTGTTATACCAGGAAGTTAAGTATGCTCTCAAGTCACTAAAAAGTGGCAGAGCACTTGGCCCCCTGATGGCGTACTACCAGAAATGTTGAAAAATGGTGGCCCTGTAATAGTAAATGCACTGCGATCATTATTCAACCAGTGCCTTACTAATAAAATGATACCCACAGCATGGAAGGAAGCAGATGTTATTCTGATGCATAAGAAAGAGAACACGCAATTGCTACATAACTATAGACCTATCAGTATGCTGTCCCAAATATATAAAATATTTACCCGTGTTATAACAAACCGTATAACACGAATAATAGACTATCACCAACCGAGGGAACAAGCAGGATTTAGATCTGGTTAGCACAATAGATCATTTGTTAACGGTTAGAACATTAGTACAAACTTGTGAAGAATACAACATCCCACTCTATATGGCGTTTGTAGATTACGAAAAGGCATTTGACTCGGTTGAAATATGGGCAGTGTTACAGTCAATATGTAACTGCGGAGTTGAAGAGCAATATGTGAACATTATCGGAACACTGTACGAATCAGCTTCAATGAAAGTCAAGCTATGGAAAAGAACTGCGAAAATGATTATAAAAAGAGGTGTACGACAAGGTAAATTATTTATTGCAACCTTAGAAGGTGTATTCAGAAAACTAAACTGGGATTCGAAAGGCATAACAATAAACGGCGAAAAACTTAATCACCTACGATTCGCAGATGACATAGTTATAATAAGCAGCAATAAAGAAGAATTAGAATCCATGCTGAACGAACTTGAAACGGAATCTAGAAAAATGGGATTAAGAATAAATAAACAGAAAACAAAGGTTATGACAAATAACATAGATGGTATGTCAGTAAAGATAAATGGGGAGCACATTAAACAGGTACGATCGTATATTTATTTAGGACAAAAAATAACTACAGACAGAGAAGAAAATATATAGAGAGAGATAGGAAGGAGAATATCTCTCGCATGGGCTGCATTTGGGGAGTTGTCCAATATATTTCGAAATAAATATATACCGAACAGTTTGAAGAGCAAACTTTATACCCTCAATGTGTCTTGCCGGTGTTAACATACGGAGCAGAAACGTGAAGCTTCACAAAAGGGAATAATTATGAAAATCAGGAAAACGCAAACACCTCACGAAAGAATAATATTAAACGTCAAGTTAAAAGACGGGAAAACCATTACTTCGATCAGGGAGCGCACAAAATTTACCGACGCGGTGGAGCGAATATCAAAAGTAAAATGGACGTAGGCTGGACATGTAGCTCGTAGACATGATAGCAGGTGGACAAAACATGTCCTGCAATGGTGCCCATTGTATTCGAAAAGGAAAAGGGCAGACCAACAACACGGTGGCCGAGACGACATTGCCAAACATGCAGGGATCAATTGGATTCGGGTTGCACAAAACCGGAATCGTTGGAAATGTCTGGGATATGCCTTCACCCAGCAGTGGGTTGAAATGAGCATAACGTGATATATGTATACGTGTGCGTGTATATGTGTTCATATATTTATATATACGCGTAAAAATTAAGAAAAACTATTGAATTTAGTTAAAATGTCTTCAAGTTTCACTTCTTCCTTGCGCCCCGAGGCACAGGTGTTTTTTTTTAATATATCAAAAATGAATTTTACTCTACAACTGAATACCTAACACCGTAAACCTCACATTTATATCGTGGAGGCGAGCAAATGTAAGGAATACTCTGGCGGGATTCCAGCACTATCAAAATTAAAATTGGATCGAAATGTTAAATCGAATTTAACGATATGAGTTTTGTAGCAAAAAATATATGTGCAAAAATTATACGTTTGTTTTTCTGGTTGTCAATCGCGTATATAATGTAAACATTAAAAACCCGTATTCATTTGTAACTGCATTTGTTTTACGTGGATTAATTAATCAATACGGTTATATTGCAATTCCGAAGTTGAAAATATTATCCGGGACTGAAAAATAATTTTATAATTTGTATTTATATTCGCAATTGCCTAACTTAACAAAATTCTTGATTAGAGAATATTGTATATCAATTTTTCGCCTTAATTTATCTCTTTTTCCGCATATTCGATTTTTGAGTTAGTTTGATCTTATATGTATATTGCAGATTGTTCGTTTATATCGTTGAATTCGTATCGAATGTGATATAGATGCATTTAGACAACTAAAACCTGTATACGTAAATATTGATTACACGTTGATAAGAATTCAATCAATATCTATAATGTATTCCTGTAGTGAGCATAGTTTTAGGCGAATAAAACCTGTATGTTATTTATACGTATTTTAACAAGGATCAGTCATTGCGAACATAAAATTAATAGTGATTCGATGTCATATTTTAATATAGACAATGCATAAACATATACATGCATAATGCCACAATGGGATAGTTGCTACAACATTCGATTGTCAACACGACGTGCGCATAAAATCGTCGTATAATTCTTAATTATCGCAGAAAAGACATTGGCACCCCATTTTGCATAATATAATAACCGCGCGTATGTGTGTCGGATATAATTCGTGTCGAGAAAGCTAGTCCATTTTGTCAGGCAAAAATAGCGTACAGTGGGTTATTACGATGTTCGGACATCGAACAATACAGCAATTGTGATGTTATATATTGTAAGCGCATGCAATAATTATTTCGACTTTGTGAAATATGTGTAAACAGACGATTCATAACTAAACGTTCTTTTTGCACATAATAAGTAAATGTGTATAGATGTGGTTATTTTTTTTGTCGCTATTCGTTTTCGATATACACTATCTAATAACAGACTCTTATTTTAAATTCTTAGGAAGTATCTACGATTCTTATAATCGACAATCAGACTTTAAAATTGAATTTGTTCAGCAACAGGAATCTATTGTTCAATATAATTAAATTGTTGATAAATAGTCAGTTTTCAGATAAAAAAAAAAAAAAGATGATAAACATCGTTTCAGTAAATTAACTGTAACGCCAATCAATTTAATTGCATGCTCTTTTCTCTGTGATATGCATTTTGTTCTTATTATATTAGCTATAATTTTGTGTGCTTAATATACAATGTATTGTATATTTTATATTTCTAATTTTGAATAAATTAAATTTTAAAATAAACAAAAAAAGAAGTTAAAATCACTAAAATTTATCTTTATGAAAAATCACAGTTTTTCGGCTGTTAGGACATTATCAAGTGAATATTGGAAATAATAAAAATATAAAATAAAAAAAATAATTTAAGATTACAATTCACAAAAATTCGGCAAAATGAAAAACAATCGCTATTGTTTTATCAATATATTTGCTGATTTTTGTGATTTGTAAATTTTTTTTCTTCAAATATTTACTTGATAATTGTCTAACAGCTGAAAGCTTTTGTGATTTTTCAAAAGAAACATTTTAGTGATTTTAACTGATTTTTTCTTTATTTTTAAATCACTACATTCCACATTTTTCGAGAAATAAAATTTTCTTCTTCGTTTTTTTAAATCATTTTGTTGATCTAGTTATCAACCATGATTATCTAACGTTCACCTGAATGTAATACATCTTTGTGCCCATCTGTTGATTGAACTACACGTTTAACCTCCGTAGCATGATCTAGAGATGTACGTAAGGCGTAAACGTCTCAGTTATGTATGCATATGTCTGAATTTAACCAAATTCTTAATTTCTAAACACACCCTAAAGTATTTTTAATCATTTTTTCAAAGTATGCGATGATACGAAATGGGTATCTATTATCGGAGAAAAAACAGTTGAAAAAAATTATAATTTGTAATATCTAAATTGTAACGAGTAAAATTGATCCAGATAACAACGTCAGGCTAGCTTTTAGAATATCCATAAAAATCGTACGGCTCTTATTTAAGGAATTAGTTAAAAATGGCTGCGTGGAGAGTCTAAAGAGAAGATTCGATGTCGATTCGTTTTTTTTTTACATTTATTATGTAGGGATAGTTGCGCACCTACGGTATTAATTATATATATATATATATATATATATATATATATATATATATATATATATATATATATATATATATATATATATATATATATTAGATAAAGCGAAATTTTTACACGATCGTAATAGTAATAAAAATATTTTAATATATTTAAATTACAAAATAAACTTACGTCGTAGACCAAAGCGGCAATGTTAATATGGTACGTTTAATAAAGAATTAAATAGTCTCTTACGCGGAAAACGAACGACTTAACGACTAAAACTTATAAATAAATTACATTATAAATAAAACATAAGTCGATACGATGACTAATTGGTGTGTATACCATTATGCTTTAACGTTGATGATAAAATGAATTTATATATTGTATTAATTCGATAATATTTGGTGGTAGTTAATAATTTTAATTGTCGCTGTATGACGACGATAAATTGTAATCGCATGTTTTGACGATTTAAAAAAAAAAAATCACATTAATATTTTTCTGATTTAGTTGTAAGAATTACCTATATATTTCAGGGCCGAAATTGGGGTGTATTTTTTGTTTATATAATTATTTTTCTTTTTTTAACGATATTTTTACTATTTAATATTTATAAACCTCGCATCGTTTTTTTTTTTCGTTTAAAGTATTATTTCGTTTCCAAAATTTATTTTAATTTATAATATAAACATTTGTTCAATCTGTACTTTTTCAGTTGTCATTTATAAAAATTCGAAACATTCTTTTATCGTTGAATTTAGTTTCTAAAGTTGATTTGAATGTGAAATATATTTATGTTCGATGTTGACGTAAAAGTCGTTCCAATAGAAATTTCGTAAAATAAACACGATATTGTTTTTTTTTTAACGCATTCGTAAAATTCGCTGATTAGTGTAAAATTTTTTATGTCTTTTTAATTCTGTTTTTTATTTCCTGCATATATGAGGAAACATTTGAAAACAAAAAAATAGAATCTATTGTTATCGTATATGTTATGCGATAAATATAATTTAGGTTTTAGTAGTAAATTATTAACACGCTGGAAAGATGGATATTATTACAACTAAAAGAATATACACAGCCAGTCATGTTAAAACGACAAGAAAGTTTCTATATACAGAATTATAACAGGAGCAAAATAAATAATACAAAATAAGAGACACGAGTCGTGATATCTCTTCTGCAAAAGGGAGGCACTCTGTTATTAGGAGAAACTAATTTATTTAAATAGTCATAATATTGATTACACTACTTCAGCTGGCAACTTTGACGAATTCGGCCGTATCGAAGGTGTGAACAAATGGCGGTGGTATATTCTTAGCGTCTAAAGCTCTAACACGTATGAATAAGAAAGCGGCCACTAAACAAGCGACGATTAAAACGGCCAATAACATAACCAGTCCGGCTACGAAACTGGCCACGCTGATGCAAATACTGTCTTTTTCGTAGACGGCTGGTTGCGAAGAAATTACTACCGTTTCGTTATTATTACTATTACCCGGATTTAAAGCGAAATTAACGTCACCCGGTGCGACTACCTGTATTATTCGGCTTGTATTTACATCCGTCATTTCCTGAGCTTCTCTTTTATACACGTGAGTAACGACGAACGTACCCCCGTCTACGTAGTTAGTAGACCTTCGACGTCTTCTCAATGCGTCGATGTCTTCCGGTTCGACCGATCTAGGTCTTCCTCCTAAAGTCATCAAATTACTTTCTTCGTCTGTAATGGTGCCTTTTCTTTTAACCGTAGTATAAGAAGCGCTTTGTCCCGGTAAAGGCGGTGGTGGTAAATTAAAATCGTCGTCTATGTTATTATTATTATTATTATTGTTATTGTTGCCATTACCGTTTGAAGTTTTTTGCTGAGGCGCTGGCGAGGAAGGATTAGTATAATTAGGCGAGGTAGACGGAGCTGGAACTATTTCTGCTTTTTGTTCGGAATAAGCTCCAGCCGGTCCTGACGGATGTCGAGGATCCGGATAAGCCGGACCACCGGCCGGAAATTCCGGATACCCGGCTACGGCTCCGCCTGCCGGTATACCTAATTGCGGAGGTGGCGGTAAATTATAATCACCATGAGGAGGCGGTGGTGGCGGAGCTGCCGATAAGTGATTAGGGTAGTCTCCGTTTAGACCGTCCAACTGATTTAAAAGATAATCACCGGCGCATTTCGGTTCCGGACAGTTATAACGGCAAACTTGAATGACGCATTGAAAATGGACGTTCATCGAGTCGGGAAATTTAAACGCTTGGAAGTAAGCGAACGATACTACAGAGGCGGATGGTCCGAAATTTTTGATTTTCTGAAATTTCGACATAATCTTCGGACGAACGACGCAACCGTGTTGATCGACTAATTGAATCGGAGCTCGTTTACCGTCGTGCGCTACGCAATTTCTTACTAACATGTCGAATTTATTTTCATCGTCTTTAATCGCTAATACCATCGTCATCGTTTGTCCGATTTTAACGATACCCGATACTTCGGACGCCCACGGTCCTTTGCCTACTTGAATTTGCATCCAACATTGTAAATTATCTCCGAGAAAGTTAGCGGTAACCGCGTGCAGCATATCGACTTGGAACGGTCTAAAAGTGACCGCTTTTTCGTAGAAATCGTACCAAGTACATCGTAATTTCCGTGCTTGATCCCAAACTTCTTGAACGTACGGATCATACTGAATGATAATGGTATTCTCTACGTAACTTCCACTAGGAGTATTGTATCCGCCTGCGGTGACATGATTGCCCGATGAAGACATACCGCAACTGTTTAGAAAAATTTCGAAAGTGGCGCTTAAATGACCGGAGCCCGGTTTTAAATGAACACAGTGATGATCGCTGTAATATCCTATAACGAAAAATAATGAAATTATTAATTTTAACATTTTACTATCCGTGTAATGTACGTAATTTATCATTTAGTCGTGTTTTGTTTATCGATTTCATTTCGAAAACTATAAAACATGTACCGGTTTACGTAATTATGTTTTAAAATTCGCGAATTTCGTTTTTAAATAATATCTAAAGTCACTATTAAGAACTTATAAAGTTTAAAAATTATGAAAATTGGAAAACAGTTTAACCATCGTGTAATACATTTATATTTCGAGGCATATAAACGTTCGATAAATTTCTTTTGGTGTTCAAAATTGAATATCCATTTTTTAATCTAAAATTTATATTTATTAATATATATATATATATATCAGAATAGTGTATGATCATTTTTTTGGTTGGAGGGGTTAATGTAAACGATATATATACCTTTTGAAAATATCATCCCGTAAAACGGTCGGTCGAATTCGATGTTTACTCTCATATGAGTTTTTTCACATTGTACTTGAAGATGTTTTATCTGCGGCTGATCGGGTGTAGCCAATGGCCAAGGATCATCCGGACCAGGTGCTCCATATTGTCCGTGCGGAGCAGGTGGACCTGGCAATGGCGAACCATAAACGGCTCTATGTTCAACCGGTAATGATGACGTATCTATCAGTGGAGGCGTATCTCCCCGCGCTGTCTGTAAAGCGAAAATAATAAAAATTGTAAGCGATTAGAATAGAGATTTCGGTTATTGCGGCATCGTAACATTGTACATGAACTCTGTATTTTTATATAACATCCTATTTTTTAGTTAGTTGTTCATAAGCTAATCCAAGCCTTCGGGTGTACATAATAATATAGTATATTTTGCTAAAAAAAAAAAGTGATCAGTTTTTACCTAATTATTACAAATTCCTTATTTTGTTCTGAAAAATGTGTTATCAGAATATAGTTTATTTCTTAGTGTAATAAAGGTTTTGTCCCGGTTTTACAAACTATTCGCCAGAAATGTACAAATATGAAAAGTTTATTTCTTTAACTTATGAGATTTATTTATTCGGTTTTACAAATTCTTTGTAATCCTCGCGACGATGTGGTTATACTTGAGTGCTCTCACAACGTGATTACACCGGGGTTGAGAAATTTTTGATATTAAAAAAAAAGTACTTTAACCAACTCCATCTATTTAGTAGATAAATGAGAATCAACGTGCTGGGAACGTCAATCCTCTCGGGCGATGATATCTTTGGAGTTTGTTGGAATTATCTTAGTGTAATCTATTAAAAATACATCCATATAACATTTCTCGTTCAGTTCGTTATTTAATATCTTTGCGATATCACTGAACTTCAAGTAATTTTCTCGATTGTATCGATATTTATTTATTTATTTATATACCGTTCACATAGCAGCTAACGTCAATTAAAACGCGAACACCGAGCAGTAAATAATCGAATACAAGCACGCAACTGAATTAAAAATTAAAAAAAAAAATGATATTAAATTATTATAAAAAACACTTATGTAACAGCGTATACATGTATACACAAACATAGTCACTCACAATACACATTGGAATGTACTTATATAATCGTACACATGATTATAAAAGATGAAAGTTCCACAAACAAAACTGAGGCAATACTTTTTTCCGCAAGACGGTCATTACCTTTACCTGAAATTACTATAAATAACAAGCAAGTTAGTTAAACGGAGTACAATACTTAGCAGTTATGATGGATAACAGGTTAAATTTGAACAGTCATATCAAATGTGCCATAGAGAAAGCTCATAAAGCTATGCCATATTCTATCCCGATATTTCGCAGAAACTCGGGTATCGGCACTGCAAATAAAACATTGATACACACAATGGTCGTCAGACCCAGGTTAACGTATGCGTGCCTTGTCTGGTGTTCGGTGATCATTGCGATCTCATTGAACGCTACATCAGAATATCTTATTTGCATTCTCAATTAGGCCTTCCCCGGCATTATTTCATTTGTTAACAATGTGTCGAAAACATTTTATGATAAAAACATCCGAACAAATTAATCAAAGCTATTGGTAATTATGATGTGAAGCTGCTCCGCTAACGTTACACTAAGAAGCATCGGTTTTTATAATTAATTATATTATTATTAAATATTTATATTACTTTAGTTCATATTGTTGGTTATAGTTTGTCATATAATTTAGTTGATAAACATGTAATTGCGTTTCCTTTTGTAGGTTTTTTTCTTCGGGGTTTTCCTACATAAATTAATGTAATATCTAGATTATCAGTTTTTTTTAATGATCAAGCAGCGTCTTACATAAAATTATTTGCTCTGGTTATATGTAAGGTACTTAACATTAAAACCGTTAACAATAAACGTTTTCTTCTTCATCTTCGCAAATGCATATGCACAGTAGTATATAGTATAGAAAATGTCAAACGTATTTTTACATACGTACGGAAAAATATAACAATAATTTAAAATTTGTAATCAATAACTCAATCCACGAACAAATGACAACACCTTTCTCACAGTTATAACGAGAACATGAAGTTGCACTAAACCAAAGAATCATATAAATATCTGCGTTTTCAAATATATATCGAATCACGGACGAGTTTTAAATGTAATGACTTGTACAGACGAAAAGTAGACACCGACATTGAAACGAAGATTGGTACGTTAACATGGTTGAAAGAAGATTCATTCTAGCATTCATCCTATAGGTGTACTACGTAACAAATTTGAGAAGTCAAATATTCGTCATTAACGCGATCGTTAAAAACTTGGAAATTTGTCGTCTTTTATATAACGGTATTTAAAGTATAACGTCGCGCAAAATATCAAAATCTGGACGGACTTACATAAGGGTAATTGGGGCACTAGCCCGAGGCTCCGATAAAAATAATTAAATTATTGGAAAAATAAGAGCGAGCGATGTATTCTTTAATTCTTAAGGTAGTTCGATTTTGAAATGGTCTTACGGATATATTTAACGTTAACGAGTAGCTGGAAGATGATTCGTTAAATTATTTATCGTGAAAAATGTACTAAGAACATCCATGGCTGAAGATCGTTTCAATTATTCGACAATCACCAGTTAAGATGTATTACGAGAAATAGACATTTAAGAGATTTAAAAAAATTTCTCGGAAAAAAAGCACGAAAATATTTTCTTTAATTTTTTTTATATAACTTATTCTGCAATAAGTATTTCTCGGTATAAAAATGTATTAGCTATTCGATATATTTTAATTTTATCGAAATAAATTAAAATAAATTCCTCGATTTTTCAAGAGTACTAATAATTTAATAAAAGTTTCTTAAAAGCATTATTTTTGTTGACGTAATAATTTTCAAATTCCGAATTTTTTCTTCCTTACAAGGGCCCCCCAAGCTTTTTGCGCCCATTGGTATCGAATTATTTAATACGGCGCTGGTCGTATTAAAAAGTAATATTGTCGTCCATCTATCGTTTATGTCTGTTCTTCGTACAAAATTTTGTAAAAGCAATTGCGTATTTTTTTACTCGTTTCTATTATTAAAATTCGAACGAAATCGTATCGTTCGAGTTTTTTTATTATTTTTAATGTCGATTTCTCTTTCCCGAATTCCTCGGTATTATATGGACAAAAGTTAATGTTATTATTCTATTATTGCTAGAATTAAATTTGTCATATGTATACGTACATATATATACTTTCACATCCTATATAGGCGTCTTTTTTTATTTCTTACATCTGTAATGATCGTTTTCAACGCGTCATTACGGTTATCGGGTTACTCAAAATACTACAATTGCCGAAGACGATCAACGTCGCTATATGAGGTATATCATTTTCGAAAAAGAACGCTCGAAAAATAATTGCGTATGTCATATGTCGGTCACCGGAACATAGCAATCAAGAATGCGAATGAAATAGAAGTAACAACAAGATGATGCCTACGATTGTCGCTTATGGAAAATTCATCTTGTTTTATTGTTGTTTTGTCTTTTTCTTATAGTATCTCTGTCGCTGTTTTAGTTTCAGTATAGATTTTTCTCCGTTCATTTCGACGATGTGTATTTTCATCGTTAAACTAGGCTAGAACATCAGCTGTCTTATCGCAAAATGGTGACACAACTATTATCGATGGTTTATTACGAATCCGTACGTTCTATATTTGTCGACGGATAATGTCTACTTTCGCGTGTGTCGCGGGCGACTTTTATTATTTTCATCCGTATTTTATCGAACGCTACGTTTTTGGTGTATGTGAATGAATTTTGTTAATTCGACTAAAAATTATTGATAACACATAGATATGTCGCGATTAATTGACGACTCCTTTAGACGAGCTTATAAAACACATACCGGTTGGTTTACGTTTTGTGTTACCTTTTATAATCAGGCCCGGATTAACGCTTTCAAAGACACAGGGCTAATTACTTATTAGCGACCCTCTACAACGGAAAAATCATACACATAACTCGACTTATCATTAATTCAAAAACCATAAACCCGCATAACCAATAATCGAAAAACCGTGTTCTTTTTAATTATTCGAAACGCTAAAATTATTAATTACAATCATTTTTGACATCTGTTTTAATATAACATAAGTTAAAGTACTGGAGTTAATTAATTTTATGTTCGCACTTAGCAAAAAAGCCTAAATTATAATTTTTTTTAATCAGGCAACTCTTCGTCAGTTGAGCTCTCTATGGGTATTTTTTAGTTCACAGTTTCATTTCAACAGCGAGTGGCTACATGGGTTTTTAGGCTTGTTTATGGTTTTTGAATTAATGACGAGTTGGTTTATATGGGTTTAACGTTTTTGTGGTATACTTTTCAATTTTGTTTCAATTTCGCGGCTACGCAAAAAAAATTCTCAACGGGTGGTGCTCCCGTTTGCATTTACATCGGGTATGTTTATAATAGGAAAATCGAACATTTCTAAAACCGAAGTAAATAAGGATTAAAATGAATAAACTATCTATATTAGAATCGAAGCTCAAAATAATTGAGAAAATATTCTTTGTTTCGAAAATTGTCAACAATTGATATTAAAACCAACTCTATTGCAATTTTACGTTTCGAGTTGCGAGAAGAAATTATTCCGTTATTTATATACATTAAGCCGAATATTGAACATTTTAAGAGTCGAACTGAAGGAAAAAAATTAATCTACCAAACGGTTATAGAAAGTTTCAAACAGGAATTTAGTGAAATTTACATAATTGAAATTGAATGAGTTTAATTGTAATTTAAACGAAACAAAGATGTAGAAGAAAAATATATAAAACAGACAATTAAGAATATTGTAATTGCCGCATTAAAAACCTACACCTATTATCGATAATAATTTGTTATCGGAAAATATACGATAAATTTCTCTTTAACGTAGTTTATGTTGCAACAGAGTTATCTATCGAATTTCGTACGAAATAATCTTTTATTGTATATAAAATAATTAGTAAACATAATTTGTATAATATTTTTGTAACTATAATCATTTAATAGACGGCCGGTGTTTCTTTAACGAGGGCAGAGAACAAAGTAAATTAAAAATATAATGAATAACGACGCGCGTTTAAAATATTGAATTTCTTTACGTAAGAAACAGAAATTTATATATAAATAATATTTTTCGAAATAATATTTTTCGCGCTAAAAATAAATAAATAATAAAAAAAAACTATTACCCCCACTGCGAAGATGTTAGGTACCCATTGATTTCGTATAACTAATAGTTAATTTTATGATTTACACGGTTTTTCATTTAACCATATTACAGGCTTCCTAGTAAATAAACACGTGTTCCGATTACGATAGCTTTAAAAATTACAATTTTTATGCTCCGGGTTATATTATGACGTACTTATCACACCGTTACTTTCGACTTAGGGAAAATATTAAACATCCCGTTTGAAAGTATAAATTCGATGTTTTTTCAAATATGTAATTTTATGCGCCGCCTGTTCGCATTTTATAAATTGTAAATCGTGCGGTTCTTGTTTAATATAACCGTTAATTAAAGTTGAAACGTATTTTTATAGCTAATTCATCCAAGAATTAAATATTTATTACCACACCTGGGCGGGTTAGTGAATAGGGAAAGAAAGACTTTCGCTTCATAAAACTATCTCTAAAGTATATCGGAGACGGATGAATGAGAATGAACGTAGCGCTGCTCGAGATTTATAGTTTTCCAGAGAGATCGGTAATCCGCTGGTACCGGTTATTCGCCGGTTCTTAAGAAACAACTAATAATTTCGGTCGGTTATAGGAGACACTGCCAGGTGTAACGGATGAATGTCGGAAGACGGACGGATAATAATAATGGGTAATTACCATCGAGCTCATCGGGGAAAGGAAGTTTTATAGGCGGAGGGCCGATATTCTTATAGAACCAAGCATAGCGTGTCCTGTATCGACGAAGATATAGAACGACCTACTCCGCTTGCGTGACATTGACCCGGTGTAGTGGCAAGGGGGAATAGAAACGAGCTTCGAAATTGAACAATCTTAGACTCTATTCTCTACATTTCCATCGCTTGTAACTAAACGTACTGTAATTCACAAATTCTATATAGTACGACGTGTTATATTATAAATATAGGCAAGTTATATACACGATGGACTTTCTAGTATAGTAAACAGGTAGAGCATATTATTGTCCGGTTACCCTGCACTTCCTGCTCTATAACCGATGTCCGTACACGAGTCGTTTACACCTAAAAAAAAAACCCTACAACGCTTTCCTCCTAAACTGTTTCGGATACTTTCATTTCTAGTGGTAACGCCTTCTCAAGGACGCCTAACCGGACCTACGAAAAGTTATCAACTTTTCCCAAACACGCACGTATAGTAAATGGTTTAAACAAAACAGACATGCGTACAACAGGTAGCAGCGAAATGGTTTACTGTCATAAATAAAAATTATTATTATTTTTCCGAAAAAAAAAATAAAATCGTTAACGGGTTTAATATTTGAACGAATGTTCTACTGAATTAAAAATAAAATCGAATTTTTAAATTTTCGCGCGCGACCGATTATAAAATTGTCTCCTAACTGAAAACAAATCATTAAATCCGAATTTATGTTTATGTAATCGATATCGGATTAAAAATTATTCGTTTTTAAACGGAAAAATTTTAAGCGAATTTTAATGAACCGTTTTCAAAAATTACTCGACGCATATCAAAAACGTAATGTTTTTCTCGGGGATATCTAATTATCTTTTTTACACCGAATTGTGCCGAATCTGTTTACTTTATACAATATACATACAAGTGTGACAGTTTTGATTCAGGGTTATTACACCAATGTTAAGTTCCTACATATGTATAAAATATATATATATATATATTAGTTCACGTGTGGAAATCTCTATTTTGTTTATAAATAAAAACAATATTCTAGGCTCGTAGTTCTCGAGAATAACTTTATCTTTTAATTGTTAACTTTATATTGTAGTTTTATGAAGTTTTAAATATAGAAATAATTAAGATAATTAACAATTTGATTTCTTACTTTATCGCTCTATTCGAAAATATCAAACCAATTTTTTACAAATTATTATACATAGGGTTCGAATTCCAATTTTCTGTTTTAATATAGGTATATTACATATAAACGTATACATATACATACCTATATATATATATATATATATATATATATATATACAGTGTTTTTTAATATTCATTTTTAACGCGCCATATCAGTATTTATCAGGTGTGAACCGAAAGCCTGATAAAAAAATATAAAAAATTCTTTTAGGTTGTACGCCTTTAACGTTCAGGTTTTCATATTTTAATAAATATGATTAGTTTAGTTATTAACTTTTAATTTTTGAAAATCTGAATATTTTTGTTAAGATGTTCTAAATTTTAATTAAGATTTCTAATGTTAATAATCACGTATCAACAACAAATATTTCCAGCGACGGTTTGATTTGGACCTCATTTCATGGAACAAATATTTTGTGAATATAAATCACCCAAAAACAATTAAATACAAATACAAGTTTTATAAACGATAAATTTTAGGTGACTTTAATTCTGTAGTAGAGGAAAATAAAACCTAATAGATATATTTTTTTTACTAGACAGTTTTCCATGAAATAAAATGACTTTTTTAAAATTAAAAGTAATATCGCGCAGTAAGTGCGTATAAATATAAAATTGAAATTAAGATTAAAATAAAATGTTACGTATTGTTACTATACGTTGTCGAAAGTTGAACAGTGCCCTTACAGTCTGCCCAACGTGAATACTTACTAATTCATATTTTCAAAAACTCGGCTAATTTCTCTAGAAATATCGCATGTCCGGGAACAGATGTAAATTCTCAAGACGAAGAAGGGACAATTATACGGAGGACAGTTACGAGACGCGCGCTGTAATTTAAGGTACAGTTCAGAGCGTAATGAAAGAAGAGCATTCGAAGAACACGTGATTTGCAAATTGCACGTCCAGCACGTAGAGAGCGGTAAGGAGTTTCTCTAAGCTGCATAAGGAACAGACGGTTCGGCAACAAAAATCGATTAAATAAATTTGAAGAAATTGTAAAAGAAGTCTTAAAATATTTCATTTCGGATACGTATTATAGTTCTTGTCCAGATCCCGGGAAAGAAACCGCCATGATTATTCTTCCTTGCCGAAATTTATACACCGATATAATGTCCCTATTCACGTCAGACAGCTCATCAACAATAAACGAGCGGTCAGACGTGAATGGCATCTAGGTATTCATCGGCCAAGCGAAAATATAACACCCTTTGCTCTTTTCTTAAAACACGCCTCCGGAATTTCAGGAACGAACAGACTGAAAACCATATAGCTCACCTGTTGGCGACAAATAAAACTTTACGGTTAGCTGCAAAAAGAATGCCTTAACTATCATGAAGGTTCCCATCCACTGCAGCTAGAAAACGGCTCATGGACTAAATCACCCGAACAAAAATCTGAAACCTTCCCTAAATACCTCTCTGAAGTGCTTACTCCTCATCCGAATATTACTGATAACCAACATTCTGTCTTTATTTTAAAAGAACTGTACCACTCCATTTATCTCTACCTATTGCACCATTTAACCATTTAGTCCAACCGATGTAAAGAATATAATACAGCGTTTACAAACAACCGGAGTTTGACTGCATCACCTCCAAAGTCCTTCAAAATCTACCTAAACGAACCATCATCCTTCTCGCATACATATGTAACTCGGTGTTAAGGGAAATGTACTTTCCACTTGAGTGGAAGTTTTCGATGGTCAAAATGATACCTAAACCAAATAAACCTCGTCATAATGCATCATCATATCGTCCAATTAGTTTACTGCCCCTTTCAGGGAAGGTACTAAAAAAACTACTATTAAAACGCCTTTATCCTATATTACATAAACGTGATGTGATTCCTGATCACCAGGTTTTCAAAATAACCAGTCCACTGTTCATCAGGTTCACCATGTTGCTGATATTATATCAACAACCTTTGAAGAAAAACAGTATTGTACTGGTATATTTCTGGAAGCGTCTCAAGCATCTGATCGTGTGTGGCACGAGGGACTTCTGTTCAAACTAAAGTCAGTCTTACCCCATGCTGTTTATTTATTACTCAAGTCTTACCTGTCACATTGATATTTCTGCATCACCCATTACAGTGTCTGCGCTGGGGTACCCCAAGGCAGTATACTCGGAACAATACTATATGTGATCTATACGGCAGATATACCCCGAAATACTGACACGCGATTGTGTACATTTGCTGACGATGTTGCAGTACTATCAAGACAAGAAGATCCTGTCCAACCTTCCACTATATTACAGCAACATGTTATAAAATGGCGTGTTCGCATAAACGTCAGTAAATGTCATCACGTCATTTACACTTAGAAGAGGAACGTGTAATCCCATACGTATCAATAATGCTATTATTCCTAGCTCCGATCGTGTCCGCTATCTTGGCTTCTATTTCGATAGCCGTTTAACTTGGAGATACCATTTAACTGTTAAGAACCAAGAGCTACGAAAAAGAGATACTCTGCTTTGATGCGGCTACTTGATCATCGATCCAAATTAAATGCTACAAGCAAAGTCCTTCTATATAACAACTTACTAAAACCCATTTGGCTGTATGAATCCGAATTATGGGGCTGCTGTAAATCATCAAACACGAGTCGTATCCAAAGTGTACAATCCGAAATATCAAGAAAGGTAATTAATGCTCCGTTTCGAATAAAATAATTCATCGAGATCCATATCGCTTGTCGCAGAGGTTGTCAAGACCAGATATAAAAAATTTCACAACAAGTTGGCCTACAATAGTAATGCTCTAATATCAGCCTCAGCAGAGGGAAAACAATAACATTGAATACAGAATTCGATGCGCGTTGGTGTAATTTAAACTGAACTCTTCCGTCCCATTAGACAGAAAAGACTTGGTAAAATGTTAGGCCGATGGTCGGTAACGGATATGGCACCATGATCATTATGATTCATTACTATATGTAATTATAATTTTTGGAAGGCGTCGCGAACATCATTTATGTATTCAAATATAAACGATTATTACCGTACTGAACGAGTGTTGTATATCGAATACTAATGTAATTTACTTTTATAAATCAAATTTCTATCTTTCTTTTTTATCGTTAGATTTTAATCGTCGCTCTCTTTTTAAATTAAATTATCATCGAACTCGTTCGCGACTTTTCTAATTGTTCTATTTTATAAACACACAAACGTGTGTGTGTGTGTAAGTCTGTGAATACGATACTCGTTTAAGTACAAATTTTCACGATCATCTCTCGTATTTGTACTTTGGCGTATTTATTAATTGTTTTTTACTAATCCGTTATCTGTTATATTAATATCCGAATATTCCTATCGGCTTTCTTATTTATCTAAGGGCGTGACTAAACGATAAATGTAGTTGATTGAATTATAAATCGTCTTTATGGCTGATGGTAAAAGTTTCCTATTTGAAAACGCTCACTTTCTACGGTGTCTATTTCGTATCGAGAACATATTCTCGTTTTGTTCCCCGCTATTATATTATCGTACATTTTTGATAATTTGTTCGATAAGGTTAGACATTTGTTTTAGTAGTTTTTTGCATTTTGAATCCGGGTTATAACCAACTTTTTAATAAACGATTTATTATAACCTAGTTTCGTATTCTGAATTCGGATTATAAGCAACTTTTTGTTAAATTTCTTCGTTTTCCCTCTCTTTTTTTTTTATTCATAATTGAAGAAAACCACTCGTAGAATCTAGATGACGGGAACGGAGGAAAGAAAAAATGTGTTTTTCGATGTACTAGGGTGACCCAGACGGTTTTGTTTTTTAAATAGCGCAGTTGGTAACACTGCTACAACGCAAGCCACGTGCTCTCCAAGTTTACTATATATATACGGGAGATTCGTTTTTGTCCGGTTTCAGTTGTCACGCCCATCCACGAGATATAGGAAGTCCTGAAAACTCGTATTTCTGAAGAAATTTCAAAAATTCAGCGACCTATGCTCGAAAAAATGTTTAAAAAAAAATCTTAGAAAAAGACTGAATAAATATATCGTTGGCGATGGCGATCATGCGAACGATATTGTGTTCCACAAATGATTACAAATCTCTCGTTTTTCTATTTTAAAATAAAATTTCATTCAACAATTTTGCTCGAACAGTTTTCGAGTTATTCACACAAAACGACAAAACCGTCCGTCTTCTCTGGGTCACCCTGTACTATTACATTTGTAATCTAGAAAATTCGTTAACGAACAGCTGTGATTACGGAAATGAATAACGAAATATGTTTCTTACATTATAACGAGTACAATAAAAAATTCTTCATCATTATCGATTGTCTTTGGATTTTTTTTTCAAAGTCTCGACTGTAAATCGTCTTTAATTTTTCCATTTTGAAATTTTTAAGTTTTTGAAAAAATATATATCTATACTCTAACCAATCTGTTAAGCCGACTGACCTGGCCAACACAATTCGATAGACGAATCTTTCTGGCGACGCGACCTCGAGGTTATTTTAATCTAGTTGCCGCTAGAGTGACGGGTAAGATAGTGACGAATAAGATAGTGACGGATAAGATAGTGACGGATAAGATAGTGACGGATAAGATAGTGACGGTTAGAACAATCAAAAAAGATTGTATTTTACTTAGAATACGTTACGTATTAAAATTTGTAATTTTATGTGCAAAATACAACGACCGCGGGGGGGGTCAAGTGCTACCACGTGTATTGCTGCACGGCGTAGAAGTGGCCGTAGTTAATATACAACAAATCGAACGATACGAAGCAACAGAAATACAATAACATCTCACAGACTTGCAATACAACCGAACCGGAAAGTGTTAGAAATGTCGATGTCAAAGAAAAAACCCCCAGAATATTTCGGAAAGATTATATTACAGGATAAAGCTCTTACAACTTATAATCCGAGGGAAAATTGAGGGGAAAAGAAGTGCAGACAGGATTAAGAATATAAAACAGTAATGTCACCTCGGTCCAGGAACTCGTGCAGTGTGCGAAATGTGAGAATATCAATTACCATCGCTTACTCCTTCGAAGGGTATGTGGCACACAAAAAAAAAAAACTAATAAAAAGAAACGTCGTAAATTGCTCATATGTAACTGTAATGATTGTAATAGCTTAATTATTTCAATCGCCATGTCCATTATATGGTACATGAAATTTTAATGCTAACGAAATTTTTCATTTTTTGGTTGGCGTGAAATGTGTCAAATTTAAACGTATTTTCATAAATACATCGAAAATTATCTACAATTTACGTAAAAAGCGGTACTGTGCAAATAAACACTCGTATAAAATTTATAATTTTTTGTAATGTATGACGATCGAAACAGAATTACGTCGACAAAAACGATCCTAGGACTATCAGATACTTGCACTTCGCTAATGATCTTTAATACTAAATTTATAATTTATAATTTATATATGGAAAATTGATGTATGCCTTAAAAGGATTAAATTCGATGATTTAGTTTACCGACGCTATATATATATATATATATATATATATATATATATATATATATATATATATAAAATATATATAATATTTTATTTACATATAATGTTTTTCTTGTATTCGTACTGTAGTAAGATTTTAGGAACATTTTTCCAGTTAGGTACTCTATTGTACGGATTCTTTATTAAACAAGAAAACGGAAACGGTTTTTTTATTTTTCTTCATCACGAGGAGACGTTGAAACAGCGCCGGTTAACAGCCGGTTGTTTTATTCGATCGTCACTAGAAGAAGCTAGGATGATTTTCTTTTATACTTTCACTACTGACGTGTTACACACGGTCGGTTGCACACACGCGATCGATATCATCCCGGATCTAGAAACCGAATCATCACTATCACTGATTTCACTGATCCGTCGTATTTCCTCTATTAGAATATAGAGTTTCATCATTACCAGCAGAAGAAAAAAGAAAAATCGTGAAGTAGAAGAATAAAAAATACAATTACGTCATAAATTTAATAGCGAAAGGAAAATGGCCGATTTTGTAACACGACTGATGTTGATGATGTTTTAAATACTCCCCCCCCCGTGAAAGTGGTAATGACGGTTTCGTATTTTGTTTAGAATTAATGACGTAATGATGTATTGAACAAAAAAAATGGTATTGTATAAGAACAATTCTCGGAAACGGGCTAAATGAAGACCGGTATAAAAAAAAAAAACTACGCACGTTACGAGGAAGAGAAGATCGAAAAATAAATTTTTAAAAATTCGGAACAGATTTTCAAATTAGGTGGTTGTCAAACACGAAAAAGGATCTCGACGAAGCGCGAACATAAACGAACAGAATGTTATAATTTGCTCGATGGATATATTATCAAAATTTCGACGTGAAAAATTACACGAGTTTTAAACGATACAAGACTTTAGACGATTATAGATAATTTTCGAAGTGTTTCGTATAAATATTTTTAGAATTGGGACATTTTTCCACGTCTCATCGAGAAAATTAGCGTTAAAATTTTACGCGTATCGTATAGAACACACCGCGACTGTAAAAAAAGGTCAAAAGAACCAAGCGTTACACAGATCAGAACGAACATGGACGAACGACTACAACGCAGTGAAATCACGAAGTAATACATCCGGTTCGAAACTCCGTACGTAGATGGCCGAATTTGAGCGAACGAGAGCTAGTCGATTTAATTTAGTGCCGTTATTCGCGACAAAATATTTAGAATTAAAATTTAAAAAATAATTTATGTTAGCTAACGAGAAAACAGTAAAGAATGAAATGATGAAATTTTTGCCCGTATTTAATCTGCTATACGATGATAGTAGAGTCGTCGGCATAGCCTGTAGAGCACGGACTTCTATAATACGGAAGGCACCGTGTTCGAACACAAATTATCGTCAGAAAATAAAAATATAATATAATCCTAAAATCATCATTATCGCGTTGAAGGCAATGGCAAACACGCACAATGCCATATATGCGTTAGTAACAATGTAGTTAACGAAACACGCGGTGCTGCATCGTGAGCTGACAACAAACCGAGCACAATCAGTTTTCCCGGGTGTGTGTATGTATGTGTGTGTCTATCTGCACTAACGCCATATTACGATTGCCTTGTACGCTACTTATACAATACAATAGAATACATATAAGGTAAGTAGTCGCTTACCTCAGATACAGAGACGGCACTTAATAACGATGATGATGATGGTAATAATAAGACTAGTCTCGATGATAATTCCGAATTTAATTTATAAGCATTTACTCGGAAATACCCCAAATTCGCTTAAACTACTATCTACTATTGATCGTGTATAATAGCAGCGAGATTTTCCCCATCTATAGATTTAGAAATACGCGAATATATATCGATATAATATTTTTTGTCGAAAATAATAATATTAATACGATCCGTGAATTTAATCTATAAATAGAAAAATCATACGCGAAAATAAAAACAAATTAAATATTTTAAAATTATAATAAATAAATATTATTTGGGAATATATATATTTTTTTTTTTTAATACATAATGTTTTCTTAATTTGGAATGACAGATTTTCGATAATAATAATAATTTCGTATTTTATTTTTATAATGGGTAATTTATTACTAGTCACGCAGTGCGGTATTAAATGATTCGAGGCCCATAAACAGCGTGGGAGCCCCCTTATGTATAAAGAAGAAAAAATTAGAAATTTAAAAATTATTACGTCGACAAAAAAAATTTTTTTTTAAAATTTAATTAGGTATTCTCGAAAAATATAGGAATTTATTTTAATTTATTTCGATTAAAATACGGTACATTTATACCGACGCATACTTATGCAAAATAGTTACACAGAAAATTAAAGAAAATATTTTCGCGCATTTTTTTTCTGCGCGAATTTTTTATAATCTCATTAAATTAATGTCTATTTCTCGTAATATATTTTACGTACTCGCGGTTGTCACTCTCCGACTACTTTATCCAGAATTAAAGAATACATTCGCTCTTTATATTAAAAAAAAAAATCGATAATTCAATTGTTTTTGTGGGGCTGTGCGGAGGCCCTGGGCTAGTGCTTCAAGTGCCCTTATGTAAATCGGACTGTGTAGTGGTGGCAGTTTAAAAAAAAATGTATCAGTCTTTTCGATATAGCGGAAACAGAAAACTGTGTAACGTGTATTCTGCGGACTCGGTTTATCCTTTGAAGGGATGTAATTGCAGAGGATCAGTTTTAGAATGTAACGGAATCAGTTAATAGGCCGAATATAACGAATTTATTAATACATCGTAACGTTAATTTTATTTAGATACTATTTTTAAAATTATAAAAATTATGGAGACATTAGAGAATGTAAGTAAAATATTGTAAATTTATAGCGGCGATATTGACACCTTAAATGTTCATAATATAAATTTTTGTAATTATGAAATAAATACGTACTATTACGAAAGGGGTGGAAAATTTAATAACCTAGTAAACGTGAATTTAGAATACTTTTCATTTGAAATTTTCCAATCTGTGTAAAAGAAGCGAAGAATTTCGTTTAACTTTCATTCGATTCCGATTATTTCATTTCGTACGATTTCTAGAATTACTGACCTGAATCGGTACGAGTAAATACGACGCATAGAAATATAAATAAAATAACCTGCAGCAGAAAGTAAGCGATGACCGCGTATAACGGCGGCGGAACGCTGGGATAGCAGCTGTACATATGATGACGATTAATGATCATTGTTCATTCGTATGTAGTTAATTAAAATCTGTATATCGCCTCTGGAAAATCTTCTGGCCGCTAATTTTAACTTCACCGAATGGCTGGTGGTCTAGCCTAGTAGAGTAAAAATGTAAACAAAAAACGGTATTAATGATATATATATATATGTCGCGCGAATGTGTGCCTATACGATTATTAAATTATCATTATTAAGCTAGTTTATGGTACTTGTTAAAGGAAGAAAGTAATATTTAATGAATAAAATTAACTGTACGGATGATGTTTAGTGTAAGATCGTCTTTAAAATCATAGTCACACCGTTGTCAACTGGTACAGATTTACGTAGTTGCGAAGTTAGTGATAGTATTAATAAATAAAACTCTGGTAAATTAGTCGGTTGACTGTCTACACTCCTGCGTACGTAGAGTTAGACGGAAGATGTTTCTGCAACTCCATAACTTCTCTTCTCAGGTAGCGTATAGGCCATATTTATTTACAACTGTCGGTTGTTGATAATAAGTTTAGGTTGTTTGCGTTTTGAAGTATCCAGGGCAGTGGGTCGAACTACTTCCCGATTTCTTCTATCTGTCCCTCACTCCGTATTTTTCTGTGTGCCTCTCTCTGTCTCCGCAATATATATATATATATATATATATATATATATATATATATATATATATATATATATATATATATATATATGTATATATATATATATATATATATAAAATACCTATTTTTCTTTTATATTTCCACAGAGCATTTTTTTCACATCATGCGCACCTTTAAAAAAAAAAAACACGTTCACTTTCAAAGCAAATTTGAGGCCTTTATGTATTAAGAAGAATGATTATTTTTATTATCAGGGTTAATTTAAATTATTCGTCATTTTAATGTTACAATTGAGAATTTGTGCGGAATTTATATACCATGTAAAACATAAATACGGGTAAAAATGGATGATTTGTTGAATTGCATTCCACAGACCACAAAACAATTTATTTTATAGTTTTTTTATTTAGCTCTAAGGAGGAATTATTTTTTATGCTATTTTTTAAGTTTAATATTTGGCCTTACTAATTTCAATTAACGAGGAAAACAGAACGAAATTTAGTTAAAAAACAACATATTGATTATCAATTAACAGTCATAAATAATTTGATAATTAGAATCTCGTTTTTATAAAACTCTTTAACGTTAAATTTAGGAAATACAATGTTACCGTGTTATATGTAACCTGCGAAAATTGTAATAGATTAAAAAAACGCAGTAAATTATGAAATATAATTATGATAAATCGTAATAAATGGTTGTTACAACGTTGCAACCATAAGGATTAATTCCCCCCCAAAATTGCTTGTAATCCGTCTTGTGGGACAATAAGCAGTATTGCTGATAATATGTTTATTAAATGAACGTTGTATAATTATACAATTATTCATAGTTTCTCTCTTTATTAGTTAATAAAGTCAGGGTTGTAGGTGCAGTCGAGTTCGGCAGATTTTTTTCAGACGTTTGAACTAAGTACTATTATTTACTAGATAGACATCGAATGGATTAATGTGTTGGTCAAGTCGTTTGTAATTCTAGCTAAGAGATCTGATGGTTTCCGTTACCGTACGTATTTGTTAGTCTTTATACAAGTCGTCATTCCCATCAAAACAAAGTACGCATACTGAAAATACCTTTAGTGGACCACTGGAAGTTTCTATAACTACATTAGTAGCTTGTAAAATTTCTTCGCGGTATTTACTCATCTCGTGAAGGTTTATTCTAGTTTTCATTATAACTATTGTTTCTCCCTGTGCTTTCCCGCTTGGGCGTAAAGTATTATAAATAAATGTGTAATTTTGATATTTATTTTTTTTAGTAAAGTGTGTTTCAAACAATAATATTATATAAACTTTGTGGCTTACCCATTGGACTAGCACATTGATATTCCACGTAGCTATAGATAATAGTGGATTCATTTAGAAATTAAACTATTTTCTATAGTTGATAGCGTATGAATTATACTGTTTCGTTGCATTAATTGGTTGAAGATATTTTTGAATTCGAATAAAAATTTGGAATAAATTGATTGTTGATACTTCTGTTATCATCATCATTATTATTATCACGATTTTTTTCTTTTTTTGGTAGGAATTATTATCAGATTTATTTCTAATTCTTAACAGTTCTTTATATACAATACATCTTTTATAATTAGCTGAATGATTACCATCATATTATATACTTTGTGGGTACATTAGTCGATTTCATACAAGTTCAAGTTTCGTGAGATTCACCACATTTAACACAAACAGAAGGTTGCGTGCAATAAGATTTACTATATTCAAAGGCACCCGTGACATTGGATTATTCCCTTATTCTTTTAAGGGGGTTCAATGTTTATTATCATGTTCAAGAGATGCTCAAGATGAATGAATTCATTCTTAAACTTCTGATTTAAATTATTCGCTTATACCTAAAATATGAATATATATATATATATATATATATATATATATATATATATATATATATATATATATATATACATAGATATCTGTAACTAGTTTTTTCTTTAAAATGAGTTTTATTTAAAACACAGAATTGTTTATCGTATAAAAGTAATTTATCGGTAGTTCGAATTGTAGTAACTATATACTTGTAGGCATAATAGCGGATTATAACAGGTGGTTTACGTTCAGTTTGGCACGCATTAGTTCCCGGATTAAAGTGTTGAAATAGGTCGCCATCATACAAGTTCAACTTGTTAACTAGAGTATATATATATATATATATATATATATATATATATATATATATATATATATATATATATTCTATGTTGTACTCTCTATATTACGACGTCTGTGACTACTTTTCAAATAGCTGGCCTGCAAACATCAATACATACTGAAGTAGCAGATGTCGTTCATGTTGAGTATTAATCACGACTGACGTAGTAGTGGTCATTCACTTTGATGATATAAATAAATTGCAATTCAAGAGAACTAATAACAAATCACTGAAATATGCAATTCACTGAAATATGCTGTCGAGATTATGCTACGCGAAATATTTGGTGCTGGAATTTTTAATTCGAATTCAAAGATGTATTTCAATTTATCTTTTTCAAATTTTATCAGATGAACCGTGGTAACAGACGTTTTAAATTTTACTTTTTATTTTTTTTTTAGAAGGTAACATTGCAAATAAACAAATAAATCGTTATTAAGTTATCGGATTTTTGTAAAGAAAAATTGGGTTTACACACACAAAAAAAAAACAACAACAAACACACACACACACACATATATATACATATAGTTTTAATCCTTTAATTTAACCCATTTAGCGTTATTAATCACACTTGTAAACATTGAATTATGTAACATTACAGATACGCGATAATGATCACGACTTTATTTTTCATGCTTTGATATAAAAAGTTGAAATATTAAAAAAATCGTATTTTAAAATAAGTGCAAAGCCATTGCACATACGAAAACGGCCACGCTTTCGACGGTGTATTAATGTGAATACGGTAATGATTTTATATACACACACATATATATATATATATATAAAATTTGTTTATATATATATATATATACACATATATATATAAGAGAGAGAGAGAGAGAGAGAGAGAGAGAGAGAGAGAGAGAGAGAGAGAGAGAGAGAGAGAGAGAGAGAGAGAGAAATTAGTATAGTTGTAAATTTGCTTAAGTATTATAACTCCCGGTTTAATTAATATATGAGGTGTGGTATAAGATGTTTAAGAATAAAATTTGCACGTAATTTATCATCGTCGAATTCTTTGAAACGGAATATCGTAACTAGCCCATTGTATGTTATTTTTGCATATAAAATGGGCTAGCATTCAAATATTGGCTTTTAGAAAGAAAATCTGAGCTTTCTCCGATTTCCAAGTTAATGCTTTACTCAAACCATAAACTAAAATAATGGGGAACAGCTTGCAATTCAAGAATTAAAATTATTAAAGGCCCGCCTATATTAAAAAGTGAATTCGAGCGAGCACTAAATGAATTAAAAGCCAATGAAGCAGGAGTTGATCAAATTCCTGGAGAATGCTAAAATTATTAGGAGATAGATCGAAAAACATTCTATTTAATTTATTAAATAAAATATATTTGGAAGGAATCATCCTTAAAGATTTCGATATGTTACTCACCCGCCAACCGCAAGGTTGAGGAGAGAAATAAAAAGATATATATATATATATATATATATATATATATATATATATATATATATATATATATATATATATAACTTGATTTTACATATATAACCGGAGGAATTTAGAGATAACCTCGAAAATTTTTCATACGTACTACTCCAATTATTCGCTTTACTATAATAGGAGATGGATTACAGAGGTACGTTGTCTTGTGAAATAAATGTTTTTTAGTGTGCGTAAGAATATTTAAGTTTTTTCGGCTTAATACTTTATGTTCTTAAATATTTGACTTGTAACATTTTTCATAACAAAAGCGTTTGTTGAACGAACGCAAAAAATATTAAATTATTAAAAGTAGTTTTGTACAATTTATATATATATATAAATATAAATATATAAATATAAATATAAATATATATATATATATATATATATATATAAATGTAAAATGTAGCATATATATATAGAATAAATAAACGTAAAGTGTAGCAAAAAATATATATCTTAAATCCAATAAAAAGTTTCAGTTTAAATATTTAGGACTTCCCAATTGCACACTTCATAATAAATAAGTAAAAGTAAGGCAAAACCCTTATCACAACACCGACCTCTTAGGAGATTCCCACTTGCGGAGACCATAAAGCGGAACTCCCTCATGGGTAGCAGGCTTAACTAGAACCCCTAGTTTGTACTTTGAATTAATTATGTAGTTAAATGCAAAAAGTTTAAATTTTCCGAATTAATCGACTTTAAGAATTATTTTTAATCCTAGTTTTGAGTTATAGGATATCCATTCACGTGATGTTTGTCTTAACTATGAACAATAGTGTAATAACTACGCCCAATTTGAATAAGTTACGTGTTTAGGATAGATTCGCGAGAATAGTACTATTTTTTAGGGAATAAGGAGTGTATTAATAAATCTGAAAATTGTATTTTATCAGTATATAATTATCTTTTTATCGTAAGTCCCATATATATTTCGTTTTATTTTTAAAATCAACGGACGAATTAATTCATGCGCCCAATTGTCCATTATGCACAGCAATTGTTCGAATTTATTTCACGATACAGACACACGTCTCTATCGTTCAGAAATAATTTTCAAAACAAACCAATTTATGCGCTTGTGTAGAAGCAAAAATTCAATATATAAGTATATTATATATATATGTGTGTGTTTGTAATTAAATATGTGAAAACCGTTAAGAAGTCAAAGAAGGCTTATAAATAAAAACGTATGTCCTTAGAACTCGCTTATTATGTTTAATAAAAGAGAAAAAAATTGCGAATTAATATCAGGCTGATTTGTCACACATCGTTATGTTATAATAACGATAATATGAATAATGAAAAATAATGGTGATAAAATATACATTAAGTCAACGTGTACAATAATAACAATAATAATAATAATAACGGCAAAAAAGAAAATGCCTACGGCACCTAACTAATAATGGATTAACGTTAAGCGTCCTAACTAGAACAGAATGGTCTAACATCGTAAATTACCGTGAAACGTGACGTCATTAGTAGGATCGTTATATAGGTGAAAAGAAACTAAAAGCTTTTTCTACGTATGCTAACTTCTCGAATTAAGAAGCGATGTGGAAAAAGAGCTGGTACGGGAAGGAAATTAAAACTGATAATAATCGAAATAATAGAAATAACAATAATAACCATAATATAATAGTAATAATAATAATAATAATAATAATGCTGGTATGGAACACGGGAGATAGAAGAATAGTTGATAAGAAGTGAAAGTAACAAAGTCTCGTCAAAAATATACACTAGTTAGTAACAATAATCTTTTTTCTAGGCGAGCCACAGATACACTATAAAAGTGCATAACACGTAAACGACCATAATCAGTATATTCACATATACACATACGTACATTCATATATATATATATATGTATATTCGACCTAAATAAAAGTTATTCGAAAAGTGATAACTTTATTCTACAAGAGTGTACCTTGATATGGTCATAATTAGAACAAGTGTTAAGACAACGTAAACTTTTGTTTTTTTTTCTCTAAAACCTCACTTTATAGATGTTCAAAGTGTATAAAAACATATTCGTAAGATTTTCGGAAAACCGTTTACTCCTTTCAGTCATAATGGCCACAATATGGTATATATGAAATTTGAATGCTAATAAATTTTTTTATTTTCAATTTATACGAGTATATTAGGACCGAAAAGGAAATTAGACAAAGAATAGCAAAATGCGTTTAATAAAAAGAAGACCTTACTTACTTCGGAAAATATTTCGTCGCTCGCGAGAAAACTGTTTATCAAAACTTACCTTTGCGAAACTTGACTATCCTCAAGAAACAGGAGTCAAAACTGCAGGCGTTTGAATTATGGCGCTACAGGAAAATACTGAAAATATGAAAATCAAACACAAAGACGTACTTCGAAGAGCGGAAAAAAAAGACGAGGTTTAAAACATCGAAGAAATGATCGGCCACTTATTAAGACGTCCTTCGTGGATAACAAACTTAATCGAAGGCAAAATAACGGAAAACAAGACCGAGACGAAAATTTGTGTGTAAGCGTACTAAAGAAAAGAGAAAATATGCTGAAATCAAACAACAAAAAACTACTTAAATCCGCCACGTTGCTTACCAACCGAATGGCTGACAAGATGAATAAGAAGATAAGTGTATTGAAAATTGTTTACAGTAGTCCACCAAAGAAGCGATATACTTGTATATAAAAGTCATAATTTTCTTGACAAAATTTCATAATGTACATCTAAAAGGGTTTTTCATTAAGAATTCCTTATAGTACTTTCCGCTTAACCTTCAGTTATTAAGTAGCGGACTGAACAGCAAATTCTATTTTTATTTTTTGCTGTTTATAAAACGATCTCGGAATTCGATTAATTTTATAATTTTTAAACGTAAAACAAATTTTATCGGAAAATCCAATTCCCGTATTAACTAGTCACTTTTTTATTCCATCCGTCACACCCGTCCAAATTGGGAGTTATTTTTGAGGGAAAAGAAAATTAAATATAAATAAAGTAACGTACCGTTGGATTAATCAACTAGCATACGAAACGAAAAATTGTACCCGGACAGCGTGGATAGTATTCGTTCTCTTTATCGCACTCTTTTAAATCGTATACACTATATATATATATATATATATATATATATATATATATATATATATATATATATATATATATATATATATATATATATACATACATATATTGTTTAAAAAAAAACTGTACTTAATACTTCCATTTTTATTATTTTAAATAACAATTCAATCGTTTGCTAGTTTTACAAATTAAAATTTCGCACAGAAATTCCCCCCCGTATAACTTTATCATAATTATTAATAATAATAATATTAACGACCACGATGATGCATCTTATTCTTCGTGTCAGGAAAAGTATCTTTATCCGTTACACGGTGTTTGTCCAGTAACGCTGTTATCATCCACTTGTAGTAAGTCATTAAAATCTGCAGATGAAAAGATGGTGGATAGATCGCCACATATAAGAGCTGTCAGAGATTCTTCACTTCTTCATGTTGTCTCCCGTTCGACCAACCATCGTTCTTGATCTGTTTAGTGGACGCCATGTATTTTAGTTCGGTTTTTGAAGGAAGGTGCTCCTTAGGTTCAAGTCACGATTCGCGATTTTTCTTCCCCCATTCTTCCTTCCGGACACTATGTCGAGTTCCACTGCCATAAAATTGTTGCGAAACTTCAATCTTCATTCAACTGGTTTATGTCTAAACATCATATGTCGGGTATCTGTTTCCTGCTTCCTCTTTTCAATACTGGCAGCTTTTTGCCGTCTAATTTCAGCTAGAGCAATATCGGAATTATCGACAAATGTCGGTTTTAAACACCCAGTGATAGTACGGTAGCACTCGTTTAGCGCGGTATCGACATGTTTCGCATGGACCGAGTTAAACCATACTGCACAAGTAGTGCCAGTGTTGATGTGTGCGGAGTATGCGGGGCAACGCCCCAAATCCTGCCGGCTAACTTACGTAATAATTCCTGGCTGTTGTACCACGCAGTGTTTTTTTAAGGATAATGTTCCATGATAACTCCGAGATCCGTGGGACACTGAAATGCACTTTTGTCCCTTGCCACGTTATTTCTAAGTGTAGCGTCTCTGTTTCTCGGGTGAAAATTGATGTAACCTCCAACGTAGTGACTTTTATAACGAAGACTTTTGTTTACAAATTTCGTCGGCTAATTCTTACAACTGAAATTTTGTTCATTACAAATTACCTATATGGAAATTACGAATTTTAAAATTTTGGGCTCCCACAATCTTCATGAAATAGTCGTAGGGTACAGTATATATATATATATATATATATATATATATATATATATCCGAGCCTGCATGTGAAAAGAATTTGTAAGGGATCCATCTGTATGCCGCTCCGGAGGTAACTGAAATGTGGAGTTTTCACTCTATATACACACAATTATACCGTTTTATTAAATGAAGAACTGTAACAAAATTTAGCAGATGCAGTTCATAAAATTCTTGTACAGTGAGTAATAATAATGATGATAGTAATAACGATTCCCTCTTCCCGTTTGTCGTATTTAGTTATCGCGTTGTAAGGACGCGTTTAACGGACCTAATGAAAAATATGCAGACCGTACGAGAGAAAAGCTTCGGGAAAATGGAACTCGGTTACTTTTACTTTAAATATAACCGGACGATTTTATTATTCGTAATAAAAATAACCAAGCCGGGATAAAAAATATTCCCTATTATCGTTATCATCATCGTCGTCATAACCGCACGTTTCATACGTGTTATATTTACATAAATGCGTGTAAAGATGTACAAAGTCAAAAAAAATAAAAATAAAAAAAAATACGTCGAATAAAAAGTAAAATCGACGGCTGGTCGAGATTACTCCTTCTGTCTGGATTCAATGGCGTATGATTACTATTATTATTAATATTATTATGTTATATTATAGATATTTAAATAAGTCGGTGGGTATCACAGGTAAATCTACACTGAAGGTTTTCATGGAGGAACAAACGAATAGGAGAGAGTGAAGATATTTCCGAAGGAGTAGGCGGTGAAAAGAATTTCATTTCATTATGATTAATCGATTACGAAACGGTAATCCAGAAAGATTTTTTTTATTTTATTTACAAAAGAATTCCATAAACATAAACAGCACGTACTATACATAACACGCACACACAATACACGTCCATTAAACGGTGTAAGAGGTAAGGTATATTCTTTCTGCAAGCTTTCCGTTGATTCTCATTGAATTAACATACAACGGTATTTTTACACTCTAAATACGGATAAAATATTTATAGCTATTATTATTATTATCATTACACGCACGATGTTGTCCCCGTCGTAAGTGAGCACCCATTTAAATCACCGTAATAATAACAGCCCGCAATAGATTTTCCCTTTTCACGCAACAGATTTTGCATTCTTCGTTAAATGAACTTACGATTTTTATTACTACACGTTTTTTGTCTTTTATCTCGTACTTGTCTATACGCACACATTATATTGTATTTACATGTTAATTGCTTAGTAGCTAAATCAGCCAGATAGAATTTTTTTGACGTATTAAAAACAAAATTTATTCATTACCACATCGATTCTCAATTCGAGAGCTATCCGTTGAAAAGATTCATCTATTCTTTCATTTCTATCTGAGGGTTGTTGAATAATTTATCTTGAATGCAACGAACCACTTTCTTCAGGTTCACTATTCAATATAATATATATATATATATGTGTGTGTGTGTGTGTGTATAATAAATGTATATATTCGAAGGTGCATAAATGATGAAGTGGAGAAAACAGTTAGTTTTCTTTATTTTAATCGGGGGTGGGGTCACTTATTTTATTTTAATATTTCGTCGTCAATTAGACTGTGACTATGTCCAAGATTTTAACTTATACCCAAAGTTCTATGTGCAATGTATGCATATTTCTTTCAATGAGCTTTTTACGTAGAAATTATATACTAATGCGATAATCTCCCTAATTGTGCACAAAATTATTATGGCCTAACAGCCGCCTCCTTTTTAAAATGGCTATTGTCTCTTCTGATCGAAACTCTTCATCAGTGCCTCAAAAAGAACGCAAAAACGATAAGTTTAACAATAGCGCCCCAAGGATAATTTGGAAAGGCACCGAAAAACTTACCCACCTCAGCAAGTCTCTTCCACCTCCCTACGACTGGGCCGCAAGCCAATTGTGTATATACTGAAAAGCACAGATCCTCGCTAAATTTAAAATTCACGGACAAAACTTACAATTACCTTCCAACTTTCGGCACAAGAAAGTTCAATCTAAGGCTCATCTAATAAAAGCGGTGTATTTTTTACTTTAGTACAAACACAATTTTTTAATATTCGAAGTTGATATCTGTTAAATTTTTATCCGATTTCCTATCGAACTAGTAAGTGTAATAATTTTTCTCGACAACGAATTATTCAATTTAAATGATCGACGCGGAAGAAGAGATTTTTAACCAGTTCGTGTCTTATCGATAAAAAATTATAAATACCTAGTTAAAAATTACTAAATTAAATACAACTATCAGAAGAATATTCCCAATATAAGGTAGTGAATGATTGAACGACGTGCAAATAAACAAGTACCATACTAGTTTTTAACATATATCTATATATATATATATATATATATTGTAATGCCCGTGACGTAAATATAATATTCTACGTCAACCGAATATATCCTTATTACTAAAATGGAACATTTTGTTTTAGTAATAAAAATATAGGTTGACTCGGAGGAGACGGACGGTTTTATGATATGAATAGCGTTGTTGGAAATACGGCTACAACTCAAACCGCGTGCTCTACGTTCAGTCTATATACGTGGTATTCATTTTTTCAATTATCACGACATTCTATAACGAGAAGTAGCGCGTTTTGCCTGAAACGTTATTTCCGGCGTGAATAGATCACAGCGGTGCAAAGGGAGTTTCGAAAAAAATTAAAAGTTCCGCGATTTTCTTAAGAGTCGCGTTTTACGAAACACATCCACGAGATCTGGAAGACCCGAAAACCTGGATTTTTGAAGAAATTTCAAAAATTCAGTGATCTCTAAAATTTCGTTAAGACTGAACGAATGCATCGTTGCAAATAGCGGTCATCTGAACGATATTGTCTTCCACAAATGATTGTAAGCTAATCTCTAGTTTTGCTATTTTTAAATAATATTTCTTTCAAAAATTTTCGTCGAGTAGTTTGATTAAAAAAACAACAAAAACGTACGTCTAGTCTGGGTCGCTACATAGTTTCGCGTGTCGCGTAGGGAATGTTGTAATTGAAATAATTAGAACTTAACTTCGTTCAAGATGTTAGAGAGAAAAAGATTTTATGAAAAATTTTTAATCATATATCCCTGGATTTTTACGAGACGAAATTAAATATTTTCGCCTTAAGTGAGAATCCGAGTTTACTTTTCCACGTGCATACTTTCTCTTCTTAAAAAAAAATTACATTAACAGATCTACATACCTAAATACGCGCGCACACATACATATAATACATAATATAATATTAATATACAAAGAAATCAACAGTTTACGAATTAAATTAAAACTCTCTCTTTATCATGCGAAGAATGTGCAAAGCGTGTATTATTAGTTTATACAATAACGTTAAACCATTAAACGGTTCTTCATTAAAAAAAATCATACCACAAATGTACGTTATATAAAGTAAAATATCGTAATAATAATAATATTAATAACCAATAATAATCATAATAACAATAATACAATTATTGACGATACAAAATTAATAACAAGAATGTTGACGATAGTGCTGAAAATGAAACTTATCGTAATGCACGCACGTTTATCCACCGTCATTTTTACGTTTGTTCCCAGATGCAGGAAATCATTTTCCTTTCAATAAAATAGAAAGTTCCCCGTATAATAACGGCTACACATACGCGATTTAATTACGCAATTTTACAAAGTACGATATGAAAAATTGAATTATCGTTAATCCTTTAACGATATCCGTATTATACATACACACATACATATACATATATGTATTAGTGTGCGTATAAATTCATATGTGTATTTATGTATTAAATAATAAAAATATGAAAGCACACAAAAAGGGTTATATTCAACTAATTTAACGGGCCTATTAACTGTGAATTAATGCGTATGAAATGGCAGATGATAATATTTGTTAGGAAACGAGTAAAAAAAAATTATATAGATAGACGATATTCGTTGATAAAATTTTAATGTCAGTTTTACAGTGTAAAATCCGTATGCTTTAAGATATACCGCAAAACTTAATTTATTATTAATTCGATTGGTAATACCCCCCCCTATCTCTATCTATCTATCTATCTATCTATATTATATATATATATATATATATATATATATATATATATATATATATATATATATATGTAATTAACAAAACAATATATATATATATTGTTTATCTTGTCAACTATTAGGTTGGTGGGTGGATGTCATCTAGGTAGCTTTATGTCGTAGGCCAATTTTTTGATTTCAGCATATTGAACTACTGTAGATAATTTTCAATACACTTATCACCGTAACCATTTTGAAGGTTGTAAACTCAATCAAGATCCCATTATTAATAATATTGGCGATTATAATCGTACTAGTTTGCAATTAAAATATAAACGGTACAAACATAAGAGGATAATATAGTACCGGCGTTTTTTATTTTATATTTATTGTATTTTTTATTTTGATTATTACTTTATTTAGTTTTTAGCATTCTAATAATAAGTATTATTATTCTTATTTAAGAGGCCGGTATAATGTGTATTCAGGTTTTGGTGGTGGTTTTTTCCTGAAATTATATTTTGTTTTGTTTGATTAAAAAAAAAAATTGTACAATTATCTATTTTGTTATTTGCACGTGGTATGAGATGTAATTTTTCGATACACGTAGTATACTAAGTTTGTTGTTCATGTAAATTTAAATATTGTAAATACACTTTTACTTACTTACTTACTTACATTAGGTTGGTAAGCAACGTGGCTATCATCGAAGTAGTTTTTTGTTGTTTGATTTCAGCATATTTCTCTTTTCTTTAGTACGCTTACACACAAATTTTTTTCTCGGATTTATTTTCCGTTTATTTCGTCTTCGATTAAGTTTGTTATTCAGTAAGAATGTCTTAATGAGTGGACCACCATTTCTTCGATTTTTTATTATTGACATTAATCTCGTATCTTCTTTCACTCTTCGACTCTTTGTGTTTGATTTTTTCCGTCCGAGATATTTCAAGCATTTTTCTGTCGTACCATAAATAGCCTGCAGTTTTGACTACTGTTTTTTCCAGATAGTCCAAGTTTCGCAGCCATTAAGTTTTGATAAATAGTTTTCGGACGTATGTAAGGTCTTCTTTTTATTAAACGCATTTTTTTGCCGGGTGCTATTCTCTTTTTCTAATTTCCTTCTCACTTCTGCCATCTATTACGATTAAACTTCCTAAGTAACAAAATTCCTGTACTCGTGACAATATTTGATTGTCAGAAATATATATTTGTATCTTTTATTTTCCGTCTCGAGCATGTCATTATTTCGGTTTTATTTACGTTTATTCGAATTTTACATTTTTTAATTAGTAGTTCATTAAAGTGGTTAATAGATTGTAATTGTTCTTCGTTTTCTACTATTAATTCTATATCATCTGCGGTACCGTATTAAGTTGTACCACTGACCATTAATGTCGATCTCGGTTTTTCTATTTTTTGCAAATATTTTCATTGCAGCTTCTACATATATACATATTTTGAAAAGAATTGGTGACAGGCGGCATCCTTGTCTAACTTCCTTTTTAACGTTAACTGGTATCTCACTATTTATGAGATTACTCTCGTGGGTATTCTATTCGTATGGTTGTGGAAAGACTGCTTACAACACCACGTCCAGATTATGTATCCATGTCAGCGCTAGCGGTGACACTTCGTGAATATCGTTAAAAGCACCGTGTCGACTTCCGCGTCCACGAACAATGTGCTCAATTGTTTGCCGAGGGTATCCTAAATTTATGTTTCACTGCGTATGAGTTGGTAGATATAATGAAAATTTTATATCTCGGTTACCGTTTGGAATATTCTCGAAATTATTTTTTAATCTAAGGGTCAAATAATTATAGATAAAAAAAAATCCGAACGATAAATTCTGAAACTGCTTTAAAAATCAAAATAAAATTCTGATATTTGTCAAATTAACTTTTTTGTCGCTTACAATTTTGTTTTACATAACCCGAAAAAAAAACATATGCCATACTTTTCGCGTCATAATTTGTACCATTTAAAAAACTCTAGCGCGTTTGTTCTTTGATTCGTTTCTTTTTTTTCATAATCTGTGGTGACATAGTCCCTCCCTGGGGGGTAGTTTGTACCTTCAGGGAACCGGAGCACTAACCGGTATGGGACGCGTCCACAGGTGGCGTATATATGCCTACAGATATGTAGGTTAGCTGTGAATAAGACCTTAGTCAAATAAGCAGTCGCGGACCAAGAGCGGCCACTGGTGAAAACCCTCAGGCAGGTGATTCCAGTAGTGACAGGGTAAGAGACACGAGGATGCAGGTGGTCAGCATGAGGGGAACTGGCCATAAGAGTCTGCATAAATCTTATGTCTGTCCCTCCCTCGGCGCGGGTTAAGGTCGCTGCAAAACTTTACAACACTGTTATCTCCTCAGTAACAAAACCGCTGCCTTGCGGCTCGGGTCTTTGTAAACCCTGACAGAAAATCATCTGGAACGCAACAGAAAACCACCGCATTACTTTTTCCAAGACGTATGAGTAGTAGAAGTATAAAAAAAAAATATATTACTGGTCCAGGTGGGCTCATATACCCAGGCCCGGCAGGAGGATTGAGCGGGGTCATCAGATCGTTAGCATGCAAAATCCCGGGGGTTACAAAGTTTTTAAGACATACCATCCATACCGAAAATAAAGCAAGGACGTTAAAAATCGGAACATGGAATGTTGATGGCATGTTCGAGATAGAAAAAACACATAACATCATAGTAGAAATGAAAAGGTGAAATTGAAATCATGGATATAAGTGAAACAAGATGACCTGGAAATGATACCTATCAAATAGACGGATTTACAACGGAACACAGAAATGGAGTCGGAATAATGGTAATACAAACATAAAAAAAAAGTATACTAGGATATGTACCACACAGTGACCGATTGATTTTACTGAAATTAAAAGGGAATCCATTCAACATTAACATCATACAGGTGTATGCACCAACAAAATATAAACAGCAAGCGGAAATAGAGAATTTTTATAAAAACCTCGAACACATCATTAAGCCAATAAAGCTGCGTGAAGTTACAATTATAATGGGCGACTTTAACGGCTAAGATCAGAACAGAGAGGACAGGTGATATGGTAGGTAGTTTTGGATTGGGAAAAAGGAATGAAAGAGGTGACAAATTGGTGCAGTTTTGTCAAGAACATAATCTTATAGTGACAAATACGTGGTTCAAGCTATCAGTAAAACGTTTGTATAGGGAGAAAGCACATCAGGATAAACCTGATAATGTGGTTAGAAACCAGATTGATTATATTCTGCTAAACAAACGGTATAGAAACGGATGCATCTACACACAAGAACATTACCAGGGGCGGATGTGCACAGTGATCATGTTTTGCTGGCGACTAAAATACGAGTAAAAATTGTAAGTACACGGAATTCAACAAGGCTGGACATGACGTTATTAAAAGAATCACAGATAAAATACAAGACCGCAAGAAACCTTAATGAAAATATTAAATACGTTAAAGAGGAAGAAAGAAAATAAATAATAGATGTGCAGAATATAACAGGCGGTTAAAGAATAAAGAAATCATCGGGAAAAAACTTGAACCGACATTCATAGCAGTAGCGAGCAAACATTTAAAAGCATTTAACAAGATTAGGAGGTAAAGATGGATGAAGGATAAAATATTAGATCAAACGAAAGAAAGGAGAACTAAAATTAAAACAAATCAACAAGAATATAAAAAAAGCTAATAAGAAAAAAATGTAGAGAAACCGAAGAAAAATGGCTGAAAGACAAATGCGAAGAAATTGAAAAGTTACAGCATAAATTTGATAAAAAAATTAAAGAAGTAGTAGGAATATGCAAAAGGATTAATGTAAAAAAGAAGATATAAAAAAAACTCTTCAAAGACAAAAAGAGACATTATAAATATTGGAAATGATGCGAGTCCGACATTATCAATATTAACATCGGAAGTTAGTACAAGCTATAAAATCAGTGCATTGTAGGAAAGCGTCAGCAACCGACAGTATATGCGTGGAAATTATAAAATTGATTGAGGAAGAAAATATAAATGCAGTTATTTAAGGATATTTATGAAAGAAGAGAAATACCGTGGTTGCAGCCTTGTTCTTAAGGGAAAAAAAGGAAACGCCACTAAATTCAAGAATTACAGCTTAATTCGTCCAACTAATCACATACTAAAGATATTCATTATAATACATAACCGAGTAAGTAAGAAGTGCGAAGAATCAATGTCGGACACACAATTTGGATTACGGAAAGCAATGGGAAAGAAAGAAAATCTAGTGAGCATCGTAACCTTGATACTAAGATCATCGGAGCAGAACAGAGATGTAATAGTATGTTTCCTAGACAGGAAAGCATCTGATACAGTAAAGCGTGATAAATTAATAAAATGTCTACAAAAAACTGGAATAGACAAACAAGGCATATAATCAAACAGATATATTGGAAGTAGACAGCGGCTTTAAAAACAGAATACGGTCTTACAGATTACATTCCAATTAATAAAGGTGTTTTGTCGCCATTACTGTTTAATTTATACGCAGAGCTAAATATTACTAGAATCCAAAGAGGGCATCGAAGTAAATGGAAGGTAGTAAATAACATCCGATATGCAGACGACGTGGCGATAGTAACAAACACGGCACGAGATATACGAACATTATTGAATAAAATTATATCCGCGATGAAAAATTCAGGAATACGGATAAATGCACCGAAAACGAAAGCGATGATATTCAATAATACCAAGAAGACATGCCCAATAATGACAATGGACGGGGAACCAATAGAAGTTGCCAAATCGTTTAAATATCTCGGTTGCTGGTTAAATGATGAAATGAGCCCCGATAAAGAAATCAGAATAAGAATCGAACAGGCAAGATAATGAGATCTCCGTTCAGTAATAAACATCTAAGTCCGAAATTAAGATATAGAATGTGGTTAAGCGTTATGCACATTCGGTTTTATTATACGAATCGGAGGTGTAAGCACACAACGATGAAAAATCTAGAAGCATTCGAAATGTGGGTTTTCAGGAGAATGCTGAATGGACTGACCGTATATCGAATAGCAAAGTTATAGAAAGAATTAAAGAAGTATTAAACCATCATAAAAAAAAAAAAAAAAAAATTAGCGTATTTGGACCACATTACGATAGGTATCGGTTGATACAGTTAATTATACAAGACAAACGAGAAGGACGTAAACGAAAATGACGCAGAAGAATGTCGCGAATGAAAAATTTAAAAAATTGGACGGGCTGGTCAACCAATGAACTAATACATTCGGTCAGAAACAAGACCAGTTTCGCACTCATTGCAGCCAACTTCCGTTAACGGAGACACGCCACTATATAAAGAACAAGGTGACATAGTGAATATCGCGTTTACATATTTTCTATTTCAGTTCCAAATATACGCGGAACCTTATTACCTGTTCGGTATTTTGTTTTTTCTGTTTTTAATTTTTTTATAATCGTGTTTATTCGGAAAATACGTTTATTAACAAATTTATGTTAAAGAAAAAATTCAATGGCAAAATTCGGAAATTTTATTCCAACGAAACATTAAGGGTGATATTTCTGTTTATAACCTAATTTATAACTTGAGGAAATTTAATGCATGCGTAATATATTCATAACTAATTTACTGCATTTTTTTTTTTATCGTCTGTTTCTATCCGGCAGTACCCCGGGCAACCGAGCTTTATTCGATATTTCTTTTCTCTCGTAAATCGTGTTTTCGCGCACTATTAAGAAACGTTACGTACGCAACTATAAATTTTTTTTCATTAATTTCCGTAGTTATAATTGTCAGCTTTGACAAATATCGGAAGAAGGCAACAACACCCTAAATGGTTTTTTTTTTTTTTTTAAACGAACTTTGGAATTTTTTAATCGAATTTTTTCTTCAAAATAATTCGTTCGTAGATTAAAAATTTTTTCCAGAAGATCCGATACCTTAAATTGAAACGATAGTCCAGATATATAAAATTTTAATTAAATTTACCGACACACATGTGCGGTAGTAAAAGTAATTTTCTAAGTTCATTGACGTAACAAAAAAAAAAATCTAAATTTCCAAAATTTTATGGTGTTTTACCAGAGGTTGGTGCCCAAAATTTCTGAAATTCGTAATTGTTTTTAATTACTGATTAAAAATTATATGTACGAAATTTCATCAAAATTGTTTAAGCCTTTAAATGGCATTCGACAATTGCTCGTTTTTAATCAGTTACTCGGCGTTTTAATATGGCCGAAATATTTAGAATTCGATTTATTTCTATTTCTGTACTGAAAAGTAGTAGAGAAATGAACGAGGATGCTTTCTTGCGCTTTATTAACTGTGAAACGGCTTTGCGACCATTGGAATCGAGAAGTTGACTCGACCGTAGGGACCAATCGGAATAATATAAGTTTTCAGTAAAACATCGTGTAAGACGAGGTAATTTAATTTGTACGCGGAATTGAAAAAAAAAATTACAATTTCAAATATGAAATTAAGATTAATAGGCGAATATATTACGAAATAAATGGTAAATTGAACGGTGTGAAGCAATAGAGAAATATAAGAAAATGCTTCTGGCAAACTACTAAAACATCAAACTAGAAAGTCCTAGAAATGACGAAATCAAACAGAATACTGTGCAATAAGGAGACGAATTTTATTGGATCAAAAATCTAAAGAAATGAACTAATATCACACCGTACTCGAGTGAATTACGCGATGTAATAAGGGAAAACTCGTTATAATAACTTCATTCGTCGCAGCTTAGGCCGTGGTAAATGACAAAAATAATATGTACGATATATCTATGTATACATCCGTTCAGTACTCTGAACATGTAAAATATTTCAAGGAGGTTACTACTATTGCGAAATTTCACAATTATAATCGAATAAATATACCGATTCTAGTCATTATTTTTTATTAACTAAAAAATACAAGCTGTCGCAGAATAGCTTATTATAAAAAATGAAGTCGGGTGTTAACGTTTAGAGTTTTAAATATCAAAAAGTATACTTAGTAATGTTTTTTTTACTACTGTATGCACATACTTACAAATGAATGCGCATTTCCTCGTACGTGTGTGCGTATATTATTTGTTAATATTCAATTATTATTTTATTTCGAATTTAAACTCGTCACGACACTTTTTTCGAATATTTTTTATATGTATATATTATACTCAGAATTTCCTGCAGTTAAATCGATACGTTTCTAGTAGGAATCGAACTATCGAAAATAGATTTTCGAACGATCAGATTTGTTGAAAACCAGACGATTCGAGTTCACCGGACTGTTCTACGGAGACATTTGCTTATGGTCGTTTCGAAATTATAGCTGAACTGTTAAGCATTCTTTGGAGAAATAAGATTTAACCTAGTAAACGAAATATTCGACGATTATAGCGTAACGGAGATGTATCGATATGAAAATATTTTTGTCATATTTTTCGGGAATTATTCAGAAGATTGTTAGATTGATAAATATTATCGGACGGAAAAAATGAAAAGAAAAAAAGTTTCCGACGAATCGGGTCACCGAACGTGAGAAATCTGAATATAGTTGAAAGCGGACTGGTTGATTACGTTCCTCATAAACGATCGATTCGAATGATTTTGGGGAGAGCAAGCCTACGGCTAATAAAAGAATTTTAATAGGAACATCTCCATTCGGAAGAATTAATTCAATTCCGGTTACATTATATATACATGCACACTCGGTATATAAATTATATTACATATATATAGTACAGGAAACTAAAATTGAGAGAAGTATATACATACCAGGATATTCGTACTTCTCATACACGTTATAAAATACGGGCATACTATATATATATATATATATATATATATATATATATATATATATATATATATATATGAGAGAGAAGAAAGAATGAGATTAACTGGTTCTAATTAATTAAAGTTAACATCCGCTGTAGACTAGCCTAATACCGGTAATACTACATTCGCGTTAAAATATATATATATATATATAGTAAATTATATACACGCCTTCAAAATATTATTTTTTTTGTTTTAGGTTATTTATAAAATTACATACTGTTCCGTTTAAGCTAGCTACACACTGCTGTAAAATAGAGTAGAACCGCCCTTGACATCGTAATACACTTTTAAACCGTCTGGTTTAACCGCTTTTTCAAGTTCCTATTAATTAAGTGTTTTTCGTCTGCACTTTCCACTTCAGTATGAACTAGAATTCCTTTCTTCCGACTGGTAATTACTTTTCTCGTCTAATAAAATAATATATTTCGGTTTGATATTTTTAATAAAATAAATTCGTCGATAACGGAAATGAGGTTTCTTTACACAATTTCGTTAATATAAATCGTCGTTTAATAGAATAGTGTTAAAATTTCAGAAAACGATTAGATAAGTAAAAAAAAAATAGATTATCTTCGGCAGTTTCGTTAAAACATTTTACAAAAATTAAAAGGTCGTTCTATTGAATTTCGCTCAAATTCGACAATTAAATCAAACACCCGACCGACGAGCAATTATCTCAGGCGCACACGCAACATATATAATATAAAATGCTAACACATTTACACGCGTTTAATTTGACAAATGTGGAATGTAGTGATTTGTCGAAAAATAAATAATAAATGGGTTTTAAAATCACTAAACGTTTTATAAAAATTACAAAGTTTACCGGCTATTAAGCCATTATCGAGTGAACATAAAATAAAATGTAAAAATATATATAAATATACAAGAAATATAAACTGTAAAAATACTATAATTTAAATATACAACGTATAAAAATTAACAAAATGAAAAACAGTCTGATAGTTAACGTGGTGAAGAATGTATATTCTACCTATCCGGAATATAAAATGTAAAAATACTATAATTTACGTATACGATGTATAAAAAATAACAAAATGAAAAATAATCTGATAGGAAATACCTATGTTACATAAAATGTAAAACTAAAAAACTAATTTATACAATTCATGAAAATTAACAAAATAAAAAACAGTATTTATAAAATAATCCGATACTAATCTGTTAAACAAGACAATCTACAATCAGTAATTTAAAATTTATATATAAACATACCGAAGGCGCGGAAAATAAAAATAACAAATTGGAGCTAATCTAAAAATTGATTTTCATAATATACTTTTTAGAGATAATTCTTTATCTAAATTTTTCATTGAATTTTATAAATTATTTTTATCCCTTTCTTTTATTATTTACATTTTTTCAAGTAGTTTTCCTTTTTTAACATTTTTTGTTGTATGTGAAATTTTATAATTTCGGTTAAAATATTATTGATTTTGTGATATTTCTATATTTTACTTTATGTTCACTCGATAATGGTTTAATAGCCGAAAAACTTTTTTTTTATAGAACGTCTTGTTTACACATGCATTTGTTATTTATATATATTACAACATGATCAGTTCCTGAATACTATAAACTATAATGTTTACGGTGGCACATGTGATAGCGTACTTATCCATGTACACCTTTTCTGGCTGTTACTCCAGTCAGCGACGTGATTGTATCTATCTATCTATCGCCTCCGTGTTACGCATCTGTTTTTTGCTCATGTATTTGTGTAGTTAATGTGCATTCCACGAAGTTCTTCACAAATTTACGCATGATATGACCATAGTACTTTAATATTTATTTTATATTGGCACCAGGTAGATAACATACTTATATATATATATATATATATATATATATATATATATATATATATATATATAATATAAATATGTGATCATACGCTCACACATACACATACACATGTATACATGTATGTATATATAGGGTTTCATTGTGTAGCTGTAATACTATATTTCAACGCCATGACTCGAGTTCAGATCCCATCGAGGGGGGCGAGAATTTTTCATAGTATGAAGTCTTTTAGCCAACTCATCTATTTGGTCAGTAAATGAGTACCACCTTGCCAGGAATGTAAAGAAACTGGGGAGGCAATGGTTGTTCCTCATGTGTTGTTTCTTCGGTCCTCTGTTGTTTCTTCAGCCCTCTGTTGTTTCTTCGGCCCTCTGTTGTTTGGCCCTCTATTGTTTGTTTGGTCCTCTATTGTTCTTCAAGTTGATGTGAATCACACTTTTTATATATACATATGTAGATCATCATCATCAGTTGATCGTTTCGGTTTCATTATGAATCCTCATAAGAAAACATCATTAGTCATCAGGAAGATCTTGTTGCATGGTCCATCATTTTACATATTGATGCGACTCCAACGACTTTCATGTAATGTATGAATAGTAAGAAAGGGAGAGACCTACATTGTTAAGGAGGAAAGAATGGAACAGAAGGGTGGGCATGGAGTTTAAGAAATCATTAATTATATGTAAAAATATTACGCAATTTTCAATACTTTAGTGCATGTACTGCGATTCTTTCTTTGAATATCACACAATTTAAGCGATTAAAACTCCATTCGTTTTCAAATAAATTATTAACCTTCAGAAGGAGAAATTTTGAACGCATGATACGATATCAATGAAATATAAATCTGTAAACCTAATAATTTACCATCATGTCATTATTTACCATCGTGTCATTATTTACGGACTTGTTAAATAGTCAATAACAACAATTTTTATTAAATTATTTAAATAACGATACAGAACCGATGTAGCATTAAATATACATACGATTTGCCTTAGCAACTAAACAACAAAGTAAAACTATAAATACTGCACGGGAAAATTTGAAAAACCTGCAGATTGTAAATATAAACATATAGGTCAATCGGCAGTGGCAAAACATCTAACTGCAGTTGGACATTCTTTAGACTTCAAGGTGAGGTAGGTACTGGTAAAGGAGTAAAAATATGGAAGCGAATAGTCAGAGAGGCTATTGAAATAGAGAAACATGATAATTTCAACAAGGAAGATGGCTTTCGGCTTCCTGACACTTGGAAACCAGTATTACTATGTAATAGAGAAAAATTAAAATATCAAACTCGATTGACTAATCAAACGTTGATTACAGAATCACAATGCAGAATTATGAGGTGATGGATCACCTGACGGGAGGACCAATCGCAGCCCTGGAAATATAAAGTTGTGATTAAGAAGTTCCAAAGGAGCTAACAAGGATCTGCGGTTTAGTTCGTTTCTGATGATGAGTGTTATAAGCCCACTCGAAACGTTAAATTCCTTCGATAATCAGGACATGGTATGGAAAACAACCGCGAAAGTTTTAATAAAGATTATAATATAATTATATATAAGAAAAAACTTATGCAGCAATGCCGTCAGTGAGTTTTTCAAGAGGATAAAGAATAATCATATAAAATATAATACTCCATCACACGAAAATTTATTTACAAAGAACACATGATAACACGTATACGTAATGTTTATTTAAATACAAAATCCATTAGGGGATTTAATTTAATAAAATCAATTATAATAAGATCGTAAAACGTACCATAGTTTTATTTTGGAACTGATTTAGTAATATTTTTTTCAATGGGTATTAATGATAGGTCGTTTAATCGGTCCGGTCCTTATATTGGCATCACGTAAGATTATATTTCTTTCAATGTTGAAAACGACCTGTCTTTAATTTATAAACTTGGACAAGATTCTAATTGAGATGCCTTCGTTGTTTTCACTAATGGAGAGTGTCAACATCCATGTGCATCGATAGCAGATGATTATTCAGCTTTTCATCGTCGAAAACTCCGCATAGTATTTGTATAAATTGTAAAAGATTTTATTCAGGAACTTTTTTTGTACTCTTTATATCTACTTATATCTGGTAGGCGTAAAAATTCATTAAGATTTCCAAAACGTTCAATCAGCTGGATTAGAACACTGTCCAAAATTTTGCTAATATTTTTTTTCTGAGAACAAGTTCTTCTTTCTCTTTTGACTTCACATAATTCCATATGTTTTTGAAGATCGCGTCATTTCTATATTTTTGAATTTACATTTGAGTTTATTTATATATATTCTTTTTATTTACAAAATATGCTATAAAAAACATTTCGATGAGGAATAAAGTTTGAACTCACTTCGCTGAAAAATTTGAGGAATTTTTTTTATTGATATTAGGGTTTCACTATTACACTGTTTCTTTCAATCGCAGTTTGAAAAAACTTTGCTGTGAAACAGTGATGATAGTCTTTAACTGTGCTTATTAATCTGGAAGTGAAATTTCATCTGGTTAGCGTGTTCCATTGCATTTGTATTGGTAAATTCATTAAGTGCATTAGATTTACTACCGAAGAAATTAAATCATTCTGAGTACGATTTGAGGTCCCGCTGAACTTAGTAGATGTTTGTAGTTTTTAAAGTAATATCACGTTCTGAATATAATTGAAAAATGTCTACATAATTCCATAATTCCCACGATTATCGGAATCAGTGAGTAATAACGGAAGTCAAGCTTATGAACATTGAGATAATATCAATTAATCTTTTAAAAATATTTCTATTTTATACAATAACCTCGTTATGTTTCCTCACTTTAATTCGTATTTGATCGCTTAATTATAAGTATATCAATTTTTTCTGTTTTATGAAGGATATAATTCTGGGAATATTCGCGCTCTTTAAATACACTAATCAAATTATTGAAGTTATTGTATCTCTGAGTAGGATCATTCCGTAATAATTTATTTTTTTCGATACTATATAATAGATAAGACTAATAAAACAATTTTCCATCATTTTCGCAATCAGTTATCTACACATACAGAGATACATTATTACATACAATAAACCGTGTTAAACAGTCCAGCCAAAAGCGATGTTATAACCTTTTATCATAAGCATCGCTTTCGTCACATTTATAGATGCAAGTGTGTCTTTGTGGTGTAAATTATTTGCGGAAGAAAGATAGTAGCTAATAAGCGTTGTTTTAATCGTTGCCCTAGAACGTATAATGCTGACAAGTTCGATGAAACTATAGATCTTTGCTCAACCCTTTGCCAGTTTCCAGGACTAACACTTAACACTGATACTACCATACCCTTTTTAACTTTCCATGTATCAGCCAGTAATGGTGCGTGGCGTCACGCATCTCCTGGAATTGTTGAAGTAATGAAGGGCAATACCATCGCTTTCTATGTTACTATTTTAAAAAGTTATGACAAAAATATTTTCTTTCTGGGTTATTTAGGGTAAGCGGCACTTACTTTAATTAACTGAAATAAATACGTTTAATTTAATAATATCATTCAACGAAATAGTATTTGAAAGGGACAGGTCCAGATAAGAGAAGCAAATGTTTGATACATTTGTGTTTGTAAACTTTTTTATATTTCAGAAATAGAGATTTATTTGTTGTAGTTAATGGTTTCGCATAAAATAGTGTGCTGGTGTCGATATTTTTTCATATTCACACCAATGATCGGTCAATTGATGAGAAAACCTCTAACTTAATTTACGTTGACATGCCAAGCTAAACAGTTCGAGTCGATAAAGCGTACACTAATAGGAAAACTAGATACACTAAGCACATACTACGCACATAACTCGTTACTTCTAAATCACATAAATACCCATGTAAGTGTTTTTTTTTTTTTATTTAACTGAAGAACAGTGAAACAAGACGAAAGTTGTAAATACGACAGGACCGAACAATGTTGGAATATCGGAATTTCATTGAATGGAAGGTTACCATGTCTCAGACGTTGCGAAAAGACTAGAAACAAAGTTGAAAGAAGAAATGTGGAATAATACGGAAAGTAGTCGGATCAAACAGAAGTTTTCCGTACATCGACGTTGGTCTAAAGAAAGTTGATATAACCTTAATGAAACTGTACGTATTATAACAGGCTGTCTGAGGCAAACAAAAGTATATAACTTATATTTACTAAGTGGTATTGCATATTCAAGTATAACAAGGAAGGGTGCTGCAGATGTAGAGAAGACGAGGCAAAGTCAGGATTTTTGAAATCATATGTGTAGATAAGGTGCTACAACTTCAAGGCTACGGTCTAAGAAAAACTTTCTTTTTTAAATCTAACAAAAACAATTACTGCAAGAAAAGAGAGGACTAGAATATTGTATGATTTTTGGGATCGTAATTTGGTAAATAACGATCTGTCTCAGGGTTAACGAAATAAGTATATATATATATATATATATATATATATATATATATATATATATATATATATATATATATATTATATATATAATATATAGGTTTGTGTGTATGTGTCTGCGATCTAGTAAGAACGATTTGATTTTTATGTTATAATATTTTAAATAGAAGTATTCCTTGGGCTTAGTCAAATACGGTATAAGATATTGAACATCATATATAATCTTATCTTATTAAACGAGCAATTATTATATATATATATATATATATATATATATATCGGCTATTTCAAAAACGGCTCTAACGATTTGGATGAAGTTTTGTACATACCAGTAATTTATTAAGTAACTAAAAATGACCTATATGGAATTACGAATTTTGGGTCCCGACCGACCCCGTGTGCAACCCCATAAAATTATAGAAATTCCGATTTGATACTTATCTAAAGGTACGTGAAAATTTCTTAACCGTTCGAACGTTATAAACTTAGTAATTTTCTGTTTACCTCGTACGCGTTAGTAAATATAATTAAAATTTTAGAACTGGAGTACGTTTCGATTTAAGACATCGGATCTTCCCGAAATATTTTCTAATCTGCGAAAGAATTATTTTAAGAAAAAATTCGCTCCAAGATTTGCAAAATTCGATACATTAAGGTGTCCTATTTGTCGAAACTGAAATTTAACGCCGAAAATTTATCTAACGAAGTTCTACACGATTAAAATAGTTTAACAGTTTTTAATAGCGATTCTTATCTAAATATATGTTTCGGAAAAAAAACCGTAATAAAAAAAATACCGAGCTTACGCCCAGGTATTTTATATATATATATATATATATATACATGACGTATATTCGTGTTGTGTGTGTGTGTGCGTGTGTAAATACATACGCGTGTCGGATATTAATATTAAAATACGTACCTCGGTCGAGTTTCTAAATTTTTCGATAAGTTCGTTTTAAAGTTGATATTGTTTTTTTTTTAGCTTAATGCACAACACTTTCGAACGTCGTTACTAATACATTATATTACACGATTTGTCCAAATAAAAAAAATAAAAAAGTACAATAAACGAATAAATAAATATTTTTTATCGATTCGTTTTATTATTATTAATTAAAATACCGAAAAATATCTCGAAGCTTTCGATTTATATATCGACGAGATTAGAATTTTTATCTAGTTCGTATTAATAAGAAAAATAATTACGGTCATCGTTACCTACCGGTAATAACGATAATAAAATGTAATAGTAATAATTCTTTAAAAAAAGAAATAAAATATTAAAATAAATAAATAAATCGTTTCTAGATGTATGCGAAATTAGGATGAAATTATTGTAGCAGGTGTCACAGTTCGTTTTAAAAGTGACCACCGTTAACGCGGGACGATTCTATGAAAATAATCTAGTATCCGAACGTTTATACCTACTGACACAGTACGCGATATTATTATTATTATTATTACGATCAAAGTAGCCGTTTTGATAATAAGTGATTTTTAGAGTCGAAGAAACACGAGCAGATACTTTTACCGGCTCGGTCGGTTACCCCGTTCTTCTGTTCATATACGATATCTATCCGGCGAGGAATGTCTCTTCTCTAATAATAAACACGTTTTCTCGCATCTCCGTGCAACGATGTCGACGCTATAGAGTGTAGCGTACTTTCCGTAGAAGAACCACCTCATGCCTAAGGTCGTCGAAGAATCGGATGTCCGACTTTCTCCTTTCCGACTATGTTTGTTTGTGTATAATATACATATGTTTTTTTATATATATATATATATATTTACGAGTTAGCGATAGAACGATAGCATACTGGTAGTGGTAGCATTATAGTAAGTAGTAACCGTTGTCAGTAGTAGTAACGCTAGTGACGATAATAAACAATTCCAACTCTTCTGCTAGGTAGGTTAGCACGTTACATTTTCCAACGATAATGCACCTGACCAACAGGATGCTTAATAGGGAGAACGAGCGAGACAAAGAGAGGTAGATAGGAAGATGGTGGAAAAACAGTTACAAGAAAGTTGTTAAGTCGTTCGTTTATTCCATTTCCCTCTGGCAATGACCGTTCTTTAGATTAAATATCTCCTCGCTGCTGTCCCGGACATCGATGCTATGTACATGGTAGACGAGTCGATAGTTATCGGTATGTAAATATAACAAACTCGGACAATGGAAAGGCGAAGCATGGCTGGTGGTTAAGATAATGAGATGTTCGGGTTGCGAGTTCTCAAGGGCTTTCTGAAAATGCGTCTATAAGTTCTCCTTCGAAAGTGAAATTCACGCGCCCACTCGTTACGGCGGTTGCTTTGTTCGATCATCACGAATATATATATATATATATATATATATATATATATATATATATATATATATATATATATATTATTCATTGCGTAGAAAGGAAATTGAAGATGAGGAAAAAACGAAATTGAAGGTCGTTGTTACTTTTTGACGAAACCTACACTGTAAAATGTAACGACAAGGTTTTTACCAGCACCGTGTTGGGAAATAACATTTTTCGACTATTACAATGATCGTGTATTTTAAATACAGTTTCATTTGAATAATGCAGTATTAAATCTACCAATAAAAGTCTTTCGAAACGAAAGTAACGCAATTTAATATCATCATCATGAAGTTGCATCCCCTTCAACGGAGATTACGCATCAAGGGCGCTGGCGTTTTCATATTTTTTTGAGTCTAAATGCAGCTACCACTTTCCCGACTCTGTTAAATCCAGTGTTTGATGTTACATATTTCAATCTTTCCTTCCTCTTGTTGCTTTTCCAAGTATTTTTTCTTGTATTGTCAACATAAACAGCCCGGAGCTTGTGACTTATATACTTCAATTTTCTTTTCGTAATATCTTCTACTATAGTCAGCCTGTCCAAGTTGCATTTCTTGTTAGAGATGAGATCTGTCCATGATGTCTTTAACAGCCGCTTAATTCTTAAATCGGCGTGCATTGATTCGTTTCGTTGAAACCAACTGACATTGGTTACCATACGAAGGAATTTATTTTTGAGCACTTGAATAATTCGCTTGTTAGAAGTTTTGGTACAACGCCACAGCTGGATTCCATACGTCAAGAGTGGCCGTATAATAGTGTGATAAATTGTTCGTTTATATTTTAGAATGTCGTCCTATGATCCGATATATTTGGGCGTACTTTGCGCCCCTCAATCTGGTGAGCGTTTGTATCGATATGAGCTTTCCAAGTTAGTCGTTTCCAATACTATATTTCAAAATTATCGATCCTTTTTCTGCCGATATTTTTGAATATCCCCACGTCTCCGCTCCATATAATGCGATAGAAAACGAAATTTGGACGAGCTTAATTTTAACATGTTTCCTTTCTTATTATGGCGCTTCGGGCAATTTCGATTCTGCGTTTTATTTCGCCTTCTGAGTTACCTTTATTCTGTAGAAGTGATCTTAGTTTATATAAAACTTTCCACACTTTCATAGCTGATGAGTACTTTTAATCGATTATAATTATTTCTATTTTATTTCTAGTTATATTTAACCTAGATTGAATCATAGTAATACTTTCCAGTCTTCTTGTGTATGTGGAAGTTTTCCCGTCTTTTTTATCTGCAAATATAAGATTGGTTATCGTTCACTCTTCTAGTATTATTTCATCATTTCATCGATCTAAGGGACTAGTCTCGTTATGTATTCTGTGTACAAGTTATTATTTCACGTTTAATAATTTAAATTAGTTAATCGACATATTTTATTCATTTTATCGTTCATTTACAAATTGTAAATCAATACTTTTTTGTTTTTTACTTTTTATTTTTTCAAATATTATGTAAATCTCTATATGGCGTTTTGTAACTATCAGGGTTATTACAGCATGAGGAGACGCGTGTCTAGTTTTATGTATGCTAGTAGTCCGCTTTCTCTAGAATAAGTCAGAATTCTATCTATCGAATGAGGGTTGTTTGAGAGTATTTTGTGTATCGGGCTCTGAATTTTGTGTTTTAACCTGTGTGGTGTGAGTGTTTGGGAGTTGTAGATTAAGTGTGTGACTGTTGGTTCTGTTAAATGTCCGTATAGGGGGCAGTTTGTTGGTGGAGGGCTTTTGGTATACAGATAATTGTGTGATACGGCTGTATGACCCACACGTAGACGGTTTGGAGTACCATTTTCTTTTCTGCTTGTGCCACGTAGAAACCACCGAGGTTTTATGGTTGATTTTATGCCCCTCAGGAAGGTTGTTTGTGAGGTCCAGTCGGTGGTCCATTCCTGATTACTGTTGTTAAGTAGTGTGCTAATGTTGATGGAGGTGGTGAATATTCTGGTACTGGTGAAAGTATCATAAACCGAGCTTCAAGGTAAACTTTATCACTACCGTGCATCCCAATGTGACTTGGGATCCACAGAAAGCAGATATCCCATTGTTCCTTATGCAGTGTGTGTCGATTGTGTTGGATTTCTAATATTATGGTGTTCTTATTGTCTTGAGGGCATATTAGTTGTAGAGAGGAGAGAGAGCGTGTTATAAATGCTTTTCGATGCGGAAGTACAGCTGATCTGATGTACCGAATACAGTACATAATTCCGTACAACTCTGCATCCAGAGAAGTGCAGCCATCGCTTAGTCGGATTGAGTGTAGTATATTATCAATTTGGTAAGAGCAAGCTGCTCTTGAATTGTCACCGCCTGCTGTAGATTTTGCTCCGTCTGTGTATGCGTGTGTGTAGTCATGGTATTTTTGAAGAATGTTTAATACATTTCTTTTATATTTTTAGGGTGTATAGATTTATTGTGCTGTGTGAGAGATAAATCTATGTTTGTTTCGGAAGGGTCCTTACTTAAAATACGCGAAAAACAAATAAAAATCGGTAATTTTAAAATTCGAGAACAAAACTCAATAAAGTAAAAATAACACAATACCTAAGATTTCAAATATAAGCCATCTTAATTTTTTCTCCGAATAATCTAACAACTCGGTTCTATACTATTAATTTTTTACCAGTATCAAAAAAATCCTTATTAATTTTGATACCGAATTAGAATTCGAAATTAAAAACGATTATTTCGCGATTAAACTAATTCAATTTCGATTCTAGCGTCTACACACGCAGACGCTAGCGAGTAGTTCGTCGTAGAATCGAAACGCTAATCGTCGGTGAACGATATGTAGGAAAACAGCGACGTACTGAATAAAAAATTGGAAGTTTTTCTACTTTTAACTCTTTCAGTTGCAATGCCGTCTATAGCGTAGATAAGCTTTCAATTTTACAGGGATATTCATATAACCCGTTGAAAATTATCTAGAATTATATAAAAAACTGTATTATATAAAAAATATTGCTTTACAATTTCATCTACTCGAGTAATTTGCTATAATTATTTCATAAACCAAAATCTATAATTTGATTTAAAAAAATTTATACTGCGAAAGTTCAGAAATATTCTTTCGAATTTTATGCTTAACCGTTTCAGTTGTACATTATAAAATTTTGGCGTAAAATTATAAATTTTATACACAGGAGTTTGTTACACAATACCGTTTCCTAGGTGAACTCTGTAGATAATTTTCGATGTTTTAAAATTGAGACGTTTCACATTAACCAGAAAATAAAAAAAAATCGTCAGCATTAAAATTTCATCTACTATACAATACACACCGCCAAGTTTATATACCTATATATATATATCACACATTAAAATTATTAAGATGATAATAATTTTTTTTCAAAAGTAAAAGTGATTTAAAGATGACGTGATTTGTATCGCTAGTTAGCGCACTGACTTATTATTCTAAATTTAATAATGTTGTCAAAAGTTTTTTTAGAAACCGCTTACATCGAGACTTGCATCAATTTTGAATAAATCGATAATTATTCCTGACTATTACTTCCGCTTTAGACCGAGATCTTTGTTTGGGAATGATGAAAAAGCAGAAGCCTTCGCGTAATACTTTGAAGTGGTATTGAATCCCAATAACATAAGCTCCAACGTAGAGATTAACATCAAGTCAAAAGAGTCGGTAATTATTTCTCACATTATTCCGAAGGTAGTGGCTAAAGTCATCAGCCAATTAAAAATCAAGAAATATCTAAAATTCTTCAAATGCCCGAAAAAAATCTTATTTCTTACATATATTTAAAATGGCATTTTGTGACTTCTTCACTTTCCTGACCAGTGGAAGCTAGCTAAAATTATCGTGATTCCTAAGCCTGGAAAACCTCATGAGTTACTGCAGTCCTATAGACCAATATCTTTCCTTTCAATTGTAACAAAAGTCTTTGAAAAACTTTTACTTCGGCTTAAACCTATTATTGATCACGCTGCAGTCATTCCAAACTAGCAATTTGGATTTCGGAACCAGCACTGCACCTTGCAACAAGTCCAAAGGGCCACTCAGATAATAGAACGATCCTTCGAAGACAGTAAATTCTGTCCCTCGGTATTCCTCGACGTCGAAAAAGTCTTCGACCGCGTTTGGCACGAAGGTCTGATCCACAAACTGAGCAGAATACTACCGTATAACTTCTGCGAAATACTGAAGTCGTACGAAAGAAGCTTAAAAGTTGAATTTAATGGACTCTTATCAAATCGTCATATGATACAAGTTAAAGTTCCGCAAGGAAGTGTACTGGGTCCGATGTTGTACCTAGTCTACCCTGCTGACACTCCTACGATTCCTTCGGTAACAATTTCTTTGTTTGCAGACGATACTGCTCTTCTTTCAGTCAGTAGCTCTTTACGAGATAGCAGTCAAAAATCTACAGTTAGCCATCGACGCGACTGGACCAAAAATTGGAAAATCAAATTAAACGAAAATAAATCTACCAGAGTCAATTTTTCTCAGCGCTCCGCCGGCTATATTCCGTCAATCGCGAATGGAAAGTCTATTTCGACTAGCGAGTCCGTCAAGTACTTGGGGATGCATCTCGATCGCCGCTTGAACTGGAATCATCGTGTCAAAAGAGCCAGGAACTTCGCCTTTAAGCTGTATTGGCTGCTTGGATAGCATTCACCTGTTAGTTTAGCAGACAAATTATTTATCTATCTATTCTAATGCCCACTTGGTGTTACGGCATCCAACTCTGGGGCACCACAAAGAGATCGAACAGGCTCATTATTCAGAGATTTCAAAATAAAGTACTTCGCTTGATAGCTAAAGCCCCTTGGTATCTCCCCCAATACATTGCTACATCGCGATTTTAAAATTTTGGACGTCGACGCAGCTGTTAGCCTTCACGCCAGGAAGCACGCGGCAAAACTTTATGGACATCCGAATATAATTGTTGCTGAACTCCTCAATACAGAAGGAGACACTCGTAGATTAAGACGGACTAAACCGCACGATTTATTATAACTCATTCTTTTTTATTTACGTATTCATATTAAAATTTAGATTTATGTAAAACGCTAATTATAATCTTAGTTCGTGATAAGGCATTGACCGAATCCGTACCTTCGCTTATGTATTTTCCTATGTTAAATTTATTGTGTGTATGCCTTTGGGCAGTTCGATATTCCTAAAAATTTTTTTTTTTTTTTTTAAATATATTTTTAATTACAACTGGCCAGGCAGCCATCCAGCAATTGGACTGAAACGCGAAGTAACATGTTAGGGGTTAGCATCCAATGATGGACCCCACTGAGAAATTAGGCTAGATCAAACGGTCGTCTACGTTTTAACCTATGAACATCTAGACTAGTGTCAAGTAGACTGATCGCCAGTACATTTGTGTGTGTCTCCAAACGACCTACATATCGATCAACAGCACGTTTAACCTCATCTTTTACATATGGGATGTTTAAGTCTCGATGCAATGTATGGTTCGATACGTACCAAGGTGGGGAAACAATGAGTCTTATGGCCTTGTTCTGAAATCGCTGAATTCTATTTACATGTACATCTTTTGCGCAACCCCACAACATTAAGCCATATGTCCAAATAGGCAAGTTTATTTTCCAGTGATAAACTTGAGTACCTGCCAAGAAGCCAATTTAATCCATGCAGTTTTAAATCTAACTGTTTTCTTTTTTGATTAACATGCTTGTGCCATGTAAGTTTACTATCTAAATACATGCCTAAATATTTGACATATTTTTCTTGGCTAATAATTACCTCATTTATTTTTAATGGTTGGTACATAAAATTTCGCAATGTGAAATCAACCTGTGTGCACTTGCTTTCGTTTACCCTGATACGCCAACGTCTCAGCCAGTTTTCAACATTTAACAGGGTTTTTTGAAGCTTATTAGTAGTTTCACTATTGTCTTTACCAACAGCTAACAACGCTGTGTCGTCAGCAAACGTAGCTGTTATCACGTTATTATCAACTGGAAAATCAGCAGAATAAATTAAGTAAAGCACCGGACCCAAGACACTTCCTTGAGGCACGCCAGCAGATACAGGATAGATATCAGACAATTGATTTTGTATTTTAACCTGGCATGTGCGATCTTCAAGGTAGGATTTTAGAAGGAAATAGAAAGGATGCGGTAATATTTTTTTCAATTTATACAGCAGACCATGATGCCATACCTTGTCAAAGGCTTGCTTGACATAAGAAAAAAAAAGTAATACTATTCAGTTTATTTTATTTTTTATACACAGTCATTGTATGACACGAATGTTTGCTCTTTAAATGTAAATCGTTTACTTCCAGGCCCGCTCTGTATATTACTCCGTTCATATTTAAGTGATCGAGATTTCCAGATAAAGTATGGCGGATGAGAAATCGGCTTCGTATAATTTTGGGGTGCCTGGAAAATACGTCCTAGGACCTCTTCCGTATTTAATTCACTTTCGCATATTCCAGTACAAAAAGATGCAGACGTAGCTGCAAAATGATATAGCGTTCATTTCTAACGATATAGACCACGTTGTGGCGTCGGAGAAGTTGCAGTACGGCTTCTACTTCAAATATAGAAATAATAAACGTTTTAAATCGAAACTTTACCCTGCTACATTCGTAATGATAATATACACATCGCTGCTCAAATGTACCGGATACAAATATCGTAGTTCGAGAAGTCAGTGCGTGTTACTTAAAGGCACTGAAAAATCATAGAAATCCACTGACAATTAATTTATTAGATAACACCGAAGATGTTACTATAACACCTCTAGATCCTCCCTTCAGCTTTTAACTAACAATTAAGTGTGGTAGATACATTCTCAATATTGGCCATCCACACTAGATTGCATTTATAATATAAGAAAAAAAAAGAATCAATCTATAATTAAATATCGCCGTATTAATTTCATAATTATATATACTTAAATATCGAGTAGTGATTTTTTGTGAATAAGAAATTATAAAAATTACTAACGATAATAGCGAATAACGAAATTTTTCAGCAGTAATTTTCAAGTTCAAATTAAAATAGAACTTTTAAAACAAAATCATCTAAAATGGTCGAAAAGCTACCAGTTATAAACGTTAGCGATTTTTACTAGTGTAATTTTATCGTTAATTAGAGTGCGACTAATTTAATTTACGTCGGTTTGATCGTTTTAAATTATTTTCTATACAATAATAATTTAAAAAAAATCGTTTATTCCGCGAATTCGATAGTTCGACGTGTTTAATTCCGAATAATGTAATTAATGTTTTTCGCAATTTCGATATTTTTAAAATTAGTAATAATAATAATAATAATAAACGTTCCATTTGATTTTTCGTCTATATAATTAAATATTTTCGTATTAATTTGAAAAAATTCGATCGGCATAACTGTCGCTTTTATAGCTTACTTTTAGGATGAAAATACTCTCTAATCCGGTCAGCTGTCAATTCAGGGAATACACGTAAAATGTCAAAAAAATAACAAAAATAAACAAGCGAAAAAAACACCGTTATTAAACTTGAAAATCAAAACGAAGTTAAAATATTAATTTAACAAAAAAAAAAACACTCGGATTAACCGAACGCGTCAAAACGAAAATGAGAGGATGCGTTATAAGCGGATAAAATGAATAAATTCGTTCTCGGGATCGAACTGTTCCCGGGAATGACAATACGTAGAGGGTCTGTAAGGAAAAAGAAAAAAGAATTTAAACAAGCGGGGGTGACACTGCCGTTAGTCACGAAAGATCCTGAAGCAGATGAAACGGTGTCGAAGGATTTTGCGGCTATTGTTGTGACGCATACCTCTATAGAACGGAATATTACGTAAACTGTCGATGTCCTCATACGTTCTATCGGTTTATTTATTTGGAGAAAGTTCCCGGACATGGCGTACACTAAGCTGAGAAACGTACACACACGCACGTGCATTAAACATGTGTACCTGTGTATAAATAAGCGTTGCGCCATAAGAAGCCGATGCACCCATACAAATGAGAACATTTAACGTATTTATCAATGGGCGACATTTGTGTACATTGCTTCGTGAACGTGAGGCATGCATTTTTAACCAACTCCCATTATTATTATTATTATTATTATTATAAATTATTATTATTTCGTCTTGTCGCTGTCTTGCAATAATACTGTTTGTAACGAAAATTCTAAAGAATGTGAAAGTGTGGTGTATAATAGTTTTGTATGTATAGGTTATACGCGTCGGTACGATTACGTGTATATAAAATTCTTAATTGGTTGCAATATTAAAAAATAATAATAAACTAAAAATCCACTTGGAGATAATTGTCGCTTTCCAACAAAGAACGGAACTCTTGATCTGCGAAGATGATTAAGCAAATATGTCTCCTGTTTTTTCGGTCCTAAATCAGCACGCGACAACGTATAAATTATCATATGAATAGGCTTACGTAATAAATACGTATCACGCCGCGAGATGTAGAAGTTTTATCACGTTAGATTGTTACCTTTTGTAGAGCCAAATTATTACATATTTAATACGCTGAAAAAAAAAAATAAAGTCAAAAACTCCATCTACACACACACACACACAAAACACAAAACACACATTACGCATATATATAATACGTTATAAGGATTATTTCATTAGCAACGTAAATCGATATAAAGAAGGTGAATAACCTATGGGATAAATTTATTATACCGATAGTTAAATGGGGAAAATTTATTATACCGATAGTTAAATGGGGAAAATTTATTATACCGATAGTTAAAATGATTAATCGTAATTTTACTGTAGGTAATAAAATAACATATCGTCCAAATATATGTCCCCTTTAAATATAATGTTTTTTTTTTATCGATTAAAATATTTTATTTTTATTTACCGGACAATTCGCCGCGTATATTAATAAGTAAAAGTATTATTTTGAAATTATGTCTTCGATCACGTGACATCAAATTTCTCGGTATATTGTTAAAAGAGTATTTATATTATACATTTATTTTATGTTATAAATTAAACATAAATTATTCTAAAAAAAAAAGAAAAAAAATAGAATAAAAGGTAGTTAAAATCACTAAATTTTTGTATTGAAAGAAATTTAGACGCTCCACTTTCGAGTGTACATAAATAAAAATAAATAAAATAATAGTAATAATAATATTAATGAATAAAATGTAAGACTCTTAAATCCGTTAGTTCGCATTACTTTCCGTTGTAATATTGTACAATCAAGATTAAATATTTTCTTACATTTTATTTATCATTATTTATGGTTATTTTTATTTTATATACACTCGAAAATGGCTTAATAGCGCCGGAAAACCTTGTGTCTTTTAGCAGAAAATTCAGTGATTTTAACTATTTTTTAATTTATTTTTATCTTTTAATTACTACATTCCACGCCAGTTCAAATTATAAATTATTCGGACGTTGTCAAACCGCCTAAAATGTCGAAAAGAATTAGTTCGAGACAACTTTATCTTCTCCATATATAGAAAAATCTTACAAATTCGGAATATTTTTATTACAATATTTAAGGTTTTATCTTGTCAAAAGAAATACGAGCGTATAGTTCGACACAGTATACAGTAGAAGAAATTATATAGATAGATTCCGTTTTAAGGTGTTTTTTTTTCGTTTATAAAATGTAATATATTTTTACCGCGGACATGCCAACCTCTCCAATCTAACGTGATGATATAGCGATACTCGCGTCTAATACGAATGTTACACACGCGAACGCTGCTATTCAAAAGCACCTTAATCGACTAGAAAAATGGCCAGGCCTTTAGCGTCCATCGTTCAAATATCGACGCATTTTATTCACCAACTAACGGCTAAAGTGTCCAACTCCGCACTTGACATTTGGTAACTCGCAAATTCCATAACTAGATTCCGTTCGCTATCTCGGAATGCTTAAACGTTTAACGCGGTGTGATCATGTGGAAAATACGAGGAAATCTATAATGGCTAGGGCTAGACACAATGATGGCCGTTGTTAGGACGAAAATCATTTCTAAACATGGCCGTAAAGCGCAATCTCTATTTATCGATTATCGCTCCAGTATGGAGATATGGGTTAGAATTATACGGAACAACGAGCCGAATCGTAAATTACAACAGCAGTCCATAATTCTACGTACAATGGTATCTGCGCCTTATTACGTATCGAACGACACATTGAATGCGAACTTGAACGTTCCATATGTGAAGCATATCTATACGGAACAATACCGAAAGTTTTATGAGAAACTTCAGTTCAACTCACATCCACCGATACACCGAATGTTCACTATCGACTTTCCAGCTAGATCTAGCAGACGATTGAAAAGAAAAAAGTGGTGCCGCGATGCGCTTCCAATTACTTACGAGCTATTCTCAGAGAATTCCTATGCACGAAAAAAAGAATAAAAAGATGAATGAACAGTTTTCTTCTTGAATTAGGCAACTAGTTGGAATTTTCTGATTAATATACATTTCCATTCCTATTCCACTCCAATATTCTCTCCTCTTTCCGTCATTCTTTCCTTTTCATGATCGACGTTGTTTATGACAGGAAACTGTCGGTGCAATATATATATATATATATATATATATATATACATAAAAAAACCGGTTCCAAAACTTTAAAATCAATGAAAAATTCGATCGAATATAAGATGAAAATACATGAACCTTTATAAGGAATATATTGAATAAAAACCAAATATTCATAAATATATTTATATATATATATATATATATATATAATATACACACCTTTTATATATACGTGTACATTATATATATATATTTACTTACTTATTACTACTTTAAAAAGTATATTTTAAAAAATGACAATTTCGAATATATTCAAAAAAAACGATACCAGCTCAGTAGTAATTTTATATATATATATATGTATATTTCTTTAATAAGTTCCTTCCCGAACATCGATGAGAACAGGAGTTTGGCTGTTGTCTATTCCAATGGTTCTAGATTGTTATTATGTGTGGTATGTTTGGTATATGTATTCCTTTACTAATGTATATGTAGTATATATATGTAAAGGTTTATATTGTATTTATTAATTTGTTGAAGATTATTCTTCCGTTTATTTCGAGTAGATTGTGTGAATGGGGTGTGAATGATGTATGTTTTAATGAGTGTGAGACTTGTGAATGCGTGTAGTTTTTTCTGGTGTGTTTAATCGGTGTGAGGCCGGTGAATGTGTTCAATGTATTTCTTTTGTATTTTATTTTTTTTACTTTTAATTTATAATTCAGAAAAAATTATTCATTGTATTATTTTATTTATAAGCCTACACTATAATTGGCTGCTAGTTGTTGTGTGGCTTCATTAAATAAATAAATAAATAAATAAACAATCTAGGTAGAATAACAAAAAAAAAATATATATATGTATATATATACATGTTTAACTTTAAATAAATTGTAAATTAATACAGCAAATAATTAAAATTAAATAAACCCCAATTCAAGTGAGCATTGATATAAATTATAGTGTAGTATAGCTTACATATATATGTTTAATTTTTGTCTCTGTCTGTCTGTCTGTCTCTTTCCCTCCTCCATCTCTCTCTCTCTCTCTCTCTCTCTCTCTATATATATATATATATATATATATATATATATATATATATATAATATTTTTGTATATATGTATATTTTATATATGTATAAGTAAATATATATTATTATTATTACCCATATGAATACGTACATACATACAAAAAGTACAGGTACGTATGAATATGGTGCTTGTATGTATATATGAATACACACAAACATAAATATATAATATATACGTATATATATATATATATGTTTGTGTGTGTCTATATACGCGTGTTGTCATGTATAGCCGGGTTTGTGTAAGCATATTGAAATCATTAATTGCTTACTTTTCACGAGCAAAGTCATAACCGGTCATTAGATTTGCTTGGCTGAATTAGTATGTTCATCGCTTTCAAATACGGCGTCGTTAGAGAAATGTAATTTTATTAACCAACATAACCACGTACATTGAGAAAATGTGAAAAGACTTTCGTGGTATCTACTCGTGTTTATTAGTTTAAGGTGTAGGTTTATTCAATTTAGAACATTATGTGCTCGAGTGCGCAAGGAACGGTAAACCGAAAACAACCCCCCCAAAAAAAACAAAAAACCGAGGGACGTGTTAAGGTTGACTAAATTATTTCGTAACAACACGTCCATTAGGACGACGATTGCTCTTCGAACAACCAATTCGATAATCGATCCGATTTCCTTTGAAAATCTGTTATCGCTTAGCTATGTAGTAATGTAAAAACCTCCTTTCACATTTGTTTTCATATGGAATATTTCTGAAGAAATTACTACATGCGGCGTCATCGGTACACATACTAAATCCTTGATATGTTGGTAGCTGTATGTGTATCGTTTTGAAAAATTACCATTCGATAATCTCGGAATTTGAAGGTATTAGTTGAAGTTAGATTTTTAGTTGACCAATCGAAGATACATTTCGGTCATTCGGATAAATATAAGTGAAAGACGAGCTGTAAAGGAAAAATCACGTATTAATCGCGAATGAAGCTAATAAGTACACGCCGATAAACGACTAAGGAAAAAGAAATGAAAAAATTTCGTCACTTGTGATTGAAAGGTGACATACTGAATGGCGTATTAGCTTAGACGTTTATATTATCTTTATTCCGTGTGCGCACGTATAAACTTATGTATCGTATTTATGCACGGCTCATATAGACGCGCACATGTATGCGACGAGAGAGAGAGAGCTGAGTTAAAGAACCGTGGATATGTCATACAATATTATATCTATTTCAAATAAAGGATCACTGTAACCTATTATTTTCTGACATATCTGTCCCACATATCAAGAACGACACAGGAGTATAAATATATTAGACTGGTTGAATGAAATACACTTCGCTGCAATTAATACCGCGTGAGTTATATTATATATATATATATATATATATATATATATATATATATATATATATATATAATGCATGTATAATGTATATATATAATATATGATATGTATATAAATAATATATATATATATAAAGATAAAAATATTAATGTATATGTCTATTATCATTTATTTTCAATACCCGCGTAGTGTTATTATTATTAAATATTATATAGATTTTTACAAGTGTAACCAAATGCAGTGTAAAAGAATGAATATGTTCACATACGCAGTAGTAGGATTAGTAATAGTGTTAGTTGTAATATGTAAATTATTTAAGCGAAAGTTGTTCGAAAGTAGAACAAGTCTGCACGCATATCTATATTCGATAAATTCCTAATAGATTAGACGATATAGAGAAATGTTAATAACGCGGTACTTTTGCAGCGGTAGAACTTTATGCAAATGAAACATAATTAAAGGCTTAATTTCGTTGAAAACCAAAAAAAAAAAAATGTAATGCAATTCATCAAGTAATAAATAATAAGGTCTAATCAAATCGAAAGTTGATAGCGGACGTCGCCTAGTCGATCCGAACATTGATGGTAAAATTAATGTGTCCTGGTCAAGTTATTGCCATTTATGTGTTTTTTTTTTTACTTTCTCAGCAAACAACATCATTTACCGACAACAAATGGGTGGATAAGCGAGAGGTCTTTTTTTTTAATATTACAAATTGTCATCACTGATAATATTTGAACTCAGGTCGTGCAAGCAGAATGCTCAGCTATTGCTATTACTGCACGAGGATCTTAAAAGGCGAATTAGAAAATATATTTTTCAATTCCGGCTATATAGTAAATACCGATCGAAGAATACGAATGATTATGGAGCTATATAGAAGAAGATTCGAATTGAGACTCTGTCAGTCGTATGTATTAACACATTTTCCGTACAAAATTATAAATTTCGGTAATATTTAAAGACTGCGATAACTAACAGCCGGCTTATCGACATGCAGCAAGTTTTAACGTGCTGCACAGAATGGTGCGTGAAAGTGAAGACATTACTCTAGAGATAATTTTTGAATATGTTGCGTAAATATTTGCACAGTTGAGACATTTCATCCGTTCTTATCGTGAAAATAGACAACTTTGTTTAAAATTTCATGTACGGCATAGTAAACGCCGCGGCTGAAAGGATGAAATAATTCAAACACGAGCTACTATGTATGGACGTAGTACGTATAAAAAGGCTCCATCAACAACTCGATTGACGCAACAAATATGTCGAGTCGACGCTCAGAGGAGTTTTATCGCAGTACGATGGTATCAATTATGATCAACAAGATGATGATCTATGTGTAACAAAGTTGTGTTGGTAGCGCGGTACATACGAACGGGGTATACATATATATATATACGTATACATATATCCGTCCGTTACTTCATTAACACACCTAACACAACAAAACGTGGTTTGATAGACGGGTGTTGGTATATATATATGTGTGTGTGTGTGTGTGTGTGTGTATGTATGTGTGTATATATGTATATATCCCCGTTTGTTCTTTCCGCTCGCTCGCTCATTTTGCGGTGAACTCCCCATATATATCGCGCCAATAGAAGTTTCACTTCAAAAAAATAACCAACGACATTATTATATTGGAAGAACGAGAAATAATTTACTGTTTTCGAATGATGCTCAATGATTTGCGCCGAGTCGATCAATACGTTACGACTTATGAATTTTAAAGTATATACGAGAGTTCTTTTCTTATCAGATTATAATCCAGTAATACGCTTCAATCTGATGCGAACCTGATCGTAACTTTAGCTTTCGAGAACCTCCTCTATCTTAGTATCCGATCTTGTATCCCGGTCTGTTCATTTGGTTTACTTATTGCGTATCTTGTAATAAATAATTAAAAAAAAAAATTATCCCGTTTCTTATTTTAAGCGTAATTAAGTCGAACTTTTTTACATTTCCTATTATGTCAGTACACTTAAAAGACTAATTATTTCTGAATTAGTACGCTATTTGAAATGATCGATAATAAACTCAGTTTGGCTGGGGTTACATAGTCGTCAAACTGGAACGGAAAATAATATAGGCTGCGAAAAGAAACTGGCGTTAACGATGCACCCGGATTCATCGTATATTCTCATCTCGAGTGGCTAATTATCTTCGGTCGTGCCTTCGCTACTAATACTAATAACAGTATTATTATTATTATTACATATACCACTACTTTAACACTATAGACTAGTCTAACTTTATAATTAACCTAATAAAAACAATGTGGGGAAATAAAAGAAACTTAACTAGATTCGTAACCAGGCTATTTTATCATATTCGGCTCTTTTTCACTCTTTGCGTTTTTACGTTTATCGTCTTCGTTATTAATTGTTTCATTCGTTACTTAAAATGACCAGATGTGTTCAGATAGATCTAATTGACAGAAATATGTACGAATGAAAATATTTCAAAATCTTGACACTTTCCCCTTATTCGTTATTTTTATTGTTATCATAGTCATCATTATTACTATTATTATTATTATTATATCTAATTCGCCGTATGCGTATATATATATATTTCGTCAAAGTGAAATAAAATAGAAATTCTGAAAACGTTAAAAATATTCCGTCACTTTCACTGACGGTCGGCTCGATGATTTAATTTAATTAAAGCCGTGCTCTTTGTTTTAGGAGGCGAACGATAATTTATTATTCGAATGTTAATGTTAATAAAATTTATCTGAGAAAGTACGCCACGACGAACTATCGTAGAGATTAGGCTAATCGTTCCTGTAGAAATTTTGGGCACCTTTAAAATTACTGTTAGGAAAATATCGACTTATTTCGGGGTGACATCGTAAATACGATGTTTTTATATTTTATTACATACTATTATTAATAATACAACGTGTTACGTCTCGATTAAAACGATTATTGTTTATTAATGCCCATTCGGAGGTCTCATCAGCGTACGAAATTTTGCTCATTTATTAAACTCTAACATTTACTTTATTTCCCTGCCCTTACTCCGCTTATTACCGTAAATGATCTGATTTAATATGTTTATTGTCGCCTAAGTTTCAAAAACTGTTTTTAGATTACCTTCGATTGTAATAATAGGAAAAATATTTTTATTTTAATTGTAACTTACAATTATTTTAATCGCGCGCGATATATTTCATATAAAAATTAGTACATTCACTACTTTTATTATGAGTTCTGTTTTTTTTTTTAATTTTTGGCCCAGCCACGCCATTTGGCAAGTTTAAACCTTTATCTAGTTAGTGTATTTTACATCTCAACGCCACTATATTTTGATAAATGTATAAAAATTAATTGTAACAGAATACAATGGGTCGGAAACAATTAATTCAATAATCACAGGTAATGTTTGCCACTTTTGTAAAATATTAGAAAACAGCTCATCTCTATACTTTAGAAATTTTGGACAAACCCAAATTTGATATACAGTCGCCAACGTGGCACGTGTCACATGTACCATCCGAAATTATGCCTAATTTTGCAAAATGTGAGGGGAGAGAGATTATGGCCAGTACGTAGTCGAAATAAAGTTGATGTATAATCCCTCGAAACGTTCTGGTACAATTGAAACTATGGCTTACTGGTATTAATTTGTATACGTGTGAATATTATATATATATATATATATATATATACTTATTGTTTGTGTTCTCATATGAGTTTTATTGAAAAAAGGTTATGTTTATAATCTACATTTGAAATATTTGTTATTTATTCTTGCGTTACACGACTAATGTGACTAATTTGAATTTGTATTAAAATTTATCTACTCGTGCACACGATACGCATTTGCGAGCATTATACATCTAATTGTTTACTTTTGTAACTTTATTTTCCCGAAATACATTCATTTATTTACTATCGAATAAATTATTTGGTAGATTACGCCATTAATATACATAAAAGTCAGAAAAAAGTACATTAAGCATTTAAATAATGCGTGCAATAGGTGTTTTGTAAATATACTTTAAGGGTAATATATAGTCATCAGAATTATAAAACATACTCTAACCTTTATCATATTCACTTATTATTTAGTTTTAAATTGACTGTATTGAACATTTTTTTTTTAATTATTTTATTTATAGACACTCGATTGATCATTTTAAAGTCGGTTATAAACTATTTATTAAGTTAGCGTCTGTACGATATTGTAAAAGATTTTTAACTTTGTTCGGATTATCTTGGAGTATTGTTTTTATTGTGTCCGAGTTTAGATTTTTACACTTTTGCTTCTGTATTTTGTGCATTCTAATAGTATGTATAGTTTATATTTAATTGCGAATTGCATTCGTGGCAGATGGATATAGTGCCCGTTGAGTAGGTGTTGTAAAGTAACGTGTGTCCTGTGCGTAGTTTAGCTGTTTTTTCGGATTTTCTCTCTTTCTGGTCTGCTGTTTTCCAGTTTCCTAATCTCGGCTTAATTTGATACAAGTGTGTATGTGCACATTGGGTTTGCGCGAGCTTTACCGGAATGATACAAAATATTTCGAAATAAAATCGTAGGAATAACAACAGGTCCACCGTGATAACTGCCGCAAGCGTGTACATAATAGTTAAACATTCCGTATTGATTAAACAATCGCTAAATAATACCCGATGACCTGTTGAAATTAAAATCGCGGTAAACTTTTCGATGTTATTTAGGATCACAGCTACGCTGCGAATATCATTATTTCTTTCGTAACGATACTCAATCGTCGATAGATTATGAAAAGCAAATATATACTACGACGATCGTCGCATATATTGCACCTATATAAACTAATTTATAAAAAAAAAAATACCGATTAAAAATGTTTATATGATAACTAATCATTAAAGCTTTAATTTTATATGAACGGTCTGCACAGATATACGTGTACATTATGAATATGTATAAAATCTAACAGACTGAGTAACACCTTGTTAGTATAATGCTATATAGAGCACTTGAAAAAATGGAGAGAATAAAGCGTTTGATTATTGGTTTAGTGCTAGTTTTGGTGCTGTTCCTAGTGACTGAAGAAAAAAAAATCTGTAGTTAGATCCGGAGAAAAAGACTGAAAATTAATTAAAGTAGAAACGTTCGCAATAAAGTATTAACATTATATATATATATATTAGCAAACCAGTCTTAGGACTGATGACTACATGATGATGATGATGATATATATAATCATGCAAAATTCAAGAAGTCGCCAAAAGGACAACGCAAGTAATTTAACAGATAATAAATATTATAATTTGTACATATTTCGCTTTGTATTAGATTTTTAATCTAATAATTTTTATTTTTATTTTCTCATTAAAATTATCATATTTGTTTAATTCGTACGCAAACATTACAACGCGTTAAATAAAATACGTTTTAAATAATCTGAAGTTTATTTAAATTAATTACTACAAAGTATATAGTATAATTAAATTACAAGTCATTTAATTTATACGAATTGCTTCTAAAAACACAACAAAATATATTTCGATAGCCTTGTCAGTAGTTATATATATATATCCTCTCATTATATATATATATATATATATATATATATATATATATATAATATATATAATAAAAATAAATCAAGTTTTTGTTAATTACGTCTAATTAAAATACATTCGGTTAAACGAAACTGCAACTATAAGAATCATTTTTTTGTGAGACTCGAATATAGAATGAATATTATAATCAATTTATTTTTAAAATAATAACTATCGATCGCTCATTATAATAACGCGCGTTATTTATAAAGACAGTCTCTCTCTCTATAAACCAATTTATATGTAACGTTTTTGGTAAGACTGTTAATTTATATGTAAGGTTTTTTCTATATGTGTGAAAATGACGTGATTGCCGAAAAGCTTCGCGTTAATAAAATAATTTTTATAGCGATTAATTCTGTTTTTATTTTCTTTTGTTAATCTGTATAATCCGCTACCTGTTAATCCAGAATATATTACTACCGGCTGTTTGCACGACAATCTACTAATTTTTCGCACTTCCGTCAAGTTATTTCGATTATTAACAGGTGTGTTTATTAATGGACTGGAAAAACGATAATTTTAGTTCGAGCAATTTTCTGCCTCGAAGGCCTGTCTTGACATACGAGGTGCAGCTACGGAGTTGTCTAAAGCCGATGAATGTGTAAAAATTATACAGACTGTCCAAAATAAAATTCTTCGGCTAATAATAAATGCGCCTTGGTATGTAGCAAATCATATAATTCGCCGTGATTTTTTATGGAGCCATGACGTTTCCCAAATAGTCTTGCATCAGGGCTAACAGCCGGGGTGATGTAATTTAAGACGTAGAAAATTTCTAGACCTAATTTAAGATCGCTGTTACTGGGTTGTGCTATTCCTTCCCTATTATGTCATTTTCCCTAAATCCCGTTAAATGATCTCGTTGGTCAGCTTGTCGTAAATACGAATGAGAAACCAAAAATGGTCCACTGTTTGAATTACGACTACGTGACGGATTTAGTCTGTAAAAGTAGTTCTTTCATCGATTAAAAAAATAATTCGTTATTCGCGGAATAATTAAGTGCAGGCTTGTTTTATACAATAGTAACAATTAAGCTCTTTTAGTAATCTATGTACAGAGTGTTTAAAATCAATAGAATAATTACTGTTTTAACCTTTTTATGACGTTTATTATTTTAAATAGTAAGATGGCGACTACGAGTATATATATATATATAGTTTTCTCAGCGAGATAAGCGTCCATTGTTAGCGTCCTTGAAAAAGAAATGAACCAGATTTAAATAATAGATAGAAAGAACCGAGGTTAAATCATTGAAGATAAACCACTGTATGAAATAACTTGTGACAAACGGAAACTCACAATACGTGTATAGTATTGTGCACCTACACACATATAAATATATAAATGTGTATATATATATATAATAAATGTATATAACGCGAAAACATTTTCCTAAAGCGCGATTTTTCAAATATTATCGTGGACAAGTTTGGTCGGGTATTTACGTACGTAAAAATTTTAGTGATGGAATCATCATTGTGTTCATCTTGTCTGTAGAATAATATTTAAAACGCCCTGAATATATGTATAATTACAATTTAAAAGGGAAAACGGAGTTTTGTTGTAAAAATAATTAAAATGCTTCGTAATAAAAAGGAAAAAACCAAAAGAACAAAAAAACTTGATGGAACAAATGGACATATTATACATATACGCACTCTATAGGTGGCTATAATAAGCTGGACTTGTTAGTGAAAGTAATATCGTATTGCGTTGCAATAACCAGCAACATGCGTTAAACGTCGGAATTTAATGAAATCAACTGCCTACACACGTATACACGTGTTTGCCGGGATTTTTATAGAGCCCGTTGCTAAGTAACAAAAACCTGCGGATTACCAAGGTGCGGTCGTCAAACTAAATTAACCGGCCTTCCTGGGCTCGTCAAAAATAAAGATGACACGGGCACGCGTTTGGTTTACAATTAAATTTAAATTAAATTTAAAAACATCAAGGAATGCGCGAGATTTCATTTTCAGTACTTGTTCGTAATCTTACATTGTATACTTTAAATGCTCGTCTTGCCAGCGATGATTACGTTAGAATAAAAGTAAAATTCAACACGCCGAGTTCTTAGTTGTGTTTTCAATTCCGTGCAATCTAAAACGTTCAGAATAGTTGGAAGAGACTATACGAAACTCAGTGGCATAGCATTCGGAAGATACGAAAGATTTTATGGAAAACAAAATGAAAAAGGAATGTGGAACATACGACACATTCTAATTTAGTGCTTGACTCGTGGAATGAAGTTAATGGATTTAGCTAGAAAACAACGGAAGACACTCGATAGAATTAGTTCTGGGCAGAGAATATGAAGTTATCTAGTGCAGAAATGGGGTATAAAAGACGAAAAATGCACCATATATTAGAAGATTATGGTGAATTTTCACCTGTAGGTTTAACGTTCTATTATTAACGACGGAACCATAGACTGGCTAACAAATTTAAAGTTAGAGTTATGACGGGAATTTTGCACAATTGTATATAATTGAAGAATTTTAAAACGAACATCGCATTAAAAAGCTCTTCGGATGTGGAACATGCGCGCAAAAAACAGCAGCTGTAAGAATCTCTTGCAAAAAGTTTTCATGCGAACTTTTATTGCTATAAGAAGAACTTTATAAAATGGGACAAAATTGCGGCAATGAATGACGACTACGCCTTTATGCAGGCGTAAATTATTCGGATTATTTGAAATCACAAAGGTAAACGAAGATAATGATGAGGAAATGATTATTTCCTAAAATTTTGGACATAATAATAATAATAATAATAATAATTCAATTAAATTCAAGTTATTATTACCATATTTCATTAACAAATATAAAATCAGAATCGGAATATGTGCATAAGCAGCGCGAGAGCCAGTAACCAATTACAACATTTTACAAACCCAGTACTATAAACGAAATTTATATGTAAAACTTATAAAATGCTCTTTAATAAATTAATTAATAATATTCTGTACAAATTAAATTAAAATCATCACGATGCGCGCGAAAAATAATAATAAAATTAAACGTAACCAAAGGATACAAAACTAATTTACCTAATTGAAGATGTACACACACATACAAAAATTAATAACCGTACGTATAAGACGTTGATGTTATTATATAGACATCGTTTCCACTTAGTACATGCATACAAATAATCGTATAAACTCAACATATGGGCACACGTAAACATATAAAAACTTAATTCGTACCTACACACACGAACATTTATGTAGCCACGAACTGTCATACGTATTGTCAAAGCACATGGTAATTAGACCTATATTTATGAATGTTTATATATATATATATATATATATATATATATAATTATATATAAGTAAAGAAGGTTCTACTAACTCAAAAATTGATGAGAGACATCGTCTAAACTATTTACGTCGTTGATTGACGGGGAAGTGGGTAAGCGATAAAACAACGAGGGGAAGCTTGTTGTTGACATACTTAGCTTCAGAATTACTTTCTAACAGGCTCATACTCATTTTCGGAAATGGGTATCTGAGTTGACTAGAGATTCTTTTTGTCATCATAAATTGCTGCCCAATTCGTGTTGTGTAAACAAAATGAAAAATACTTACGTCCATAATGACATGTTGCATATACCATCTAGAAATGTTTAATCCGATTAAAGGTTTATAGAAAGCGTTAAATACGTTAATTCAAATCTATATATTGCGCTTTTTTGAAACTCAGGTTTTATTCTACATAAAATTGTACAGTTTCGAGTTTGCTCAAAATGAACAATGAAATTTGACATAAATAAATTATTAAATTACATAGTATATGTGTATATACGTGTGTGTGTGCGTTAGTGTTCATTTAATTTCATCATATTCCTTCAGTTTTGTTTGTAATTTTTTTTTATTATCAATTAAGTATATATGTCACGGATTTGTAGTACACATTGTTGTCGTTTGTTTCAGAACTATCATCGATCGACCTGTCTCACTCATCGGTGTCAGCGACTGGATATGTTAAATATGTTTTTACCGAAATAATGTGTTATTATTTAATACGCTGTTAATAATTTCTGTATAGAAATATTTTGTACATTTAAAAATTAATAGCCTTTGCGATCATGTTATAAGCGATCATTATAACTGAATTATTTTAAAATAAACGAACTTGAGGACGAAATAATACGAAATAAAAATAATTTATTCTCACAGTTCTGGAGCGTAATATACTCCTTTTGCTTCTTATTCTAGATATTTTCCATCTCTATAGTCGCGTACTTTCACCTTAATACGGTCTCATTATTCGATATGTTGGGCGCCAATTACATGCATATATACACACACGCATGTGTATATATATATATATATATATACACACCAATTTGACGTGATACATGCACTAATAGTTACAGTCGACGAAGGACTCTTGCTGATTGTTATAATGGGTTCCACACGTGCATGTCAATGCGTTATAGATATTTTGAAAATGAATGCACACTGTAACAATCAACTTTCGTCGATTACTCTGATTCGTACGACCGTAATGGTATATCTCGTTTATTGATGAACAAAGCAGGATATTTCACACCTATTTAATGCGATAATTTTGTTCCACATCTCGCTATATGTAGTATACATAGATGGAAATAAATTGAAATGTATATCACTACGGATAAGTTTGTGCAACATGTATCACTTTCGAAATTATCTTATTTTAAATTTTACTAATTTGCTTTACACCTTATTTTTTTCGAATTTAGTTATAAATAACCCTTATATAAATGACGTTATTAGAATTGATAAATTAATTTCCCGTTTTAAATATCACGTTCCTATTACGTTACATTAATTTTCGACGTAGAGATGATAAAAATATTCAATTCTGTCGTTTTGTATATCCAGTTTAGACAAAAAATTATAATACGCGAATAAAAAGACATTGTATATATATATATATATATATATATATATATATATAATATATATATACATATATATATCAATAATGAAAGTAATAGCTAAATTTACCACGTAAAATTTGGAGTACATTTTCATTTGTGCTCGTATTTTACGTTAAAACTTTTCGAAATTGAAAGATTAAATTTGTTAACACTATGCTTAATATTTATTTGTGCGTGCTTGAAAATGACGTAATTGTCAAAAAGCTTCGCGATAAAAAACTTTTAGTAATTATTCGTGTTATATTTTGTTTGGTTTATAATTAATAAAATCACTACTCTCCAATATATTCAACTATACTTATCCTACTGAATTTTAAAGTTGTAGAATCGATAAATTAATTTCACATACATATTGGATATGAATATTTTTGAACGTAGACACGACTAAAATACTACGTCCTGTCTTTAATCCTGTTTAGATAAATTTATTTTTACATCTTCTTACGAATGTATTCAATTTAATTTACATATGCGAAATAACTGTTACGCTTAAATTTTTTTCAGCCCGTTTCAATTATGTTCAAAAAACAAAATTATACAGCTAACTAATCTAAAATAACAGATTGAACTATTTACGAAAAAAAAAAAATGAAAAGACGAAGACCTAAAATCAGGTGGGAGGATAACATCGTTAAAACGCTAAAACATAAGCACCATCGGGTGGCTCATGACAAGCTAGAATGGATTCGATTGAAGACACAGACTGCTCGTTTTCAGGGCTAGAATTTTAATGTTGACGTATTGGAGAGTAGTGATTTTATGAATTAACAAAATAAAAACAATGTTAGTCGCTATAAAATTTATTATATGCAAAGCTTTTCGACTATAACGTGATTTTCGAGCAAAAGCTTTGCGTACATAAAATAAATTTTATAGTTATTTATATTTGTTTTGTTAATTATTTAACAACAGTTTTTAATATAGTGTTTTATTATTTCGTTTACGAGTAATAATAAATCAATAAATCAAAATTCGAATGAAGCAATTCTTTACCATGTTTACAGAAATGGCGTTATTTATGAGATAGGAAATCGATGAAAAATGTTAACTTTCTTCGTTTATAGTACGCATAAAACGATCTTCTATGAATTTTATTATATTTGCATATACATCGATATTGTCGTGTGATTACGTTATTATAAATATAGTTTTTTTTCTATATTAAATATCATTATTATCGAATTAAATTACAACTAACGCTAAATATAGGCAGGAAAAGATAAATACGTCAAGCAATAGGGACCGAGTTGGTAAAGTTTTCTCCAGCAAAATTTTCCCCGTCTAATTTATTCTCCAGCAATTTTCTTCATCAAAATCCCACCCCCAGCAAATTTGTTCAAATTCGACAGAAAAGGACGAAGGAAGAAATTTAAGTAATGTCCTCCGTAAGGAGAAAGGAGGAAAGGAACTTAATTATGGCATGGAAGACAATGAGGATTAGCGCACGGTGAAACCCAAGTTCTGTTAAGATATGGGTGATTGAGTAATTAACCGATTGAGAATATATATGAAGTATTATGTAGGAATCAATGGTGAGTACGAGGGATAGTGAATTAAGACATGAAAGATTAAGAGGATAATACATCGAAGCGAAAGTTCCGTTGATAAGATACGCGTGTGATATTAAATAAATCGATCCATATAATATTACGTATTGTATGCGGCGGCGGCAAAGTGGTGTTAACGAACACATCCGAATCAGCGATGCCGAATAATTTTATTAGCAGATGGGGTTAATGATTGTTAGCTAATTGAGTTTACGTTGTTTTGATCATTTTTCGTTTTAATTAAGGTGCGGAGTTGAAACACAGAGTTTTACCAAACGGAACAGTTAGAAGAATTTGGAAAACTGGAAAGGTACCACGAAATAATTATACTTAATATCAGGATCGCAAGACGATTTCACGGATGACACAACAAACAAGATTAGCGGATGTTATGGAACAAATCGCTAGGCTAAAGTGGAGTTGAGCAGGACATATCGCAAGACAAAACAATGATAGCTAGTGGTATTCGATCGACAGTCGTCGTACGTTGTGTACGGTCCATAACTAGGTGAAGGGATGATATTGTAAAAAGAACAGAAATTCATTAGATTCGAGTCACACAAAATAGACGACGTTGAAAATGTTTGAAAGAATGCCTACACCCAGCAGTGGGTTGATATAGGCATTACGTTATATCGATATATATATATATATAAACTAAAGTAATGATCGTCGATGGTAAAAGCAAAACAGAGAATCCACAAAGCTTAGGTGGCCTCCTAGTAGTGGATAAGTTTGTTTACTCGGGGTCACTTATAGTAAAAAAATGGTGATTCAACAGATGGGATTAAAAGGCGAATAATGAGAGCAAAGGTTGCACTAACTCGATTAAGAAGCATCTGGAAAAGGCATGGCATAACGATGATCACCAAAACGCACCTAATAAAAACGTTAATGTTCTCCGTATATATGCATCTGAGTGCTGGAGGAAGAGACAGATGTTCGAAAATGTATTTCTGGCGGCGAATGCTGAGAGTGCCGTGGACAGCGAAGAGAATAAACATGTCAATACTGGAAATAATCCAAATCCTCTATTACGAGACATCGTTAAAAAAAACGTACATTTCTTTGACCATATCATGCGACGGAACAATCTAGAAAAATTGATAATGTTAGGTGTGGATGAAGGTCGCAGGCGAATATGTGGACAATGTTAAAATGATAACTGGTGCCAGTTCACTACAGTAAATGATAGATGCGCCCGGAACAGGGAGATTTACACGAAACAATAAATCGAATCATAATATCACGATGCTGCCCACGACAATGACGATACATATATTTAAATGATAAGGTGTATTAAAATATCTTACGTCGTAATACGAACGCGTATAAAAAGATCTAGATTATTATTATTTTTTTATTTGAATTGTAAATTTCCGAAGTATTAAAATTACCGTATAATTTTAGTTAATAATAAAAATGGACGTAGAACTTACCAATTTTTTCTTATCTTGTTTTTAACGCGATCTTTGTACAGCGTGATTTATAGGTCACTCTAACGTGAAACACGAGATGAACTAGACGAATAGTATCGTCTAAATTACGAACAACGCGCACCAAAGACAGACTTGTAGATTTGAAGAAAAAAATATTCGATCGTCGATTTGTTATTAATACGCGCACTAAATGATATTATTATCGTCGTGGAATCGATAACACAAGTAGAAAAGAGACAAACGGGTGTAGCGAACTCGGGGAAAGTGACCGATCTTGTCAAATGATTAGCCGTCGGCTAACTTACCTATATATATATATAAATTATATATATACATATGTATACATAGAAAGCGCTTTTTCTGATTGAGTAGCAACGTAGATGCGGAACTTAAAAACTAGATTTCGTCGATAGCGAACTTACGGATATGATGCAACCGAGTATTTATCCTAATTTCGTTGCAGAATTGATCATACATTAAAGGATGTGATATCGTCATCGTTATTCGTCTCACACGAGAAATGTCCTTGCGTAGTGAAAAATGGGCGCGATATTGAGAATGCGGTTCGATACACCTACACCGACTGATGCGTGACGATTCAAATCTTCGATTTTTTTTCTACTTTTGTTTATTAATTCCTTTTCCTTCACTTTGTTTTTCTGTATTCTTTTTGCCGTTCTTATATCGAGAACTTATAGCCGGATTTATAAATAAATAAACAACAAACTAAATTTCTACATATAATAAAAAAATACTACTAAGCTTTTCCGTTATTAATCCATTATCGAGTGGACGTGAAAAAAAATAAATGAAAATTTAAATTGTTTTTGAAATGTACGTGTACAGACGGGAATATCGTACAGATACCGCGTCACAAACACGGAAGTTCTTATAACGAAATGGTCTCCAGACATCCAGAAAAATACTATCTTCTGCAACTCTGTACGGTAAGATGAAATTACAGAGAAGATCGCGTAGAAGATAAATGTCCTCACTAACAGTTATGAGGGGCGGGTCGTGCGCGTGTATCACAGTCTAACTATACGAAGCTGCAAAATCAAAATACAATTTATTAAAAAAAAATATAAAAGGAGAAAACGTAAGAAAATACCTTAAATGTACAATATAATAACTGGATCGGGGTCTCACATTTACTAAACATGCCGAGTATGCCTGCAATAAGACTCACGCGGCTCTGTTTAAGCTATACCCGATATTTAATAAACGTTGTTACGTCAGCTCGGAAAATAAATTAAAAATCTACAAAACTATAATCAGAACAATTATTACGCTTGTCCCATATGGTCATTTACTAGCCGTTCTAACTTAGCAAAGTTACAGAATATGTGCTGCAGAATAATTCTAAATCTTCCAGTCTATTTAAAGATTGAACACATTCACAAGGCATTGAAGTTATCATATATACACGAGGTCGTCGAACAAAAAACAATTTTTTTTTTTTGATAGCTGTGCCTGTAGTCAGTATTCATTTATTAAAGTCATAGGGGGATTATACACGTACAAGTTTGCAACTAAAATATAAACGCTATAAACACAAAAGAGTTAAACACACGCTATTACACAGCTGGTATTATCTTTTGTCGATTTTTTCCCTCTTTTGTGTATAATTCGCGTAAAAGTTATTGTTTATCCTATTAACGTTAAATATTTATAAATTTATATATAGGTGTAGCTTTTTGATAGGTATGCAGGTTTTGTTATTTCCTGTATTTTTATTTTAGTTAAATGAGCAACTGGGCATACTTTTTTTAAAAAAAACTAGTATATAAGAACTGTATTCGGAATATATTATTATTTTCGTTATTTTTTTTTTGTAACATATATTTATATTTTGTAAATACACTTTTATCTATAACTAATAGCAAAGTGAAAAAACAGTAATTTATAAAATAATCTGATATGTAGCAAAAATAACTTCTTCTTCTTCTGGTACAACCCGATTCGGGTAATTGTTTAACCATCAGCATGCATCGAATGGACAATCTGTTGTAGCCGGTTCTTATTTCTTGCTATTTTGACCAATTCTTCTGTTTCATTGATTCCGGTCCATTTTTTTATCGACGTAAACAATTACGCTAAATAGCCGGAAAAATAAAAACATTCCGCCTAATATAAAAATTAGTTAAATAATTCAAACTAATTTTTCATAAAAATTTATCGTCGAATTTAATAAATTATTTTTATCTCTTTCTTTTGTTATTTCCATTTTTTCCGGTAGTTTTATTTTTTTTTATATATATATAATAATAACGTTTTTTTCTAACTGTAAAATTTTTATAATTTTAGTTAATATTATCGTTTTTTTATGTTTTTCAAGTAATAATTTTCATCATTGTTCGTACACGAATATAAATGTTCTTACCTTTGTAGTACTATTTTTCGCGTTGATTACAACTTTTATACTAGTGAATTTTTAAATTTATTTTTTTATATTAAAATTTAGTGATTTTAATTACTTTTTCTTTGTTTATTTATTTCCTAAAAATCGCTACGTTCCGCACTGTTCAAATTACGGAAATAGCGAATTCTCGATACACGCGTGGTATTATATAGAAATAGCTTTATACATTTTTTTTTAATGTTTAGTTAAAAGAAACATCGCGAAAGTGATCATAAAATACAGATTCTTGTAATTATCAACTTATCGTTAACTATAAATATTTTAAAGTTAAATTATTTCTAAACACATTGATTTTTGTTTTATTAATTTATTAATTTATTAATTTTTGTTTCCTCAGTGTGTCTGTTTTTTCTGTAGAGGTTTTTTGTCATATTTTCCTGCATTACTTTCTTTAAATAATTTCAAAAGTATACGTTTTGTAATTATACATATTTGGAGTTGCTAAGGTTTATGTATAGGTACTTAACTTTAAGTTATGAAAGAAAATTGTTTTCAGTTTATGTGTAAAAATATAATAAAAAATTTTTCATTTCATTTTTTTTTATATTTTTCGTAAATTGTATATATTTTTATATTTGATTTCTAATGTCCACTCGGTAATAGCTTAATAGCTGAAAAGTTTTGCGATCTTTTTATAAATAAAAATTTTGTAATTTTGACTACTTTTTTGTTTATTTTCTTTTTTTTAAAAATAACTACGTTCCGCACTGGTCAAATTATTTTTATATTATTTCGGTTTTTTATTTTTTCGACGATGTTCGCATTTTTTAATATTTAAAACATAAATAACGACGTGGTACGCCGTTCATTTTTTTTTTAATTAATCAAATTCGCATTACATTTATAATTACCGACATAAATTACTTGAAATAAATTTACATCTTTAAAAAAAAAACCATGTAACTCGGCGAGAATTAACAGTTTAGTGATTAATAAGATAAATGTTACCTAAAAGCAAACTATAACGGTTTCATTTATTTTCAAATTGCTTATATCAGTACCGACGCATACAGATATAAGTTATCGGTAATTATCGAGTGAAACCCTGCTTTTACTGAAAAATGCCTACTGAATGATATGACTAATTGAAGTATAAACTCTCGTCAATTCGAAAGTTGATGGGAAACGTCGTCTAACCTATCCTCATCAGTTTGAAAAGTTGGCAGAGGACCGATCAAAAGGTACATCCCGGTCAACGAATACGAGGTCTTTTTAAGAAGAAAAATTCTCGTTTCCAGTAGGATTCGAACTCGATTTGAGCGAGCATTCCACACGAGACTATTTATATTACGACTAATTAATCAATTCGAGATTAAAAAATAAAATTGATCCGCGATAAATAGTTGAAAACGTTATATTACTATTATTGAGATTTTTGAGCGAAATATTTTATACTTATTATTTTCTTATTTGTATATTGAATTCGTGCGTTAAGCGTGACGAATAATAATGAGAAATTAAAATTTTCCACAATCGAAATTGTATTAATATCGACGTTTGTAATCGAAATAATGTTAATCGATACTTTCATTATTACCGTTTATATTATTTATTTTTTATTACTTCAGGTGTTGTTTATTTAGTTATACGTACTACTAAATATGGTTCATTCGCCGTGTCACATGCAAACGTAACGTCTCACCGGAAATCCTTATTACGTATTGTAAACCGATTTCACTTTCACAACGATGTTGATGATGTTAATCGATTTGTAAATTGACGTCAAATGAAATCCGGGTGTAATTTCAAACGATGCGTAATATTTGAGCGAAAGCATTATGTTGGTAAAAATTTCGAAATTAATTTTAAGCGTTCGACAAACATATCCGATCGAAAACATAATTTACTTAACTATAGGAGAGGCTACTTTCGATATAATATTCTTCAGATCGGAGGATATTTAAAGTGAGGTCGCGATATCATCGAAAAAAAAAATTAATTACGTTGTAATTTTATCAGCTGTTAATTGGTAATAGAAAGAATAGCCTAGCATACGAATTTATCGTATGTTATGTAGAACCAGCTTAATCGAATTAAATATTTCAAATGCGTTCGTAAATTTCCGTCATATATACATATATATATATATATATATATATATATATATATATATATATATATATATATATATATATATATATATATATATATAAAATATAAAATAATATAAGCGAATTATTACGATAAAAGTTATTAAAATCAATTTATAAAATAAATAATTATTATAACGTTTAATTATTTTCCATACGATGGACGGTAGAACGTATCGAATTTTGACACATAAACAAATAGTACTAAAAATTCAAATATCAATTATAAGTTATAAATAAAATAAAATCGTAACACAGTTTAATCATTAAAACTTTTTTATTGCAAAGCTTTTCGACAGGTACGTCATTTTCAAGAATAAATAGTAATAATTTCTCCTTTATCTGGAGGCACAAATCGTGATTCCTACCCCCTTCTTCAAAAGTGAAGGTTAGTGTTGGACTTTCGCAGTTCAATAGCGTTTCAAAATATTCTGCTAATAATTTACAATTTTCTTTGTTACTAAATGCCATCTATTGATCTTTGTCTTTGAACATAAGACACGGGTATATAAATTTATTTACACTTTGTTTGAATGAGTTTATAAAAATCTCTTGTGTTATTCTTCTGGAAATCTTGTTCGATTCTACATAGCTGATCACTGTGATATTTTCCTTTCACATTTCTGATGATCTTCCCTACCTCTTTCCTCGTTTCTATGAAATATGCCTTATTATTTACGTTTTTATTTGAATTACACTTTTCCATGCATGTTGCCTTTTTATAACGACCTTTTCACATTCATAGTTCCACCAACGAATGTTTTCTTACTTTTGTTAAGCTAAGTGTTTCTTTAGCGGTTTGAACCAATACCTCTTTTAATTGTTCCCAATTCTCCGGATTTCTAGTCTCTAATTTGTCCTTAAATTCAGATCCTTTTTTTAAACTTCATTCTATCATACTTGTTCATTTTTGTTTTAATTTGTTTCCTTGTATTCCTAGGTTGAAATTTAATTTTAATTTTAGAAAAATGGTCTGAATCTATATGATCATTTCTTACAACTTTTACATTTTGTATCTCCTTTGTGGATACTTTAGACACCGCCACATGGTCTGTTTGAAATTAACCTAACTTTGAATTTGGAGACGTACGTGTTTTCTGTTTCCTTAGCAGATGTTTAAAAGTTGTGGATTTCATAATCAGGTTGGCAGCTTTACACAGATCTATTAGTCTTTCTCCATTCTTGTTATTCCTTAAATGTGCTGGGTATCTTCCAACAATCTCTCTGTACTTATTTTCTCTGCCTATCTGTGCATTAAAATCTCCCACGAATACAGTTGTGTGTTTGTTGAGGATGTTATAAGGACTTCTTCCAATTCTTCCCAAAAAATATCTGCTTCTTTTTTATTTGTTCGATTTTTTTTTGATTTATTGGAGCATGCGCATCGATTGACGTGTATATTTTATTTGTGCATACAATACTCAGTAAAGAAATTCTACTGTTAAATGATTGGAAATCCACGACAGAATCCAGGATACGGCAACTGACTACAAAAGTTGAATACGCAGCGTTGTTTGTTTCTATTTTTCCTAATTTTCCTTTGAATTTGCTGCAATATTGTTAATTTAATTTGATTAATGTATTAGTACTTCTATTTAAAATGAAATGAATTTTGATTAATTAAATATTTTTATATTTATATGTGTCTAAGTTTCTTTGACCATTATTATTATTACTTTTACATACACGTTGGAGAAAAATGCGCTTACTATTATTAATAATGATTATTATTATTATTATTTAATTTCGATAAATAATTGTGATTCAGTTGTATATTTTATAATTTAATTTCATTATTTTTTTAGTCTTTCACGCGCGCAGTTGTGACGCTAACGAGCAACTCATTAAAAGTACTTACTATTTTATTTATACTCGAAAAATTACTAAATAAATTTGATTTCGTATAGAATGTTGTCACAGTAAATTGTGGTTTAGATCAAAACTTAAAATAAAACTCAACAGTGAATGGTGAGAAGTATTGTAAAGATGTTTCGATATATATCTAAATTTCTGTTTATATTTATGCGGATATTGTTTAAAAGATATAGTGATTTCGTTCTTATAATTGTGAAGTTGAGAAGTTTATTTGTAGAATATTCCAGAGTATATACCTATATTTTTTTTCTTATTTTATTTACCACGTAATTATATATATATATATATATATATATATATATATATATATATATATATATATATATAATTCAAGTTGGCTGCATTAGATCGTTACAAATAACTGACCTATTAAACATGAGAAAGTATCAAACCATATGGTTAGTAGGTAGAAAGATAAACGGATATGTTATATCTTCCTTACTTTTGAAAACCAGAATCAGATACAAGTGCAAGTTTGTATATGCACATATGCACATTCGTAAACGGAAATGTATATGTACGCTATATGCGAGACGATACATGTAGGTGTGCTGATATACGTCAAACTTCAAAGTGAAAAATTATTTCATATTTCTGTCTAATGCAAGTTACTTTCATTTTCTTTTCGTCTATTGTTTGATAGTATTGTTTGAAGTGTATTCGCTCATCGCTGCCAAGGTTATCCGAAAAATATGTGATAGACTAATCGACTTTTTTAATAATACCATATAAACGTATGTACTGCATGTTGTTCTTTTTCTTGGATTATGTGACACATGCGATGGGATTGGAGAAATTAAACACAAAAACACTATAACATTAAACCGATTATTAAAAATTATATTCGTCAAGTGACGTAAAATATATTCATTTTTTCTTTTGTTTTACCAAACAATTACAACTGAACTGATCGGATTGCTATACACGATTACCATGTTACCAATAACCATTTAATATTTAGATTCCTCAGTATTTATTAATTAAAATTGTCTTTTAACAAATCACTTTAAAATTTTAATTATTTTGGTTGTAAATTAATATTTTTGAAAAAGTTCAGTTATCGATATATCAAATCAAAACAGAGAAATTAAATTAACTGGATTTTAGTTTTGGTTAAAAAATTTTGATGGTGTTTCCTTATTGTAATTTCTATTTTTATAATTCTGGAACATGGTAATAAAGTCTCTTTTGCAGTATTTCTTTAAAAAAAGAGTAAACATGTATTTTGTTAACAGTTATCATACTGTTAATCTTGAACAAGCTTATTTACATACAAAACACTTTTGCGAATGTGAGTATGTTTTGTAAAGATGTTTAGTATTATAGCTGTTTGTACTTGTGTTTGTGTAATAAAATACGATGTGCTTTTAGCGAAAAAGCTGCCGCCAGATGTAAATGTAGAAGGTGTATTTGCTTGTAATCAGTTAGACCTAGAAGAAATTAACGTATATGGATTCGACTACGATTATACATTAGCATGCTATAAACATTCAATGGGATACACCTTGTATGGTTTAGGACGTGATGTATTAATTAATAAATATAAGGTAAACTATTATGCTATTATATTTCTGAATTTTCACAGTTATTAACAATCAATTATACGATTGAAAACAAACTACAATTCACAAAATCAACGGTAGTAATAAATGGAATGAAGTATTTATATTTTGTATTGGCAATTTGTTTCAAGTAAAATCGAGCATGTAAAAATAATCCTTTGTTTTAATTTATTCATAATAAGAATTTACATAAGTTCAATGTTTACATTATGATATTAAAAAACAATTTTAATAAATCAAGCTGTATAACTCGTTCCTAATCTTACCTAGGCTCGCATGCCAATTGTAGTTATACTGCTTTTAAAGACTAATATATCCACTATTTAATTATTTTACTCTTTTCAAACATATGTCTTAACATATCTATTTTAAAATATTTTTTTAATCATTACATGTGTTGACAATTCCGTATATATTGTGTGTGTGTGCTCGTAAAATTAATTTGTAATTTATTTATGCACAGTATCCTAGTGCTATTATGAATTTGGATTATGATCCCAATTTTGCAATTAGAGGCTTGCATTATGATATTAAAAAGGGCCTTTTAATGAAATTGGATTCATTTATTCAAATAAGCCCTGGAACTGTATTTCGTGGCACAACACGTGTTCTCGAAGATAAAGTTACAAATATATATAGAAGTAGGAAAATACCACTTCGTTATATGGATCCTACATCTGATTATCAGGTAAATAACTTCGCTAGGTATTTTAATTTATTCTTCTTACACTTACTTAATCGTCGTATATTAATTGAGATACAAAATTATTTTCAAGTGTGCTATATCTAGTATGCTAGATAAAACTTATAAATCAAAATGTGATACGTTTGTAATATTATAGCATTAATACATTTTCTATAATTTGTATGAATTATTACTTTTTTAATATCATGGGACATATATGTACGAGCATAAAATATTATATTTGATTTCATTAAATATATGTTGCTTTTGTACTAGTAAAATATATTCAAATTGATTTTGTTAATAGCTAGATTCCCCTAAGATGGTACAGTTTTCCGATTTATTCTCAGTTCCGGAAATAAGTTTGTTATGTAATGTTGCAGAATATTTTGAACAAAATCAAATTGATTATAATCCAGAAGTGTTATATTTTGATATAAAAGTAACTTAACGTCAGATTTTCATGTTTTAAAATTAACAGTTTATTTAGTTTGTTCTTTATAGTGTGTTTTACAAAAAGTCACGCATGTCCTTTAAATTTTAACACATTTGATATCACTGTAATTAATTACGAAATATTCTTTATTAACTATAAAGTTAGAGTTTATGCATTGTACAAGTTTTTTGTATTTCATTTAACTATTTTAATAATTTGTTACAGGGAGTTGATTGATTGAATTAATATCCTAGTTTATATATTCAGTAGAAATTCCATTTAACATTTGGAAAAAGGTTACCATTAATTTTATCTTTTTTTTTTAATAATCGTTTACACACACACACACATATATATATATATATATATATATATATATATATATATATATATATAGGGAAATGTATTATTTATCTGTGTTGACGAGTATTGTGAACTTAAATATATTTTATAAGGATGACCATATTCCACGTGTAAAGAACTTTAATATTTTATTAAATGAAATTAAATATTTAAATCATTTACAGAAATCGATTGGAGAAAGCCATGGCAGAATGCATGAATTGGTTGTTAAAAGTGTTGATATATTTTTGGAAAAGAATGCCAAATTACGAGAGCTTCTTGAACGATTAGTATCGGCTGGGAAGAAGCTATTTGTCATTACAAATAGTCCGTTTAAGTTTGTGTAAGTGTTAATGTGAATTTTTAAATATAATAATTTTAATCCGTAACAATTATCGGTGATTAGCTTCTAATAATAACGCTGTGCATAGAAACATTCATCGAGTTTTGATTTTACATTACGTATGTTAAGCCATTGGTGCGTGGAAAACTGCCCCGGAATCAGGTAAACGAGTTTAGATGCAAGCTGTTATTTGTGCGTTTTTCTAGTCTGTCTAGCGTAATATTACTTTTTTAACGAATTTTATCTAAAGATTATCGTATAGCGTCATATTTATATCACGATGCCTTGACAGCCTCGTAGGATTTTGTTTTTGATCCGTGTTTTTTTTCCAATTTATTATCTACGGCTAGCACAAAATGTCCATAATCTAGATAATTTATTTTTATTAATCTCATTTTTATTTTAGGTGTTTTTTTGTTATTACATGTTTTTTTCACGTTAAGCGCTAGTCAAGGTAGGTACATTACGAGGTAATTCGTTTCCGTTTTCTTTAGTTATTAGTAGGCCACGAATTGTTATAATATTCTTCGACAGTTTCTATCTATTTGTGAACATTACACGTGTGGATTTAGTTTAATTAGTCCTAATTTTCCAGGCATTAAGTCATGATAAAACTTTATTGATCGCTGTCTGTAGATAATGATGAGCATTTAAAAAAAACAAGTGTGAACGCATAAAATTACTGTGTCATTTGCGAAAGTACTTCAACGTTAGAGGGTGTCGGAATATTAGCTACATAGATGGTCAGTATTGGCATAATTCGTTTCAGCAAATACTTTTGATAGAGGTTTGAGGGTACAGGAATAGCGAGATTGGCAGATGAAGTTCTGTTGAAAAGTTTTTGAGGTGTTTGAACAACAATAATTAATGCTAGTTTAAACTGTAATTGGAAATAATGTTGGAGTGGGAGAATCACGTTAAAAATATATGTTAGTAACACAAGAGTTTTTGTTTGGGAGTTCCTTTAGAATTTTTCTTCCCTATACCTAGCTAGTGCTATCAATAGTGAGTATGATATCTGCAGTTACTGGCAGTCCTTCCATTGAAGGTGGTCTAGAATGTACAAATTGGATTTATTTGATCAAGTCGAATGGTTTGACCCTCTGTAATTTTCGCAGCTCTGATGAGTTATACAGCAAATTGACTGCTGTCCAGTTAGGATGATTATGTAACTTCGTGGCATGTTTTATTGGCTTCGTATTTTAACACATCAATAACATATGGAACATGTAGGTCACGATGTAAAGTTTTATTTGATACAAACCATGGCGCATTTGCAATGGTTCGTAGAGTTTTATTCTGGAATCGCTGCATTAGTGTTATATTTGTTGTAGCACTCCAGCCCCATATTTGACACCCGTATCTCCAAACAGGAGCAAGTATTTGTTTGTATATTGTGATTTTATTATCCAAATGTAGCTTTGATTTTCTACCTATTAGCCAGTACATTTGGCGAACTTTTGTATTTAATTCATTGTTTTTAGTTTGAATGTGCTTTTTCCATGTTAACTCTACCTAGATGCATACCAAGGTATCTTGCACTATCGCTTATCGACACTGATTTTCGATTAATGATAATGCTTTTAGGTACAATTTTTCTATTGGTATAAATTACTCTTTTGGATTTGTTTTCATTGATCTTTACTCGCCATTGTTCGCTCCATGCTTTCACTTTTCAATATCAGTTTTTCAAAAAGTTCAGAAATTATAGGTAACAGGGTGATCGGTCTATGTGAGGTCATTTCTGTATGAGGTTTGCCTGGTTTTTTAACACCATTATTTGCGAAAACTTGAGCTGCACGGGATAGTATGTAAGTCGTATTATAGCATTAAATATGTACGTCAGCATAACTAGTTCTTTGCGTGGTAGTTCTTTTAATATCTTGGCTGTTATCAATAGCCTGGGCCTTTTTTGGAGTTCATGTTTTTAACAGTTGCTTTAATTTCTTTTGGGGAGCAACGCTTTATTGGTAAGCTTACATCCATATTATATGAATTAACTGGTAGATTTTCATGACCAGGATGTGGGGTGAAGACTGTAGGGAAATATTTAACAAATTCATCATCTTTTTCCTTATCACTGTGAGCCCATGAATTATCTGACTTTCTTATTTGGTGTACAGGTTCGTTCGGTCTTTTTCGGGTACGTGTAGCTTTCCATAATGTGCATTCTGGTGATTGTGGGGATAAGGAAGTTATGAAGCTCTCATTCTTTAGTTTGAGTAATAAATTTTTTACTATCCTTGTTTGTTTATTGAGTTTCCTTTTTATTAGTGGATCTCTATTTGTTTGTCATTGCTTCCCTAATTACTTTTTTTTAGCTACTTGATTTAGAATTTCTGTTGGGTAGTGTATAATTGGGGAGCCCACTGATTCATCCGGTGTACTCGCAAGTAACAGCTGTATGATCGGAAAATAAACTGTGCTCTGATTGCGTTTCAATGAAGTGAGTAGCTAGTCCTTTAGTTGTAAAAAAATCAAGTAGATCGGGGATTTTTTATTCCAGTATGTGGGGGAACCAGTACTTAAAACATGACATCTGTTGCTTTCTAGAGGTTTCAATAATTCTTTTCCTTTAAAATGTTTACAAAAACGAAGCGAAAGCTGAGTTTTTAGCATCAGAGTATTCCAAAGTTCATAATCGTAATTCTGATTTTGCATCTGGCTATCAAGTGAGAAAAATTCATTCAGCTGTTAAAAAATTCCTCAATCCCAATCTACTGCCCAATATTTTCCCTCTTGTCACCTCAAGTGAAGTCCTTAGCAATATTAAAGGTATAAAAGTAAAAGGTTCGTAGGGGATGACAATATTTCTACTCCCATTATTAAGAAATTGCCGCTAAAAGCTATTGTTGAACTTACAAATTTAATTAATGCTATCTTTAGATTCGGTTATTATCCAAACAGTTGGAAGATAGCCAAAATTATTGCTCTTCCCAAACCCGGAAAGGATGCCTCATGTGCAAGTAACATACGTCCTACTAGTTTATTGAGCAATCTAAGCAAAATAGCGGAAAAAATTATACTATCCCGTTTAAGACTTCATGCAGATAACCAAAAAATCATTCCTAATACACAGTTTGGCTTTCGTCCAGGTTATTCCACCACCCAGCAAGTAGCACGAATCACCGAGTTTATCACACATAATTTTAATCGTAATAAACATACTGGTATGGTTCTCCTGGATGTTGCGAAGGCTTTCGATACTACTTGGCATAAAGGTATTATTTACAGAATGATAAAATATCAGTTTCCTCGTTATGTAATCAACGTTATTAGCAGCTATTTAGCAAACAGACTATTTTACGTTACCATCAATGATTCAAGGTCTACTATGAAAACGTGCTCAGCGGGGGTCTCTCAAAGTAGTATTCTGGGCCCCTTTCTGTTTACTTTGTTTTTATCTGATTTCCCAAACCTACCTGATATTCAGACTGCTCTTTACGCAGACGATACAGCTCTTTTCTGTACTTCTTATATACCTAAAGCAATTACTAATAAATTACAGTCCGGAATAAATTGTGTCTTTCGTTATTATAAAAAATGCCAAATTGATATTAATTGTGATAAAACGGAGGCTATATTTTTCACCCGCAGGCGTCCCACGTTACTGGCTGAAGTTAAGGTCAACTCTACCACTGTGAGTTAGTCAAAACATGTTCGATACCTCGGGGTAGTCTTGGATAACAGACTAAATTTTTCTGAACATGTCAGTCATACTACCTTGAAAGCTAGCAGGAGTATATCTGCCATATATCCATTAATCAACAGAAAATCATTTCTTAATGTAAATAATAAATTAATTCTGTATAAAACACTTATGCGTCCCATAATGACGTACTGTTGTCCAGCTTGGAGTTTTATTTCAAATGCAAATTTTAATGAGTTACAAGTATTTCAAAATAGGTGTCTCAGATGTGTGCTAAATGTCCCTAGATACCACAAAATCGTTGACATTCATGCTACCTTAAACATGCCTTATATTAAGGACCATATCTTAAATTTAACGCGTAAGTTCTGCGATGATTGCTTAGTCCACGATAATAGTTTAATTTCTACCATTGGTAATTACGATTCCAGGCAACTCCAATTTATGTATAGTAAATATAAACATAGGAGGCTCAAACATAACCTGTTGTAACGTTCTATTTTAGAAATTAATATTCCTTCTTTATTTATTTTTTAATGTCTAACGTGTTTTTTCTTTTGTTTTATTATTACTATCTTAATTTTTTGTTTTTTGCTGTACAGTTTTTTTTTCAATTATTTTTTGCTGTCATTATAAGTATAAGTATAATTACTTCTTTTATTTATTACGGGTTTTTGTATTATTTCTGATGTACGGCGAGCCATCCTGGGCGTTACGTAATTATTATTTAAAATTTTTGGTTTGTGTATACTCACTGTAAATTATGCTGAAATATACGTTGTTGTTGTTAATCTTGATGCCCAATATGCGTTTTTTGCATTGTAATCGCCTCCTATTATGTAGATATTGACTAGGGTTTTTAGATTAAATAGGTGTTGTGTGATTTTATGTTTTGGTGGACAATATGCTGCTGACAGTGTTATATTTTTATCCAAGCTTTGTATACATACACTGGTTGCTTGTAAGTAATCGGTTTGATACTTGCTGATTTCATAATGTTTGGTGTTATTTTTAATTATTATAGCTGATCCGCCTCGAGCACTACCACCAGGGTGGGGTGTGCTATATGTGCTATACCTGTTAATATGGAAATAGTTTTTGTTTGTTAAGTGAGATTCTGATATTAGTAATATATCTATGTTGTTTAACAGTTCAATTTCATTTTTATGACTGGAAAGGTCATTGGCATTCCAGGTAGCTATTTTTAGAAAATTCATTTTTTGTTTATTAATCCGGACATTAGAGTTTGGATTAATCCATTTATCATTTGATTTTGTTGGGTTATCATATCCATGGTAAGTTCTTTAATGTATTTTAAGAACTTTGTTAATGTCTTTTCTATATTGTTGCTATTATTACTGCTATCTCTGGTACTATTATTATTATTTTCTTCATTATTATGCTTATTACTGATATATGGAATTGTAAGATTTTGTGTTTGGTTATTTGTAACTTCAGCATATGATAATTTATTTATGTTTCTGTTTTGCTTTATTTGTTGTGTTTCTGTACTGTTATTTGGTTTATTTAGTTCAGTTTCCCTGTTGTTGTTGTTCCTATTATTTGGTAAGACTGTAGTTATTCTCTTTTTTCTGTTAATTAGTTCGTGATATACAGTACAGCCTTTGTAATCGGCTGTATGGTGTTCATCGCATAATGCACGTGTTGGCTGTAGATTTAAGTCTTTATTGCAATTGATGGATGCGTGATTTTGACCACACTTAACACACTTATACGGTCGGGTACAATATGTTTTTATGTGTCCATATTGTTGACATCTTGTACACTGCACCATTACATTCTTTTTCCTTGGTGACTCAAATGTGACTTTAGCATTTAATAGGTATTTGATATCGTAGATACTTTTATTATTATCTTTTCGCTCAATGTCAATAAAAAAAAGAGGAAGCGGATATTTCCCTATTCTGTGTTTTACGTTTAGTATGTGTCTGACTTGATTCCCTTTTTCTGATAAAGCAGATGTCTTCTATTGGGACAGAGGGATGTATGTTCCTTAACAATACTTTATATGCCCGTTCATGTTTTAGTTGATAGGTATGGTAAACTGCATTTTGTTCATTTAAAATTTTAATTATTTCCCTGTAATTTTTTATGTTTAGTGCATTTATTTTTATTAATCCTTCTTCATTAATGGTTTCATAATTGAAAGTATTTGTGCCTAACGTAGTTTCAATTTTTTGTTTTAATATTTGTATGTTACTAACGCTGGGTATAAATATTGGAGGAATCTTTATTTCTTTATGCGAATTTTGTTGTCCGTTATTATGTAAAGTTTCATTTCTTTTTTCATTTAGCGGAACGTTTTGCTGATTATCATCGTTAGACGAGTAATCAGATATATTTTGTAATGCTGCATATTTATTTCGCGTATAGATCGTTGGTCTTTTATTATAATATGTCGGTGATATCGGATTTATTTCCCTATTTATTTTCCTTCCATTTATGTTATAATTCATTGCCTGCTATTCCGGTGTAAAATGTAAATTATTACTATTATTATGATTATCTTTTATCAGCGTTATCGGAGGCAACCTTCCTCCGATATGCATTATAGAGTTTTTGTGTGACATATCATTATCGCTACTATTGTGTAAGCTTGGAACGGACTTATCGCGATTGCTAGCAGTTGAACAATTTAATGCATTACTAGTAGAGCCCTGAATACTACTACTACTACTTGTTGATGAGCCTATCTTTTGCTTTTCGTTATCTTTACGACCGCGATTCGGTGAGGATGCGGACGACAGAAATAATATAGATTACTATACCATTTTATTACTATTAAAAACTTATCCGATGCGGTGCGTAGAATGAAAATAGAAACAAATTATGAACACGAAACTTTCGAACAGATAATTACGCGTATCGTACAGATATGTTCGCTGTAATCAATCATAACCCGGCGATTTACTCAGATTTATCGTATTGATCACACTTTTCAATTCTTTGACAGATGTGAGTTGTAACTTGTTACATTACGCGGATGAAGTTTGAAGATTGCAGCAAAATGTTTTCTAAAAACTTTCGCTTTTTCAAATCAGTTGAAGACCATGTCTAGGTTTCTTTTTTTTTGTGTGTGTTTTTTTATCGTGTGAATCGCTGGTATAGGCCGTTTGATAAGGAGTAGTAGCAACGGTAACAGATTTATGAGTTTTCTTCAAAGATTTGATTTTCAAATCTCGTAGTAAATGTTTTACAAGCTTACACTGTTGGTTTAATAGATGTTGTGATCTAATCAATTTAATTTCTGATAAGGATATCTGTAATGTTGGTTGCATCCATGTTTCCGGAATAATCAGCAATCTGCGTTGTTTCATTTTCTTCTTGCTCGGGTAGAGTTATTTAAAGTATAAGTATGAGTTTTTTGTTGCTAATTATATATTTTTTCTCTTGACTGTTGTTTGGAGTTTGAAGCAGGCTAATGATTAGACGATAAATAGTAGTATGAATTATTCGTTGCAGATTTAGTAAGAATTTATTTGTTTTTTCCGCTGATTTCTTGTAGTTTTTGGTAGGTTTCGCAGCCTTTATAATTTAAATGGTGGTACTTTTGACAGTTCGCGTATTTTACAAGTTCATCGCGAGTTTGCTATTGACCCTGAAAACATTGTGGAATAATTTTTTTTCGGAGCTTCAATTTTTATGTTCGTATTAAATAAAAATTGTATATTGTATATTTCGTGATTATTTTTTTAGGGTTATAAATCGATCACAGCGAAGATTTTAAAGGAACTCCCAACGAGAAGTCTTGTGTTACTAATATATTTCTAACCCGATACTATTATTTCCTATCGCAGTTAAAACTCACACATTGTTGGTATTCAAAAATCTCAAAAGCTCCCAACGGAACCTTCATTATATCGGCCCATTTCGTTACTTCCTGTACTCTCAAAGCTCTATGAAAAACTCTTGCTGAAACGAATCATGCCAATCGTCACTACGAAATAGCTGATACCTGACCACCAATTTGGGTTTAGAGCAAAGCATGGCACGACTGAGCAAGTGCATCGTGTAGTAAACATTATTGAGACATCCTTTGAAGAGAAAAAGTACTGCGATATGATTGGATAATTTGCTTTGCGTGTTAATCGCATAATGACATAAAACATGCTGAATAGTCATAAACTAGGTGGATTATTAACTTATATATATAAAAAAATAAATCGACAAATGAATGTAGCAATGGCTGTTTGTTTACTGTATGTCTTGCATAAATTCCTGATTACTATTCGGAAATTTTTTTTTATCCTTTTGTTTGCAGATTTGTGACTAGCCTGTGGTGACTGTTTAACAAATGTCATCTACGGGTTAATCGCCTGTGTTGAGACTACTTCTTCTAGTGTCATTCTCTGTACGTAGCAGTTGAGCCGCTAGTTGATTGGGGTGAATACTTAGCCGCTGTAGGTGTTTTTCAGCAATCTTTCTGAGTTCCTCCTGTACAGGACATATGCCCAGATTTGTATGTATAGCGTAGTTCATGTACCACGGCGCTCGGTATATCTGTCGTAATATTTTATTCTGTAGTCTGTGTATTTTACTGATGTTCGTTTTCTTCGCACAACCCAAAGTTGAGCACCGTATGTCCATATTGGTTTCAACATAGTTTTGTACAAGAGAACACGGTTATTCAGAGTGACTTCTGATTTGGGTCCTAGGAGCCAGTGCATTTTTTTCAACCTTAGATTTATTTCGCTTTTCTTCTTGTCTATATGTATTTTCCATGTTAAACGACTATTCAGATATACCCCCAGGTATTTGATCATATCTTGCTTGAGTATAACTTTATCTTCTAGCGTAAGTTTGTAATTGTGCCGAGATCTATTACTAAATGTAATATGGGCTGATTTTTCTGCATTTATTTCTATTCGTCAGCGTTTAATCCAGTCACTGATTGTATTTATATAATTTTGCAAATTGTTGATAGCTGTTTTTGGATCGTTGTCTGCTGCAAGCATCATTATATCATCCGTAAACGTTGCAACTTTTAATTTGTTGTCAATAGGCATATCTGCAGTATATATAGTGTACAGTAGAGGCCCCAGTACACTACCCTGCGGCACTCCAGCCAGTATGCTGCGAATCTCAGATATATCTTGGCCATGTATTACATAGAAGTATCTATTATTTAGATACGATGTAAGCAGAGGTAGATACTCCGGTACAACCTCTTGTAGTTTAAACAAAAGGCCGTCGTGCCAAATTTTATCGAAGGTCTTACTTACATCTATGAAGACAGCTTCGTTGGAATATCTGTTTTCAAGTCCTTTCTCTATGAAATTGAAAACTCAATGGATTTGTTGTTCAGTGGAGTGACTGTCGAAATCCAAACTGATAGTCCGGAATTATTCCTTTTTGATGTGTAACTGCTTTTTCTTTTCTACTCCTCAGGCAGGTTCCATCGCTGAGTTTTATTGGCTGGATAGGTAATGTAGGTTTTCTCGATCTGTTTTTATTTTATATGTGTGATCACCGATTAAATGTGCGTCAACTTGTATTTCGTAAAATTACATAATTATGTATTAATTAGTAGTAGTTGTAACACCTTTGTACTATTCTTCTATAAATCAAATACCACTATTTTAAAAATGTATGAAATAATTTTAATGTAAAATTAAAATAATTTTAACTCTTATTCTTAGCCGAGGAACGTGTCAAATGGGTTTATCTCAAACTAAAACGAGCGTATAATAGATGGATGAAGGTTTAGTTTTAACACTAATTTTATTTGACATGTACAAGTGGGGTGCGTACCAGCTTGCTTTTACATAATCAGTTTTATGGGTTGACTGTGTGTGTACCTTTCGAAATTAAATTTATCGACGCATGATGCAGTTCGTTTCGGCTAATTCGTTAAAATTATTGCTTTACCAACTTTCGTGAAACTGCATGAGCAAAAAAAAGTCCGGTCGAATGTCACGATAATGTTAAATCGCATGATGGCAAATTTCGTGAAAAGGTTGAAAACTGTATCAGCGTTAATAGTCAACATCTTAGTGAAATTTGATGTAAAACATGAATCATGAGAAAACTTTCAAGTTTCCAGTTTCATTCTTCTTCGAAATTTCCACTTTTATTTTCAAGTTCCTCAGCTCCGCTCTATATAATTGTCTTGTAATTAACAAACATCAACACATTGTGAATACATTAATAAACATGTAATTTGTCCCTATACAATTAATGGTTGATTAAAGATAATAATCTGAGTTCGATTTGTATTAAAAGATGCAATTTATTCATTCAGTGATATAGGTATGAGTTTACTGGTTGGTACCGACTGGGAAACGTTTTTCGACGTGATTATTGTTGAAGCTAGAAAACCTAAATTTTTCACCAATGAATCACGACCAATAAGAATTTATGATAAGCGTACTGGCACGAACCTATGGGACAAGGTACATGCATTGGATAAAGGAAAAGTATATTATCAGGTAATATTGTGCATATTTTTGAAGTTACGTACATATTTTTGTTCATAACTACTGTCTAGCTGACGATTTCCATTAGTGCACAGAAATGTTTTCTTTCGTTAATTATATTCGATGATTGTATAAAATGAACAATTCATAAAAATTTAATAACAATAATTCTTATAAAATAATATACGGGATAATAGTATAAATATTTATATGCATGATTAAATAACAGTTGTTTGATATGAGTTCAGATGCTTGTATTGAATAATATACTCGATTTTAATAAATGAAAATTGTTCAATTTAATAATGTTAACTATGCTTAGATAATTTTATTTTTGGTTTTCGTATTGAATTCCCATACATTGGAATCTCTTTCATCTCTACAAATTGTATTTTAAAATTAAAATTTGATTATGGAGTAAAAAAAATGAAATTAACAATATTGAACTAAGAAAATTTAGAAAATTAGTTTTATCTGACATTCTAATCAAGAAGGCTAGATTTTCATCGCGATAAGAAGGGTTCTTATTCTAACTTACGGTGCAACATCCAGCGAACCATCTGAAAGAGCATCACGACACCATTTTTTTCTTTTTAGTCTTCTACTATAGTTGACTGGATGTTCAACAGTAAACATTCTGTGTACTAAGGGATTGACATTGGTCTGCAGTTCTTCGAAGAACTGTCTGTACTGCTTCACGTAGACATCGTTCACATACGGAATATTTAAGTCGTTGTGTAGTACATAATTCGGTACGTAGTATGGTGCCGATGCAATAGTGCGCAATATCTTTGACTGCTGTTGTTGTATGTTATGTAAGTTGGTTTGACATGTCGCACCATATACTTCTATGCCGTATCTCCACACAGGAGCAAGAATTGACTGATATATCTGTTTTTTTGTCGCGAGATTAAGAATCGACTTTCGTCCAAGCAACGGCGATAACAGTCCGGCACGAGTTGCAACCGATTTTCTTACATTATTTACATGAACTCGCCAGGTTAGTCGTTTATCCACATGTATACCAAGATATCTAACAGATTTGATTTGCGGAATTTCAGTCTTATGAAATATTAGCTTAGGACACGTTATAAATCTGTTTGTAAAGGTGATGTGCTGGCATTTAATTGGATTAAAGGTGATGCGTCAAAGACGGGCCCATTCTTCCATTTTGAACTGCAGTATTAGCACATGCGGCATCCGTGTTTGACGCGAGTATTGCAATATCATCTGCGAATGTAGCTAATAAAGTTAAGGTTGAAGTTGGTATGTCAGCAGTGTAGATAGAATATAATAATGGTCCTAATAGACTGTCTTGAGGCACAGAAGATCTGATTGTATATGCTTCTGAGAATGTGTCCTTGATTTTGACAACGAACAAACGATCTAATACGTACGATTTAAGCAATAGATAGATATCCTCGCTTAAAATTTTGCGTAATTGATATAGCAATCTAGCGTGCCATATTTTGTCGAATGCCTGACATCGAGAAAGGCTGCGGAGCATACCTCGCCTTTTTCCAAAGTTAACGAAATTGCATCGACTAATCGGTGGCATTGTTGAATTGAAGAATGTTTGGTACGAAAACCAAACTGGTGATTCGGCAACACATCAGCATTTTTTATTATTATATCAATACGACTAAGAATCAGCTTTTCTAGGATCTTCGATAATGAAGAAAGTAAACTAATTGGTCGATATGACGAAACATCTGTTTGTGGTTTTCCTTTTTTACGGATCATAATTATTATAGATTTTTTCCATGCGGTGGGAAAGTAGCGCATTCTTAGTATTGCGTTAAAAATGTAACAGGATAGCCGCCTTTTGTGGCAGATGAATAATTATATCCAGTAATTTAATCTAAACTAGGACTCGTATGTAATGGTGCTTTACGGATGTATTGAAATACCTCTTTACGTGTAAAATATTTGGTGCCCCGATCAGATGGACGCGCTATCGCTATTGATTCTTGTACAAAATTTGTATGATGTTGCGCACAGTCAGGATGAGGGGTAAAAACCGTATAGAGATGTTCAGCGGATGCCCGCGCCTTTTCCTTGTCCGTTTTAATCTGACTGTTGTTCAATTTAATATTATATGGTTCCTCTGACGATCGTAATCGTTTTTTTGTTGTGATCCATAACAATTTATTGTCATCATTGATTGACTCTAAATAATGGTTAATCATTTTATTTTTGTAATCGTTAATTTTGCTTTTTAATTTGTTTTGTAATTCGTTAAATTTTTTCTTTAAAGATGGATAGCGACAGCGTTGCCATTTCTTTCTGGATGTTCTCGTTTCTTTAATTAATTTCCTTATTTCTACTGGAATGTGAATACTTTCATGGAATGATTTGATTTCATATTTTGTGGAATTATTACATGCGTATTTAATGAGATCTTTGAATTGAGTTACTGCTGAATCTATATCTTCAGAGTTCTTTAATTTTACTCGAAGATTTATATTGTTTTCAATTATTTTTGAAAATATTTGCCAATTTGTGGATTTATTTGTAAGCCTTTGTTCATATTGAATCATTTTAGGATTTGAATCTAGGACTACAAATACCGGGACATGATCGGAAGACAGCTCTGGAACTGTTTTAAATTCTCTATTGTCTCTTTGTAGTCCTCGAGTAACAAAGAAGTCTAATACATGTGGAAGTCTGTTACAATGTTGCGGCCAGTATGTTGGAGTCATGGGAGACAGAATATCGAGTGAATTATTTCTATAACTTTAATCAGTTTACTACCTGATGAATTTGTATTTCTCGATCCCCAACTAGTATTTTTTGAATTATAGTCACCGCCACATATAAATTTTGTTACCCAATTTACTGAATATGGCGTTATATTCAATTTCTGGTATGAGAAATCCTGGGTGACAATGGATAGCAGCTAACATCATACGTGAGCGCTTCTATGTTTACAGCTGCGATTTGATAACCAAATGTGCTATATGTAAAGTTTTTGTATTGCTTATAAATATTCTTGACTAGCACCATTGAGCCACCGTGAGCTGTTCCATCAGGATGAAGAGCTGTGTACGCCGTGTATCCAGAAATTTTAAAACTTTTTTCACAAGTAAGATGTGTTTCAGTTATTAATGCAATATCAACGACATGATGAAGAAACAGTTCGAATTCATTTCTTTTTTTAGTAACGCCGTTCGCATTCCACAGGACTTATCACTAGGGAGTGCTTTGTTATTATATTTGTGTTATTTAACATTATGGCAGTAATTTTTCGATAACTTACGTAAGGAGTGATATTAACGGATTTATTGTAGATTTGAATTCACTGAGAAATGATGTAAGTAGAGATGAAATATCATAAGGCTTATTATCTACGTTATTGATATTTTCATGGAATTTCCGTGTTTCATCATAATGAATATTTCTGGTTCGTGCGACGTTCGCGTATGATCGATTATTTGCCGAGTTTGTGCTATAGTTAGAATAATTATTAATTTGTTCTTCGGTGACATTGGTATTTATACGAGTTCAAACACGCGAATTACGCAACTTGTTTTAGAATTCACTCTGTTGCTTATGTACTGGGCATCCTCTATAGCTTAAGGGATGATCGCCATCACATAATGCGCATACAGCTGACTCAGTTAAGCTTCTTGTACATAGTTTGGTGTCATGTGTACCGGCACACTTGACACATCGTACAGGAAGGTTACAGTAATTGGATGTATGACCAGTTGACACCGTTTGCATTGCTTAAGTTGTGTATTTTTTTTAGGTTCTTCAAATATTACTACTGTGTTCAGAATATGGTCAATTTCAAATATTTCATCATTATTCTTTGATGGACGTAAATCTATAAAAAAAACATTAGAAACGGTTATTTTGTTTTATATATCGTAATATTAGGACTGCAAACCCCTTTGATTCGAGTTCCTCCTTTATTTCAGCTATATCTGTTGTGTGGTGCAAGTTTTTGAGCACCACCCTGAATGGTTTATCTTGCGGTAAGGCATATGTGTAAAAAATATATTTATTCTCCTTTAGTGTTTTAACAATACTACGATAGCTAATAGGTGTTTTGGGTTTAATAGTAACGCCCGATAACGTTGATTTTAGATCAAATTCTATATCAGATGTTCCTAAAAGGAATTTTCTGAAGTTGTTAAAATTTATTACATTTTTAACCATAATGGGTGGAGGCTTGGGAATAACTTCTTTGTTTTGTATATTATTAGAAACTCTGTTAACATTTTTATGATTTTCAATAGTTTCGACTGTTGACATGTTAATTTTCTACTTGGTCGATGTCGTAATTTTCTACAGTTAAGAATTCAAAAATATTCCGTTTAGGTTTTGGGCTTGTGGATTCTGTTTGCGTGAACGCCTTCGGAGTCTTAGATACATGTTTTGGTTTTTGCCAGTTTCTGTCACTATCGCTTGTTGTAGAATTCGATAGTTGTCGTTTTATTGAGTAATTGCCGGTGGCGGTTTTACATAATTGAACAGGACTAACTGATTGGTCAGTTCCTGAGGTGACATTAGTGGTATTTCCTTTGGTATTTTTTGATATTGACGGCAACCGATGTGATTTTGGTTGGCCATTTGGTCGCATACTGCGCGGCATTGTTACGCCACGCAGTACATAAGTAGGCTAGACGTAATAAAGCTTTGAATTAAACTTAAGATAATTTGGAGTTCTATAACTGGCTACACTGACGAACTAAGCTGACAGCGTACCTTTAAATTAACGCAATTAAACGGGAACGATAATACTAATACTACTACTAATATTAATAATAATTAAACGGACTTTCGACAACAATAGTAATAATAAGTAAAACGTAAGGTATAAGATGAAACGTATGATAAGATAAGGAACGAGTTCACCGAATCGAACTAAAACAGGCACGTAGTTCTTCTTTTTCTAGATAAATATTTAAACATACACGCGTCGAAATCACGATAAGTTAACGACCCGAGTATAGTGTAGTCTTTGCGGAATACAAACGTGCACACAACAATAACTATCGATAAACGAATAAATGCCGTAATTTAATAAAACTAAATTCTTAATAATTACGAAGTATTCATGAATGTTGAAAAAATAATATCAGAATCACCGTAAAAAACTACATAAGTTACATATATTACAAAAAAAAATAAGAAAAACACGAGAGTAGTTTCACACACGTCCGACTAAGAATCGTCATCTAATGGTAATATACTTAAAGAATGAATTTTCACTCAAAATTACAGCATTCATAAATTCATGTCATATTCCATTGATTTGATAAAAAGGAATGCTATTGTAAGTGGAGTTTTTTATTTATAATTTGTGCCCTATTAATCTTATATTCAAATGCTTTTAACAGGGTACAATAAAAGATTTGTTAGAAATGACTGGTTGGAGACCATCTGAAGTATTGTATTTTGGTGATCATCCATATAGTGATTTAGCTGACGTTACGTTAGAACATGGTTGGAGAACGGGAGCTATAATCAGTGAATTAACGGTATGTTGCGTATTATCTGAAGTATATGCGTGCGATTGTGTGTTAATTTAACATTATTTTGCGAAAATTTGTTAAAATATAACTTTACTTATATTTTGTAATATGAAAGTTAAGCTGGAAATAATTTATTACATGATTACGTAAGTAGAAGTTATTTAATTTTTATTATAACTAGAGCCCGGATTTTTCGGCAGTAAAAATTTTTTTTCGGCATTATTCGGCATTTATCAAAAAACTTATTTTTATCTATAAGAACTGCGTAATAGTAATTAAATAAAAAAAAAACAGCATTACAATGTAAACAATGTACGATTATTTTAATAACACTATGTACATTAATAAAATATGCTTCATGTAACAATAAAATTACAAGCTTAGAAAATATATTAAGTAGGTATTTATGTAGGTAGATGTAGAGGGAATTATTTTAACAAAGTCGAATTACAAGATTCAATAAATGTGCCTTTCTAAATTATTTTCTGTGAACGAATGCCGTTTATCTGATAAAATATTCTTATGATAAGAAAAACTTCTTTCTACATCTACAGGCACAATGGGGGCATAAGCATATGCACTGATGTCTCCAGGACTTAGTGAACTGCAGCAATCACCCTCACCGTATACTAAAAAATTACAAATATTTTGTAGTTGCTGGTATCCAGTGTTTTTTAATAACACAGAATTCATTTTTTCCTGTAACTCTTCTCCCCTTTGTCCTGGAATAAGTTCTTTGTTTCTTTAAGAAGGTTTTTCATCTGAAATCATAATTTTTAATACAAAAATTACGCATAGCTACTTATTTACTGGAAAAATGAAATGAACAAAAATAATAGAACCTGATGTAAATTAATGTTAATAATGCGATAGTCCGTCTCCATTACTCGCCCGTGAAATGGAATGCCCAAAAGCCTAATTCGGAAAAGAAGCTAAAATAAGAACGGTGTCGTTAAAATGATGAAACGTCGTTTAAAAACATCGATGGAATGTTGATTGTGATTACTCCTCATCGATAACCGAGTCATAAAAAACGCAGCATCAGACATGGCGACGGACAATTTTACATAGAGTAATAAAAAATATGGAATTATCGTTTCCTCATTTTTTTTTGATAATTTTTTTTTAGATTTTTAATTATTTTCCAAAAAAAAAGTTAAAAAAATTTACAAACTTAGAAAAATGCTTATTTTCAGCATTATTCGGCAAAATAAAATTCGGTTTGCAGGGTCTGTATGTCCTTTGTCATCAGATTTGATTTATCGTGTAGCAAGATCATTCGGCAAATGCCGAGAAATCCGGGCTCTAATTATAACAAAACAATTATAATTGCGTATTTTATTTTGAGAACTTACATTATATTTGTTTTGTGTAAGTTAATTCTGATAGACTTAGATATAATTTTGGAAATATATGTTTTAAAAATTTTGTGCGAATCGAGGTAAATTATTTGTGAATCGTTTTAACGTGATATTATTTCTTTAGTTCTAAAATACTGTTGAAATTAATAGCGCAGATTTAAAAGTTACACCTGATTATACCCTACTGTGCATCATATTTAGCAATATATATATATATATATATGTACATTTAAGTACTTCGGTTTATTTTATATATATTTTTCGTTCGGTCATTTTGATCGTTCTGTTTGGAATACACATGATGATTTCCTACTTCCAAATGTTTCGTTTACATTGGTCACGAAATATTTTCATCGGATAAATAAAATGCGATTTTATATGTTATGGTTTTTAAACATTATTATTTCTGTATAGGATTATCTGGTCTAATTTATTGCCTTTTTCATATTATATATGTATATATTATTTAATGCGTATATGTTCTTCATTTTTCTATATATTTTAATGTTTTCGTTCAACTTTTAGCATGAAATTGATAATCTAAATAAACCGGAATTCAAACGCGCTTGTAACTGGCTTCAGATGCTTCTTCAACTTGTAGAAGAACAACAAGATAGTGATGAGCCGAACGCTGCTGTTATTTTAGAACGCTGGCAGAAAGAATGTGACGATCTAAGGTAAATATATCACGTGAGAATTATTATTTTAAAACTAATGTAAAATATAGCAATAACTGTTTTACTATTAAAAATAAGCTCACTTACTTGATGGTCTGCAGAATGAAATTTGAAATATTTCAGTTATTACGTTTATTGTTGTTATTTTGGATTTTTCGAATAAATACGCGAAGAAACTATTTTTAAATGTAATATATTCTGGAAAAAACCTAAATCCATAAATACGGTTACAGTTTTGAAACCGTGACAATGAGACTCTCATTAAATGTTTCAGGAAATTTTTTTTCGTTTTAAGTCCATTTCCATTTTCATCAACTATATTACTTTCTCACTTTTCATTATTTTAATCCATGTTATCCTCCAGATTCGGCGACAACACTACGTTTCGAGTGATGAGATATGCCTTTCTATTTTAAGCTTATAATTAAATTAATTGTTCCTTCGTTGATATAGCGTCTCAATTAAAACTGTATGTATTTAGGACTTAAGAATCTTATAGAGGACGTTTTCTTAACGGATATTAAAAATTTGTTTAAATTTTTTACGATTTAAAAAATTGTGTAATAAAGAAATTATTCATATTTTAGGAAACATGCGTTAGTATTGTGATTTCTCAGGTGTTTCCAAAATATGATTTATAAAAAAAATTAATAAAAATAATGTAAAATTTTTCATTAATTTTTTTAATGTTAAGATGCATGACTCGAAATACTTCTGTACCGTGTCGAATTTTGACATTCGATCGAGTATACACACCCCTTAATCAAGAAAGCTTTAATCATTAAATAATATTACGAATGCATTTACTAAAATCTATTCTTGTAGCTACACTATTGTATTTTTATTGTAGTTTTTGTTTCTCATTTTATCTAAACAACGAAATTAAAATGTTATATATATATATTTTTTGTACAGGGAATTTACAAAAAGTAGTTTCAATAAACAGTTCGGAAGTGTTTTTCGTACTCATCATACAGCAACATTTTTTTCGAGACGATTGTTTAGATTTGCTGACATATATACATCTTCTATTACAAATTTATTAAATTATTCTGCCAGACATACGTTTTATCCTAGACGAGGGGTTATGCCACATGAATATGTGTCTTATTTTGTTTAAAGATTCGAATATTCACTTATTTACCTCGTATAGTGCTGCTATCTTGTAAAAACTAATTTTCTTATGTAATTATGTAATATAGAAATCAGCGGCTACTGCTTTTAATATTAAATTATAAACCTCAGAGTGTATTTCGTAAAATATATGATTAACCATCGGCCGTGTCTATTAAGAATACTACAAATAATTTTTATTGCAATATTGAAATTTTCAACTCAAACATTTTATATTATTTGTAACGAGCGCTTCATCATCAAGTATAAGTAAGCTTGTAGTTCTATATGGAATTACATGGAGATGAAGAATAATGCTCTTAAAAATTATGTAATCCGTTTATCATTAAATGTGGTGAAAAACTGTAAGAGTTTGTTCGGCTAATTTTTCCTCTACGCTGACTATAAATCTGCTGTTACCTAGAATTTCGTTAAACAGCGTCTTCTAGGTCTTGCAAGGAATTATTTCGAGGAGTTTAGTCAGCAAACCTGTTCGCCATACGGTGTCGTAAGACGAAAAGAGTTCGATGAACGTGATCGAAATTGTCTTTTTATTTAGCCATTTTTATGGCGTCCATCCTTGAGACGTCATCAAAGATAGCTCTTTTACTAATTTTTTGTATTGCTCCTAGTAATATGAGCAGGTATGATCAGTTATAAAATGAAAATCATTACAGTTCAAACAGATAGGCGAATCAGTTTTAGACTGTGTACAGGTTAAGAAAACACGATTTCCGCTACGGTTAGGGCCCCTATCTCGAGCGAAACTGAGCAACAACATGTCAATATCGGAAGCAATTTCGACATAATAACGGGAATTTGAAACAACGACGAATCGAATCTTAATTGGTAAACTGAAATGAAGTCGGGCAGAGAATTACCTAAGAACTTAATATCTCCATAACAATTATTAATATGTTCTGCTAAAAACTTAATCTCTGAGGATACAAATAACATTACGTTTTAATACATTCGGATCTTTTTGTGACATATTTTGTATAGTGTCACATTTTTTCCCTATAAATTTATCATCCATATTTTGTTCTATTACATAAACGTTTCCTATATCAATAATATCATCTTCAACACATTTCACATCCTTATTTATGTAATTTATACATACAGCATGGATGTGTTTACATAACTGGTTGTACATGTATCGTCATACTTTGCAAATTACACGCTGTAATTTACATATCTTGTAATTTTCTGACGTCCTGGTCACAATATATACTTTATTAATATATTTTTTGGGCTTTCACATACCAATTACCATTTTAAATTTGTATGTAACAGTTTTTAATCTCCATTCCATGTTTGTGACATTTGTTTATACTTTTCATTCGGTATGATATCTTTCCCCTCACATGCCTCACATGCTTTTATCACACAAAGTTTATAACACCAGAGCAACGCAGATATTAAGTCGTCTAAACGTTTATTTTTGCCCTTTAATTTGATATGTTTTAAATAACCGTGAAAAGTTTAAAGAGTCGTATGTATGTTCATAATACTAGATCTAAGTTAACATTGGGCCACATTTTACATCTGCTAACATAATTTTCTATAAAATATGTTATGAATTCAGTCATTTCTTGTTGTGATTTTCTTTATTCTATAAAATTATCAGCATAACTTGAAACTTTTCTTTATTCACTTCAGACTGTAGAGTATATAATTGTTTATAAACTTGTACACTAATATTACAGTTTCTTAGCACGTTCCAAGTACATAATAATTTTTATCAGCTGGACCCATACACTTTTTCAAGCTGTATATGCACGATGATCAGACATGAAAAATGCTGCCTTATTACTACCTACATTTTATTTTATTTTCAAAATCGTCAATAACTACAAATAAATGTTTGTGTTAAAAGTGTTTCTTAAATGCCGCCATTATATGTGAAGGACAGTGCGCTCCTAATCACAAAACACCATCATTTAATGTGATTAAATAATATTGCAATAAACATATGAAAAGTAATGCATTTAAAAAATCTGAATCGTTTTGTGATTTTTTTTATTCAAACTAATATGAAACTTAAAAGTAATGAACTCTTTGGTAAAGAAAATTAGGAAGTAACACATAAGTTAATTAGTATCCAAAACTTATATTTTTCAGTATGCCCGGCTACTGTGGCGGTTGCGCTTGAAAAAATTATATGATATTAACATTAAAATAAAACATTCTCATACAAAAGTGATGGGTAAATAAACGAGAGTATCCTGTTTTAGAGGAATTACATAATAAATGGGATATATGTAATATTTGAGAATATATGCATATATGTGTATATAAAGTTCACGTTAGTAAACAAAGTTTCTGAATACCAATTACTGATTGTCTTTCACGTAACAACTGTATCTAAAAGTTAACTACAAAAATAAGCAAACACGAAATTAATATTTACATTAAATATACCTACTTTACGCAAGTATTTTGATGGCCTGCTTGTAAACAACTCGCAGTTGTCGTATGATATAATAATGGATTTATACTGAAAAATAAACTCATATTCAATTTCAGGGTACATAGTTTTAGCTCAGTGCCAGGATATTAAAAGATCGGATGGATTGTTAATATATCTGTCTAATTCTTTGCGATGTACTGGTATTGAGTATTAGTTTGTTACCTTTAAATAGTTTGTCTGAAATTACATTTATAAAAATTTAGGTATCTGATTATTTTAGGAATTTATCGTTTTTGCGATTCTTCATTTTCTGAGTTTAATGTTTAATTGAGTGGTTCCGTTGATAATTTTGCTGTAGTAACTGGAGATATAAATAAATTTGCTCGATAAATGATTTAATAGTGATTATCTTAATTTGATACATTCCAACAGATTCTCTAGTATTACTAATGAACCGACTCACTTTGATCTCCCTTTTTGTCTGGATCATATTTTTATTAAAGGTTTGCTTAAAAGCTCGTTAGATTTAAACATTTCGTATAACTTAAGATATATTTCAGTGATTACTGCCCTTTAATTCTAAATTATTTTTTCCTGCTATTTAGAAATGCCTAGGGCCGTTTAATTTATATTTTAATAAAACTTTATTTCAAAGAAATCTTGATTACATACAAGTACCCAGTTTGTATATTGGTAAGGCTACTTATGAAAAATGTAATTAGTTCATACATCAATTAACTGATGCTATATTGAATAAACGTAAAACCAGATTCAATAGCTCACTTAGTAAGTGTTCACCCTGTAAATTAATGAATTTGTATGTTTAATTCGTGAAAAATAATTTTAAACTTTTATTATTTATCATTGAAACATAAAATCATGTTTAAGAATGTTACAGAGGTAAGGAAGGCTAAAAAACGTTACTGTTATACATTACTTGCTGATGAATGTTTCAATAAACAAAAATTACTGGTCTGTAGAGGGAACTACAATTCAATTATTAAAGAGATTACGGTAAATGATAGATATCCATTCCTGGTAATGAATATCTAGTTGACCAATATTTTAATAAATATTTCCATGGTAGTGTAGTAAACTTATTGGATGAAACTTGCCCCGACCTCAATTGTTTTCTAAAAATAACTAAGTTCATTTGTATTTATATTAGGTCAGTTATTTCATCATTGGCTAATAAATCTTCACTTAACCCTTTCAGTGAATCTTCTTCAATTTTCTTTCCACTTACATACTACAGAAAATACCACACTTATCTCTACTTAAGCCGTCTGCTTAGCTACAATAAAACATTTGCATACACCAAAAGATGTACATCCCCTAACTACCCTTTTTCCAAATTACCCTATACCAAAGATTCTTAGAATACTATCAACTTAAGACATTCATACTCGGAAACGAGTGAGTTACAATAATAAAAAAAATATATACATATAAAAGAGAATATATATGTATATATTTTCTTAATTTTCTTATCTTGGAAGTTTAATAACGTCCAACGGGTGAATAGAAAAATAAGTAAGAAAAAGAATAGCGCAGACTAAAAACGCTTTTATTAAAAAAAGAACGCTTATTACGTCGAGAAATATCTTAGCTGTTCGTTAAAACTTTTGTCTGGAGCGTTGCACTGTACTCCCGTGAAATATGGACTTTACGAAAAAAAGAAAGATTAAAACTTCAAGCTTTTGAAGTTTGGTGCTATCGAAGGATGCTGAGAATATCATGGATGGATAAAATAACAAAGAAGGAGGTATTCAAAAGAATAGAAGAACAACCAGAGATAATAAACACGATTGAAAGGGGAAGAAATAGTATGATCGGTCATTAAATCAGACATTGTAAATGGATAAAAAACTTAATAGAAGGAAAAGCAAATGGAAAATTAATAAGGGGAAGATCAAGAACCCGATTTATGGACGCCATAATAAAAGAACAGAATTATGTGAAGATAAAAGAAACTGCTCTTGCCAAGAAATTATTTATTTAGCTGCAGGTCATGTTGCCCACCAACCTAGCGGTTGAGGAGAAATTATGATGATTATGATATATATATATATATATATATATATATATATATATCAGTGGCGGCTGATACATAAAATTTACACGGTTGCACAACCACCAGAAATATTCAGAACAGCACAATAATTGATGATGTAAAAAAATAGTTAAAAGTACTAATTATTTTATGGAGATTAAACAAAATAAGTGAATTTTAAATAATCTTATCACGAATCAACTATGGATGTCAGGTATATTCAACAGCCAGTAAATCTATATTAAGAACATTAGATACAGTACACCATGCTGGACTTCGATCCATTCTTGCAGTACATCCCTCATCACCATCAAAGAGTTTGTGTGCATTAGCAGGATCCTTTCCACTTACATACTACAGAAAATACCACACTTATCTCTACTTAAGCCGTCTGCTTAGCTACAATAAAACATTTGCATACACCAAAAGATGTACATCCCCTAACTACCCTTTTTCCAAATTACCCTATACCAAAGATTCTTAGAATACTATCAACTTATCACATAAGCTCCATCCCAAAATCAACATTGAATTAAAATATAATGATACCTCCTTGGGATCCTTCCGAGACAAAAACAGATTTATCTCTCACACAGTACAGTAAATCTACACACCCTACAAATATAAAAGAAATAATATTAAGCACTCTTCAAAAATACAATGATTACACACACGCATACACAGACGGAGCAAAATCCACAGCAGGCGGCGAGAATTCACCAGCAGCTTGCTCCTACCAAATTGATAATATACTACACTCTATCCGACCAAGCGATGGTTGCACTTCTCTGGATGCAGAGTTGTATGGAATTATGTACTGCATTGAGTACATCAGATCGGCTGTACTTCCACATTGCAAAACATTGGTCATAACAGACTCCCTCTCCTCTCTACAAATAATATGCCGTCAAGATAATAAAAATACCTTAATAACACACTATATAAGGAAGGATGGGAAATACGCTTTCTGTGGATTACAAGTCACATTGGGATGCACGGTAGTGATAAAGTAGACCTTGAAGCTCGGTCTATGGTACTTTCACCAGCACCAGAATACTCACCACCTCCATCAACATTAGCACCATACTCATGAACAACAGCAAGCAGGAATGGACGACTGACTGGACCTCACAAACAACCTTCCTTAGGAGCATAAAATCAACTATAGAACCTTGGTGGCCTCCAAATGGCACAAGTAGAAAAGAATATGGTACCCTAAACCGTCTACGAGTGGGTCATACAGCAATATCACACAATTACCTTTATACCAAAAGCCCTCCACCAACAAACTGCTCCTTATGCGGACATTTAACAGAACCAACAGTCACACACTTAATCTACAACTGCCAAACACTCACACCGCACAGGTTAAAACACAAAATACAGGGCCCAATACACAAAATACTTTCAAACAACCCTCAATCAATAGTTAGCATTCTGGCTTTTGTAAGAGAAAGCGGACTCCTAGCATACATATAAACTAGACACACGTCTCCTTATGCTGTAATAACCCTGGTAGTTACAAACGGCATATGAAGATTTACATAATATTTAAAAAAAAAAAAATACATTTTTCATAGAAATATTATAAAAAGTAAAAAATTTTTAAAAACATACATTGAAATGCCTAGTTACTACACTATGTTATGTTGGGTGAAACAAAAAATTTTTTGTGTTTTTTTGTTGGTGAAGGGGAAGGTGTAATTGCAAGCGCTCGATTTTTAACCATGAGCCGCCGTTGATACATATATATATATATATATATACCCTCGTGGTGTAGCGTCAACTTTTTAGTTATTTTGAATAAACCCATCAGATACGAGGAGAATTTTTCATGTTAAAAACCTTACAAGATTACTCGTTCATTCAAATTGGTCTGGTGGTAAATAAGTACCAATTTACTCGCCGAGTAAGGAACTCGTATTTTCTGTTCGATTAGGTGTTTTGCTTCGGTTGACGAGGATCATCTTGTCAGCGTTACGTAGATTTGATGAGATCTTACTAATACACGTATGTATTCAAAAGTCATTATTGCGAAATTCCGGTGCGGACAGCTAAACGAAAGCGATGAAAAAGTTGATTTTCACGCATTATAATGAGATATAATTACTTAACTGTATTTGGTATGATTTCCGTTTTTTTGAAGATTTATTTTTATTCATATGTGGTCAGAATGTATATTTCAGTCTGTCATCACCTTTGAATTCTTTTTTTTTTTTATTATTATTATTTTTATTTTACTGACAACTCCTTGTCGTAAACAATATCGATCATAAAAATAAAGAATGAGGGAAAGAGCAGAGATGATTGGAGTGGAATATCAGACAATTCCAACGAATTTTGCCTAATTCGGGTCTTCAAGAAGAAAATTGTTCATTTATCTTTTAATTTTTTTTAATAGCTCAGCCCACTCGATTAATTGGAAGTGCATAGCGGCACCAATTCTTCCTTTTCAATCGTCTACTAGATCTGTCTGGAAAATCGATAGTAAACAATCGGTGTACCAGTGGATTTTGGTTCAACTGAAGTTTCTTATAGAACCTTCGGTATTGTTCCATATAGACATCCTTTACACAATGAATGTTCAACTCCGCATGCAATGTGTCGTTCGATATATAATAAGGCGAATATTCCATTATATGTAGAATTATTGACTGCTGTTGTTGTATTCTGCGAGGGTTACTTCAACTCGTTGTTCGATATAATTCTAACCCATATCGCCATACTGGAGCAATAACAGATAAATGGACATTCCACTTTACAGCACGGTTTAGAAATGATTTTCTTCATAACAATGGTCATAGCTGTCTACCCCTAACCATTAAAGATCTTATCATAATTTCCACATACGTTAAACGTTTATCCATAACAATTCCCGGGATAGCGAACGGAATCTACTTGTGGAATTTCAGAATTATCAAATGTCAAGAGTGAAGTTGGACATATTATCCTTGATATCGCAAGGCAGTTTGCTAGGTCCATTATTATATTCCATATACACTGTGGACATGTCAACTTCCGGAATATCAAAAAGGAATGAAAAGTAAAATTTAATTATAAAATGATTCTTTTCTTCGTAACGATTTTTCTTGTCACCAGAATGAAGGAAATAAAATTCGAGAGGGGACTGAACGAGACATCTCTCGGGAAAAATAGAAACTTATAGTTCAATCATATAAAGATAGAATGCGCAGTCATTCTTTGTAATGATTTTTCGATTCATTGGCATGACTGAAATTTCATAAATACACAAGGGCGTGGCCAGAGTGAATGTCAAGGTTATTCGAATCATGCGGTTCCTCTGATTGGTTATTATTTCATTTGCTGATAAACATTAATTGTTGCGAAATCTCAGTCCTGTAGGGTTAACATTTTGAAGTAGTTCACCAGTCCGTTGGATGTCGTCATGCAGGTAATATTACAGAAGTGACTGGTTGATTATTTATTTATGTGAAGTGGTGTTTTTCGTTTAATTTAAGGTAATTATCGAAATTCTTCTGCATTTCATTAATAAACCAGGAAAATTATTTTCCGATGTTTTATTATACGAGTGGAGACACCGTTTATTATATAATTCGATCGTTTTGGTAATTACAATTTTATAGAATCAGATTTCTGTATAGCAGGTAACATTCCTTTTTTCATAACATTCGTCTTTAACATATACTCCTTTTTAACATAATATTTGTTCTTTTAATACAAATAAATCCTTACAACCTAACATTATATATATATATATATATATATAGTGTATGAATACATGTATATATATATATATATATAGTGTATGAATACATGTGTATATATATATATATATAGTGTATGAATACATGTATATATATATATATATGTATATGTATATATATATATATATGTATATAGTGTAAGGGCGTCACATGAGCACACTTTGACCTTGCAGTGTTGGTTGAAGGCCTGTGTAAGCCAAAGTGTTCTCAAAATGATCACCCATACTACTAGGATTTTTTTCACTACATTTATATTTTTTTCTGTTTTTTTTAGTTTTAGCCTATGAAATTGCGATTTTTTAATTTTTTTTTAAATTTTATTAAACAAAATTTTCCTTCAGGACGTCACTTGAGCATATTTCGAATTTATGTGCTATGTTTGAACGTTATAGTTTCCAAGTAAATGATTTTAGTATTTTTTATTATGGAAATTTACTTTTTAGACACGTTATATGGGTCGGATGACAATGAAAATTAGTGTTTTTGAGGACTGTGTGTGAAAAAGTATAAATATAAGTTTTAAACATGTTTGTAGTTAGTAAATATTTAGACGTGGCGTAGTATACACGTGTATCTCGCGTACTTTTTTGTTTAGAGGCCACTTAGAGATACAAATATACAAGAAATTAAGTGTAATTGTACGTATAAGTAATAATGGAAACTGTTAATCGGAATGAGAAAGAATGTATGAGAGAACCTGTATTTTCGTGCATCCAGGATATAAACCGTGTTTGTAATAAACCTTTTGTTAAAATAAACACATTAAGTGTGAATAAATTATATATGATAGAAAAGTGGTATTATTATAAAAGTAAAAATAGTGTTGTGGTTTGTGTATTAGATGATGTAAGAATATATATGCCACCACGAATAATGAAAAATTTCTCTATTATATCGTTAATCATACCGTTACCTTTTTATATGCGTACCATTTGCACGATTTTTTTTCACTTTTTTTTTTTTGTAATCCATCCTCTTCTTTACATTCTTGTAAAATGTTTATAATTTCGTTAATTATTAAACGGTTATTATTAACGGCTTTTACTTCACCGTTTAATATACACAATCTGTTTAACAATTCGTCGATATTGTTCCAGTATACGTATTCTACAGGGTTATTTATATAAATTTTTTGTAATCCTGTACCAGGTTTTTCAGAATATTATGTTTAATTAATATCAGCTTAATTACGACGTTATATTTATTTCTTGTACTACTTTTCAATCGCGGATTATTCGGGTCATTTTTTTGTTTATACGAATTAGTTTTTGACAAAAGTTCATCGTATACTTTCAAGTCTTTTTCATTGTAAGTTCTAGATTTTCCCAATGTTAATAACTCTCATAATCCTCGCGAACCTTCGTACCGGTAGTCGGTACTTAGTAGTTTTATGTATCATTCTCTATAATTATCGGTGAATTACCCATATACATAATCTCATCCTCGATACGTATACCAAAAGTGGAATCTGTCTTCACGTTTTTTTTAATGTATTTGGAGGCTGCCGGACCTAATGTTTGTACAAATTCCTGCGGTATTTCGATAGAGGGCTTTATAGCTGACGCGGCTGTTCCGTCTATTTTTGGAATTTCATAAGAGGTTCTCTACATTTTTCGACCAAACCAACAGCTAAAGCAGCAATAGATTTATCTCGGGTTTGTATGGATGGTAATGTATTGGCTAATTCAGTATGTATCGCTCTTAGAGGTTTAACAATGTTCTTGTACTCCTCCTCGAGTTTTATTTGTTTCATGATTTTCTCTTGTACGGAGTTGTTAGCATTTTTCTTTCAACATTTTTCCAACGTTTACCTAATCGTCCATTTTAAACATTTATTTTTACACCTACTGAAGTCAATTTACACCATTATTAGTTGGTATTCGATAATATCAGTTAATAATATCAATGTCGTTTTTATTACTCGTTATAAATGTATGCTGTAGTTTTTGTATTTTTATTCGAGATTCGATTATCGATACTTTAACTTCGAGTTTCAAAAATATCTCGTTTTAAATCATGGACAGGCTCAAATAGTAGTATTATACTTATTTTTCATTTTGATCAACTGTCGTAACGGATATGTAACTTATTTCAAACGTATTTACATGGTAAAATGATAAATAATTAAGTATTTCTATAATTTTTTCACCAACTTGAACGTTTAGCGGAAATTCGTACAACATGTTATTGTTTAAATTTACATCAGTTATATTACATTTTATTAAATTACATCGAATTTTTTTAAAATGTTATTTATAGAAAAGATATCTATATGGTCGTTCGAATAATGTGTTTGTCCCATTATGAGTTTACGTTTACTAAAACCAAGTACACGTCCTTTCGAGTTCGCAGTTGTGAAATCTATAGTTCATTCCGAATATAATTTCATGTTTAATGTATTCTGATTTAACTTAATAACTATTTCCGCGTTCCTAAGTTCTTCGTTTTGTTGAATAAATTCTACTATATCGTTCAATTCGTACGTATCCGTAGGTATAGTAATGTTACGATGTTCGTTAGTTTTCGGTTCAATTACTACTAAATTGCTATTTTTACAATTTTCTGAAATATTTGGAATGCTGTTGTACGTTACAAAACCTTTTAAAGCAACTTCGTACGGACAATCTAATTTGATCTCTTGCTGATATTCGCGACGAGATGTCGCATGATTTAACAATATTTGAAAACTCATTTTAAAAAAAATTATTTACCTGTCTTTATACGTCAACGTACAATATAACCCCTTATCTCTGGCTTGATCCAGTTTTATAAAAACAACGGTTACAGCGATTTATAGAGTAACCTACCCAATCTTTAGTCTTTGGACATCCTAATGGATTCAAGTCGAAAACAACAATTTTATTTCCCCAACAACTCTCTTATATAGTTTACTCTATCTGTTCCTTTGATGTATACTATGTATACGTTTGCGAAAGTATCGTGTAATAAGTCGAATATAGGATTCATCTCGTATTCGTGTTTGTCGGTTTGTCGTAATAATTAAACATTTGATACAGATTAGCGCATTTATTTTCGCTATATTTCAAATTCAATCTTTCTCTCGGATAATAAACGTTATTATTCAATAAAATTTGAAAGTTTTCTAAATTTAATAAATCGTAAGTCGAAATATTTTTTTCTTTCAGGAAACCTATCAGTACATATTTGGTTTTCGAATACCGATACCGGAATACCTCAAGTAAATTCAGTCCCCGTGGAAATCATTGTATATATTTCTTTATCGGTCATTGAAATATTTTCTAATATGTCTATGTTTATTGAACATCAATTTTTGAAGAATATGATATAGAAAATTCTTATAATCGTCGAAAAAAAATACCATTATCATACTCATGGGTATACATACTGAAAAATGTCCTTTTCCATTTAGAATACTCGTTGAAGAATTTGCAATACACCAACCGGTGTTACTATATTTTAAAACATTTTCAAACGATACCAATCCATTCCATAGCCGATGTTCTTATACTATCGACTTTGTTATCACCTATTATTAATTTATTATTATTATTATTATACGTTCGTTTCGTTCGCACGTGTAACTCGCTGCTCTGTTTTGTTTATCCAGGTGTATAGTGAATATTAAGTTTTCGAATTAATAAAATTAATGTATTTTTTAACGTAGTTTTCGGATCTCTTTTTATTTTTTTTTAATTTCTATTTGTTGTGAAATTATTTTGTTTTTTTAAATTCCATACGACGCGCATTATATTTCGTTTAAGTTTATCGTTCGCACTCGCTATCGTTTCGCTAAGTTTAGGGCGCACTTGCGTATTTCTTCTATCGTTCTCGTACGTGTGTCGGAGTCGTATATGTAAGTTATTCCGGTATAGCCGTTATCGAAATACCGGTTCTTTCTTATCTAGTGAACGTTCGATTTTATTATATTTAAAATATGTCGATTAATTGTGGCGCGTGTAACAAATTACTTCCTATTAACGGTGAGTTTGTAACGTGTTCAGCTTGTCATAAAGGGCTTCATTTTGAAAAAAATTGTTCTGGTTTGAAAGAAGGAACTTGGAAGAATAAATCTAACTCGGCGAAGACACTTTGGCGCTGTAGCAACTGTAGAGGTTCTGACCTAATTAAAAATAGAGGATCTTCTCCTGAACTGCCCGATATTGGATCGCAAGTAGATATTATTAAATTTTTAAAGCTGGAGTTTAATAAAATGAGCTCTCAGATTTCAAAAATGCAGGCTGTTATCGATAGTAGTGCGGAAAAACAGAAACTCTAGCTATTGTAAATAGGCTTGTGTCCGAAAATACTGCTCTTAGGGTTGAAAATGAGGGATTTAAAAACAAAATTAATGATTTGGAGCAGTATACTCGTATCAACAATATCATCATTAGCAACGTTCCGGTTGCTGATAACGAAGACCTGGTCGAGTTAGTATTGAAAATTGCCAGTGTTGTAGGCGCTGTAATTACGCCCGGTGATATTGACTGCTGTCACAGGTTAAAAAGGTCTCCTAAACAATCCTACCCAAGTATTGTCGTTAAGTTCTGTCGCAGAACAGTCAAACAAAATCTGTTGCGGAATGTTAGGAAAATTCAGTTACGTTGTAGGGATGTTGGTATAACGGCTAACGTAATGAATGATAGGATATTTTTGTACGAACACCTTACTACCACTAACGCTAAGCTGTTGACCAGTGCAAAAGGTCTTAGAAATTGTGGCTTCAAATTTATTTGGACTCGCGAGGGAAAAATTTTCGCAAGACATAACGAATCATCATTCATCGTCCGCATACATTCTTCAGAGCAAGTACTACAGACTGACTATCTCTACTATTATTCTTATGTTGTCTAATTTCTATATTCCGCACTTTAGCTCCGATTTTGTTTATTTATTTATTATTTTATTTTATTTATAATTTAAATTCGCACGTTATTATTAGTTGTGTAAAGTTAGGTTTTACTTCTCTCTTTAACCGCCCGTGGCTTTGTTTAATTTATGCATACAAATTTTTTATTTCTTACGTTTTCGTTGAAGTTAAGCTATAATTATCGGTATGGATTCTTTACTTAATATTTTTACACTAAATGTTCAGAGTTTGCGTAAACACTTCGATGATTGTATATTTATGCTCGCATCTTTGAAGATACAGTATGATATCTTGGTGTTTACAGAAACTTGGTTATATGAAGACGAGGTTGATCGCTACTCTATTCCTAGTTACGTTTCTTATGCTCAATGTAGGATGCACAAGCGTTCTGGTGGGGTAATTGTTTTCATAAAGGAGACGCTTAAGCATGACTTTGTTGATTTAAAAGTAAGTTTTGGAAATGTAGTTGGAGTAAATATCTTTTTAAATACTACTACACGTGTTGAACTCATTGCAGTGTATAAGTTTTGCGACTTTCCATATGTTGAGTATATTAAGGAACTTGATAAATTATTAATTACTTTAAATAACTCTTGCATTATAACTGGGGACATGAATACCAACTTGTTAGATCCTGTGAGTAGTAATGAATAGCTTAATTTATTATATTCGCGTGGTTTTTCTAGTATCGTTAATACTGTTACATTTAGGGGAATTGATAATTATGTTTCGTGTTTAGATCATTTGTTAGTCCGTGGTTTAGAAAACAGCGCGCACAGTGCAAATATCATTTTCGCCATTAACGACATTGATTTCTCTCGTCATTGTGGGATAAGTTCAACTTTTAAATTTTCTAACAAAATTCGTCACTTAAATTTTACTAATCATCAATTTGATATGCGTACGTTTAATAAAAGTTTAGCTCTAATAAATACGTCCCATTTTTATACTAGTCGTGCGACAATTAACGAAAAGTTTGAATGGTTCCTTTCGCAAATTAAACTTGCTTTAGATTATAGTAAAACTAGAGTGAATCGTATCTCGTTACGTAAACGTTCGCCTTGGATAACTTCAAACATAATTAAATTAACGTGTAAAAAAAACTCTGTTTTCAATTTGACTAAATTATCTCCAGATAACTTGAACATACGGCAAGAATATAAAAACTTCTCTAAATTAGTACAAAGGGCTACTAGGACTGCTAAACTTCAATATTATTCTGGTCTCCTTGACAAGTATAGTGATAACCCAAAAAAATATTGGGCCCTTGTTAATAATGTAGCGGGTAAGCATCAATCCACAGTTAAACTAATCGAGACTGATGGGGTAAAATTTCATGTTACTGGTAATGAATTATTAATTGCGGAAAAGTTTAACAATCACTTTCGTGATAGTGTCTCTAATTTAGTACATAGTTTTAGTGATAATTTTCACACTAATAATGATATTTCCAATTCGTTTGTGTTTGATAGTTTCACCTCTACCGACATAAAAAATGCAGTTTTATCCCTGCCAAACAAACCCTCTTTTGGTTCGGATGGTTTATTTATTTCGTTAATTCGCGAGAATATTAATTTCTTTATTCAGCCTTTAACTTACTTATTTAATGAATCGTTAAACGTGGGGATATTTCCTGAAGCATTAAAATCAGGTATTATTACTCCTGTGTATAAATCTAGTAACAACAGTGACGTTTCAAATTATAGACCGATCTGTATATTACCTACTATTTCTAAAATTTTTGAAAAATGTGTGAAAGAGTTAATATTATCTTTTTTGAGAAAATATAATTTTTTTAGTGATAATCAATTTGGTTTCCTCCCACACAGAGGTTCCAATGAGGCACTTTTCCATCATATCTCTTATATTTCAGAATCGTTAGAGGCTGGTCGCTCCGTAGCAGTGGTCTATTTTGATTTACGTAAAGCGTTTGATGTGGTAGATCATAATATTCTTTTACGTAAGTTATATACATGTGGCATTAGGGGCTTTATTCATAATTGGTTTAGATCATACCTAACTAATAGAAAGTATGTTACTAAGATAAATGGTGTATATAGCCACAGTACAGTTCAGTATTTTGGGGTTCCACAGGGAAGTATATTAGGTCCTATTTTGTTTTTGATATACATAAATGACTTGTGTAATATAAATATTGGAGGGAGAATATTTAGTTATGCAGATGATACTGTCTTGGTGCATAATTCTCGGTTTCCCTCTGTATTAGAGTCTTTGGTTCAAAGTGATGTGTATTCTATTTGTACATGGTTAAATAAAAACAAGTTAATCTTGAATTTGAATAAAACTAAATATATGATTTATACGTACCAGCCTTATTACATTGAAAACACTTTTAATATAAATATCAATAATGTGGTACTTGAACGTGTTTATGAAATTAAGTATCTTGGGGTGGTTCTTGATTGCAAATTAACTTGGCATAAACATACCGAGTTCCTTTCTAAAAAATTAAGAAAATTAAATTATCTTTTTTATTATCTGAAGCAATTTTTTTCATCTACACAGTTATTCCGTCTGTATACTTCTTTGTACCAACCAATGGACTTATGCATTGGGGTGGAGCTGGAAAGGTATATATGAATGTCATACAATCACTTCAAAACATGTTATTTAACACCATTGGTAATGATAAGCAACCCTGTTGGAAAACTTGTCATCTCACCGTTCGTGAATTATATGAAGTACAATTACTGGTTTTCGTTTTTAAAAATTTTAAACTTTTTTCGATTGAGTTGCATGGTGGTAAAACAAGGTTATCCTCACACGAGTTAGCAAAGTTGCCTAAATTTAATAAATTCCATACCCGAATCCAAGCTGTTTATATGGGTGCCACTTTGTTTAACTCTTTGCCGCGTCAACTAAAAATTGATCTTAAAAATTATAAACGACGGCGTAAGTCGTTAATTGCATTTGTAATGTGTAAATAGGTAACGAGCTTTTCATATAATAATTGAAGTTGCTAACTGGTTTAAAAGTATTCGGTTGGAATTGTTAGATTGATGATTTTATTTTGTAAATTAAATTTTTTTATTTGTAAATTAAGTTCTACTTCAACTTTTTATTATTACTAATTATCATGTGATTATGAGTTATTTCCTGTTATGCCTTTATGTATACACGGTTTTTAGTATTTATTTATATATATATTTCTATGTTGTATATTTACTTTCGCGCGTTAGGTATATTTCTGCGGATTTGTAATTATAGTTTAATACTTAGTTTATTTGATTGTCAGTATCTGGGTGTTTGTGTGTGTTTACTTATATGTCTAAATCGATTTTGTTGTTTTTTTAAAGAATGTTTTGGTTAAGAAACTGTATTATTTAATTGAATTATATAACGTTACGTTGTTTAGTGCGATGAAACGGATGTTAAATTTATCTTTATTTATTTGTATAATCCGGCGTTCGCACAATATGTGCATAGTCGGGATTTACACGTTATATATATTTTCTTTGTAATCTGGTATTTTAATTTGAAATAAATTTGAATTTGAATTTGAATTATTTATTATAAATTGGACTCTGGAATTAACCAATCTGTCCATGAAAAACATAAAACATAGCAAGAAAAAAAAAATTAACATTATAAAGTAACTTTACATTCTAAAATAAATTGAAATAAAGAATAATATATACAAGCATTATCTGAGGAAAGTAATGAACTTAAGATATACGGAGGCCGATGGCCTAAAGATATAAGCTTAGTTCTGCCGAGTAGGAGGAACAGTTGAAAAACAAATGATTCGAATCCAGAATCATATCGGTATCGTCCGGGTGAGAGCAGGTGCTGGTTTTGGCCATTCCAATTCTGTGCAAATGAACAGGTAGGCAACAATGATTTATATGAAGCCGAGTTAATGTTGTAATCATGTGACGAGAAATTGGTCCACTAAACTTTTTGGGAAAATACCACGCTTCTTTGGAAGGAACTGGTTTAACGCTTTTATAAAAACTGCTGACTTTATTGATATGGAAAACAGTCCAATCTGATTCCAACTGGGCTTTCACCGAAACGCGATCTGTATATGGAATACATGTACACAAAATGCCGATGGAGGCTGCTGATTTTGCGGCTTCATCACAAACAGCATCACCAAAAATGTCAACATAACCCGGAATCCAACAAAAGTCGATTGTAATATTTCTTAAACTGAAATTATATATTTCTTCTAAAATTGCAAATATAAAATAAGATCCCTTGGTAACATGAAAGTTGGATATAGCATTAAGGCAACTAAGAGAATCCAATAAAATAAGAATATTGTCACTAAAATTAGAAGCGCGAAGGAAGCATAAAGCCTTGACGATCGCAAAAGCTTCAGCAGTGAAAATCGAGCAGGCCGATGGTAATTTAAACTTTCTGGTCACGTTTTTACTTGGAATCATGAAGGCCGATCCTACCAGTCCTTGAAAACCATCCTTAGATCCATCAGTGTACACATATAAAAATTCGGGCCACTTGTTTTGAATTATGAAGATATGTTCTAAGTTGGAAGAAGGCCCAAGATAAGGCCACTGCCTGTGGGACTCTAAATCCACTGTAGAAACTGGAAATTTTCCAGCAAAGGTAAATTGAGAGAATACAGGAGTGGGAAGTAATAAGGATTTGTATGGAAGAAATATATTGGCAGAACGTGCGAGCAAAGGACATGATTTAGATGTAAATCGCCACTTGTGAAAAATTTCGTGATATTTAAAGGATAAAGAGTTATTAGGAAAGGATAAAAATTTTAGGAAAAACTGATTTGCAAGTTGTTGGCCTCTCAACTGAATCGGTGGAATGCAGGATTCCGAACATAAACCAACTTCTGGTGAGGAAGGAAATGCTCAAAGCATCCAGTGCAAACAATAGTTTTGAATTCGTGTGAGTTTAATAATATGATCTCGAGCCGCACTGCCAAATATTGGAAATCCACACTAGAGTTAAATAAAGTGTCCTGAGGACAAACGGATCACCACCCCACTGAGTATGTTGTAACATCTTCAATATGTTTGAGGCCTGAAAGACCTTCAAACAAAGTAACTGAATATGGTTCTTCCACAATAACTTCTGGTCTAATACTAGACCCAGAAATTTAACGGAATTGGAATTCGTGATTACATCACTTTTAAAACTAATCGTTGTATGGTTGGTCAACCGTTTATATGTAAAAATAACAATATTACTTTTGAAAGTTGAGATCGTTAGATGGGACTCAGCCATCCAATTAATAATTTTGGTAATATCTTCTTGTATCATATTGATGGTAGTTGATAAATTCTTTCATGATTGATACATTGTTATATCATCAGCATAGGATATGATCATACTTTTAATCGGTAATTGAAAGACAGGTAAAATATATATGTTAAACAATATTGGACTTAAGACGGAGCCCTGAGGAAGACCATGGTATACTCGTCTATAGACCAACTTGTTGACAGTAACAAATTTAAATGCCACCGTACGGCAAGTAAACAAATTACAAAGATAAGCAGCCAGAGAAGTCGGAATATTTACAGCGATTAGTCGGGTGTATAAAATTGGAAGATGAACCGCATCGAAGGCTCCTTTAATATCGAAGAATGCAGAAATCAGAAACTTCTTGTCTAAGAAACATTGGTATATGTCAGCTGTTAAATATGCAACACAGTCTATGGAGCCTCTGTTTGGTCTGAAACCAAAACAGCAATCAGGTAGCAAAGAATTCGACTCTAACCACCAAACAATCCGGTTCTTTAGTACACATTCAAATAGTTTCCTGATACATGATGCAAGAGATATAGGACGATAGGATTCAGCTGCTGGTCTAGCTGATCTTGATTTTTTAATCGGAATTACTACAAATTCAGACCAGGATTGAGGTATACTGTTGGTTGAAAAAAGGCGATTAAAAATATAGCATAAAGTCTGCAAAGCAAAATCTGAATGATGTTGGAGAACAGAGTAAGTAACCTGGTCGGATCCGGGTTTAGTAGATTTTTTATTCTTTAAAGCTAGCTTAAGTTCCTGTAAAGTAAATTCTTCAGTAAGGAAATGTCTTACAGTAGATTGTGATGAGTGTTTATTAATTTTAATTTCTGATTCATCGGGCACATACGAAGGAGCAATGTTATCTATAAATGAGTTCATCTCTTCATTACCCATATTGCAACATTTATCTAAAAATTTATTGCAGATAAAACCCTTAGCCATTTTCCATACTTTCGCTAAAGGTGTATTTCGATTGAATGAGGAACAATAATGATGCCAGGCTGTTTTTTTAGCTTGTTTGATGATAAAACGAGTTTGAGTCTCGACTTTTTTAAAACATAAATAATTAGCAGTTGTTCTAGCGTGCCTAAATAATCGGAAGGCCTCATTTCTACGATTATAGGCCGCAGAACAGTCTGCATTCCACCAAAGAGACTTGTAATGTTTTATTTTGTCTCGCGGTAAGCCACCAGTTTGATTACGTGGAACATGTAACGTAAGGGCCAAGTTAAGATGATTAAAATAGCGATCATATAAATCGATAGGAGCCAAATTGTTTTGTAGAGTACTCAATTGAGAATCTAATTCTTTAGCAAAGGCTGTCCAATCAGCTTTTTGATAATTCCAACAATAAGATGGAATATATTCTTGGGTCAAATCAGGTTCAATGGATGCATATATACTAATCGGAAGGTGGTCACTGCCAAGAGGTGAATTAATAACTGACCAATTCACAATAGCTGCAAGATTTGCCGAAGTAAGAGTGATATCAACAGAGCTGGCTTTTCTCATTAGGGAGCCTACGGTAGTAGAAGCACCGTTGTTAAGGCAGACAAGATTTGTATTTTCTAGTATATATTCCACTTTGGTATAGTTATCACCTAAAAGATAGTGATGGCAATTAAAGTCACCGCCAACTATAATGTTCTCCTCAAAAGGAGTAATAGCAGTAATAAATTCTCGAGAGAGCAGACGGTGCATTGGAGGACAATAAATAGATGCGAGGTATAATGGAGAATTATTTAGATTAATCTGAATGGAAACTGCATTAAACGGATGATCAGAAGGCGGATAAAGTGAAAAAATGTTGATAGTGTGATGGGGAATGTTATTTTTGATGGAATGGCACATCCACCATACCCATCTGCATGATCATCTCGATAGCAAAGAAAACCTTTAATATTAAATTGTTGTGAAGGACGAAGCCAAGTTTCAGATAGAAGAATTATGTCAATGTTGTTAAATGACAAGAACCCTTCTAGATTACATTTATTGTTGATGATACTTCTAGCATTCCATTGAATGATGCGTAACATTAATGAAATAAAGGAAAATTAGTTCCCTGATATTTCCATAGTACCAGCAGGATCATTCGAATCAACATGAGTATAGGTACAATCATTGGGAGCGTTCCTGAAATGAGTAATAAGTTGTTCCACAAAGGTGGAGATTTCAGATAATTTAGGCGCAGTAATCTGCTCTTTATGGAAGAGAGCAGACAGATGTGTGTAAATATTTTCCATCATATCAGAACGAGAAACATCAGTCGGATTAGTAGTATTAGTTTGCGTGTGAATTTCAGGATTAATCATGGGACTAGCACCACTGAAAGGATGAACAGAAGGTACATTATGAAAGGAAGGATTTACTGGTGTATTTACACGTTTTGAAGTCTTAGATTTCGATTTAATAGTAATATGGTTGGATAATTTAGCTAACCCTTTTAAAGGAGTAGGGTCGTTACGCGTAGTAATTTCACTATAACTGTGGGATTTTGTGACTAAGTTTTTTTTCTTAATATCAATCGCTTCGCGGAAGGTAACATTCTCATAAGCCATGATCTTTTTAATATTTAGCTGTTCTTGGTATTCAGGACAGGAACGATCAGTAGCTAAATGCTCACCATGGCACAAAGCACATATGGAAAAATGAGGGGCCGCAGGGCACCGGTTTGTATCGTGTTCTTCTGTACACCTAGCACACCTCGGTTTACTTTTACAATTCGTCTTAACGTGACCAAATCTAAGACAGTTATAACATTGAAGTGGTCGACGAACACTGGGTTCAACAGTGAATCTCATTTTGTATATATAGACATATTGTGGAAGCAGAGAACCTTGAAATTTAATTTCGATTAACGGAATAGGGATAAAACCTTCAGGTGTTTTCTTATTTAGTCTTCTTATGCCATTTATAGAATACTGCGTTTCCAAACCATCCAAGATATCATTATCTGACATTTTAGTATCAATATTTCTAATTATTCCAAACCTGTGGATTAAATTACTGGGAATAAATGCTTTTAATTTGTTCTCCTTTAAAATTGGAGAAAGCAAAAAGGAGTTAGCAGCTAATAAGGAGGAAAACTCTAAAATTTTTTCCCACAGATGTAAATTCTTTAATACTGTGGGTTTTGATCAAAATTAATTTCGCAACTGCTAAAGGGTGTAAACCAGCGATATTTTTGTCTAAGCTTTCAATTAGCACAAAAAATGGGCCACTATGATTAGAAGGAAATAATTCGACTGTTACATTATTATTATTATTATCATAATGACTGTTAATCGCATCTGGCGTTATAGGATCCCAGAATTTAATTTCTTTGATAGAACCTGACGAATTAGGAGAGGGAGGGTCCGAGAGTTTACATTTATTAATCGTTTCAATACAAAGAAAACTCGGTTTCTTAGTATTAGATGGTTTACTACCACTGTTATTTATGGAGGCCGATGGGGGCCTCCTTTGTTCGCACTCATCCGAGTGGCCAACACCGAACTAAATTAATGTGTAATATATATTCCAATAAACCGAGAAAATACAAGATAAAATAAAGATAAAAATAGATAAAATTAAGAATCCACAACAAAAAATTAACTATTAGCGATAAGAAAATAAAAACGATCTCACCGGTAGATTGCGAACAAAAACCGCAACGAAGTCAACGCGATAAACACAAACACTCCGTAAAACAAGAAGAAATAGTTGTCACCTAAATAATAATCTAAATGTAACATTCCGTCATTGATTACATTCACTTTTTTGTTGTCACCCTTTATTTCCACATCGATTTCGTCTTTTAAAGTTATAAACGTTATTATTCAATAAAATTTGAACGTTTTCTAAATTTAATAAATTGTAAGTTGAAATATTTTTTTCTTTCTGGAAACGTATTAGTACATACTTGGTTTTCGAATACCGATACCGGAATACCCCAAGTAAATTCAGTCCCATGCGATCGAACAAATGTAACATTCCGTCATTGATTACATTCACTTTTTTGTTGACCCCCTTATTACCACATCTATTTCGTCTTTTAAAGTTATTTTTCCAGTTAACGTTAAGATCAAACTTTTTAAACGGTTCAGTAACAATCTCTTCGTTGTATACGTTTATAGAAAACTCCATCACCAACTCGTTTATGTTTTCCGTTATAGACAGTCTATAATTGAAATATTCGAAACTATCTATTATATCGCTCATACTGTACTACGAGTATGTAACAAATTATATCTTTTACAACTTTAACCAGAGAGGGATTTAGGTACTTATATTTTTTAAACTATACCTCTATTTATAATTTTTTTAAATTTTTCTTTACTTATAATTCATTCATTACCATTTTTGCTACAAAACGTAAATATGGGGGGTATTCGTATTCTCTGTTATAACTTACTTCATTACCCATATATATAAAATAATGTTTATCTTTGAACCAGATTTCCTTTTCCTGATGTACTTCTTTCACTATTTGTGGTAGCATATAGATTCTTACATTGCCTAAAACACAAACCGCAATCGTCATTTCGCCATTTTTAATTTTATAATAATACCAACTTTCTATCGTGTATAGGTAATTTACGCTTAATGTATTTAGTTTACCAACAGTTTTATTACACATGTAGTGAAAAAATCACATTGACCTACTCTCTGACCTTCAGGAAACACAATATATATATATATATACATATATATATATATATATATATATATATATATATATATATATAGAGAGAGAGAGAGAGAGAGAGAGAGATAGTGCGAGAGGTCAAATAAGAAACAATAGAAAAAATGATTATTTTCTTCATAACAGTTTTTCGAGTAGCTGTGCATGATGGAAATTTTGAAAATTTGCAAGGGAGTGCCTAGAGTGAATGCCAAAAAATTAATGGAAAGTATTATTAATAAAAAGTGGATAAAGAAAAGTTTAATTATAAAATGATTATTTTCTTCATAATGGGTTTTCTTGTCACATTCATTGACGGAAGTTACAAATATTTACAATAGTTCAATAATATAACGATAGAGAGCGCTGCAATTCTCTATAACGGTTATTTGTGTCGACAGCAAGATGGAAAGTTTGTAAATTCCCAACAGGGTGACCCGAGTGAAAGACATAGAATATCAAAAAGGAATGGAAGGTAAAATTTAATTATAAAATGATTCTTTTCTTTGTAACAGTTTTTCTTCTCACCAGAATGAAAGAAATATCATCAATTTGAAAGAAGCTGAACAAGGCATCTCTCTCGGGAAAAATAGAAACTTATAGTTCAATCATATAAAGATAGAATGCGCAGTCGTTAACTTCATAAATACATAAGGGTGTGGCCAGTGTGAATGTCAAGGTTATTCGAATCATGCGGTTCCTCTGATTGGTTGATCATTTCATCTGCTGATAATAAAGAGACTTTAAGTGTTGCGCAATCTCAGTACTCCTGTAGGGTTAACATCTTGAAGTGGTTCATCAGTCTGTTGGAAGTTGTCGAGCAGTTAACATTACAGAAGTGAGTGGTTGATTATTTATTTATATGAAGTGATGTTTTTCATTTAATTTAACGTAATTATTGTAATTCTTCTGCATTCTCTTCTTAATAAACCAGTTTTCCGATATTTAATTATACAACTGGATATATAGATTGGATATATAGATCAATTGACTTAGTAATTACAACTTTATAAAATCAGATTTCTGTATAGCAGGTAACATTCCTTTTTTCATATCATTCGTTTTTAACATTTTTAACATATACACACTTTTATTATAATATTTATTCTTTTAATGCAAATAGATCCTTACAATCTAACATTATATACATATATATATGGTGTATGAATACATGTTTATATCATATATATATATATATAGTGTATGAATACATGGTTATAACATATATATATATATATATATATATATATATATATATATATATATATATATATATTTATATATATATATATATAGTGTATGAATACGTGGTTATATTATATATATATGTGTATATATATATATATATATATATATATATATATATATATATATTACTGTATGCATATGTTGCATATGTTTTATATATGTGCATATGTATATATATTACTGCATGCATATGTTTTATATATGTGCATTATATAAACCGTAAGCATATGTTACATATTATGGCGATCTGAAGGAAATATTAAATAAAATAAATATAAATTTAAAAATTAATAATGGTTAACTTAAGATAATATATATACGTGGAATAAAGGTATTTCCATTGTAAGATTAAGGTCAGATCGTAAAGCTATAATAACTAGAATGTTGGTAGTAATAACCACAGTAATAATAAGTACAATAAAGTTAAAATACAAATAATACCAGGTTAATAGGGGAAAATGGGATATTAATGGCATGTACAGCCAGCAATACATGATCGCGTGGTTATATATATACCTGTATATGTATATACATATTTGGTTAATGATAAGACTCAGCCTTAGTATTAAGAATGAATATATTGTAATGGCTGGTTGTAATATCTAGTCAATCGAACCACTCATATGTGATGAGAATGTTACAATGTGAAGTGATCGTTTTTCAAATGTGAAGAAAAATATTTTCTGATATCCAATAATATGAGGGGATAATGAGCCGTTTTCGTTTTAGTAATTACAACAATTATATAGAATAGTTTTTTCAATTAAAAATTAATATGACACAAAAACATGTGTTACAGCATGAACAGAAGCAATGTTCAAACGTATTCCTTCCTGCAACTCCTCTGATTTGTCGATCATTTGATTCACAGGTAATTAAAATAACTGGGCAATCTCAAGTCAAATTGTTCTTGATCCATTTGAAACCTTCCCACATGTAATATCACATATGTGAAAGGAATTTTTTCATTGTATAAGATATAATTAGCTGAACTTGCATAAACAGGTAGGTATCCTATTTTCATATAACTCGTTTTTAACATATACTCTGTTATGATAGAGGGATAAGTAGAGAGAGAGAGAGAGAGGGTGAATGATAAATAAAGAGGAAAGAGAGAGTGAAAAAGAGAAAAGAGGGAGAGAGAGAGTGAGAGAGGATTGTCAGTGAGTGAGAAAAGATAAGGTAGATTCTGTTGATTGGAGTGATGAGGTAGCTGGTAGAAGGATAGTGAGTTCAGAGAAGATGATTGAGTGTAGGAGAGGGCAGAGAGTTCAAGAGTGATGAGAAATATTGTTGAGAGGGTACATGACAATAGAGTGACAGATAATAGTGATTAGGGAAAGGAACAGGAACAATGAGATGGTGAAGATATGTGAGAGGTAAGTGATGACAATTGAGTGTTGGAGAGTGGGAAGAGTGAATTTAGAGAGGAGAGTTGGAGGAGAGTCTAGTGTAATGTGACAGTTTTGTGTGGAGGATGAGGTATGTGGTGCAATGAGGTGATGGTGTTTAGAGATGGTAGGTTTGTGAGTGAGGAGATTGAAAGTTACAGTGAGAGTTGGTGGGGTAGGAATTTTAAGGTTTGACATTAATGAGGTGTTGGGTATGAGATGGTTTGGAGTGAGAACTGAGACATGTGAGGTGAGTGAGGAGTGAGAAGTGTGTTGTGTTGAAGAATGTGTGCATTGAGAGTGGTTGAGTCTATTGAGGTGTGAGAGGTGTGGTGTGTGTAAGATTTGGGCTGAGTTGGGGTACAGATAGTAGAAGTGAGGAGAGTGAGTAGAAGTGAGGAGAGAGAGTAGAAGTGAGGAGAGAGAGTAGAAGTGAGGAGAGAGAGTAGAAGTGAGGAGAGAGAGTAGAAGTGAGGAGAGAGAGTAGAAGTGAGGAGAGAGAGTAGAAGTGAGGAGAGAGAGTAGAAGTGAGGAGAGAGAGTAGAAGTGAGGAGAGAGAGTAGAAGTGAGGAGAGAGAGTAGAAGTGAGGAGAGAGAGTAGAAGTGAGGAGAGAGAGTAGAAGTGAGGAGAGAGAGTAGAAGTGAGGAGAGAGAGTAGAAGTGAGGAGAGAGAGTAGAAGTGAGGAGAGAGAGTAGAAGTGAGGAGAGAGAGTAAGGTGAGAGTGAGGAGAGAGAGTAGAAGTGAGGAGAGAGAGTAAGGTGAGAGTGAGGAGAGAGATTAAGGTGAGAGTGAGGAGAGAGATTAAGGTGAGAGTGAGGAGAGAGATTAAGGTGAGAGTGAGGAGAGAGATTAAGGTGAGAGTGAGGAGAGAGATTAAGGTGAGAGTGAGGAGAGAGATTAAGGTGAGAGTGAGGAGAGAGATTAAGGTGAGAGTGAGGAGAGAGATTAAGGTGAGAGTGAGGAGAGAGATTAAGGTGAGAGTGAGGAGAGAGATTAAGGTGAGAGTGAGGAGAGAGATTAAGGTGAGAGTGAGGAGAGAGATTAAGGTGAGAGTGAGGAGAGAGATTAAGGTGAGAGTGAGGAGAGAGATTAAGGTGAGAGTGAGGAGAGAGATTAAGGTGAGAGTGAGGAGAGAGATTAAGGTGAGAGTGAGGAGAGAGATTAAGGTGAGAGTGAGGAGAGAGATTAAGGTGAGAGTGAGGAGAGAGATTAAGGTGAGAGTGAGGAGAGAGATTAAGGTGAGATTAAGGGTGAGAGTGAGGAGAGAGAGTAAGTACTCTCACCCTCAATCTCACCTTACTCTCTCTCCTCACTCTCACCTTACTCTCTCACCTTACTCTCTCACCTTACTCTCTCACCTTACTCTCTCTCCTCACTCTCACCCTTAATCTCACCTTAATCTCTCTGAGTGAGGAGAGAGATTAAGGTGAGATTAAGGGTGAGAGTGAGGAGAGAGAGTAAGGTGAGAGAGTAAGGTGAGAGAGTAAGGTGAGAGAGTAAGGTGAGAGTGAGGAGAGAGAGTAAGGTGAGATTGAGGGTGAGAGTGAGGAGAGAGAGTAAGGTGAGAGTGAGGAGAGAGAGTAAGGCGAGAGGGAAGAGAGTGTAAGGTGAGATTGAGGGTGAGAGTGAGGGGAGAGAGAGGTGTGATTGAGGTTGAGAGTGAGAGGAGAGAGTGTAAGGTGAGTTGAGGGTGTGAGTAAGGGTGTGAGTAAGGTGAGATTGAGGGTGAGAGTGAGGAGAGAGAGAGAGGTGCGATTGAGGGTGGGAGAGAGAGTAAGGTGAGAGTGAGGAGTATGAGGGTGAGAGTGAGGAGTATGAGGGTGAGAGTGAGGAGAGAGACGTCAGAGTGAGGAGAGAGAGGTGAGACTGAAGTTGCTCTCAGTGAGGAGGGTGAGAGTGAGGAGGGAGAGGTGAGATTGAGGGTGAGAGTGAGGCATGAGAGTAAGGTGAGAGGAGGAGAGAGAGTAAGGTGAGAGTGAGGGTGAGAGTGAGGTAAGGTGAGAGAGTAAGGTGAGAGAGAGTGTGAGAGTGAGGTAAGGTGAGAGAGAGTGTGAGAGTGAGGTAAAGTGAGAGAGTAAGGTGAGGGTGAGAGAGTAAGGTGAGAGTGAGGGTGAGAGTGAGGTAAGGTGAGAGTGAGGGTGAGAGTGAGGTGAGAGAGTAAGGTGGTGAGAAGGTTGTGAGAGTGAGGGTGAGAGAGGTGGTGAGGAGAGAAAGGTGAGGGTGAGAGTGAGAGGAGAGAGAGTAAGGAGAGGGAGAGAGAGTAAGGTGAGAGTGAGGAGAGAGAGTAAACTGAGAGTGGAGTGAGGGAGGTGAGAGAGGGGTGAGTGGGAGAGGAGGTGAGGAGAGAGTGAGAGGCGAGTAAGGAGAGAGTAAGGAGTAAGGAGAGAGAGAGTAAGGAAGGGAGGAGAGAGTAAGGTGAGAGTGAGGAGAGATTACTATGTGGGAGTGAGAGTGAGGGTGAGTATCTCACCTTACTTTCTCTCTCCATCCTCATTCTCTCCTTTCTCTCACTCTCCTCATCTCTCTCTCTCCTCACTCTCACCCTCACACTCTCTCTCTCACTCTCACCCTCACACTCTCATTCTCACCTTACTCTCTCACTCCTCACTCTCACTCCTTACTCTCACCTTACTCCTCATTCACTCACCTACTCTCTCTTCCTTACTCTCACCTTACTCACTCTCTCTCCTCACTTTCACCTTACTCACTCTCTCTCCTCACTCTCACCTTACTCACTCTCCTCACTCTCACCTTACTCACTCTCCTCACTCTCACCTTACTCACTCTCACCTTACTCACTCTCTCTCCTCACTTTCACCTTACTCACTCTCTCTCCTCACTCTCACCTTACTCACTCTCCTCACTCTCACCTTACTCACTCTCTCTCCTCACTTTCACCTTACTCACTCTCTCTCCTCACTCTCACCTTACTCACTCTTTCTCCTCACTCTCACCTTACTCACTCTCTCTCCTCACTCTCACCTTACTCCTCATTCACTCACCTACTCTCTCTCCTCATTCACACCTTACTCTCTCCCTCTATCCTCACTCTCACCTTACTCTCTCTTATCCCTCTCTCTCCTCACTCACACCTTACTCTCCCTCTATCCTCACTCTCACCTTCTCTCACCTTACTCTCTCTCATCCCTCTCTCTCCTCACTCTTGCCTTACTCTCCCTTACTTTCTCTCTTCATCCTCATTCTCACTTTTCTCTCACTCTTTCATCACTCTCACCTTCCTCACTCCCACAAAACTCTCACTACTCTCTCTCCTTATACTTACATTTACACTCTCTCCTTACACTTACTCTCTCTCCTTCCCATTCACACCCTCAAACTCTCTCTCCTCACTCTCACCTTACTCACTCTCTCTCCTCACTTTCACCTTACTCCTCATTCACTTCTCTCTCCTCACTCACACCTTACTCTCCCTCTATTCTCTCTCTCACCTTACTCTCTCTCATCCCTCTCTCTCCTCACTCTCGCATTACTCTCACCTTACTTTCTCTCTTCATCTCCTCACTCACACCTTACTCTTTCATCACTCTCATCTTCCTCACTCCCATCCTACTCTCACTACTCTCTCTCCTTACACTTACACTTACTCTCTCTCCTTACACTTATACTTACTCTCTCTCCTTACACTTACACTTACTCTCTCTCCTTACACTTACTCTCTCTCCTTACACTTACACTTACTCTCTCTCTCCTTACACACTCACCTTACTCTCTCGCCTCCCTCTCACACCCCCACTATTGCCTAACACTACTTTCACCTTACTCTCTCTTTAAAGTGAACTCAGCCCAAATCTTACACACACCTTCATACCACACTGCTCCCCTCACACCTAACAAATCTCCATCTCTCAATAGACTCACACCACTCTCATCCCTCCCTCACTCATGCACAATTCTTCAACACCACACACCTGCTCAACAAAATACTTCTCTTCTCACTCTTCACTCACCTCACACATCATTCATTCCTGATATACACCTTTGTCTCAGTCCCAACCATCTCACTCCAAACCATCTCATACCAACACCTCATTACTGTCATACCTTAAAATTCCTACCCCACCAACTCTCACTGTAACTTTCAATCTCCTCACTCACAAACCTACCATCTCTAAACACCATCACCTCATTCTCACCACATACCTCATCCTCCACACAAAACTGTCACATCACACTCAACTCTCCTCCAACTCTCCTCTCTCATTACAAACACTTCTCACCGGCAACATTCACTCTTCCCACTCTCCAACACTCAATTGTCATCACTTACCTCTCACATATCTCCACCATCTCATTGTTCCTGTCCCTTTCCCTAATCACTATTATCTGTCACTCTATTGTCATGTACCCTCTCAATGATATTTCTCATCACTCTTAAGCTCTCTGACCTCTCCTGCACTCAATCATCTGTTCCTCTCCAAACTCACTATCCTTCTACCAGCTACCTCATCTCTCCAATCAACAGAATCTACCCTATCTTTTCTCACTGACTGACAATCTTCTCTCACTCTCTCTCTCCCTCTTTTCTCTTTATCACTCTCTCTTTCCTCTTTATTTATCATTCACCCTCTCTCTCTCTCTACTTATCCCTCTATCATAAAAGAGTATGTTAAAAACGGGTTATATGAAAATAGGAGACATACCTGTTTATGCAAGTTCAGCTAATTATATCTTATACAATGAAAAAATTCCTTTCGCATATGTGATATTACATGTGGGAAGGTTTCAAATGGATCGAGAGCAATTTGACTTTCAAATGGATCGAGAACAATTTGACTTGAGATTGCCCTGTTATTTTAATTACCTGTGAATCAAATGAATGACAAATCAGAAAAGTTGCAGGATGGAATACGTTTGAACATTGCTTCTGTTCATGCTGTAACACATGTTTTTGTGTCACTTTAATTTTTAATTGAAAAAACTATATTCTATATAATTGTAATTACTAAAACGAAAACTGCTCATTATCCCCTCATATTATTGAATATCAGAAAATATTTTTCTTCACATATAATGAATTTGGAAGAATTACAAGAATTATGTTAAATTAATTGAAAAACGATCACTTCACATAAATAAGCAACTGTAACATTACCTGCAAGACGACTTCAACAGACTGACTGAATCACTTCAAAATGTTAACTGTAGAGGATTGTAGAACAATTATTTATTCTCTACTATCAAGGAATGAAATAATTGCCCTGAGGAGCTACATCAATCACACATTCTTTTACTTCACACTGCCCTTCCAAAATATGGAAGTTCCATCTTGCTAAGTAACCAAAAAATAATTTTAATTGAAAAAACTATATTCTATATAATTGTAATTACTAAAACGAAAATCGCTCATTATCCCATCATATAATTGAAGAGCAGAAAATGTTTTTCTTTACATATAATGAATTTGGAAGAATTACAAAAATTATGTTAAATTAATCGAAAAACGATCACTTCACATAAATAAATAAACTCTGAAAAACAGCGACTGTAACATTACCTGCAAGAGACTTCAACAGACTGACTGAATCACTTCAAAATGTTAACTGTAGAGGATTGGGCAACAATGATTTATTCTCTATTATCAAGGAATGAAATGATTGCCCAGAGGAGCTACATGAATCGCACATTCTTCTACTTCACACTGCCCTTGTAATTTATGAAAGTTCCATCATGCTAAGTAACCAAAAGATATTTTCAAAGAATGACTGAGAATTATATTATTATACAGTTCCAGAGAGATTATTTCACCAGTCGCCTTTCAAATTTATTAAATTTCTTTCATTCATAGCAACAAGAAAAACTGTAATAGTAAAATTTATTCCCTTAAGATAGATCCCACAACCAAATTATAAAATATAAAAAACAATATATAATAAATACATACAGGTATATATGTATACAAAAAAAAAATATATATATATGTATATAAAATATATATATATGTATATAAAATATATATATATATATATATATATATATATATATATACGCATATAAAACATACATGTATATATATATATATATATATATATATATATATATATATATATATATATATATACGCATATAAAACATGTATATATATATATATATACATTACATATATATATATATATATATATATATATATATATATATATATATATATATATATATATATATATATATATATATATATATATATATTATATATGCATATATATACATATATACATATATATATATTATATATATATATATGACGTACATTATATATATGTATATAAAATATATACACACACACACACACATATATATATATACATATTACTGGGTTTATAATCATAGTGGATCGCCAAGTTATTTCATATCCCATCCTTGTGGTCAGCCAAGTTATAACATTTCGGGTCGTCAATGATCCTCAAGTTGTTGCGTACCAGGTCGTTCCTTTTATTACGCTTTTTCCTGTTGAATAGACCCGTGTGTTTATGGGGCTCTTACAGGAGCCTAATTAGTTAAATCAAAAAAGAACAATATTAATATGTGTCACCAGTGCATTATAATGCAGAAATTGGGAAGAAAGCCCAAAATTAGTGAGTTTTGAAACACAAGTCAAAATTGCATAAAAACGACTAGTTAAAAAAAAATTTAGCGGAAGTGACTTTTTTTAATAAAAATTCCGAAAAAGAAACTAACTAAAAAGTCTGTTTAGAGGTAACGGAACAAACTTACAATTTTGGCGGGAAAATTTGGCGCTAAATTTTTCATAACTAGTCGTTGTTATACAAATGTGACTTGTGTTCCAAAAATAGTAAAAATAACGGTAGATTCGAAGAATACTTGTACACTCCGGATTTTCGTTGTTTTTTTTTAAATATCAAAAATTATTATTTTTAACGAATTACTAAGTTAAAAATCGGCGGAAACCATTTTTGTAAGTCTCGTTTTTTCTTTTAATTCTACTGCTATACAGCTGAAATAAACGCCAATTCTAACAACTGAATCTAACCTAACCTAGGTATTTTCTTATTCTGATTTAAATGTGTCATTCTCGTTTTTTCTTTTAATTCTACTGCTATACAGCCGAAATAAACGCCGATTCTATCCTAACTGAATCTAACCTAACCTAGGTATTTTCTTATTCTGGTTTAAATGCGTCATTCTCGTTTTTTCTTTTAATTCTACTGCTATACAGCCGAAATAAACGCCCATTCTATCCTAACTGAATCTAACCTAACCTAGGTATGTTTATAAACATACTTATAAGTAAAATTTAAAAGGTTGTAATTTACAATTAAAAATTTTTTCCGCGTTTTTTTTTTATCCCGCTTAGGAAAGCAAAACTCATAAATTTATCCAAGCCCCAATCGATTCGGAGTTGTACAAGTATGCCTCGAATGAGCCAAAAGGGTAACTAAATGAAATTAAACAACTAAATTATAAAAAACAAGATAATAAAATATAAAATAACATACTAAGAATACAATCCTTATCATTCATCGGAACTGTCCTCCTCGTAAATATCAAATTTAATAATAAAAACTTAATAAAACTTTAACAATAACTTATGAATATATGAATAAACAGACACCTACTCCTAAATGACGCTAAACTAACCATAAAACAATAGAATAACCGTTGTATTCTGTAACATTGCATCATAATAATATTGCATCATCCAACGAAAACCACCGTAGATACCATTGACTTGAATTAATTAAAACACTATATATCAATAATATTATTACTTTTTTAAATTATATTATTTTATTCAACAAATTATTTAAATATTATATGCAAATAATTATAAAATTTATGAATGTTAATTTAATATCGCTTCTCGGCCTGTTGGGCAACCGATCAAAGTGAGTTATGTTACCTGTTTTCATCACCTTAATATGTAATATACTCCGTTACATTACCTAACTTTTTATATATAAATATATATATATTTATATATATATATTTATATATAAAATTAATTTTAAAAATAATAAATATTTAATTTATAATCGATAGTCGAGAGCTCCAATCGACCAATCGATTATTCAGGCAAATCATAGATTAGCATCAAGGCTTATCTATTATAAACATTAAACTAAGTTTAAAAGAAGTATAATTTGTTTTGTTAAGAGTTAAATTATCTTACAAAAATTTTTTTTTCGCATTTTAATTATGTCCATTGTATTTAATAAATTTATCTAATCATTTAAAATATAATATGCGATAAATAACCGCGTTAATACCGGTTTTTTGTTACGATCTTGTAAACTTCGAAACACAGTTGGAAATGTTGAATTTTTTCGAAAATTTTTGATCAGCGCCCAGAAATTTTTTCATTAGTAGTTGTATTTATGCGAATTGTGGTATGTACACCAAAAAAAATGCGTTATTAAGTTTCTGGAAAGAGCTCATGTTTAGCCGCAGAAATTAAATTACCAACAGTTTGTTTTTTTATGTACCTGAAATTTTAAGGAGATTAACTTAAAGAGATTGAGTTTTTGGGTAACCTAAATCTCTGCATGTAGGACCACCAGCCAGTGACACTATGATTTAATGACTAGTATTCGTTCTAATTCAATTACGATTTTATTTGAATTATTATTATCACACATTTAATAGATTAAAAACAATTCAAAACAGATACTTATATAAGAAAATATTACAATTTAACATGGATCATTCACACAAATACATGAAGATTGTCTATACATATAAATTAGGCACACACAATAAAATTAAATAAAATAAAAAAAATCGTACAACCTGGTGGTATCACAGGTATGACCGATGGCTGCTTCTGAATAGTGAAGATATATCCAATTCTTAGACTGTCGTCGTAACTCCATACTTTTTACAATATCTCCTTTTGGTGATGCGATACTTATTTAAAATTGAAATTTATTTTTATTTTTATTTGGACTATAGTCTTATTTGCTCGGAAGAATTTATTTCTATGATACAAACGAAAAACGATTTTCCGACATTTGTAACGTTCTCATCACATACGAGCGGTTCGATTGACTAGATATTACGACCAGCCATTACATTAAAACTAAGGACGAGTCTTATAGTTAAAATATGTACATACATATATATAGGTATATATATAACAACGCGATCATGTATTGCTGGCTCTACACGCCATTAATCTCCCAATTTCCCCTATTAACCTGGTATTATTTGTATTTTAACTTTATTGTACTTATTATTACTGTGGTTATTACTATCAACATTCTAGTTATTATAGCTTTACGATCTGACCTTACCAGTTATGAAGTTCTGAATCATCTTACAATGGAAATACCTTTATTCTACGTATATATATTATGTTAACTTAACCATTATTAATTTTTAAATTTATATTTATTTTATTTAATATTTCCTTCAGTATATCCACTGTTAAATCGCCATAATATATAACATATGCTTACAGTTTATATATATATATATATATATATGCACATATATAAAACATATGCATAAAGTAATATATATATATATATATATATATATATATATACATATATATATATATGCACATATATAAAACATATGCATACCAGTAATATATATATATATATATATATATATATATATATATATATGCACATATATAAAACATATGCATACAGTAATATATATATATATATATATATATATATGCACATATATAAAACATATGCATACAGTAATATTATATATATATATATATATATATATATATATATGCACATATATAAAACATATGCATACAGTAATATATATATATATATAAAAAACATATCCATACAATAATATATATATAACATATACACACGATAATATATATGTATGTATATATATATATATATATATATATATATATATGCACATATATAAAACATATGCATACAATAATATATATATAACATATACACACGATAATATATATATATATAGTATTCATATACAATGATATATATATATATATATATAGTATTCATATACAATGATATATATATATATATATATATATATATATATATATATATATATATATATATATATATGATATAAACATGTATTCATACACCATATATATATGTATATAATGTTAGATTGTAAGGATCTATTTGCATTAAAAGAATAAATATTATGATAAAAGTGTGTATATGTTAAAAATGATAAAAACGAATAATATGAAAAAACGAATGTTACCTGCTATATGGAAATCTGATTTTATAAAGTTGTAATTACTAAATCGATTGATCTATATATCCAATCTATATATCCAGTTGTATAATTAAACATCGGAAAAGAATTTTTCTGGTTTATTAAGAAGAAAATGCAGAAGAATTACAATAATTACGTTAAATTAAATGAAAAACATCACTTCATATAAATAAATAATCAACCACTCACTTTTGTAATGTTAACTGCTCGACAACTTCCAACACACTGATGAACCACTTCAAATGTTAACCCTACAGGACTACTGAGATTGCGCAACACTTAAAGTCTCTTTATTATCAGCAGATGAAATGATCAACCAATCAAAGGGACCGCATGATTCGAATAACCTTGACATTCACTCTGGCCACACCCTTATGTATTTATGAAGTTAAGGACTGCGCATTCTATCTTTATATGGTTGAACTATAAGTTTCTATTTTTCCCAAGAGAGATGCCTCGTTCAGCTTCTTTCAAATTGATGATATTTCTTTCATTCTGGTGAGAAGAAAAACTGTTACAAAGAAAAGAATCATTTTATAATTAAATTTTACCTTCCATTCCTTTTTGATATTCTATGTCTTTCACTCGGGTCACCCTGTTGGGAATTTACAAACTTTCCATCTTGCTGTCGACACAAATAACCGTTACAGAGAATTGCAGCGCTCTCTATCGTTATATTATTGAACTATTGTAAATATTTGTAACTTCCGTCAATGAATGTGACAAGAAAACTCATTATGAAGAAAATAATCATTTTATAATTAAACTTTTCTTTATCCACTTTTTATTAATAATACTTTCCATTAATTTTTTGGCATTCACTCTAGGCACTCCCTTGCAAATTTTCAAAATTTCCATCATGCACAGCTACTCGAAAAACTGTTATGAAGAAAATAATCATTTTTTCTATTGTTTCTTATTTGACCTCTCTCACTATCTCTCTCTCTCTCTCTCTCTCTCTCTCTATATATATATATATATATATATATATATATATATATATGTATATATATATATATTGTGTTTCCTGAAGGTCAGAGAGTAGGTCAATGTGATTTTTTTCACTACATGTGTAATAAAACTGTTGGTAAACTAAATACATTAAGCGTAAATTACCTATACACGATAGAAAGTTGGTATTATTATAAAATTAAAAATGGCGAAATGACGATTGCGGTTTGTGTTTTAGGCAATGTAAGAATCTATATGCTACCACAAATAGTGAAAGAAGTACATCAGGAAAAGGAAATCTGGTTCGAAGATAAACATTATTTTATATATATGGGTAATGAAGTAAGTTATAACAGAGAATACGAATACCCCCCATATTTACGTTTTGTAGCAAAAATGGTAATGAATGAATTATAAGTAAAGAAAAATTTAAAAAAATTATAAATAGAGGTATAGTTTAAAAAATATAAGTACCTAAATCCCTCTCTGGTTAAAGTTGTAAAAGATATAATTTGTTACATACTCGTAGTACAGTATGAGCGATATAATAGATAGTTTCGAATATTTCAATTATAGACTGTCTATAACGGAAAACATAAACGAGTTGGTGATGGAGTTTTCTATAAACGTATACAACGAAGAGATTGTTACTGAACCGTTTAAAAAGTTTGATCTTAACGTTAACTGGAAAAATAACTTTAAAAGACGAAATAGATGTGGTAATAAGGGGGTCAACAAAAAAGTGAATGTAATCAATGACGGAATGTTACATTTGTTCAATCGCATGGGACTGAATTTACTTGGGGTATTCCGGTATCGGTATTCGAAAACCAAGTATGTACTAATACGTTTCCAGAAAGAAAAAAATATTTCGACTTACAATTTATTAAATTTAGAAAACGTTCAAATTTTATTGAATAATAACGTTTATTATCCGAGAGAAAGATTGAATTTGAAATATAGCGAAAATAAATGCTCTAATCTGTATCAAATGCTTAATTATTACGACAAACCGACAAACACGAATACGAGATGAATCCTATATTCGACTTATTACACGATACTTTCGCAAACGTATACATAGTATACATCAAAGGAACAGATAGAGTAAACTATATAAGAGAGTTGTTGGAGAAATAAAATTTTTGTTTTCGACTTGGATCCATTAGGATGTCCAAAGACTAAAGATTGGGTAGGTTACTCTATAAATCGCTGTAACCGTTGTTTTTATAAAAATCACCAATACTTACCGGATCAAGCCATTGATAGAGGTATATATTGTACATTGACGTATAAAGACGGGTAAATAATTTTTTAAAAATTGAGTTTTCAAATATTGTTAAATCACGCTACATCTCGTCGTGAATATCAGCAAGAGATCAAATTAGATTGTCCGTACGAAGTTGCTTTATAAAGTTTTGTAACGTACAACAGCATTCCAAATATTTCGAAAAATTGTAAAAATAACGAGTTAGTAGTAATTGAACCGAAAACTAACGAACATCGTAACAGTACTATACCTATGGGTACGTACGAATTGAACGATATAATAGAATTTATTCAACAAAATGAAGAACTTGGGAACGCGGAAATACTCATTAAGTTAAATCGGAATACATTTAAAATAAAATTATATTTGGAATGAACTATAGATTTCACAACTGCGAACTCGTAGCCTTACTTCAATTGTAAAATATTTAATGTAATAACTTTGTTCACACTACGTTATAAAATTTTTTACGTTTCGTTAATAATGATTTATTATTAACCAAGAATATATATCGAACGTTTATACAATGACTTATATAATTGATTAATTAGACCCGTCAGTAATAATACCGAAACGATATTTGTGAAATTAGGTCTTCGTCTTTACTTATTGACCTGGTAGGTTAATTTGATATTTCATAATGTTTACAAGAAGCCAAAGGCTCATTCCTAGCATACTTGTACAACACAGAATCGATTGGGGCTTGGATAAATTGATGTGTTTTGCTTCCCTAAGTGGGATAAAAAATAGAAAAAAAGGCGAAAAAATTTTTAATCGTAAATTACAACATTTTAAGGTTTACTTATAAGTATGTTTATAAACAGACCTAGGTTAGGTTAGATTCAGTTAGGTTAGAATCTGTCAGGTTTATTTCAGCTAGTTAGAAATGGTTTCCGCGGATTTTAACTTCGTAACTCGTTAAAAATAGTAATTTTTGATATTAACCCTAGAATACTAACCCGTTTTAGTAAACGCATTATCATAACGCGGAGTAAAGTTTACTCACTTCATTTTTTTTATACCACTTGTATTAAATACAGCTTTGTAAAATGGAATAAAACTAAAATGTTATCAATAATTAATGGAAATATTAAATACACTATTTAAGGCCTTTGTTTTATATCGATAAAATTCAAAAATAAAGCATAAAAACAATAAAAACAACAATTGTGTAAAGAATATTTAATCGCCAATAAAATCTTACAAACACCACTTAAATCTTTTAAATGATAAGATAAGAAAGTAATAACTGTAATTAAAATATTATACGTATTTAATTTTAACAATGAAGGCATGTAATATGTCTTTTTTGATGTTCACCGCATATTGGTTTTTTACACGCGCTGCAAGTAATTTTCGTGTATCTTCTTTTAGAATAATGACAAAGAACACAATATTTCCGTTTTTCTGTTGGTGTGGCATCGGAAGCATCTGTGGTTGCATCTTCTGTTCCGAGCGACTTTTCTATTTCTGTCCTGATTTCTCTGGTTACTGGTTTTATTAGACGAATATTTTGCCACGGCTCCGTTAACTTTTCTTGAACTTTTATCATGTAGTCCATTTTATTCATCGGTTTCATTCTTCGCGTTGTAATATTATGGCTATATATGACATAGCCATTAACGATTGCTAAATTTATTATGTTAAAAAATATAGCCATCGGCCAACGTCTAGTTTTTCTGCCTGTGTTGTGGCCCCTACACATTTGATCTACAGTATCTACTGCTCCCTTTGTGCTGTTATAGCATTCGACCATATATGGTTTTTTGGTGTTTTCATTTATACCACCTTCTGTATGCATGGAGGATAGAAGAAGAACATTTTTGTTATGCTTAGGTTTATATGAAACCATTGTTAAATTTTTGTCATAAACGAAGATAGATGTGTTGGCTGATCTACTCTTGTTCATTTCTAGTAATTGTTGCGGTATCTGCCTTTTGTTTTTTCGTATAGTACCTAATATTGTACATCCATGATACTGTAGGAGGTTGTTTGCAAGCTCAACACTAGTGAACCAATTGTCCATTGTTATGTTACGGTTGGAGCCATTGATGGTTGAAACAAGTTCTTCTACAAAATATAAAGCCAATGGCTTTCCACCAGTATTTGTTGATTTCCCCAGATATGGTATTGCATCTAATACATATTTTGTTGCAACATCACAGATCATCACAATTTTTATGCCATACTTAGCCGGCTTGTTGGGAATATACATGCGAAACGGACATCTTCCTCTGAAGCTAACTAGTTGCTCATCAACGGTTAGGTAAGAACTTGGTTTATATGCTGTTTTACAAATACTTATAAAAATTTCCCATAGTTCTGTTATGGGTGCAAAAGCACCTCTTTGGCCAGTTTTTCTTTCTTCTCTTGTTTCTCGACTATCGAAACGTAAACAGCTTAGTAAGAAATCAAATCTCGCTTTGCTCATTGTGCAGTGATATCTGCTGCCACAAATTGATGATGAAAACAACTTAGATGAAGTTAAATGATTATCCTTCAGTGCTCCTGATAACACAAAAAGTCCAATGAGAGCTTTGATTTCTTCAACAGTTGTCTTCTCAACAGTAGTATTCTTGACTTTATATTTTTCACGTTTTCGCAAAATACATTCATTTGTATGTTTCACGATTTTTAAGATGATCTCCTCCGTAAAAAATAATTGAAATGTACTCACAGGATCGCTGAAGCATCTTGACATCTGAGTTGGCCCTGGAACAATATGTACAACATTTTTTCTATGTACTTTTTTCCCAGTTTGTACTGGTGTGGTATGCCATTCATAACCATCTTTGCCTATAACAGTACCGGTGTCAGTAGGGATAGTAATTATACTATCTGATATATTATCAATTTTTGCTGACGTTGAAGGTACGATATCATCTGTAAGAGCAGCCGGAACATTACTGCAACCAGGTTGTTGTCTTTTTCTAGATGGTTTTGTCCCTATAAAAATAATAGTCAAATTTAATGTTATATTTACTTAGAAATAACTATAACATGCTAATCTGCGTTATTAAAAATATAGTTACCATTATTCCATAGCTGAAATAATTTATTTTCGTATTCTTCTTGATCTTCCTCAGTCCATGTTAAATCTTCATTATCATCAGATTCTTCTGAACTATCATACTCTAAATTATCTGAATCATCACCATCGGACAAGTCATTATCCAATAAAGATTGGATTTCGTTCTCATTAAGAAACTTCGAAGAAGAGGTACTCATTTTAACTCGCAAAATAATCTGAAAGTAAAAAACTAATTTGTTAACAATTATATACATACATATATACTAACAATGAGTAAAGTTTACTCACAAAAATCTATCTTCATTTCATAACGCGGAGTATTTAATACTCACTTATAATATATCACATTAACTAACGCGAAGTAAAAAATACTCACCACATTCAGCACAACTTCGATTACTGGACACGATAAACAACAGAATGTGTTGATAACAGCGTAAACTTGTACACAATAGATCACTTGAAGCATAGATGGAATATCACAGTGTTACCATTTGTTAAATCGGAAAAATACGACATTATTTGACGAAGTGAGTAACTTTTACTCACGGTTACGATTCTAGGGTTAAAAAAAAAAAAACGAAAATCGGGAGTGTACAAGTATTCTACAAATCTACCCTAATCTCTAGTTTTTACATTTCTTTATTTCCTTTTTTAATTCTGTATCTTTCTATATTATTATCCGAGAAAATAGTATAACTCGATTAAATAATTACGATTTTTAAATTCGTTTGTTACAGAATTTAAAAGATCAAAAATGAAAAACGAATGTTTGGCTAGAACATGTACGTATTTGTTTAGTCGTATTTATAAAAATAGTTATTCGATTTAATGTTATGGAAGTATAACTACTAATATTTTCGTTGGAAATATATCATAAAGTTAATCTTTCGACATTTGCACATTTCATTTTATTCTTTATTTCTGTTTTGTCCGATAATCTCATTTCTAGAAATAAAAATATTTCTTATAATCAAAGATTTTCTTCACACGCTTTTTATAATTAACAACTTCGAGAGAAAGTTTAGCTCAATGTAAAAAAAAAACTAAATGGATATTTTTAATTTCGTAGTTATATTTAAATCCGTAAGATGTTATTCAGATATGTTTGAAAAATCGCCGTGTACGCTGTAAATGAGTTTTTAGTCTTATTTATGTAATAATAATCAAATCAAATTAATGTTTATTTCATTATGAAATTATAGATAATTCTAATATGATTTAATGAACAACACACATAACATTAAACATTTAAAAAAAAAAAGATTAATTTTCAATAGCGCGTAATAAAAACGATAAAACTAATTTTTGCTTTAATAATTATATTAGTAAATCGTTATATAATAGCGTAAGATGTAAACGAACTATAACAAATAAAAACTAATATATAACATAATAGTAGGACGTACGAGCTGGTTGGACACGAATAAGAATAAAAATGTAGATAACAATAATAATAACAACGAATAATAATCAATATTCATAATTATTCACATAATTCGACCACCACCGTCAGAATATAAATTATAAAACATTTCCAAGTTTAATCTTCTGGCAGTGGCGGCTCGTATGTGTAATCGCTGTACTCGCCGAGTACAGTAGAGAAATGGAAGAATACAGCTTATGAAATTTTATTATAGTTTTCTTTTTCTTCAAAATGAAACTAAATTACATTTGCGAATGCAAAAAGTTTACCAGTGCAGATACATAATAATCTTTAAGAGTAATGGCGCATATACAGTATACACGTTTACCTTACATTTTAAATGATGCACTGTACTCGTACTGGCTGGCGATTATAACAGAACGCAGTTCGCTAGGTTGAAACGCCTTCAATTTGTGCTGTAGATTATAGGATCGATCAAATCATACGATGTATTAACCTGTACTCGTTTTGAAACGCGAGTACCGTATAATAACGCATGACCTTGTCAATACACCAGCCAGAGGAAGCGGAATGTACATCGGCAGTAATAGTTCTCCCTCTTTCTAACTACTTGGAGCATATTTCAGTTATTTTGTAGGAGTTATAATCGCTCTCCTTTAGCGAGTATACACTATAGACATACATTGTTTGGATTTAGAGACGCGCGCCTGTACATGGTTTGTTTGATTTTTCGTCGTCTTGTAGTGCCGTTTGTAAAAATTTCGCGGTATTCGAATACGATTGTGATTTTTTAAAATTATTAACTATATAAAAAAGACATAATTATGGAACTTTTATTTGAAAAACCATTTAGTTCTCGACCATTTCATGAGAAACTTGCAATAATAAAAACTGGTAAGCCTGAACCACATTTAAGTTTAAAAACCGAAGTAAATGATGGTAAAAAGAAATATTTTCGGAATTTTCGAGTGCAGTGGTACAAAGATTACAGTTGGTTATGCGGATGTTTAAACCCTGAGAAGTTATATTGTTGGCCTTGTTTATTATTTAATACAAAAGAAGAAGATGCATTTGGAAATCTGAATCAAGGTGTTGTCGATATGAGTAACTTTAATAATTTAAGAATCAGACATGAAAAGTTGGTTTCCCATGTTAATGCTATGATTTCTCTAGTTACGTTCGGTAAGAATACAATAGAATCTTGCTTTAATAAAACTCATCAAGAAGAAATTACTAAATTTAATGAAAAAGTTACGCAGAATCGGTATATTCTCAAGTGTTTAATAGATGTAACGTGTTATTTGGCACAACAGGAAATAGCATTTAGGGGCCACAATGAAAAAGTGGATTCGAATAATAAAGGAAATTACGTCGAATTATTGAATCTTTTAGCATTACGAGATGAAAAATTGGCGCATCATTTAAAATTCTCTACTGTTTTTAGCGGCACGTCAAAAACTATTCAAAACGAATTGATCCAGTGCATTAGTACAGTTGTTAAAAATGAAATAAAAACCGAAATTAACAAGTCTACCTTCGTATCTATTATGCTGGATGAAACTGTTGATATTTCTAAAAAATCTCAGCTATCTACAACGGTAAGGTATATTTCGGATGAACATCAAGCTGTTGAAAGATTTATAGATTTTTCAGACGTTAGCAACGCTCGTACTGCTGTTGCATTGTATAATCATATCACCAAGTTTATAAGTGAATACGAATGTGGATGGAAATTAATTGCGCAGACTTACGATGGAGCTGCTGTGATGGCTGGACAACATAATGGATTGCAGAAACTGATGACGGGTAAATATGAACAAGCTCAATTTATACATTGCTATGCACATCAACTAAATTTGGTGTTAAAACAGAGCGTCAATTCTATTCGTGAATGTAGAGTTTTTTTTGAAACTTTAAATGGATTCTCAGCGTTTTTTTCAAATTCATCGAAACGTTGTCATTTTTTAAATGAACAAATAAAACGAAGATTACCTTCTACATCTGCTGTTAGATGGAACTCTAATAGCAAGTTGGTTGAAGTAGTTTCCGCAGTAAAACAAGACTTAGTAAAATTGTTCGAAAATATGATGGATGAGCCTGATGTGTGGGATAGCGAAACTAGAGCATGCGCTCGAGGATTTCACCATAATCTTCAAGATTTTGAATTCAATTTTGTACTAAAAATTTTTGAAAAGATATTTCCACATGCCACAAAACTTTTTGATATCCTACAGAAAAAAATATTCGATATTCAGTTAGCTTCTAAAGAAGTACAGATACTGAAAACTTTTTTGAACAAACTACGAGATGAATTTCAGATAATTTATGATCAAACTTCGAATGAATGCATCTCCACTATTGGTGTAAAAAGACGACGAACTGGAAATTTTTCAAATGACAAAGATCCGGCTGTAGGATACCAACGACTTTTTTATGAAATCATGGACAATATTACAATGCAAATTGTGGAAAGATTTTCAGAGATTAAAAAACTGGAATATTTAGCGTTATTAGATAAAGACATGTTCATTCAATATGAAAGAAAGTTTCCTGATAATTTATTCAAAGCATTAATGAGACATCCTCATGGCAAGAATTTTGACATGACCAAGTTAAAATCCGAACTGATTGTGGTATACAGCACTCCGGAGTTCCGCCATTATTCAGTTCACGAACTGTATAAACATTTAGAAATTTCTGGTCTTTCTGTTGCTTTGCCAGAAGTTAAAAGATTATGTGCTCTGATTATCACTATACCAGTTACAACTGCAACGACTGAGCGCTCTTTTTCAGCTTTAAAAAGAATAAATACGTATACACGATGCACTCAGAGAGAAGAAAGACTTTCCGAATTAACTGTCCTTTCCATTGAAAAGGATGTCCTGAGCAAGTTGCGTCGCGACGTTACATTTCACGATCGTGTTATAAACGAATTTGTTAAAAATGGTAGAAGAGTGGATTTCATTTATCGATAATTTTTTAGATTAAAACCTGCCTACTTAATTGTTAGCATACTTATTATTTTTTAAATTATTTATTTGTAATTAATTTTGTAATGTCCAAATTTATTTATGTGTAAATTTTTGTATTGAAAAAAATGTTTAGAGTAAATACTTTTATTTCTTTTATGTTCGTGAGGGGGTTGCAGAATTTAAGCGAGTACATGTGAAAAAATTCACGAGCCGCCACTGTCTTCTGGCTCTGATTTTTTCATTAATCATAATCGAAATAGATGATTTTATAAGAGATTTAAAATAAGAACGGTTTAATAAACAAATAGAATTATTTATTTATTTTTTAATAATAGTGTATATATATATATACATTTAAAGATTATTAACATGGATTATGCTCATTCCGCGCCAATTTACTTGCATGATATACATTTGTATACAACATACAAACAACATTTATATTACAACGCACACACGTATGCAACGCCTATTAATATACGCTACCGCGCACGAAATATACAATAAGTTACGTATCGTTAAAATCCAATAAAATGGTAAGCAAACCATTATTACGTTACTTGACAATTACTTAATGCAATAAACTATTCAAGTGATACAACACGACACCTCTTAGTAATCATAAATTTTAATTTTCAATTTCGGTTTATTTTATCATAGTTCGTTAAAAGGTTTGTGTATATATATATATATATATACAAAATTATACATAGATCGACATAAACTGCGCGAACGCCAATAAACAAGTTAAAATTACGAAACAAACGTGACACTTGAAACGAAATTTATAAACAAAGTTGTAAAGTATTTCATAACGAATTTTATTTAAATTAAATTAAGATAAGCTTAACCAAAAACACAAAAACAAATATATTCAATTATAAATAAATACACATACAAAAATGAATAAACATACACGCAAAATATAACAAATTATATTTCATCGGCGTTTGTACCAATTAAAGTAAAATCTGTACAATCTGCGCATAAAGAAGAAATACAAAACAAATTTAACGAATTACAGATATACACATACAAAAGTGAATAACAACGTATAAAAAATATTCACATTATTATGTACATAGCGTCTCCTTTCGGTACGTGTATACACACAATATGTAAGTACACATTAAAAAATATATAACAAAAATATTTTATTCATACACACAAATTTTTTTTATATTAAATTTTGCTATCGCCTGTAAAACGTCCTAAAAAACTGCACCCATATTTGAATACGCGTGTGATATTTGACGAAAATGAAAATTGAGCACTTCCGATTCCCACCGATCTGGTTAAAACCTTCTCGAAGTTAAAATTACTTATGTTTTTGAAATCAATTATGTGCACTTCATACAATTCCTTCGCACTTAACATTTTCTTATTAGTCATGCAGGTATAGTAAAAATAATAATAATGATAATACAATAATAAAAATAAGAATAATATAATAATAATCGTAGAAATAATATAATAATATAAATACACTGAAAAAAAAAACCTTTTCAATACAACATCGATTTTAAACAGTAAATTTAAATAATTTACTAGTATTTTTGATTATTGTACGAGTAAATAATTATGACGAGAAATAAATTAATAATAATAATTTGTCTATTTCACGTATATGTGCGGAATAAATATTAATAAAAACCAGCATACTAAGACCCAATGTGGTATGATAAAGACTATTTTTTTTTACATTCTAGCTGAAATATACATGTACGATTTTTATTCTCACCCCTTAAACAAAAATACTTCGTAGAATATATTTTTTTTCTTAATTTCGTTAAACTTCGGTTTTACATAATTTTTTAACATTTTTTTTATTTAACTTGTCCTTATATAGCGGTCCACGTTTTATACTCTATACTAGTTATTTTTCCAGATAGATAGCGCGATTTTGTACATAGTTCTTATATCACGTTTACTCCACCATATCTAACCCTGTTTCAATTTTTTGATTTTAGACCATGCGTTAATTTTGATTATTTTATAAATTTTCAGCGAAATTTCAGTTAAAACGAGTTAGTAAGAATAATAGAATAAAAATTTTTCATTCTGAGTTACCTACACCGTCTTTTTAATAAAAATATACCGTACGCATATAATTGAATTTAATGTGTTAGTGTAATATAATATTTTCAATTCAACCGGTAATAGTTTCGTACCAATGAAAACGATATAAAACCGAATTTGTTATTTATTTACACAGGAATGGAACGATGAAATATTTCATTGGGAACCTCATGGCGGTGTTACCGAGCTTTATGTACATTCGGAACATATTTCTTTACCAGATATTTTATTATATAATAAGTAGTATTTTAATTATTTATTTATGTAGTAGTAGTTGAAATAATAAGTGGCGTAGCCACTACTTTTGGGGGTCATTTTTGCGATGAATGGAGTATCTGTATATGACACATGATGCGAAAGTTATTCAAGTATATTTCTAACTTTTTTTTAAAGATATTTTGAAATGTACGCATACATCCGCTACTCATCGACGCGTGCACTGAGATTTCCAATTTTCTATAAATTAATAAACGAATTTGTAATTAGGTGCAAATAGTTTAAATGGAAAAATGTACATAACGCCCTTAATATTTATTTCAATCAAACGCTTACTTTTACATTCACAAAAGGAAACCATTAAAAAAAAATACAAATAAGACAGAGTTTTTTTTTACATTGTACTGGTAACAAGAACCATAAACAACGGTAATCACGATAAATTTGGCATATTAATCTAACGTCTCCATTTGGAAAGTATCCCAGCTCCCTATCTGCATATAGGTCAATCTCTTTACTGAACTCCATTGGTAAAGTGTATGAAAAGGTTATCAATGAAATCCTCTTAAAAGAAGCTGAGAGCCTTAATATTTTTCACCAGAACCAGTTTGGCTTCCGGAGGGGATTCTCTACTGAGAATGCCCTCTACAAGCTCGTGTCTGGAGTCAAAACACAACTGACTGCTGGTCATTCTACAGTTGTCATCTCCTTTGATATCAAGGCAGCTTTCGATAGCTGTGGTCAGCAATCATTGCTATTTTAAAAGAATTTAATATTAACCCTTTCATCATTAACGTAATTATTAATTATTTCCAAAACAGATATGCGATTCTTAACATTAATGACTCTTTCACCGACAGGAGATTACAGTGTAGTGTTCCTCAGGGATCTGTCCTAGGACCCACACTCTGGAATCTTCTCTATTCTCGTGTTCATTTTCAAATAGATAAATTCATTTCTTATACGAACAAATATATTCAGCTTGTCTCCTACGCAGACGACTTATGCATCTCCTTCAGTATTGATTGGCATTATGATTTCAAATTAATTGAAGTTGTATGTCTACAACTGGAATCAATTATTAACAAATTAGGTCTTGCTTTCTCTGTTCCCAAATGTCAATTTATTGTGTTTGGTGACCAGAGAATAGTAAAGAAAGTAGAACTTAGGATAATATCTGGCCAACAAATTCCTGATACTAAACAGTTGAAATATGTAGGTCTCATCTTGGATTATAGACTTACTTTCCTACCACGTGTAGAGTATATCCATCGTAAATGTGATGGCGTTTATAATAAACTTAGACGTCTTCAACCTAACACTTTCGGTCTGCGATATAGTGAACGGGTCATCCTTTATAAGGGGCTTATTGAGTCTCTGTATAGGTATAGCTCTCTCATATATATCAATAAAAGAACCATTAATCTTGTTAACCGGTAGCAGAGGAAATGTCTTTTAAATGTTTCATCTCTATATCGAACCTGCCCACGTCTGCTGCCAATGTTATCTCTAACATTCTTCCACTGGATCTGCTTGTCATGGGTTCCTCGATCATCTCTGAATACAGGGTGGTTGGGGATATTTCCTGTGTTGGGAGTTTCCAGTTCTTAAATGTTGAAACCTCTAACTTAGGGAACAATCCTAATATTAAAATTCTAAAAAAATTCATTAAAAACTCACTTATTGCAGCATGGCAAGAGAGGTGGGATAGATGTAAAACTGGAAGGAAGACCTATGTGTTTTTTCCAAAAATTTCCGATCGAATGAAATTGAAAAATTTAAACATTAATTTTTATAATGCGCAGGTACTCTCAGGGCATAGAAAATTTGGTTCCTATTTACACAGGTTCCATCTTATAAGTGACCATCGTTGCACCTTGTGTACCTCTGGTGCCGTTGATGACATTGAACATTTATTATATCACTGCTCTTATTTCTCTGAACTTCGGTCTCAATTCAGAATTAATTCCACAGAACCAATGGCCATTAACAAATCTAATTCCAAAAATCTTCTGTTGTATATGCAGTCTGCCATGTGTAAGAAGTTTAAATCCGGACAATAGTAAATTATTTCTCAATGACTTCCTACGCATGCACTCCTCACACAATATACACTACACGCCTACACTAGTTTTGTTATATAACTTAAGTTTTTTATTATTTTTTTTTTTTTAACCCGTAACACACTACAAAAAACTTAACTTTAACACATACTTGGGTCACAGTGACCCACCAACTTTTTTTAGTAACTTCACTAATTAAAAAAATTAAAAAATGAGAGATATTGGTGCAGAGCATATTTATAAACATAATAGTTTAAGGAATAACTTTTACAACATTAATTATTAAACTTAATATAAAATTACAAGATGAAAAAATGTTTCTTTTTGAAAAATGGTTTTATTTTAAGCAGTTTTAAAATCACATATCAAATTACAAAATTATAAAAATGATGGAAATTAATGTTGGCACAATAATAAATAGAAAAACCCCAAAAATATAATATTTACAATAATAGGGGAAAAAATGTCGGACCAAACTTTTTACAAAAAATACAGAAATTTCACCCAATACTTATTTTCAGTTTTTATAATTACAAGAAATCGTCAGCGCATTTTGGACAAATCACTTGGACGCACTCGCCACAAAAAACTGCAGAACATTTACGACATGTTTTGTTTCCTTTTCTGTCTCTTTTAGCCGGGCAAACAGAACATCTTTTTCTCTTTGAAGTTGACGGTGTTGATGCTGCAGCTTCCTGTATAGGCTGAATATTTTTTTTTCATCTATATTTATAATTTTATAAATAATGTCCCTTATATTTCGTTGTAAGGTTGGTGCTAATAATCGTCTACGCACATGTGGCTCTGCTAACTCCACACCTAGTCTCATTAAAAAATTTCGACGATCCATATTCTTGCACTCGATGCTGGCTATTTGAGACATTATAATATGAGCGTTGACTCCTGCTACGTTTAAAATAGCATAAAATAAGGCTAATGGCCAACGTCTTGAGCGTCTACCTGTAGCATAGATGCTACATTTTTCGTCAAGCGCGTCAACACCGCCTTTAGTCTCGTTATAGAACAATATTATTTCCGGTTTACCTGATTCTACGTCTATCGAATTTGTGTGACGCATTGTAGAGACCAAATTGACAACTTTATTATGTTTTGGAACATATGAAACCAAAGTATGTCGTCCGGCAAAACCGAATAATGATGAACCGACTGTTCTATTCTTGCTGCTTGTAAAATGATTTGGCAGTTCCACTTTGTTCCTTTTTATGGTTCCTACATATGTTAAACCCATTTTTATTAACTCATCTATCAGCTGGATTGAGGTGAACCAACTGTCTCCAGTAATGTTTCGATTAGTATTTTTAATCGGTTCTGCTAGACGCAAAACAACTGAAGTGGGTATCAGCAGTTCGTTCCTAGGTCTTGGTTGTATAACTGACCGACCAGAATATATTTCTGCATTTATACAATAATGCATTTTTGCGTCGTTTAATATAAATATCTTTATTCTATATTTCTTTGGCTTAGATGGTATGTACATTTTAAAAGGATACTTTTCAATCTGTTAAAACAATTTATTATTATGTACATATGTACATACATATTCTCATATATATACACACACATATTTCATAAACAACACACACATATATATATAAATATATACATAAACTTGCACAACATACAAACGTTTATCGTTCTCTATCTCTCTACAAATATATTGGATATATGTATATAAAGAAAAATAAATATGTAAATGAAATGTATATTATATAATTTATAATAACAGACATCACTTTACAAACTACATATGAGGATAAAGAATAAGATACAATATATAATACACTGTAATTTTTATTGTTATAAACTAAATATATAAAAAAATAAGGATAAAACAGGTACACACACATATATATATATATATATATAAAAGTGAAAGTTAAAAAATCTTACAAATAAATTAGTAAAAACATTTTTTTATATGTAAAATATGCAATTATTTATGAAACTCATAAAAACAATTCCGTTTCCTCATTAGACACAAATGTACTTTACATTTCATACAAAAAATATGTTTTATTTTTGCAGTTCTGCATTTTACTTCTTGTCTCACTATCCTTGTCATCCTATTGTGGATAGTGTTGTTCACCATCACAATGTATTTGTGGAATCGGTTGTACTTCAAAAGTACTAGAAGGTCCCGATAATGGTACTTCAGTCATGCTTGGTCTTCCTCGTTTTGAAGGTATATGTGGATATATGAAATCTTCAGCTACACATTGTCTGAAATTTTATCTATATTTTATATCTATATTTTCAACATCTGAAATAAAATTGAAAACAAGAATTAATTTCAATATTCACACATAAGGGCAAATATGTACATATTAATTTTATCCTACAGTATAATTATATTGTATTTTCAGTAAAAACTACAAACAAAAAACGTATATAAGAAATTTATACATTTACCTTCATCAAAAAGTGCCTGTTCATCATTATAATCATCATCAGAACCTGATCCAATCACCGATGTATTGTCGTCCATTAATATCCTATAAATTTCATCTTCCTCAAGAGCCATTGTATCTAAAATATTATTTATTATTAGAACAATTGCAACAATTTGTAAAGAAAATCGTGTTTCGGAAGTGAAAGTAAATCGGATGTATTGAAAATTCTAACTTCTTTAGATATGACAATAGTTTCATATTATTTACTATATCTAGACTAGTTAAAATTACATTAGTACTTCTTTAAATATTTTTTTTACATGCAAATTGTACATTTCATCTGTATGCTGAGAAATATTTCAATCAAAATGTGATATGTTTTTCTATTTTCACTCCACGAGTTAGATTTGTGCGAAATTTCAGACACGAGTTTTTAAAAAATTCATATTCCGTTCATAATGAAATATGTATAAAAATAATTTAAAAGTAAATAATATAGGACTTTTACTTACCAAATAAATTTCTTCTTCAAATGATAATTAAAACACTAAGTAATCTTTCAGTGAATCTGTCCGAAATATCGTACATGAACTTTAATGTTAATAAATAATTTTTTTTAGCTTTGTATAGTATGTAACACATAATTTATGGTCTATGTGTATTTGTAAAATATGCAAAATATCGTACAAAATCATTTTATGTTAAAATAACTCGAACATATTATATTTATTAACATTAAAGTTATTTCGGACAGATTCACTTAAAGGGTTAACTTTGATGGTTTATCGATAGCAGATTCAAGGTATTCTAACAAAAAATGTAGAAGGTAATCTTAGTTTTATTTTTTTGTTTAAAGAATGACGTTTCGATGAATTTGAAAAGAACGCCGAGAACTCATTTAATGTTTAAAAAAAAACATTCTTTGTATTAATATCAAATTCAGTTGATGCGCATAGCAATATACAAACTTGGTTATATTTATGTGTCACTAGTTTTAGCTGGATAGGACACACTATAAGAAATAACAAATATTTAACAACAATAATCGAAGGCCAAGTAGATGGAAGAAGATCAAGAGGAAGACCGAGACAAAAGTACACCACTCAAATAATGTTGGGGAATGCAAAATTACGTACCTACTAAGAATTAAAAGAAAAGGCGAAAACCAGAAACCTGAAAGTAGAGTGCTCTACATATTGAATATTGACCATCAATCGAAAGATTGAGGAATGAAGAAGTTTTTGCGATACATTGTGTTCTCCAGTCATAACAGCAGCTCTATTGTAAATTGTAAGCTTGTGCAATTAATTTCCGTTCACGTTCTTATTCATTTATAAATATAGTAATGTGATTATACAAACGAACGTTGTTAACACCGAGAAAAAGTATAAATTTTTCAACTGCTTTACGCTTATATAAAATATACGTCACCATGAAAGCTGAGATTTTTTTTTAAAATGACCGTTATATGTCGACAGCGACAGCGACACTATTAATTTGGTTTTTTTTTTTTAACTTGTAACAACCGTACTAACAAATCAACTATTTTTATTAGACGTAAAGATTTAATAAAGAATATTTTAAAAAAATATATAATGACCGAAAGGTTTTGTTTGCTTGCAATATAGTACGCATTTCATATGTATAACGGAGGAAATAAAGTTATTTTTAAAAAATTAAGGACTCTGTAATATTTAAATTTTATTTTAAATAAAATAATAAATATTAACGATATTTATTAATTCATAACACGATTATTAGAATTTCCACTTAAATAAATGGATAACTTGATAAGAGTCTTCTTCTTAAAAAGTATCTGTGGTCTTTGGGCGTTGCCTAATTATGTAATTTAATTAGTTTAGTATACTCTTCGATTTTGTATTTTGTAAATAATAGAGAAATGTAGTGTAAAGTACAGTAAGTTTTAATTGTTGATAAAAGTTGCATATTTAAATGCGATACATAAGGAAATTAAATAATTATGAATTATAACAAGAGAACACCTAGTGTTGGAACACCATCAATTTATTCTCACGTTACTAGTAGATCTACCGCTAATTTAAGATCTTCAAGATCTGTAAGATCCATAAGAATACCTTGGTATCGTAAACCAATTTTACAAGATGCTTACTTTTTAGATATACAACGAGCTTCCCTATTAACCGCTTGTTATTCATTTGTAAGTAATTGTATTATTTTTTCAATTGTTATACTAATTTGTATTTACAAAATACTAAACCATTTATATATTAAATTCCTTATTTTCCAAATAACACATTATTAAAATTAAAATGCGTAATGTTGATATTACATATAAAGTAAAATTATTTAATTCACGATAGTGTATTTCTAAAAAAATTATCAGTAAAATTATTTTTCGAATATGAATTAAATGGTAGTAGTATTTTATGATTAGTGTTATTTACATCACAATATACTCGTTTATGTGTTTACAATTTTGTTAATAGGTTACTACAATAAATACTTCATAATATAGTAAATTTTATATATATGTGGGTGTTTTGTTAAAAAGTAAAATTGTTCATTTATCATTTTAGGTTTTAAGCATATTTACCATAGGTACTTCTATTTTCGATGTATATTGCTTAGCAATGGCAACTCCGGGATCTGTACATTATGGATACAATATAATTAACTACCAATTTGTGTATATTGGCAGCACATGGGGTACTTATTTAAATCGTATTAATTATGTAAAAAAAATATAAGAATAATTTTGTCTTATAATTCACTTTTATTTCACATTTTATTGTTTCAGTTCGGAACATGTTGATATTGTTTGGACTATTTTCCTTCCTTTTTGGTGTTGTAATCTTTGTAACCAGTATTATTTTGATAAACGCTCTTCGTAAGGTATATATTTGGTATTTTTTAATATAATATAAATAACGAAATGCTATAGGTTGTATTGGGATTCGAGTAGGGAATCGGCTACGTTATCTAAATTATAATAAATGTCAAATAGTAATTAAATCAATATACAATTATCACGAATGAAATAATATCATTATTGTGGATATTAGTATATTTGTTTAATCTAATTCATTAAGTTGGTGTATTTTATATGAATCAAATTCGTTGAAAATATAAAGGAGCGGAAAAATTATGCAATGTACACTTTCAACAACGTAGTAATATAAGAGTAAAGTCAATTAAGTTGACTACATAAATAAAATTTTAAATTATTGATGGTAATAATGATTATAGTGGACGTTTGTAAGAAAAAATTGTCATTGGAACATGAAGCACTTTCTTTAAAAAAAAAAACATTTAGGATAGTGAAACAAAAATTTAAATTTTCTACGATTTAAACTGCTATTTTGTTTTTATTTATTAGATAACATATTATTCCATGACGCCACCTACCTCTCGAGAATTGCGATGCATTTCTTTTAGGTGTTACATCTGATTAATTTCAAATAATTGAATAAACGAACTTTTTAGAAAACATTTCATAATACTATGTTGTACGATTGAAATAATAATATTCTCTTCTTATCTTCTAAATAGCGCAAAATATTACAAAACGTAATTTTAAATGTTATGTCATAATTACTAATTTTCAATTTTTACAACGTTCTGTTTATATCGTGGTAATTACAATTATCACTAATCGATGATACAAAATATTATAAGCATACTTTCACAGTTCTGTTGTAAATAATGTACAATTTTTAAAATGATAAATTTGTAGGAACACGAACGGAGAATTGTGTCATGGTTGTATACATTCGCAGCTTTTGCAATTTTCAAATTTGTAGCCTGGATTTTTGTTTCTACGGTTAATGATCAGATATTCGGTTACAATATAAGCATGTTGTTGTTATGGGGTATTTTTACGATTATTAATGTATATGGTTGGATATTGGTCTATTCGCTGTATTTAGAGTTATCTGACTTAACAAAACTTGAAGATTTAGCGCAATTAAGAGTAAGTTGTTTCATTTTAAATTGATTTATAGAAACATGTTTTTATTTCCGAGAAATGTATATTAGTTGTAATGAAATATGACATTTTTGTTTATTTTAAAGAAAATAATTTATATTTTTTATTAATTAACATTTAGAAAACAGGTATTTCTTAAGATATAACCAGGTTGAAAACGAGATTTCTTTTGAGATTATTTTTAAGAATAATTTCTTTATGAATTATTCTTATCTCGTGCAAAACAAAATTTATACTGACATACTTATAATTCTTGAGAATTTTTTGCTACGAGTATATAAGAAGTATGAGGGCTAAAGAACACTTGTTAAAATTTTAACAATACTTTATAAAAAAATAGACTGGTCAAAAAAATTAACAATAAATTTTTTTACTTTTTAAAAAATTTAGGTAGGTTAAAAAAATTGCTATAAAATTTTGTTGATAAATTAAAGTTATAACTATTTTAAAAATTAAGTTGTATCAAACATTTTTTTTTTTAATTTGGTTAAAAATTGTCATCATTTTTTTAAAATTAGATTGTCAAAAAATTTTCGGAAGTTTAATTTTGAAAATTATAAAACAAAATATTTTTTGTAATATAAAAAAGATAAAATGGATAATAGTATTGAAAATAAAATGTTAAATCGTTTTAATGAAGCAGGTAATATAAAATCTAAATTCATTTTTTCAAGGGAACATATATTTCGATAACGATTTACCAATTACTTGTTTAAACAAATTTCTTTAACTTCATTAGGATCCAATACTTGGACTATTTGATCCATAATTTGTTTATAATTTTTTGGAACATTTTTATAAATAAATTGTGGGGTTGATCCTGAATTCTTACTATAACCTAAAATTTTAACACAATCTAATTTTTTAAAAAAATATTGTTAATTTTTAACCTATCTAATTTTTTTAAAAGGTATTGTAAAAATTTTATCAAGTGTTTTGAAGTAGCCCTCATACTACTATTAGCTGCTTGATTAAAAATCTTCAATATCTGAATTCTCTAAACTGCTTGATTAAAAACATCTACAATATCTGAATTCTTTAAATTAGCTGTCCATAATTCTGTCGTTTTCAAGTAAAATCGATTTTTATCGTAATCCATTTTAAATTCTTTTTGCAAAATTTTATTTATGAGTGTTTTTGTTTTAGAATCTTTAGTAATCATATTATAATTTAACTTTACTTTGTTTACATTTTTATTAACAATATTTTCCATTACTTTTTTATTTAATATTTTTGAATTTTCGTAATTTAACGAAAATCCTTTAATTTTTATTATAGTTTTTCCTTGTTTTGTGATAAATGCATAATGGACTTGTACTTATCCATTCAATACCAGAATTATCTTTACCTAATTCATCATTCCATTCACCAAGCCTGTTTTAACTGTATTTTTCATTGTCAATGTATATATTTGAATCGGTATCATAATAAACTATATTTTTACCTAATTTATCTAACATTTCGTACAATCTTAATCTAACGGTTGTAAAAGCTGCGATAAAAATATTTGTTGAAGTACTGTTTTTGTTAAATTCGTCTTTATATTTATAGGATATTTGTATAATATTTTCTCGTTATATTATTTTATACTATTGTTCGAGCTCAACTAAATTTCCAGAATTGAGACATAATTTAGCTGCAGCTTGTTTTTCAGGATTTGGTCTAATATTTTCGATATTTAATTCTATATCCATTTTTTCCTTTACTGTTTTTACGCATTTTTCAGCAGATTTAGTCATTTTCCACACGGACTTGTTTCTAATTTGATTTTTATAAAATTATCCTTAACATAACCTTTAAATAAATTATTACTTTTTCCCAAAAATTCCAAACTTCGTAAATATATAAAATTTTATATCTTTTTTCTAAAGCTTTGTTTATTTCGTCTGTCGTTCAAATACCTATTAAACATCGTTCTCCATCAGTGTGATTACACTCTGTACATTTTTTACACAAGACAAATGATAATTTGTCGTCTTTAATAGGTAATACAGGATGATATAAATTTTTTGGTGGAATATTTTGCATTTAATATCCATACCAATTTTTGTCAAATTCTTTTGGTTTCTAAATTTTTATCGGCCGTCCAACAGGATAATAATTGTAATATTGAACAGTAGGATAAAGACTGCAAACGTCGATGTATCGTAATTTTTTGTCCGAAACTTTTAATTTAATTGCATTCGTTTTTCCGTTATAAATAGCATCTCGAGGGTTTAGCGATTCTATAATTGTAATATTTTCTCTTAGTTTTTTATTTTTTGACTGTTTTCACTGACATTCCCATATTTCTATCAAATGCTATCCTTTATCTTTTATCAGTTTAATCTCTCTAGTTTCTTCATGTAAATTGCTCATAGTTTTCCGCGTTACATTATTTATCGTATTTTCTTTGTAACATATTGGACAACTGCGCCAAAAACAATCATGATATTGATGTACTGTTTTTGTTGTATTATCAAATTCGTCTGCTTTTTCGCCATAAATATAAATTTCACATCCGTTTAAAGCATGTTGTACATTTTTAAATGTATTTAGCTAGGTAGTCGAATCGCTGCTAAACATTTCTTTTTTAGGTTGTTTTATAACTTCTATTGTATTCTCTTGTAAATATTTTGACCTATAAATAGCGTACTTGCCGTCGTAATGTACTGAAAAGGATCGATATTTGCAATTTATAGAAATTGTTTTCTAAATTCTATACAAGTTCTACGTAAAATATCTACATTACATTTTCAATATTATACAAGTTCATTATGAAAATTGAATACGTAATTTTCGTTAATTTTCTCTGAAGATCACTTAAGAAAAGTTCTTCGAGTGTTAATTTTTATCGTATCTATGACGTAAAATTTTTTATCAGGAATTGGACCTTTATAATTTTGATTTTCTTTTATGTTAAATAAAAAATTAGAAAAACAAACCTTTTTTAAGTCAAATATCTTTGGAAAATCAGAGAGTGGTGACGTTATAAAATTAATACTATCTATAAATTTAGTTCCTGCAACTTCTAAAAACATCATTTTTGTATCGGAATAAATTGTGTAAGGTTTCAGCGTATTATCAACGCAATAGTTTAAGATAAATTGCATGTCATTGCTGTAAATTCTGTATGCTCTTTACAAATTAACCATTCACAAAATGCTTCGTTTGTTTTAAAAATAAAAGTTTCATCGTTAAAGTATTTGCAATAATTAAATTAGCTTCTTTGATTTGCCTCATAATCGTATTAAATATATTTTCGGAATACGTGCATTTTTAACTTTTTTATCCGTGTTGCCATTGCATAAACAAAGAATATAGCAAATATTTCCTTAAACATATGTACAATTTTCAGCTTTTTTATCCGAAATCCGATTACCACAAATATATATTATATATATTTAAGAATACGTACATTCTTTAACTTTTTTATCTGATTTTCCATTACAAAGACAATATATATCGCAAATTCCACCTTTCTGTTTAATTTTTTGAATAGAACATTTGTTTTTAATTATGTTAACGCTTTACCACAATTTTTACATTATAACCGCATTCGTGTTCATCGTTTCTTTTGCATATTTTTTTACATTTCACACATTTATATATTTCCTTGCAAAACTTTCTCATGATTTTCGCAACACTTTTGGTTGTAACAATATCTCTCACAATTTTCGCAATAAATTTTATTTTTTCACTGCATTCTTTCATCATACATAGTTTATATATTTTTTCGTCAATTTTACATTTGTGCACATTTTTATTTTGATACGGTATGTCGCATTTTTTACAATAATAAGACATTACATAAAATACCGTCATATTATTACGTCCAAGTGATTACGATTTTTATAGAGATAAATTATTAGCTCATTTTCTTCACCCGAATATATTACAGTGTTAAAATTTTCCACACAAATAACTTTAATTTGAATAAATTTTCAACATCTCTTATGCTGTCTATTGTAAGCCCTTCGTTATTATGAAATCCTATTTTATGGCATCACTTTAAATCTACCTGTAATTTTCTCCCCATTCTAATTTCTTTTATTTCCGTTAGATTTAATTTTCTGTCAAAAATGGTGTCCGTATGATACGTCAAAGCTGTGATTATAGCGCGAGGACAACATAAATTATCGGAATTTTTTATTTGTGTTATACATTCTTTTGTTTGTATATCTTAGCAAAATTAATGATTTTACTATAAGCTTTTCCTCTAGGCATATTAACTACTTGAAAATTAAACGTTGTTTTATTTATGTCAACATCTTCGTCAGTTATATATAATTTAAAAGGGTGGTTGCATAATGTTTTTCCCCCTGCAATGGTCTATACCTATCCTGTCTAGGCAATCAGTAGATGTTATTATAAGTAAATTCGATTTAATCACTTATAGAGTCCCATCCATTGATAGTGTAGCTAATTACTATTCACATAGTGGCTTTTCAACATTACGTGCCATTAACTAGAATAAATTTAGTGGTTTCGTCCGTTGTAGCCGGTGAACCTCCTTCATATTATCCAGTAGGATAATTGCTGTCCAGTTGGTATGTTTATCCAAGCTATCAGCATGCTTCTTTGCTGTTTCCATAATGAGTTACACATATGGTACATCTAGATCACGGTGTAGTGTCTCATTGCTTACGTACCTAGGGGAATGTTCTCAAAGTTTTAATCTGAAATGTCTAATTATTTTTATCTTACTTTTTGTACTGCATCCCCACAACTGGCATCCGACCATACTGGCATGAGTACCTGTTTATAGAGCAACACCTTGTTATTTAGGCGGTTTTTGATATATCAAATACATTCGCCTTACATTTATATTAAGTTCTGTTATTTTAGTTGTAATATGCTTATGCCACGCCGTTCTACTGTCCAGATATAATCCAGGGTATTTCACTTCGTTTTTAATCGGTACGATGATATTCATAATAATACCTTTGTAATAATTTTCCTGTTTGTAAATGTAATACGTGTTTATTTTGTTCCATTAACTTTAATTTTCCATTTCTCACACCGAGAGGTGATATTTACACTTGTCTGCAATATTTCATTCGCTTCATTAGGACAACTACTTGAACATAAGACGACTGTATCGTCAAATTAGTGCTTTTTCCGATTTCGGTAAATCAGCAGTACAAAGCAGGTACAGTATAGTACCCAAAACACTCTCCTGAGGATCTCCAGCGTTAGCAGGATATATTTCAGATACTTTATCGTCATACTTTACTTGAAAGTACCTTTCGTTTAGGTAGGATTCAAATAGTTTGCAATAATGGTAAGAGAATATTTTCTCAATTTTATGTAATAATCCCTGTGCCAAACTTTATCGAATGATTGGCTTATGTCCAGGAATACCGAGCCACATGTTCTTATTTCCTCGAGTTCATTTTCTATTTTGTGTGTTATTCTATGCATCTGATGTATGGTGGAGTGTTTTGATCTAAACCCGTGTTGGTGATTCTGAATAAATTAATTGTTCTTTATTATTGGTATTATGCGTCTATGAATTAGTTTCTCATATAGCTTGAACAGGGGAGGCAATAAGTAGATAGGTTTGTATGACGTTACTTCTGTAGGTGGTTTACCAGTTTTATTAATCATTATTATCTGTAAGAATTTTAATTGTACTGGGCAATATCTCAATCTAATTATCGCATTAAATATATATGTTATCATTAATATTCTTTTGCTTGGAAGTTCTTTTAGTACTCTAGTTGTTATGAGGTCGTAACCAGGAGATTTTCTTGGGTTCAGTTTTTTATTACAGCTTTCATTTCTTATGCAGAAGCAAGTTTAATTCGAGGATACATGTTTATGTTATAAGCTTCTGTTAATGAATGTCATTTGCCTGTGTGAAGATGAAAGACTTTAGCCAAATATTTGGCAAATTCATTCGCTGTATCTTTATTACTATGTGCCCAAGCTCCATTATCTTTGCGAATGGGGTGAACAGGTAGTTTTGACCTTTTTAAATTCAGGGTTGCTTTCCACAACAAATAATACGGTGCTAAAAGAGATAGTTGAAATATGTGCTGTTTAAAGGTATCGTTTTTTAGTTTTTGTAGTAGACCTTTTACTTTTTTTGTTTTGTTTATTTTATTCACGTTTAAGTAATGGATTCCGGAATAATTGTCATTATTTGCGTATAGCTCTCTATTTTGAAACTTCATCGATTATTTCTTTCGGATAGCATATTATGAGAACAATTTTCTGCTTTTGTGGTGTAGCCGACCACGTTTCCTGAATTAGATAAATGAAGTTTTGCAACGCATTACTTCAGTCTTAAAAGGTATACGTAAATTTGCATTATTATCAATTGTTTCTCTGAATAACTTCCAATCAGTGTTGGTAGTGTTTAGTTTTGGAGATTTTTAAACTATAATGCTGATAACCGGCGAGTGATCTGATGAGAGATTGTAGTTTGACTCAATTTTGATATAGCATGTAAATAATCCTCGAGTTATAAAAAAATTAAGCAAGTCTGGCTATTTCTATCAGTCGGCCAATACGTTGGGGTGTCAGTTGTTATTATATCACATTTATTTTAATCTATAGCTTTTTGTAGTTCTCTACCTTTCGGCGTGATAAGCCGTTACTCCCAGTAAGTGATTGTTGTTGTTTTAAATTTCTCATTTTTAGAAATTATATTTATTTTGTCTCCTTGGAAATTTGTATTTTGTTTAACAATGTGAATTGATTTTTCTGAAATTATTTATCATTTTTACAGCATTATTTATTTTTCCGTTTTTTCTCAAATATTTCAGTTTTACTGTATAATCTATAATCCATGCTAAAAATTTCTTGGTGTATTTAGCTTTTCCTTGTATAATAGTAAAAGGTTCATTTTCTTATTTTTTCTGTTCAAAAACACGTATATCATTCAACGGGAATATATCACCAAGTTTTTGCTGTTTAATTGTGTGCAAATCTGATTTTTGGTGCCTTGCCCAATTATTGTGCAAAATATTTTGATTACGTTTCGCGTAAAATTTATACTTATGTTTTTCCTCTTTAAAATATACTCTTTTAATTGGAAATATATCACCAAGTTTTTATTGTGTGTGTCATCTTGATGTCCAGTTTTTATAATTAATTTATTACATTTTTCGCAAAATTTCATTTTTAGCAGGAAATATATTACCAAGTTTTTGCTGTTTAATTTTTCTGTGCAAATGTGATATTCGATGCCGTGCCCAATTTTTATAATTATTTTTTTTACTGCATTTCTCGCGCAATATTTTTTTTTCTAAATTATAGTTTCTTATTTTCTTATTTTCTGTATTTATTTATATTAGTAAAGATAAATTTTTTCATTCTTCAATATCATCATTAGGCGCATCAGTCCTTTGACTGGTAGCGCTGCAGTCTTCTTTTCCATTCGCCTCTATCTGCTGCCGTAATTTTAGGTATCCGCTCCTACACTATCCATTATTTGATGTAGCATTTCCTTGGCCGGCCTCTCCTTCTTCTACCTTCTATCATGCCTTCCAATATTCGCAGGATCAATCCATCGTGTCTTATCACATGACCTATCCTTCTATTTCTTCTCGTGCAGAAGTGGTTATCAAATGTTTTTCTTCCTTTCACTTTTTCCATAACGTTCTTGTTTGGTATTTTTCAGTCCATTTGATCTTCATCATGCATCTACAGAATCATATTTCAAATGCTTCCAGTTTTTTAATATCGACCTTCTTCCATGTTTCGTTTCCATAGAATGCGATACTCCATACATATGTTTTTATTAGTATTTTCTTCGGTTCTATTCCTATATTACTGCTGAATATCATTTTCATTTTCAATAATTATTGTTTCGCTATATTTAATCTGTTTTTTTTTTTTTTTATCTTCTGTATCATTTCCGTCTTGCGACGCAATACTTCCCAGATATTTGTATTTGGATACCTGTTCCAGTTTATCACCATGTAATTTGATATCGATAGTTCTATCCTGCCTAGCACTAGTTACCATTATTTTGGTTTTATCTTTATTTATTTTCTTAGTTTATCGTTTAATATTTTCAATCGGTTTTCTAAACTTTTCACGCTTTCAGCTACAATTTCAATGTCACCTGCGAATCGAAAGCAACATATATTTTCTCTATTAACAGTAAGTCCTTTATATATTCGTTTCGTAATGCTTCTTAGATTAAACAACAAAGGTGAAAGCTGACAGTCCTGCCGTACTCCTTTTCGAATTCTAGTCTTTATTTCTTTATCATTTATTTTTAGTAATCCTTCTTGTTTGATATACATCTCGTATATTATTTTTATATCTTTGTTATCTATTCCAATTTCCTCCATCTTTTTAAACATTGTGTTCCACTTTACTCGGTCGAATGCCTTTTCAAAATCAATAAATGCTATATATACGTATTTTTACCAACTTCTAATCTTTTTCTTACTATTGATTTTAATCCTAGTATTGCTTCCCTAGTAGAATTATTTCTCCTAAAGCCAAACGGATCTTCTCCCAATGAAATATCAATTTTGTTATATAATCTGTTATATATAATTTTCAGTAATATTTTATTCGTATCCGTTAATAACGATATGGTCCTGAACTTCTCACATGCGTTTGCGTTATTAACTTTTGGTATAGGGATTATTATTTTCTTTACGAAATCTACTGGGACTACTCCTGTTTCATATATTTGATTGATTACTTGGAATAATGTTTTCTGAACATCATTACCAATGTTTTTTATTGATTCTGCAGTAATATTGTCAACCCCTGGAGTTTTATAATTTTTTAACTTCTTCACCGCTTTATCAAATTCTCGTAGTATGCTAGGACCTTTATTATCTGCATCGGTTTCCTCGCCTAACATTATTTTTCCAGTTTGTTTATTTTCTTTATACAGTATTTCTATATATTCTTTCCATCTTTTTGTTATATTTTCACTATAAATTAAAACTTTTCCATTTGCATCCTTTATTGCAATATTCTTGCATTTGCTTTTGCGTTGTTACTTAATTCTTTATGTTATTATACGCGTGTTGTAACTTTCCAGTATTTAATAATTCTTCAGTTCTTTAATATGCTTCTTCGTAGTATTTCATTTTTTCTTCTCTACACTTTTTTGTAATTAAGTTTTTGAAGTATTTGTATTTCGCTGTTCCATTTATTGTTATTGCTCTTTTATGTTTTCTTCTTTTTTCTATCAGTTACATGATTTCCCCTGTCATCCAAGGTTTTCTAACTTTATATGTTTTCTTTCCTATTACTTTATTCGTTACCTGTAATATGCCTTTCTTTAACTCCTTCCACTTTAGTTCTATACCCATGAAGTCGCTTACATTTATTTTATTTGTATTTTCTTGGAATTTATTTCTCTGCGTATTATTCCTTAGTATTTCTGTATTTCATCTTATTATATTACTTTGTATTTTCCCTACTCTTTTCATTAATAATTGTGTCTTCATTAATACAGGATTATGATCGCTTCCAATATATCTGCACCTGGATAAGTGATACTTTTCTTCAGCTGATTTTTATACCTTGATTTTACCAATATATAATCTATCTGATACCTACCTTTATCTCCTGGTGCAACCCATTTGTATCGTCTTCTCATGGGAACTTTAAATAATGTATTGTGATTACCATGTCTTGTCGTTTACAGAATTCTACTAGTTGTTTACCGCATTTGTATCTTTTTCCTAATCCAAATTCTCCTATTATTTTGCCTTCTTTTCCTTGACCAACAACAGCGTTCCAGTCTCCCATTATAATGGTGTCGTCACTGGATTTTAGTGAACATAATATTTCTTCTATTTTTCATAGACTTATCCATTGCTTTTGACATTGGCATATATACCATTATAACAGTTATGCTCACTTGTTTTGTTTTCATTGTTATTACGACTATTCTATCACTTATTTGTATTACCGTGTTTGCACTAATTTTCAGTTAAATTAAGGTGGTGATACTTTCGAATATAAAGCATGAAAAAATAAAGGTTCTGGTGCTGATGGTTCATGATCCATTTCGTTTATTATACAAAAAAAAAAAATTTAGAAAATTGTTTTTTGAAGTTCCTACCAATAATTTCCTCTTTGTTTGAATCGTGAATTTTGTACGTTATAGGCGATGAAAATAGTACTTTTTAAATACGAATATTTCTTGGATCAATTATTTTTATACTTATTTTGAAACGTTTTTTATTTACACTAATTCTTACGCGATCTCCGACCTGAAATATTGACCTTTCTTTTCTAGTAGGTAAAACTGTAAATTTTATGTTCATTACTTTTTCACTGGGAGCCATTTGAATTGTTCTGTGAAAATTATATTAATTTACCAAATGTTGCAATATATTGTCGATATTCCAAGAGAACTTTCATTTTTCTGGCTGAAATTCTGTGAAATATTTCGATTACCGAATATTGTTTTAACATTTTCAGTGCGATGTAATTTTATGTTATATTTCTGTATGATCGAATAAAACGTTTTATTTCTGAAAACTAGGCCTTTGTCAGCGTGTAAACATTTTGATGTATTGTTTTACTTTTCTCGCTTTTTCTACGATATTTTCAAAAGCTTTTGTTACAAAAATTCCATCTTTTTTCTTCAGAGCTTCAGACCAAATTTCGAAAGAGTATCCATAACATTTAGTTTATATTTATACCCTTTATTTTCTGTTTCATAATTTGACATAATTACTAAATCTGCTGCCCGTAAATCGTCAATTCCATATGTAATAATATGTTGTTGTTTTTTTTTTTTAGATTTTTTCGGACAGGTTTGTGCAATTCTTTCGCTTCGTTAACATTCTTTTTTTATATATAGATTCAGATGAAATTAATCCAAGATATACAATATTATTTGATGACGTCATGTTTAGTAAAATGTGAACAGTAATTACGTCAATTTTTTCGATATGATTTTTAATAGGCACAAAAATAACGTGCGATATTTTTCCTCCGTAAATTACTTTCGAAAAATACGTATATCGGCTTCTTCGTGAGAATGAGGATTAGTTTAAAATTGATGGTTCGGCGATATTACAGTAAATTTCTACAGCGTCTAAAGGTCTTAATTTTGGATAAGAAGACGCTGTATACAATGTGTTAGGTTCTAAAGTATCTTGATATTTAAATCCTAAAATTTCGCCTAACGTAAATTAATATTTACAGGAGAAAATATCTGAATTTTATTCGTAATTTTATCGCTTTTTAATGTAAAATTTTGGTGCAAAAAATTAACGTTTATTTTATTGTAATCAGATTTTAGTTACGTTAATTTCGACACACTATTATTTCTTTTATATCTGATAACGAATAGAATCTAACTCTATGTTTACGCGTAATATTAGGAATATAATTATAACCGTAAAACGCAGTTAATTCTAAGTTGTAATTCTTTATCTAAATGTAACGGATTTTCAAGGTGAACTGTCAAGTTGATTTATCTCCAATTAATTTAAAAAGTTGCATTTCGTATTTTTATAAAATGCGAGTTATCGCATTTGACAAAAAATTAAATAAAAATAACGGTATTATTCCATCAGTTATTAAATACATTTTTATAGGTTCTAGTTGCTGTGGAAAAACAACGTTATTACTAAATTTTATATACCAAAATTGGTTTAGAAAATCTCTATATATTCAGTAAAACATTGGAACAACCAGCGTATCGAGAATTACAGGAACGATACGAAAATGTTGAAAAATATGTTTTTGAAAAAATTACATTTTTTTGTAATAATCGCGATGACTTAATATTTGTAGATGAATGTATACCAAATTCTCTCGTTATTTTTGACGACATTGTATCATGAAAAAAACAACAGAGAATAATTAAAGAATTACCAGAGGAAGGCCTAAAAAAATATCTTGTATTTGTATCACGCAATACTTTGGTTAATTTACAAATAATTTGAAGCGATGCTAATTTTCTGTGTGTTTAAACAGAATGACCATTATTTAATAAAAAATATATAAAGACAATGCAATGGGAGATATATCTTACTATAAATTTTGCAAAATTTGTAGTAAATGCTGGTGAAAAACGAGATTTTGGAAAATATAAAAATCAACTTGAAATTAAGTTGCATATTATATCCGGGAGTGAGAGGATTAGCCGGAAAAATTTCCGTTTCCAAGTGCGCCAGATTGCTTAGGAATCTGCTTTTTATGTACGCAATCTTCGTGGAGGCTTCTTTCGTGCCCCCCAAAATCAGAAAGCTAATTGAATCCAGTTGGGGCGCGCAACCACATACATTAAGGGTGTCAGCATTAGCCCTTTGTTTCTCCGCAGTCGAATTTGCTGCACCAGTATGGAAGAACTCGTGCCAATCAAAGCAAGTAGACACCGCACTGAATGAAACAGTGAGAATAGTAACAAGATGCCTAAAACTGACAAGAGTAGATCAGGTCTACCCACTGGCGGTAATAGCACCGCCTGAGATAAGACGTAAGGTGGCAGGAGCATCAGAGCGCACATCACAAATGACGGATAGCAGACACCTACTATTTGGACATAATGATGTTCCCACTCGATTAAAATCAAAGAAGAGCTTCATTAAATCAACTCAAGTGCTGTTGGCTCACCCCAAATCAGAAACAGATAGGATGTGGAACGAAGCCAGAACCAAACAGTTCAGCCAAGTTACAGGAAGTTTTGCCATCTGGTCATAACTTATCTTGGAAAGTCTGGTGATCGCTCAACATACTGAGAACTAGAACTACGCGGTGTAAAGTTAACCTCAAAAAATGGGGGCATAGCAGAAAACGATAAGTGCAACTGCGGGGAAACGCAAACCTTTGATCACCTCCTCCAGTGTTCAATGATGAATCAGAAATGTGATGCAGATTTAATTGCAGCAAACGATAAAGCAGTCTACGTCACTACATATTAGGCTGAAACATATAATATACGGACACGGAAAACAAGTAATTTGAAATGCTAAAACAATTTGACAAAAAGAAACGTAAAATCACTTTTTTACGCTGACAAATCCTGCCACTACCGAGACACGACCGGAAAGAAGGTCAAAAATAGACTCAATTTGGAAACGGTCCTTTTTAGGGCCAGCTCTGACGATGATCTTCATAAATATTGAATTTTTAACTTGCTGGCACCATATGCAAAGAACATAAGTGCGATATTCTATGTATTCAAAAAAATTCATGTAAGTGATGTAAGACCAGCGGTATGGATAGATGGAATGAAATTGATTGGAGAGATTTCGCATCCGAAGCATGGTGGCGCAGTGTATGCGCGGAACAATATTGATATAATCTCTGTTGAAGTCTCCCCTATGGAAGATGTGGAAATTATTAAGACAGAACTGGCGAACTGCATGGTAACCTCAGTTTATAACTCCCCTGGAAACGTTTTTAGTTTTTATATAAAATGGAAAGAAGAGTAGATGGGGAATGCAACGAAACGGGCTTCCACAAGGAAGCGTGTTGGCCCCAATGCTATTTAACATTTACAGCAACGATCAAGGAGACTCGACGGTTTTTATACGCGGATGATCTCGCGGTGACCGCACAGGGCGAAACGTTCGAAGAAGTGCAGAAGCTACCAAAAGCACTTAATAGGCTAGATAAATATTATACTGAAAATGCACTTCGACTAAACCCAGATTTCACCTTAAAAACGCAAAAGCGAAACATAAACTGAAATTGTTTTGGCAGGGGAACCAACTTGAACACTGCAAAGATCCAAAATACCTTGTTATCACCCTGGACCGTTCGTTAACTTTCCGGAAACACTGTGATAATCTTAAAATTAAAGTTGAGGCTAGAAACAACTTATGCGAAATTTGGTATCTTCTAAATGGGGAGCAAAACCAATGGTTTTATGCACCTCAGTTTTAGCGCTATGTTTCTCAACTGCTGTGTGGATGCCCTGTATGGGGAAGATCAGCACATACGAAACGTGTCGAATAGTCACTGGATGCCTAAAACCTACTAAAGTGGACAAATTGTATGTTGCCTGTGGTGTTGCTCCCCCAGGTATTCGGCGATCCTACTGAAAGAACTAGACTAGAGACAGATTATAGACACTCAATGTTTGGTCAGAAGGCGGCTACATCATGTCTTAAATCCAGAAGAAGCTTTCTACAGTGCTCAAGACGATTAGATGGACCACCGCTAATAGTTCGCGCACAGAGAAAAAACTGGGAACGGAGGTAGATTGAAAGAACTGAACCCGGTGCGCCCCATAAGTTGGCATATATGGAAAACCTTAAACCGACTTTGCTCTGGTTGCGCCAGGACCTCACTGAATTTATTCAAATGGGCCTGGCCGAAAATGATAAATACAAGTGTGGAGAACGACAGAGCCATGGACACTTGTTCCGGTGTAACTTGATGCCTTCAGGCATTACGGAAAAAGACCTTTGGAGTACAGAGCTAAATAAGGAAGCCATTAAAATGGTCGATACATGGATTAATAACTAGCAACGGACTTTTCTGTTAAGAGGCAAAAAAAAAACATTAAAAAATATTCGCGTGAAAATTAACGATACATACGTTTTGATAAGATAGAAATGGAATTTCTATTTTTTGATATTTCATTACTAATACTAAATTCCATTCAAATTTCGTTTTTATAATAAATAGTTTATAATTTCAGGAAAAGGTTTACTTTCATAAATTTTAATATTATCCATTTTACTTTTTATATTACGAAAAATTATTTTTTGTATAAATTTCAAAATCAAATTTTCTGAAAATATTTTTAGGAAAATTTTTTAAAAAATTTTTGATACAATTTAATTCTTCAAAAAAATTTTAAAGCAATTTTTTACCTATCTAAATTTTAAAAAAAATTAAAAAATGTATTGTTAACTTTTTTTTAAAAAAAAGTATTGTAAAAATTTTAACAAGTATTCTGAAGTGTAGCCCTCAGATTTTTCCTATGCATTGAATTTCAGTTTTATTGCATGGCATTTTGCTAAAATGTAGCTGTTTGGTTTTCACAAATAACGTAATATCGTACCAGACATATTTAATAATTGTATGCTTAATTAAAAGATAATTAGGGTGTTTTTGATAACTAGATTGTTTGTTTTCTCTTTAGTTCAATTCACAAAGAGATCAGATGTTAATGAATAACAGTACAACCGCGACCGAAGATGTATCTTACACTTCTAGCTGCGTATAATTGAATTAATCATTTTTGTATATCGATAAAATTTATATTGTCAAATTAATTAAAATGTGTTGTTGATACATTTTTGTTTAGATGGGTACCATGGCATCGCTGAATGCTTCTACTACTCACTCACTTGCAGGATCTCGGCCAACTACACCTCATAGCACAGTGTCAGCAGCACCAGTCGTATAAGGAAAAGCACGTTTATATTTTGCACGTTTGCGTGTGTTTTATTGACACAGTATTATTTCCACGTAATCTGGATTTTAATTGTTTAAATGTGCTCATTTTTCTTACTTTTATAAATTGTGTAAATAACCATGTATTTTATATTTATAATTTTTAATCATTATTTTGCTTTTTAATATATTACTTGACATACGTTTTATATACATATATTGAGATTGTATATTTTTGCAGTTTTATAATAGTTTTGATTTTAAGTATGGAATTTGATAATTTTAAAACAGCAGGATTTTAATTAGGAGTCCGGTGTGTTATGAAATTAAAATTAACTTTTTTTTTATTATTCTGCTGATATTTTCAATACATTTCAACTGCTTCATAATCTATTGTTTCGCTGCTTGAAAATATTTAACGTCTTACATAAATACTGAAATTCTTTAGCTTTGACATACTGTTGCTGAATACGCAACTCCAGCTTGATACAACGCAGCTCACGTTAAGAAAATTGATGTGGAACTCAACACGATGATGGGAGCAATAAAATATACTTTGGTTGCGTGGTTACTCGTAGTGTGTACAGTAAACGAATGGAAAAAGTGTAACAATAACAAAGCTGTCATGATACATCTGGATATAAACGTAACAGACCATCTCAAATCACGAAAACTGAAGCATACAAAAGTTCGGCACAATTTATCCAAGATAAATTCGACTAACTTAAGCTTGGAGACACAGTTAGGCAACCGAAAATCTAGATAAACGTAAGCTAGATTTCGATTTATAACATTTGTAATGTAGTTAATAATTAACTGTAATTTGTACCCGAAAACATACGAAATGAAAAAAATAGATAATAATTGGGACTATTAAATAATAAATAGTAGGAACATATTTAATCATATCATGTTGGTACGAATGGTTAACGAATATACAAATGGTGTATCATCATTTATATATACATATATATAACAGATTCCAGATGAGCATGCAGGATTTGTAAAGGGAAAAGGAACTCGAGAACAAATTTTAAACATAAGACTGTTGATTGAAAAAACAAAAGAACATAATATTCCGTTAGTGTTATGCTTTGTTGATTATTCAAAGGCATTCGACAATGTTCGTTGGGAAAAATTGTGGCCTGCACTTATTGAAATAGGAATACCAAGGTATCTAGTGTATTTAATAAATCAACTATACGAACATAATATAAACACGGTACGTATTGAAGGCCATATAGAATCAAAAGAATTTAAGACGAAAAAAGGTGTAAGACAAGGATGCGTCTTATCAGCGGTACTTTTCAATCTATACGGTGAATATATTATGGGACAGGTTTTGAACGGTTGCAGCGTTGGTGTTTCCATTGGTGGAAGAACCATTAATAACCTACGCTTTGCAGATGATACAACGCTTATAACCAGCTCAATTGATGACATCAGAATATTACTCGACCGACTAAATAAGATAAGTGTCAAATATGGATTAAATATAAATAAAGATAAAACAAAACTAATGGTGGTTGATCGGGGAAACTTAATACCGGAGGCTGAAACACAAATCGATGGTTACGAAAGTATCAGCGTTGGTGTTTCCATTGGTGGAAGAACCATTAATAACCTACGCTTTGCAGATGATACAACGCTTATAACCAGCTCAATTGATGACATCAGAATATTACTCGACCGACTAAATAAGATAAGTGTCAAATATGGATTAAATATAAATAAAGATAAAACAAAACTAATGGTGGTTGATCGGGGAAACTTAATACCGGAGGCTGAAACACAAATCGATGGTTACGAAAGTATATACATTTGGGATCCCTTATTGATGATAAAGGCACTTCAACGGATGAAATAAAAAGACGGATCCAGTTGGCTCGAAGTGCCATGAGCAAATTAAACAGAATATGGCGCGACGCATCAATTACAAATGCGGTAAAAAATAAATTAGTGCAGTGTTTGGTGTTTCTGTATTCACATATGCGACGGAAACATGGACACTGAAAGCCAAAGATAGGCAAGATAATTTCGAAATGTGGATTTGGAAGCGTATGTTACGAATACCCTGGACAGCAAAGCAAACAAACGTTTCTATATTACGCAAGCTCAACATTAAGCGTAGGTTGTCCAGCGATGTTCTTTTCAGAATATTACGATTTTTCGGACATATCATGCGAAGCGATGACTCCATGCAACGATTAGTAATTGAAGGGAAAATACAAGGAACGCGTCTTCCTAGTAGATTACACATCAAATGGACAGACACGATCACAAAAGCGCTTGCAAAGTCAATGGCTGATTGTAAACGGGAAGCTGCAAACCGGATACAATGGAGAAGAAAAATTGAAGAGGCTGCAGCATGAAAATGGTCACGACATCCCTTAGGGAGATTACGACTGAAGATTATATATATATATATATATATATATATATATATAATATACATAAACATCAAATAAACTATTAACAAACAAAAATATACATTTATTTGATGAAACATGTTATGATAATTATGGTGATTCTTATGGACGGATTATACTTTTGATTTATACATAATAAAAACTATAAATGAATAACAATAATAAAATAGAACAAAAACTTACAAATATTTCAGTACTGTAGTTTAAATTTATATTTTTTACGTTCAATCTAAAACGAAAACAAAGTGATTAATTTCGTTTATTAACTTTGAATAAAACAAAGTTTCTTCATTTGATAAATTTTGTATTTAAACGTAAAATATGTTTTCTACGATTTTGTGAAATTGGTGAACGTTTAAAATAAAACTTTTAAACCCTACTCGAAATGTATATAAAAGTTTTATTTCGAACCACTGTCATTTAAAAAGATTGAATAATACTAGTGTTATATTGACGAAACATCAAAATGTTATAATTAAGTAGATATTATTAACGAAATTGTAAAAACTATATTTTGTACTTACTGATTGGACCCATGACAATACACAATTGGAATCTGAAAAAAGATATATAAGCCGTTGAGCATATTTTTTCAAAAAAGAGGTTCTTTAAAATTTTTTAATAATTAAATTTTTATTTTTATCATGCATGTTCAAACTGCCGAGGTAGTAATGAAATTTTGTTTTAGAACTAGATATGAAACATTAAAACTTTTACATACGAACAATTTGCGATTTATGGAAAAATATTTTAAATAATTTTACGAAGTAAATTTAAAAATAATCTAAAACGTTTTACAATTTTACGCGGGATTTATTACACTTTTAAAATTTATTATCACTTATAACTAGAAACGAAGTTAGCAAATAAAAAATATCACAAACAAAAAAGTACGCGCGTATATATGATTCATCTCAGAACACGTAAAATCCAAAAACAAAGAATTAAATAATTATGGAGTGTACATAAAATGTTTTTTTTTTTTTTTAATATATAATTTTAAACTAAGTACTGGCGCATAGTAAACGAATTCTCAACCACCCAGTTTGTATGCAGTAAATCATTTTAAAGGCAGTACATTAGATAACCATATAAACTCGATATTTCGTATGAGAGGTGCAAACAATGGTTCTTTATACTGGTTGTCTTCCGCTAATTTTTTCTTATTACTTAAATGATTTTATAACACAATTTTTACATTTTTCTAAACGTACCCTACTCAGATCGAAATGAATTATTTTTTAAAAATGTTTTATGTTAAGAATACTATTTTCCTTCAAACGATTCAAGTAGATTGCATTAAATCGTGACAACGAAGCAATTACAGTCAGTTATCTGTGTGTGTATGCGTCCTATTATAATTGCCTTGTACGCTACTTACATTGTACAACAAAATATGTTTAGTAAGTAGTCACCTATCTACGATATGGAGACGGCACTTAATGATGATGATACAATGTAAACTCTAACGACTAAATACTGTCTGTAAAAAATAGTTATTACGCAATTCATTTTTTTGAAACGTTCTGACCACGTTTTGAGCTAATTTTAAGTTTAAACACACGTATTTAGTCATTTTCACAAGCCTTGCGCTCAGCTTGAACATTTACGTAGTTTGACTTCTATAATTATCGTTGACAATGTAGAAATAAACAATTTACTCACAATTCGAAAATTAATAATAAATTACAATGTTTAAACAATAGCAACATATGTAGTTGTAATTAGCCTTTTACTCACTAGATAGTAATAATTTAACACAAGCAGTAATAATATGGTTAATTACATGCTTAGAATCAAGACAAAATTTGGGAACTCCAGTAATGTAGGGTAACCTAAAGAAGACGGACGGTTTTGTTGTCTTTTAAATAACTCAAAAACTACTTGACCATTTTAAAGGAAAACGAGAGATTAGCTCACAATCAATCGTTCAGACGACCGCCGTTTGCAACAATACATTCATTCAGTCTTTTTACATTTCCGAAGACTTTCGAACATATGTAGCTGAATTTTGAATTTCTTCAGAAATCCGAGTTTTCAGGTTTTCCAAATCTCGCGGACGTGTTTCGTAAACACGACTCTTAAAGTATACCCACAAAAAAATCATGTAACTTTGAATTCTTTTCGAAACTCTAACTGTAGTGATCGATTTACGCCGAAAATAACATTCCGCGCAAAACACGCGCTTCTTACAGGAGGATCTTATGATAACTGGATAAAAACAAATCTCTCGTATGTACACTAGACGTGGAGCACGCTTAGTGTTACCAACTGCGTTATTCAAAGAACAAAACCTTCAATCTTCTCTGGGTCCCCTATATTATTCGTTTAAATAAAAAATAAGCGAACAAAAGCTTGAGCACAATGTGTTTTTATAAAAAACGAAATGTTATTGTTAATACTAGACCATTGTATTTCAATATTGTATTACTTTTTAATTGTTCATTTTAATTGAACGTCATTATGCTAAACTATTAATTACATGCACGGGTATATATTTTTATTGTATTTAAATTTTTAAATATTTTAAATAATATCATTGTATTATGTATAGTTTAAAAAAAAAAAAAAATACAAATTGTTTGATTTTATATCAATTTATTATATAAATTAATACGTATATAGGGATGTACTTTATTTGATTATAGATGAAGAACATAAACATTTTACTTCTAAAATCGGAACCAAGATCTAATAACAAAATATATATAAAACTTTTTGTGTAATTTCCTATATACGCCAGTAATTTTATTTTTTTAATAATATAAACAATAAAGGAAATTTTACCTCTAATATTTATGGTCATATGGAAGGTGTTATTACTGTTACTCCCGCGCGAGATAATATTTCGGGCATTTTCTCAGGATATTCGCTATGACCTATAAACAATCAGTATAAAAATTGACAAGCCACATTATTTTTTAAAATATATTTACATATTTTATAAAATCTAAAACAAGGTATTTAATATTTATTGAAGAGAAACGTATAAATCAAACGAAATTGAGTACTTTATACTGAGAAAAATTCATACTGGTAATTAGGTTTGAAGTATTCTTTCGATGTTAAGGTTTTGTTTAAAATTTAGTTATTAAAATTATTTGGGTATTATTACCTCACATTAAACACTATTTATATGTACATAATTATTAATGTAAGAAATATTATTTGGAATAATGTTATTTAACGAGTTAAATTTTTAAACATAGATGAATTTGAAACTATTTTGCTCGTTAATTAACACAATCGAGAAGAAATTCAGTTATACAAAGTAACTCTAAACTAATATTACATAATATGAACACAATCACTTTTAACGCGGAAAATAAATCATTTTTTTACTACCAACTGACGTAATACGTAAATTATATATTATATAAAGCACAAGTATTAAGTAATGTTTACACACAATTTTACTTTTTTGAAATTTAGGTGATATATGAGATAAGTATGTAGAAATAAAAAACGATCAGAAAATTTTATAAAATACTTAATTTGGAATATTATTATATCGTTAAATAAAACAGTAATACAAGGTTAAATTAAAAGTTCTAGTGAAAAGTATGTGAAGTATAACAAAATTTTTGAAAATTATAATTTACAATTCTGTTTTTTTCTTTTATAATCATAGTGTTTATATTGACGCCATATATATATATATATTTATTTTTCAAATTTAAAAAAACACGTTTAATTGTATTTTTTTGTTTAAACGAATTGATTCAAAATTTAAATACGTAATCTAATTAAAAATATCGCAAAATTAAAAGTTAAATGTTAACATAAAATTGCTTTCTTATTAATTCTATTCCGTCTATAAATGCAGAGTTTCGTAATAATTACGGCACAAGAACTTTTCAGTGATAAACAAACAATCATGTACGTACATTTTTATTTGAGAAAAAAAAAGTCATCAAAAATTAAATTCTGCGCATAAATTTTGTCCGTAAAAATTATTTTAGCCCTTACAATACACAATTTCATTCAAAAAAAGTAAACGGACACAGAAAACATACATACACTACATATTGACGCCGGATTAATTGCAAAATATAGGCAGGATTTCAATACACCATGCATTACATACATATGCCGCACACGACACGCGCACGCACACATATATATATGTATGTGTACGTATGCATAATTATCCAGTTCAAGCTTACATAAAATCTTCATAATTAAAAATCATTACCTGAAACTAAATCAGTTAGATCAAGATTTTGCATACGCCTGTCATTTAATTCGATCGGTTGTAATCCAGCAACTCCATCAACGACAATCGAAAGAGTCCGATACAGGAATTTCAACAACCAGTCTCCTCTAAGAAAAGTAAGATAAATTCACGATGATTAATTTTTCACAAGTCTACACTACTACCAAACACGCACACGCGCGCACATAATGGTTATATTAACTGCGAATAGGATTAACCGAGTTATTTTCGTAGATTTTTTTCCTGTTTTTATAATCTGATATATTTGTAATAAATAATGCTCAAATCACTACGAACAAATAAATTCGATAAATAAGGAGAAATTATTGGTAATCATCCTAGATGAAGATTTTTATGTTTAGAAATATATATTATGAATTGTACCAGGTTTTCTCAGTAACTCTGTCGATATGTTGTTAATCCGATTTCTTAAATAAATATTATAATTAATTATAACTTTTTTTTTTATAGTGAGAAATTAAGCACATTACCGTTAAGTACAATTTTAGATTTCGTATACGGACGAATTTTAAACGTTTTATCAATAAATCAACGTCGTATGTAAAAAAAAAACTATCTTCATGTAATTCTGATAACAAATTACAGTTTCGTAATTTTAATTCAATTTATTACTAGATAAGTAGGCACTCTTCAAAAATATATCAATCACCTGCAGTATCCGTTAACTATTCTGCCCGCAACTACTCTAGTGAATTTTTTCCAATCATCGATGTTGCCTGTACAAGGAGCTCCAATCAAAATTACATCTTGTACGATACCTTCGCAAGATTTTCTTGTAGACATTTCCTAATATTAAAAACACCGCGAAATTAGTAAACCCATAGTAAAATTAACACTTTTTTTTTTACTAACTTTAGTCGCCATAGCATAAACTGACTTTTTTTTTTCGTAATATACAAGTTATCATTAATAGAGTTTACGATTTGTGTATACATTAAACCAACTGCTTTAGAAAATATAACAACTCAAGTTACGGCAACCTGTAAGCGAACTTGTTAATTAACCTCTCGCTATATTGGGTACTATGAAGCAATTTTGACGTAACCGAAACAGCTCTTCTCAGGGCTTCTTTACAGGTTCCGAATAATACAAATCAATGTAGAAGGCATAACTCAAGCGAAGAATGAAATATGAAAAAAACTCACCAAAGACGAGAATGCACAGATACTATTACTGCAAAAAACTCTTGCTGCAGATGACCGATGGAATCCGAAAATAAATGGTTTCGAACTGGTAGCGACAATATGTAATAAACAATATGGCATAGCCACACATATTATACAGGGCATCCAATGGGAATTTATCAGTGCAAAAGGTCTCGCTAATGGTATATCAACAGCAGAAATAAAAATCTCGGGTCTGTCCATTATAAATGTATATAAACCCCTAAACGTAAGATGAAGTCAATCAGTAATCGAAATTACAAAGAGACCAAGTATAGTAGCTGGAGACATTAACAGCCACCACACGAAATTGGGATATATATCAATTAATGAAGATGATGACTGTTAGAACTGTCAGAGATGGAAAACTTATTTTTGGTTCACGATTCCAAACAACACGGGTCATTTCACTCTGCGCGCTGGGACCAGAACACCAATCCGGATCTGTTCCGACCAAAGCGGCAGACCAGCACCACAAATTTCGCGTAAAATCCTGACAAAGTTTTCAAGAAACCAATATAGACCGGCTATGATCGAAGTAGGTTTCAAACTGTCACTAGTTGATACAATACAAAAACCGCGTTGGAATTTTAAAAAGCAGATCGAGTAGGTTTTACAAAAGCCCTGGACGATAGCGTTAGATGGACTTCTCCTACAGTAAACAACTACAACCGTTTCACAAAATTGATCATAAGTATCGCTAAAAAACACATTCCAAGAGGATTTCAAAGAGTATACGTTCCAGGGTGGAACGACACTTGCGAAAACCTATACAAAGAATACAAAAAAACCGAAGATATCAAAACATCAAACTTGTGGACTCATTAAATGAGAGTAGAGGAGTCCGATGGATAAAACTTATCGAAAAACTCGACTTCCGAAAATCAAGCAGAGAAGCCTAAAGCCTTCCGCGTAGGAAAACCTTTACCTAAACCAAAAGCAGAAGTAAGCCCAAACGAAATTTCCAAACAAATTATAAATACATCAAACACGCTTAATGCGGACAAGAAATTCAGTAAAGAAATAAAACGTAAGAAAATTTCACTCCTAAAAAGACAGTTGAAGAGCGTTCCGAATCCGCAGTTCACAAAGAAGAACTCGAAGCAGCAATTAAAAACCTTAAATTAGGGAAAGCTGCAGGTAAGGACGAAATATATGTAGAATTTATAAAAAACTGGTAAGAATACAATAAATTGGATACTAAAGCTCTTCAATAATATTCCGGATACGACAAAACTCCCTCAGATATTCAAGGAGTCCAAAATACTGGCTATATTAAAGCCGAGAATCATTCGAAGGCAGAAAATTATCGTCAAATCTCACTTTTAAGCGTCCTTTTCAAAACGTTCGAAAGAATAATATATAACCGAATAAAATACCTTATCGATGATGTCATAATAATTGAACAAGCCGGATTTCGAAATTCAAGCTGTGTGGACCAGATAACCGCCCTAACAACATTTATTGAACATGGACACCGACTTAACCAGAAAACATCTGTCGTATTTGTAGATCTTTCCTACGACACTGTTTGACATGCAGGACTGCTGACAAAGCTCCTTGAGATAATTCCTTGAAAGACTACAAATTCGTTACTCAATGAGATGCTAAGCAATAGGAAAATAACAGCATAAATGGAAGATCAGTCGATCAAGAATACTTAATAACGGTCTTCCTCAGGGATCTGTGCTTTCTCTGATACTATATAATCTATACATCGCGGACATTCCATTAACCACATCCAGAAAGTTTTTGTATGCAGATGATTTGGCGCTCGATAATCAGAATAATCAAATGGAAATTACAGAAAAGGTCCTTTGAAGAAGATATAGAAGCCTTGTCACAATATTTCAAAAAATGGAGACTAAAATTAAATAAGTCAAAAACGTTAGTGCCGTGCTTTCATTTAGCCACCAATCTCCCAAAAAATAAAATTAAAGTAACAGCGGATGGCTATAAACTGCGCTATGAAGAAACTCCAAAATACCTGGGTATTACGTTGGACAGACAACTCGCCTACCGAACACATATTGAAAACACGGGCGCGAAAACACGAACAAGAGCAAACATCATACATAAACTCGCAGGAACATCATGGGGAACCTCCACACCAATTCTAAGAACGTCAGCTTTATTCTTAGTACACTCAGTGGCGGAGTCCGCAGTTCAAGCGTGGCTCAACAGCGCCCACATTAAGCAAATTGACGTCAAGCTTAGCTCAATTATGAGAATTATAACTAGTACTTAGTCGCAAGAAGAAGGATGGCAATAAAGCCAAAAACCAAGCGGCACTTGAAGTAGAAAAGACGTCTGTCAAAGTGAAATAGAATTCACTGATATTGTAGAGTCAATTATGACTACCAGTTCTGAGTAATATATTGCCGCCGGATTTCCGAAGAAAGAAGGCTGCAGTAAAATAATGGATGAATTATAATAACAACGAAGCCCTTATGATACACCTAGACACAAATGCAGCAGATTGACTCAAATCAAGGAAACCGGTGCATAAATTCACGGCTCAACTAATTTCCGAAAAATTCGGCGAAATTCAGGTGTGGACACACAGCTGGTCTGATGACAATCCAAACGTAAACTCATCAAGAACCCAAGTCTTGAACCACCAGGATTTGATCTACCGAGAAATTTGTGGACTAGACTAAATCGCATTAGGACGGAACAAGGAAGATGTGGAACAATGTTGCACAGATGGGGGGATCAAGAACGAGGCAACATGCTACTGCGGACATAAAGACCAAACAGTCAATCATATACTAATGTAATGTCAAATTCGAGCATTAAATAACGGTTGGAGAGGGATCGCGAAGCTATCTGATCAAGCAAAACAATGAATCGAGAAACTAGATATTAATCTGTAGAATTAATTAAGTAGCAAATGGCTTTTATTTGTACCCCGGAAACATACGAATAAATAAAATAAATGAAGTGTTTTATACGTAATGAATTTAAATACAAACCATTTTTGAATCAAAATTAAGTGAAATAATGTCAAACATCCTAGTGGATAAGAAGTGATAAAAAATGTTATTGCTTTTTTCAAAAATAATTCTTATTTTAACATAAATTTGCTAATAATTGAAACAATTGATGCGAAATTAAATACATCGCATTTTTAATTTATTTATATTATATATATTTGTCATGAATGTAATATTATTATTCGGATATTGTTTGAAAAAAAAAAGTTTACTTTATAATATTCTTTCAGATTTAATTACTACGCCATAATATAAGACCTGGACGACTTTCGAGACATACGGTGATTATTTATTATTAGTGCATTTTTTTTAGATAGTATTAGCCATCCTGTAATTTTCTTTTCGTTTTAGCAATTTATTTTATAACTTTGTTTCACAAGTGCCAATTATTTCTGAACTAAATTAATTCTTGTCTTATAAAATATCACGATTTTCACAAATAAAGTTATAAATTTAGATAAATTAATTTGTATTTAATACAAACCCTCAGACAATAAAATATAACTCTGGCCCCTAAGCTATATCCCATCAACGTAACTGGCCGATTACCGTGACTCCTTGTCAACAATATTTCTGCTAATTGTTTACCAACCTGAGCAGATCGTCTCAAGCACACACCCCACGGATTATCTATTACTGATGACAAACCTATTAGCCAAGCTGGCCACGTTATCGCACTTACTAGACCTGTAAATACATAAATAAAATTATAATTATCAATAAATTAATACGATATCCGAATAAATCCTGTGAGCTTCATATCAAAGAATTATTATTACTCGTGACCAAACACTGTTTTAAACAGATTACATTTTTATATACAGAAAACTGAATTTTTACAATTTCCGCGCATTTTGTTTAAATGAAATTTATAACTTACGTTCCATGAACTACCTTTATTTTTCATATTTAATTTGTTAGAGAGAAACACTCTATAATTGAACAAGTTCATAGAAGTAACAAAATTTAGTAAAAATTACTAATACTAAAATCGTATTAAACCCAGTGTGGATCAACGGTATACAAATGGGATTGCGCATCAAATACAACTATAACGAAAATATAGCGGTTTCAGTTAAAAGTACAAAGATGTATGTTGAGCGCTCCACATTCCAAATTGTACGCAAAGTTTGCTGCCAGTACAGCAGTAACTATGCTACAAGACTCCACATTCGTCCAAACGAGAGTCACTTTACTATGACGAAGACATAAGGACACTTAAAAATATATCAGTTTAACATTGAGGTTTAATTAGATCTGAAATAATCGAATTCTAAACAGTGCTATCGATGGGCAGCATCTCCATTCAAGCTTCTGTTCTTAAATAAAATTTGCTTGTTGTCTCACGGAACAAAATCGTCAATTATTATTTGAAAAAACACAAAAAAAAAACTATATTTAATTTATTAGAAGAATAAAATTAAGTTCCTTAATGACATCTTTAACTGAAATTTATTATTCAATGTATTTAAATTGAGGACCGTCAGTTAATATGAAATTATAAAATTATACACCATTTTTTTATCAGGCTAAACGTTATTTAACAAGTAAGCTTTATATTATAAATATTCATTTCATATCACAGATACGATGCATTTTAGAAAATTGCTTCTGTTTATTTCCATGTTAATTAAAATATATATAAATTATTTACCTCGCGTGATTCAATAATAAACACAATTTAATGTAACGTGTTCTCACGTGATATAGTTCATAAAGTTAAATGCAAATAAATAATATTTAAAATACAAACCTAAAACCGACTTAAAAAATTTTAGAGAAACGTCGCAAGCATTTAATGAGCTGAATAAAAAATAAAAAGTAAAATAGAACTTCGTTAGTTTTTAGCGTTAGTGTTTTTCTACAAATTTATGTGTATACATATGTTGAGTGCGGCGGTGTGTGTGTGTATGCATTTGAAAATGCCTCGGGTTAACTTAATATTATGTGCATGTACACCATTAGATTATATTTATGCAACGTTTATAACATATTTATTATTTTTGTTTTTTTTTTATCAATAATCGCATAATTAATTTATTTTTGATAATAAACACAGTATATTTAAGAAAATAATTCTATTATTTTTGCTACTACTCGCGCGTTATCGCGCATTTGCAGCATGTTATTGTAAACTGTTATATATAAGAAAGTAAAAATAAAGCTTGATTTGATTTTATTTGATTTTGTGTATTAGTTTCCGGTTTTTTTATTTTTACAATATTCGTGAAACAGTGACTTTGTACGGTCAAAAGTAAAATTTAATTTGTAAATTAATACTTTTTAGAAATTATTACTTTTACCTGAAAGAACTGTATACTTCAATGTTTCTTGAGCAGCAGCCGATGCAACGAAGCTGACTAGATAGTTCATTGCTTGTCCTAATTCTAGCAGATATGAACTTTCATAACGTAAATAATACTGTTCTTTACTTAACATTACACCCATCCAAGGACGAACATAATTATCATCGCTAAACGTGTACAGATAAATAATTTCTAATTAAAATTAGGCATCTATAGTGATGAATTAAATTGTTTTTAAAAAGTCTATATTCACACACACACACACAGATACAGTGTAGTATACCTGTAATCGAGTTTCGCCGTTGTATGGAATCATGATGAACCTAGTTTTGTAAGTTGTTACGAAGCTGTAAAATGAATATTTGAAAACTTGACTGCTTTATTTTTCTTAAGCATCACTTGTTAGGCAGGTCTTAATATTCAAAGACAAAAGAGCGGTGTTTTCAAACGTATTCTCATTTCTATATAACATTATGGGTTTCGTTTTGAACACTACCACTTTAATTTAAACTGACAAGTCGCCATATTGAACACTCCCGGAATAGCATTGCACACGAAGAAATCTCGTGATCGAAAGATGGATTCATACTGATGACATTCACGAGTATGCCACTATTTAGGCCGAATGTGACTAGCTCATTACTTTTTTTTCTAATGAATTCATTTTTTATTACATGAGTATCTTTTGTCGAGCTAAAACGATTGTCGACGAAATTAACCATCTTAACTTAACTTATACATATATATATATAATTTTGTGTAATATTATTTTAACTGCTATTTCTTAATCGATCTTTTTACTTGACATTAAATAATAATATATTTCCTATTAAAAGCATTGTCATGCGGGAATAAAATATTGGTAAAAATAAAAAATGCTAATGGAAAAATCGTAACGAATAAATATAAAATAGCAGAAGAAGTAGAAAACTATTAATAACACAAAGATACAACCAGATGTAATGGCAAACGCCTACAAGGAAACTCAAGAAGAAAACACCAAAGAGATTCCTGAAATAACAACAGACGAGGTAACAAATACACTGCGATCGTTAAAAAATAACAAAGCACCGGGACCAGATGGAATTCTAGTGGAAGCCTGATCATAAATACGATTTGTCAACTTTTCAATCGATGTTTAGATAAAGCTACAATATCAACTACATGGACGGGAGCGGAAGTAGTCCTCATTCATAAAAAAGGCGATATGCAGAACTTGAACAACTCGCAAATATATAAGCTGTTCACTCATGTAACACAACGAATAGACTTCTGTCAACCAACAGGCCGGTTTCAGATCAGGTTTTAATATAAATGAACACTTGTTAACGATCACAATGTTGATACAAAAGTGCGATGAATACGACATTGATTTATACATGGCCTTTATAGACTACAAAAACGCGTTCGACTCAATGGAGGTCTGAACAGTGATAAATTCGTTAAATGATATTACAATCAGTGACAAATATATTAAGATTATTAAGAACAATGCAACTAAACTTATGGAAGAAAACAAAGAAGATTCCAATAAAAAGAGGAGTAAGACAAGGTGATCCTAAATTGTTTATTTCCGCATTGGAAAATGTGTTTAAAAATTTTAATTGTAACGCGAAAGGTATTAAAATTGATGGCGAATATCTAAACCACCTCAGGTTTACAGATGACATAGTATTGATAAGTCCAAACGCAAAAGAATTACAGACGATGGTGACAGACCTAAATCTACATTCCAGCAAGATAGGGTTAAAAATAAACCTCCAAAAAACAAAAATAATAACTAACACAGGGAAAACAAAAATAACAATAAATTCAGAGGAAATATAACAGGTAGATAACTATATATATTTAGGTAAAAAAATAAGAACAAATAAAGAAATGATTACGAAAACAGAAATTGCCAGAAGAATATCTTTGTTTTGGGTTGCATTCGGGAAATTAAGCGGAATACTTAGAAACAAGAAAATGCCAATTCATCTGAAAAGGGGAGATTATATTATCAGTGTGTACTCCTAGTCCTTATATATGCCGCAGAAACATGGCCATATACAAAAACAAATATACAGAAAATAAGACTCAAGCTGCACATGAGAGAATGATGCTCAACATCAGATTATCGGATCGATACAGAAACACACAGATACGTGAATTAATGAAGTTAGATGACGCAATGGAACGAATTGCTAGAATAAAGTGGAATTGGGCTGGCCATGTAGCCCGAAGAGATGACAACAGATGGTCAAAGCCAGGTCATACAATGGTGGCTGATAAATAAAAGAAGACTGCAGGGTAGACCGAGGACACGATGGCACGACGATATATCGAAGGTAGCCGGGAAGCAATGGTTACGAAAGGCACAGAACAGAAATGAATGAAAAAAATTTGGGAAAGCCTTCATCCAGGAGTGAATAGATAAAGGCATATTGTGATATTTCCTATAATCAGCATTTATCTTTACTTTTTATTTCATCAAAGTTTATTATGTTTGTTTTTATATTTCCTTCTTCCTGAAGCCACTTCTTTATTTTCCTTTTTCTTTCCCCTGCGTTTTCTTTCTCTACTGTCTCCACAGGTATTTTATTTAACATCTAATTTATAACGCATTCGTCCGTTTGCTTCCTCTTGCTGCTAACTGCAGTTTATATATAAGTTCCTTACTCAGCTCATAATCTGTTTGCATTTTATTCCTTTCATTTTAATTTTCTTTTTTGTTTGTATCAATTACCATATTTTTACCAATAAGTATATTCCTCTTATTTTGTTAGTTATTTCACTTTCAGATTATCTTTTGTGATTTTCTATTAATTTCAAGTATTTAATTCGCAGTTTAGTTATTTTCTTCACGCCATTTTCCATGTACAATTCCGAATTCCGTATCTGATCTTTGAATTTACTAGCGTGTAATAAACTATATTTAGTCTTTTGTTTGTCGCATATTTCTTTAATGTATACATAGATGGCAAAAATGCTCCTATTTTCTTACAATGGATTTCATACGTACGTCCCATTTTAAATACTGATTCATCATTACTTTCAAACATTTTAGTACTGGCTTACTATCTTTTTCTTGTGGTAATTTCTCATTTTACATTCGTGTCTTTCCTCCATCGAGTACACACATTCGTTTGAGTGCATTATTGTATTTAAACAATACGATAGTGACTGTCATAACGACACTAATTTTTTCTTCTTTACATAGGTTTTTATCGTATACCTATTTACTTATTTTCATTAAATCTTTTCTTCCACTTGTATATCATTGTACAACGTCACTATTACTATATGAAAGTTGAATTACCTTCGTCGTTTTATTTGATTAATTACAAGTTGAAAATCCCATATCTGCCAAAATAACTTTTTTATTTGATCATTCACAATTATATAGTTATTCAAGAATTGTAAGTATCGTGATTTGGAAGATCTGATCATGCTTGTTTTCCATCAGATTGAACGATAGACTGCTTGTTCGGCTCAACCTTTCATAAAATTTCCAAAAAAGCTGACCTTCCGTTTTTTCCATTTGGTCAGTTCATATTAATTTAAAAATTTCCTCTTTTTTATAGTCCATGTCTCGCTTCCACATAGGAGCACTGACCACACGTCGCACTTCAGTATCTTGTTTTTGATCTCTAAGCTTAACTTTCTGTCGCAACGGTTGTTTTTTAATTGTATAAACGAGTACGTATTACGATATATTAAAATTATTATTTTGTGTCATCCAACTGCCCAGATATCTATATTTCTTCGTATTTTCAATTTCTTTGTCATCTAAGAAGAATTTTTGTTTAGATTAGGTTTCCTCGAGACTATCACGAATTTAGTTGGCTTGGTGTTTATATTAATTCTTTTCTTCTTGCTTTCTAATGCCACTACATCTAGGAGTCTTCGAAGTTCTGTTATATTTTCTGCTGAAAGTGATGCGTCGTCAGCAAAATGAATCCCTGAAATACAGATTTCACTAGCTGTTTAAATTAAAAATAAAACAGTGTTGTCGCGAAAGTACAACCCTGTTTTAATCACATATTTATTTCAAAATTCTTTGACATTTATAATTATTTGCACTTTCCACATTTTCTCCCTCACAGAAGCTGTATCTTAGCGTTGATGGACAACCCAAAGTCGCTCAGCACTTTCATAAAGTGCGGGTTTTAACAGAGCAAATGCCATTTTTGAAGTCAATAAATGAAAGATATAGTGTAGCTCATTATTTTCTATAGAGGCTTTTCACAGGAAACCGTGTTGTTTTTCGGGCAGATATAGGTGCAGGAGTTTTAAATCTTCGTTTCATTATTTTATCAAATATTATACTTATTGTGCATAGTAGTGCAAAGTCCAATATTAATAAATTATTTACCTAAAATACCTTATATTAAAACTGATCTTTACGCAGACGATTTAGCTTTGTATTGTGATTCATACAGACCTGATACCATTTATAGTAGATTGCAAAAGGCCGCATTCACTCTCTGTAAGTACTATAAACGTTGGAAACTGAAACTGAACACCGAGAAAACGGAAGCCATTCTTTTTTCCAGAAGGCACCCATTACCCTTGCCAGAAATTGTAATTAACGGTCAAAGTATTAAACGGGTTAAAGATGTCAAGTATTTAGGCGTCACTCTGGACTCGCGTTTGTCGTTTAATAATCATATTAATCGTACTATCGATAATGCTTATAAAGCTATTCGAATTCTTTCACCTATAGGTCCCACCTTACTGTTACAAATAAAAAACTACTACATACAACTATTATTCGTCCCCGGTTAACATATACATGTCCGGTTTGGTGTTCAGTTTGTAACAGTACATATTGTAAATTACAATTATTACAAAACCGTTGTTGCAGAATTTCGCTTAATGCCACCAGGTTTGCCAGGATTCGAGATATGCATTCTCAATTAAAACCTTGAGCTGGCATTTTTCTATATCAACAAGCTTGCTAAAAATTTTATGAAAATTGTAAAATTCACGAAATGAATTAATTAGGGTTATAGGAGACTATAATATGGCCAGCTTACGGAATCGGTATACGCGCTACAAATATCGCCGACTAAAACACCGATTTTTAACATAATTACGTTATTTTATATATTTGTTTATTTATTTATTAAGTAAATTAACTGTAATCAATTTTTTTTTTTAATTTAATTTATGCTATTTGTATTTCTTTTTCTATCTCTTTTTTGTAGCAGGTTTTTTTAAATTTTCCTGTATATTATCATCGTTGCTTTTATACGTTCTACCTTGTTATTGTTATTATTATTGTATTAGCTACTAAGGGTAATTCTGTGTACTTAGTATACAATGTATTGTATTTCATGTTTACAATTTAAATAAATGATATTTGTTCTTAAAATAATAATAATAATAATAATTACTATTTCATTTATTTCGGTATTCGACGAAAGTTAACTTCCGTGGGAAGCAAAATAATGCTAAGTGAACATATTGTATTTTAATATCACTCTTGTTATACTTCTTTAAAAAAAAAAAAAAAAAATAAAAATAAATAAATAAACAAAAGATTGTATTTTTACATAACTTTTCTGAATTTATTCGAATAACTTTCGAATTCCACACTTCCTTAACGTTAATCATTCGCAAATGTCCGAGAGAAAGATAGACTTAGAAGGCATGTAGAGACTAGAATCAATTTATGCTGTTAAGTACAAACATTTTTTAAATTAAAACTTATTATTGACAAACGAATATCATTTGGCACAAATATCCAACTGTCAACGTGGTGGTGAAGTTTAATATTTCATTATGATTTATTTACGAATTTATATTTTTACAGATTTTCTTTAATAATAAAATAAAAAAATGAACCGTTTTCTGGATAGCACTCTGCTGGAAATCGTAATTGCATGGCTGGTGGTCCCCTGATTATATATATATATATATATATATATATATATATATATATGTATATATATATAAAATATATAATATAGAAAAGTATATTTATTCGTAATTATAGGGATAAATATTACCTTTTATCTTTTATCCATCCCGATACAACGATTGTTATATGCAATTGTTTAATATAACTCATGGGATCTGCTACAAACAAATCATCTTTATTGTCACTACTGTTTCCGTCATCACTGAGACCAGCGTTAGCATTTGTTGGCTCTAAATGCATTAATGGATCTAATATATGAAATTCGAATTCTTCAATATCACCAACTCGTTTATGCATTTTGTAACCTAATATTCGAATATACACATATAAATATATATATATAGATATTTATGAAATGTTTTTTTTCCATTACTACATTATTTTCAACAATACCAAATTAATATGAATTTATAAAATGAAGTTAATACATTGTTAGTATCTTATTTACATAGATTGCGATAAACCTTAAAGAAATCGTATTATTGACCATTACGCTTTACACGAGTTTTATTATATCTCAAATGTAATACTATTTTACATTTAGGTTCAAATAACACATTAGAACGTAGAAAAAACACATTATAAATTTTTAGACATAGTATAACAGTGTATGGTTACGATCGAAGTTGTCATTTCGTGCGTTTCAACTTTACGTGTTATCGTGTTAAAATAATAAATAACGAAATACTTTCGTAAATAATAAACCGGGTTTTACGGATAATACGTTTGTGTCAGGTTTATATAATAGTGTAGTTGTAGTAGGATCGGTTTCGGTTATTAGTGGTATCAGAGTTGGATGGTGTCCTACCGTCGTGACTGTCTAAAAGATGACAGACGAGAGCATCGGCGAAGAAGGAGAAGAACAACGTGAAAGCATAACATATAGGGAAGATAGTTCAATGGATACGCAGTATTCCGACGACACAAATAAGAAAAACATAAATTATATTAATACTAACAATAATATAATAAAGAAAAGAAACTTAACTATTATACTCATCAATTTGATCATGGGAAACAATTTAAAGTTTTCATAAAAAAAAAGCTTATAATCATGATAATTTAAACGACAGTGGAAGTAGACACTTAGGCATAAGCGCATTAAAAATAGGAAACATATTAATGACTCACTATACACACATAAACATAGATAAAGTTAAAAAAGTATCAAGGAACTTGTTATAGTAATATGAAATAAATTAAAAGACGCAAATGAACTCGTTAGTAGCCCAACACACTTTAAGCCGGAATACGAGGTATTCTTTCCCTTTTTCTTAACGACAAGAGCAGGCGTGATAAATGTAGAAACTGAATATACAGAGGAGACGAGATTTATCCCAATATGGAAAGTGCACAATACAAAATACGGGATACAATGAGATTTAACAAAAGAGTAAAAATAGAACGAAGCGTAGTAAAATACCAACCAACCTCATCAGTTAAAATACTATTTCACGGTCAATAATTACCAATATATATATACAGGTCAAATTTATAGTAGAACCGTTTGTGAGAAGGATAAACCAATGCCAAAAATGTTTTTTATATGGTCACACAAAAGTTGAAAGATGTAAAATTTGTACAACATGATACTGATAAATGTGGAAAAAGAGAATCGAAATGTTTATTCTGTGGCGACAAACATGAAACTACCGACAGAGAATGTCCAGAGAGAAAGAGACAATAGCAATTGCTGAATTAATGGCAACACAAAATTTTAGCTTTCTAGAAGGTAACATAGAATTACCAAAAACCTATAAACAGGAAACACTTTATTCAATTTATAGACGTAAAACAATTAAAAGATTATAAGAACTACAGAACACAGACAACTATTAACAGGAAACCCGGTGAACAAATATTTAGCTCACCAGAAGAGGAAACAAAAAGAATAAACTTTGAGAGAAATAAATCTAACATAGATATGAAACAGGAAAGGAGCAGTGATCTCCAATTCCATTTGACAATACCGATGCAGAAAATAAAAATATGAGCTTAAAATACCTTATAAGCTAAAATAAGGACTTAAAATGAATGAAAATAAAAATGAAGCAAATAAACAAAAAATAAAGATAGTTCATATTCTACTATGAGAGGAACTAGCCAGAACTATCTTAAATAGAAAATTAAAATTAAATAGACTTATACATAGAAAAGTCAAATTTAGCAATTATGATATGGAGTGCTCGAAGCATGTACACAAACCTAATTGAACTAAAAAAATTATTAGCTGATAAAAATATAGATATAGCAATAACTGAAACCTGATTAAAAGCAGGAAATAACTTAACAATATAACATTGACAGAGACGATAAAATAAATACTAAAGGAGGCGGAGTGGCCTCACTAACACATAAAACGATAAATCACACATTTAAACCAAATTGTATACATATGCAAAATATAGATCAGAGCAAGATACAGATATCATTAACTGAAATTACTCACAGTAAAAAAACCATAACAATACTGGGAATATATGCAGTGGCAAGTCACGAAATGACAAAGGAACACTGGAATAAAATAAAATCTTATATGGGGGAAATCACATATTATCACTGGTGATCTAAATGCAAGAAATACAGCATGGAACTGCCAAAATACAAACTATGAAGGGAAAAACTACTTGACTTTATCGAAGAGAATAATATATATGTTGTAAATACCACTTCGTATACTCATATTCCTTCAATAAGACAACAGAATAGTAATATTGACTTAATATTATGCACACCGGATTTATCAACTAATATTAGATATGAAGTTTTGAGAGATCTAATAGGAAGTGACCATCTACCTTTAATTGCTTACTTATATGTACCACAAAATTAAATGCAATATACAAGAAAGATAATAAACAACAGCATAATAAAGTAACACGCAAAAACTGGAGGAAAATTAATTAGGACAAATTCAAAACAATAACCAAAGAAAAAAATCAAACTAATTACTAAAACAGAATTTATTAATAAGCCTATAGAAGAAAAATATATAGTTCTTTCAGATACACTAAAATCTACCATTGACCAGTTAGCACCCATAATCAAAATTAATCAACAGCGAAACTCCAAAACGTATTGGAATGAGGAATGTAACAAAATGGTAGCTCAAAGGAGATTAGGGCTTCATAATTTTAACAAATACCCGACTATGGAAAATTATAATAATTTTAAACAACAACAAGCAAAAACCAAATTATACTTTTAAAACAGAAAACGTATAGAATGGCACAAATTTTGTGAAAAATTAAATCCTAAAGAAAATAGTAAAAAACTATGGAACCAAATTAAACTAATATTCAAAACAAGTAATGCTAATAATCATAATAATGCAATAACACAAAATATAAATTGAATTCCAAGTGTTATTAATCAATATAATACTCCTATTAATAACTTTGGCAATATTTTTTCCAATAATAATACAAATAATTATGGCATAGAAAAATCATTTTCCATCTAGGAACTTAAAAAAGCATTAGATCAATAATAAAAACACAAGTACTTTAATGATATCCCATACAAAGCCATACGAAATATAGCAAAATACTTTCAGGAACTTCTCCTTGAATTTTTAAACGAATCTGTAATTAAAAGTACATATATACCCAACGAGTGGAAAACACAATATATATGTCCAATACTTAAACCAAATAAGAATCCTGACTATAAATCATACAGACCTATAACTTTATTAAGCTGCTTAGGTAACACAACTGATGAATGAAGACTGGAACACCAAAATAAAATGCCAACAACACAGTTCGGTTTTAAGAAAACATTTGGAACAAGGGATAATATAGCTATTCTGATAACAATATATATATATAAATATATATATATATATATATATATATATATATATATATATATATATATTTAAAAATCACTACATGATAGCCATCGCCTTGGACATATCAAATGCACATGATCTAGCCAACCTCAGCATAACATGTGGCAGATTGAAGATGATTAAATGGATAACGCAATACTATAATGACAGAAAATTAATTATAAAATATCAAAATGAAATAAAAGACACTGATACAAGTGAAACGGATACAGGGATACCCCAAGGATCAACCCTTAGTCCATTGCTATACACTTTATATACAGGCGAACTAGATAACATACAGACCAAATCAGTTAAAATACTGCAATATCCTGATGATATAATGGTATACAGCTTAGCCGCAACTATTTCAACTGCTGTTCAACAACTACAACCAGCAGCTATAACTAAAATGACAGAAATAAAAAAACTACAACTAAAAATAAACAATGATATGACAAAGGGAATTTTGTTCAACCAACACAGAATTAATCACTACCCTCTTATTACAGTAAATAATAACTTAATTCAATTTGTTAAAGAAATAAAATACTTGGGCATAATGTTAGATTAGAAATTAAATTGGAATAAATATTAAGGAAATGCAGCAATGGTACCAATCTAATACGTGCAGTATCAGGAACACAGTGGGGAAGTTACTACAAAACAAACCTTATACTGTATAAAACACTAATACTGTCTTAATTACGCATGCATATTCCTAAAGTTAAATTCCATCAACACCAAAAAAATCCAGACACCATATAATAAAGCAATACGCCTTTACATTGGAACAATGAACTCAAGTCCAGTTAACAACAATATGTGCTGAACCAAGTATTATAATACAACAAATAAATATATGTTAAAAATTAAAGGAAATAGAAAACATATACTAAATAAACAAATAAAACAATTAGAACCTCTGATCAGAAACCTTACTGGCAATGTAGACTTTACCACTTCTGGTAGCGAGTGCTAGAAAATTATGCAACATACAGCCTATCCAAAACTATGAATTACCAACACATATTAATTACGAAGACTATACACAACCACTTCAACATTACAACACAATAAATGTATTCTCTAAACAAACTAGTATTAATATGCAAAATAAAATATTACAACACATATTATTTACTAACTTTCCTTAACCATGAACGGATTTATACTGATGGATCTATAGACACTAATAGACACCGATACCAAGCAGCAATGTATCATGAAAATATAGATCTGATACGAACCTTCAGTATAAAATACGCTGGTTCATCTACAAGCACTGAAATATATGTCATATACAAAGCACTTGACTATCTCAAAAATAAAAACAAAGAAAATTTATAGTAATGACAGACGTCATTGATTGCTATTAATACAAAACAAGACAATATTGTCGCTAAAATAAAAACCATACATGGAAAAATACAGAATAACAAATCAACAATTACATTGATGTGGATACCAGGGCACTGAAGTATATATGGGAATGAAATAGTAGATAACGCAGCAAAATCAGAAAGAAATATCAAAATAGATAATATTAATAGACACTATACAGAATATATTCCACAAATAAAAATAATGAAATATGAACAAATACAAGAAGAATATGATAAACAAAAAGAAATAGGGAAACAATACCATAAAATTTAGACAAAAATACCCAAAACTTCATGGTTTTGGAATAGTTCAGTACAGTATAACAAAAACTTTTTCACAACAATTATCCGATTAAGAATAGAACATAATAAAACACTTGTACATCTATCTCGAATACACATAATTCAAAACAGTCTATGCGATAAATGTCAATATCAACCATATCATATGGAAATGCGAGAAGTACAAACAAAATCGAAATAATATGATATGGGAATTATTAAAATACAAACACACTCACTCCCTCTAAATATAGAATCAATAGTAAGTGATCCAAACAACGAAGATCTGGTCAAAATTATATATTAGTTTATAATCAAGAATAACATAGACGTATAATAAAAGCCAATTATTATAGCTTAAAACAAGAAAAAACATCGTAGTAATTGGTGGCCAAAGCGACCAATGGTACAGGCAAAAAAAAATAATAATTTAGATATTTTATTTTATGCATAACATCCATATTTTCTATATATCAATATAAATCCATGTTGTTTAATAGATAGCAAAGTAAAATGGAACATCATAAAGTGAAAATTTTTCACGATTTGTGTACCGATCCAGTAAATAATGAGAACGCTCACGATTAAGTTTTTTTGTTACTCCAAATTAAATATCAAAAATACTAAATGGAACTGAAATCATATACTACTTCGCGACTAAATTCGCAACTAGTATCCTTTTTCAACTGAAATAATTTCTTACTTAAAATCAATAACGTAAATAAATAGATGATTTTTTTTGACGTGTGAAATAACATGCCAGAGACGTAATGAAACGTACATTAATAGTTTTATAACTGTTACATATTTGTGTGACGTCGACTTGTCAAAGAGTGACCAAAATATCTTATAGAATTGTTACAGTAACAATGTAAAAATAATTTCAAACGAATATAGTATATTTAATTTTGAAATATAAAAATAAACTGTTATTTTTGAAACACGTTTACATTTAGATTTGTTTTCCGACTACTTTTAGACATTATGTATTATTACTGGTGTGTATAAATTTATATATATATTTTCCGAATTTTCAATTTTTGTAATTATCGATTTACGATTTAGAATTGGTGGATTGTATTGTAATGTGGGTCTTCAACAAATAATTATTTTTTATGGGTACGTACTCATAAATATAGACGGCACTTTTGAATGGCAGGAATACATTACTTGACATACATTCCTATTGAAGTTCGTAAAATATGACTGACTCTTTTTCATAACATGCATCAGTTAAAAAGTTCCGTCTGTAACATATTGCACTGCGTCAGATAAAGGCACAATGAAAAAAATAGTTAGCAGAACTATGGAAAACATGTAGTCGAAACTTATTCCAACGGCACCAGGAAAATATAAATTAGAACTAAGAAAATTGTAAATTTGAGAAGTAAATACAAGTTAATATAAATTTGTATAAAGACGGCAATCTATAAGTTAGAAACGTGAGTGTGGTAAATTTGAAATTATGGAAACATAAAGTGTAACATGAATTAACAAATCTTACAGCGATTTAAAAAAAAAATCATTGAGTAAATGTACAGAATAGAGAGATCGAGACAGGGCAGACAAAAGTAAATAATTTCGAAATAGCAAAATAAGTATAAAATCTCATCTCTAAGCATATTTTGAGGCGTAATACACAAATAATATAAATAAAATAAACGGATTAAATACTTACACAATTACAAAAAAAAATAAATCGAACAAAACTCTGGAAAATAAAGAATATAATTTGATAGTTGGAAGTCAAAATTATTACTACAAACCGAAGTGTTCACAGCAGATAATTACACGAAGATTATATTATCATTTAAATTCGTCTCAGATCTACAAAATGTTATGAGTAATTTATAACTACAAATAAAGAATTAGTACAGTAAAAAATAATTTTTTATCAACCACGTAATAATTGTAATGACAGAATAACTGACAATGGACTAAATAAAATATTTTTGACATACTTTCTAATATGTTTTTTTAATTTTATTTTGAAAAATGGAGTGACCTTATAAACAGATAATAAATAAAAGTTTTTTATTTTTGCAATAGTGATCAAAATTGCATGATTAAAATTTACCATATTTCTTTGGAGACAGTATATAATAAACATAAATTATTTTTAATAGAATATAAGATGCTAACCAGTTAATCCGCCTCCAGCCACTCCAAATAGCGAGCCAATGACTGCTGTTCCAGCTGTAGAACTAATTACACCAAATACTGCGGATGAACCAATAATTGTACTAAGACCGACGCCAATCAATGGAGCAGCCAAACCTCCGGTCACGCCAATTAAAACACCTCCCCCTGCAGCTGCTAAACCAATCATTGCTGCTCGTTTAGTTTTACGAATTATGTTCCTATGTCGTTCATTTTTTTTCTCTTCTCTGCAAAAAACCGCGTATTATATTAGTAAACATGCATTAAGGTTTGATAAGACAGAAATTCCGTTAATGTGTTATCCGTACGACAAACTAAGATGACTATAAATAAGTTTACGTTATCAAAAACAAACGAAAACAAATGTTTTATCAGTTAAATTGATAAATTCATAAAACTACATTTATTTTTTAACATAAATTTTTATAAATGATATACTGGAAAATTAAAAAATAATTATTATTTCTATTTGTCGATTTATTTAACTTTAATTAAGATCATGATAGACAGTAGATTTGGATGTCTTGTCCCACACTTTGTGTTACAAAATTCGGTTAATTTAACAAACTTTCGTCTTGAAATATAAACTCGCCGTTTGTTTCTAAAAGATAAATTACTAGTTTTGCTAATTAAATGCTAAGCGTTCCTTTCATTTTGATATTTTAGTACTTGTCCAAATAGCTAACGTTTGTGTTTAGCAAGATACCGACGCTATTAACAGAGTGAAGCTATAACTTCTTATTTATAAAGTGAAACAATTATTTTGTGTTTTTAGCAGATTACTAATTTCAAAATAAAAATATCAATTGTTTTTTTATCTATAAATACACAATATACTTTTCATGAAGATAATAAGTAAATTTATGTAATATAAATTTCAAGTAATCTGCATTCTTTGAGTGAATATTATGATCTGCTGTTATTTTTACTTACTGTGTTTGTTCAACGCTGTAACTTAAAAGATGTTTAACTAAATTTCCTTCGTACTCGCGTACTTCGCATGAATCAACATCAAATTGACGACTTAGATAATGAATAAAAACTCTCCAGCGTGCATCGTAGCTGCCTGTATAGGATATACATATATAATATATATACATATTTTAAAAGGACAATTAATACATACATAATTATCTTGAATTGTCGCACTAAAACGGCAACATTTAAGTTATTTGAAAAGTCTATGGTCTTCAATAGTTACAGCTATGAAAAGCTGCCACTTAAACATTATGTAGCAATATTAAAATTTGTACTTATTTCGAGTGAATATCATTGTGCACAGTTGTTTTATTGTTAATATATTATTTTTAAGTTAAAATGACACACACACACACACACACAAATACGTAATTGGTTACTAAATATATTTTATTTGTCAATGCATGTAAAAATTGAAAAAATAATTATTTTTCTTCTATGTGCTATACATCAGCGATCACTCTCTTTATATTCGAAAAATTTATACCGCTCTTAATTTACAATTCTTTAAATTTTCCATCCACGTCTTTTAGGTGAACCACACCATGTCTACCACTTATCTTAGCATGTATTATTTGAAGTATCACGATTTGTTATCATCGTGGCAAAATTCACTGACATTACGATACGTCCGAATTATGTTTTTATTACAATGTAAAAATATAAACAAAAATATTATCGAATAAAAGGCAACTTACCCTTAACAAATCCTCATGCACGTAATAAAAATAACAATATCACAACATTAAACAACATAAGTAGGTGTGTAATATTAGATTTTATGAATAAAATAAACAACGTTATACAATAACTATAAATTTACTAGTCAAAAGATGTCTATTTAATTTTTAATCTACAGAAGGATTATATAAAAACCCAAGCTACAAAAAGTAAATAAAAATAATAATACAGAGGAAATACAAAATTTGCTCAACAATAATCAAAAAGGGAATCAATTGATGTAAATTAATGACACTGATCATTTACTTTATATCAGTTTGTAACAATTCAATTTTGCACTACAAAAATTATAGCCTAATTATCTAAATCATTGTGGTTTTTCAGATAACAGTGTGATTACGATTATAATTATTCTTAGAAACCATTATTTAATATAAAAGTAACTACTAAATACAAAATTTTTGACATTTATAAATATTAATCTACATAGAACTAATTAAACTTACCATCACGTACGGCTAACGTTATGAGATCTTGCAAGAGTGGCTTCAAATCTCCATTATTTTCAATAAAGAATGGCTCTTTACGTAATAAGACAATGTAGGGTTCGAATGAATGCGTTAGGTTACTGCAAATTAATTCATTTAGCATAGACTCCACCTGATATTACACAAATGAAAATTATCATTCTTTATTTTTCTTTCAAGTTCAATAGATTGAATTGGGAGACTAGCAGTTTAGACGACCATGTATAAAATCAGCAAATTTTTTTCAAAAAATCATATTTTGATAAAAATGACCCGTGTTGAAAAATTGTTTACGGACTGCAATTTTTCGAGAAAATTAAAATTTTGAAAAACTAGATCTTACTGTAAATTTTGATTTATTAGTCATCCGGGTAATGCGCCATTCTCGTTTTTTCCATTAATTCTACTTCTGGCTCATTCGTAGCATACTTGTACAACTCAGAATCGATTGGGGCTTGGATAAATTGATGTGTTTTGCTTCCCTAAGCGGAATAAAAAATAAAAAAAAAAAACGCGGAAAAAATTTTTAATTGTAAATTACAACCTTTTAAATTTTACTTATAAGTATGTTTATAAACATACCTAGGTTAGGTTAGATTCAGTTAGGTTAGAATCGGTCAGGTTTATTTCGGCTAGTTAGAAGTAGAATTAAAAGAAAAAACGAGGACACATTTAAACCAGAATAACAAAATACCTAGGTTAGGTTAGATTCAGTTAGGTTAGAGTCGGTAAGGTTTATTTCGGCTAGTTAGCAGTAGAATTAAAAGAAAAACGAGACTTTCAAAAATGGTTTCCGCGAATTTTTAACTTTGTAACTCGTTAAAAATAGTATTTTTTGATATTAAAAAAAAAAAAAAAAATCGGGAGTGTACAAGTATTCTACGGATCTACCATAAATTTTTCACATACCCCTTATATTACTGTGAGATAAAGTGACATTAAATATGAAGAACAATTTTCGCTAAATACTTAAAAACTTACTCTGTGTGGAAGTTGTAAATGTTCCACAATGAGATGGATACATTTGATACAAAATTCTCTGTTGTAGTCTTCACTAAATAGGTAACTTAAAGCTAAAGTGCAAAGTGAAGCGAATGAAAATCTTCCTGCTTCTGAAATAACACTGTTGACGTCTTCTAATGACAACTGAATTTTATTAATATCTATAACATCCGTATCTACTTTTTTGGACACATTCGTTGTTAATTCAGCGGTAGGTGTAACTGGGTTAGTAAACAGATTTTCCTCGGATAATGTGGTTGTTTCGTTATAATTTGCGTTTTGCATGATTGATCGCGTTTCTTCATTGTTGATTTTTAAAATACAGACATTATATGTTTACCTAAATTGCCAACATGACCTGAAAAATAAAATTTAACTAAACATAAACATTAACACAAATATATATTATACAATTAAAAAGTAATGTTACATAAATAGATTCCGTTAACATATATTCTTTATACTTAAAAGGTTAACAGAAGAAGAAAGAAGCTTTATTTCATAATGAGACATGCATAAAAAATTCATAAAGTTAAGTACTTTATACGTTAATACTTAACTTACATAGCATTACTAAATCTAGGAAATTAATGAAACAAATGCTGGGCGCCAGGAAAAACCTACAAGAAACAAAAGCCTGCAAAGAATTAACATAAATTTTGGAAATACGTATATAAAATCATTATTTTATTATACACAATTCTTTACTTATTGTGAAAATTACTTTTCTTACATTCTTATCATATATTGACAATATAAAATATACTTACTGACAATAATGTAGAATGTACCTAATTTTGCATAAATTACTTAATATAATATTAATATTTATCACTTAAATAAAATTTAATAAAAACAACAAACATATATTACACAAGCAAAATTATCATAATTATAAATCTTATCAGTAAATAATAATAACAGTGCATGTTAAATGGAAACAGTAATCTATCTTGAGTTGGACAATATAATTTTCAAATAATAGTTTTAAATTAAGTGTCATATTGTATTTAGACATATATTTTTAATTTCGCATTTTAATTCCAAAATTTAATAGTTAGATTTTAACAAAACTTTTTTTTAATTGAAAAACAAATTTTTGCAGGAAAACCAGAAATATTATTTCATTCCGACACATCGTAATCATCGTATCTGTGGTATATTTGTTTTGAATTTTAGAAGTATTAACCGTTATAATGAAGAGTTGTTGAACTATTATTTGTTGTTTTATAATTACAATGTTCAAAGTTAGTGAAGTTGATAAACATATTCCTGTTTATAGAAGTAAAGAAATAATTGGTAAAAATGGTGTAGCAGATACCTTTGACAATTCCAGGCTATATGAGTTCACATATAACGAAAATGATCCGAATGAAAAGAGGATCAATAAACGTAAGTATAAAAGGAAACCAAATAATAATAGACAAATTAAATTTAATTTTGGAAATCCAAATAGAAGACAACCGCTCCGTTCAAAAAAAACGAACCTACAAGAGGTAAATTCTGAGTTCAAGAGAGAAACCCGTAGTACTAAAAAAAGGGTAAATAAAGTAGAATATATGGATCGCCTTAAATGTAACAATGGTGCTGGAAAAGTTAATGAAAAAAATAATTCAAATGTGCGCGGAAATTATATTTGTGATAGTAAAGTGACAGACATTGTAGAAAAGGAGAAATTATATAATTCAGAAAATAAACAAATTATTCCCAGCAACAATATAGATGTAATCAGCACTAAGAATTTAAATAAAATGAATAGATCAACTAACTCTATAAGTGAAATTAAAAATTCGATAAAACCAATATTAAAAGAAAACAATTATGAAAATAAAAAACAGAATTTGAATAGTAATACTAGTTTTCACGTACATTTTGAAAATTCAATACCAGCAGAATTAATCAACGAGAGAAGTAAGCTAATGAGTGAGATGCTATCTACTGATGGCTTTTCGCATACAGATTTTGATAACCAAAATTCCGATACTAATGTAAGCATAAAAAATAAATCTAATCGAATAAAGTTTTCAAATTTTTATGCAGCTGAATTTTCTAATATTGAGATTAATGAATACGATAATTTTCCAGAATGTTACTGGGATACTGTGACACAGAATGCTTTTTCTTTAAACAATAACGTCGATGATTGTAATGTTAATACTTTTAAATCTGTAACATCTTTAAGAGAACCAGATTACATTAATAATTGTCAAGTTGATAATAGGATTGTCGACAGTAACACACTATTCGGGTTTGATGAAAAAACCATTGATTTCAATGCATTTAAAACTACTGATTCTGACCATGAACGGAAAAATCGTACTGTTACAAGTAATGATATTCTTTCGAAAGACTGTACATTTTTTGGTTTTGATGATGAAAGCAGTATTGAACGGCAGATAACATGTCCAGCTGTAACTAGGTATGTTCGTAAATCAGATAATCACTCTAATAAACAATGCAATGGAAACGTTTCTTTTAGTCAAGTAAGTAGTTTACTGAAAAAATATGACACTGAAAAGGAAATCATAAGTATTTCCAGTTGTAAAACGTTTTTAGGATTTGATGAATCGAGTTCAGAGTTGGCTAACTCACGGTTGATGTTAGAATCAAAAATGAATTGTTTATGTAAAATCATCAGCGAAATGATAAAACAGAGAACAGATCAAAATTCGAATGCTCATTTTCACGGAGACGATATGAATCCATCGTCTATCGCAAAAATGTGCAAAAGTATTCAACAAAGGCCGACTTCGAGTCAAGTAATGTTTAAATTATCATCTGATTTACAAACTAATACAACGGCTTCATCTCAACTGGACACTTCAACAAAGTATACTTCAAATAAAACATGTATGGAAAATGTTTTTAATGGCACTGAAAAATATTTTATTTTTAGTGATAAAATTGATGAACTCATTGGACATAAACCGGTAAGAAATTATCTCTATTACATGATACATCCACACACTTTTTTTCGTATATATATAGTGTATGTATGTAAGTGTAGGTGTATCATTCCATGTTTTATTTGGAATGTCGTTATTTTAAAAAAATGTTTTATTAGTTTATATTTTTAATAGTCAATGTTTTTTTAATTCCAATATTTTGCAAAGTACGTTTTTGCACCGTCACTTAGGACGTACTCTGAATTTTATTATAATTACTATTTACATCCTCATCAAACTATCGGTCATTTTTGCATTTATTTTCTATTACAGTTGTTAGTAAAAACAATTTTAAAAGTGTTTTACGATTTAATTGTGCCCATAAAACGATTGTTATATACAGTTATTATTAAGTATCTAATGAAAATAACTGTATATGTGAAAATTTAACGTATTTTAAAATATATTACTTATTATAAACATTAACAAAAATTAGTGTTTTAAAAATGTATAAATGATCATTAATATGTCTCTTATGTATTCAATTAATGTAAATTATATCACCGCAGCGATGTGGCCAAAATGTTTTTAATCCGTACGAACCGCATGAACTCATTAGAAGAAGGAGAAAGAAACTAGTTAACGTAGAAAATAAACCTAAAGAAAAGGTTTCGAAGAAACAGGTAATTTAACTATTCTCATGTTTAATTATTCTATATGCAATTATTTGTGAAAAAAATTAGCCTATTTCAAAGAATCTTAATTACAGTAAGTGGGTGTTTGACAGTTATTGGGGCATAAATTCAAGATCATTTTTTTCGCAAATTTATCCACTCTTGTAATTCAGATTTTTTCGCTTGCGTCCGGTTTAGTTATAAAAAATAAACTTAAAACATTTTATTAACTTTTTAGTTATATTATTTTAAAATTTGACAAATACGGATAAAATTCTCATTAAGTTTCAATGAAAAATTATAAAAAACCAACTTTAATTTTAAAAATCTAAACTATGATACGTTACTTATAGGTCGTTTTATTAATTTAAGAGATTGAATCTTGAACATTTTTACATAAAGTAGATTACACATTTTCGTAGTTTCAACAGAAATCATTTATATAATTTTGTGGGTAACTTAATGAGGTTTGTATGAATGGTGTCATATATGTAAACATTTAAAAAATTTGTTTATTATTAATTTGAGTGTGTATTATTTTCAATATTGACATTTTTAATGGATGCAATTCATATATATATATATATATACATATATATATGTGTGTGTGTTCCCAAAGTAAAGACTATGAATAAAGTTTTTGTTTTTAGTTTGATGTGTAAATAAAAACAAATTTTGAATTACATATTTCAAGTGAATTGACACCCGAATGACAAGAGACTATAGTTGACTGTAAAACAAATAAGAAATATGATATCTATAACTACGGACGAAAGCTTTCTATTGAATATTCTACAAATTACGATTATTTGTATATCATTCTCATTCAACATATATTCATTTTTTAAATGCAACAATTTATTTTTATAGGCAAATCTGTTCAATAAACAAGCTGATGAATTGAATTCGAAATTCAAAGAAATAGAAAATTTTCAACTACTGATTGAATGAAATCCTAGTTTTGCTCAAAATGTAGTTTATAATGGATCTGTAAGTTAATTTACAGTAACATATTATACAGATATTTAGTTACTGGTTAAATTTATTATCATATCATAATTGTAAGCTATTAAAATAGTTTTGATAGGTTAGCAAATATCCCCAGATTTTTCGTAAATAAAAAAAATCCGTAAAATATATTATTTTTGAAATATATCTACTAATAAATTTACGAAATTCACATATCTAGTCATACAACCCTAGTCGTTTTTCATTAATTTTATTTATACTTAAAAAACACAAGAACGACGGATGCGGTATTATTTTTGTTTAATATATGTACATACACACACTGATTGTAAATAATAGATATAAATATATAATTTTAAATAATTTTGTGTTATTTATACATTAATTACATTTAAGTAAATTGTTGCTAATAAAGGATAAGCGGACCTACATTTTTAATTTTTATATAAATACAGTAAGTTATAACTGACTTCTGCAAAAACTAACATGAAAAATATTAATTTTGTAATTTAAAAAATACATACGTTAAATATATTTTTTAACTTTAACGAAACTTATGCATAAACATACCGAGACTTTAATTAATATTAAATGAAAACAACTTTTCAGTTCATTAGATTGATATCCATATTTATTTTTCTAAATTACTGTATTGATTTCAAAACAAAAAAAAAAAAACACTAAATTTTATAAAATAATGTGTAATTATTTTAAAATTTTAAGAATCTCTAACTTACACGTTCATTGAACTGTAATTATACTTATTATAAAATATTGGGTAACTTCCGTACATCGAACAATCAAATTATTGCCATGCTTATAATTAACGATTTCATGATCAAAGTTAATAAATAGGATTTCATGAACTGAGCATAACATCAGCTACTCATTATCATGAAAAATATTTTCCCTTAAAAGAAATTCTACACTTGTAAGAATGATTAAAATTAAGAAAAAAATTATATTTGGAAATCGTTTCCAATTTTTGAAAAATTATTTTAAAATTAAATTATTAACATTTTATATAATACGAAATGTTTAAGTATATTGTATTAACGATTAAAAATAGTTAATATTTTTTTTTTTTTAATTATGACATTTACTGTTACTTAACAAATTCCACCACAGACCTGATATCTCTTGCCAACATGGATATATCCTACGAGTGGTCATCGTGGCTAGTTAGTTCTTCCACCCCTAGATATTATCTGGCCACATCACCTACTCCCTGGTACTTTAATTTGTCCAACATACACCTCAACTTCCGAAAATTTATTACAACCATCACCCGTTTACGTTCTGGACACAATCGTCTTCTGGCTCACATGTTTCGTATTGGGATTTCCAGTTCCCCATATTGTTCCCATCCAGCCGATTCACAAATTATCGCCAATGAAAACCACATCCTTTTCAATTGCAGTTTTCACACACCTGACCAACTCGCACTCCTGAATTCCTTAATATCCATCGGTTATCGTCCTCCTTTCTCTATCACTTCCTTAATTTTTTCTAATGACTCCCGTGTTTTCCTCCTTCTTTACAAATTCCTAACCAATTGTTATATCAATATATAATAACTATTTATCAACACGTTAGTGGGTTGTGATTGCTCCTCAGCAGTGCCCCCCCCCCAAAAAAAAAAAAAGTTTATGTTAGACAGATTTATTAATAAGTTACCACTATTAGAATTATTACTTTGAGTCACATTTGATTTGTTATACGCGTTAAATTTTTGTCCGAGTACCATTGCAATTCACTAAAAGATTTTATAATATAGACACAGAATAGACATAAGTAACTGTAACAATAATTCCTGTATTAAATTTGACGTAATAACAATGAGGCCACTTTCATTTGTCGAAAAATGCTACAATAATTTTTCCTAACATGGAATATGTCTGCAATTATTTCATTGTACATTTCTTCTGCACCAACTGAAAGAATAAATATTAATTTTTTAAATACTTGTATATGATTTCATGTTTACTAATTTAAAGATCATATACCAGGTGAGAACAATGAGTAGAGAAGCACGTATATGCCCAAACTTGAAAGAAGGTAAAACGATTAAACAATTTTTTTATGCGCTGTTTAAATTTTTTTTCCAAATCAGATGTTTAGATTAATTTTTAGTTTATTATTAATCAATATCGTGTCGATGCATTCTTAAAAAGTAGTCACTTCATTAGTGCAATAAAAACGAGATAATCGGAAGGTTAAAAATATGATTTATTTTTAATTTTTTGCCTCGATTTACTTTCTACCTTTAAAACAATCACACAATAAACAACAACCATGTCGATTAACATAGCAATGATATTTTGTGTGCTGATAACATATATTACAGCAAATCTAAATCTACTATTCTACTGCACAGGAATAAGTACCTTTTTGGTAAAATATACCACTTTGTTAACTATAAAGAACTTTTAAAGTTTAACAAACGGAAAATGTTACCAAATTGTGTACTACAAACTGCCTTAAACATTAAATATGATATGGCCATAGTCAGAAATGAAATTGTACATTGTTTACCATATAATTGTTAATATCTTAATTTATATTTATAACATTTTTTTACTCATACATATTTTTTATTTCATTAAATAAAAAAAAAATTATATTAACACCTGCTCTGGCACTATCTACAACGTCTGCTATAATTTTGTAGTTCAATTATGTATGGAATTAATTTATTAAAAACCTTAAACTAAGACAAACATTACTTGCTTTTTCACATCATCGTTTTTTCACAATATCTGGTTTGATAAATATGACAATAAGTAAGAACATTTATCTAAATATATTATATATAAAATAGAATACCCTAAAATTAAATAGATGTCAATCAATATTGTTTAATTTCGCGTGTCTGTGGAATGTCTTACGGTATTTTGATTTACGAAATAATTTAAACTCGAACTTGTAAAATACAGTCGAAATGAATAATTGTGTTACTAAATAAATTAGTTTACAAGCAATATATATTTAAACAAAGCTAAGTTTACGAATTAAAAAATAAAAAAAATCGTAAATATAGGAAACGAAAATTAATTATTAAATAAATATAATTACAAATAAAATTTTCCTTAAGATATAATCATATTCAGTTTAAAATCGAATTATTTAATACTTTAATGTTCTTGATTTCGATTATACACACGATTTTCTAATTTGGTTATTGTCTTCTCAAAAAAATCTAAAATTCTTTGAAATGTATCCAAAATTTCAGTAGTACGTTGAATCTAAAAATAACATAGGTTAGTGTAATAAACATCACGCTCAATAGTTGTAAGCAGAATTAGTTTACTGTCAAAATTTTTCATTTAATAACTTTACAAACAATTGACATAGAACAATCATTTGTAATAGTTCTATTATGGAAGGCAATGACAAACCACCACAACACCATATGCACGCTAATTAAAAAACCACGCGAGACTGCATTGTGTTGTGATAACAAAGTGAATAAAATTAGTTATCACGGGTGTTTGTGTCTATTTACGTGAACGCCATATTATAATTACCTTATACATTGCTTATACCGTACAACAAATTATGTATTTGTAAGCAGTCGCTTACCTAAGTTCAAGTACCCGGAATTAAGACAATAATTTATAAGGAGCAGAAGACACAACTCCAATATCAATTTAAAAGATTGCAATTTACATAAAAAATGTTGACAAAAATTATTTAATAAAAAAAAAAAACTCTGATACGTAGATGGCACTTGATGATAAATAATTTTATTCCTACATACTCATTTATAATAAGCGTTTATACGCACATATAACATATTTCGAAATGTCAGTTCTGTACATTAAATGGATCAACTGAAATTGAACAATAAATCTGAGTAACATATATATGTGCTCCATGAAAGAAAACGTGTTTCACAATAGTTTAATTACTAAATGTCGGGAGTCATAAGTAATCGTTAAAATCAATGAGAGGCACCGCTAAGTACTAATACTTAAAAAATTATTTTACTTTGAAAACAATGAATCCTCATCATATCGACAATCAATTTATTCTACCGATTATGTCTAAGGTAATAAAAGCTGTTGCCTAATCGATTAATGAAAGTAATCAAAGAGAAATGTCTTATTTCAGACCACTAGTTTAACACTCGAAAATTACATTCAACGACGGAGCAAGTCCATATAGTAGTTAATGTTCGAAAAAAGTCATTAACCGTATTGGTTCTCGATATTAGAAAGGTGTGACGTACAAGATGTACGAGACTCAAAATTATTTTCCTTATCAAATGTACACTCTTAAAATCATATCTTTACAAAAGGTATTTTCGAGTACCATATGAAGCGGAGATAACACCATTTTATGAAATTAAGCCAGGAGTGCCTTAAGTAAATGTTTTGAGTCCTATATTACACCTATTTACAGCCGACTTGCTAACATGTAAAAATACTCTGACTACTACATTTGTGTGCTATCTCTAAATGAAGATCCAGTAGAATCAGATCAACTATAACAGCGGAGTATAAATGAGATCGGGAAATGTACTAAGAAATAATGAATTATGTACGTTTTACAAAATGCAAACGTAATTTAAGACCTGATAAAGAACTTTCAGTCATAGAGTGTGTAAAATACGTTCCGTGCACTAGGATAAGGGCAACCTGAAAAAAATATTAAGATGAAACGAAGTCAGCTGAATATTAAATTCCGTAAACTTTACTGGTTCATTGGAAAACACCGTTACTTGCGATTTAGAATAAATTACTATATACAAAACTATTTTCAAACCAGTGTGATCTCACATAACATATAATTGTTGGGTATGGCATCTAACTGAAGTGTATATAAAATTGAATCAAACTATGTTCCATGATAATGCAACATAATACGTTAGAAATTATGACATAATATATAAAGATCTAAAAATTGAAACTAAGAAAGGAACAACATCCAAATCCATTAGCAGCAGGTTTCATTGGTGACGACACATAGCAAACGCAAAGATTAAAAAGAAAATACCTTTACAAATATTGCACTAATTAAAGGTTGATTCTCGTAGGAGAATGCATTTAAATTAACTATGTGTCAGAAATAATGTTTAATACTAACTAGTAGATTATCCTAAAAACATAGACGACTACATAGGCAATTACAATTCAATTAAATGAATAAGAGAAAATTAGTATTAATAAGTAGAAAAAGAGAAACACATTGTACACTCTTTTTCTCTTTTCAAAGTAGAACTGTCATGAGTGATTTCTTCAAACGCGCCTATTAAATAAAAACTAGTATAAAATACAAAGAAGTGTTTATATAATTTTTCAATTTCTGATATTAAAAGTGTTAAGAATGCTTTAAAAGGGTAATCGAATTTACATTTGAATATATCAGCAATCGACTATTTGTAAATTCAGAATGCAAATAACTACACACACACACACAGATATATATATATATACATATATATACATTGGCGGCTTGTACATAAAGATTGCATGGTTGCACACCCACCAAAAGTATCCATAAAAGTACTAATTATTTTATAGAGATTAAACAAAATAAATTTTAATCATATATTTTTCGTAGAATAAAGTGCTTTAAAATACAACGGTTGGTGATTGCAGGCTTGATGCAACCCGAAGACATCGGAAAGCTTAGAGATTTTGCGTAATGCTACTATTGTTTCGTGTAAATTGTGAAAAAATAAGTATACTTAACTATTACACGTAGAGTTTATCGAATTGTTTTGTTTTAGTATTTTGAAAATTTTTATACTTTTCTAACTGAATAAATGTTGTACTTATTTATGCGGAAATAAATTTTTAATATATTTTGATTTAATATTATAATTTCTTATCGTGTGATCGATAATCTAATTTCATAATTTTTAGTTTTTCTAATTTTTTTGTGTGTATAGAGGGAGGTGTAATTGCAACCGCTAGATTTTTTAACCACGAGCTGCAACTGATATATGTATATATATATATATATGTGTGTGTGTGTGTATAGTATATTCAGTGTAAATACATTTAATTAAATAAATTAATACATTTAGTTTGAAGGGACGATACTTTAAGAAATAGTACCTCAGATCGACTGTTTAAAAAAAATAAGCTGTAACAGTCTAGACGTACAGCTTGTTATATGCTATCGGGTGAAACCACTTGTTAACAAAATTGAAATTTTGAAGTACTTACAGGTTCGTTACTGTTGTCCTTATTTTGCCCGCGTTTGTCAGATGTTAAATTTATGTTTTCACTTACACTGAACAAATCATCTTTCATTTGCTGCAATTTCGCATTGACCGTCTCAGTTTGATCGTAACTATTAATTAATAATCGTATACATTTAATATACAAATTACACTTTTAGCCGAAATGTATAAACTAAATTTAGATAAAAATTTAAAATTAAATAAAAAGATAGTTCTACTTACAAATCATGAATAAATGATCCATTATTGATGTTATTATTTTTCATCAAACTTTGTTGAAAAGAATCAATAAATGCTTCTAATTTACGTTGTTGTTTTTCTATATCATCCAATCTAGTTTCCAATTGGTCTTGTTTAAGTCGTTCTTGATTTGCAATATGTAGTAATTTATGACGCTTCATGAAGAAAATTAAACATTTTTATATGAAATGTTCTATTTATTATATCAAATTTATAAAATTGTATTTTAATAGACACATTTTATTATCCACTTTGGTCATGCAAAAAACAATAATGCCTGCAAGCTAAAAATTAAGGAAAAAAATATATATACTAACCATTTCAGACTTTCTTTTAAAATAATTTTCAAATTCATGCATTTTTAACACCTGCTTTATAATACAATCTTTTCCGCTAGATACGCAAAATATAATTTTATTCACAATTTTCACAACGTCTTCAAATTTTAACATAGATCCATCATCAAGTATTCTGAAATTAAATAATAACTCTTGATTTATATTTTTTGAACAGTTATTTGATAGAAAATAAAAGTAACTATCAAAATAAATATAATACGATCATCATCATCAAATCAAGTCGTATTGATCGTTGCCAAACATCGACTAGCCATTGTACGTTTATTTTTATGTACAAAATGGACTAACAATCAAACCACTTAGTACATGTTGTCGCGAGTAGGTTTCGAAATTTGGATCATCGAGTTGACAGTCGAATATTATAGCAACTTTTATATCTAATTAAAAATTCTCCTCTTATGATAGCGAAATTAAAAAAAAAAATGGACGTGTTAGTGCAAGTTTAAGTCAAGTTTTCTTAAAATAAAAAATGTACGTCTGTCAAATACTGACACCTATTAAAATATTATTACGAACATATTGGATTTTTTCTTTACATAACTCTTAGGTTAACGTGAATCGAATAAAGTGATATAATTTTAGACTATAAACTATGTTTAAATAATTTAACGATAATTATATTTTAAAAAACTTTAGGATTTCTTATTATCAATAAAAAATTGAAAACACTCGTATAATGTATGTTAAGAGCTAAGTCGAAAAAATCATAACTTTAAGTAAAATAATCACTGATTTTAGTTGGTTTTACTTATAAAAGTTTAAACATACAAATAATTACAATCAGTCTAGAACTTGACCAAAAAATAAATGTGTTTGTGGTCATAAAAGTTAAACCTCATTCATTTATTTACTTCCGTTTAATAAATTCTTATATATAGATTGACCTCAACAAGGCTATAAATGTTTTAATGAAATATTTGTACTGATAATATAAATATTGTAAGACATCTTTTTATTATTATTTCGCATTGTAATAAATTTATAACTTACGAATCGAATAATGCATCCAATTCTTTGAACACATGCGATTCACTGGTCAAACAACTTCTTTTCGCTAAATCAAAAGATTGTGATGATTTTGATTCTGATACATGAAGTACCGACATGACGTCCCCACTAAATTCAAATGACAAGTTGAGGTAAATATTAAAAATTAAAACGAAAACGTTTAATTATACATTATATATATAATATATATGTTTCAATATTTTTCCAATGCAAATAAATCAAGAAACAAATTTTTGTGATCCATCACACATTTGATGAATTATGAATGTGAAAAATATCCTTTTATGGAATTTTATTAGGACAAATAATGTAGTTTCAACACTCACATAGTTAATTATAAACTACAAACATGTAATTTTCGATACAACATTAGACCTAAACATTTTATACTTAATAATTAATAACCATTATATCTTGCATGAATATGTTATTTCACTAATTTTAAGGCCTACTTATTTGTTTATTTACTATTTATTAATCGTTGCCTTTAATACAGTGAAAAAAAGTCCATTTGAATATTGGGATATTGTTGTACACTTTACAAAAACTTTTATTTTTTAATAAACATAACGTTTATGTTAAAACTAAATATGACCGACAGTACCTATTCGGAAAAATATATTTAATAATATATATACGTAATGAAACTAGAAAATTGAAAAATACATAAATAAAACATATTTTGTTTTGAACTTACACATCAGCTGGATTTTTAGAGTACGTAATAAACACACATTACACAGTTGTAACTTGTAACTTAACGATTAACGAACAACTAACGAAGTGATTGCCTACTGCCTACCTATTAACCAGAAAATTTTAAAAATGCTCCAAATAATAAAATAAAATTTAAAAACATATTTTTATTGATATAAAGAATAATATGAGAATTTGTTTAAATAATAAATTATAATGTACAGTAGTGTCTATTTTACGTAGCACATAATAAATTTGTATACCTTTATTATGCAAGTGGTTCTAAATTTTTAATCAGGTTAGTAAATATTTAATTTGACTAATTTATATAAAATCTTATATTTTCCGATGTATTTAGTCCCTATGATTTGGTAATACACAAAGTATCTGTAAATAAATAAGTTTCTATTTTTGTAAAATAATCAAGATAAAATAAAATATGCACTTACACAAGCCTATTTGCAATATTTTGTAAAGAACGCATAATATAAAATATAATTAATGCACAATTTATATATTTGATATATATATATTTTTTATATTTTTAAGTGACAAGGAAACAAATCTTTTGAGAACGATCCTTTGAGGTACCTTATGCCAATATTTCGTCTGATGGTTTTAACGTCTGTGTCATTGAAGTTGTTTGAAAGCTTGTTTTTCTAAGCATAAAAGAATAATATAGTGCGCACTGCGCAGTATTGATGCTTATCGTTAAAGCACGCTCTCTAATAAAAAATTTGGGAAACGGTGTTGGACGCGTTGAAAACAGAAAGAAAGTGGCATAATCATCGGAATAGTTTTGATATCTCTCACTTTAACATTTTCACAGGTCTCGAGACTTATTATCACTTCACGCACCTTCAATATTCAATATTATTTTTCTTAAAATATTCACCGTTTCGTTTGTCTTGAACGGATAGTAGTCCAGGCCTTCATGCAGTATTTGCTTCACTTAAATTCGAACTTTTGTGTGCATACTTGCAGAGCGGCTTGGATTTAATTATAAATTGACACACGTCTGATGTTCAACACTGTTCTGATGAATTTAAGACGGGATTTTTTTACAGGCGGAAAAGATTCACGAATTTTTCGATTAATATATACGTAAACATTTTGTAACCGTCTGTTTGAAAATGAAAACTTATTTTTGAAATTGACATGGTTTACAGAAAAAAAATCTTGAATGTATAGACATCAAACATGAAAGTTTAAACGTATTAATTTCTCTAAAAATTTTTAATAAGCAGATTTTTTCAACGAATATGAATGTTTTAGGCGAGAATTGAGAACGTTCTTGAAGTCATGAATTATAGTCGTGTACGAACTACTATTAAAAAAAAAACGCTCTACCAGGAATACAAAAGTTGATCAGCCACCTGTCACTCATGTTGAATTATTAGTACACTAAAAATTTTTTTTCCAACATAATCACAATCGAATCAACTCAATTGTTGAATGCACTATCATTTTTTTGAAATATAATACATATGTATAACGCATTCTACGTTCCATTTTAATAATTAAGAAACAACACAATAAATTTAGGTATAATTTCAAAAAATATAAACAGAAAATTTTAAATATTTATATATGTGTTATAAAATACGTGTATGTTTTTTATAAGAAGTATATATTATATAAATACGTGGAGAAATATAATAGACCCGAAGACAGTTTTCAGCTAATAAACATATATATGAGTAAATACAGATGGCCTTCATAAAAACTTGGCTCCTATATCATTATATATATATATAATTAATTATGATCGTTATTAATTGACAATCATTGTTAAATAAAATTTTGCGTGTCATGTTTAATAACGATTATTAACTTTAGACGCTCATGAGTGTACTAGAGGAATAGCTAATGTTGTGCTAGTGTACATCATATTTCTTGATACCACCCGCATAATCTAATTATGACGAATTATTTATAATTACACCAATTTCTAACAATTTGTCAATTCTTGTCATTCTCATTTTTAAACAACTTTAGCATGAATAATTGAAATTTGTGATTTATGATTAATTCGGTAAGCGGGTTTCAAAATGAATGTACTGCAATATTCAGGTCGACTAGACAAAAATTTTTAAATATAGTCAACAAAGACAATTAATTTTATTAATGATAAATAACAAAATTTAAATGTAAAAGCTAGCAGCAACATAGTGTTCAGTTGGTTATATATTCAATAAAACAACTATTATGCGGTTACATTATTTATTGAAAAAGTGAACAAATAAGTTTTCTCTTAATGGCAAAAAAAGATCACACATCAAATTAATGATGGCAAACAATTATGCAAACAAGGTAGATATTCTTGATATTGTATAGATGACAAAATCGGGAATATTATTTCAGATAAATAATTTTGAATATTAAAACTTAAAATGGTGTAAAACGTAATCTAGTCGTTAAGATTTAACTATTTACAAAATAGTACGCATGATTTAGTGTTGTATTACAATGAAAAAGCTGAAATACTATCAGTTTTAGAATTTCTGCAATGAAGTTTAATATGTAAAAAGAGTGTTACTAATGTAGCAGTTTCACTTCACGTTTCTGCAAGGTACATTTTTCAATGTGAACCATGTACATATTTTTTCCTTGTGACGTTACGAAATGATGCAAATTTAAACAGGCAAATATTTTAATATTTGACAACTTTTTACATAATTATATTTTTGTCAATATATAAAATTTAGTTCAAATTTCGAATTGAAAATAAATAGCTGGCAGTGCTGAATTCTATTTATATGTTTAAGACGTAATAACTTTTAATTCAGAAAACATTATTTGAAAATATATTTTAAAATTTTATCACTTTAAATTTAACACATTTATTTTATATCAGTAAATTCATCATAAAAAAATACAACATAGAACCTTGATTCTTTATCCATCTGAAAATTATTAACGAGTGTTTGCTTAATGATTTGTAAAATTATGTAACTTTACATCATACTTGTTCAAAATCATTCGACGTAAGTCATTAACATTACGTCTGATTCTATTGTCGTAATAATCGTACATACTAAACAAAATTTATAAAATGGGAACTAAAGCTAACAAGATATCTTTAGAGTACTGTTTTTAGCAGTTTTGGATAAACATTTATAGGCAATAAATCAGTGCAAGATGAAAGTAAAATATTTTCGAAACATTAACGAATAAATTATAAATTTGTTATAAATATATTTTGGAAACGCAATAAAAATATATATAAAATATTATCCGGTTAATAATATCCCTTATTCAATTGTTAATATTCAAAACAAATATTAACGAATGTTTATCATTCGGATATTTTCGTTTATTTCATCGCCAAACAGATTTTAAACAAAAGAACATCAAATTAATAAAACGCTAAAATTAATAACGTTTACTCGATTAAGGGTAAATGCTTAATGATATATTTCGACTTCATGAAATATCTTATATTTTCGATGAAATTTATATTCATCGCCCTTATAAGTTAAATAAGGATTTATTGTTTTATCTTAATAAAATATAGACTAATTTTCTTATCGCTGACAAGAAGATAACAGCAAATAAATAAAAAAATTAAATTCAAACATACACTATAAAAATTATTTTAATTTAGAAATTTTACCGACTTTATATTATGTAGACAGCAGTTTGCACAATGTAATATAAAGTCAGAAATAGTAAATATTTCTAGTTAGATTTGTGTATCTACATTATTTATTTATGCGTGTTAATCGTCTCTCATATGAAAACTATATATGCACGTCGTAAGCATTAGATATTTGTTTAAACGAAAATAATTCCACGTAAATATATATGTTTCGTGATTAAGTGATTTCACCTTATTGCATATAAAAATATACGTTAGAACTTCGGTAATGTAATGCATTTTAATACTTTATCCTATCTTTTTACTTCTCTTCGTATCTTATATGTAATTTTTCTATATATTATATTTTCTATTTCATTATCATTAATTACACGTATACACACATTGCATATAATGCCGGTAAAAAGTAAAGTAGCTTTTCAATCAATTTATTTCAAACGAGTAATCAATTGTTAATTAAACGTACGTATACATGTTTGCAATAAACATGCGAACCACATTTATTTGATTTGTTTACGTATATATTTTTATTTTTATTTTCATTATGTCTAAATCAAACATTTATAATTAGTATAAGTTTATAATATTATTAAGAAATACATATTTTTAGAATGTAGCTTATATTTTGTAGTTATATTTAAACACACTAATTCTTTAAAAACAAAATACGTTTTCACAATTTTTATGTACAAAACACACCGATATATACAATATAAAGATGTACTAATAATTTATATGTACAAAAATAGATGATAGGTCCAAAGAAAGGTTACGATTTATATAAAACTGTTTAATAATATTAAATTAATTTATGACCGATGTTCGTATTACTTAAACGTTTATGTAGTTTTACCTTATCTGTCCCATCTGACGGTAATGTAATAATCGCTTATCAACAACTTTTTATCGTTGATTTTGTAGATGTCGTAATAACCATGTATGCTGTAAAATCAAGTATACGTAAACGAAAATAAAAATGATAATAAATAATACAGTTGTATTCAGTTCATAAAACTAAAAAATATAATGAACGATATCCATTTTAATATTTTCACTGAACATTTCTGTTAATGGTCAGTAAAGAATAAAAACGTGTTTGCTAGGAATAAAAGTTTACAATAATGATAAATGAAAACGACGTAGAATTTGTCGCATTAAATTATATCGTAACTTATACTAATGGTAAGGGGGAAAATATGGAAATATTCATCGTAATTCTCACAGTATAGATAAATTTAAACATGTTAATTTAAATCGATCCGAGTAAAAACTAAATTCGCTAATAGCTAAATAGGATACTTTCTTTTTGAAGATTATTATGTTGATGTTTTACTTAAAACATTAAGACAAATTTATATAAATAAAATAAAACTTATTTCTATTCAGAGATCGCTCTATGCTCCGTAATTGCAAAATTGATTTTAAATTAACGTATTCAATATTTCAATCAAGTTTATATTAAGCTATTTTTTGATACACGAAATCTAATAAATATGATTACCAAAATAGTATCTGTAAATAAACACCGTATCCAACCAATAAATGCCACCAACCATGTAGCTGAGTCAGTGGTTTTATAATGATAGGTAAACTTTCTCTGAAATACCTGCGACAATATGATACATGTATAAGTATTCAATAAAATTATACATAAAATGCTTTTACCTGTATAAATTTTTTTGGTTGTTACAGGCGCCACACACACACATATAAATATATATATAACTATTTTTTTTAAATAATCTGCAGAGTGAATTATTAAGGAACGTTGGAAAAATCTTGTTTCAGAGAAAAACCAGTAAAAGTTATGCAGTTTTTAATTTTTAAAAAAGGAAACTAGTTCTAGTGATGCAATTTTATGATAACTTTACATATTTTAACTTTCACTTTCAAACGGTCGTCAGGTTAGGTTATTGAGGTTAATATAACTAAAGATGACAGCTGTCACTGAAAGATTTTTCTTACACGAAGTTAGTGTATTTTTTTTTTTACATAAGATGAAAAAATGCAAAATATATACAAATAGTATTATCGTGAAATTAAACAAAACTCAGTTCGTTTCATATAGAATTTTCATAAAGCAGCCATCTATCTTAATAAAAAAAAAAAAAAAGTCTTTTGAAACCCGTTAAGAACATAAATCAATAAAATTATTTCACTCATAAAAAACATATCCTGAAATAAGGCGCATATTTCCGTTATAGGTATATTAATAAATAGTTTTGCTTACGTTAGTCCGTTACAGATGTGTCTATCAATATTCCAAAGGAAAAATGCAAATGCACAAGTAAGAAATGATGCGATGCATAAATTTTTACAAGTTTTACACTTCGTTTCAGAGATCAATTTCGCTTCTAAATAATATGAAGCGGAAATTAAAATTCCATATACTAGATTATGAAATAATGGAATAGGCCAAATTAAATATAAAACTGTAAATATTATCGCAACACTTTTTAATGCCATCTTTATGTATTTAACTTGAATGTCCTTTTGATGTCTTCTAAATAAATGAGATTCGTATCTAAAACGAAAACATATAGCATTAAAAATCTAATTTATGCACTCGCTAGATGTTCGAGGTGTATCATTTGTAAATAGCGATACAAATATAAATCTTTTAATCGTATTATAATAATGAAGTATAAATATAGCAAAGTTCAAAAATTACTCACAAAGAATAGAATAAGTAACAAGCACCCCATACCATAGGTAATTCATCCATTAACTGCATCGAATAAAGAAGAGTCATATGGAAAGCCCATGAACCAAAACCTACAGCTAAAGGATATAATTGATAACGTAAGTATATATTTTACATAGTATTTATTTAAATATACAAATAAAGTACACACTTTTTCGGTTAAAAATATTAACATTATCATAATAATGCATATGATCATACAAATATTGATCTATTGGTAATTAATATTGAACTTCAAGAACTAAAATAAAAGAAATAGAAAATTAACCATACGTGCAAACGTAAATTAAATTAACATCGATATGACTAATAATCCATTATTTTTTTTTTAATTTTGAAAAACATTAGTGGATCTTGAAACTTCAATTTAACTGCATGAACCCGAATTATAAGCAAAATACAATAATGGTATTAAAGATATAGAACACAATTAATTTCATGGTTCTCCAATCCACACTTATAATTTGTGCTAAAGGTGCAGGGAACTAGTGTACTTAATAAACAACTGTGTGTAAGTATTGTGTAGCTAAAACAAAAGAAAAACAATCAGTATAATACAAAAGATAAATGGGTGTGTGTAATAGTTCCCTGCAATGTGTAACTAAAGCAAAAAACAAACAGGATGATTAGGGATGAGAAACATAGTCCCCTAAATCATCAAGGATGCGTATAATGACAGTTTGTGTCTTAATAATAATAATAATGTAACAATAAACAAAACATATCATAAATAAACCAACTTCTAAAAAATAAAGGAAAGCTGACTGACTGAAATGTAATTTATACTTAACGTACAATACAAATATTGCATGCAGATTAAATATGTAACAATATAAAATGATGCAAAATAGTAATAAAGGATGTATTTAATTAGGTAACATGGTTGGATTCGTCTTAATATAATCAATTACCTAATTTAAACTTATGATGTATAGCCTATAAATTGGAGAGCATCAACATGTTTGGAAGAAATAGGAAAAATATTATCATGTTGCAAATTAAAGGTGGATTTGATGGCAGAAAAGTCAGAGCAAGCAAACAAAAGTTGTTTGATATCATCCTCAGCATTAAGAGAACAACAAGTGCAAACCAAAGACTCAGCAAGCTTGAACCGAAATAAATAGAAACCAAATTTACCGTATACAATAAGCACTTGAGCATTATAGAAATTAGCATTTACATTCTTCAATTTTAAATACTAGGGAAAAATTCATAAGTTTTTTTGCCAGTTATTGAGGTATCCCAACTTTCCTGACACAGATTAACCACTTGAAGAAGTACATACTTTCTGAATTTAACAGGAGTTGTTAAAGGAATAGAAGGAAACTTAAAAATTAAATTTTATTACAATATATAACAAATTATTAGCTGATTTAATATCTAACCCATAAGAAATAAATTACTGTAAATAAACCTCCGATCGAAATTTTGTTTGATTACTTCACGAATACCCCATAGCGGTAATAGAATCATAATCAGGTTCGTAATAGTGTTCCCTAAAAACAGTGATTAGTACGTTATAAATTACATAGAATTCATTGGATCAGTAAATTAAAATTACAGCACAGAAAATATCACCCATTTGTAAAATTATTATTATATTGATCACTTTATTATAGAGCGTTTAAATGCTATTAATATATATATATATATACATATATATATATATATATATATATATATATATATAATATACAATTAAATTACAAGTTAAAACAGCATAATAAATCACATACAAAATTCTGCAATATAAAAAGTGACTTCATAGTTTTTTTCACACCAATCTATAGTTGCAGTACGATTTCCCCAAAATCCGGTAACCGTTAAATCCATTTACAGAATATTACAACATAAAATTTATTAATAACATTAAAGTATTCGTCACATATACTTTAGATGACAAAACATGAAATGCATAACTTAAACATCGAAGACTTTTTTTTTACACTGAATAATAAATTATTAACGAACAATACAAGTCATTAGGCATTACAATCCAATGACAAACATATCAATCATTAAAAATGAAATATTCGTATTTCTTCAAACCGGTAAATGAAACATTGACCACAATTTATTTTTATGTTATCTGTAGTTGCTGATTTAAAAATTTTTGTGCGTAAATTTAAATTTTGGCTCCATGATAAAATTATTATGTTTCGACACTCGTACACACGCTATATATTTAAACATGATTAACAGCTGTACGCACACACGCTATATATACATACATATATATATATATATATATATATATATATATATATATATATATATATATATATATATATATATATATATATATGTATATAAAAATATTATTATCAGCTACGTAAGTAAACGTGAAATGTAGGTACAATTTGTAAGATGAAGAATCGTATAAATGAATTGCATTACTATTTTAAATATTTTTAATTCAATTTTATAATCTGCAACTTAATATAAAAACAAAAGTGATGGTGGTGAACAAAAGACACACCACGCATAAAGATTAAAATTGGGAATAGAGTACTAGAGCAAGTAGACAAATTTAAGTATCTCGGTCGCGGGGCTCCTCAATAGTAGAAATAAAATATAGAAGTGAAATGACGCGATTAACATTTCATAACCCAAACCACTTTCTGCAAAGCCATGTTAAAATTGAACTATGGTGAAGAACAGTTAAATTCCATATTTTTTTAATTAAACGCGGCAGAAACTTGGACTTTAAGACAGATTAAATAAAAAGATCAGAAACGTTTGAGTTATTACTGTATAGATTACAACACTGTGGACAACAAAAATTACAAATTAGAAAGGTATATAACAGATGAATAAGGGAACTGATAAATAAAACTAAGAAAAATTAACTATGTGGGCTATTTGATGTTAGGGATTAGGGACCAAAGTATGAGCTACACCGAAAAATACTGACGTGCGTTGGATTTTTAACATCTAAAAATGGATGACTTACCGAGACTGGGCGACTTTTGCATGTATGAAAGCATGGATCAAAGCTCTAAAAGGTGTGGACGCCAACCTTCGATAGCGAAGACAACTCAAGAAGAATTGAACTTAGTCTACTGCAGTTATACAGAAAAGGTGGAAAACGTTTAATTATTAAATAATTGTTACATGACGTTGATATCGTCATTAAATGACATGAGCTTTGTGTCAATTCCAAATTATATATATATATATATATATATATATATATATATATATATATATATATATATATATATATATGTGTGTGTGTATGTTAATACATAGTTTTATTTTTAAACATTTTAATCTTTTTAATCTGTGTAGTGTAAATTAATGTCACAATATTTCCGTGTATATATATATATATATATATATATATATATATATATATATATATATATATATATATATATATAATAAAAACAACTATATAGAATCCGAAACATTTAGAAAATACTTTTATAGGCTCTCAAAATGTTATGTAAGACTTGAAATCTATAAAATCTATTTGAAAAATTAGAGCTTTCAAAACATATATGGTCATTTTGAAGCAGATATTTAATAACTGTCAATCCATTTAAACATACATTTTTGTATGTTTGACTTTTTAAGTGGTCTTTCTGGACGTTTCTTTAAATTTTCAACCTTTCGATTAACACAAAAAAATCTAATGTGTGTGACAATTATTACCTATAGGGTTTGTAACAGATATAAATAATTTTGAGTCGTGTAAAATCGGAAAAATACTTATTTTAAATAAAAGACTAACATTTAGTACATTTTGACTGAGAAAAAAAAGCCGAACTGATTTCAAAAACTAAAATTTTGGATCACACATTGTAAAATACGCTAATCAATTTCTTAATATGAAAAAAATACTTCTATATACTCGAATAATTCCTAATTGGAGATGTCGCAACTGACACATTTTAAGAACGTTAACATTCTAACGTAATAAAGAGCAATGTATATACGTTAATTAATATATCAAAAACTTCATATTTTATGAATGCCTAGGGTAATAAAGAGAAATTTTTAATTTTAATCTTGTTTTCATTTTTATGCGCGTATCGTCTATTAAAAAATGAATTACAACTATCCTCAAATACATTTTAAACGATAATTCTGCGTGTGTTCGTTTTATATTTTAAATAAAACATCAGGTTTGAGTTATAACGAAACCAATTTTATCAGCAGCTTGTAATTAGTGTAATCATCGCAATTGATGTAATATAATAGGAATGTTTACATTCTCAGTAAGCAATACCGTATTTAATAGTATATTTTTTTTATAAATATAAAATGTTCTTTTTATAATATTATTAAAAAAAAAAATGGTCACACGAAATTCGCAGTACACGTATAAATTAAAATTAATTCATCAATTAAAAGGTGGAGTAAACCTCGTTATCGAGTACAGTAAAAATTTGAATTAAATGAACAAAATCTATATTTCGTATATAGTAAACGGGTAACATGCATGCTTTTTTTTTTTTTTGGTCAAAATCGAATTAAAACCAAGTACATTATTGTATACGTAAATTTACAACAAAATACTTTCTACCGAATAAATATTAAAAAATCGCAGTTATTTCATAATTTTAAAAGTAAGCAATTATCATATTGTTAAAAGTTAAAGAACATAGTTAATTTTTTATTTTAAAAAATACACGACAATTGAAAATGACTATAGTAGACGTATGCAATTATCGTAAATTGCGACAAGTCGGAATGGCGATGGTTTTCGTAAATTCAGTAAACCGACAATGCTGAGAAGAGAATTCAGAGAAATTGAGTACTGAAAATGAAAATCATGATTACACTCAAACAATATGTCACGTAAAGTAGAAAATTTATTCGATGAAAAAAATACTAACCAAAATAAATACATTAATTTATATTTCTAGATGCAAGCATTCTCAATTTGAACAATAGTAATCATTATTCATTATCACGACGACGACGACGACGACGGCAATGATGATGATTATTATTGCGTTGGAAATTCCAGCGAATGAGTGTAATATATTGTAAAAAGAAAGCAAACATTTGGAAGTACTACTGACAACAATGTGTGTGTACAGAGACACCTGTTAGGTTAGTTAGTTAGGACTTTGGCCGGAAGGAAACCTTGATCAGGCCAAATACTCACCCCAAGGTTAAAATCTGAAACAAAACCAGCTTCTTATTCAGCACCACAAAAAAACTTGAACTTCGACCAAGCTACATTCCAGAATGAACATCGATCGACCAACTAACCTACATCTTCAATCGAGACTAACCGACTATTATATACGCCTCTAGTTATTACACATTTAGTTTCTTTCATCTTCCTCCATTGTTAACCCACCGTTTCCGCTACTATTTTTCATTTTCATTCGTTAACGTATTAACATAATTTCATTTTCCCTTTTCTTAATATATGAAACCATATGCATTTCTTCGTTAGTACAATAACACGTTAATCATAATTTTTGAGAATATAATATCGCATTTAAAGGTCACTTTTGACATTTGAACATTGTACATAAACCGAATTTAACAAAATTGGAGATTCTAAATTCATATTTTTTTTTTCACACCGGAAAAGTTAGAATTTTTTTTTTTTTTTTTAGTAGTAGCTCGAATATGGGTTAATTTTTATTTTTTATTTTTAGACGCAAATAATGAAATGATACCTTTAACGAAATGTACATAAAACTAGATCATAATATCCAAACAAAATTGTCGTACTATTTTTCAAATATAAAAACCATTAATCTAAATAATGGACAATAAATTGATATTTATTTATTAATACATAACAGCTTATTTCAATTAAAATGCGAACACTAAGAAGTAAATAATTGAAGAAAAAAATACAACTAAAAAAAGTCACGATATTAAATTATTAAAATAATATACACGCAAAAACCATTTATACAACTGTATATACAATATATAAACACAGTCGCTTAATATACACATTTGAATTTACAAACAAAGGAAAAAAAACAAAGAATTGTCCACGCATGCACACATACACACGCTACACTGGAAAGAGCTTACGTAATCCTACATATGAACAGAAATACAGGCGTCACTAGTATACGTGTCAATGTATTTGTGTATACACATGGAAAAATATGAAAATAACTTAAAATTATAAAACCGATAACTCGAACTAGTTATCCACGAATAATGCCCACGCAAGAAGACGAGTACCTAATTCTAATGAAATCCCCATTAAATTATTTAACTCCGTTCAATCATAATGTCCTTTATGAAGTACATAAACTTTTAATATATATTTTCACAAGAAGGCTGGTCGACGTTAAATGTTTCAATTCTAGAAGTATTTATACAACACATTAAAAATTATCTTGTCATTCAGAAAGCAACACGAAATATTACTTTATATTTTCACTTCATCCAGTCATTTTCTTGAATTATTTCATAAATCAAAATGTACAATTTTGTAAAAAATTGAGAACTCGCGACTGAAACAGTTAACAATCAGCGATAATGATTTTTGAAGCAGATACAAGTCTTACTGTTTCAATAGGCAATAATTGAGTAACCTATGTAGAGACTTAAATCTCTCCGAGAAGTCTTCAGAATTATTTGGCTCCAGGTTAAAAGAAAAGATCTGCTTAAATCAGGTGCCAACATTTCATTTTATCGTAAAAGAGAAACGAATCTGCCTCTCTTTTTCTTTCAATCAAATAACTTCGAACTGTGTCAATGATTCGTCGTTTTAATCGACAGTTCAAAACGTAGGTTAAAATATGTTCTTTTAAACAATCATAATAAATATGGTGAAATACTGTTGGTCATTCTACCATTTTTAAAGAGAAATGTGAAACCATAAACGTTTGAAGTATATTTGTGATTAGTGTCGACTTAAAAATAGTAAGCTTTCTTTTTGAACGACTGGAAACACAAAATATTTTTATAACAATCAGAACTGAATTAGTAAAGATTATCCTTGTCATAGTTCCAGGGAAGTGAAACGTAATTAACAAACTTTTAGTTACGAAAGAGAACATCATTTCTACAATTGAATATCGAGTTTGCACTTTTTTTTTTTATAAACTTTTAAGATCTAGAACTGACAAGACTATCATCATCAACTAGATTTGATGAACGAAATTTATTTTAATAGGAGTCCACCCAACAGCCGAACACCTGGGTGGTCCTATTAATTATCTACACCGACTCTACTTGAAATCGGTGATACGTTTCCTTCGCAATCTTCTGGTTCGCAGCATCTTTGCTAACGGATTCCCATGAAAGTCCAGTTTCGACAATAAGTTTGCACTTATGAAGAAATTTGTGAAGACATTGAATCAAGGGGTGAAACAACGTCGTATTTATAGCGGCTAAAGCATTTGGAATTCGAAAGTGTATTGTTAAATACTTCACGCTGTTTAGGATGCTGGTTTGTGTAAACACATGAAACAGTCCTATATCAACAATAATAACAACAACGGCAGCAGTAGAAACAGTAGCAACAGTAGCAATTGCTACAACTACAACAACAAAGACGTCAACAACGATCGACGGTGACCAAAAAACCTCATCCGGATCATGTAGATCAATGTAGAAGGAATGACGAAAGCTAAAAGCGAGGTTCTCTTTGGAGGACAGATAATGAAGTCGACGTTATATTCGTTTAAGAAACTCACGCCTCTGATAGCCAGCAACTATTAAAAACAGGAAAATACCAGGATTTGTGATAGCTGAAGCTATCTGTAGTAAACAACACGGGATCACTACGTATGTAAAAAATCTCATTTAAAAATATTTGTGTGAATGATTTGAATATATGCAATGTTTATACACCACCATGTTGTAAATGGCCTGTTAATGTGCTCCCCCCTATGGTAAATAGCAGATGACTTCAATAATCAGCACACATTTTGCGGGATTATGGTTAATTGGCTGAATCTCAATGTTTTTGATATATGATCCAAAACAACGTAGAACTTTTTACTCAACAAGATGTAAAACTGATACTAATCCAGGCATGTGCTATCAGAATCAGTGTCTTATTCCTAAAGTTTTGCAAGCGTTTCGTAGAAGTCAACATTAACCTTCCATTATTAGTATCATGTTCTGGGCATGCCTTTACAAAAACGTTAGAGGTTAATATCCGTTTTATCAGTCCAGTAAAAGAAAATTACGAGCAATTCTAATGACTTGTAATTGACGCAATAAAAAAATAACATTCCTCGTGGATATCAGAAATCATATATGCCAGGTTAGAATGCCAAATGTAACAGATGATATGAACATTGCAAACGAATTAGTCAACGAACTAGACAAATCTCGTCAAGATAGTTAGGCAGAATTTTCTGCCTCTATTAACTTTACACGATTTAGTACGAAAATATGGAAACTGTTAAACCAACTTTCAGATAAAGAGATCAACTCAAACTGGAGCATCTCTGGATACCACTGCAAATTGCATGATTGAAAACACGCGTGTGTAAACAGACAAACCCTTCAGCGCAAAAATTAGAAAAAAACTACCTAAATTAATAGAAAGCGCTGAAGATTGCTTGGGTTTAGCAGAGCCATTTTCTCCCTACCAATTATTAACTGGGATTAAGTCGATTAAGTTGAGAAAGGCAGTAAAGATCTTATGTTTCCAAAATTCGTAAAACACTTCGGACCAAAGGTTATGTTTATTTAATTCTATTTGGAAATCCGGAAAATTACACAAACTCTTTAAAAAGTCATTAGTAGTTGCAACACTGAAGTCATGAAATGATCTAACCTGACATCTATAGACCGATTTTTCTGCTGAGTATTTTTTATAAACTTTTTGAAAGGACGTTGCATAATCGGCTGGCCTCAATAATTGAGTCACACATACCTGCGGATCAAGCAGGCTTTAGATCTGAACGAAGCTGCGTAGAGTAAGTTGCTTCCTTAGCAACGTTCTTAAAAACGGTTTTGAAAAAGACCTAAAAACAGTGACACAGATTATTACCGCTTTTATTTAACTTGTATATACACGATCTCCCGGATACCGCAGCAAATAAATTTATCTGCACTGACGATATTGCGCTGGAAGTTCAAAATAAATCAACCCCGTATCTTGAAGAAGCATTGGAAACCGATCTCAATTCAATAATATCTTCTGCAGTGGCGTCAAATGGATCAAAAATGTTCCTACATGCTTCCACTTAACGACACAACTTGGAAATATGAAGCGGAGTATTTAGTGTAATTCAGAAACTTTAAATATATAAACCGCTACCAAAATACCTCGGTGTCACTTTGCCTAGCTAACATTCCGCAAATACTTAGAAAAGAAAATTGCTAAGGTGAAAACTAGAAAAAACATTATACAACATTTTTTTGGTATATTGTGGGGGTGCTTCTGCGGTTGTACTTAGAACAGCAGCATTAGCCTTGGTTTACTTTGTAGCGGCATATGCAAAGCCTGTTTGGCTAAATAGCTATTACACCAAATGACACACAATTAGATAAAACAATGAGGTTAATTATTGGAACGGTGATGTCGACGTCTATTAAATAACTGTCTGCATATCACGCCTCCTGATATCCGCAGAAAAAAAGCTGCTGTGAAAGAATGGTTAAAGTATAAAAACAACCGGAGTGTCCCCATTACCGATTACATTAACCAAACGATTGAAGTTAAGAAAATCATCGTTTATCAAACAACTTTATAATCCAAGGGTTTGCGGGCGTACAAAATTGGCGTAAATAGTGGAACATGTTAAACCACGGCCGTCGATAGCGGTCACTTATCCTGACATCACAGTAAAGGGTTTCAAACTTCTTCGCACGGGTACAATGTCGATATAATGAATTGCTGGCGCGGTGGAAATTGAAGGATGACGTTGCTGGTGACTGTAATAACCTACAACAATCTATAGAGCAACGTCATTCTGTTCGAGCAGAGCTTTTAACGGCACATCCGAAATCCATTTAATAATCATAATATTGAATTAAGATTGACATTCCTCAATTCGGTATTTATTAAAGATTCTATATTTTATAAATGATATATAATTTTTTTGAAAGTAAATAATTATAATTTTTTGTTAAGTGTATAATGATAATAGCTTTATTTAATTATTTTTGCTTTAAGTATTTATTTTTTATCGTATAATTATTAAAAACGACGTTCTTCAATTTTTGTCATAGATTCATCATGGAGTTTTTCACTTCAATATATGTGTGTGTGTGTTTCATGTTTATAATTATTGACTGGATGACTGTTTTTCATTGCGGGCCAATTCTTTACCTCGACATAACTTTTTCTTCAAGATACTTTCCATAAATTTCATTGAAGTCTTTATATATTATATATATATATATATATATAATATATATGTATGTGTTGTGTGTAACTTTAGAGGAGCAATTTTTCACGGAAAATAGGATTGGAGAAGTCACGAGAGTGGGGACAAACGTGACAAGTAACGAGGAAAACAATTTTTTTATAGACTGTTGCGTGGTGAACTTTCGTTCGTTATTGCAATAATCAATTTTTTAACTCTCAAGACTGTACAAAAATTTCTATCAAGAGAATAAAAGATTCTCCTCTACCGAGTAATATTCCAATGACTAGCTATCATTAACATTTTAACCATAAATAGAGGCAGAATAATACACCAGTGAAGGACGGATAATAATAATTATCGTTAATGGCTTTTCTGACTATTCGACATTTTAATTCGTCACTACGTTGCGGCTGATGTTATGATGATAGATGCCGCGGCGAAGCCAGTGTTATCCATTAATTATAATACCGATCTGAAAAGTAGGCCAAACCAAAAATTTATTACCAACAACGCAAGTAGTGTTAGAGACTATTCTAATTGTAAAGAGTTGTTATTTCTAATGTGTCTATCTGTATTTTAAGTGTACTATCAGATCACGTTACTAATATGTTCACAAATATACACTTTTACCTTTCCTACATTTACGTTTCTTTCACACTGCAGTATACGTGTATATATATAATATAACAAAATAAAAACAAAGTTAATCATAGTGATTAACGTTTTTATTTTGGTTTGTTAATTCATAAAATCACTACTCTCCACTATATCAATATATAATATATATATATATATATATATATATATTATATATACAGGTGTACATGCACATACGTATATATTGCTATAGAATGAAATAAACTTCTATTTTAGATACGTAGATTCGAATTTTCGTCATTTTAAAAAAATGTTCATCCTACTCTGATGGAACGTATAATAATAATTTTCTTTTTTATTTAAGTTAATACGTTAAAATTTATAGAAATAATTAATTCGTGTTTTTTTTTCCATTTAAGTTTTTAATTGCCCGGAATTAAGTTAAATAACGGACCCGTACATACTTTTAATACTAAAGAAAAGTATACCAGGAGCAACGATAGGCTTTTTAAATTTCAAAATGGATTAAATCGCAAACTTTTCTAAGATTCGGTGTGTGTTTGTAAATTTTTGTGTAAGCCGAAAGATCAAGAGACCAAGTGTAAGCAACGAGTGTATCTAATATGACTATTGTACTGGTGAAGTGATTAACTAGTGATATTATCTCAAATACTGCAAGTGCCCCGGAATTCACTCAAACTTAACGGAAACCACGAAGAGGATTAACTGTAATATGTATTTGGAGATTCTATAAATAATAGACGGTTTAAAAGTGAGATCTCTGTAATGATGAAAAACAACTCTTATAATAGGACAGGATTAGAATATTTTTAGAAAAAAATGGAACATGCTTTATTTAGGGTGAGTTTTTTTGTTGAGACACCGAATGTAGAGCATGTGAATGCAGTTACGACTGAAGACCCTCATTTCGAAACGCCCACGAAGAATTAAGAAAGACTTATAGGAATATTTTAGAAATCGGCGGAAAAAATGCAAGCACGTGTTTTTAATTAGGGAAAATAGTCGAACATCGATATAGTGCTTAACAGTGTGAATGGAATAGAAATGAACGGTTTATATAAGTGAATACCGAAGACCGAAAACTATCACGAACTATCAACGAGAATGATTTTGAAAATTTACAGTAAGAATCCAGGTTATCTGAATTTGTATTCGGGTCGCAGAATAGGCAGATGATTACTTCCTAACGAAGTATATAGGAAATCCTATTTATTGAAAAGTAAACAGTTGTCGAAGACCATTAGTTCACACAACGCGAAAGTTTGAAGAAAAATTAAAAAGTTGAAATAAAAATAAATTGTAGATTCCGTACAAATTATTCAACTGGAATTGTCAGAGCAGTTTGTTGTTACGTGTTACTAACTACGAACGCGATAGCGTATAAATTAGTCTTATTATTATTATTATTATCATCGTCGTAGTTATTCTCATCATCTCCATCATTATTATTTTAACTATTTATCGGATTATGGCCGTGGGCAATCGGACAATGTATTATTTTACCAGGTACTTACAGTTTGAACATTACCAAAATATGTTATCTATTCTTCGACGCCGCATGAAAATAATATAGCGGTCAAGGCTTCGATTGTTTTCCACGTTGTTAGAAAATTAATACCTACGTCAATAAGACGAACGAAACGCTCTGGCTATATAATAAAGGATGATTTACTTAAATACGTTTTTCAACGCCGCGTAATGGCCGCGTGCTAATAAATAGGTAGATCTCACATAAATATACCCACACGCACAAACATATATATGTATGTATATTATATATATTTACATATATATATATATATATATATATATATATATATATATATATATATATATATATATACGCGCACACGTTTATTAAAGGAAAACGGTTTAGAATTAAAATATTAATTTTGAATAATCCGTAGAAGTAACGAATGCCACATCAAATGTAAGTGTAGGGTGACACAGAGAAGACTGACAGTTTTGTGTTTTTTTTTAATAACGCCAAAACTTCGACCAAAATTTTAAAAATAGGAAAACGAGAGGTTAGCTTACAATCATTTATGGAACACAATGTCGTTCAGATGACCGCCATTTGCAACAATACATTCATTGGGTTTTGCCAAGTTTTCCACTTCTTCGTCTGTTCCTGAAAGGGGGTACGTCTCGATTTTAATCTTCCGTTAGCAAGTTCCGTATAGTTACGTAATTGCTGTTTGTTATTTTCCAGTTATTGTTTTTTTTTTAATCGCATCTAATGTTGAATGGGTCAATGCTACTGTATTATCTGTAAATTTAAGAAGTCTCCGAAAGATCCGCGTATTCTCGAATATAACAGTAAAAATACGCGACAACAATAGAAAATTTATATTTTTGTATCATCCGTTTATTTATTTTCATTTGAAATTTCCCTATAGGTTATTTATTTTTAATATTATATTGTTTTTCCTCTATAACCTTATAAGACTTTTATTTTTTGAAGATTGTCTTTATATATCGAGTTGAAAAATTGTATCAAGTCAGATTTTTTTTTTACATTCTGAACAATTTCGTAGATATGAAAAAAATCACCTAAATCTTCTGAGAAAGTAATAATTTACCATACGGTAGCCGAGAAGAGATTAGTTAATTTCACTAACGTCGCGTTAAGAAAGTTAAAGGTCAATTCGGAAGTATATAGTTTATACGGACGCTTTATTAACAAGGACATATGATAGATGAGTACGAAGAAATTGACGAAAGAGGCCTATTAACGTGAGGAGAGAAGACTGAATCGGACGAAGTGGAAGATGAAAGAAAAACGTAAAACAGTTATTTATTAATTAAAAAGAAGAGTCGACTCTATTCGTCGCGCGAACTAATACTCGTGGCAAATGATGGAGTCATTTCGGCTACTAATATCATTCTTCGTAGCCGGGTATTGATGGGAATCTCCAATAATGTTGATTGTCGACTACTTCTGAATGAAACGAAACTAAATGAATTAAGGAGTGGCCTCGTAAACACACACATATATATATATATATATATATATATACAAGTCTTCTTAGTGTTAGTTAGTAGTAGAATCATTCTGGAAATAGTTCAGTAACAGCAGCATTGTCAAAGTAGATGAAGAGAAATAATAATATTCGGTCTTGCCGGGTCTTCGATATAGTGAGAATTGCTAAAGGCTATATAAATATTCTACGTTTTAAACGCACGCAGAAAGGAAGCTGAAATCGATTCAGCGCCTTCCAGCTATTTCTAGCCTACCTGTGGTTATTAACCTTTAAAGTTGTAAGTCGTTACTTCTAGTTTCCAAACGCGTATATTGATAAATATATATACATATATACAATCGTATTTGGGTCAAAACTAGCCCGGTCTGGTTTGCCATTCGGTTACATCCGCCAGTATAATACCTTCTAGAATAAAAATATTATCGTGTGTTCAAATGTGCGCGTATAAACGTCGGCATTTCTTTAATAGTCGGTCGATTACCTACGCACCCCGACTATAAAACTTAACCCATTGTGCACCGTTAGCTACGACTAGGCAATTTTTTTTTTTTATTTTTTTCCATTATATAAACTTACAATTACGGTATTTATATGATCGAATTATAAACGATTGTATTAATGGACGCAGCACCCACAAACTGGTGAATTCCCGTAAATTGCGTCTAAGAGGTATGTCATGCGAGTCTAGTGGAATGGAATAGACTCGCTGTTTTTGGTAGTGGAAGGCAACCGATAGGACAGCCAAAACGAAGACGGTTAGAAGTGATCGCAAACGATTTAAAAAACACCGATATCAATTTAAGACTGACATCTAATCGAAGCTCCTGGTAGCGTTTCAACAATAATAGTAGACCCTGCAGCAGCGAGAAAATGATCATTAAGAAGGAGAAACAATTATGCGCGCATGTTACACTTCAGCTCCCTTCTGTTTCGCTATTAATGGCATCTACTACTTTTAGAAGCGTTTATTAAAATTGCTCAGATGTCTAATCCGTAGACTAGCGTCGGTAATGTCGCAGATTTAAAAATTGTCAGCTTGATTGGCAACGGAATAGATTTATTCCTGAATCATCTTTTATTTCGCTTATTTACAGCAGCTGAAGCTGATACCGTTTATCTTGTTATCCAAGTTGATGTTAGTATTTAAAATACTTTCAAAATATTGCTTTCCATTTGTTCTATTGCAGCGTGATTAAACACTAGCTCACTTTCTTCTTTATTAACAAGATTTTATTCTCGTCTACGGTTAGTCCAAATTTATTGTATACCATTTGTAGTGTTTGCAATGTATAAAATGCATTTCTTGCGAGTTGTGAACTAGCACAACGTAATCATCCGCGTGCTATATACAATTCACGTCTGTGAACATTTGAAGGTTGTATTGGACCGTTGTAAATTGAAGAAACCACTATAAAATCTGCTGTTTTCGTTTAGTGTATGAATATCATAAACTGAGAAAAGTGTCGTAGTTAACGCATAACCTTGTTTGACTACTCTACTCATTATAAACGGCTCTGATCGTCGATCTTGTGACAACACGGTGTCTCCGTTATTTTCTTGCGGTAGGGAAATCATCCGAATAAATTTTGATGGATAGCTAACTTTCTCGGTGCATTTTACGAATAACTTGCTATGAATTATATCAAAACGCTTCGTTAACATCAACGAACGCGATATAGAAATTCTTTAACAGTTTTCTTGTAGCTGTGTCATAGTGAATTAATTGTATCACGATGTGAGCGAAATCCATATTTCAGAGAGAAACCGTTCCGGAACCGATGCAATACGATTAGGTATTATTCTCGCAAATAATTTGCCTATTAATATGAGTAACGCTATTCCTCTGTAGCTGTCGCAGTCGCCTCTATCGCCCTTGTTCTTATATATTGAATTCGTCCAATCACATAGTTCGAGAACAGCTTTTGTAAAGCATTTCTCGCTTTCCATCTTAAGTATGTCCGGTAGTATTTAATTTCGATCAGCCGCTTTCCGTTATTTTTTTCATCGCAGTTTTTATTCCTTCTCGAGATATTATGGCTTCATCCAGTTCAGTTACTTGTCCATACAACGGGATTTCGTCCAGGATTAAGGAATCTACACGAATGTCACTCAAATTTTTAAAGCATCATTTATATCTGCGTGATATTTCTTCTTCGGTCTATATGTATTTATTTCTGTTGTGGTCGCAGGTTGAATCTCGGATGTATTCTCTTCTCGTCACTTGTTTTTCATTCGACGTGTTTGTATTTGGTGCAGTAAACTTTTCTTTTAGTTTGGTATTGTGTATGTTGCTTTGCCGTTGAATTGCGCGGTTGTTTTTTTACGTTCAATTAACGCATTACGTTATCATTCGCAATCAACCAGCGTTGATTTTTTCGCTTGGATTTCAATAATGCTTTGTAATATTTGTGCAATATTTCTTTCATTGTATCCTAAATTCTGCTTCACCGAAAACGTGATCAATGAGCTGCTTTATTAATGTTCTTTAGAATATCCATATTATACCGAGTAGACCTCGGCTTGCGGTATTTAAGTATTTCTTGTTCTTTTATAGAAATTACTGTTCTAACCAACCCGTACGTAGTCAAGTACTCTGCGCCTCTCGTGACCGGTAATTCTTACTACATTATTGATTTAGCGACGTACAATTACAAAGTCAATCGTACGGCCGAGGTTTTAATGTGGGGTGCACCTTGTGAATTGTTTCCAAATGACGTATTTGTTATAACTAGACCAAGGCTTTCACAAGTTTCAAGCAGAAGATTACCGTTGCTGTTTATTTAAGCGAACGTTCCCCCAAACTTGATTATCATTTCATATACGAGCAGTCGACAACAACGAACATCCACTCTTTATGCGATAAGTTGCTAACAAGCGCGTATAATTATGCGTTTTTTTAGATTTCTTTAGTATTCATCACAAGTACGTATACGCTGATAACGTGTATTATTTGTTAAGTTGCAGCGTTAATTTCATTAACCTTGATCCACAATTTTCTGGTTTGCATAGAACAAGATCGGCAAGACGTTTCATCGGTACGCTAACACTGAGTTTGCGTTTTTATCCCGGTAGATAACTACGTCACAACAATATGTAAAATTGTTCCCAAATGTTTTCATCACTAAGGAACCTCTAGTCTCGCTTAATTCTGCCATGTCAGCATCGTTCTTATTTAGTTTTTTTTCCCCAAAAGAGCTGGTTTATATTTCATGATCCTAGTTTTAGTTAGAATTTATTGTTCCTCTTGTTCTTACCGCAAGTATGTGGGTTTACGCCAAGCATAATGACTAAGGTCGTTTGTTGGAAAGGATGTTTGAAGCATCTTTTCTAGCTCCCTCCGAATTTACGCGTACAATCGAGATCTTACATAAGTCTGCTTAGTCGAATATTTCACTGCCGCAGCCCACAAGGTTTGCTATCATTTTGACAAGAAGAAGAGAAGAAAAAATAATACGCGCTCGTAACAGCTCCTATATGTTCAGACTTACAAGTAATCCGATGGCGCGATTAAACTAAGACAACCGGGCTTGTCTTAACTGTTACGTACGAGCAGATAAAATGTGAAAAAATTGAATGAGACCATCGTAAAAGGTTAAAAGGAGGAAAACGCCAGTTATTTCGGATGGCATCTTAGCTAATTGATTAAAATACTGGACCACAAGGCGGTGATTTCCTACTCCGGAAGCATGGATGAAATATTTATGATAGTCACAAATAAGGTGAGAAATCAATGGGTTTATGATATAAAATAAATAAATATAAATATATAATAGACATTTTGTTTTTTTTCATATATTTATGTACTTCAGATATTTTCGCATTTTTCTTCTCGTCTCTTCAATGTAACTGTTAAAAAGTAACGGAGAAAGGTTGCTGCAGCCTCGACGTACTCCTTTGCCTATATTCGCATTTTGTTCACCTATAATTACTGATCGCTTTCTATAGATTTAAAACAGCAGTCGTAGATGTATGTAATCTATACTTTGTTTCTTCAATAACTTAAATAATATATTCCAATGTACATAGTCGAAAGTTTTCTCTATATCTACAAAATCTATATAAACATTTTTTCCTACTTCTTCAAGTATCAAACGTAAGGAAAGTGTAGTTTCTCTGCGCTTTTGTTTCTTCGACAACAACATTTTAGGTTGTTTTCAATTATATTATTTTCGCCGAGATTTTATATAATTGCCGGGAGTCATTTTTTGCTCGCTAGTCCGCTACCCAATCCTTAATAATAATAAAGTTGTTGAAATACGTTAGTAGAACTAAAACTCGATTTTCTAATTATTACGTTTGATAATAAATAATAATATCATATTCGTTAGTAGTATTAACAGATCTCCGGAAGTTTTTTACCGATTGCTTTGAAATTTTAACACGTTTTACTCGTATTCCCATCGGCTTTTGTATAAGTAAAAATAATTTTTAAATTAATAAATAATTAATCCGAAAAAGAACAATCTGTAAGCTATAACAACGCCATCTGTTGGATCTAAAAGCAACTCGACAGCAATTACTACTTAGACTTACACAATATTGTTGAACTGATTTTTTTTACGTAATTACTTCTATTTTTATTCATACACGTTTATAAATATTTATTTCATAATGATATATCTTTATTAAGTTTCATTTTCATTATATACATTTTAATGTTATTTAATTATTTCGTAACATTATGTTCTAAATGAGCTTACAGCGTTCCTTAAGTAAAGCGTTTCTTTTATTTTTCGGTGTCAATAAAATTGTATGCGGATTGATTTTAATTCGTCATCATCAGGTGTCTACATAGACGACTACTTACCTATACATATTTCGTTGTACAGGGTAAGTAGCGTACAAGGCATTCATAATATGGCGTTATACTGATTGTGCTCGCTTTGTTGTCACGACACAATGCGGCCCAGTGTATTTTTGTATTATTACTAGTAGCGCGCATATGGCGTTATGCGTGGTGGTTTGTTTACCTTCCACGCGATTAGGATTATTTGTATTTTTTAAAATTTTTTGATGATAATTCGGTACCTTCCGTATGGAAGTCTAGTCAGGCTATCCGGGCTACTGATTTTAATTAGAATTAAAATCAGGCGGCGAATTTAAAATTTCAAAAGTTATTTGTTTGAGTCGGCTACTAAAATATTTCGTTTCAATAATTTGAAATTCAGCAGTGTTAACTCATCCGAAATAATGTTCGCTTTTTATTTATTTTTTTTACATTTTTTTTTTTTTTTTTGGTTCGAGATGTAGGGTTAGAAGGAAAATAGAAAGGATAAGCTGAGATGAACAAGTACTGCAACAAAATTGAAGACTTGGTGGTCACATATACTTCGGCATAAATATCCGAGGAAAAAGGAACCAGAAACACATTTAGAACAACGACCTTGTTGATATCGGGTTAAAGAAGTAAGTTTTTGAATTAAAAAGAACCGCGCAAGAGGGGGAAAGATGGAAGCTTACTATCACGGTAATGGTCTAATCATAGGACTGTAGAAATGGCGATGATAATAATCATGATTTTTATGTTTTTGTACAGATTACTTTACGTCTGAAAAAATACAAACCATACAAGCGCGAGTGTGGCGAAATAGAAATATTAGAAAAACGCGTTATGGCATTTATTGCGAGCTACAGCAACGGGGTGTTTTCGAATTAGGAAACGAATAATTAGTAATTGGTAATCGATAATCGAGACATCCGGAACTCCTCGCAAATAAAGTGACAACGTGGACACCAGACGGAACCCTTAAAATAGGCAGACCACTGACACATCGAGTTGCTGATGTAAATAAAGTTCGAGAAAATAAATCGACCGACAGGGAAAAATGTACTGAACTCCCATATCCATAGCCTAAGAGAAGATAAATCGGTAATCGCCGGTGATTAGTAACGAGATTAAAAAAACAAAAACAAAATACAAAAAATAAAACCAATACGGAATTCCAAAATGATTTTGTAACTGTCAAGGTCAGGCGCGTCCCTTATGACCGGTTCCCCTTTTCGTAAATACTTTCTAGTCGCGTCGTGGTAAGTAGAAAATGACGATAGCGCGCGATAAATGAAACCGGCCGATTCCGAACGAAAAAAGGGACGTTTCAACGAAACGATGTTATCGTCGACGGACTCGAGACCGGACTTTATGCTCTACCTTTCGATAGTACTGACCAGTCGGATTACGACGCGGGGAAGAGTATAGAAGCGGTCGCGACCATACGTACTTATGTATGTCTGTACATGCGGACGACGTCCGTGTCAGAATCGAAGGTGGTTGGTTGGTGAGATATCATTTTCAAACTGGAGAAGTAGACAACACGGCAGACGTAGTGTGAACAGTTTGAGAACACGCGACCGATCACGTCCGGAAGCAAATTAATTTCATTATTTTTTTCTTTTTCACTCACTCGAAATTGATAATTTTTAATTTATTATATTCGGTTTATGCGATATCGAGAGATAAGTTTTATTTTTCGTCTATAAAAAAATATCGTAATTATTTCATCGTCTCACGATAATTTTATTTTATTCTCCGTCCGTCCGTTCGATCGATCAATCAACATAGTCTGTCGTATTACTCGAATATGTCGTCCGTACATCGTTATTCGGATTATAACGCGATTTACGGTTACGCACGTCCGGCGTTATTGTTAGCCTCTTTTCATCACGAACATTAATTTAATCAGTTCAATCGATATTCTATCCTAAGAAGCTGAAACAGAATTTCCGCCAGCAGGTAACATTATAAGCAGCTATAATTGTTCAGTTTTTTTACCACTAATTTTATGTATATATATCTATAAAATTAATAAACACGCAATACATATATAACATACCAGGTTGTCATAGGTTATGTAAAATTAGCATTCGCTCGAGTTATAGTTTTGAACTTTAAAATGTATAACAACTATATTTTATATGTGCACGTGTACATATAAACATATTTTACTATTCCATCTAAAGCTTGTTTACAATAACATTAATATATATATACATATATATTCACGAAAAAGTGGACTTCACAAAGTCAAAATATGCTCATTTTCGATAGGGCTCACATTTGATAAATCTAACACTAAGTTAGCATTCGCTATGAAAGAGATCTTGGGCAGAATTTATATATTACTTATAATTATTTACGACTTCAACTAGCATTTGTGTACAGTTACAACATATGCTGTATATATACTGTATTCTTCCTATCCACAATATTCAGAATTGAATCAGAAATTATATATATATATATACACTTACATGCGTATATGAACAAGAAAAAAGTAGTTGAAATCATTAAATTTTTATATATATAAAAAGTCCACAAAGCTTTTCGATTAAATATATATATATATATATATATATATATATATATATATATATATATATATATATGTATAAATTAAATTTGAATTATTGCATTGTTGGTATTGTTTGTATTATATAATTCAATGTTGATTCTTTTTCTTTTATCAAGCTGAAAATGTTCGTCTCATTCTTTCCAATACGATGATAATTCGTTTGCACTTCGTGTAAATCGCTTAAATTTTATCAATACATACTACAAATTTTAATATGGCAATTCGTAATTAATTTTCCGAAGAAAACGGCGAAATAATTAGAATGACGATAATTTGTCCCGAGCTAATAAAGAAATAAAAAATTATATAGGTGATAAAAAACGTCGTAATATCTTTAATGCAGTTAAACCAATAGGGGTGTTTTTACAATTGATTGAACTTAAACAATAATAAAATAATTGTGGTAAAATTTGCAAATGTTAATCAATTTGTATATCAGTAATATTGAGTAAAACGGATGGACTAAATATTAAATACACACACACACTCATATATATATATATATATACATATACATATAATTAATTTTAGCTTCAGTAATAAAAATAATAATTTCAATAACGTTGATAGCCGTATATATATATATATATATATATCTCGCATCACCATGTTTCGTAATATCTTTAATGTAGTTAAACCAATAGGGGTGTTTTTACAATTGATTGAACTTAAACAATAATAAAATAATTGTGGTAAAATTTGCAAATGTTAATCAATTTGTATAAGATCAGTAATATTGAGTAAAACGGATGGACTAATATTAAATACACGCACACACCCATATATATATACATATAAATATAATTAATTTTAGCTTCAGTAATAAAAATAATAATTTCAATAACGTTGATAGCCGTATATATATATATATATATATATATATATATATATATATATATATATATATATATATATATATATGTATATATATATCTCGCATCACCATGTTTTACTAAGAACCTTGCTATTGTCTTGTAGCTGGCCAACCATATTCTTCCATTCCTTCCTGTTGCCTGCTATGTTCTTAATCTCTATACACATCATGTGCATTCTTCTTTTTACGTGATTCATCCATGTTGTCTGATGCCTTCTCTTTTTCTCTTTCCATCCAATTTTCCAATTTTGAGTGTTATGAAGAATTAATACGTGTAAAAGTTAATTTATTTAGCTAGTAATTGCTTTTAACGTTTCGTTAATATTAATTTTTGATTTCCTTAACTTTTTCTAAAATAATGTAAATTCGAAGTTCAAGACAAATTCAAAGGAGAAAACACTGAAATAAATCATTTGCATATTCTGTGCATGTACATTAATTTATCGAAATTGAAATTTCGTTTTGCATTCCTATTTCATTTCATATATATGTATACATATAATCGTTTATTCTTCGAATTCTGTGATTTTTTTAACGTTGTGAAACAGTTTGAAATGTTATAAGTATATCAACTATATATTTGTTATAATTTAAAAGCTTTTATAACTGATAATTATAAGTTTTATCACTTCGATAAATTGAGGGATAATGTTCAGTTGCATAGCGGTTTATTTTTTTGTTCTTACACGCGAATTCAGGATTATTGCAAAACGCGCAGAACATAACGTTCTTTAATTATTGGATTTATCAATTATATAATTTTTTGATTTACGTGGTAATTGTATGTTCAAGTTTTAGAAATTTATTACTTTGATGAATAACAAATTTTACTAATTTTCCCTATGTGTAAATGAGGAGGGGCTTTTTTCAATAGTAAGCATGTTTATGGCTCGAATGATATCCTTCCCACGGCTTTCCAACGATTAGACAAATAGCGTTGGGTACTTAAACTTAATTATTATAAAGAGATCGCACCGTATGATTCGGATGGTTCTCTAGTCGGAGGCCGTATTTTTTTCAGCTATCGCTATTTCTTCTCATTTATGGTTTTTCATCTTGAGATCTTCATGATGTTAAAATTGCTTATATACGAAGCGGCGTCGACAACAGTCCAACATCCGAAGTATTTAACTTATATTGCTAATTATTTTTTTCACAAAAATTTATTTCAAGACTTGATTATATAATAACGGATACTTCCGATCTGTTGCCTAGTTATCGAAATATTTGTTTCCTTTTAATATTCAATTCATCCCGCTTTTTTATTATACGTTTCTTCCTTGTTAGCTTGTAGAAATTTATATCGAGGTATTTTTTACATCCTTTTTGTGTGCAATTATAAGGTGATTCGTAATTATTTGGCCCGTTGACAGATTTCTTTTGTTTGTAAAAATTACTCTAGCCGATTAGTCTTCGTTAATCCTTATTTTTTAAACCGATTTCGTTCACCGATACTTGCAAGTTTTTATATACATCTACAGCCGGACTCGTCTGAATACCGAATTGCTGCGTTATCGGCGGATGTTACTATTTCGACATTTATCGGGATAAGAATATCCGCTATATAGATCAACTAGTGTGAAACAAGATCTATGTTATAAAATTAATATTTAGATTATATATATTTTTTTTTATTTACGTATACATATTTATATTTATATTTATATTTATATAATAACAAAAAAATTGTAACGAGCTGGAGATTTTATACTATTAGCTTCTCAATGTTTTCCCGTCCTATAATCTAAATAATAATAATCACGGTTTCGTTTTCTTTTGGTCAATTTTCTCCCGTTTACATCAACCACTTGCACAAATTTACCTGTATTCTTCGTCTATTCCACTTCGCTGAACCAATTTTTGTAATTTGTCTAATCGATCAAATGTAACGCAGTGTAAAAAGGTGTGATCCGGGGAATATACATGTTCATTGCGGCGAATACGCGTATCATTGTTTACAATTTTTAATTTTTCCAGGTATGTTTTGAAATTGTTAAGGATTGTGTTAAAAAGAAGTTGCGCTTTAATTCTTTATTCGGAAGTCTGTTACTTATTGTTTAAAATTAAATTGAATGCGCTCCTTCCCTTTCGATCGTTAGTATATAAGTCATTTATTAACGTATTTTAAGTGTATTTCCTTAATTTTTTTTTTTTTTGTTTATTAAATCTTTATTAAACTTCATATTTTTAGCATCCTTCATTTCATTACTTATTTACGAATTAATAAAGCAAATATGAATAAAAATTAATCATTACGATGATCGATTAGCCTTGTAGGATATTACATTTCCGTTCGTATTTGTCGGTTTCCAGCGTCTGTAATCACTTCTTCGAGGTTCTCACAAATTTAGTTCTTCGGTAGATTTGTCGTTATCAATTCCGGTCGTCTTGGTAGACCTTGTATCGCCAGCGTGAAAATGTCATCTCGTGTATTTCGTTTTTAATATCGTCCACTATATTTTCCGGATTTTCTCCTATTAATACCCCTACTGATTGGTTATGTAATCTTTCCACGATATTCTTAACAATCTTCGATAGCACCGAATCTCGAATGCGGATAATTAATCATACGTAGCATCTCGTAGGTTCGTGTTTTGTACTCTTACGTTATTGAAGGTATTTTTGTGCCATATACATTCACGTCCTTATTTCTTTTTGTAATCTCGATCATCGTTTATGAATTGATTTACGTTTTTTCAATTTCTCGCGTTCCTCTATAGCTTTCTCATCGGCAGTCTTCGTCAATTATCACTTTCGTTTTATCTACATCGAATTTAATTTCAAATTTTAACCGGACCTTGCCTATTCGGTCGATCATCTTCTGCATTTTCATATCCGTGTCAGTGATTATCGCCATGTTGTCCGCATAATTGATTTCATTTATATAAATTAAACTTCGATAAAAACCGAGCCTATCATTAACGTTCAAACTATACATCGTAATTAACGTACCTTTAAATGATCGGTGTCGTATATTTTAAATATAGTTTTAACATATTAATCGATAAAGTATTAATAATAAGAATAATCAAATGAAATCAAATATTATTGGTATTAATGTAGTACACAAACCGGTTCGTAGATAGATATAACCTACGTAAATTAATACCGGTTAAATATCGATTTAAATTTTAAAAAAATAAATAATTTAATTTTCTTAATTTCTTAGCCGCATAATTACAATTTACCGACCGTGTTCATTTATTATGCGTGATAATACCGAGATTAATACGATAAGGTTGAAAACTATAAACTATTTAGTTTTATTAGTATTTAAAATTAATTTATTATTATTGATTTCGAAATATAATAATAATAATAATAATAATAATCATAATAATAAAACCTATTATGCTCCGAATTGTAGGTCGATAAATGTAAAACCACGCTATATAGTACGTCTGATCTATTTACGTGATACGAATATTAATTAACGTGTGAACTCGGACTCTTCTCTATATACGTTTATTATTCGCATACTTGTAAAAACCAGTTGTAAATGACTATTGTGAAACTATCACGTATTATCGTTGAAAACAATTTCATCCAAATAGTATGCCGATATAAAAAAAGTAATTGAATAAACAATTTTCGAACACAGATTTTTTTTCTCTTTTAATTCTACAGTCACCGGTACTGTCTGCGTTTTCCGGAATTTAACTTCTTTCGAGACGATTATTCCGCTAGTCTGTTAGTTAATAATTTCTACGACCTTAAAATTGCCATCCGCGAAATTTACTTCCCCCGTTGTAAATTATTAAAGCGAATTGCGAGATAGGATTTTGAAGAATGTATAAAAACTACCGGTATTAAAATCGTTACATTCATCGACGATATAGCTACGATGAAATAAACTAAATTTTCATACCATAAGCTCCTTGTATCTCTCGTTTGGGTTCCAGCTCATGAGGATATAAATGAAGTAAGCGATCGGACGTCTAAACATGAGGCATTCCGATGTTTCCTCTTTCTGTTTAGTAGCATCCGCTGGTACAGACATTCTTCATTGATGAACGTGTCTACGTTCTGTGAAAGACTACTTAACTTTTATAAATCTATCCAACCTAATTTCTCCACCACATCCATTCTCGCACCTTGTGACTCGTATAGCGGACGTAGAGATGACTTTATTAATAAAATTTTACACGTAAATATATTCCCCTTCTCAGTTGCCTACTTATTGGTCCTAAATAACAACGATATCCTCAAAATTAAAAACCGATGAACCGGATTCATTGTTTACTGCTACTTTTATTATTACGTTTTCTTTATTTATTAAATTTTACAATCTGTCGGCGCAGCAACAGTCGTCGTCGTACTCATAACGCTTTATATTTTCCCCACCCAAAAATCAATCAGCTTCATCGGTTCGTCGGTTAGCTGTGGACAAGCGGTCAATTTTTATTTAACTTCCTGACATTTGGATCTTGAATCGGTATCTAGTCCCCATTTTTTTATATTTTCTTTTGTATACGGCTGCATCTTGTTCGTAATCTATTTAGTTTCCAGTTGATTGTGTTGTGCGGCAATATGCCCTCGTTACCAACCACGTCCAGTTGTTGCCATAGTTCTGCGGTGTTTTACCGGATCGTGTAAAAATGGTGAAGTTCCAGAAGTCTTTTCTAGATTTAAGGAGCAAGGTAGAAACCTCCACGTGGCGCCCTTGGACGGCGACGGAAATATGAATTAAAAAAAAATTCGTAGATTCAAACTATCGTTGACAAATCCTGCCACTACCATAACGCTTGGTGCAACAGTCTACGCCCAGTACTGCGCAGTGCGATATATATGAAAAACAATTTTTGTACACGCACGAGAAAATAGAAAAAATATATGAAATTAAAAGTGTACGTACTTAACAAACAACGTGTACAATAAAATTATTACTACCTATATGCACATAAAAAATTTATATAATACGCACATATATATAATGTCAGTCCTTTGTCTTTACGAAGGAACGTGGTGATTTTCCAACATTCTTTATTATTAGCCATTTGTCATACTATATCCTATTCGCGCCTTAACTTGATCTAATCCAACATACTGAGCATCTTCCTTGTACCCATTTACCACCTTCTATTATTTTTCGTTACAGCGAATCGATATTTCTCGCTAAAACCATGTTTCTATTAATTCCGGTCAAAAGGTTGGTATTTATTTTTAATTCCTCGATAACGGAGTTAGGTACACGAACAGATATGTTTTCATCCGGTAGGTATTTATACGTTCGGAGTCATCTTTTGTTTTTATGATCCATGTTCCTAATACGTATATTGTGACGGCAAGAATGACTGCAATGATCAATGTTAATTTTGTTGTTTTTGTTATGCGGTTATTTTTCCAGATTTCATTCAGTGAGCACGGACAAATTAATATACAAATACGCTCCAACATACACGCGAGCGTAAATATTATTATTGAGAGCGCACTCGATAAATGCGCGTATTTTAGATCGTCAACAATTTTTAAAAATTCCTCTCAATGGTCGTGAAAAACTTTTAGATAATGAACGTTGAGTTTTCAGGAAACTGCACTGCTAGTGTACGATTTGAACGGACATAGGAAGTGAAAAGCTTGACATCAATTTAATAGGTGGAGGAGGAGAAGGAGAGCGGACACAGTCTAGATGGATCAAAATTGCGTCGTAAGTGAAGCTCCCGTTTTCCGCTTTGGTAAACTGTTCGTATGCAACTTTCTGAAGAATTTTTTCATAATGAAAATGTGCATTACTAGATCTAATAAAATTAATAATGTAAATGCTTTAATTTTTTTTTTGAATCAGTCAACAAAATTCCAAATGCGAACGTACTGTAGTAGTACATAGAATTACTTTCATCTCTCTTTATACTTATAACACACACACACACATATATATATACTCATGTGTTGTGCATATAATTTTTAATACCTAACGGCCGATCTAAATAAGTAGTAATTATATCAAAGCGACATATATAGACAACAGTACAGAATGATAAAATGACTGAACCACAGAGTAATTATTGGTGTCCAAAAATTGACAAATATTAAGATGCGAAAAAATGCGACTGTGTATACAACATATAAGACACAGATTAAACTGCATGATCGATTTCTTCCGCTGTTGACGAGTTTGTGAAAAAGAAACTATAGACGAGTAGAATTTAACAAGTTTAATTTCTTACGAATGTATTAATATCCCAGACACTGAAAGGTAAATGTGTACAAATCACAAGAATGTGTGTGCATTCAACTTATCATTTCCACTTAGGAGGTTAATAATTCAAATTCTAATATAATCTCTAAATGAGACGATTCGATTAAAACAAATCAGTCTACTTTGGGAAACACAAACACACACGTAATACAGTTTAAATAGAAACTTCCAATTTTTATTGTCAGGCTACTTTAATAAGCCATCCCAGCGAAGTCCGGTCAAATTTATTAAAATATTAACCTACAGACAGTTGACAGTTCCCATATATATATATATATATATATATATATATATATATAATAGATATGTCTGTGTGTGTCTGGGTGTTATAGTTTTATAAGTTTACTATTTATGTCAGCGATGTACGATAATTACAGAATTTTTAAAACGAAGACACGTGTAAGAGTAAACTGATTTAAGAAGAATTATTTGTGTAAAATATCTTTGTCTAATATTATATTTAGTGATCACAATAATAATAGTTCTTCTGACTAAGACTATGTTTTTTCTAATATTTAATAATTTTACTGAGAAGGCAATAATTTTTTTTAAAAAACATCAATTTTACTAATTAATTTATTCTCTTTCCCCACGTATGATGTAAAATTGTTAGATTTATAAACTATACAAAAGGAAAATTATAATGGTTACAGAAAGCAAATTTCAGCCATATTGCTGTTATTAGCAAGAAGGCCGCGTGAATTTTATTATTATAGAGGTATTAATGTAAAGAATGGTTTCAGAAATGTCGCGAAATGTAGAACAATTGAAAATACGATACCGCAATACAACAAATTAGTTTACATGAAATATAGGGTGACCCAGAGAAGACGAACGGTTTTGTTTTTTGAATAGCGCAGTTGGTAACACTGCTACAATGCAAACCGCGCACTCCACGTTTAGTCTCGAAAGAGTCGTTTTTATCTAATTTCAGTAATCATGGTATCCTATAACAGGAAGAAGGGCTCGTTTTGCGCGGAACGTTATTTTCAGCGTGAATCGATCACGACCGTGCGAAGACAGTTTCGAAAAGAATTCAAAGTTACGCGATTTTTTTGTGCGGATACCTTAAGAAACACGTTTACGAAACACGTTCACGTGATTTTGAAGACCCCGAAAAGTAGGATTTCTGAAGAAATTTCAAAAATTCAGCGAAGACTGAATGAATGTATTGTTGCAAATGGCGGTTATCTGAATGATATTGCGTTCCACAAATGACTAATCTTACGTTTTCATATTTTCAAATAAAATTCCATTCAAAAATTTTGCTCGAGTAATTTTTGAAAAAACAACAAAACTTTCCGCGTTTTCTGTGTTACCCTATAATATATATTCCGTTTCATTCAATTCGCAGATGGTATTATTGTTTTCGATAAAAATATATCGATACGTTTATGTATTTCTAAATCTATGGGGAAAATTACTGCTATTACTATCGACCCTCGATAACTAATAGTTTCATATGTTTTAAAATCATTTTAATTAACAATATTCTCAGAAAAGATCTTATCACCCTATAGATAAGATTGAAACTTTTCGGTCAACACTGGCCAGTTATAAAAATTGAATTTCATTTGTTTTATTTTCAATGTTAAATAAATTATTTATCAGGAACTTTCGCCAATAGTATGTCTCTTTATCACTTGTTGATATTTTATATATATATATATATATATATATATATATATATATATATATATATATATATATATATACTGTGTGTTTTCTCTCCCTCATTCTTCACATCTCTTGTAAATGCGTAAACTTGTTGGTTATATTAATGTTTATTGCCCTTCCACATTGTTTTTAACACTTTCCAGCAGTCGGTCTAGATACGTAAGAGGAATAAATATTGCCGCAATGAAAATACAAATTCTAGTATCACTATACCGGAAATAGAGAGAAACCAGCAGTCTATGATAATAATAATAATAATAATGATCATGCGACTTAGGAAAACTAGAAAACGTAAGTAGCCGGACGTTACATCTAAATAATATCCGCAACGTGCCATCTTCATATGAAACTTAGAGCAGCTAGTTTTCTCTATAAGTCATTTCGATATCGTTCTCCGAACATATCTCTGTCTTTTTCGCTCTCTTTTCATGACGTTCGCTACATCTTCTCATCTTCTTTTAATACTTTCGCGTCGTTTGAAAAATCCATACGTAAATCTCTTAATATCGAGATATGCTCTCAAAACATAGTCGGCTTCAGTAAAAAACAAAAACAAAAATATAAAAAAATAAAAACAGAATTAGAGGACGAAAAATAGCGGTTGTTGTAAGTAGTACAAAATTTCACCTACCTTAGAATAAATGGGAAAAGAGGAATTTGATTAAATACTATTAAAACCTGAGGTAGCTGCTTATCCATATAGGTCATTGAACATATATATATGTGTGTATGAGTGCACACATACGTATAAACAAATAATGTTTGCGATTAGTTGTACACACCTTAATTATGAGAAAGTATGTCGTTGCAGAAGTTAATTCCAGTCACGTAAATAGTATTACAGTCTTACCTGTCGAAGACCAAAACAGTTAATACCAATTAAAAATAAGAATGATCATCTTACGGTTAATGAACACATGTTTTAATAACTATATATATATATGTATATACATATAGTAAAGTCCGTATTTATTTGAATGCGTCTAAGTACTTAAAGTAGTTTATTTGTAAAATTATTAATTAAACCTAACATTGAGCAAAGGCCTCTTCTTAAATATTATTTATTGAAAGATATGTAATAAATATATATACATATTCCATCTTGTTCCAAGTGTCGTTCCGCCTCTTGCTTTAGGTATTTAATCTGTGTTTCCGCTTAGTTAATAATACTCCAAACGTCCGATTTTATACGTGTCATATTCAAAATTATGTCCATTTCATTTTATATTAAATCATCCGTTTTCAACCGAGTTTTCAATCTGTCATTAATTTTTTATCTAACTTAGTTACCACGAAAATTAGCTGTTTCTTTATTTTACCATGCACGACCAAGTTGAAGTATATAATCACTGACACGATATACGTATTAAATAGTCGTACTTTTAACAATGGGTCAATTTACAAATTAAAAATTTCTTCAAAACCTAATGTTCTTATCAATCTTAATGCTAATTTATTTCTTCAATTGTTCTGTTTCAATAATTGTCTCGAATAAATAATATTTGTACCGTTAATCTTTACCCTGTACAGATCCTGTGGTAAAGGGATGTAACGCAACGTTAATAAAACTGGAGATAGCCGTTGTCTGATACTTCTTCTTATTGGAAAATTTTCTCCATATTTATCTAAAACTATTCTCCCTTGTGTATTATTATAAAAAAATTTATTAAACATATAGTATATTTTAATTATATCTCCCAGAGATGTGTAGATAATGATCACTTACCGAGTAACATGTCATATATATATATATATATACATATGTTATACATATCTTCTTGTATATTCTCTGTAGGTATTGAGTGACATTATGTGACATTTACACAAAATCGTATGGACCACCTTCTTCCTCCTCACGGCATCCTGCTTTTCTCCTAGCTATAACTAATGTTAGTTCAGATTTTTGTTTTATTCCTTTGATCCATCGAAAAGGATACTTTCTATATCTTACAGGTATTCCTCGCAGGGTAGTATGTACGAGTGAGTTTGTTTATCTAAACATTTTACTGCACTCCTGTTAATTCTCGTTAGATCATCTAAAACATGCACGCAATTTGTTCGGTGTACTGTTCAAGGTATCCTAAGCGCACTCCCAATAAACTCACATTTCAAACGCGTCAATTGGCCTGGCATCTATACATCTATTGCTCCGACTTGTACATCGCTATTGGAAAAATTAAGCTGTGAACTTTTTTTTTTTTTTATTAAATGCAAAATTTTTCCACGTGTCGCATATCTTGTCAGTGTCAGTTGTTTCTTCATGTCTTCTTCGCAACATTAGTTATTTACGATGAGGGATCCTAAGTTATTTGTTCACCACTTTATAGCCGCCAATGTTATCATCATTTAATTTAGAATTTCTTATGCGATTTATAATAGTAAAAGTAATTTTCTCTGCATTAATGCGTAAGCCGGCCAACATTTTTGAACTTTAACACCAAATGTGGTAGTTATTAAAAGTAGGATGCCGTCCGCATATATAGAGTGGCTGATTTTACGGCTACTGATTGAACCGACCGTTGGAATCTGTCTGACACTTTATCGGAAGTTTATTGGAGTTCGTTTCGTCTATTCTAATTTTTTCAACGATATTTTCAGAAAGTCCTTTCAGCAGACGGAGTGGAACTGATTTTTTCGTTCACAGTTTCACGCACTATAGCGAATTAAACGCTTTTGCCTATTCAACGAAACGTGAATTTCAGTCTTTTTCAATTATTATCTTACATGAAATAGAAGATTATTAGTACTTCTCCCGAGAATAAAACCGGTTTGCAGTAAAATTTGGAAAGAAATAAAATTATACAAAGCCGCTGAATTGAACCAGCAAAAAACCTTCCAATAGGTGCAGATCTAGATTTGGTAGTATCGATCGCGCCCAATGACACCCGATGGTACAGTTGGGCGCTAATGATGATATATCGTTTTGAAATTAAGGCGAACTTTATTTTTAAACTGCCCTAATGCTCTAGTTCCCATTTCGGCAAACTATATACTACTCAATCGTACAATCGCTATCGAATTATATTTAGATCTATACGTATACATATGTATATATATATATATATATATATATATATATATATTGCCTTCAGCTTTAATAATTATAATACGCGTCTGGTTGTCTGTTCCACATATATCGAACATATAGACGTGCATGTGTACGTTTTGTTATTGCATTCTTCTATAATCTTAATTATCATAATCATCGATCGCTGACGGACACGATCATTTGAAAGAGTGAAAAGCGGTTCTATTCTAATAAGACCGACAGGACGATCAGATAGTTTTACGATAACGCGTCTGTTTACTAATAATTATAAAACAAAGCTTTCAGAAATGAGATATAAATATGATTTGTTCTTATTAAATTAAACGTTAGCACTTTCAATCACGATGTCCGCTATATGGTACGCTATGAAATTCGAATGCAGAAAAAACTATTTATTTTCAACTCGGCGTGAAATGTCCCGATTTTAAAAATATTTATAAAAATACATTGACAATTATCGATAGTTAATCTAATAAGCAACGTTGTATAATAAATAAAATTTATAATTTTGTGTCGTCCGAATCTGATAATGTGCGATCTTCTTCTTCATCGTGTTCGTTACGAAAATGTAATCCAATTTGTCCACACCAATACTACGTTTAGAGCATCGTCATTTACCGAAATCGGTCCCATTTCAACTTGCCGGACATATGTGGCATTTTCGAAAATTGGTCTGTACTGCACCGTATTATCGTCGTTAGAGTACTCCTATGTTCGAAACGTGTCCTACGTTAGTTCTTATTCTATTCAAGGTTTTCTACATCTCCCACGTGAGGTCTGCTAGTTTTTCCTGTGGACATTCATTAGTGTTACTCATTATTATCTTCCATTTGTACAGTCTTCTTCTGTTAGCGTTCTCTGTTATTTTTTTGTACATTTCAGAAAGCTTTTTCAAGATTTAATAGGCTTTTGTCCGTAAATGGGGTGTTTTTTCATCCATTCGCCTATTTCTTTCCATATTCGACGCAATTTACCGTTGTATGTTTGGTGGAGATATTTGCTAACTGATATATATTCTTTTCTTTATAACATATTTCCACGCTGAACGTGCATTTTCGCTAAAGTGTAATACCGAAGAAGATACCCGCATAGTTTCTCGTTTTGCAACTTGCTTAATACAGCGTTTCTGAAACTTATCTTCTGTTTGACATTTGTAAAGTGTTGTTTCCAGGTCCTATAACTCCAAGATACCTAGGTGTAGCCACATTTTCTAGTCTTTCTGCTTCCCATCGAATATTTAGGGTTCTTAATTATCTGTTTCGGAGATGCAACGGGATAAGAAAAGCTTTTGCGTCAGATTTGAAGAAATGAGAGTATCCGGAACATCTATTTAAATTTTTGACGAAATTTACGTACGATAATAATAAAATGACGGAATATTAAAGCTGAACCAGGTTTCCCCGACAAGGAGATATCTTGTTAGGCGGAGTATATGGTGAGGCGTGATGTTTGAACGGAATAATGGTATTTCCATTGGTGGCAAAACGGTCTTGTAATTAGTGATATGCAGACGATACTACTTGTACCAAATAAATTTACGTAATGTATCGTTCGATATTTGCATTTTATCCTTGATCAGTGTAAAAAGATTAACGTCAGATTTATATTTAGTGTGCATTCTGTTGCAATTAGAAATATATTGTTTACAGGATACATTTATACGGAATCTTAGGTTATTTTTAGAGTTTGAAAAGTTTGAAATGTAGTAATTTAAAAATATAATAATAATAAACAACCCGAGTACAAGTCATTACATTTTTTTTCTCTTTACGAAAAATCACAAAACTTTTCGGCTGTTAAGTCATTATCAAGTGAATATATACTCGTATTTTCTGTAACTGTACAAATTATCATAAATATACTTTATTTGTATTTGTATTTGTAAATATAAATTACAAAAATACATATGAATTTACATAAAAATATAAGATGTAAAAAATATCACTTAGATACAAAATTTACGAAAATTATCAAAGTGAAAAAACGGTGATGTAATTTCCGGACTGAGAATTATTATACACTTGCTCGTGGGTGATTTTAACGTTATTTTGAATAACTAAATCATTTACCTCGTCTATTTGTTTTTTCTCATATAAATGGAATTTAGTTCATTTTCTCTCCAATAGGATCGATTCATTTAATGAAAATTCTTTTAATTAGTAACCGAAATCGTAAAATATGTTTTTTCTAATGTTTATTATTTTATAAACTTATTCGAGAATTATTTATATTTTGCAGGATTTAATTTAGCGCGCTAGTTGTGCGATAGCCTAAAATTTCGCTTTGGTCGACCGGTTGGGGGAAGTAATGCTGTTACTACATGTAGTCCTAACTATTTTACTTCTTAACAGAACGGTAAGTTAAACATAATAATGAATATAATCGTAACGGACGTTGTTTATTTTTTGAAGAATGTGGAATCCAGTGATTTTACAAAAAAATGTTAAAATAACTAAAAGTTTATGAAAAATCACGAAGCTTTTCGGCTGTTAGGTCATTATCAAGTGAACATTTAAAAATATAAAAATGAAAAAAATATTAATTTAAGATTACAATTAACAAAAATCATCAAAATTAAGAACAGTATTCTGGACCGGATTAATGCATGAGCTCGACTAAGCTTTGGCCCAGGGTCCCACGAGTAATGGGGGAGTCCCCATTAACTACATGAAATATATATATATATATATATATATAAATAATCGACCCATGTAGTATTTGATTTTAATTAATTATAAATTTCTTAATAACTATTATTACTTTATTATTTAATTATTATTTCTTTAAATGCAGAAAATATTACAATCTAAATTGTACAATCAATTCTACTTTTTTTTTGCAAAGCAATATTTATATTTACATTCAATTTTACAGCAATATTTATATTTACATACAATTTTACATTGTACGAAAAAACATTCTTATTTAAAAACGTTAAAAAATCTACTCTTACAAGTGGCCCCCAACAATCACGGGCCCAGGGCCCCCCGAATGTTTAATCCGGTTCTGACAATATTAATAAAACAATCTGACAGTGAATCTATGTATAGAAACAAAAATTTATTTCCTTCAGTCCCTACGTTATTATGGTATAAATCAGTGGTGCGCAAACTATATTCATTCGCGACCGCTTATTTTGTGTAAAATTTTATCGCGACCCTTGGAAAGGCGGTAGACTTTTTGCTCTTTCTTCTTAATGTATATATTCATTTAAACATCGATGTAATAACAATTATAATGCTGAAGACTTCTCAAATATAGGAACTTGATAACGTACCGGGAATTAAATTTTCAACTTGCAAAATTCGCTATCCTGTCGTTAGTCATCTTAAGGTGGATTCACTGCACACGCGGATACGCACAGAAATTAGTATATAAATATATTCCTACGTAGAAGTTCCGTGTTAGTTCTGCCTTTGCCGCTACTGGTATTAAGTTTGGGGTCTAGGAATCAAAATGCTTTCCTCGTTTATAAGTTTCATAAAACCTTCTTAGAGTACTCGGAAGAAATTATACGTTTAAAATTTAAATTAAGTAAAGAACTTAATTCAAACGTTATCCCAATATCAATAATATTGAGTCTAGATCATGGTCAGCTGCTTTACTTATTTCTTAAGTCTTTTACTATTTATTGTTTTTATTTTTGACTTTCTTGTATATAATGGTCTAACTTTTACTAGTTAATGATTACACGTATATATATATATATATACATTATATATAATGGGCTTAGGATTTTTTCACCCAGATTGGTATAAAATTATTAAAACGGATATATTAACCATTGATGTTAGTTGATGCTTGATGCAATATAATTATAAATAGCTAAATATACATGAATGCGTTTAATAGTAAGTAAGACATATTTATAAAAATACATGATCTGCATCCGCTATTTTGTTGCCATCGGAAGGATGAGGTCAAAAAGGAGAATTTATAAGATTGCATTGGTATATGGACGATGGAAGACGATTTTTTCCAAATCGTAATCTACATAAAGTAGTAATAAAACATCGAAGTATGTTATTTGGTACTTTTATATTACTAAACCACGATTTTATGGGTATTCTGAGTCGATCTGTAATATGGAACTAGATAAGGATTGGACTAAATACTATTCCAATATTCTTTATGAGCGAATTTAATGGGACGCAAAAGATCTTTTAAAAGTGTATATGGAATTAGCACACCGCTATCCGAAGCGGACTTGGCTTCTGCATCAGCAACTGTATTGCCAAATATACCACAATGTCCAGGAATCCAGGAGAACCTAACGGAAATACCAGATTCTAATAGCGAGGAAACCAAAATTCGGATTTTATATAAATAAGGCGATGCACCGGGATTAAAAGAGATTTTAGAGCGGTTAAATAACTTTTCGAATCGGTAAGAATAAGAACCGATGAAGCTGGACAATGTTGATAAACGAATTTTAACGCTTGGTATATTGTCATAGCTGTAAAAATCGAAGAAAAACGTAATAGAACGAATTTCTGAATAATGTTTAAAGGAGGAACTACGAATGCAGCACCAATTTTATTATTTGACTTGGAACCATCTGTATAAATCGGAAGGAAACCCGTCCAGCGATTTTCCGGTAAATTATTAAAAATAGAAGCATTAAAACCAGGGGGGATATATAGATTTATGAAATGTTTCTAAGCTTATTTCTAATTTTATATTATTGATAGAAAAAGGATCGGAAAAATAAGTAGAGAGTGACAAAGGAATAATTAAGTTTTGATAATTGGAAAATCATTTAGAAGATTTACAGAGAATAGGAAGTTTATATGGTGAGAACTTCCATTTGGTTATAAATAAAGAAGTTATTAGTTGTGAAACTTTTTACAACAAACTGGTCTGCCAAGAGGCTTCTGCGGATGTGAAGAGGAGGGGTATTAGATTCCACCTTTAAAACAGCAATTGGAATAGTGAGAAGTGCTCCTAGGCAGTAACGAAGGCAATAATTTTGTAATTTATTTAGAAAATCCAATGAATTTGACGAAGCATTACCATAAAAGAAACTACCATATCCAAACACCGAACGGATAATAAAGTATTTATAAAGTAAAAAAGATCACACTTTGTTTTATAAAACCAGCGGATCTATTAAGTCATTGTTAACAAGTAGCTTTTAATTTTTCTTTTCTTTTACGTTATGTTATTTTCTTTTAATAACAGTTACTCCTTTATGTAAGTTTGTAAGTCACAACCTTATATTATTTATACTCTGATATCAGAGTTTATATCAAGATTTTATTCGAATTTAGTGTGATATTTTATAAATCACAAACTCGTTATATGCTTTCTCGGTGGAATAAGGGACTACGTGTATTTTTCATTCCATTTCCATTACATATTATGTTATTATAATGTAGTCATAGACCTCTATATTTACATGTATATTTTTCTCTTTTTTTTTTTTTCAACAGAGGGAGGTTTTTTTTTTAGTGGGTACACGCTGATTTCTTTGGAATCCAGCAGCACTTACTAAGTGCTATCAAAAATATATGTGTTAGCCCCTTTTGAAGATGTTTCCCCTCCCGCTTAAGAAAAAAAAAAAACGCGTACAAATTTATGCGTGTACATTTGATCGTTTATCAATCTGCACTATAAATAATTGACGCGCAAGTGTCGCTTCGATGTATTAAAATAGATTAAATAAATTAATTATGAAATTTCGATTTTACGTATTCTATCTATCCCACGCATTTCTGTCCACAACCTATCGAATATTTGTTGGAGTGCTGTATAATAGTTTATGTATCTGGTAGGCACTCCTTGTTTCCGTCTGACGATTAATTTTTCAAGACCATCTTAACGTATAATATGGCCGAAGTGTATCTCGTCGCATCACTATATTTCGTAGATGTATTTTCGGATTAATAATTTTGTTACCATCCCGATCTTTCATCTCTAGTAATTTTTATTCGAATTTATCAATCATTTATTGACTATCTCGATGTTGTACGCAATCAGCGTTATCTCGATCTATGATCATCATTTTTGTTTTATCTCTATTTATTTATTACGCCCGCTATTTTACTTCCATACCAATTTTTTGAAAAAAAGGACACGTAGTTTTTTTCCGTCACTATATCGCGGTATGTTGATAAATGTTCCTCATATTTTTATACTCTATCTTCCAATCAGTTCTAATTACATTTTTAATTATCTATTCGATACAAATGTTGAAAGAAATTCGGTTACACGTCCTTGTCTAACTCCTTCTTCAGCTTGACAGATAATTCTTGTACATAATTGTAAATATTTGAATATTTATTAGTTTGATGAGTCATAACAGATGTTTGTAAGTATATATGGAATGTGAGAAAAAGGTTTTTTCGCAGTGGTAAGTATTTTCGTGTTAATTCATAGACGCCGTAATTATCAGAGAGCGTTTGAAACTCTCTCCATTATAAGACGTTGTTCGGACAACTGAAGAACATTTGATTGGACGGATATCGCAATAGCAAACATAAAGCTGAAGTAACTGATGGTGTTCAAAACTAAACATAGTAATACGAGAGAAGCATCTATTAAAAAAGGACGTAGTTTTTCGATGTATTTCCTTCCTATTAACCGAATCGATTGAGACGCCTTTAAGTGTTTCAAAAGTTTAGTGTTCTAATAGGCGTCGCGTATATAAAATCATACAAAAATAAAATAAAAATACTTTTTAATGTATTCATTTAATAAAGACACTCTACTCATTTCATTGGCTACAGCCTCATCAAGAGTCCTGATATTTTTATTTTACTTCCAAGAAAGTACTTATCATCATTTAGTGTTGTCTCCGTATCGGAGGTGGGCGACCATTTAACTATACAAAATTTGTTGCACAGTGTATAAGTTGCGTACAAAGCAATCATTTTATATAATGTGGAGTTAGCGCAGATAGACACACATACACACATACCGGGGAGAACTGATTGTAATCGCTTTGTTGTCACGACACAACGCAGCCCCCCCCGTGTTTTTGTAGTGTACTATATTATTACTAACCCGCATATGGTGTTACGCGTGGTGATTTGCCATCGCCTTCCGTACGATAATATTAAGATTATTGCGTTGTTGATAGTATTCGAATTCGGTACCCTCAGAATTGAAGTGCATTAGGAGGCTATCTCGACGATTAAGAAGGCAAGTATAAAATTAATTTTTTATATAAAAATTACGTTATTTAGTCATCATCATCATTTTATTGCACGACAGTATTGAATATATGGTATTTTCTGAATCTGGCTGCATTTATTACGTTACTGGTTTTTATGAGTTTAATGTTAAATATTACCACTTACGTGGTAATGGGGAAGAATGTATTTAAGTATCTCGCAATCAAAAAATCTAGTAACAAAGGTAACGCAGGTATCGAAATTATAAATGCGAAATTGAACAAGCCAGAAGTGAATTCGATAAGATGAGTAAGACACAGAACACGATTTAAATTTAGAACTGAGAATCCATTATACATGCTTTATTGTATGGATGCTCGGAAAAGAACACCTTGAAACGTTATTTCAAATATGGATCTGTGGAAGAATTCCGAAAAACGAAAGAATAGCGAAGAAAACTGAACATAAATGTTTGGAAGCCGATGAAAAATATTCTAAAAAATAAGTGGTAAGAAGTAATTTGGTGATCCGATGTTCGAAATACTTATTACTGCATAGGTAGACGGGAAGCTGAGCAATCAATTTACGGGATGTGCGATATCAAAATGCACTTGAATGAATATCGAACAGGCTAGTCTGCACGCAGCTTATAGCGGAGAAATCTCTGAAACAGAAAAAAACAGAAAAATAGAAATTAGCTTGGCGGCTGTTGGTAATGTCTGATCGGGACGTGGACCAAGCTTGAATAAGAAGGTAGCACTCGTGTTACCTTAATTGCTGATATCATTAACGAATTATTTGTTTTTATCTCGCTGAAAATATTATTATTTTTTAAATAGTCGACTACTTTTACACGAATAAATAAGAAAGATTTTAAACCGACGTAACAAGTAAGACAACGTTAATTAAGATACACATAAAGGCACACATGCATATATCTATATCTATATATTAATTTTTTTATAACAGTGATTTTTTATATTTATATCTATATATTAATTTTTTTATAACAGTGATTTTTTATATTTATATCTAATACGTTCAGAGTGAATCTGTTTAATATGCACCCTGGTTCGTGTGCAATGGTACTCTTGTCATCAAGATACAAAAACTCGATATGTGGAAGACATTATAAAAGTAACAGCAAACGGACACGTAGATACGCTGTAGAGTTATAATAATAACATATCCCATAGATAATGCATTAGAAATTAGAAGATTAAAGAGTTCGATCTAACTGATTAATTCAGCATCGAACTTTAATTTTGCTTATCGTTGGATAGCTGAACGTTTGGCGCAATTATCGTTAACTGAAACCATCTATTGATAGCTAAACAAGGTATAGGAATAATACATGCGTTCATCTAATTTAAAAAAAACCTTTAATATAATAATTTATTATAAGTTAAAATTAAATTGCATCGATAAAACGTATTCGTTTTTACTATACGTCCTTACATACTAAGGAAAAAAAAAGACGACACCAATTTTATAATAATAATAATAACAATAATAGTGATAATAATAATAATAATAGTAATGATCATCTTATATCAGTTTATTTACTTCAATTAAATAAGGAATTAATATTAAAACGGCCACATGTATTCCCATTAAAAACCGCGTGTATGTAGTATACGATAGCTAAAGGAAACAAACATATATAAATATTTATATATACACAAGTGCATATATATATATATATAAATATAAATGTATATATATATATATATATATATATATATATAAATATAAATGTTATATATATATGTATGTATAGTCTCACACATGCAAAAAATATTATATATGTATACATATATAAAGATTATACATATATCGACATCATTGAACGGTATTTTACAGCACCACGATAGATACATATACGTATATATGTATATAAATAAAGAAGAACACACAGAACACGTAGTCAAATGAAAAAAAAAATTATATTAAAATCAGTTTCACACATAACTTATTGTTTCTTTTTATCTCATCGTCGTTTAGTCGTATACTACGAATATTATTATTATTATTATTAAACATAACATAAGAATAATGATAATAATCGTAATGATGAAAAGAACACTTGCAGACAACTTTCATTTTCCGAAAGTATTCAAGAAGGCAGACGAAAGTCGTTCCATTAACAATCGTCGCTAATGTTATATTTGTTAAAAATTAATCAGATACGTTTCATTTCGAGCGTAATGTAATTTTCCATAAATAATTTTTCGCTTAACATTAAGCGCCCATATATACATATCTATATAATATATTTATATATATATATCTATATATATGAAATATATAATATTACATACAGACCATGTGTACGTTTCATATAGTATAGACTCGTCTACTAACACGTTCGAAACAGCCAAGCGCTATTATAATGCGAAAATAATTTACGTATCCTATAAATTTAAATCGTCATCTCTATTCTGAATCCTCGTCTTTTTCAATAAATTACTTCGCGTAGTCGTTAAATTCGATCTAATTTTGAATTACGAACATAAACGGGCGTTTACACCACCGCCCTTCTTAACGAACGGTTAAGGTTAGGTTAGGTAACTACCTTTTTTTTTCTTTTTTTGAAAAGTATGTAACGTAGAGATTTTTAAAAAATAAACGTGGTTTATTTTATAAATAACTTTTTTCATTTTGTTAATTTTTATAAATTGTGTACGTAATTTTTTTATTTCTCATACGTAGATATTGCCTTGTTTACCGCATTCTCTATCAAAATACTTTTCATTTTGTTAATTTTTATTTATAAATTATATATATATATATATATATATATATATATATATATATCTAAATTAATATTTTTACATTTTATATTCTTATATATTTCTAAATTGTTATATTTTACGTTCACCTGATAATGGCTTAATAGTCGAAAAGCTTTGTTAGTTTTATGAAACGTTCAGTTATTTATTCTCCTTTCCTTTGACACATTGATCTAGACAACGAGAGAGACGCTTTGTGCTGTAAATTATTTTGTCGTTACATTCCAATACTCGTTTATCGAGGCCGATTGTAACGAACTAAAAATAAATTCAGCTCGATAAAATTGTTACATTCAGTTGCGTATAACAAAAAAATATATATAATATGGTAATTCGATCGAATTTTCGTAATTCCTCGGACTTAATGGACAAATTTATGGTCCGAGGATTTTTTATACTTTTCCAATCGTGTTAAATAAAAATTGGACACTTTTCTTAAAGTCCGGGATATAACGGTGCTTATAGGTATATTTATATGATTGTCTTAGAGCTTCATTTTAAAATTTTCTTTGTCTAATATCTATGTCGCTGGGTTTTTCATCAAATCTAATTACTGTACGTCAACACTGGATTTTTTTAAAGTGAGGTAATTTTAGATACTTCGAAGTGGCGAAAAGAAACTTTAGTTTAAAAAAAAAACCTGGGGAAAATTATATCGAGTTCTCTCCGTATATTTCCGCTGTTACATTAAAATAAAAAATAAAGGAAAAAAAAACATTATCCCACTAGTAGATGAAAATTTCAAAATTTAAAAAGCCTCTAATTCTATTAACACTATTTGTCGATAAATGAGTACCAGCTTGGTGGGAAAGTAAAAAGAAGTTGAGGAAAGTAATGAAAAACGGGCCTCTTCCCCTATCGATCTTCGGATTGTTGAGAATCGGTTAGACAAAACTTTCGAGTGGACGTTACTTTTATTTACATATATACATCGCGTGAAAATATAATAGAGTCGAACGTGTAAAAAAAATGCGCTAATTTAATAGAAAGATTATTAATTAGAGTAAATACGATCCTCGATCACATGACCAATAGAAAAGCGCTGAATAAAATGTCAAATCAAGCTGATGTGCTTTATACGATCCGAACGAGAAATGCATAGATATCCAGTACCACTCGGTTCTATCTATTATTGACCATAGAAAATCTGGTAGGCGAAAACTTTCTTGGTTAACAGATGTGAGAAGATGGTATCAAATATCAGCATCTTGACTGCCAGAGGCATCCAGAGATATTTAGTAACTATGATAATCGCCGACCTTCGACTGGAGTAACAAGATGAAGAGTAAATACGATTAATTAATTAATTTATCACTAGAAAGTACAGGCTACTCAAAGACACGACACTTTAACGAAATATTTCGGGGTTTTTTCACGTGACTCACGTCGCTACGTGACGTAAAGAGAGTTACACTAAATGATAAAATTTTATATTTTCTACGCAATCACCCAATGTGCCAAGATCTATATCATCGTGTTAGGTAGTATCGATTACATCTAGAAAATAATTACAGATGTCTCCAGAATACTTCATAATACCTTCTATTTTTTTTTTTCTAACTTCGCCATTATAAACGAAAATATTCATATTTAGGAGTTCGATTTTTACTCATCGCCCGATTTTTCTGTTTTCATTTTGTTTACATAATAGATCGGCGAAGAAGTTGATGTAGTGGAAGCTATATCCAGTTCGTCAAGCGGCGATTCTAATAACGATATTCAAGAATCGCGTAACAACGCACCGTCGGGCGCCGTTCAACAAAGGGAGGAAGCGGAACACGTCAATAATAACAACATCAACAACGTCAATAATAACGACAACGCAAATAATAATAATAACAATGCAATTGGGACTTCGGACCAAGTGGCGTTGGAATCTGGATCCGACCAGGAATCGTCCGGCTCTCACAGTTATCCGCAAAATCTCCGAATCGTCGGTACTTCCCACGGACATCAGAAACCGTTTCCGCCAATTATTTCACATCATCATCATCACCACCACCTACAACAACAGCAGCAAAATGTCCAATATCACGGCCCTCCACCTCCACTTCCTCTTCCGCCGCAACTACCGGTCAATTTACAACCGCATCATAAATCCGGTCAATCCGAAACTTCCGATAAATCGTACGACGTAGAAACTAGCGGAAACACGGTAGATACATGGCCGATCGGCGTTAACGATATGCCTAAGATCGTTAATTTAGACGTAAAATGCGACAAAAATTCCATGAAAGTTTTCATCGGTTTCGACAGACCGTTCTACGGTATAGTTTTCAGTAAAGGTCACTATAGTAATTTACATTGCGTACATTTACCGGCCGGACTAGGACGTACATCGGCTACGTTCGAATTAAGCGTACACGCTTGCGGAACTTCCGGTAATACCGAAAACGGATTGTACGGTTACGGTTCGGATTCCGGTTCTGGAAGTTTTTTCGAAAATACGGTCGTTATTCAATACGATCCGCAGGTGCAAGAAGTTTGGGATCAAGCGAGAAAATTACGTTGCACGTGGCACGATCAGTACGAAAAATCGGTAACGTTTAGACCGTTCCCGGTAGATATGTTAGACGTGATAAGAGCCGATTTTGCCGGAGATAACGTCGGATGTTGGATGCAAATACAAGTCGGTAAAGGACCGTGGGCGTCCGAAGTATCGGGATTAGTTAAAATCGGTCAAACCATGACGATGGTTTTAGCGATTAAAGACGACGATTCTAAATTCGACATGTTAGTACGTAATTGTATGGCTCACGACGGTAAAAGAGCTCCCATACAATTAGTCGATCAACGCGGATGCGTTACCCGATCGAAATTGATGTCGCGTTTTACGAAAATTAAAAATTTCGGAGCGAGCGCTTCGGTTTTGTCTTACGCTCATTTTCAAGCGTTCAAATTTCCCGACTCGATGGAAGTACATTTTCAGTGTACCATTCAAATTTGTCGATATCAATGTCCCGAACAGTGTTCGACCGATCCGCTCGTTTTACCGCAACCGCAGCATCGCGAAAGTATACTAGCGTCCCATCACGGTACCGTCATCAGACAGGACGCCGTTGTTTACGGTCCTCCGTCGCTTCCTTTGGACGCTTACATTCGCGGAGGAGGACCTAATAATCGTCGAGATGAACGTCGAGTTAAAAAACCGAAAACGAAAAGAGATACTAGTACTACTACTACTACTAACGGACAAATCGATCCGGAGAAAGAGGTCGGAGTTAATCGAGTGATCAAAGTGGTTTCGTCCGGAGATTTGACATTTTCGTTGGAAGACAATAACGCCATCAATTCGAGCAATTCGCAAACGATGGTTTTCCCGGCCGTTGAAACTGATAGAAATCAATCGTCGTCCATGATTTGTATGACTTCGCTCGGATTTTCGGCAACGCTAGTCTTTTTATTGACCGTCTTATTCATTTCCTGTTTACTTTCATCGGTGCTTTGTATTAAACTAAGAACGCCGTCCACATCAGATAAATTACCGGTATCCGATCAGCGACAAAAAAATACGACCGATATTAAAAAATTACCCAAAAGTTGTTTTTATTATTAAACACGTTTTAAAACGAACTATTTACTATATTAATGTATATATATATATATATATATAACATAAGTCTACTTTTATTCTGGAACATATAGTATACCAGCGGTCTGACTCTTTATGGATTTTTGATAAAAGCAAAATTTGTTAAGTTAGAGGTAATTTGCTCATTTAGATAAGATAGTTATTAGTACCAAATTTAATTTGTAAGGAACGTGTAGTATCCAGAGCTTATTTATAGACTTTATTAATAACTATTCCCACCTATGCGCAATGTAATTAATAGAAATTATTTAAAATACACACATATATACATACCACACACACACACACACATATATATATATATATATATATATATAAAACAGAAATCAACTTTTATTCTGGATATATAGTGTACAAACGGTCAGCTCTTTTACGGATTTTTAATAACGCGTACCTTACAAAAATCAAATTTGTTGATTTAGAGATAATTTGCTCATGCAGGTAAGAAAAGTATTCTCAACAAATTTAATTCGTAAGGGACGTGCAATATCGGGGGATTATTTATAAATTTTATTAATAATTATTCCCATCTATGTGTTCAGTGCAATTAAGGGAAATTATTTTAAATATATTCACATACATATATAACCTGTGCGACATGATCAGTTGGAATTATATCAAACGTATATTACATGTATTGTACGCACACACACACACATATATATATATGCACATAAAAATGCATATACATATAATCTGAGCAATATAAATAAATATATATGTATATATATATATATATATATATATATAAATCAGTGCGATATAATCAATTAGAAAATATATCATATATATATATATACATATATATAATATCCATACATATATAAGTTCATATATATATATAAAATAAAAATAATAATAATAATCCATAAAAGATCATTTCAGGGTATAACATAGCAGATAGCGACATTGTAGAAAGGTTAGAATGGATCAGAAATTTAATTATCGTTCTACCGAGAAATTTGATCGTATTATATAGTTTTATTAATTATTATTATTGTCATATACGCGTATAGTGCCATAATTAAAATGTAAGATTTTCTTTTTCGATAGATTTTTCTATTTACATTTTCGCTTATTTCCTATTATACGGACAACACTGATTTCGTATGTATATATATATATATACATATACATCGATTAATTAGAATCACCGATGACTGGTTTGGTAAATTGCAAATTTTCTCTTGGCTTTGTTACTTATTAGACGACGACTAAATTTACTGCGTAAATACAAAATGCCTTTTTTATATTTACGGAATTCGCCTTTTTATTAAAACAATAATAATAATATTAATTCGTTTTAATGATAATTAAATAGTTTCTCGTAAATTAATAATGTAAAGACTATTTCGACGGTTGTAATAATTCGTTAAATATTTATTCAATTCGACGATTCATTTCCTCCAATTAATTTCTTTTTAGTTTTTTTTTTTTTTAAATTTACGCGGCAGAAATTAATTTTACGATTTAATTAATTAATTAATTTACAAAGAAGGAATAAAATCGATATTTATTTCGCGCTTATTACGTGCTCGATAAAATTAAGTTCTCGACTGGTTCGATAATTTATTAAAAATACGTGATCGGATGGTTTATTTTTAATTAATTTATTTTTATTTTATTTATTTTTTAATATATACTACGCAGAAAAAGGATAGGGATATAGGAAATATTTTTTTCTTCTTTATTACGTTGCGACCTTCACGCGTTGGTTATGTTAAATTTAGCGTTTTACTTCTTGCCGCCGCAAATTTCCAATTTTTTTTATTAGAAGTAAATAATTAAACCACCAAAAAAAAAAAAATGAAAATAACGATATTCAATTCTTAAAGTAATATTTAAAAAATAACGATTATACAACTACATATAAACACAGTCACTCGCAATACACACGGGAATGTATACATACAAACAAAAAAATAAAAAATAAAATTGAACACACACGTGCACACTATAATCCTAAACACAAACAGAAATACAGATTAGTTTAAAGAAAATTTCGAACGAATTTATGTATCCGTATTGAAACATATAAGGATAATTTTTAAAATTATAAAATCAATAACCCAAACAAACAAACTATCCACGAATCAATATGTCGACAACTTTCTCGCAGTAATTCACAAGTACGTAAAGCTGAAATTTCACTAAACCGAAGAATCGTATAAATATTTTTGCTTTGCAAATGTCTGCACTAACACGTACGAGTTTTAAGTAATGAATTATACGCGTGGAAAGTAGATATGAACGATGAAAATAAACACAGATTTATTCTAGTATTCATCCTGTAGATTAATTTGCCAAAGTTACATGTTCATCATTAAGTAACACGATCATTCTATAAATTATGAAATATTTTTAAAATTTTCCATATTTTATACGAAGATATGTAAAGCGTAATATCACATTAATCTAAGTGGTCCGGATAATAATTTTAATATAGGAAAAAAATTAACACGTAAAAAACTTTGCCTCTATTCTTTTCTGTAGTATACTTATTGTAAACGAAATTATCAAACAGTACTCTAACTGAGAATGAATAACACAACTTTATATTACGCAGTATTTAATGTTCTTTGGCCACTGAATAATTTGTTCATTATACATCCGCACATTTTCTTGCCTCTACCGCGATAACTTTATTCAGTTCGTTCGACCAGTATAATTGATTTATTTTGAATTAATTAATTTGTTGTTTTTTCAAATACGAATACAAAATCGACGAATATTTATTTCGGTTTATTCGATTTATTACACATTCGATAATATTTATATCGATATTTTCGGCATTTTACATTAGTAGATTTATTACGAGACTAAAGTTGTTTGTTCGAAACGTTATTTTGTGTAATCATCTTTTTCCCCCTTTTTCGAGAATATATTACCCTATAACGCTTTAAGTATAAAAATTTTTGTTTAGTCATCGTGTGGAGGAATAGTCAATAATCATTCGATCGTTTAAATTTTTTAACCATTCCGAAATTACGATATTAAACGCAGCTAATAAAGAATATTTATTTATTTTATTAATTTAATAACTGAAATAAAATCGTACTTTTTTATTGTTTTTTTTTTTAATTATTCGACTTAAAAATTTATAATATAAATTAAAAATTATATTTATTATATTTATACTATATTATTTTTTATCAGCACATATATACAACCGGGTGGTAATCGAATCGTTTCGCGCCGTTTAGATTATTTCGTCGCTACGTGAATAATATATCGATGTTAATTAATTATTTATCGTTTTTATAATAAATTTTCACGTTTATATTTATATATGTTTGTATTCGTTAAAAAAATAAAAATAAATAAAATATTTATATTATTACTGAAATCCTGATTTTATCGCATTGGTGACAGAATTCAATTATGAGAAATAATTTGGGAATTGCTTGTTGCCGGACCGCCTGTTCATTATGCAGCTTAGAGAAAATCCGTATTGTCCTCTTCATGCTGGTCGTGTAGTCTGCAACCCTGATCACGTGTTCTTCGAATGTCCTTCATTAACAGCATTACGCTCTGAACTGTATCTCAAATTACTGTACGCATCTCGTGATGGTCCTCCTTATAACGTAATGTGTCCCTTCTGCATATTGAGAATCTAGGTTTGTTCCCGGACATAGCGACTTTTCTCGAGAAGTTGTCCGAGTTCATGAAAATATGAGTTAGTGATTATTACGGCACCACGTTGGGTAAGCTGTAAAGGCATCCCCATAAAAAAAAAAAAAAAATGAACACTTTACAATTATTTGAAATTAGATTTTGTAAACTTGTTGCGACTATTTAAGAAAAACTACGGATAGAAATCTATTAATTTATTTTTCGTAGTCTTGAAAAACGAAAAAATAATAATCTAACGCATATACATACATACATATATATATATATGAGACGTCTATAAGAGACACATAAGATGGAAGTAATTTGTCTCTTATAATCGGCTATCTCTTATAAGCGAACTTTTTCAAATCTCGTATCGAGGTGAGTGGATGCTTAAAATATGCAATTTTAATCAATAATTAACATACTGATAACGTTATTAATGCGCAATATTGATTTAGAGGGAAATTAAGAGAAACATATATATTAGGCATACGTAAAATAAAAAAAATAAAAGAAGATATTTCATAAGGAAAAAACTCGCACTGCATGACGTAGTACAGTAATTCTCACGAAACTAAGCTAAAATCATAATGAGCCATCGAAGAGAAAGAAAAAAACCAGTACAGCATCAATGAGAGAATATTCAAGTTCTAAACAAAAATCAAATAAAGAAAAATAAACAAAAATCAAATAAGATGTTGTGTTCCAAGAATCGCGGGGATTTAACCGATGTTTGGGAATTTTTTTGGTTGATGAAGGGGTCAACATGTCAGCTAAAACTGACAGTTCGTGTGAAATTCAAAACTGTTTTATAACGTATTGCGCGCTTCAGTATTTATAATTTCTTGGAAGTCTGTTAATCTTTGTCTCTTATTAAAGAGAATTAAAATAACCTTCATTTCATACATTTGTTTTTGTTTTTACTATTTGTCTCTTATAAGAGTTTCCCCCTTATTACACTTCTCTTATAAGCGGATTCGACTATATATACACATATATCAATTGTCTTATTTTATGAATTAAATTCCACCTTTTCAAATATTAGTTTAAAAACTATAGTTGAAAACGTTTATCTAAAGTAGTAAGAAATATTAAATACGGAGGTAAACTTTAATTTCGCATTTTTAAGATCAGAAACCCAAATCATAAAAAAAATGAAAGATTTATTTTTTAATTGCGTCAGTTCTTGAACTTAAATAATTATACAACATTATTGGCTGCAAAATTTAAACCTAAAGTAACACGCACACACACACATATATACCTATATATATAAAATAATAGTTCGTAATCAATTTGATGTTCTGTTTGAAATGGATTTACGTTAAATAAAGTAATATTATAAAAGTAATCTCTCTCATCCTGTCTCTTACAAGCAGATTCGACTGTGTATATTATATATATATATATATCATCATCATGTAGTAATCAGTCCTAAGACTGGTTTGCTAAATATATATATATATAATGTGTTATTATCTGAATTAAATTTCGTCTTTCCAAATATTATTTTAAAGACTATAGTTGAAACTTTTAAAACTTCTATCAAAAGTAAAAAAACAAACATGCAGGTAAATTTCAATTTTTCATTTTTAAGAATAGAGACCCAAATCACAAAAAACAAACCAACAAAGATTTATTATTTAACCGTGTCAATGATTCCTACTGATCTGCTATATTCCTTCTTCCATCTTTTTAGCAATTTCTGGCGGTGTAACACATCTTCTAAGCTCCCGACATCTTCGGTGAATTTCCTCTATTCATAATTGTTTCGGTATGCGATTGTTATCCATTCTTGACGTGACTCCTTTAACGTGCCGTGTACTGCCACAGAGCCGCAGGGACGGTTCGGAAGTACTAGAGCTGATTGAATAAGCCAGTTTCGTACAGGTACTCCAGTACCGAACCAACTTTGTCTGGACTTAATGCTTGGTACTTGACGCGTTAGTTGATATATTTGGAACATTCGCGTACTCAACAGTTATTGGCTCACCATAACAAGAGCAACGTGGAGCATTTTCTCTCCTTACCAGATGACCGTGCGTTATGTCCGAGACGCAGTCGGCGTAAGACGATTTTTTCTTTACGTGTCAGCAAGGATGCTGTGAACCAGAATGTCGTATTTGTTCTAATTCTGCGTAATTTGTTTGTTAATGGCGTCTGCATCTGATCTCGAGTTACGAAAAGATCGGAAATTGCTGCGAGGTGTAAAATTTTGACACAATTTGCAATCGTCGAAATTTAAGTCGTTTCACGTAGTTTAATAAGCTGGACGTAGTGGTTGTTCCGAAAGCTTCTGAACAGATTCGTAAGGCTGTATTATTGATTGCTTCTAAGGATAGCGGTAGACCGTCTTTAGCGTATGCATATGCGATAGCACCATACTTTTGAACGAAAGAGAGTGCCATATATCATTATAAGCGACTACTTGGTGTCAGCACCATAGTGCGTTTGCGCCAACTTTCGCAGCAGACTTTAGCTGTTATAAACCACTCTTCTTTATCTTGTTAATGTGGAGTTTCCACAATTATCGAAAGTTATCCATTCTGATAACATGGTCAACCAATATTAGCTGAGCTTTGGTTAAATATTGTTCTATTCCATTACGGTTTGTCATCGTCGAAATTTATTCATTCCAGATTTTGTCTTTCCATGTTATTCGTATGATTTGTCTGATCAATCGGATATGTTTCAAGTTTCTTGATTTGGCTGCTTCTGATTGACCATGTCTCACACTACGTATATATATGTAAGCGTGTTATATGAAATTCTTTTTTATTTATTGATTTGTAATAGTAGTTAAAGTAGTGATACAAAAATGATTAATAAAACGTTATTACAGTGACCATTGAAATTTACACGTGTTTTTTATTAATTCAACGATACCAATTTAATCCGTACGCTATATAATAGGCAATAGGCATTTTCGTGTACACACACACACACGCACACAACTAACGATAACGAAGATTGTGTAGCCTGAAGATAAATTATTTTATTTACGAGGAAATAACAGGATGGGTTGTTTTTTTGCTAGAGCACATAAAATAGCCGGGCGATGCAAACAGACTGGTTATGTTGAACAATGCAATCAGAACACTTGTAACGATGCCTAAAGCCAATAAACAAGAATATCTTATATAAAACGCGATAATCGCCGACACATATCATCGCAAACCGGAAGTCGGCATATAGTTCCGGTTTACGAACTTTAAAATTCTACACACGTTACTTACTTCGCGCTGTTCATCCCTTCATTATTATTATTACTATTATCATTTTTTATTATTATTTATATATATATATATATATATATATACATACATACTTTCGTTCTCTTTATTTTATCCAGTGTAATAGGCAACAACTTTTGTAGGTCAGTAGTGCTCATCTATCTCCTTCGTGTAATTTCACATCGTCATTGCGCGCGCGCACGTCAAGTCAATGTCCGACATTTATCATCAATGTACCACATCACGATACGTTTACCGATAAGACGGCGTATTATTTACGTATTTTGCATTTAATGTATCGATACACTGACTAGAAAAGATCTTTTAAAAATTCAATTCAAATAGAAGATCGGCATTTCTTTTACAAAATTATTAAAAACATTATTAATTCCAGGGGAAAAAATGTCAATAATCCCCAGAAAAACAAAAACCGAAATATTATTACGAAGAAGGTTTCATGAATTTGAATGTTCGTAAGGTAAAACTCTTTTCCAAAGTTCGAAAGAAAACTATTCTAGGGGACAACGTTTTTTTTTTGTTTTTTTGGCTTTCGAAGCAATTACTTCTCGGCAGATTGATTTTCCGACTAAATTAAATGTATAATTAAATCGCCTATGAATACGTTTATTAGAAATAACCAAATAAAATTTCATACGTTAATGCGCAATAAATATAGAAATAAATTTCAATACGAATTTTTACAATAATAATAATAATAATAATAATAATAATTTTAACACGTGATATGTATCGAAATGTAATAATCATTAATATTAATAAATAAAATACTTCAAACAAAATTGTACTGAAAGTGCACATTAATTGAATGATTACTTTGTATTAATACACCCCCACACACACACATATAATATATTTTTAGGCAGATGCTTGATTAAAGGAACAGGAAAAAAAATTATTACATGCAAATAATTAAATAAAACGTGTATATCTTTGAAATGGAAAGGTCACTCTTGACAACGATTAGAAAAAACAAGAATGAAATCGATAGGGCACGTGTTATATGATGGCCTATTCAAAGATATTATAGAAGGAAAAATACTTATGTGCAGACCGCCCAAAAGGAAGACTAAGGTAGACACAGACATAATCAAGAAAGAATCGAACACCAACATTGAACTGAAAAGGTTGACGGCAGAATGGAAAAACTTGAAGACCTGTGCGATTTATAAAAATTCTTCAATCCTACTTCACTTGTTATAACGTCGCGAATTTTAAAATTGAAAAAAAAATTCTTAAAAACACGATGTTTTTTTTAACTGTCGCTTATTGCCAACATAATTTCTCCAGCAACGTAAATAGAAAATTTCACTCTATTCAGATGATGCAATTTTCGAGTTTATTGGTTTTTTCCCTTGTTAAATTAAATTTTCTCAAACGCTTCTCGATTAAATAATTTTTCGGTTTTAAGTAATTATTATTTTAGCCGCTGCAAGTTTAAAATTGAAAAAAAAAATACTTATTACATTTTTACCGAAGGTATGCAAAGTTTCACAGAACAGGCGCACGTACACGTGCAAGTATAAACACGCAAAACAAGCGAGTAAATATAAACATTCGATAAAGTAAAGATGTATTAATAAATAAATTAAAAAAAATAAATAAATTAAAACTAACATTGATTATTCACGACGAGAGCCCGATGATGATGATGATGATTATTTAATTTAGACAAATATAAAAATATAGTCTTATTTTTTCTTCGTTTTAATGTAAGAAAAGCGATTGCCATGTTTAAAATATATACACTTTATTTGTTTGCGCGTACACACACATATATATATATATGTATATAAAAATTAGTACCTTAATTAATAAATAACGCCTGGTAATCAACTTAAAGACAAGATACTGTGATGGACAAAGTATACGAGGATAATAAAAACGAAAATAGGAGAACTAAAATAATAATAAAATAAAATCCAATCGACAAAAATAGTTATAAAATTAATATACAACCGATAAAGAACGCGGACTAGGCTATGAGGGACAAAAGCGAAGCAGTTTGTTATTTAAACAAAATATTAACAAATATAGAAACTGCAGAAGATAGTTTTAGACATTCGAACATTACTATACTTTAAAAGATCCAATGCAAAAACTATCACTATGAAAGAATTAAAACAGAGATATCATCCGTAAAATAAATAAAATGCACTTCCGAGCAATTCAAATATTATAAAATGCAAGTATAAATAATTGTGATTTACATAATGTTGGTTTACGTATTGACGACATATATTAAAATAAAATACGATATAAATATGCAGTTTTAAATACGTCTAAAATAAATAGACAATTTTAAATATGTATAAAATAAATGTAACACGGAGAAAATTTGAAATACACGGCCAATGAAAGATTGATATTTCTTGTAAAAGCTTAAGTGCACATACATACTTACGCACACACACACATATATATATATAATTTATATATACATATAAATTTATATATATATAATTTATATATATAATTTATATATATATATATAATTTATATATATATAATTTATATATATATATATAATTTATTTATATATATATACACCTTAGATAGCATATGCATATATTAAAAATGCATGCTAAATATTAAAAAACACAAACATACAAAAATACATATATAACTTGACCATACACACACACACACACACTATATATATATATATGTACGTATGTAAGTATACATACATAGGCTGTTATTGTTCACGGATTTCTTTGGCGTCTCATCATTGCTAATGTCGGATTTTATAGATAGGTTTTACTTCTTTGGTGCTTGCTATTAAATACAACGATCTTCCAGTTAACTAGGTAAACATGTACACTTTCAAATACACACGCACTTTCATACGTGCAAAATGAAACCAGATAAATTATGTATATAAACAAGAATAGAATATTATAAGTTTCCATATAACTCATTTCACGTGTAAACCAGTGAGAATCGATATAGCTTGACGCGGTGATAAACGTCTATTATTATTATAGCACGAACAGGAATAATAAACTAGTCGGGCATATCTAAATATGAAATTGAAATTTAAAGATGCGCACTTATATATATATATATATATATATATATATGTATTATATATTTCTTCTTGATCGATTACCCCAGCGGGGTGTCGTGATCATGACTTTGCCAATAAGGATGGATTAACTAAACTTCTCCAACCCGATCCATGGCTCGGTGACTGCACATCTGTACATTTAATCTTGTTAGTTCTTGGATACCATCGAACCATCGTGCTGGCGGTCGTCCTCTGGGTCTTCTGCTTTCTATTGTAGCATGTAACAATCGGCGCTCTATCCCATTTTATTTCCGCATTAGATGTCCAACAAATTTCATCTTGCGACTAAGCACTATCTTAGACAATCGATTGTCCGTCCCGATTTTCTGCAGTACAGTAACGTTCGATATCTTTACCGTCCACGGTATTCTGAGTAACCTTCTCCAGCACCACATTAGAAAGTTATCTATCCGGTTCAGTGTTGTCCTTTTTAATGTCCATGTCGCCGCTGCGTATAATAAAATTGAAAAAACAAGTGTATGGACTAGCTTTATTTTGGAGCATTTTTTATGGAACCATCTTTCCACATCTTCTGTGTAATTTAGACATAGTGCCGCGAGCGATTTGTATACGACGTTTCACGTCACCTTCTGAGTCACCTTTATTATCTATCAAGGATCCTAGATACACAAATTTATCCACTATTTTATATCCAAAAACATCATCTCCTTCCTTGTGCATTACATTTGTTCTATCTATCACCATTATCTTTGTTTTATCATTGTTTATACTAAAACCATATGAAACACCAATAACCTTTAGTTTCTCTAGTAATTCTCTCATTTCATCAAGGTTTGTGGCGATCAATGTTATATCATCTGCGTATCGCAGATTCGAGTATTTATACCCTCCTACTGATATTCCGCCCTTCCATTGATCCAGCACCTTTCGCATGATATGTTCGGAGTACAGGTTAAATAATATGGGTGACAATGTACATCCTTGTCGAACCCCTTTCCACGTATGGAATTCTTTTGTATTTCTTTGTCAATTCTGACGATGTTACTATTATTTTCATATACACTTTGTATCAGGTTAACCATATGTTTGGGTGCTCCCATTTTTAAAAGTACCGACCATAGCTTACTCCAAATGACGTTGTCAAATGCTTTATTAAAATCCACAAAACATAGAACTACTGGTATTTCATTTTCGCGCGCTTTTTCTATATAATACAAAAAAAAAGGTTGGCAATTGTTTATTAGAATATTACATTTATTTTCGATAAAAATTCACATCGTCTCTCATTCCACCATATTTAACGTTTATTACTGGTGTAAATCTAATCGAAAAACGTTAAACACAAGTTAATGATGCGAAGTAGAGGAAGCTCTGTTAAACCATTACATAATTTGAAATCGGTAAGAATAGATAACATTCGAGGTGAAATGATAAAAGCTTCTGGAAAAAAAAGGAATTGAGATAATGCATAAGATATGCGAAACAATATGGACTACGACTAATTGACCTAAAGAATGGTGCCGATCTATTTGCACTATCGCACTATATCATTGATATCACATGCATTATGCTTTGTATAATCCAAAAAATACTTAAAACATTTCTAATACCGGAATTATCACCAGAACAGATACCCGAAAGAGCGACAAGAAATCAACTTATAATCATCAGAAAGGTAATAGAAAAATGCTACGAATTTAATATGCCGGTTATATTGTGTTTCCTAGACTATGCGAAGCATTCGATACTGTTACATGGAATGTTATGTGGCGAATGAATGGTCTGACCAGATACGCTACCTTGGTGTCATTTTAGACATTAAATATTAATAATAAACTAATAATCTACAAGTCAATCGTTAGGCTTATTATAACATATTCTTGTCCAGTTTGGTGTTCAGTCTCAAATGCCAGTTTTAATAGACTGCAATTAGTCTAAAATCGATGTCTTAGATGTATCCTCAATGTCCCCGTATACACTAAAATTTCATATATGCATAGTGCTCTGCAAGTACCATATGTAAAAGACTATATCCTCAAACTATCCCAAAAATTTCTCCGTTGTAGTGCGCACCGTAATAATTTACATCCAGCAATAGGAAATTATGATTCCAGGGAACTAAGTATTAGATATACTAAGTATAAGCATCGACACATTAAACATAATGTATTATTCTCATAACGTTTTTTTTTTTTTTTTTTGTTTTTTTTTTAACATCGTACCAGCACTTAGTGCTACTAACAACGTAGATCACGTATAAGAGAGGGGTTTATCAAGTGCCTCCATTAAGGCACAAGACTGCGATGAGGAAGAAGGAATGTACAGTATGGGAATGAGATTGGGACGAAATAATGATAATAGGAATAAACAGGTATAATAATAGGAGAAAAAGACATACGCTATCGTCTGGAAGGAGAAGGGAGACTGAAATCAATTAGGTGATAGGAATAGCATCGCGACACCACTTTCTTCTCAAACGTCTTGGCGGATTATCTGGAAGACACGATGTGTGCATTCTGCGGATGATTGGATTGCTACTAACCTCGAACTTGTCGAATAATTTTTTATATTGCTGTATATGTATGTCACCGACATAAGGAATCCTAAGATCGTTATGTAAAGTCCGATTGGAGACGTAGACAGGAGCGGACGTGATGGTACGAAGTATCTTCGATTGCTGCTGTTGTATTCTTCGAAGATTGCTCTTGCAGGTACTTCCATACAGCTCTATTCCGTAACGCCAAATAGGAGCGATCACTGAAAGATAGATGATCCGTTTAGTCGTTAAATTTAAAATTGACTTCCGACCTAATAATGGATACAGCAATTTTGCACGAGTAATGATTGTTCTTTTTGTCTGTGCCACGTGTAGCCTCCATGTAAGCCTCTTATCCATAATTAAGCCAAGATAACGTACCGAGTTTGCTTGAGTAATTTCTTCATTATTGATTTTCAGTGCTGGACAGCTGACTTTTCTATTTGTAAATACAACTGTTTGCACTTATTCGGGTTAAATAGCAGACGCCAGCTCTGTGCCCATAGAACTAACCGATCTAAATGGTTTTGAACTGCTGTATTTGCATACATGACGTCTGAGTTGGACGCAAGGATAGCTATATCATCGGCAAATGATGCTAAGATAGTCTGATTACTGGTTGGTATGTCTGCTGTATAGATTGTGTATAACAACGGTCCTAGTAAGCTACCTTGTGGAACAGACGATAGAATTTTATGCTCTTCAGAGAAACAATCATTGATTTTAACAACAAATGTTCTATCGGATAAGTATGATTGAAGTAAAGCAAATAAATCGGAAGGGAGAATTTGTCTCAGCTTATACAGTAGCCCGGGATGCCACACTTTGTCGAATGCCTGTGCAACATCCAAGAATGCAGCTGAGCATACTTCTTTTTCGTTATAATTTGTTTTCGTTTCCATTACTTATAAATGATATTACATATTTGTTATATAATTAAACTTACATTTATTATTTTTTAAATTACCGCTTTTCATTTGTGATGGATTTTTGTCTGATTTTTCCATCAATACTATTTATATTTTGTATATTTATTATTTACGAGTTTATATTCTTAGAATTTTTACTTTCATAAATGGAGAGGGCATTTGTTCCGGTACATTTATTAAATATTGTTATAACTTTTTAATATAATGTCAAATATATGCGTTTTTACATTTTTACATTAAAACACACAGGAATACCTGAACAAATTATAAGAATAATTCAACAGATATATATTAATAATGAAGCATATGTACGCATGGAAAATGAACTGTCGGAAAGCTTCTAAATTCGAAAAGTAGTAAGACACTCTCGCCGCTCCTATTTAACATATATGAAGAATGGATAATAAAGAAGGTAATGGAAAAATGGGATGGCGGTGTATCAGTTACCGGGTATGAACTAACAAATTTATGATATGCAGATGACACAGTTTTACTGGCTAATACAGAGGCGAAAATGGCGGAACTGCTGCGGTTAGTCCAAACTGTCAGCGAAGAGGCTGGTCTGAAGTTAAATAGAAAAAAATGTTCCATCATGGTTGTAGATAGAGCCAAACCGTTACCTCGAAACTTCATCTGAATACCAGATATAGAAAGCAAAGATCATTTTTGTAAATCTTGGAACATATCTGTCTAATAAGGCAGAATGCAATGAAGAAATAAACCGCCGGATATAGCAAAAGCAGCGATAAACAAACCAATAAAAATATGGCAAGACAAGGCTATACGAAATCAAGCGAAATTATACCTGATGAAAACAATAGTATTTTCCATTGCTCTATATGGTTGTGAATCATGGACATTAAATAAATCATCCCGAAGAAGACTTGAGAAAATAAAAATGAAAGCGTACAGAAGAAATTCCAGGGACCAGTCGCAAAACAAATTCCTGAATTTTGCAACAATTAAACATCCAATCACACCAAAGAATGATACCGATAATTTATAAAAGAATGTTGAAATTTTTCAGACATATTATTCGAGCTGACAGCATCGAAAAGGCGGTCATTTCAGGGAAAAGTACAGGATAAACGACAGATAGGCCGACTACCAATACACTTTATCGATCAAATTAAGAAATAACCGGTATCCTTACGGTCCAAGAACTCACGCGCCAGACCGAGAACAGAAATATATAAAGAAGACTTTCTTCAAAGTCATAAATTGGGTCACGACGCTCGAAATCGAGCACACAATTGTACAAACCTAAACTGATGATCCAGAATCATATCCATGGAATACGGGAGTAGCCTAATTTTTCAATAACTGCTGATAAAGTAAGCCATAAGGAAATCGGACGATGCTATATGATTTAGTACGGATCTTTACCCGATTTGGGAATCGTAATAATTTCTACAAACTTTCACTATTTAGAACATAATGTTATCAGAATATCACATTACATGTAACGGTTAACAACATTTTAATTTCCGAGAATCATTCAGCAGATCGAACGGGGGACTGTTTTTTCTTTTCAGCATTTTAAGCGCGCCTCTGATCATCTGTGGCGATTTAGCTGAACAGGAATTTTTAAGAAATTATGTTCACACTAGTTATTGTATTTAACTCGAATACTGTTATCAAACAGCCTTTTGCTTGGATTCTCTTACCCATTTATCGTATGATTGAAAATGAAAAAAGAAAAAAAATGATCGGACGCCCACTTCCCGCACGTCCACTAATGTAAACGAGGATGCAGTATTCTAGCGCTTAAATGAAGCATACGTCATTTTCATACATGCTCACGTTTTATTCTTGGAATTCCAATCCGCATTTGACACACCGCAAGTTCTCAGTATACTGTCCCTTATAGATACCCATTCCTAAAATCATGGAGTTCATGATGTCATAGATAAGATATTCTGCGCCTATATCCGATGGATACGTGCACGGATGTTTTATGGGAAAACTCAAAAAACCTTTTCTAAAAATCGCGAATTGTAGTCACGTCCGAATCACTGCTTAAAAAACGTTCTATCGTGAACGATCTTTGATTAATCGTTGAGTCACTCATTTGGGAAACACGATACATATCATCGTTGCACCCTATGAAATTCTGTTGTGATAACGGCGGAGATTGTTAATTGAAGTTATTATTATGCAAATTATATTCGCAACATATATTACTTCGGTTTTTAAGTTGTTAAAAACACATGCGTGCCTACCAATGAACGGTGTAAATAATATTACTTGCATTTAGTATTAACGATATGAATTAAATAATTTAAAAGCATAAATTTGACAATTACACTGAAAATAACTTGAAAAATGTAAATATTTTTGAGAAACGATGGATTACGGGAAAACTTCTTAAGAATAAATATAACATTGCTAGCTTGAAACTTTCGAAGAATCACAAATCAGAATAAAAAAATAAATGAATCGATCACAAATAACTTAAAGAGAAAAGTTTTGGAATCGTGGCTTTAAACAATAACGTTACTATCTTCGTGTGTTAAAGAGGTCAGAAAATAAAGTGTATACATTGTACGCTTAATCAAAGTGAGATATGATGATAATAATAATAATAATAATAATAATTTGCGCTATTAAAAATTAGGTTATAACAATTATAAAAATTAACGACCGTATAATTGTATTATAAAGCTACTTTAGCGAACTACATTTGAAAGTAAAATAATCGTTTACTGTAAAATAAATGTTGTTTGCATCAAAGACTGAATCTTGATCACTTAGAGAGAATTGTATATTTTTAAAAGTGAAAGAAATTTTTTAACGCTAAGTTGGTTTAGTGACAGGTATAATAAAACGCGTATTTTATTAATGTGGCAATCCAAACTATAATGAATAAGTCATAAGAGTGAACTATTTTTTGATACATTAATTCCAAAATAAAATTCATATCCGCGATGAATTATTTATAATTAAAAAAAAAATTATATGATTTAGAAATTATATTATTCGCAGAATCGTAAATTTCATTTTTTGTTTACGCGTAAGCAATTTGTATACTATCAGATTTGATTTCCTGTATCAATTGTGTTTCGATGAAAAATAATGACGCAACATTGAGCATGCAAAAAGTTTTATTTTTTATGAATGTGATTGTTTTTAGAATAATTGCGAGCAGAAATATATACGCGATGTCAGATGTAAAATCTAAAATTATTACGTAAATACTCGGTATTTTGTACCTCGATATAATTTCGTCATATATAATACTGAGATGTGCATCTTTTTATTGAACGGACAAAATATTTTAAACGATTAGTTAAAAATACGATGAACGTAGCAATAACGATCAAATGATAAAATGGAGAATATTTATTTTATTGAACAGTCGATAAATATAGTAAAGTGGATTATATTTTTATATATATGTATATCTCGAGAAAAAAGAGAATTGTGGGGAAGAGATTAATCTACTCTTAACCAGTTATAACTGTATTTATGTAATAATTATCGACTAGAAATACCGTTTTCTATTGTAATAATGAAACAGTTGAAATAGGATGACTAGAGTTCGTTTAACATTTTGGATATTTTTTAAATGTTGATCGCCTCCGAAATTTTTTCTCGTAAGCTCGATCCGACCTAAATTCATCTTAATAATAAATGTTTTGGGTAATATGCATACGAGTACATTATACATTCATATATTATCTGATATACTATAACGTTTCGAATTATTATTATCTACACAAAACTCTCTACTTTCCGACTCATTTTATCGTAAACATTCTCTTGTAGTACCCTAGTACAAGAGCTTATGCATTTTTCACGCTATGAATTAGTTAAGTCTCTTTCCCGATGAAGAAAATTTGGGTACGATTGTCAAGTTATCCTAATTCCATCTAAAATTAATAATCGTAGCGAGAGCTTATTACTGTTTTTTAAATTAATTTTATCATTTTCCTTACATTTTATTTCATTAACGCATACCGTTAACGTTTTTAGCCTTGCCAGTTAAAGTATATCCCAATATGGTACACGAAATGTTAACACTAACGAAATTATTTATTTTCTGTTTGACATGAAATGACTCAATTTTAAAAATCTCAATTTAAACACATTGAAAATTACCTAGAGTCGCCTAGGAAGCTGTATTGTATAATAAACAACTTGTACAGAATTTATAATTTTGTGTTAAAATTTAATCAGGGTTAATGCATGTCTTCGATACCTTTGAGCCCCGTTAGCGTTTATATAGTAGTAGTATGTTTATATTTATTTCAAAACAAAATTCTATAAATCACGAAGAATTTATATGTACATAAACACACGCCAAGTATCCTTAAAGTTGCCTTAGCAGCTAAATACAATCAAATGACTTTACAAAACTAAAGAAATAATAAAGAAAATAACAGTAAAATAACAATAGGAAAAAAACATTAGCTGGAAAAATATTTCGCGTAGATGGACTTTTTGCTAAATATATTTATTTATTTATTTAATGAAGCCATACAACAGCTAGCAACCAATTATAGCGTAGGCTTATAAATAAAATAATACAATTAATAATTTTTCTGAATTATAAAATTAAAAGTAAAAAAAAATAAAATACAAAAAATATCATCATCATCATTGCTATTGAGAGCCTTGCTCTTGTTTTTGTAGTTTAACCCACTATTCTTTTCTATGTTCGTCTATCTTGAGCTCTGCGTTCTTTCTTGATAATTCATTTGCGTTTCTTTTTTATCCGGTCTATAGTGTTCTCTTTCATCTTATTTATTGGCTCTTTTATCATCAAATTAAAGAGCATGGTCGACAATGGGCAGACCTGCCTTATTCCTCGTTGTATTTTTGCCTTTTCTCTTGAATGGCCAATTCTTATCTCTGCGGTTTGTTATTTATATAATTCCCATATTATTTTTCTGCCCCTATGGTCTAATCCTATATCTTATAATTTTGAAAATAGTGCTCCCCACGTTACGTGGTCAAATACATTCTCTATATCAATAAAGGTATATATAATTCTTCACCTATTTCAATTTTTTTTTCAATACATAATCACCCCCTCACTCTCTCTCTCTATATATATAAACTGAAGTAAGCTCCACTAGAAAATTATCTCCTTCAACATTTATTTTTCATTGTACTTATAATTTCTGTTATAAGTTATAGATTTGTCCTACTTCTTTAATTGATAATTATAATTACACAAACTCTCTTATCCAAAATACATAATAATATGCATCCGAGTTAGTCATTTTAATTCAAGGCTAGGTATTGACTACGAAGTCCACATATAAAGCCAATTCTATTTTTATTTAACAAATCGCCTGATCCCGACATTCATGCTTGTTTAATCCAATATTTATTAGATTTGTTCACAATTACATCGAGCTTGGTTAAATATTTCCCAATGTTTTATTCACATTTTAAAGGCTTTCACCTTTCCTATTGACTAATTTGATACAATATTTTATCGTATATCTTCGAGTCATCTGTTGTCATGTTAATTGCTATTTATATTACATTTATATAATTGTTTCTTTTAACACATGTCACTGACTCAAATTCCTTATTTTTGTGAAAGATGATGGTCTAATAAAGCGAACATTATATGCGATATTTCTAATTGAATTATCAATTTTTCAACAAACTCTTTTCAAGAATTACAATATACTATAAAGTATTTTGAGTGTTCGATAAGCGTAGACCAAATTGTATTCACACGGATAATTATAAAGAATTTTACAATTAAAAACAATTTGAATTATAAATTAACTGTTCTAAAAAATTCCCATTTAACTAAATTTTATTTCCACTGTGTTTTTGCTTTGTAGCGTATATTTAATTATCAGAGTAAGTGACGTCATTTTTATAATTTATTAACAACTATGTCAATAAACGAAAATATAATGCAGAATATGTTGCATCGTTTAACACTTTTCAATGATTTTTCATATACTTTGAAAATTGTTTATCTTTTGAGTTTACAATAATACTTGAGGAACATTATTTTGTTCTCGAGCGCATAGTTGTCATGGTTTCAGCTGAGGATTTTATAATTTTCTTATATGTCTCTAACCCCACAAGTAAATTTTCCGTCAACTCTTGATTTTTAAAATTAGCATAATTATAAATATCTGAAGTCATGCTCGTTCGCTGAAAAGCTGTAAGAAATTTCTTATGACACCTGAATAATTTATAAAAATATTAAAAGAATAAGACAAAAAGAAAAATAGTGCTAGAAACTTTTCTTTAAAAAATAACTGAGAATTCTATATTTAAATATTAAAAACAGAACAATGTACCCAACAATAATACGAGCAGAAGTTATGAAATACGTAGAAATTGATCGGGTCAAGGTCAAATATGAAACAGCAAAATATTAGACAACCGCAGAATGATATGAAAGATAAGAACAATTATAATAAACTCTAATAAAAAGAGTACTGGTCCGCTTAAAATTTTATTTAATTGAATAAAAATTAAAAATATTACATCAAGTTACCAATTTTTTTTTTTTTTAAATACATCCTTGCATATCACAGGTATTTTTATGATAGAGGGCGAATTAAAAAGCGAATTTTCTATCATTTAATCATAATTGGCACAAATGAATTATGTTTTTACACTACTTTTAATTAGAAATGGAACTAAAAATAACACCGGTTACAGATAAATTAATTTATATCGAAAATTTGAATTTCATTTATTAGCCCTTTCAATCACAATGTCCAATATATTTTTATTTATTTAAGAACATTGCGACGTACACGACAGCAAAACGCCAAGTACAGTGTATGCACTTACAGAATAATTATAAAATAAAAGTACGAACAAAAATAAAACTAGACCACACTCACACAACAACACCCTAATCAAGTCTTATATAAAATAGAAAAATAAGTTACTAATACCAACGAAAAAATAATATACCTAATGAAATACAATATCTATATACAAGCACATATCCGAACAGAACAAAAAATAGAAATACCCATCGTACACCCATATTCCTATGTAAACAAGCTCTCCCTCGAGACACGGACATTAACGTATACTAATTCACAAATTGAAAAAAATAGGACTGAATACAAATCATATGTACATATTCACATACAAGGAAGCTGTTAATCGAGTCACGCATAATGACATTATGCGAATAAACAGGGCTTTTTATGACCAAAATGTGTGTTTTATCGCTTAAAATAAACTTACTGAAAAGTAAAAACTGAAATATAGAGTTTTAAAAAATTTATCATATAAAAATTTACTACCAAAATGAATATCCAGCTGATGAATGTTTAATTATGTTATTATATAGACGCAAGGTGCATAGAAGTGATGAATTGTAAGCTAGATTTGTACGAGCATGTGAGAAAACACGATGTGACCTACTACTAACACTGGGCATCATAAATAGGATTGTAGATAATAAATAGTTGTCATCTATGCGAGCGTTACAAAGATCATGCAGGAATCTCAGCTTACTTATCTTTCTTCTAGCACTGAAGGGTTTAATACATAAAATATTATAACTCAAAAGTGCAGAATAGACACCAGTTTGACGATAGTAAATATACCTCAAAAACTGAAATTGAACTTTTTCCACCATATGAATATATTTACTGTAGAAAAGAACCCAAGCCACAGATGCGTATTCTAACCGTGATATTACAAGTGTTGAATCAGCGGAATCCTAGGATCACGAAACACGCACGAGTTCCTTATGATGAAACTTATAGTTCCGTAAGCTTTTTTTGGTAACATTAGCAATATGAGTTGCAAATTTAAGCTCGTTGACAATATAAACCCGCACAGGTTATATCAGAAACTGAAACATTGCCGATAGAGTAATCAAAGAAATATTTATTTTTTGTACGACAAAAAATAATACGGATATATTTCTTATAATTAAAAGGTAATTATTGTCGCTCCATGTCGCTAATCTACATAAATCATCTTGCAACAATTCACAATCAGTAACAGTTTTAATCGATCTAAAAATGTTTAAATTACAAACAAATAATAAAAATTTTGAACGTAAGTTAATTCCTATATCATGGGGCGAACAATGGCGAATAAAGATCAATGAAAACAAATCCAAAAGAGTAATTTTTACCAATAGAAAAATTGTACCTAAAAGCATCATCGATCGAAAAGCAGTGCCGATAAGCGATAGTGCAAGATATTTTGGTATGCATCTAGATAGCAAGTTAACATGGAAAAAGCATATTCAAACTAAAACCAATGAATTAAATATAAAAGTTCGTCAAATGTACTGGTTAATAGGTAGACAATCAAAGCTACATTTTTATAATAAAATCACCATATATAAACAAATACTTGCTCCTGTTTGGAGATACGGATGTCAAAAATGGGGCTGCAGTGCTAGAACAAATATAACATTAATGCAGCGATTCCAGAATAAAACTCTAAGAACCATCGCAAATGCACCATGGTTTGTATCAAATAAAACTTTATATCGTGACCTACATGTTCCATATGTTACTGATGTGATAAAACAGGAAGCCAATAAAACATGCAACGAAGTTACATGATCACCTTAACTTGACAGCAGTCAATTTGCTGGATAACTCATAAGAGCTGCGAAGATTGCAGAGGGTCAAACCATTGGACTTGATCAAATAAATCCAATTTGTACATTCTAGACCACTTTCAATGGAAGGAGTGCCAGTAACTGTAGATAGCATACTCACTATTGATAGCAATAGCTAGGTATAGGGAAGAAAAAAATTATGAAAATATCAAATAATACTGATCCCATATTAGACCTTTGTGGTACTCCGGAAGTAGGAACATATTGTTTAGACTGGTTTCCGTTAAATAATACATAACACACGCGCGAATTTAAATAGGATCTAAATAACTGTATGTAATCGTTAGAAAAATTCGTAATTATGCTACTTAACAAGAAGTAAATTATGGGTGACTTTGTTAAAAGCCTTACTAAAATCCGTGTAAATCCAATAAAAACCGGAATTAGTAATGTGCATATAAGAAAATTAACCGTAGTTATTGTAACGTATGAATTTTCGTGAAAATACATCAAACAGAATTTACGTATGCATCTAAAGATACAATTAGGGTTTAAGGAACGCGAATAACATTATGAATTCGGTATTTTAAATAATGAATTGTTCCTCATTTTATTTACAAAAACCTAATTTAACGATAATTGATTAATATTTATACAACATTTCAAATAAATTACGCGTTTCGTTAAAATATTAACGCTATCACTAATATAAAGTAACATCAGCATAGCAGGTCAAATTCAAACAATTATGTCAAATGATGTGTCAACAAAGAAAGAAACGAATTGTACCATCTTTATCGCTCTCGTCTTTATCTCTACAATTAACCCCGTAAACCAAAGAAGAAACTGCGTTCATTTTCTTACTATAACTGGATCATGTTTGTTCCGTTGTTGTTGACGGATTAATCGCGTTGATTCAGCTTCGTATACGATTTGTCTTCGATATCCCATTTCCTTATTTGTGGTAGCGATCGCTATGACATACCTCCCGACTATGTTGGATTTCTCTAAACCAGTAAATCCGATTTTTTGTACTCTAATCACGTTGTTCCTTCTGTTAACAATTTTATTCCATAGCTAGCGGACTCGTCGTAAATTCTGCTGCAATCGAACTGCAACACAACGATCACAACCGGTTTGCGAACAATCAATTATCGACGAGCATACAAATGTTATCTGGTGTGCATGTGTGTATACCCTATGCGTGGAGCATATCTAAGCCTACATTTATAAAACAGATGTTTCTAATTGTAAAACTGAAAACGTTATAGAGAGATTCTACAGTTGGATTAAATGGAACAGATTATAATATGGTACGAGAATATTACCGTATAATAACAGAAATAGCCGCATCTTTTAACCTTTAATAAATTTATTTTAAAATTAGACTAAATGGAACAATATATTCAAGAATATTATTTTGTATGATGATAAAAGAACGAGCTACATATTTTAATTCTTCATAATTTTTCATTAGAGCGAGCACAAAAATCTTCACAATTACACACACACACACACAATATATATATATATATATATATATATATATATATATATCGAAAAGACTATAGAAATTACAGAAGGATGTTTCATTAATCGTACATTATTCTGAGACATTGTTAAGTGAGATGTTCTATCAGTACTCATTTTGAGACGTAGAATCTTTTGTCTAACATGAGAGATTAGATTTTATATTTGCATTAAGAATTACTTTTTTAAAATAGACATTAACAAAACTTTTCATATGCGGATTCTTTAGAAATGCATGATCAACGTTGGATATCCGCTTACATTTCATCGTATGAAAATAGTGAAAATCCAGCAGTCAAATTTAGTGTAATACAAGGTTATGTTCTCGCTTGTTCATTATTTTAGATGAATACGTTTTTTGTATATAATGTGTGAAACATTACGCACGTTTTAACGTACATTTTTTCACATCCTACGATTTAACTGTATAAAATGTTTTTTTTTTTTTTTTTAGAATTTCAAGCAAAATATATCTGAATAACCGTCGTTGAAGAAAATGATTTTTAGTTAAATGACGAAGTGATTAAAAGACATATTTCTTCAAGATATAGACGTTACATAGGTAATGGAATACTGCTTGGCAAATAAGAGGTTTCTACTTTTCCAAACTGAATGGTTTACAGCCACTTAATTTTAAAATTACCTTATAAACGTGCATTTGCGTTTTCATATTAGTTAATGGGAATACAATGCATGAATAATTAACATTCGTGTTATTCGATTGTGTCGAAATTTGTTCTCGTTTTTCGGTCAAAATTTTACGTGTATATATAACCGTATGTGTTGTAAAATTCCGAACAGCTTGAGTTATAACGTTTTTATTATTATTATTATTTTTCGCTGCTCGTGTTTTCATCGGATCTGGTGATATCGTTATTATTTATTTGTAAACTATCGGATATTCTTATCTTTAGTTTTAGAAAACTTAATTCAAAAATATGTTGATTGTATCGCAAAATGCTTGAATAATAATGGATTTATGAGCAAGACTATATATGATTTACACATTTCAGTCATATTACACTGATAATACTTTATCTATATTTATAAATAATAATCCCGTGCAGAGGGTTCATGAAATAAAGTATCTTGGATTGGGATTTTGATAGTAAATTGACATGGCGTGCGCATTGTGCGTACGTAGTTAAGAAAGCGAGGAAATTAAATTGTTTTATTATTTAAATCAGTACTTTTTTAATAAACATTTATATTGTTTGTATCTCACATTATATCAACCAGCCATTATTTATGGAATTATGCACTGGGGAAATACTGCTAGATCATGTACGCGTTCGTTGTCAGTGCTACAAAATTCTATATTTAAATTAATATCTCGGGGTTATAATAAGTTCCCTTGCAATTTAACAAAGTTAAACATTCGAGAGCTGTACGAAGTGCAGTTGTTGGATTTTATTTTCCAGTTTCATTCTAGGTTCTCCATTGGTATCAGAACAGGTAAAACTAGGACGTGCACAGTTGAATTCGATACAGTGCCAAAATTTACAAAGCATCATTGCCTGATACAGTCGTCATATATGGGATCAATATTGTTTAATTTTTTGCCACCCCCAATTGAAAATTTATCTAAAAAAATTATAAACGACGTCGTAAGCCCTTAATACGTTACATCATTAGTAAGAGATAACTGTGATAATCTTCTTCTTATCGTGCCGGTCATTTATATTCCTTTTTTTTTTCCAATATTTCACTATTTGAACTGCGTCGTCCGAGATTCCGTCTATTCTTGTCATATCTTCCATCCCGCATCGCACCGACAGCAATGAGCAAGTTAATAGGTGCTCCGAATCTTGTACCATGCCACAATCACATCTGTCATTATCTGTAATTTTCCACTGTTTCATGTTCTTTGCTGTTCTACCTGTCATAGTTCTTATTCTATTTAGAGTTTTCCATGTTGACCACGGCAATTTATTACCGGGAGGTAGATGTTCGTTCGGTTGTTCCCATAATTTTAATCGGTTTTCTTTCAGCCTTCCTTTCCATAGCGCCAACCTAGTGATTTCCGGCGTTTGTGTCAGAGCATTTGCTGTTTTAAGAAAACTCTTTCTTGACTTGAGTCGACTTATTGTTGCTTCTTTTGCATTCAATGGATGTCTTATATCTTGTTCTTGTTTTGTTTTTTCCTTTCCAGCCATCACTTCCCGTCTTATACCTGGTGGTGCTATGCCGGATAATATTTCTACTTTATCGATCGGTGTCGGCTTCAAACATCCTGTAACTATACGATCGGTTTCATGTAGTGCTACATCAATTCTTTTTACGTGTACTGAATTCCGCCATACTGCACTAGCATATTCACCTGCGGAATAACACAGAGCTAAAGCTGATGTTCTTAATACATTTGGATCTGCACCCCAGGTGGAGCCAATCAATTTTTAGAGTAAACCGTTCTTTGTGCCAATTTTTCTTTTGGTATCTTCGCAGTGTTCTTTAAAACTTAACGCCTAAGTACTTTGGGTTGTCACAATGTTCCAGCGATATCCCTTGCCATTTAACATTTAATTTACGCTTTGCATTCTTATTTCTCAAATGAAACGCCGATACTTGGGTTTTATTAGGATTCGGTTTGAGGTAATTGCTAGCATAGTATTTTTCCATAGTCTTCAGTATTCCATTCAAATTATTTTCTACCTCGCAAAACGTTTTCTCTTGAGTTATAATAGCTAAATCATCAGAATATATGAAGTGTTTTGTTGAACTTCCAATTGGTTGATCATTAGTATATACTTGTGGTAAACCGTTGTTCTGTTTCCTCCATCTGCTCTTTTTGTTTTGTAGCGATTCTTCAATAATGTGCTAATGATTTTGGTTAATTTGTAGTCGGCAGTAAGCTCGTAAATTTTTTTTGTTAATATTCTATGATTTACTGTATCGTATGTTGCGCTTAAATCTATGAACGTCGCCCCTGTTACCATTTTGTGTTCATATCCATTTTCTATTTCCTGTACCAGGTTCAAGATTTGCGCTGTGCATGACCTTCCAGCTCTAAATCCGGCCTGCTGTTTAATAAGTTTTGAGTCTATTTTTTCACTTATTCTATTTAATATTATTCGTTCAAATATTTTATAACTATGGCAAAGTAAAGAGACAGGCCTAAAATTTCCAGCATCTATAGCGGTTTTTCCCGGTTTAAGTAATGCAACCACGTGCGATTTTAACCATTCTTTAGGAATTCGGTCCATGATAATGCAATTATTAAACATATCCAGAAGCCATTTTTTAGCTTTAGGTCCTATATGTTTAATTTGTTCCGTCATTATGTTATCGACTCCGGGTGCTTTCCGATCTTTCATTGTCTTAATTTCCCTGTCTAGTTCATCCATTCTGAGCGGTTCATCAAGTTGGCTCATATTATCAGTTGTTTTCAATATCAGTTTTGGTTTATCTGTTCTACCTTTAATTTTTCCATTCAATAATAATTTATTTGCTATTTGGTCTGGTGTAATATTTATATATTCTTTTGGTTGTAGTTTTTCATTATTCATGTTTTTTATCAGTTTCCAAGCTTTGTAACTATTTTTCGACATACCCAGATTTTCTATAATTGAAATCCACTCTTTTTTCCTTTCTCCTGCTATTATTCCCATGAGATTTTCTCCCATTTCAATGGTAGCTTCGTCAAAAGGATCTGTTTCATATCTTTTATAGTATTCTTCTAGATTGTCAATAGCTTCTTGACATAATCCTTTTATATAATTAGTGCGACATCCTCTTGGTATATGCCTTTTAGATACTATTTTTAAGACCTCCACAAAATAATGATAGTTGACTGGTGTTGGTTCTATTGTTTCTACATTTTTATCCAAATCATTTGCAAATTCCATCCATTTTGCTTTTTTAAAATTAAATCTTCTTCTAAATGGTACTTTTCGCGGCACTATTGCTGCATTTACTTCACATAGAATTGGCCGATGCTGTGATTTCGGTATGGGATCCAATACTGCTTTAGTGGTCATGTCCCTTATGTTATCACTCACAAAAATGTTATCCGGATTATATCCTCTCCTCCATCTACCACTATTAAACGATGAAGGTAATTTAGGATCGTGAACTAAACTCAAGCAGTTCATTTCTGCCCAGTTTTCAACAGCTTCTCCGTCATCATTATTCTTTGAGTATCCCCACATCGTGCTGTGGCTATTGAAATCCCCAATTATAATACTTCTACTTGTACTTCCATAGTTCACAGGTTTCTCGAACTTGAAGGGTATGTTTGGAGGTTTATAAACCGATGTTACACTACATTTCCTTATGTCTACTGTGATTATTTCTATGTCATTCTCTTCTGTACGTCCAGGTGATGTAATTTCCAAGTCTGGCCTATAGCACTTCCATATTTTTTGTGTGGTCTTTCCATCGCCAGTTTCATCCGGGATACATTTGGTTTCCTATATTTTGTTTCCCAATGTGTTTCTTGTATGTAGAGCACATCGCATTTAGTTTTCTTGCATAGTTCAGACAGAATATTCTCCTTTCCTGATGTCAGTCCTTCAATGTTTATTGACACTACTGTTAAACTTAGGGCGTGGTAGGAACCTCCACGCGGTGAACAGCGAGATAATTATGTGTAAAACAATGCAGAATTCGCTGGCTAATCCTACCAACCACGGTCAAAAGAAAAGGTCCTTTTCAGGACCAAAACCAAGTTTAACTGTGATAATTATATTTCTAAATGAGTATGATTTACATGTGCGTTGGTATGTCTGTATGATGAGGTGTATACAAATATGTGTGTACTCGTAATTGATGCATGTACATGTATGTACACATATGTGTGCATATGAGGATATGTATATATATTTGAGAGTATCGGTGTGTAAATATGTGTACAGGTGAAATTGTGTGCAGGTATATATATGATTAAAATGAAATATTTTCATATTATTATTGTTTATTTATTTATATATTTACCTGCTGTATACAGTCGTTCGTTTTTATTTTTACTTTTTAATTTCGTAAAAGGTATCGATAATTTATTTTTCGTAATTAAATTTTGTTTGATAACAATGTAAAGGTAAACTCTAATTTATCTAATATCTCTGAAAAGAGTTCATAATTTGGAAACAATTATAAATAGAAAAAAATGCAGCATCCATTTGTTGACCCTATTTATTTGTGCGATTGATCTTCTTGTTCTATAATTTAATTTCTAGCGCGTAAATAGCGTATAATACACACAGATATTATTCGAGTGTATTTCGGGATAATACTTTTGCTGTTACATATTTAATTACCGCTTGAACGAGAGAAAGTACATAAGAAATATACACAATCAAATAGCCATATTAAAAGAAATGTACTGAATAAAGTCTCCTAAAGTTAAAATTTTAAAATAAAATCTTTATTTGTTAATGCTTGTCAATTGATTAAGATAATTTATATATATGACATTAAAACATTTAGAAACCTATTCGTGAGAACGTAATACTGTTTGCAGAGATGCACAAAAAAATATTTAGTTAATACACCCATCGGGAACGGCCGATTTGACGATTAAGTTAAACTTTAGATGAATTTAACGAATAATTGTAATTATTGTAGTTCATTGGTATATATATATATATATATATATATATATATATATATATATATATATATATATATATACTTATATTGATTAGGAAATATATTTCATTTTATTAAAATTATTTGTAAAAATATGTGTTAAATCTTGAATATACAGTAGCCGAACTACACAGAATTAAACGAGTCCTAACAGTATATAAGAATAAATCAATAAATAAGTAAAATACATGTGCCAAAGTTAAATTCCTAATGTACACGATATTCGTGCTCAAGTCAAGTATGAATATGTGTGTATATATATGAAATGTGTACTGAAAATTTAACGATATAATTTGCGTGTGAAAGTTCTGTGGTAGCAACTTACATAAATATTCATGATCACGACGGTTGGCGTCGACACATTACACTTTAAAACATGACGTGAACTTAATGGGGTTATTGAATAATACATGTAGGAAACATACTTAAATTATCGCATTGTAACTAGTAAAGATAAGAAATATAAAATGCACAATTAACGAGGTTATTTATGTTAAGCATAACATTTTTTTAAAAATGTATCGAAGATAACGATCGAACTTGATACTTTTTATTACATGTAACTTTACCTATGCCATTTTGTTCTGTGTAAATCATGTCAATTTTATTACTTGTAACGTTTCGAAAACACTTAGAGTTTACAAGTGTTTTCCAAACGTCACAAGTAATAAAATTGGCACGATTTACAGCGAAAAAAAATTGCGAAAGTACGACAATCAACTGTGAAAGATCAAAATTTAACTTTTTTATAAACATAATACTGCAGAAATTTTGCACAGGCTGAAGACGACCGAATAATAAAAAACAATGAATTAATTAATTTACTTTATCGAAGTAAACCAACTTAAATAATGCGAGAACGTCACCATCTAATTTTCCTACTTAAAATACATATACAACTGGTTGGCGCTATCTATCGGAAGAATTTTAAAAAATAATGAAGCCTTTATGTTAGTCATATTTTATTAGGAAACTTGGATATGTTAAAATAACAACTACAATGAACGGACAGGATACTATTTAAAATCATATATAGTAGTTTAATATCGAGCATTTGAACACGAAAAAAATTAAAACAAAGTGGTTAATAAGAATTATCATGATCTGACGTCACCAAAGTTAATAATAAACATGTTATTCACCATTCACCTGTCGTGATAAAAAGAGGGTGAGTTATTTAAAAATTACCTTGAAAAGGCGTTGTTAAATTGTATTCGTTTGTGTTGTGTCGTACAAACTTTTAGTAACTGCAACTCTCCAAAAAATACTTTATTGATTTTATATATATATATATATATATATATATATATAACCTATTAGTTATACTACTATTACACAGTTAAAATATGCGATCAAATTAAAGGCAATTTTAATCAAAATAAACATAAAATCTTTGTTAGGAATCGAAAAAGCTTTTCGATACAATTTGGCGCGATGAAATTTTAAGTTAGTAAAATAAAAGTTGAATTTCACGAGCATTTGATCTCTATAATATAAACAAAACAACGGTATATTTGCGTAGTAAAATTTACCACAGTGAACTACTGTAGTAATATATTTATCATCGTTATTTTATATTAAAATATATAATGAAAATTAACAAGAAAAAAATACCACTAAAATCTGTAAAGCCAGTACACTTAAAAGTAATTATTACTTACTAGATACGATGATTACAAGATAACTCCGATTCTAATACATAGCAAAATTTATGGTTTATAATAGGTTGTGTTTTAGACGTCTATGTTTATGGTTCGTATACATAGTTTTTCGTAACCTGGAATCGTAATCTCCAATAGGCCTAATGTTAGGATTAGTATGAGATGAACACTGAGTGAAAAATTAAGCGGATAGGTTTAGTATATAACCCTTAAGATATAGTAGGCTAGTAATTTTATGCATAAATGAGATTCTTTCGTGACTTACTCAAGATGCATCGGAGGCTACAGTTTGGAGTTGTTTATATGCTAAATCTAAAATAGACCATACTGGGCATGTGTAACTTATTACCAGACGTATAAAAGTTTTATAATCATCTTATTATAAGTGTTCAGGGAAGGATTTGCGGTTAAAGATAGGGTAGGCGACGGAATTGCTTTATTCGCTTTAATATTAATGTGAGAAAGTGCCGAGTGAAATTTAGGTGGCGATCGAGAAAACACGAAGATGTACTTCAAACTTCAATTAATATGTTTATTTAAAATGAATGATCAATTGTCCAAATAACTTTTAATACGAGTAATTTGTCTGGAAATTTTGTTTCAATAATTTTATAAATAATACCATCGTGCTACGTTGTGTCTTAGCGACATTCAGTAGTAACATATCTGTATACACGGTTGAAATTATCTGAAATATGTTCACATATTCTTGCAATTTGATGAATTGTGGAGTGATTGGACTTGAAACCAAACTATTCGTGTGGAATAAGCAATTTTATGTCTTTTATGAGATTTAAACCTGTGATGAATAACCCTCTCGGCTACCTTGCTTAATTTGCTAAGTGACACACATTTTCAATATTGGAAGAATTTTTGCCAGGCTTGAGAAGTGGGATAATCTTGGAGACCGTCCATTGTTGTGGAAAGTAACCGAATTTGAACAAAGCGTTGATTACGTAGGCAACTTCAATAATTCATTTCGGAGGTAAATTTTTAAGGATTATTATTGTCAATGCCAGTTGAATGATTGGACTAATAGTAGTAACAATTTTTTGTACTTTAAAATGAGTGACCTGCTTATAAGTGTGAGTTTGAGGTGTATTACAATAATTTTTGACAGCTGATTTAACTTTATTAACTTTATAATTAGAATTTATATGAACTCTGAGAATGAACTGTGTAATATTAATTAGCGAGTAGCTCAACCTTAGCAGTTGTAACAACCCTACTTGTTACATTATTAGTAGTGGTAAGAGATTACAATTTATAATAAAAAATTACAAAGATTGAAAAATAAGTATGAGTTGCGAGAGATAGTAGTAAGCGTAGACATGTACATGTGCACGTATACGTCATATGGCTTGTATGTAGACACGTCGAACGTGACTTTTGAAAATGAGATTTAACAATAATATATATATATATATATATATATATATATATATATATATATATATATATATATATATATATATGTAATTATAAACGAACAAAATAAAACACAATCACTAAAAGTTTTTAATCGCGAAGCTTTTCGACAGGTACGTCATTTTTAAGCGCGAACTAAATTTATTACATCTTTTTTTATATCTAAAAAAAGATGTAATAAATTTAGTTCGCGCTTGAAAATGACGTAACTGTCGAAAAGCTTCGCGATTAAAAACTTTTAGTGATTGTGTTTTACTTTGTTCGTTTATAATTAATTAATAAAATCACTACTCTCCAATATATTCAACTTTTTATATATATGTATACATATAAATAGAAGAGGGCATGCTGGAGTCAGTAGCATTAGAATTTTTGAGAATTTCGTCGAAGGTAATATATATATATAAAATAAGAAAAATGTCTATAAAAAATATAGTAAGTGCAGACAAAAGGAGGTGAAAATAGACCTCATAAAATAGTCAGTCGAAGACTAAAAGAAACAGTTCCGAATTTTCTGATTGGCTACTCCAAAAGAGAAATCGGTGGGTTTCGCCGAAATAACGAATTTAGAAAATTCCTAGAACCATATACAATAGTAGAAGTGCAGGTATATATATGTTACTGCTAGCCGCCGTACTAACGATAACAATAAGTATGTGTATATATAAATATATAACCTTAAAATATAAGAAACGACCAAACTTTCCTTGGTCTGACTATTAGGTTTCTTTGTTCACAAAAACTGCAAAATTGATTAAGGACGAGAAAAGATGTATAGAAAATATAAATAAAAAGAAACCGGCAATTTAATAATAGACCTGTAGCGCCTCCAGAGCTCTGGAGAGATAGGCAGTTAGAAAAGGAGTAGTTAGTAGATAGGGGAGTCGAATAGATAGTCGTGTCGAGTAAAGTCTGTTAAGTGAGCTGAGGCTCAACGGGTGGATAGGACGGATCGAAGTTGGGGTCACATCCATCCAAGCCAGAGAAAGTTCCGTTAATTTTATATATAAATAATAAAACTCCGTGATACTCGTAATTGTTTTATTTTTAAATATTTTATTTCCTAAAATGCAATAATTTTTAAATAAAAGTAGAAACCGCGTGTTTTTGTTCTTTTTTTTATTTTTATTTATTTAAATTTAATTAACGATCGAGTCGTGGGTCATCCCACGTGGCATCCCATCTGGACAGGCGAGTTCGTGGAGTATAAACCAATGTCGGTAACGTGTATAATATAAATATATATAATTTTAATTTCAATACTTTTTTTATAATAATATTAACGATAATAATAATAACAATTAAATATAATTCTAATAATAATAATAATATAATAATAATATAACAATAATAATAATAATATGATTTAATAACCGTAATAATAATAATTATATGTATCTCAACATAGTGTAGTAAGAACAACTGCTGTAATTATCAAGCTATATAAATTTTGCAATAAATAAGAGATATTAAAGTACACACAATATTTACAAGACGAAAACCTATCATAAGTAACACTGGAAATAAAATGTATGTCTAAATGTTATACTAAATTCACGGAACATATAAACGAATGTATATTCGGACGATATAAAAAAATTAAGTTATGTCGTTTCTTATATTTAACATAGAATAAACTGCTCAACATGTAATAAGTTTTATATAGGTGAAACAGGACGTCAAATAAATAATAGACTAAGAGAACACTTTAATTCATACAAAAATGAAAATGATGACAAGTCACTTTATGGTAAGCACTGTAGAGAAGAAAAACATTTTATAGAAAACATTACAGATAATATAAAAATTTTACATATAGAATATAAATTTAAAAAAAGAAAATTATTAGAAAAACTACAAATTATAAAACATAGAAGTAGTAATAATTTATTAAATAATATGATTAATTTTGATGAAGAATTAATTTTAAAATCGGTTTTATAACTACATGTTATTGTAAAAAAATTTTTTATATCTGGCTTCAATGTATCGATATTTATAAAAATTTTTTAGTAATATCTTTGGTTTATTTATAACATTTTTAACAATAGCTTGATAATGACTTAATAGTCGAAAAGCTTCGTTCGTGTTTGTGTAATAAAAAATTTTTTAGTCATTAACTTTGATTTTATTTTGTTTTGCTAGAACCTCTATATTTCATAATTTCACTCAAGTTGTCTGAAGAACATAAACAAACTGCAACACGTACAAAATCATCGTTTTAGGATTACCTAGATATTAGTGTATTAGCACATTTTGTACGTAAAATAAACGTACAATAGCTAGTCACGGCGTTCGGCAACGAACAAAAAAGACTATGATGATTATTATTATTATTAATTATTACTAAATAATTTGATGGAATGACGATTTGTTCCCAATAAGGATAAGGATTATAAATGTCCAAAATTGGGTGGACCCCGAGTATGCGTCCAAGTCGTCCACCCCGGGCAACGCTTAATGCGGCTAAAGTACTTGGAAATCTGGAGGCGTACTGTTAACACCTCACGCCATGCGGAAACACTACCTTAATCGAAACAGCTCTTTTAAGAGCTACCAAATCCGGATTAAATCAAAAGATGTTATACGCATCCTACAACTGAATGTAGAAGGAAGGTCCCTAGCAAAAGGTGACATAATAAGCAGAATGTCAATAGAAGAAAATATATAGGTAATACTAATTCAAGAGTCCCATGCTACCAGTAGCCAACAGCTGTTAAAAACTGAGAAAATACCGAGTTACGATATAGCTGGTGCAATTTGCAGCAAACGGTACGGAATAACAACATATGTCAAGAAATGTATGGATTGGCAACTGATCGACGCAGTAGAAAAAGAAGACATATTCAAAATAACGATAAAAGTGAATAATCTACATATATATAATATATATAAACCACCACTCTGTGTGTGGCCCCCCTGAAGTGATTGGCAGAATAACTGAACCTGTGGTAGTAGCTGGCGACTTTAACAGCCAGCACACCTTGTGGGGGTTACAAACAGAATCATTCTTCTGGAGAAGCTATTATTGACTGGATGGATCAAGAAAACCTATAAAACAAACCGGAACTTTTCTATGGGCAAGGTGGAAAAAATTCACAACTCCAGATTTATGCTTCGTAACTTTGGACAGTCAACAGCCTCCAATACCTATATTACATGCTTTTCCACATAGCCAACATCGCCCGATTATTATAGGCATTGGCTTTCAGCTGAACCCAATAATTTCAAACCTGCTACCACGATGGAATTTTAACAAAGCTAACTGGGAAGCTTTCACAAAATCTCTCGAAGGTCATATACGCTTTATTACCCCTTTACCAATAAACTATGAGCGTTTCTGTGGTTTAGTAATTGAAACAGCTAAAAAGTATATACCACGTGGATTTCAGAACTTCTACATTCCAGGATGGAATACAACTTGCGACCATCTGTACAACGCATATATAGAATGTCGGGTGATGCAAATGTTGAAGGACTTGACAAAGCTCGTATCGTAAAATGGACTCAGCTTGTAGCTGACACAAATTTCAATTCGAGTAGGAAAGCGTGGCGTTTGTTGAGCAGGCTATCAACCAGCTCAAAAAGACTTGAAAGTTAATAAAAAAGCTAAAATATCGCCAGATTCTATAGCGAACCGTATGGTTGACATAACTCGCGCTCAGAATGACAAGCTATTCAGTATGCAGATCAAGAAAGAACTATCAAATATTAAAAAACAGCTCTTGTGCAGTCTGATATAGCAAAACCATTTACTCACGATGAATTAACTTCTAGGATAAAAGCATTGAAGCCATGAGAAAGCAGCTGATAAAGACGGGATATACTAAGAATTCATAGCCCACTTTGACTCAAGAGTTAAAAACTGGCTGCTATGAAATTATAAGTAACGGAAACTGCCGAAACTTTTCAAAGACTCGTTAGTTATTGTAATTCTAAAGCGCGACAAGGATGGATCTAAAGCAGATGCTTACAGACCAATCTCCTTATTAAGCACCTGTTACAAACTGTTTGAAAGAATGCTTTACAATCGATTAGCTCCTGCTATTGAAGAATGTATACCTGCTGACCAAGCAGGGTTCAGGCCTGGTCGCAACAGTACAGAACAGGCGGTCTCTTTAACATGCTTTATAGAAGTTGATTTCGAGAAAAGGCTTAAAACAGGCACGGTCTTCATAGATTTATTTTCTGCTTACGACACAGTTTGACGTCATGGTCTACTGTGGAAGTTCATACAAGTGTTCACATGTAGGACACTTTGTGCAGTAGTAAACGAAATGCTATCAAATCGTTCATTTACAGTTCGGCTCGCCGACAAAGAAAGCAAACCGTGTCGACTTAATAACGGCCTCCACCCCTTTTATTTAATCTATATATACATGGCCTTCCGCAAACTATTGCGGATAAGTTTATTTACGCCGACGACATCGCGCTAGCAGCGCAAAGCAGAGACATGTCTACCCTAGAGGAAGAACTAGAAGAAGATCTTAGAAATCTTTCACTATCCTTCAAACGTTGTCAGCTTCAACTGAATAAGTCTAAAACAGTTACGTCTTGTTTCCACCTAACATCTCAACATGCTAACACAGAACTTAACATCCGATGCAATAACGAAATACTGAAATATGAGCCTTGCCCCAAGTATCTTGGCATAACCCTGGATAGATAATTGACGTTCCGTAAGTATATCGAAAATACGGTAGCGAAAGTTAAATCTAGAAATAATATTATTCAGAAGCTGACTGGTTCATCATGGGGTGCCTCAGCTTCTACACTTAGTACAGCAGCATTTTAGCTCTCGTTTACTCCACCACAGAATACAAGGCTCCGATATGGTTGAACAGTTGCCACACCGAAAAACTGGATACACAACTCAACAATGAGACTCATCGCGGGTAGAGTAAAATCAACACCTACTACTTGGCTCCCGGTACTTAGCAATATTATGCCTCCAGATCTCTGCAGGAAATCTGCAGCCTTACGAGAATGGTCAAAATATGAAGCACATCAGAGTCTCCTAATATGAGTACAACTGAATCGAATTCGTACTGGACAAGGACGTTGCAACGAACTGTTAACGCGGTGGAACATAAAAAATGACACTGTCTGTGATTGCGGTTACCAACATTAAACCATCGATCACATTGTTTACAGTTGTCCAGGCATAGCTTTTGACGGGACACTTCATGAGATCCATAAAGTATCAACGGCAGCATTATCTTGGCTACAAAACTTAAATATTATATTATAGTGTCTTCCTGCATCATGCCATACGATAAGAAGAAGAAGAATGTCCAAAATGTAATGGAACCCATGCTGAGGCCATTTCTAGTGAGGAATATAGTGTCGAGGTAAGTTATTTTATATTATATAACTCATTCGATTTCAAAATCACATTTTTATAATTTTGATTTGTAATAAAACATTTCTTTGCGGAATGTAAAATTTTTTGTGTTAATAAACTACGACGTTTGTTGGTTAGGTGAGGTTACATTCGTTTGTTTGTTTCAGCTAGTTAGAAGTAAAATTAAAGGAAAAAATGAGAATGGCACAATACCTGGCTAGATTAGGTTGAATCCTTTTACAAACATTAGTATTAGGTTTGAGGTATATCAATTATTAAGCTGATAAGAACAGGTTGCGCTTTAATCTTAATCAACAAGCTGAGGTGCAATATTAGGTTAGGTTTATTTCAACTAGTTAGAAGTAGAATTGAAGGAAAAAACGAGAATGACATATTAACCGGATGACTGATAAATATTTTTTGCATAAGTAAAATTATTATATTTTAAAATATATGAATCTAAGCTAGCGCTCTCTATCGGAAGTAAGAATTATGTAAGGTTCGTATTGTTACGATAAATAGCCGCACTATCGAAATTTACAAGATTTTTCTCGAAAAAATTCACTTCCAGTCATTTTTATCGTTATGTGATTTTTGAAAAAAAAAAATCGGCCTTTTGAACATACTCGCATGATCCTGAATTCTCCCTTTATATTTTTCTTGAAAATAATAATAAACATTACGTGCTACTATTTTAACTCCATGTAACAATCAAGCATGGCTAGGATTATCGCATCAATTTCTCATTTTATTTGGAATATATACCTTATTTTTTTCTTTTTCAAAACGAAAAAAGTATAAAATTGATGTCAATAAATTAAAACAACGACTCCACTTAAATTATCCTGAAAAAATTAGTACTTCGTGAAAAACCACGTATTATGCAAACAAAAACCTGACACATACAGCTATAAAATATGTAAAAGGTCTATTTAACCTGATTCTACATACACCCTTTATGGCTCGGTACTTAAAAACATTATTCCTCTTAATTGGAGATAGCATTTCAGTAAGATTTCAAGAATTCAATAATCATCCTTCATTTATTAGTTGAAAAATTCAAACCAGACCACCAATGAGGTTGAACTCTCGAAACGCCAGAAAACATGTAAAATGCAATGTAATTTGGAATGTTAACCAGTAAAAATAGTGGTAAATGATTGGCTTGTAGAATCTGACGAATAATTTCTACGAAGCGAAGACCCCTGGAAATTCGAATTTGCAAAGACGTTATGCAGTTTTTACGTTCACGTGGGTATTGAAGATTTTCGGAAAGGAATGATGCGTGGTGACAAACAAGTGATTCAATTTATAATTGAAGATATACTATACAATAGGAATAATTTCTTGGAAATCATTTACAGTTTTTGCCGAAAGTACTAAACGGATAACCAACCATAAAAGTTTAAAATTGAATTTTATAAAAACATTATTACTCGTGTGTACATTAGTCTACTAATATTCATAAACATCTTTAAATGCTTATTTAAATAAGAAAAAATAGTAATTAAAAACAACTGAAACGTAAATAATAATGAACACTTACTTCAAATTATTTCAGAATTCAAGAAGTTGAATGCTTAATGAATCAAACTCTGTAAATAATAAACAGGATCATCCTCATTTATAATACAATTTGTATGTAATCATTAGAATTGATCCAAATTTGTTTGTAATTTATAAACGTTATTACATTTATACTAGCAAAGAACCAATCTTCTTAACATTAAATATCTATTCTAAAAAAAAAAAACACGCGTATGTCATACAATTTAATAAACAAAAAATAAAATACAAAAGAAAAAAAGAAAAGAACTAGAATAGGAAGTAAATATAAAAAGTAACTAGCATGATAATAATAAAATGGCAGAATAAAAATAAATAATGCTTGATAAATTTTACGACTTTAACAATAATTCGCATAATATATCAGATATGTATTAATATATCCACTTAGTACGATATGTTTTTCAATCGATAGCTTGTTTATAGTAGCATTTCATCCACTATTTCAATTATAATTATACAAAAACATAATAAACACATAAAAAATTATACTTTTTTACATATTCGATCAAAATAATTTACTACATTAGTAAATCAGGTGGTAAAATTTAAACAATGACTTCAAAGTCCAGATTTACTAGAGAAAATATTTCTAAGAATCATCAAAAAGCAATTTAAGAATATAATACACAAATATAAATGATATATATATCTTTAAGTTTAATATAACAATAAGCTTCTCATTTTTTCATTATTTCTCTAACAATAAATGCCAGTGATTGTCTATAGATTAATAGCAAACGAGTAAATACGTAAGTCATTAATACCTGAACAGAATTTATTACACTCGTAGTCTTTTATTCTAGGTAACTTTATCAGAAACACTGGTAACCATTTTCGGTTTCCACTCATTTAAAATAATTACCAACAAGTATACACAATTTAATTGAAATACGAACTAAACGAACAAAGTTATTATACCGATCTTCCATGTTGTTATTTATATTATTTCTATAAATTAATATTGAAAATTTTCCAATGTAAACTATACAAGAGAAAGCTGATAATAAGCATCTGATACGAATTTTTTTTTTAAAAACCATATAAACAACTCAACAAACTGCTTTAAAATTAAAATAAAAATACATCATTGATAAAAAACGCGCAAATGATTTCCATTTACATTAAGATTTAAGCCAATGTCACATTAAAAATGTTATATTAAAAAATAAAATAAATTCATATTTTTGTGATTTATGATTTAGGATAAAGATATAATTTTAATTTACAATGATAATAAGGCGGATATGAATTTTTAAACTTACTGAATGAATAGTAAGTACATTTTTAAATACCAACATAAAAAATTTCAATTCAATATATTACTGAATTGTCAAATTTTCATAATTGGACGAATGAACATTATGCACATTCACTAATAACCCCATTCAATAGAGTTTAAATCTTAGGAATGCACATATCATAATGATTAAATCAAATTCCACGAATAAACTTCAATGAATAGTAGATGTTAGGGTAGAATAGGATAAATATAACATAAAAACGTAAATATAATTAACACAACGTACAAGAACTAAACACTTCACATTAAAAAAAAAAAGATCGAATCTATTGAACGATATTAAAGATATTTTTAGGACTCCTTAAACGTAAAAAAATTTGCATCTGTGTTGAAAAAAGAACATTCTTAAAGAAAAAAAAGGAAAATTAAAGTAAGTATTCAAAATATTCATTCTATATTATACAAATATGTTAAAAATGTGTTTAAAAAGACAACTGCAAATTTTTATTTTTCATAATTGATTACTCAAGTAAGGGGGTTACAATAAAACTACACGAACTGCGTGAAATGATCAATAGAATCAGAATATTAATTAGAGGACAACTTTGTTAATTATTATTAATAGGAGTTGACAAATTGGCCATGTTTAGTTTATTCGTTCATTTATACATAATTTTAACATGAATAAATGTGTACAGTGTGGAAAGAAACATTTATGACGGCATTATTTAAAAATATTATGTATAAAATTCAACCTCATATAATTTACTTTTACCCACGTGCCTATTATGGCCTTTTGAAGTTTCTGAACTGTAACGAACAATATATTGGTTTGTCCTTAATTATTATGAAAGTATGAGAATTTGCCGACGAGAAGAATGACTAGATTATAACGTTACATTATGTAGTGTTAATAAGAAATAAAATATTCAGCTGAAAAAATTATCTAAATTTAAAACCTTATAACATTTCAAATGCCGGTTCATTATTCTCGTCTGTGTTCTTCTTATTCAACGTGCTATCATTATCCGAATTAAACTGTACCATGTACATATCTTCCGTCTGTTCATTTGACTGTATTAAGCATAAAAAATTTAAAAGTTGAAAACATCTAAAAGTACGAGAGAGAAAAATAAAAGTATGGATATATATACCTATCTATTTATTAACAAATAATAATAATAATTATTATGATACTGACATTCGTATTTGAATTAAGGAAAAAAAGAAACATGAGCACTAACATTACAAATCAGTTCACACGAGTTCCAAAAAGTTGTCCACAAGATCAGACAGCTTAATAACACTAATACTTTCTAAACTTTTATGGGTATTCGATTACCTACTTAAGTTTGTAATTTGAGTTTGAGTGTCTGTTGCTTGATCTTCGAAATATATTGTCGTCCATATATATAACATGGTCTATTTAGCGACTAATTGCTTCACAAGTTTTGTATTTATTACGACATAAAATATCATTATTTGGTACAAAATCATTTAACATTATATTCAATTGTTTTTGTAAAATGATGTACTTGCAAACGTTTTAGAACTTTTACTTGGTTTATGTATAGCGGTCGTATTTTATTACTTCGGTATAAAATAAAATTATCACACATTGTGCTGTGTTTATTAGAAATTGTTCATATAATTGCTGAACATGAACAGTTATATCCATAATTAACTTCCGAATTTAGTGTTGTTGACAATGAAATAGTTTTTCCAAGATATGGAAAATGTTTAATCTCTTCGACTGATGTAAAATTTGAATCACTATTTATGTCTTTTGTACAAAATTGCGATATAACTCGTGTATCTCTATATATTATAATCCTCCATACACGAAAATAAAACACTGAAAGACGATTCATTATAATACGGCACATAAACAGCATAGTTGTCAAACGTAGTGTAGATGTCTGTAATAAATATAGAACACTTTGTCATTACTTTCAGTTCTTCGATGTTCTTAAAAGTGTAGCCTAATCAGTATAACATCTTAATTGCTGATCAGTAAGCATCATAAACATTGTTGTAAGACAATTAATAACGGTAGTATTAAAACAGAGTCTGCCAAATGGCAGAACAGTTACATAAAAAGTCGGTATTAATTACTGTTTAGATAAAAATTGACGTACATCATTCCAGTAACAGTAAGAAAAATATCGAAATATTTTTTTTGCCTAACCTAATTTTGTGGAAATGTCAAAATAAAATGCTTTTGTTACATCAAAAATGCTAAACTGAAATCCTCTCCTTATGCAATACACTTTCCTTGGTCAAAAGAAATATATTTAATTGTTGCATGAAGAATGTGACGGTATGTGAATACTAAAATATCTTTAATTCGAATAGAATTGTTCGTGTTAAATAAAAGGCAAAAATTATTTTAATAAATTAACAGAAAATTCAGAATTAAAATAATTCATTAAACGAAGACATACTATTATAGTTTAATAGTGAAAATCCTAACGTTCATATTAGTAATGTTATCTACGTTTATGGGTGAAGTTGATTTAAAACAACTGCGTGATACGTACGATCATATAAAATAATATTATTCACGAAATTCGTGTTTGTCTAAAAAATTAATGTTAGGACTCACTAAGAATAAGCTTTTGGAAAATTAATGATTGGTATTATTTTTTATAATAAATTTTTATTACGGAAATATAGAACGAGAGCATAAATATCGCGAGATATATATTTACATTGCAATTAAATAGAAAAAAAAAGATAACCTTTAAATTCAATACGTCAAAACAGACATTTCGAGCTAAACAAACATTTGCAGAAACTATTTCTATGAATGAAATTAAGAACTGTAATAAACATTGCGGTTTTATTTTAAAGTTGTGAGTAAATAAAATTAAACTTACGAGAAAAAAAATAATAATAAAGTAGGAGAAATGGGTTGCTTCGACTGTATTACCACGATTTGACATCGAAGGCTCTCACCCGTTTCAATAAATATAATTTGAATGCGTAGTGTAAGAAACAATATATAATTTTTAAGTGATAGAACATTGTTGTTATTGAGGGAATAAATTGAATAGGCATAAAGTATAAAATAAACCTACACCTATATGAAAGCGATACGCGACAAAACAAAATTAATTTTAAATAAGTTAATTTTCAATGAACGATTATATTGTGAGAATCATGTTAATTTCAAACGCTCAAAATTCATTTTTTATAATTACATTACGCAAAAAAGATTTATACACTTTTAAAAATAAATAAAATATTGTCGTATCTATTCAAATAAATGCGCACCAAAATTATTAATTTGGTTGTTATAAATGCTCATTTGGAAAACCGTCTAAAAAATATGCTTTTTCAAAATCGTTAATCAAAATTATGTATATCGATAAAATTTCATAAACGTACATTTAAATATGATAAACTTTTAACTTTTTCTCACGTCAGAGTTTACAGAAGGTCCCACGAAACTGATAAATTATTTAAATTTTAATTCAGGTCTGTTGCCGACACTCAGTTTCTTCAATGTTACTAACGTTCTTCGTATCGTGCGGAAAAAAGATTTCGCACATTTGTTTAATGTTTATACATATATATATATATATATATATATATATATATATATATATATATATATATATATATATATATATATATATACTGTGCTATTTTACACCTAGTTTCCTAAACTATTTGGTAATCGATGTAATTTAAGTTAAAATATCATGAATAAGATACCTATCCAATGAAAGGAGCTAATTATTAACGTAACATTCATACAATCAAAATACATGTATACATTACATTCATATCAACATGTAAACATCTTGAAAACGTTTTCTCTTAAGTCTACGGCTTACGTTTTGGCCATTTAGTTATTCCTTAGCCGTATTATTTGGATGACTTCCCAATCTGGCAGCATATTTTTATGAAACCTCAGTTATTTCTTCTTTTACAAATTTTATTCTAAGATCTTCATGAATTGTGATGTTGGTTATATACCACGGAGCATCAGTAATTATGCGTAATATCTTATTTTGCATTCTTTGTATTATTGAAGTATTGATTTTTTTGGCACTGACAGCCATAGTGGTGCCAAACCGGCTTTAACACTTGTTTATATAGTAGCAATTTGTTTTCAAGAGATACTGTTGACCCGCTACCTAGCAGCCAATATAGTTGCTTTAGCATTTAATTGGTTTCTCTTTGTTATTATATACTTCTTCCAAGTTAAACGTTTGTCAATGTGTATACTCAGATATTTTACATCTTCATTATGAGGGATCTGAATACCATTCATAAGTATATTCTCGGTCGAAATAATTCTGCGGTTAGTAAAAATCACTCGAGGTGACTTATCCTCGTTTATTTTTTATCTTCCATGATTTGCACCACGATTATATTTCGTTAACTGCAGTCTGCAAGTTTTCACTTGCATTTTTGGTACATTTGTCTGAGAACAGGATCGCTGGGTTATCAGCGAAGGTCGCTACATCGACATGTGACGATGTAGGGATATCCGCTGTATAGATAAGATAGAGAAGTGAGCCATGTACGCTGCCCTATGCAACCTTGTATCGGATGTATCCTTGAATCTGTATTTGATATAAACATATCTTTCATTTAAATATGACCGTAATAACTCCGTTAATTGATATGGAAAATGCCATTTAAGTTTTTCCAATAGGCCATCGTGCCAAACTCGGTCAAATGCCTGGCTTACGTCTAAAAATACAATATCACGAATCATTTTTTTATCTATGGCTTTTTAAATGTTTTCAACAACCCGATGCACTTGTTCTGTTTTTCTCGAAAGCCAAACTGATGTAAAGGTATTATATGTTTAGACTCCACTATTGGCGTTATTATTTTTAAAAGCAATTTTTTTTTACAATTTAGAAAGTACCGGTAAGATTGAAATAGGTCGATACGATTAAGGCTCGGTTGGAGATTTCTGCGGTTTTTGGATGACGACAATTTTAATTGTTTCGGGAAGTACATTAATCGCAGCAGTGCATTAAATATATACGTTAACAGCACCTAGTCCTTTCCGAGAAAATCATTTCAAAATTTTTGCTGCGATTAAATCATAACCAGCTGTTTTTTTGAGGTTCATTGTACGTAATATATCGTTAATTTCGCCGGGTGATGTAAATTTTATGAGTTTTGATACATCATGACAGTAAGAATCGGAATGCGGTAATGTGTAAACAGAATGTGATTTAAAAATGTTGGCAAAGTACTCTTCAAACAATTCTGCCTTTCAACATCAGTACGAGTCCAACTGCCATCTGATTTTCTTATTGGACAAGCGGATTGTTTTGGTCCATTTAGATTCCTCGCAGCTTTGCATAGATAACAATGTTGTTGCGTCAAAGGAGATAAATTTTTCAGTTGCTCGTTAAGTGATTTATTTTTTAAGTCTTGTAACAAGCGTCTAATGAGTTTAGTTTGTTAAATGCAGTTTTATATGCAGGATTTCTGGATATCTGCCAATGTTTCCTTAACTTTCTTCGTAAATTTACCTGTATTTTGATGTGCTAAGGATAATTTAGTAGAAGCTGATAGATTTTAATTGGCATTTTGGCCTTCTAAGCCGACTGTCGGATAACGTCGATGAAGTGATATACAGCATTATCTGTATCTTCGGTGTTTTTAAGTGGTATTTTTAAATCAATGTTGTTTTCGAGATGTTCTCGGAATTGTGCCCAATTTGTAAACGCATATTTTGTAATTGTTGCGAGACCCGGAGAGAATCTACGAAACGTTTCAAAATTTAACCGAATCGTTATATTTGTTAAAAAATTTGAACATCTCCTTTCTTATTTTTACGCTCTTTCCAACCGAAGTTTGGCGATCAATACAGCTATTCCGTCTTTGTCACTAGACACCTCTGCTAACTGTTTATATATCTTATTGTACATCAGCTCTCGATGATATTTTTCTCCTCCTAGGATTCCGATGTCCTTCGATGACACCATTTAGGATAGTTTGAAATAAATACCTTTTTGGATGCCTATTAATATTTTAATTTTCTGGACCGTAGTAAATATCGCGGTGGCGTAGTTGCTAGAGTGCTCGACTGCCAACTCGACGGTCAGCGGTTCGAAACCAATACGCGACATAGAAAGTTTTCATCATTATTTAATTCTTAATTATCACGGAGAAGGCGGTGACACCCCCACTCCGTATAACGTCGTACGCATGCGCATCTGCGTTGCATATAAATAATGCCTTTAATGCTAGCTCATTTTGTATGTAAAAATAAACGTACAATTCACGACGTTAGGTAACGAACAATACGACGATGATATTATTGTGTAGTAGTTCCGCTTGCTTTGACACTTTTCGCAGACCTATTGATAATGTGGTTCCTATATGAAATCAAAATACGGCGGTATCTTCTTTTCAAGCGTAGATGTGAGAATCCGACTTCCCATACTGTACAGTAGTATATGCGTAACATCGCACCAACCATAGTCTTTAATATCTTTCCAGGTTAACAATATTTGTTATATTTAAAAAGGTCTTCATTACTTTTTCTATACGTGATCGTATCTCGATCGATTGATCGGTTTCCTCATGAAACCAGATTCCGAGATAATCAAATTTAGAAACTCTGTCTATATGACTCGTCCATTTTTACTTTTAATTTGATTTTTTATCGCTCATTCTATGTACTGCTAAACATTTTGCTTTGCTTATATTTTTAATTTTAGTGGTTGCTCGATTAACCGTTTCTTGTAACTTGAAAAATGTTAAAATCAGGACGGTATCGTCTGCATATCATATACGTGACATAATTTGTTGATATCATCGTCATCCATGTCTGTTTTTAGTTTAACGTATCAATTAAAAAAAAATCCGCCCACCAAAAAAAAAAAAAAACAAAAAAAAAAACTTACCGCGAATGATTTACGATATCCGAAAATGTTTTCGTAGTATCGACGAAAGACCCTTGATTGTAACCTTTTATACAAAGGCGGTCCAATAACTAATAGTATCATAACCAGCACGCATATAAAGGCCAAAACTAAAATAAAAAATATATATACAATTTTAACGTGCTTTCGAATAGTTCAATTAGGCTTTTCGCTTAAATCCATCGATCGATGATAACAATTTTTATAAGACATTCCGATAACGAACCTAAACTTATACAATTATTATTATATTTTATTCGCGCCATTTTACAGATTTTTTTTTTAAAAACGGTCCAGAATACTGAATAATATCGGGATAAATACCGGCAGGAGACAGTATACCATAAATAACGATAGATAAGAAACTTTTTTTTTTACGAATTTAATTATAAATCATTCGATTCTGTGTGACGGTATAATCATCAATCAGCTGAATAAAATAGAAACATTTATGACTGTGTTGGTTTTTATAAAAAAGAAAAAAAATCAGAGAATCGGTAATAGGGTGTGTTACTTAGACATCCGAACGTAAGACGAGCGATACCAGAAATCACAATTATCGCTATAAGACGGTGGTTTTAAATATACTGCGATTTTCTGATTCTATGCATTTTGTGCGAACAGAGTAAAGCAGTTATAAAAACCATTAGATAAACTTATACAATTATTTGATTACAAAAAACAGTTAAAATCACTAAACTTTATTTATTAAGCAAAGCTTTTCGGCAACTACGCCATTATCAAGCTATACATAAATAAAATTAAATGAAAACGTAAAATATTAATTTAAATCTAAGTTCACAATTTTTACATAATAAATGAAAGATTTAGAATTCGTTTATTATGTAAAAATTGTGAACTTAGATTTCAAGTAATATTTTATGTTTTTATATATTTAATTTTATTTATATATAGCTCGATAATGGCGTAGTTGCCGAAAAGCTTTGCTTAATAAATAAAGTTTAGTGATTTTAACGGTTTTTTGTAATCAAGTATAAAAAATCACTACATTCCACAATCTAAACTTTATACAAATTATTACTATTTCGTTCGACAGAGCGCGTACCTTTTTAATAGAGAATTTACGCAAAAAACAGTTCAGAATGCTCGAACTCATTGACCGACATTAATTCAAGCAATTCAGAGCAATATATTTCAATAAAAATTATGTACACTGATAATACTGAAATGATATATATAAATTTAATCTAAATGTCGATATCACGTAAATTACAATCGACAAATTAGACGCCATACAAATTACAAAAATAACGGAATACCAGTGAAGTGGTTAATTTTCAAACGATAAAGAACTTAGTAAATAATTTTGTATATTTTTAGAAGAAAAAAAAAACATTATAGATTATATTCTTCTTTCGAATAATGGACCGTGTAGTAAAATATCTCGACAATGGTTCTTCCTCTTTCATTAACTCCACCGTATTTCTTCACCGTTTCGTTGTGTGTTTCGTCTGTCCATTTGCATTGGTTTTCCCTCACTTTTTCTTCAAAACTCACGAATATATTAATTTAACTTCGAAACCTATTTCCTACTGTCGTCCTTCGCGACATTAATTTTCTCGCGGTCTTCCTTAACTTCTCGGAATCGCGCTATTTACGTTCTAGACTAGAAAATTCGTCATTTTGCCTCTATTCTTTTCAAGTGACGATAAATAGCTTAAACTTCTATTTTTGTTTTTCATTGTATCGATAATATCTTCATTATGCTCGAATATTTCCTTATTACTATCCCCCCCTATTTTACGATCAAATCACGGTCGCAGAATTTTGCCTACTATTTCCCTTTCTTTAATTTAGATTTTTTTTTCCCACTTCGACGTATACAGACACTCCGGTTTAATCGGTACACTATAACGCTTTATTTTATATGTTATCGACAATGATTTTTTATTACATTATTACTAGCTTTTTTTTAATTATAAAAGAATACGTTCGAAATAACTCACTTTTAACGAGGAGAGAATTTATATTCATTCCATCCGTGTCCAACATCATTGAGAATCTAGGCGGCTTAGTATAGCAAGCGTTCGGACTTCTCCATTCAATTAGCACAGCACATTCGGTAGCCTAAAAATCGGAAGCGAAGTTCGTATAAAAATATTGATAATACTCTGAAAAGTTTGTAAATACCGAATATTTCATTGGCTACAACGGATGTTAATCATTTCGCCAACTTCATGTTCGAAGAATCGATTCGTTACGAAATGAAAACGTATTGTAGATTACGAAATTCACAAAAGAAACTCCGAAAGAAAAATTAAAAATTTCCATCATATACAACCAATCAAACACGATACCTATCTAGTTCGTAGGAACGATTGATAAGCTAACGAACTGAAATGCCGTTACATAATTTTCATTATCGAACGGTATATCTGAAAGAAAAAGTGCTAGGAAAGAATATTTCGAACAGGTTACGGGTAGCGCATTCTTAAAAAAATTAGATGCTTTCGCGAAGCGAAGAATAAAACATATAGTTCTGCAGTGTAGATACTTATAATCGAATATTTGTCGAACATTTTTCATCTCGGCTTTCCGATTTAATGTTCGACCTAACAGTTCAACATCGTACGATATATCGATCGTTTGAAAATTCCGATTATAATTGTTATAACGCTGTTTATGATATACTCCGCATATCTGACAATTACGTTGTCGTTTCGATATTTTATTATAAACTATAGTATTAAATTGAAAATAACGTCTCTTCAAAACTATATCTAAAATACGTCAACTAGTTTCTGCGTTATTATGAAAGTTGATACTTCAGGTAAAAAAATTTAATTCAATTAAAAAAAAAAAAATGAATTTCATAAGTTTGAGAAGAGAGAATAAAAATAAATAAACACGATAATGTATCAAATTTTTAAATTTATTTATTTTTCTTTAATATACACCAGAACTCTAAAAACCTACTCGATGATAAAGTAAAAAAAATGTTGTTAGTTAACCCTTTCATACGTAAGTTATAAAATTTCGATACAAAATTATAAATTTTATACATACAATATGCGTACTATCTGCTCCAGCCGACTCTCCTTAGGTTACCGTGGTTCTACTTTTTTAAAAACATTAAGCGGAGAGGAATTGTACTTATCAGCAGATTGCGGTTTTGGCACTGTTTATTGCCGGACCGCCTGTTCCTTATGTAGCTTAGAGAAAATCCGTATTGCCCTCTACATGCTGGTCGTGCAGTCTGCAACACTGATCACGTGTTCTTCGAATGCCCTTCTTTAACAACATTACGCTCTGAACTGAATCTTAAATTACTGCACGCGTCTCCTAATGGTCCTCCTTATAACGTATTGTCCCTTTGCATATTGAGAATCTACATCTGTTCCCGGACATAGCGATTTTTCTAGAGAAGTTGTCTGAGATTATAAAAATATGAGCTAGTAATTTTTACGGTATCACGTTGTGTAAGCTGTAAAGGCATCCAAAAACCCGCTTCTCAGGTGAAATTTTCAATATATTTGTTCATTCATTCAAGTTCAATCTCTCTATCAGAGATAGGCGGCTACTTACCTATACATATTTTGTTGTACAATGTAAGTAGCGTACAAGGCAATCATAATATGGCGTTTTAGCGTAGGTTTGTAATCACTTTGTTGTCACGTTACAGCGCAGTCCCCGCGTGTTTTTATACTATATTATTACTAGTAGCGTGCATATGGTGTTGTGCGCGTGGTGGCTTTCCATTGCCTTCCACGCGATAATAATATTAATTTATATTTTTATTTTTTGATAATTTTTTTTTTGCGTCCCCCGATTGTATTCGAACCCGATTACTTCCGTATAGAAGTTCGTGCTCTTAGTAGGCTATTCCGACGAATAATATATTTTTCAAATTTTTACATTTCACGTCAATTTTGGTAGCATTAAAATGTACCACATAATACATATCGTGACTGAAAGGGTTGAGGAAAATCTGAATTGAATAATCGGTACAGAGCAATTCAAACGACGATTCCAGAATGAGTTAATACCGAACGATTTGTCAGTACTTTTTCGGCTTTCCCAATTCGTCATTTAGTAGTGAATAGATGAAAACTCTTGTAGCTGAGACGTTTTCGTCGTTTTTAGGATTTGAATAAAGTTCGCCGCGTGATATCTTCAGTGGCGTAGCCAGGGGGTGGTTTTGGGGGTCTGAACCACCCCTTGGAATCAATCTGATAATAAAATATATACTCGTTGTTAAATGCAGTTTTGCATTTGTTTTTTTTATTTTCATTTATTTTATTTAAATTTCGTTGTTTTTGAAATAAATAAATAATTTTGTAATATAGGAGGTACTAGAAGAATTTTGTAGAAAAACGCGCAGAATAGATTTTAAATTTTAAATTTATTTGAGTATATTACTGTGTATTATTCTTTCGAAAAATATAAAATCATTATTTATCGTTTATTTTTCCGCGATATTTATTGTAACCATCTCCCTCTGCCCTCAATAAAACACTATTAATGTGTTCCAGTGACGTTAAATATTTCTGCCGTCTATTGCTTCTAATAGAATTACATATTCGACGTCTAGTAAGTACAAAAATAACTCAGGCGAGTTGGATTGATTTTGGGGTTTAACTTACTTGAGTTTTGGTTATTTACTTAAAGTTCAATTTAACTCGAGTTTACTGTTATAATTTAGTTTTGTTTGAACCCCCTCCATCAACCAAGTCTGGCTACGCCACTGGATATCTTTTTTTTTTTGTTTATTTGTAATATTGAACTGCCCAAAGGCACACACAATACATTTAATATAGGAAAATACATAAGCGAAGGTACGGATTCGGCCAATGCCTTATCACGAACTAAGATTATAATTAGTGTTTTATATAAATCTAAATTTTAATATGAATATGTAAATAAAAGAATAAGTTATAATAAATCGTGCGGTTTAGTCCGCCTTAATCTACGAGTGTCTCCTTCTGTATTGAGAAGTTCAGCAACAATTGTATTCGGATGTCCATAAAGTTTTGCCGCGTGCTTCCTGGCGTGAAGGCTAACAGCTGCGTCGACGTCCAAAATTTTTAAATCGCGATGTAGCAAAGCATTGGGGACATACCAAGGGGCTTTAGCTATCAAGCGAAGTGTTTTATTTTGAAATATCTGAATGATGAGCCTATTCGATCTCTTCGTGGTGCCCCACAGTTGGATGCCATAACACCAAGTGGGCATTAGAATAGATAGATAAATAAGTCGTTTGTTTGCTAAACTAACAGGTGAATGATATCCAAGCAGCCAATAGAGCTTACGTAATTTAAGGCGAAGTTCCTGGCTCTTGGTTTTGACATGATGATTCCAGTTCAAGCGGTGATCGAGATGCATCCCCAAGTACTTGACGGACTCGCTAGTCGGAATAGACTTTCCATTCGCGATTGATGGAATATAGCCGGCGGAACGTAGAGAAAAATCGACTCTGGTAGATTTATTTTCATTTAATTTAATTTTCCAATTTTTGGCCCAGTCGCAAATGTTGTCGATGGCTAACTGTAGATTTTTGACTGCCATCTCGTAAGAGCTACTGACTGAAAGAAGAGCAGTATCGTCTGCAAACATAGAAATTGTTACCGAAGGAATCGTAGGAGTGTCAACAGAGTAGACTAGGTACAACATCGGACTCAGTACACTTCCTTGCGAAACTCCAGCTTGAATCATATGACGATTTGATAAGAGTCCATTAAATTTAACTGTGAAGCTTCTTTTGTACAAGTATGACTTCAGTATTTCGCAGAAGTTATACGGTAGTATTCTGCTCAATTTGTGGATGAGACCTTCGTGCCATACGCGGTCGAAGGCTTTTTCGACGTCGAGGAATACCGAGGGACAGAATTTACTGTCTTCGAAGGATCGTTCTATTATTTGAGTGACCCTTTGAACTTGTTGCAAGGTGTAGTGCTGGTTCCGAAATCCAAATTGCCAGTTTGGAATGACTGCAGCGCGATCAATAATAGGTTTAAGCCGAAGTAAAAAAAAGTTTTTCAAATACTTTTGCTACATTTGAAAGGAGTGATATTGGTCTGTAGGACTGCAGTAACTCATGGGGTTTTCCAGGCTTAGGAATCACGATAATTTTAGCTAGCTTCCACAAGTCAGGAAAGTGAAGAAGTCTCAAAATGCCATTATAAATATATGTAAGAAATAAGATTGCTTTTTTCGGGAGCTCTTGAAGAATTTTAGATGAGATGTTATCCATACCTGGGGATTTCTTGATTTTTAATTGGCTGATGACTTTAGCCACTTCCTTCGGAGTAATGTGAGGAATAATTACCGACTCTTTTGACTTGATGTTAATCTCTATGTTGGAGCTTATGTTATTGGGCTTGAATACCTCTTCAAAGTATGACGCGAAGGCCCCTGCTTTTTCATCATTCCCACAGATCCAGTCACCGTTACTATTACGAATGGGCATGTTGATATTGTGCGGATGTTTAATTCTACGCGTGGCTTTCCACAATGAGTATTCGTTCTCTCTTTCCGGTGAAAGATGAAGTAAGTAATCTTCCAGCGACTTGTAGTTAATTTTACGAATTAGCTCAGTAGTATCTTTGCACAAGTTATTAAATATGGATTTGTCTACAGGATTTCGAGTACGCTGCCACCGCTTTCGCGCACTTCGTCTTCTCAGAACTAAGTCACGTACGAGACGAGGGAACAAGATTTCTTTGTTAGAAGCAGCTTTATAGACAGGTGTAGCTGATGTAGCAGAATTTGTGACTATTGATTTAAAGTTAGTCACTGCTTGGTCCAATTCATCCGGAGACTTAATCCGTGTTTTAAGGTTTATAGAGTTATCGGTAATGTAGCGCATTTTATTCCAGTCAGTATGTTTGTTAGTTAGTCCTTTGGACGCACTTTGTTTAAATAGGACAGTATTGCTTAAGGATACGATTACAGGAGAATGATCAGAAGAGAGGTCCATAATATTTCTAAGATCCATATATTTTGTCGATACATTCCGTACTATAAAGAATTCTAACAGATCTGGGATTCTATTGGGATCTGAAGGCCAATAAGTAGGTTCCTGAGGAGATAAAAATGAACCATTGATTTTATTTACAGATTTAAGAAGTTCTTTACCTCTTTGATTAGTTGATCTGGATCCCCATCCAGATCAACTAATCAAAACTTCTTAAATCTGTAAATAAAATCAATGATTCATTTTTATCTCCAATGTTTTTCTTTTAACTTTTAATCTACAATTACGCCATTTAATATTTTACCCGGTAGTAACATTACGTTTTACGTTTTTCGTATCCGTATATCGACATTTTTTAGTTTTTAATATACATTTTTTTTATTATAATACAGTCTTGCTATATTTCTGATATATTTATAATTTGAACAATGTGAAATGTAGCGATTTTTAAAACATAATCAAAAAAAAAAATAAACATGATTAAAATCACTAAATTTTTATAAATAAAAAGACCACGAAGGTTTTTCGCCTATTAAGCCATTATCGAGTAAAAAATAAAATATTAAATATGCACATTTCATAAAAAATATAAATGGAAAAGCAAAAAATGAAATGTAAGAAAATACTTTAAAAGTATAATTGCAAAAAATAGCAAAGTAAAATAATTCACATTATTTTATAATCAAATCTGTTTTTTCACTTCAGTATTTTTTTTTTTATTTTTTTATTTTACATCTAAATTAAATACTTTCTTACATTCAATTTAATTTTTTTCTTTTATATTTTTTATAAATTGTCTATATTTTTAAATATATATATATATTTATGTCCACTTGATAATGGCTTAACAGCCAAAAAGTTTCGTGGTCTTGGTATATATAAAAATTTAGCGATTTTAATTTTTTTTTTAATATATATTTTTATTCTGTGTAAAGTTAGATTTACCCTGTTATGTCCTTATTCTCAAACACATTTAAATTTTCGCTTGTTATCATTCGTTCATTGGATATTCTTTCGGTCGAAATCTACTAAACAAAATACAAAAAATAAAAATGGCCCTGAACTTTTACGAATGGAAATATTTAGTTCAAAATTTCAAAATATCAAGATGGCGAATAAGTTAAAAATATTAACTCTGAGGTGGGTTTCTATGAACAAAAATATAGTTCGTGCAATAGCGATAATTATTAAGGAATTTTATAATTTTATTCATTTATTAATAGCTTGTAAGTTACTAACAATACTGACTTTTAATTTAGTTGTATAACCTGAAGAAATGTATTTCGAGTAACTCGTACGTTTCGTATTATTTTCATATAAATCGATACATGTAAAACATCATTTTCGCCCAGATACCTGCTTTGCATATAATTAGCGTCTTGAATGCTAGTTCATTTAGTGTGAAACAATAACGTACAATGAACTAGTTACCATGTTCGGCAAAGACAATGATTATATATTATATATATATATACATATATAATATTCGTCGTTGTAATGCTCACGTCCGTTATCGAACGTTGTCTAAAACACTGACAGTTTTGCGATTACCTAAAAAACCGTTCGGAATAGACTGACATCTGATAAATTTCACAGGTTCTATTATTTCTTTTCCGTGGTATCTTCCCGGCAATATTTCTCTGAATGAACATATTTCCCAACGTTTCTATGCATTTATTCATAAGGTGCAAGAATTTTCGGCGTACTATTCTACTTTATCGTACGATACAACCACATTTGAAAGACATACAGCTTTTGGTCTATTGTCTTGGTAATTATCCAGCTTTTAGGTCAATGCAGCTATATCGAGAACATACAGCGAAATTTATTAGTATCATTTTTGGAGACAATTTTTTTTATATATATTTTGTTCTGTTACCCTTAGTTATGAAATAATGCATTGAGAATGTACTGCTAAGCAGCCTGCAAGTATTGCAGCACTTTTTGTTTAACTTTTCTGTTAAAATACGTGCCTCGGTATCGCTCGAATACTTTTTGAACATTCAAGAATACACCATTTGCAGCTACTGGAATATGTTTTTAGAGAATACCGAATTAAATGTTACTGAAGGACAGAGTATACTGCAAACAGCTAAAACTTAATATATATACGAGCCATCTATAAGGTTGCAAAAATTTACAAATCATTTCCACTAGTACTGAACAATAGCTTGAAGAACTTTTAAAAAAAAACTGCAAGCCCTTACCACGTCATACTGTGGTTTTTACATATACGTCTAGACCTTGTGCAGATTACTAAAAAATCATACCTAACACGCAGTTAGGATATTTCACCGTCCAACAAGTAACACGAATTACCGACGCGTAACTTTAATCGCAATAAGCACATCGGTATGATTCTCCTGGATGTAGCGAAAGCTTTCGATATAACTTGGTATAAAGGTATTATTTACAAAATGATGCAATGTCAATTTTCTCGTTGTGTAATTAACGTTATTTACAGCTATTCAGCAAAACGGATTATTTTACGTTGCCATCAATGAGTCCAGGTCTGCTGTGTAACGTTCCTCAGGGTTATATGATTTCCCTAACTTACCTGATGTTTAGATTGCTCTTTACGGCGGACGAAATATGTCTTCTTTGCACTTCTTCTACACCTGAAGCAATTACTAATAAGTTACGCACAGGGAATAAATCGCATCTTGCGTAATTATGAAAGATGGAAAATTTATTTGAATTGTGCTGAAATTGAGGCTATATTTTTCACCCACAGGCGTCCCACATTACTCGCCAAAATGTTAGCTGGTCGAAACATGTCCGTTATCTTGGGATAATCTTGGATAATAGACTAAAGTTTTTCTGAACATGTTAATCGAGTTACCGTGAAAGATAACAAAAGCATATCTGTAAGATATCCCTTATCTAATTTCTTACCGTTAATAATAAATTAACTCTATATAAGACACTTATTTGTCTCGTGAACAATGAACAATGAACAATAATATATTTGCATATTTAAATATTTTCTGTTTACAAAAAAGTAAAGTTACCATTCAATAGAATTTTCTGTACCGAATATATCAACGATTCTTTCCAGAAAAAATTAATATGAAATATAATCTTATAAAATATTATTTAAATTACGCCTTATTATAAGATTGCAGGAAAAATTTTTAATACAAAAAACCTGCTCATTAAAAATAACAGAGTGCGTACACTCTTACCGTATCAACAATATACTTAAAAATATCTTAGATTATTTATTAATACTAGAACTAGAATTTATAGCTGGCTTACTATAGAAGGATGTGTTTTTTACGCCTATGCTTATATCTTTTATACCTGTGTCGTAAAGCTTGGTAATCGTAATTCCCTATAGAATTTACCATTGGAATGTCGGAATATCTACAATCGGCAAAAATTTTTTTCGTTTTATCCGTAATCATTTCCTGTACGTAAGGGAATTTTAACGCATCATGGAGAGATTTTATTGAAGTAAATCGAGGTTTATTCAAAATTATTCGAAGGCAATGGTTTTGCACTCTTTGCACGTGGTTTATATTACTACTACTAGTATAAGACCACACTGGGCAGGCATAGAGTAGCTTTGGTAAAATTACCTTTTTGTATAATAAAAATTTGTTTTGCGTTGAAAGTGCAGATCTTTTATTAAATATAGGAAATAGACAACCCATTTTCCGTATTGTTCTACTTACACAATCATTAATATGTTTTGTAAATGTGAGTTTTCTGTCTATGATGACGCCTAAATGCTTCACATGTTCCTTCCAGTCAAGTTCAACGTTTTTTATTTTAACGAAATGATTTAATGAAGGCCTACGTCTGGTAAAAATTATTGACTCTGTTTTTTCATCGTTAACTTTTATTTTCCATTTATGGTAGAATTTAGACATGACATCAATTGCTTTAGTTAATCTATTACTTATAGTGTCTATTCTATAAGAAGATACCATTAGAGAGGTGTCATCAGCATAGAGATTTATATCTACTCAATCACGTACTGTTGTCTAGCTTTGAGTTTTGTTTCAAATAGCAATTCCAACAAATTACAATTATTACAAAACAGCTATATCAGATATGTACTAAATGCAACTAAATACTAATAGAATCGTTTAGATACGCATACTACCCTAGACATACCTTATATTAAGGATTATATACTAAATTTAACATAAGTTTTGGGCTGACTGCTTAGTTCGTGATAATCACTTAACACCATCAGCAATTACGATTGTAGACAACTTAAATTTATGCACAGTAAATATAACTTTTGCAACGTTATATGGGATTTATTTTACGATTTATTATTTCTTCTATATTTACTTATCACGTAACGTATGTCATTGTCTTATTATTATTATTATTATGGCTTTTATTTTTTTATTATACAATTTTTTTTTATACTTTTTTAATTGTCATTACATTATAAGTATAAATTTTCTTTTACTATATTACGCGTATTTATATTAATTCTGTTATACTATGAGCCATCATGGGCGTAATATTAGTTAAAATTTTGTCTTATATTTTTGTAATTTATATGAAATATATATTTTTCTTTCTACTTCCTTACATATATATATATATATATATATATATATATATATATATATATATATAAGTTGAGTTCCAGAAACTGGAAAGTTGGTAGGGGACAACGCTTCAACAATTCTCATCAAGCTGAACATTGATAGAAGACAAGTCAAACGACGTATCCAGAGTAAAGGAATATTGGATTTGACTTTGCCTTGGCCGTTTTTTTGAAGTTAAATTTCTATTGGCGCGATATATATGGGTAGTTAACCGGCAAAATGAGCGAGCGAGCGGATATAACAGACGGGTATATATATATTATACGTATCAACACACACACACATTATATATAGGTATATATATATATATATATTAACACCCGCCTATCAAACCACGTTTTGTTGGGTTAGTTGTGTTACGAAGTAACGAACGGATATATGTTTAAATGTACCGCGCTACCAACGTTTCGTAACGTTATGCTCGTCGACTTATACATATAGGTAGGCTTATTCTTTATATATATATATGTGTGTGTGTATATGTGCTTATATATATATATACACGCGCGTAAAAATTAAAAAAAAAAATTTGTATGAAATTTAGTTAAAATGCCTTTAAGTTTCAGTATATTTTTTTTTTTACTTTCCTAGCAAGCTGATACACCCATTCACGGTCCAAGTGGATGAGCTATTAAGTTATTCGCGTAAGATTTGAACTAAGGTCGTGCGAAAGATGAATGTACTAATTAAATTAGCAGAATTTATCAGATGTCCCTTATTCATTAGAATAAACATCGTAAAAGCAAGTTATAAGGAGTTCAATTTGCTAAATACAAAATAAATACCAAGCAAGCGTACATATTATAGGAAACATTCGAATCCCTTTATTTCCTTTATATTGTACAATCATACTATTAGATTAGATAAAGAAAGTCAAGCGCGAAGCAACAAGATATTAATAACTGTTAAAACGTCTGTCGATTAATATACGTTGAATGCTAATAAAAAAAAAAAAAAAGGAAATAAATGACGAAACAGTGATGCCAACAGGCCGGCGTCGGACGAAGAAACGCGCGGTTATGATAATTCAGGGACGTCAGGAAAACGGGCCAATGCTATCGCAGTTAAAACGAAACTAGAAACCACAAACGTACAATCCGATTATAAGAACAATAACAACACATACTACTTAACTTATTACATTCTCATCTTAGTCGTTATACATACGTGTTTATCGTCAGTTATATGTTTACGATCTAAACTTTTTCATTCTCGTAATGAAATTTATTTAATTAATTTAAAAAAAAAAAAATAGTTATTAATTAAAACGCGTTAATATATTTTTAAACGAGTTAATATATTTCGAGACGTAATGTTAAAACGTAAATGAGTTGTAATGTACGTGCGTGCGCGTGCGGTGAATTAAATTTAATCAACGATTATTTGCTGGGCGTAATCATGACTAGGCGTTAATTTTTTGTTCAGATATCGCATCAACGATTTTGGAAGCATTCGATCAGGTAATACACGTTTTAAAATATATTACTCTAGTCGGTTGCCTGAATTTTGGTTGCTTTATGTATATTCGTTAAAACTAATTATCTCGTCCAATTTTCCCCCAGAAGTAAATCTGAAATTATTCCCGTATCCGTAATTACGTCTTTTGATCTTTTCGCGTAGAATTTTAAATTTCGAATTTACCTAACTTTAAACACTGCTCGATTTTAGACCAACCTCTGTGAGACTTTCTACAACGGTTCAGCATAAGTACACGTAACCGTGTTTTGATGACTGAATAAGAACACTAAAATGTTTAAAAGGATTAAATATATATATGTACATATGTATTATATGTATATAATATCGAATCGTCGTGATACCCCATAATGATCATGATAAGCTAATCATTTCGTGAATCATTTTCCTCCACTAGCGCCTGCCCATTGCCAAACTGCTACATGCGTTATATCATTATTTTTAGTTATATTACATCTAATATTTGATTTCATCATTGTCTTTTGCCGGGCGGTAAAATAATAATACTAATAATAACGAATATTAAATGTTATACGAGCAAAATACAATAAAATATACTTTATTGCACATTCAAATATCAATAGACCGAGTTACACAGAGATTGCACGAGACAAAATACCTCAGACATAACAATATGCTTGCAATTAAAATTATATCTTAAGTATTAGTTTATTACGCAATAACTAAAACAAAATGCGTAACAAACAGTTATAAATACAAGACAGACGCAGTGGCATAGCCAGAGGGTGGTTGCTTGAAATCAATCTGATAATAAGAAAATATATACTCGCTGTTAAATACAGTTTTTCATTTGTTAAACCTTTTTTTTTTTCATTTATTTTATTTAAATTTCGTTGTTTTTGAAGTAAATAAATAGTTTTGTAATATAGGAAGTACTAGAAGAATTTTGTAGAATAAATTTTAAATTTAGTTAATTATTACTGTGTATTATTCCTTCAAAAAATATAAAATCATTATTTATCGTTTATTTTTTCGCTGAATTTATTGTAACCATCTCCCTCTGTCCTCAATAACATACTATTAGCGTGTTCCAGTGACGTTAAATATTTCTGCCGTCTAATAGAATTACATATTCGACGTGTAATAAGTATAAAAATAACTCTGGTGAGTTGGATTGCTTATTGAGGTTTAACCTACTTGAGTTATGTTTATTTATTTAAAGTTCAATTTAATTCGGGTTTACTGTTGTAATTTAGTTTTTTTTTAACCCCCCCTCTTCAAACAAGTCTGGCTACGCCACTGTTCAGACGAATAATATTAATGTTTAATAAGTAGCCTAAGTAGAATTTTATTTTAAGTTTACGAGTGATGGCGTTATAATTCTTATACTAATGTTGACTTGTAGAATTTGCTAGGTTTTTAAATTTTTTGATGAGGATTATGAGTAAATATACACTATATAGAAACGTAATTAAAAATAATACAAAAATCAAGATTTATTAATTGATATAGTTATATTTAAATTATTCAAGGTATAATGTACAAACGTGTATACAAATTTTAATTTTTTATATATATATATATATATTATTTTTTATATGTAATTAATTATTTAAAATTTTTGCTTTTTCTTCTTTTTTAACAAATAAATAAATAAATATATATATATGTATGATCACAATATGTCTATATCAACTCACTACTGTGTGTAGGTATTCTCCAAACATTTCCAACATCTTCTATCTTGCCCGGCTCGAGTCTAAGTAATTCCCGTCAATTTCACAATATCACCCCTTCACCTGATCATGGATCTTCCTAGTAAAACTTCATGTTTCAGCTCTAATTTAATTAAACGCGTTATTCAAATTTAAAGTCTAAAGTATGATCTTTTTGTATTACATCCTAGTAATGACAGGCTGTATCAATGTTATCACATCGAAAACATATTATAGTTGTTCTAATCTTAATTCGATTAAATATTCGAAGGATTTACCCTGTGATGTTAACATTTTTCCTAATATAATAATCAGGTTTAAAATTTTTTTAAGCAAATCTTTCATATAATAATATACGATCGAATCGCGTATTTCAGTTTGTACACATTTTGATAACTTAAAATCCTGAAAGTTAAAAGTTTGATTCGATAATACTTTCGACCTATTGGAAAATTTTAAATTAATGGTTCCTTGTTTCGGGCATCGCGTACATATGTCTAATTATTCTTTTTCTAGTTGCTTAATATATATATATTTTTTTAACTTCCCGCACCGGTATTTTTATAAAGCGCGGGTAACTATTATTTAAGTGGTCAACGTTCATTATGTTAAAATTTACAAATATATATTTTACGCTTGCAACTACTTTCTTATCTCTATCAGTCGTAGTGTACATTATATGGATTCATAAATTTTTAATGCTAAAAAAATTATCTGTTTTTTGAAATTTGCTTGACATAGAATGCTTCAATTCTAAAAATTTTTTATATAACACGTTAAAAATTATCTAGTTATTTAAAAAGTTGTATTATACACCAAATATTACTCATCAAAATGTATAATATTCTGTAAAAAAAAAAAAAAAAAATAAATTATAATATGTGACCGAACGGGTTAATATAACATTCGTATTGGAATAATTTTATTTTTAGGACGTTCATACACGTTTATTTCTCCATTTCTAATCCTCTAATAGTTAGGTTCAAAACTTATCTTCTTTCCGACGCGATCAGAAATAAAATTCCTAATTTTATATTTCTACAGAGACATACACAAAAAAGTATCGAAAACAATTAAATGACATAAAATTCCCTTATTGCGACGTTTATAAATATTACTGTACAAATATATGGAGGAAAGAAACGAAACTAATTTACGGTAAATTAGTATGTGCGTTTATTGTTTACAACTGTAATAATTAAGATAGAACAGAAATACAGGATTGTGATTCATTTTTAACAAACATCAATATTAGAGAAGTATGTAATTCTTTGGTATTTTTAATGTTGTTTTATTTTGAAATACGGTACACGAACCAGTGAAAACAGCGCGTGATGAAGGTCTTTGAAGTTAATGAGGTGAATGTACGTATGTACTTGTACTAGTATCATCTCTCTCTCTCTCTCTATATATATATATATATATATGTATATATATATATATATATATATATATATATATATATATATATATATATATATATATAGTTTATCCAGTTTTTGACACTGTTGCGGTTTATTTGAACGAACACAGACGTGTGAATCTATCTCTTTCTAACAACTGTCGGGAGTAATTTTTTATAAAGTAATTTAAGCAGCAAGTGGAAATAATACACAGACACTGTGCATTTTATCAACTTTTAAATTTAAACAAAGCTAAAAGCTAACACGAAGTTTTTACATTTATCGTTACGTACAAAAGAAATCCCTTCGAAATGTAACAAATGTATTAAAAGCCATATTTGACACAAGTCGTCGTATAAAAATAGGTTACACGTAGAACGAAGCGTAGAGATGTGCGTCGACTAATAAGCGAAATTCGGTCTGAACGTTATGATTTAAAAATAACGTTAACAAAGATAATATTATTGTAAAATTTTATTTCAATAATTACATAGACCAATGAAAATTATCAAGGATGAATGATTTGTGTATAATGTGACTATCTTAATGTTAATCGGTCAACGTTATTATAACGACATTTTTCGTCATCGTTCACACATATTTACTTAATTATCAATGTTTTCGACGAACGTCGAATTTAAACTGATGTTTAATTTTAGTACGGAATTTTATTTTTATTTTTTGCTTTACGAAAAAATTTTTATCTTATGTCGCGGAAGTTGTCGATAATTCTACAAATTTATTAGCCGGTACTAGTCTTCCTGTTTTCAACGTACAGACGAAAATATTGAAGCGAAACTTCTATTGACGCGTTTTATATGGGTAGTCGTCGTCGTCGTATAACGCTTTATAGTTTCCCCTCCCAGAAATCAATTAGCTTTATCGCTTCGCCATTGAGCTGTGGAGCCCACAAGCTGTCAATCGTTATTTCACCTCCTAGTAGTGGACATCTGAACAAGTGTTTATGGTCTTGTTCCTCCCCGCATTCGCATCTTGAATCAGTATCTGGTCTCCATTTTTTAAAATTTTCCTTTTGTACGGCCGCATCTTGTTCGTAATCTATTTAGGGTTTTACATTTTTTCGAGCTGATCGTGTTGTGTGGCAATATGCCCTCGTCACCAACCACGTCCAGTTGTTGCGATAGTTCCTTACGGTGTTTTGCTGGCTCGTGTAAAAGTGGTGTGGTGAAGTTCCAAAAGTGTCTTTTATAGATTTAAGCCTTTCTTTAGGTGGTGATTGTCCATAGAGCATGTGGCGCTGGTCTGTAAGCGCTAGTGTTTTCGTTCTCATTTCTGATACTTTCCTACATATTGATGGTGAAGCGATACCACTGGCTCTCTACAGATCTCCAATCGCTGTTGGTTTTAAGCAGCCGGTAATGATTCTGTAAGCTCTGTTTAATGCCGTGTCCACTTTACTGTGTGGGCTGATCTGCACCAGACTGTGCTAGCATACTCTCCTGCTGTAAATGATAAAGCCAGTGACTATGTTCGAAGCACTCGGTAGGAACTTCCACGTGGTGCCCCTGGACAGCGACGGAAATATGAATTTGAAAAAATTTCAAACTATCGCTGACAAATCCTACCACCACCATAACACGTGCAGTAGTGCATATGGGTAGTCAACCCGTAAAACGAGCAAACGCTTATACACAATTCTCATAGTGTAGTTGGGCTCCTCAACTCTTTCTTGCATTCTGTACTCATATACGTACAGAAATTATGAAATAATATTTTTTGTGTGTTCGTATTTTCTCTTATCCGTTATATCGTTCGAATCTTCGCTGCACAATGGATGTATGTTTTCAGCCACGTCATGTTAAGCATAAGTGCGTTCATTTGCTTTGTGAAATTTGCACAAAATCGTATGTTTGCGTCCTTTTAGGAAAATTTCTATAAGTTTCATTTCTTCCCTGCGGCCCGAGATACAGTTTTTTTTAAATATATCCTTTTTACGTAGTTTCATAGTTTTTTTTTTTGTAAACTGAAAATTATTTTGCAATTTATCAAACTCAATTTTGTTTCTTTTAAAATAAATTTTATTTCAAATTTTTCTTCACGTTACTTAAAAGTATAATTTTCTAATCGCAAACGACATATGTTAAGAAAATGACGACGTATCAGAATGAAAAATGTCTGCGGAAAACGCAAATAATATTTTCGAATACTTACGAAACTCCAAGGAACACACTATAGCTAATATCGTAGGGAAAATAGACACCGAAAATGCCTTGGATAAATAATATAAAAAGCTGAATATATAAACTCTCATATTGCGATTGAGCTGGCAATATATTTTCCCAGAATTTGTAAAACACCTTAACGATCTGAAGAACAGAAGCTGGGCTATAAAACTCTATATTAAAATCCGGCCAACTACCGAAAATCTTTTGTGCCAACCCACAAACCGAGAAAGGATCAATGTTGTTGAGAATTTGCCGTAAGCTGTTCGAAATGATGTTGGACGATCGTCTTTCTTTATTAATTAAAGCAAACTTATGGAACGAATCATGCAGGCTTCACACTTGAACGCAGCTATTCGGAAACAAGTTGCTTCCCTAACAAGGTTTATAAAAAAAAAAAAAAGCTTTCAAAAAGGTATTAAAACCTACCACACGGTCTAGCGAGATGTCTTAAAATAAAATCGTACAAATTTTCCTCTGCAGAACATTGTGTAAACTAATTAATGAAATTATATCTAATCGAACGGTTTCCATACTATTCAAGGATAAACAAAGTGAATTACGACGATCATTCCTAGGTTCAGGTCAGCAAAATCTTCACGAATCCTCGCTGCCATAGAGCTTGTGCCTAAGGGTTCCATTAATGATAGATTAGGATGATTTATCTTCGTCAGCAAGGTTGCTACGTAGTTTACAGTAAGTAATTGTCCTCGAATTTGTAGAGGCGGTTCGACTAGTATGATACGCACCTGACGCCCTTCGTACTGCAGTATGGTGTATTCTATCAAGTTTTTGAAGTAGTGATTTCGACGCAGCACGATACAGTATACATAGTCCAGTTTTCATCGGATAACTACGCGATAGATCATCAAAAGCGTGTTGCACTTTTTCCCATTTACATTTTCTATTTAAATATTTTACTTGAAAAAATTCATGATTTATATTAATATTATTCTTGATGAAAAATATATTGATATGTTTACGAATTTTTCTAAATCTATGGAGTAAATGCTATTGCAATTGATGGCCGGTAGCTAGTAGTTTTATATGATTTAATCATTTTAATTGCAATTATTCTTCGAAAAGATCTTATTAATGATATTAATTTTTTGATTTTTAACATTTCATAATAAACTCTCCTGTTTTAAATTAAGTTCGGTAATGTCGAAAGCTTTAGTAATGTCCAACGTCATTAGCTTATACCCTTTATCTTTGAATGATCGTTTGTATTACTTCGAATACAGCTAGTTCTGTTGACCTGTTTTCTAAGCTTCCGCATTGGTCTTTGTTAATTATTTCTTTTTCTAGATACGAATTATTGACACGTTGGAAATATAAAAATTACGCCGCTTGAGACTGTGGCAACCCGTAACAATATAACATATCGCGTCCACAGCTGCCTAAAAAGATCCTTCAGAAAGACGTTCCAACATATACGTAAAGTAACAGACGCGGCTTTGACGTGTTTACATGGTATAGATATAGTTTTGTAGTATCATAAAAGCCTTCCAAATAATAATAATAATGATAATAATGATAATAATGATAATAATGATAATAAAATTTGGATCGGCATCAACGATATATATATATATATATATAAAAGAAAAAACCAGTAAGTTATCAAACATACTCCTTCCCAAAAAAGGAAAGAAACAAAGCCAGAGACGAAGTGAAAATAATTTGAACAATTTGGAATGTAGTACTTTCAAAAAAATAAACAACAGAAAGTAGATAAAATCGTTGAATTTTATATAAAATGACCATAAAGCTTTTCGCCCCATTCGCCATCAGATTATTTTATAAAAAATTATTTTTTCACTTTTTTTGTAATGTTATACATCTAAATTAAGTATTTTCGTACATTTTATTTTATTATTCCTCTTATATTTTTATAAATAGTATATTTTAATATTTTATTTTTTTCTACGTCCACCTGATAAATGCTAATTAGCCGAAAAGCTTCGTACTATTTTTATAGGAAATTTAGCGATTTTTACTACTTTTTTGTTATTTAAAAGAAAAATAGATTAAAAGAAATTTTTACATACATTTTTTATTAACCAGTTTAAATTTAACGAGCGTATCGTTTTAAAAATTACATTATATTATTTTTAGATTTCGACAACTCGGCTACCGACTTGATCATAAAACTGCAAATAACGGTCTTTAATATAATCGTTTTTATTCTGTAATTTTATCTCATTATAGGTATACTTAATAAATATTATTTTTAATCTAATTCCTAAATCTGGTCGATGTCGCATACATAAACACACGCACGCACCGACCGATATGCCGGATACCATTTTTTAAAGCGATAAAATTAAAATTTATTCGATTATTTAAAATTGGCGAATTTCCCAAATGTTCGTCGTGCATTTTCCTTATAGTAGTGGTAATAGTATTTTCACTTCGATTCCGTTACGCTATTGCATTTTATTAAAGAACCAAAAAAAAAGCAAAACGCAATAGTTCTTAAAATAAAATTTTTCCATTCCATTTTACACCTTTATTTAACTTAATCGCGTGTTAGTCCGATAATATAAATGTAAATTATAATTGTCTTTACGGCGTTATTTTTAATGCAAAACGTACATATTGACACACGAATTTCGACGTACGGGCTCATATATTTTTTGTGAACATGTCCGGGAAACTAAACGCGAGCGTAATCAATCATTTTCTACGTTAACCTTAAGTTGAACTTTTAACAGGTTTTTTATTATTATTATTATTATTATTATTTTTCGAATGTCTACACTATAATTCAAACTGATAGCAGAGGACGTTAGTGTGGTAGTTTCGCATTAATACATACCGATGTATATACGCAATACACACAAACATGATTTTGTCGCGAGCTTTCACGAGCAAATAGTGATGTTTATACCCCACACAATCGAATTAAAAGCATCGATCGAACATTAGTAATGCGCACACACATTATACATTACATTAAATACGCATACATTTACGTGTATTTCGTTTATTTCAATCGTTAACACAGCAGCAAGTAATTTGCTAAAAACGTACGCTAAGAATAAACAGCTAATAATTTAATTTCGAAATAATTATATACTGGGCCAGTACAAAGATTATAGGAAGACAAATTATCCAATAGAGATAAAAAAAAAATACGTCCAAAGGTAAAGTGAACTATAAAGAAAAAAAAAGGGGAAAAAAGTATAAGACAGGCTCAAAATTCATAAATAATAAAACCGAGTCACACGCCATAAATAACATTTAACAAAGCAATATACAAGAAAAACGAATATATGTGAGAAAAATGAACTTATGTACGAATAGACTAGCTTTCAAATTAGGACGTAATAAGGCAATACACACACACACATATATATATATATTAATAATAATAATGTAACTAATAAATATTTCAGAAATACGTTAAATTTTTTCGAGTACCAATAACGAGAATGCTCGCCGATAACAGATTTCTGAGAAAACAAAAACGATAAAGGATTAGTTAGATACATTAGTACCCATCGTTAAGACTCTTATTTTTACTTACAAATAAATAAATAACGGACTAACATTCAAGGCACTAATTACGAACTGTAGATGTGCCACTGCTTTTTCCCTGATACTTAAGAGTTATGTAACGATGAAAAACTCTATGAACTTTCACGTGGCGAATTGGTTTCGAGTCCCCGGCCGATAAATTGACAATCGAGCATTCTAGTAATTATGCAACAGCTATATTTCTATGATTACTTTAATACTTTAATCGTATCGGGATACCTCTATTTTGGTACTGCTTATTAGAATGGGTTAAAATATAAATAAATTAAGATACTATTTTCTTATTGAAAGATTATAGATCTATTCATAAGGATGTAGCCTTAGTAATAGCGGGGCTGCTATACCTTTTGCGTTTAATACTTAAAAACTATGTAATCGCATTACCAAAGAGACGAAAAAAGAAACTATTACAAACGTTGGTATTCCCTATCGTAACATACGGTGCTGAGTTTTGGGACTATACATAGCGTGGATCATAAACGCAGAGAAGTATTTGAAATGACATGCTACCGCAGAATATTATGAAATTCGTGGGTAGCAAAAAGAACTAATGCATCAATCGTAACAGTACTAAATGGCAATGATAACCGTTATACAGATGTATGTTGAAATTGTTCTGTCACACATTACGATCCGATGGAATAGAAAAATTGATTATTCAGGGAGAGATAAATAGAAAACGACGAATAAGAAACCGGTATATAGACCAAGTAAAGTATAGGACCGGTCTAACGGTTGAAGAACTGACGAGGGTCACAGTGAATAGGGCACGATGGCGAAGAATTGATTGGTCACGACGCTTGGATACGAGCAATCGAAGATGATGATGATGATAATATTAAGCATAATATAGACGACAGTTATGAAAAATTTTTAACCGTCACGAATAAGTTTAAGTAGGGAGATAAAATTTTACTAAAAAGAAATTTTAACAAATATATTTATAATCTGTAACGTATATAATGAGTAGTGACAGAAGTGAAATCATAAGTTCTTTCATGGCATATTACCCCATTTTAAGGGCTAAATGCAAATTGGTTTTTATATAACGCAGTTACTGAGAGTGACATTGTAAATACTGTTCCCCATATTTTCGGTGGTTGTAATGCCGAAGTTAAATTTATGAGAAGGAATTCATAATTTTTTCGGTGTAAAACGTGTCAATGTTTTTATTATGCGACGTTTCGAAAACACATTATCAAACTAAGAGTTATTAATGTGTAGGTATAATTATACTTCGCTTAGAAGAACGAAATCTAGATTAATGTTGTCCACATTTTGAAGTGCCTTGTGTCATCCGTTTATCGATGTTTTTGTCATAATTATTCTGCGAGAGATTGAAGTTGTTTACTAAACTAGGAGTTGTTTTTATTTTAACTTGTTTTTCTCCTCTTGAGGTAATATTTAGCTGATATTAATCCTCTTTGTTGAAATTTGGGTGCTTATAAATATCAAGATTAAACGAACACAAATCAGACTGTAATCATAGGGGAAAATATCCGTCTGCAGTGGCCTCGCATCTGTGTCCTGGAAATCAAGAAATAAAATTTGATGATTTGAAATTTTGTCCAATGTCGATAAATATAGCTCCAGAATTATTCGAGAAGCAGTTGAAATTTATAAGCATCCAAATTTCAACAAAGAATGGATATCAGCTAAGTTTAACTTGGCTACCGGTCATTGTCCCAAGAGGAAAAGACTAGTTAAAATAAAAACAACCGCTAGTTTAGTAAGCAACAGAATAATGATGACAAATACATAGATAAACGAATGTGCACACAGTAGCGCACTTGTTTATCATAAAGTAAGGATAATATTAAATCTAGATTGCTTTCTTCTCAGTGTAAGTGTACAATTATGCCCACACATTTATAACTGCTGTTAGTTTGAAAATGAAAACTGTAGTGTTTTCGTGAACATATTGATATAAACGATGAAAGTTTAAAAGTATCGATTAGACAGCGAAGAGGAATTTAAAGAAATCTCCCGGTAGAAAAACAATGATTTGCAGAATAAACTGCGGTCTTTTTAATTAATATATTCAGTTAATTTTTAGTGATTAACAATAAGTTGCCTGGTGTTAATAATAGTAACGTTTTTAAAGTAGTTGTTAAACTTTTTAAATAAAACACTGAACACTTCCATTAGTTTAAAGTTATATCTATTTCATTCTAAATTTTATTATTTATGTACTATTCTTAATTTTTAGGATTAACTAACGCTTATTCCAATATAACTTCTTTGCGTTTTATTCTTAAAAATTGTTTAAATTGATAAATATATATATCCGTCTGTTATTTCCGCTCGCTCGCTCACTCGTTTTGCGGGTTAACTCCCCGTATATAATGCGCCAATTGAAGTTTCACTTCAAAAAGATCGCTATACGAAGGAACAAAGTTGACGATTGCAATGGCCGATTGGTTTAACATCAATTTGTATCGAAATGTTATCGATGTACGTTACGTACAGTACTATGACGATAATTGCTTAAAAACGAATTTTTAAAAAAATAATTTATAAATACGTTAATATAATAAAATTTACTAAACAAAATAAAACAACTTAAGAAACATCTTTCCTTGGCGTCACAAAACGATGTAACTTACAGCATCAACAGAAACTTCAAAAGTTAAAATCCCCCTCATCAGTCAGAAACCAAAATGTTAGTACATCGTTTATCAAATCATCAGAGGGTTAATTTTACATTCATCTTTCAGGTCCACTTCACGCCATAGTTGTCACATACTTCATTTAATTATAGTACATTTATATATATATATATATATATATATATATATATATATATATATATATATATATATATATATATATTTAAATAAAGTTTGAAATCTACAAACGGGGATTCATGGTGTATTTTGTTTTAATTTTTTAATTTTTATGATTATTTAATTAAAAATTCGGTCAGTGAATTTTTAATAACATTTACATAATACTTTTTAGTAAAATATTTTTTCCATTTTGAGGATCCCTGATGATATATTTGTTCCGTGTTTCCAAATTTATGTGGAGACCAGGCGAGCATGTATACATATATATATATATATATATATATATATTATATAAAATATATGTATCATCAACATGTAATATCTCGCATTCGTATTCAGGAAGTTACACATCCCGAACGCTATATATATATCGACATCCGGCTAATTTGATTAATGGAGAAAAATCTGTAAGTTTTATATTTGTAAAGTAATTTAATAATTCAATCATTTTTAAGCACCTTTCCTCGAATTTTACCCTTAGATTAAAAAGCCCTTCCTCTTTATATTCAATATTTCTATTTTTTACCTTCATATTCTTCATTAACTGCGACCTGTTGAATTTGTACATATTCAGGACTATGCTCGGTGAGTCACCTTATCTGATTGAGTAATTCTTAAGACGAGTCTATTCAACATTTTAATTACGTTAATTCTTCTTTCGTACTATGTATGTATCGTACAAATTTCTGTCGAATACAGTAACACGGACTATACATAGCAACATAATATTCGTCTTGTTTTTGTTACGAAGTCTATCCTATCATTTCTCAAAATGTTTCCAAAATTTCTAAACACATATATTGTTATTCTTATATATATATATATATATATATATATATATATATATATATATAATCATCATCATCTTGACATTGTTCTTTGCCGAACATGGTGACTACTATTGCACGTTTTTTTGCTTTCAAAATGAAATAGTACTCAGCATTAATTAATATAACAGGCACGCTCGCGCATGCCATGTTATACGGAATTGGGCGCCAGTAGCATCGTCCGCCATAATTAAGTTATATCACGATGAAAAACCGTATTATACAAATTTATTTAACCAATAATTAAAACTACTATAATTAAAAAATAATATCATGAAACATCGTAATGCGGATAAATAAAAAAATAAAAGCTTAGGAGGTAGTTTTTAATTCAAATGTACCTACGATTGAATTCAAATGTACCTACGATTGAATTTTACATTTATAATTCTACATCTATTGAGACCGAACATTATACGTTTGCAGTTGTCCACAAATTAATGAAAGAAAAAATAGTTCACCCGTAAATAAATTTTTAATAGTCCAACATTTATTCTTATAGGGTTTTATCGGTGCAAAATTTTATTTTATATCGTGTGTATCCGAAGATTGCACACACGCGCACATATATATATATATATATATATATATATATATATATATATATATATATATATATATATATATTAATTTGCATTGAAACTGTAGATGCGTCACACCCTAGTATAACTATTAACAGTGGGTGTGCCCCCATTTATTTTCTTTCTAAACGGAACTACGAAGTATCATAATATGCGCACACACGAGAAGAATACACACATACATGTTATATGTGTATATATATAATATATGTATAAGTAAACAGTGTAATGTTAAATAGACACGTATATATTTTATATATGAGTTTTCGCATAGCCAACGTGGCCACGGTGAAAATTTATGTTTTGTGTAAGATTCGAGTGCAGGGATGATCAGCATTATTTACTTATATATTTATTTTGGTTTAATTTAAAATCAAAAAGTTAGTAATAATTTATATCACATTATTAAAGCAATATTTACGAAATTTGGTTTGCAATTTTCTTTATTATTGACCACCTGAAAATCATATCCAACGTGTTAATGTATTATTTCTTGTTCCAGCAAATCGGTATTTCTTCCCGTATGTCCAAAATATCGAAAGTCTATTTTTTAAGGCTTATTCGTTCAATGCGCTCTCCATGGTGCTCGAAAATTTTCGTCGAAGGCATTTATACCTTCGGCATTAGCTTTTTTGATGATCATATATATATATATATATATATATATATATATATATATATATATATATATATATATATATATGAAGCGAATTATTTAAAAATCTCTCATTAAAGTGGATGGGCGGAAAAAATATTACACAATTTAATAAATACTTTTTTTTTTTTAATTGGCCTGGCTGTACGTACCATTTGGCCACGTAAAAAACAAAAATAAAACATAAATAAATATAACGAATGAATTAAATTAAACTAAAAGAAGATAAATAACTATAAAATATGAATAAAGCAGGAAAGGACAATCATAATAAAAGGTAACATATAAAAAGAGAAAAGGAAAAATTACTCCCAGAACAAAAATCAACACTTGAATTATAATATGATTAATACTAATGAATTTAAATAAAACTAGCAAACCACGAACATCCAAACGTATCAAGAATAACTTAGCACGCCGATGTCATTAATGTGTCATGTTGATTTACACGGAAATTAAGAGATAAAGTATAAAATCTAACCTAATATTTGTAAACAATTTTCATTTATTGTAAAAATGCGCTTTCGTTGTTTGATGTAAGTTTTTCATCTGTTGCGTTTAAATGAAATCTATACAGTTATCTAGTGATGCCGTAGGAGCACATTTACTATTCCGCTGCATAAAATACCGTCGAAGCTTTTCAATCCATTTTTTCGCCTCCATAGTGGATGCACGAGGTAAGGAAATGTTGAATCTCATTAACCTCACACAACGGCAAGTATTTCGTAAGGCAAAAATACTTCTAGTTAACTGGAATATCCGTCGAATTGGTTAATAAATGAATGCTAGCTGTGAATAAAGAAAAACACGAAGAAGGCTGAATAGGTTCCTCACCAACTTTCGAGTAGTACGTATATACGGAAATTTAAATACGTAACGTATAGACACAATTTCAGTTGGAATCGAATTTATGGTACCGTCGTAACGTTGAGTGATACTTCCCGAACAAGAATATAAAACAATGTTTTCGACAATTTTTATCTCTTTTTTCCGATTTAATTTTTAATTAATCCTTGAAGCAGCTTACATCTATTTAATGAAAACTAATTCATCGAACCGTGGAATTCTTTATACGTATGAAGAAAAAAAAAGACTAGCTGAAAAATAACGCGTATCTAAGGCTAGTTAATATAATTAATAAATTCTGCGATACTCGCAATGTCCTTGCGAAGTGAAAAATAAAAATGGAAAACGAACAAGCAGTGTAGAAAATAAAATGGAAATGGCGCATGCTAGAAATTTCATAATAGACCGACCAGTAATTTTCAGCGCAAATTCTCCAAGATAATATCGTCGGTTTTTGCGTGCATACACACCCGTGATGATAGGTGGGGCGAAAGAACCGTTATTTTAGTCTCATGTTATCTTTCAGGGTCATGTATATACATATACATATATATATATATACACGCAACACACACACATACATATATGCCTATGTAAACTATAAGGCCCGGCTAGTACGAATTATTTAAAAATCATTGTTAATATTTGTACACAGTGCTTGTATCCAAAATCGAATAGAGCTTTTAACAACGGATATCTTAAAGGAAAATATGATGTTTTCTTTGAAAGCACTTAATAAATTCACGTTTCATTTAACTTTCTTATTTTTGAAAATAATTATATAGATTTTTTTTTTAATTTTCTATACACGCAACATTACGATACTAGTAATAAAAATTCCTCTTTATCGGCCGTTGAAATTGGTAATTAAAATTTCCTACACATTAAAACGACAACTTATAATAGTTTGAGAAATAATAAAGTCATAACAAAGCTTTTACGCCATTTTCAAGTTAAAACAATATAAATAATAATATTATTATTATTATAAATGATAATAATAAGAAAAATAATATAAGGCTATATATATATATATATATATATATATATATATATATATATATATATATATATATATATATATATATATATATATATATATATATATATACTTTAGACTAATTATATTCACACTATGTCATCCAGCGTCATTAATGCGTTTAATAAATTATTTTTATCTTTAATTCTATTATTCGCAATTCGAATAATTTTCTTTTTTCGTTTCTTTTTTTTTTTCTTTCTATATGTAAAATATTGTAATTTTTGATGAATATTATCGAAATTCTTTACTGTATAATGATTTATTATCATTTTACACGAATTTAAAAATGTTCATTAAATCTACGTTTAAATTGTATACCTGTTTCTCCTGTTTATGCGTCTTGATTACAGTTTAATTTATATACACCCGAATTTTCAAATATATTTCCATCTTCCATTGTGTTATTATCAATAGATATTAGTGTAGTGGTTACCGCTACCTGAATGTTGTATTTTATAAATATTTTTAATATTTCATAATTCTTACATAATTAATTGACCCCGGATAATTCTTTTCACTTTCTTTTCTATATCTTTATAATCACTTCTACATTTTTTCCAACTATGCTAGGATTATATTTATTATTAATTGCTAATGTGTAAAAGTAAACGTAGAAACGACCGACCTATCGATACTCGCGAAATGAAGTTATTTAAAAAATAAACAGCGAGAAAAACTTTTTACAAAACAAAATGAAAAATGCTCAATAGTGAATGTGGTAAGCAACAAATCTGTCTATGAGAATTATAATAAAATGTGAAAATATTATTTTAGATATATTTATAAAAATTAACAAAATGAAAAATATTCAATATTTAATATCTATCTGTAAGAATTATAAAATGTTGTATACATTTTATAATTCTTATACATGTATATATTTTACTTTATGTTCACTTTAACATACGTTGATGTCAAGAAACGACTATCGAGTGTAAACGTTTTTCAAATATTAAACATTGTAAGTGATAGCCAATCATCCTATCTTGTCTACTAATAATTAATTTCTAAATTAGTCACATAAGGAGTTGGTCTTACGCTATGACTCCATTACACAATAAGTGCATTTTTTCTTTTTAATTTAACGGAGGTACTTATTTAATAGAAATATTAACATTGTACATAATTATAATATTTTTAAACATATAATTAACGCAATACGAGATATTTCTGAGGTTAAATATAAACTGTTTACGAGGAAATATCGCCACCATTATAAATTGGTCTAAAATTACACGGGACATTTATTTTTTAACGCGTCAAAGTAGTGAGTAAAAATGAACGTAATAGGCAACATGACGTGTACTAATTAATATATAACACTACAGGTTTTTCGATACTAAATAATCAAGACCAGAAAATTAAAAAAAAAAATTAACCTTTGTATCCTCGCATGTATAAATACTTAATTTGAAAATAAATAAATAAATAAATAAAGAACAGAAATTAAGATAAAAGGAAAAATTTTAGTTGTTTTCTAGAAACGCATTATCTTTTATTCAACCGGTTTACCCGCTATTAATTTTATTATATAGATGATGTTATCCGGCCGTCACGAAATATAATACACCGGTACTTAGGTTTCAGAACCATACAATTAGCGTTATTATTATCGTCACTATCAGCGTTAATTATCCATCACCGTTTAAGTAAATTATTTACTTTGATGAGTTCTCTCATCATTTACTTATATATTCTGATTATATATATATATATACATATATATATACATAAGAAATATATATGTTTACAACTATATTTCTTACCAGTAGTGGAGAGTTTCGTTCTTATTAATTTCTCAAACAACTGCGTTCATCGAATTACGTCGAGAATAAACACAGCTTTTGAAAGAAAGAAATACCGATCAGCAGTATTTTTAAATGAATATTTTCAGAGTAAAGGATTAATAGTATCTCTGACAAAAAATTCAGACTTGTATGTGAAGAAACGACGTCATTTTTATTTTATTTTAAGCAAGCTAGACTACCGCAAGGTAGTGTTCTAGGACCACTGTTGTACCCGTTGTATACGACTAGTATTCCAATCGATGATACTGTAAAAGTTTCAAGATGAACGAAGAAATGGGAAATAAAACTCAACGTTCTAAAAAAAAAATAAAAAATAAATCCGTAATATAGTGTTTACGAGTAGATCCCGCAGAAGAATTCAGCAAAATATCTTGAACTGCATCTTGATGCCCATTTAACATGGAAGCATTCCGTGAGGCAGAAAGTGGAACAAATATCCGTCAAATATGGTAGCTGATAGGAAGAAATTCACAACTAGGTTTCTACAGCAAACGACTACTCTATTAGTCGATCATCACACTTATCTGAACCTATGGGATCCAACTTGGATGATGCGTAAAGCCTGCTAACCGTATGATTATTCAGAGTAGTCAAAATAAAGTTATTCGCGCAATTACCGACGCAGGTCGGTCGCAGAGAAACGACGATTTGCGTGCAGATCCGAATGCGACGAAGATAATACGTTTATCTCGTATTTGCTCGTTCTAATTCTTTTAGCTCAGTTCTAAAACTGTTCCTTTCCATGATGATATTTTTCCAATGTTCCCGATTTCTTTTTAACTCCTTATAACTACCAAACCCTGTGCCTCGTAATAAGGTTACTATGAACTTCTGGGTCTTCCACGCCCTCGTTTCTCTTGGATTTTCTCCTCGAAAACATGTCGAAGTATTTTTCCATGTCTTATAGCGTAGGCAATCCAGCTTAATCGCGTTTTCCGTATCCAACCTATCCTTTTTTCGTTTATTCTGTCCATATTTTCCTGATTTTGTATCTTGTTCGTCCATCTTGCTTCTCGATTCTCTTCCAGCAACACATTTCGAAAGCTTAGAATTCGTCCATATTTCGTTTATTTACAGTCCAAGTGTCGGCACCGTATAGTACTACATAAGATTTCATTGTCTGATGAATATATCTTGTCTCTTCTTAAACGCCAGCAAATCCAATACGTGAACTGATCACAATATAAGTCATCCGACACTATTTGCCCTAAATATTTTAATTAGATCTTTTGTTCAATTTCTTTTTTATCAATCTTTAGATGTAGGTGACCCGGTTTCTTACAGATAAATCATTGTTTTCATTTTGTTTATGTTTATTTCGTATTAAGAAAAAATAGTCGTCAAAATTCACCAATAAGGATAAAGCTCCACCTCTTACTACCTTTGACTTTCTCTACAATCCGTTGTTCTCTTTCTTACCATTCATTACTTCTCAATCTACTTATTCTTCTGTTAAACTTTGATCAACGTGTCATCTCTCGTCAGATGAGCTTCCCTACAAATATTGACACGTTTTTCCATTGTTTGAGCATAAGAATAAAAACGTGACTTTTATTTAAATTTTTCTTTTTATGTTTGACAAGATAACCGGTTTAGGAATCATATACCATTGCTAGTGGTATATTTTTACTATGTCACTATATATATATATATATAAATAAATAAATAAATAAATAAATTATAATAATTAGATCACAGAGATTTTGGTAATGTTCATGGCGATATTTAATACATTTAATAATTTCAAAAGTCAACGGGTTTATCATTTGTGATGTTTTACTTTGATGATTATATTTTAATAGCGTCTTCAACAAAAACCTCTGAATTTTAAACGGTTTAAATTTTATATATACATATATGTGTGTGTATGTGTGTGTGTGCGTGTGTGTGCGAGAAAAATTTGTGAATCTTCTTCTTTGAGTGCCATCTCACTTAACATATTTCCTTCTGTCCCTAGCTAAATGTATTAGTTCAACTGCCGATTTTCATGTGCATTGCTCTAAGTTCTTTATCCATAACATCCGTCTTCTACCTCTCGATCGCTAGCAGGCAATTTTTAGGGTTATTTTCGAACACAGTATTCTTTTATGTAGCATTATGGATATCCCGTGTCCATGTTCTTTTTAATGTTCTACGTGAATTACCAGGTAACACTGGCCGATGGATGCTCGATATTTCCATGTTTGAGTTATTTTTCAATTCGCTGGAAAACTTCTTGCTTCGATTGATATAGTACTCGCGTACATGCTCTATCTCTAAATCATGGAGTAGCGTGATGTTGGAAACAAAGTATGGAGCGTTGGCTATTGAGCGAAGTATCTTCGGCTGTAGCTACTTTAAAAAAGCATTTCTAAATCGGCGTCATTATTACTCAATGTGTGTTTATTTCTAAATTAAATTCACTATAAAATGATATTACCAAAATTTAATTATGTTAATAGAGGTTGCTCTTCTCCAAGGATTGCTTTAAATTTAAATTAATATGACTGTGAAATAATTGTGTTAAACTATCCTAGCCATGTGTACTAATGACATTCCACGAAAATTAAATTAGATTATAAGTTTAAAAGCTTTTCCACACCATTATACATACATATATATATATATATATATATATATATATATATATATATATATATATATATATATATATATACCAAATGTTCTCACGTGTTTCACTCAACAACAACATCACGATAATTATAAAAATCACACTTCACCGTATTCAAGGTCGTTTTATCATATATGTAAAAGAAAAGTTTAATTGAATTCTCAGTCCATTTATCATACGATATTTCGACAGCGTATAAAAGACAAAAATCTGGCTACACTTAGAATAAAGTATATATATATATGTAAAAATGGTAGAAAAAATTTAAACATCATTATTTTTTGTGACGTCATAGCTATCGTTTTTCCAAACTGTTTAATTTACGTGGTGACGTCAGTCCCTTTTGCTATTTTATACAATCAAAACGTGCTTCGTTTAGTCAGTCGTTTACCTTCCCCCTCACTCCATGAAAAGAGGTAATCAAAAGGACGTTTTTTGTTGTTTTTTTTTAAATGGCCTGGTTGTATATACCATTTGGCCAAAGGACCGTTTATTCCACGTCTTCCATATAAACGTATCTAACCTAGGAAAAGGCGATGTTAAGAAAACATCGATGTTAGCATGGAAATTAGAGACCTCCAAATATCGATATTAGTCAATATCGATTTTTATTCATGTTGTTTGCAATTTTAATTTTCATGAATTGACAAGTAAATTATGTATCCGTGTAATTGATATACGTCTACAAAACAAAACAAAACAAAGCATTTATATTTCCTTTTTTTTTAACATTATTTCAATACTGTTCTTCATGCGAACTAAAAATGAAAAGAATATTCTTTTTACATCCAACTATTTCGCCGAGTTGGGCCGATATCGGCAATGAGCGATTCGATTATTTGCTTGAACATCGATGTCGAGATGTTTGATATTCATCATCGATTATTTGCTTGAACATCGATAAACATTCCTAACTAACCTTTCGGACTACTGCACATGTAAATAACTGCAATGTGTACATTTTCGTAGCACTTAAACAAATAAATAATAATCAGAACTTTATCGTATTTGATAATTTATCTTATTATAAAGTCAATTTCTTAATTCGAAACTTTTATCTAATTCACGTTAAAACTATCACGTGTGTTCGAACGACCAAACCAACGTTCCTTAATATCGCCGATGTATGTATAAATTTGAAAAATATAAAAACCAATCCAGCATAGACACTGATATTATAGATACTCCGAACAATAAATCGAACTTTGGATTTTACTTATCTTGTATATTTTAAAATCTATGATTCTTCTTGCGGCTTACAAATAATTATATATAAAATCTAACCGATATTGACAACCTCATTTGATATAGGAGTTTTCTCATACATTTTGATACGTTTATTGTTATTATTCAAAACTATATACATCATTTTCTTCTTGATTACAAAAAACAGTTAAAATCACTAACCTTTATTTATTAAGAAAAGCTTTTCGGCAACTACGCCATTATCAAGCTATATATAAATAAAATTAAATATATAAAAACATAAAATATTAATTTAAATCTAAGTTCATAATTTTTACATAATAAATGAATTATAAATACTTTATTATGTAAAAATTGTGAACTTAGATTTAGATTAATATTTTATGTTTTTATATATTTAATTTTATTTATATATAGCTTGATAATGGCGTAGTTGCCGAAAAGCTTTGCTTAATAAATAAATTTTAGTGATTTTAACTGTTTTTTGTAATCAAGTATAAAAAATCACTACATTCCACAATCTAAATTTTATGAAATCATTTTCTTCGTTTAAACAATTTATGTTCTACGTTGCAATTGAAAAAAAGTGTTATCCTTCTCTTTTCATCTTTTGCCTTCTTCCAAGTTTCTTCGTGGTATTTTAATCTAGTATGGAAGCATTTCCCAAAATAAATCTATTTATATACACGCGCACACACACACATATATATATATATGCGTATGTATATATCATGTTGAAGAATCGGGGAGTAGTGATTTTATGAATTAATAAAACAAAATAAATCATTATTTTTTGTATATACTTGATAGTGACGTGATTGTCGAAAAGTGTTTTGCATTCATAAAAAATTTTTATAATCTTATAGTGGCTAATTTTGTTTTTATTTGTTTTATATATATATATATATAATAAGCAATATATACGGTGCATATATGCAATTGATAAGCAATTAATCATGCACTCAACCGATGTTCTTTTTTATCTTACAGTAAATAATTCTACACTTTTCTTATCGTTTAGGTAAGATTTTACAACATTTTCACGGTTTAAAAGAGATTATTACCTTTAATGGCGCAATTTTAGTATTAGAAGTTTATTTTAAAACAGTATAGCAAATTATTCTGTAATTATTAATTATTAAAAATTATAATAAGGACTCTGTATACATAATATACATGCGTGCGCGTATATAATATAATATAGAAATTAAGCCATAAACACTGGCTATTGTATGAAAATGGAAAGAACTATAGAAACGAAGATGAAATAAATCTCACCATCCCAAAGAAAATTTTAAATGTAAATCGTTAAAAAAAATGTGTTTGATCATGTTCCACCTTCGCAAGTAGGAATACTTAATTACTGACGAGTAGATGACAGAAGCCCAGTAAAGACGTTAATGGAGTACGACCCCGGAGGAAAGCGGCCACGAGGTCGACCAAGAAGACGATGGATAGACTCTGTCAACAACGACATGATGGCAGTTGGTGCCAATATAGAGGACGTCAGGGATCGCAAGAAATGGAGAAGAACGTGTTATCAAGCGGACCCCTTAACGGGAAGGCGCTAGGAAAGAATAATAATTTAATGTTCATATTAATAACCAGCAAGTTCCTGTTGCAAATTTTGCGAAATACTTAGGTATGCATACGATGTAAAATTGACGTGGAGAACGATCATAAAGCTGCCCAAATACAAAGTAAAATACGTCAAATGTATTGGCTCATTGGAACTATTATACGTCTAATATGAACTTACGGAATACGAATATGAGGATGTGCTAAAGCAACGAATCGAAAAGTAATCCAAACAGTTCAAAGTAAATTTCTTCGGCTGATCACTAATGCTCGTCGGTTCTGACGAAATGATGCACTCCATGCAGATCTACAGATCAAGTGGGTCAACGAAGTAATAGATGATTATGATCGACAGCATCAGAGATGGCTTTCTTACTATCCGAATTCAGAGGCATCGGCACTTTTGTCTGCTTAACCCCAGGAGTCCGAAATGTATCAAGCTTCATCAATTGTTCGGTACCGACTAATATAATTAGCGGAGTTTAGTCATTAGGCTGTACTTTGTTGCATGTTATGCTATTTATTTATTTAGTTTCGATATAAGATTGCAGAAATAAAGCGACTATAATTTTAAAAAAATATGGCTGAATAATTCGGATGTTTTAAGATTTTAGTGTTTTGCACGATATACTTAGTTCTGTCACATCTGAAGAGTAACATTTTTCACCGGACGAATAAATCGAGACGAGTTTAATCCATAAAAAATCAACAAAACATAACTAATCCATCCTGAGATATAATAATTTGAAAATTTAAAAGTGACAGATTTAGATAATGTTGGATATATATATTTTTTTGCTTCTAAAACTATAGCTTATTACGCTTGTTTAAACATTTTCTAAGAAATATTACATTATGGTAAAAATCATTCGTTTATCCAAACCTAACCTAACCACATGAAACTATTTGTATGAGACGAATTTTGAACACACATAGTGATAAAATGATTCGGAAACTGCAGAAGTGTAATTTACGTAATAAAATAAGAAAAATCATAATTTTTCGAAAAAAATATAATATAAATAGCAGGAAAATTAAATCATGTCCAAAATTTTTTATTTCCCGATCAATATTTGCTTAATAATTTCTTGAGACACGGAGAAAATATTAAATTTCTTGATATATATATATATATATATATATATATATATATATATATTCTTCCTCATCAGCGGCAATTTCCCATAGGCGCGGGATTTGCCATACAAATATATCGCTTCCATCCAATTCGGTTGTTTGCTAGATCTGAAGTAATATCGACATCGCTAAGATCAATTGTTATAACATTATGCCATATTTGTTTTGGCCTTCCTACTGGTCTTTTACCTGGAACTATGCGCTTATTTAAATCGATCTCTTCGTTTTCGATTTTTTTTAGCATCGTTTCAACAAAAAGTTTTCGTTGTGCTTGGCCGGTACTTTTTAATTCTTAAGTTATTACCAGTTTATAAGGATGAAATTTCGAGTCATCCAGTAATATGCGGCGAACAGATTCTCTCAACAAGTTTAAAGAAGCAGCATGACGACGAACAGAGCGTCTGGGACTCCGAATGATCGCTGCTCGAACTAGATCGATGTTTATGGGGGTACGAACGGTTTTTTTTTTTTGTCCAGGACGTTTTTTATCCGTTGCAGAAGCTGCCTCTCGAATGTTTTCAACCCATCTTAAAATTTAATTGCGAGATGATACATGTTTACACCGCGTAACTGTGAATTCTTTTCGAAACTCTCTTTGCGCTGTCCTGATCGAATCACGCCGAAAATAATGTTCCACGCAAAACGCGCGCTCCTTCTCATTATAGGATGCTATGATAACTGAAACTAGACAAAAACTAATCAAACGTGGAGCACGCGGTTTGCGTTGTAGCGGTATTACCAACTGCTCTATTCAAAAAAATCAAACAGTTCGTCTTCTCCGGGTCACCCTGTATATAATTCGTTATTTTTTAAAACGTTTTTCCTTCTCGTCTGAAACATACGTTTCACTGAAACAATTTTCTGGGTACATTCAATGGCGGACGTCAGTAGTGGATGTTGAACGATTTAGCGAGGGCCGAACTAACGAGATGAATAGACTAAAGTTGTCACGAACTTAGTTTCAGGATAATTTTAGGAAGAATGTAAATCACGAACTCGAAACCGGAAAAAGTTTAAAACGTAAATTTCGAGAAACTATGCCCACGACTATTTACGAAAATTTTGTTCTGAATTTCACAAATACGATGAAAATAAAGCTCGTTAATTAAGCGATGTTTTCTTCGAGACAAAGAAACCGCCGAAATAAAGTGTACGAATTATTTGTTATAGGCCAGTTTCATGTAGGAATAAGAAAATTTCGGTTAAAGTGGAGGCGTTGTTTCTGCGCAGAAGGTTCAAGAAGGATGTTAAAGTCAGATATCCGTAGATTATATTGAGGACCTCCTATGGAGATAAGAGTAACAGTGAACACAACGTCGCACATGAGAGGAGCTTCTGATTCATTTAAAAGATGCGCGTATGTAAATCTGGTACTAACTGGAGTCTGCTGACAGTTACGTCATTTGTTCAACGCTCGATATGTGTCTTCTAAGGAACACGTTTGATTTCATGGAACGAGCTCGCTCGTCATTGTTGTGGAATACAATTCTCCCATTGTTGTAATGACGAAGATTTTATATGCCGTTTGAAATCTACAGATTATCACAAGTAATACCGTTGCTGTTTCCTTCACTACCTATCCGCTAATTTAATTTCCATCGACCTGTCCTTCGTAATAATTAGTGTTTTGCAATAGATTTCGCTCTATAACGTGTCCAGCGTTATTGTAGACGTCATAGATATATCATTCAGTTCTGTAAGTAAATCTGAACGGATTATTATTGGTGATTTGGAATCGAGTATAAAATTTATAGGATGATCAACTACGAAGTATATACTTTATACAATTCGGCCGATAAAATAGAAAGTAAAAATTATACACAACGCTGTCCTTAAAAAGTGACCAATTAACACCTTTATGTAAAATACCGTTTTTCAGTATCGTTTGCTCGAGTCGACTGTTATAATAATTTTCCGAATATATCTGTACAGCCCTTCGCGTTATTTTTGCGTCAGACGATAAGGTCAGATCGTGACGTAATTTTCATCGTATATTTTTCTGAAAACTTTAAAAAATACAGCCAGAGTTCCAAGTAGAGTTTTAACGAACGATCTACGCATATCTTCAGAATAAAATATAGCCGTGATTGAACAATCCAAACGGATATACTTAAATCGCGGTTTGTATCTCCGGCTGCTACAGCACAATAAATATCAACGGAATTATCAACAACAACAACAACAATCCTATTACTACTGCAACACGTGTACGAATTTTCTAGGACGTAAAATATACCTAAAGGCAAATTTACCGGTTCCTACACTAATGAGTTTATATTTTATACATATATAAACAAGTCCATGTGACCCGTCTTATAATGATTGTGTTAGCGTATAAATGCGTCGTATTTATCGTTACGTCCTCGAAAATGTGTTTACGATAGACTCTGCAACTAGTTTTTCTTCTAGATGTCTCTTCTTCGTCATGTTTATACTTATCCGTGTTCCCTGGTGCGTGTGTGTGAAAATTTAATAAAATCGATCGAACGAAAACTGGGCGAAGTATATTAAAAACATACGATATTAAAGAAAAAAGTCGATTTAAGAAAAATTCTACTAAGCTATTAGAGAAGAGGGTGACACCCATGATCCGAATAATACATATATATATATATATATATATATATATATATATATATATATATATATATACACATATATATATAATATATACATATTTTATATATTAATCGTTATATCGTTATATATATATTATATATGTAAAATAATAATTTTATTTTCTTAGTCGGTTAGCTGAAATTTTTATTTTAAATATACGCGCAAACATAAAGTCCCGGTGAACCGGTTAACACATTCGACGAATCGTTATAGAATATATTAAGGAACTACCGCAAACATTTGAAAACATAAAACCCGTACTAGCAGAAGTATTTGTACATATTTTGCGCATATTTTACATGAAAACACACGCATATATAATATATATATACATATATGTATGTATGGATAATTTTAACTTAAAGAAAATGAAAAATATTAACAATACGTGGATGAAAACCCCGCGATAAAAATCAACGTGCTACCAAAATATTAGTAAAAAAAATCCAATTCGAACGGACCTTCCAAGAAAACGAATTAGTCAATTCCGGAAGAAGTATAAACGAACTGTTCCTAAGAAAATATTTTACTTCATTAGACTTATAACAGTAGTAGTCGGAATAGCCTAGTGGCTAAAGCGGGGACTTCTATACGGAAGGTACCGAGTTCGAATACGACCCACGACGCAAAAATTATTATCGGAAAATATAAATAATCCTAATATCAACGTGTGGAAGGTTAACCACCACATTTTTATTAATTATGCGCATTACAATGAATATATATGAACATATTTGCCTTTTTCTTAAACATACAAAAAAAAAAGAGAGTACTCGTATATGATATCACACTTTCATTTCCATCACTGCATATTTACTAATGTCGTCGGGATAGCCTAGTCGCTCGAACACGGACTTCTATACGGAAGGTATTGAGTTCGAATATGATCGACGGCGCAAAAATTATCATCGGAAAATACGAATAATCCGAATATTATCACGTGGAAGGCAATGGCAAACCACCGTACAGAACATCATGTGCGCGCGCTAGTAACAATATAGTGCACTACAAAAACATTCATTGTATCGTGACAACAAAGGGATTACAATCAGTTCTCCCGGATGTGTGTCATTCTGCACTAATGCCATATTATGATTGCATTGTACGCTACTTCAAAATATTTATAGGTATCTAGTCGCCTAACTCCGATACACAGACGGAGACTTATAACTTAGACAGATAGATAAAAAATGTATTTATAAATAAAAACCGACTAAATACACAATTAATCGGATTCGGAAGACAGTTCTCACTACGTATACTAAATATAGAAATCGATTGTTTTTTGTTCTATTAGCTAAAATAAAAAATACGGTCAAGAAACCCTATTAATAAAAACCCGCGCAACTTGTTAATTAACACGATTTAAATAAATTATCAATTAAGCCTATAGGAAAAACGTGACGATCAAACGTAATCGATGCGGGTGTTAATCATAATCTTTGGTAGGTGTATAAACCTAAAAAAAAATGGTAACAAACGGTGTAGACAATGCGGGACATGTTTTTGAAAGTATCGTCGTTTAAACTTTAAAAAAAAAAAAAAAAGGAATCTATTTGCATAGATAATATATCGACGGATATCGATTAAGTATTTTGAAGTGAAACTTCTATTTGCGACAGTTAACCCGTAAAACAGAGCCAAAGGCTTAATACGTATAGGCACATAGGCAGGCCTATTAAGCGCGTATATACATCGTCATAAAACTATCTCCCCGCGTAAAAACTTTCTCTTGCGCATGCGCGCACTGCTGTCCGTTATTTCGTTTATATATATATATATATATATATATATATATATATAATATAATATAATATACGCGCGTAAAAAGATGATAAAATCAAAAATTATTTAACAGAATACGTATATGTTAATAAGCTTTATATTTCAACATAAACATAACCTATATTCATTCTATTATTCATTGTTAAACTATTTATTTATTTATTTTTTAAAGTAAAACTCCTATTGTCGCATTGTATATGGGGAGTTAACCCGTAAAACGAGCGAGTCAGAGGCTTATAAACATAGGCACATAGGCAGGTCTATTCTCACAGTGTAGTCGGGCTCCAACACTGTTTCCCCTCATGCTGTACTCATATACTTGTATATTCAGCCTTACATACATATGTACATACAGAAATTATGAAATAATATTTTTTGCGTGTTCGTATTTTTTCTCTGGCTATCCGTTATTTCGTTCAAATCTTCGCTACACAAAAGAATGTATGTGCGATGTAGATTTGAGAACGAAGACTCACTATAAAAATTATTTTATTAATGCAAAGCTTTTCGACAATCACGTCATTTTCAAGCATATACAAAAAAAGTTACAATCTCCGTTAATTTATATGTAACTTTTTTTTTGTATATGCTTGAAAATGACGCGATTGTCGAAAAACTTTGCATTAATAAAATAATTTTTATAGTGATTAACTTTATTTTTATTTTGTTTTGTTAATTCATAAAATCACTACTCGTCAATACATCATCATTAATGCGTATAAGCTCATATTTTGGAAACAGCCGATATTTCTAAATTCGGATTTGTCGGTATTTTTAAAAATTTGATTCGTTTTCTTTCCACACATCTGTGGTGTACTTTAAAATTATTTTATACCGTTTCAGTAGCTTAGTGTAATAAAAAAAAGAAAAGAAACTTAACTCGATGTAACGATGACTCAAATGTCTTGTATAAAATAATTTTAAAGTACACCACAGATGTGTGGAAAGAAAACGAATCAAATTTTTAAAAATACCGACAAATCCGAATTTAGAAATATCGGCTGTTTCCAAAATATGAGCTTATACGCATTAATGATGATGTATTGACGAGTAGTGATTTTATGAATTAACAAAACAAAATAAAAATAAAGTTAATCACTATAAAAATTATTTTATTAATGCAAAGTTTTTCGACAATCGCGTCATTTTCAAGCATATACAAAAAAAAAGTTACATATAAATTAACGGAGATTGTAACTTTTTTTGTATATGCTTGAAAATGACGTGATTGTCGAAAAGCTTTGCATTAATAAAATAATTTTTATTTCAATTATTAAATGATCCAAACAAAAGTAAAATAACAAATACTACTACAAAAAAAAAAAAAAAAGAATACGTCACGAAACGTGTCCGTTCGGCTCCATTTAATACCTATACTCGGAATGGATAGTAAACGAGATATTGGAAAAAAGATTCGAGAAAGGTTTAGAGATCGAATGGGACACGTGACAATTATAAAATCCGCATACGGTGACCCGATACTATTATCAGATAACCCAAACGTCAAAATGGTATATTAGTTATATTCTAGCTGACAGAGTTGCTATAACATGTTTTTGAACTTGTCACGGACAAATTTATGGACTATGAGTATAAATTTAGGATTAAAATTAACGACATTTCTTATCGATATAGCGACACTAATCATCCCGAACATATATTAACGAAAAACATTGTTATTGATATCGATAGTTTTGATATTATAATATATTAATGAGTATAACTAATCAAATAGCTAGATCAGAAATTGAATATAGGTTTATACTGGCTCCATATAATTAAATTTTATACTCTTTATTACGTAGATAGATATTGGATATATTCGACAAACTTGGTAAAGTGGTATTAAACAGAAAAATGCAAAAAGAAATAAAAGCGTCAATGCGTGTGTGCTTAATATTTATTATTAACATTAACATTATTTTATTAAATTTTAGTGAAATAATACATTTAATTATACTAATCGGTTACCTAGTTTATACTTAGCTCTTCACTAACGTAATATAAATAAATATTCAACGAGTTATTTGTAAAGTGTCCTCAATTAAATATAATTTATATTATCATACGGTTTGATATTCATGTACAATATATCTGGAGATTGTCTCTTAAATATTTGTAAGGATTGCAGATACGTGCAATCCCTATTAATTAATTTAAATAATTTAACGAAAAATAAATTTAAATAAATCGCTAAAATTCAAATACTGTATCGACCGTATATGGAATAACATTGAAAAAGCAAAAATTACTGCATTAGTAAAAAAAAAAAAAAAACCGAAACGAATGCCACTCAGTGGAAAAAAATTGATACGGGTCAAGTCTTGAGATATCCGATAACGTATATTGTTGTGACAAGAAGATTTCAACGGCCAAGTTGGCATCTGTAAGGAAAATTAAACGGAACGAGCTTTCTCTAGGGATAAGAATCGTATTTCGATGTCTTGTGTAACGTAAATGACGATATAAAGGGGTATACAAAAATGAAAGTACTTTAATGCATGTTTAAAATTTCCACACATGAAAATAATTTCCAATGAAAATGTTTTTAAAGGAAGAACTAAAATTCTAAAATCAACGCCAAAGTGGATAGGACATCTTTTAAACCATAGTTATGAGCTGACGGATATTACAAAATGATAAATACGTATATATAGACCAAGAAGATCAAAACGGACGTTGATGAATACAGTCAGAAAGACAGCAAACGTCAACAGTTATTCAGAGCTAAAGAGATTTGCAGCAGATCGAACAAAAACATGAAAAACATTAATAACGGGACACACACATATATAATATATATATATATATATATATAATAATAATAAGAACCTTGTTAATTCAGATCAACTGTGGACGGGGCCAATTCGAGTTCACGAAAATCAGAGGGAAAACGATAGAAAAGAGCATTTATTTATTAAACATATTTTTAATGTTGTTTACAAATCGGCACACCCTTCCAGCAAAAAATTATATACGAATAAACTAGTCGGCAGTAAAAAGGCAGCGAGCTTCTGTTGTCTCAGTTTTATGTATCATTTACCGGCAGTATGATCTCGCATCCGCTTTAGTATCAGAAGATCGTTTGGCGAAGTTGCGGTTTGACTGTCGAATTAAACCATCAATGTTTCTGCGTCGATCATAATCACAACTGGTTCATCAACATTGCCTGAATCCTCTTCATTTTAATATTCTGTTACACTGCATGATGCAATAATTTAATCATCTGTGTTGCAATCAGTTGTTAATGTCTTCTTCATCCAAACACCGGGGCAGCGTTGATATTTTAAAAAATGTCTGTAAAAGCTCTTTCCACGCTTCTTTCATTCAATGTTGGTTTTTTGTTGGGTCATACACAACAGTTCACAACTAGCTTTATCCAGGTTCCTCTTACAACCTGGTCTCAAACTAACATATAAATAATAAATAACAGTATTTACGTTGAAAGATTTCAGCATCTCCAGCACATCATGCTCTCCTTTGGAATCTTTCGTATGTACACTAAACGTAGAGCACGCGGTTTGCGTTGTAACAATGTTACCAACTGCGCTATTAAAAAAAAAAAAGTCTCCTTTAGGTCACCCGATACATTGAAAGCTAACCGTCATCTCGTTCTAAACCTAATCTTTGGAGTTCCGAATAATTATCGCGATTTAAATTATTCGCGTTATTAATCGGTAGTGTATTTTTTGTACTCGATTCTTTTTAAATGAGATATTACCGTCGATGTTAAAATTTCCTTGTACAGATTTCAACATGAATAAAATTCTTCTAATCGGAGTAAGTAGATGAAGGGGAATTACCAGTCTAGCTGAGAGCATGCGAAAAAAGTAAAATGGAAACATTCTATAAATGAAAGCTGGAACTGATAATATGGAATTTATATGAAGCAAAACTTTCAACCAAATCTAATGCCAGAAATTGGACAGTTGAAGGCTTTCTCTTGTTACAAGATAAAAGATAATGCTGATGACTGGATAAAATCAAATAAGGCTTATTTTAAACAGTTTTCCCTATGGGTGACTATAGTTGTATCGCAACCAGTTATACTGCGCAGTGTTCACTAATTATTACAGATGTTACGTTTACATCGCGGCTAATAATTATGATCAGAAGTTACGTTGCTTTCGTAGATGATAATTATCGTGGTATTACAAACACCAAAGAATATACTTGCGTACTCGTTTAAATGATCCGAGTCCACCTTTAAAAACCCCCGAAAAACGCTTTGTTGCTATTTGTAATATTTTTCTTTTTTAAGATCATTGGATCAACTGCAGATTAACTACACTTTCTTACTTTTCTAAATATTCACACATGGTACGAGACATATTTTATTAGTTGCAATTTATTGTCGGAGATTCTAATAAGTCTTTTATCGTGTTAGAATATCTATGAAGAATTAGCGAAAATTATGACTGGCTTTTTTTGCACATTTTACTCTTCGATGATTAATGTGCACTCCACAAACCTATTAGATAGATTATACGTCATAAACTACGTTAAATGTGTCGTAACCACGGGCTTTTGAACAATAAAAAAAACAAACATGTTTTGAAGGTACGCACAGAAATACATTAAACTTCTGAAATGGAATGTGATGTGTCAGTGTCGACCCGCGAGATTTTCTGAAAGGAGTGCTTGTTAAAGAGATGTTTATAATAGTACTATATTCCGCCATTGAGACAAAATTAATGCCGACATGCAAGAGTGCGACTTCGGTACATTTGTTACATTTTTTCATCGCGTAATTTTTTACGATATAGACCGGATTTATTTGTGATCGGAGTAGTATTAAAAGTAATATTATAAACAAGTACACAGATCATTATTACGCTCGAGTACATACCTACCACAGCACATATATATAAAAAAATAACCACTTGGTAAGGATGGTCGCTTGACAATCCTCGTCAATATAAAAATTGACAGAGGACCAGTCAATGAAGCATCCTGAGTAAACCAATATGGGGTGATTTTCGATTGCTCGGATTATTTACATTCCCATCAAACTAGATAGACCAGTTAGACGGATAGCTGATTTAACTTCAGACCTATGAGATATTATTGTTTCTCGTGGGATTCGAGCTGAGATAGTGTGAGTAGAATGCTCAAACATTAGCGCTACAGGCGCATACATATATAGTTGTTTATTTATTCATATATTTATTGCAAATATTAACTTTGTATTTTAAAAATGAAAAAATAGTCAAAGTCATAACTAATTTGATTGTAATTTATTATAATGTGGTATTTTAATTAAGTATTAATTTACTCCTCGATAAAATTATATATATATATATATATATATATATATATATATATATATATATATATATATATATATTGATTAAATTTATCGTGGCAGACGCGGCATTCACGGATGTTTAATGTATAAGATATATAATTATATTAATATTGTTACATGGACATTGTCCGTAAAGCTGTAAGAACTATAGAAAAACGAATATTAAGTGATTATTTGGCAAGGTTCGCCGATGTTAGAAAGGATTAGTGTAATATATAAAGGACCCAGCGTTAGTATAGATAGAAAAACGAATATTAAGTAAATATTTGGCAAAGCTGGCCGTTATACGAAGCTAATTAAACCATATTACATAATTCACTTAAAGCTTATTACAAAATTCACTTACACCTTAAAATACGAGACGTGTCAAAAATTTCGTAATCGCGGATTTTGAAAGTAACAAAATATAATTTTTAAAAACTTTCAATCTTATCGATTTAACACAGCAAAAATTTGAAAATCCCGATTTACTTAATATGCGCGCGTTGTTATTTATAATCGATTTTCTCGTGTCTTATTTTACAATCCAGAATCATATTTCAATAGCTAGCTCATAAAATTTAATCAAATACCGAGACATGCTATTATAAAACGGACAACCCACGAACAAGTTCTATAAATGAGATGGATAAAGACATACGTATAAAATGGACATACACTACTAAAAAGTACGTTGTTAACTTGATGACGTGATGAGCATGTATATGTTCATTACACCGTGATATCATTGCGACGAACTCGGGCTAGTTAGATAATTCTAAGAAGAATATCCGGTTTATTATTAATTTAATTTATCGCATTCTGTTAGGTGTATAGAGTGTTGAGAATACACGGTGAAGAAGTATAATAGTATGAAAGGTGAAACAATAGTTTTGTCGTGAATTTTTAAAGTTGGATCTCTTCCCAACGATTTGATTTACTCTGTCGTATACAAAATACTAACGTATATAAAAAAAAAAAATAAAACGAAATCGCCATTTTATATGTAGATATTAATCCTAATTTCCAAGTACCCGTTTTAAGTACTTAACAACCGTTGGGATAAATTTATACCCTGTAAAAAAATCACACAGACACACAAAACTACGCTTCTTAGGCTTGCCGCCAATAATGAAATTCGGGAAAAATTTAGAATATTCATATTTATCTTAATTCAATTCGATATATCTTTATTTCTAACGGTAAATAATGAATAATACTATTTTTCCGTAAATTATCAATACATATCTTACTTCTCGAAAAATCGGCAACTAAATTTCAAATAATGATGATGATTTTTCTGGCGGTTTCCGACTGTAAAATCACCAGTGGAGTCTTTTTATAAAATAGGGGAAAAAACGAATTAAAAATTATTTAATAATAAATATCGTTTTGCTAATCATTATGTTGATTTGAACAATTTAGAATGTAGCGTGATCTTAAAACATAAACAATAAACCAAAAAGTAGGTAAAATCACAAAATTTTTATATAAAAAACCCACAAAAGCTTTTCTGTTTTTAAGCCATTATGCACATAGAAATATAATAAACAATTTATAAAAAATACAAAAAAAAAAAAAAACAATGTAGGAAAATACTTTTAGATGTACAATATTGCAAAAAATAATAAAGTGAAAAAACAGTTATTATAAAATAATCAGATTGTTGATTCGATATCGGATTATTTTATAATCAAATCTGTTTTTTCGCTTTCCTATTTCTTTTTTGTAATCTTGTACTTCTAAATTATGTACCTACATTTTATTTTATTATTTGTTTTCTTTTTTATAATAAATTGTATATATTTTAATATTTATAATTTTTTTATTTTTTATGTCCGCTTGATATCCGAAAATCTTTGTAGTCTTTTTATATAAAAATTTAGCGTTTTTAACTACTTTTTTTTGTTGTTTATATTATGTTGATATTAGCTAATACTGTTTCAGGGCTAAAATCGAACTTGCGACATGTGTAAACAAATTAATGTTCTTGGAGGGTAAACATGACAAATTATTTCAAATTGTAAGTAGTCGGTAAGGCTGTAAGAGGACGACGCAGACTGAGAACATTTAATTAGTTAATAATATGAAAGTAAAATAATACGTTCGGTGGTAAAGTATAATGTGTACAGAAGGCAATAATGATGACGATGAGTGTATTTGTTTTTTAAACACTTTATTAGCTTAAAGTAATCGTATTTCATTTATTATTATCTTATGCGCAGTATTAGCTACCATAGTGAACGAGTCTTCGCGTATAATTATTGGAATTTTAAAATCTACTCGCGATGTAACATCGCCTCCGTCAACATACTTCGAGAAGCGACGATAATTAAAAAGAACAAACACATTGAGACAAACAATCAGTTACCGTCGAAAAAGTTGTAAACGCGTCGCCTCAATCATTAAAATTAAGAAATTTATCATCGAGTCAAAATTTACCTACCATGGGGTGACATTGATAAATGATATTAGGGAGGAGGAAATATTAATAACGTCCAAAAAAAAAAGCAGCCCAATTGGTAAAGAATTACACTCGGAAGACGGCTAGGAATGTACTTATGTCGGAAACAGCAACGAATTCTCAATGGATATAAATAATTATGCGGAAATGGGGAATAACGACAACTCACCGACGTGAAGAATCTTGCACATTATAGAAGATTACCCCAATTATCTCCAAAAACTGAAAATTGAAGACACCCATGATCTGACCTATGAAGTGATCTGACAATAGGAACTGAAGAAACGTCACACGCGCAATTTAATTATTTCGTTGTTGTTTTTTCCGTGTAAAGTTAAATAAGTTCATATTATCGCTACGATTACAACGCATTTATTTTTAATTTTTTAGGTTTACATCGTGCATATTTTCTTATTGAGTTTTTTCAAAATTTTAATTCAGCCGTTAGTTAAATAATTACGAAAAGGTACTCTGATTTTTCCGCTCCATTTCATAATTGTTATATATATTACCGACTGTCAGGGGGTTCGAAACCAACACGCGACATAGAAAGTTTTCATTATTTAATTATTAATTATCACCGAGAAGGCAGTGGCATATCTGCGCCGTGTATAAATAGCGCCTTGAATGCTAGCTCATTGTAAAAATATACAATAGCTAGTCAGGATGTTGACGATAATGATATATATTACGGACATTTATACACTAAGGTATTATATATATATATATGTGTGTGTGTATGTAATTCACATCAAATAGTAATTTCTGATACCACCTTTGTTGAAGTGATTTTTAATCCTATTTGAATTTTGAATTCGAATGATGTAATATTTTTTATTTCATTTTCCGCCCCGAAACATATTTTTATTAAATAACAATCAATTTTAAACGAATTTTTAAAACGTGAAGCATTATAATAAAATTATCCGAATCGGGGAATACACAGGGAGGCGTAGGAGAAGTGGCTGTAATGTATTTGTGTTTCATACGCTAAGCTTGAAATTCGAAAATGTTCGTCAATAAATTTAAGCGCTGTCTTAATTGAATTAACTAATCGTTAAATATATTTAGCTTTTATTTTTCAGTTTTTACGTCAATTTTTAAAGGAAAATTACTTATAATGTAGTCATAACATAAGGTATTTTTCAAAATAAGTTATGTAAGACAAATTTTTCCGTCCAAAAATAGAAAAAAATAAATTCAAAGTGACAATTTGCTAATCAGGATTATATTTTTTGTATAAAAACAAAAAAAAATATAGTCGAAAATCGTGAATATTTTTTTTTTGCGGAACTAATAAATATTACCATTTTTACACAAATAATGAAACGAACTTCAAATATGATAACTTTTACAATGTAATCGTTAAACCTCTCAAATATTTTAGTGGTAAGTTGATTATGGTCGTATTTCAAACGGCAAAAATTATTATTATATATATATACATACACACGATTTTTTTAAAAATCCTAAGTACCTCGATGATGATAATAATACATTTTAAAAATTTTTCTTCGTCATTTCTATGATAATATCATTACTTTTTCAATGTGCGCGTTATTTTTTTAAAGCTAAATACGTAATGAGAAATATTTTTCTACGCAGTATAAACACACGAAAGCCACACACACACACGTGCTACTTTATCGTAAAATAAATATCAAAGTTCAGTAAATTATCTTATCACCCTTTAGAACTTGTTTTCAATATTTCTAGGTTGATTATTGTAACTATGGTGTACACATTGAAATAATTATCTGAAAGGAAATTAAAATATCGAAATTATACTAATTAATACTTTTTTTTTGTTACTGTAATTACACATGCACACATAATAAGTACATAAACATGTATATGTGTACATGCGTTTCCATATATGTATATGTGTGCATGTACGTATGTATATAAATTATTTAATCAATCAGATTTAATCGTATGTTTTGCAGAAGTATAAATTTTTTCCACGTGGCTCAGTTTGTCTTATAACATCGAATGTTGTTATGAGATTTTGATAATACATTCATAAATCGGTTTATTTTTTTTCACTAATCTTTTCGAATTACTTGTTCGTACAACATTTTCAAATAATTTATTCAGAACCGTAACTATATTATATATTGAAGATAAATTGTGTGTGTGTGAATGACGTTGAAAGGGTGGGAGTTCAGCAAAGCTCTAATTTAGAATAGTTATTTCTAGTGTTCTGAGATAGTATTTCTGTTATTTTTCAGGATGATCTGAAACCATACGCCTCCACTATAGTCATACAGAATGGTTGTTACTTTAAAGAACATAAAAATACAAATTTTTATTTTACATATAACTTATTAACGTCCTATTGATAGACCTCTACTGCGATTCAAAGATGTCATCGCGAGCGATCTGAAAAGAATCGACAAAAATCCAAAGAAGTACAAATGGGAACAATGTGCTCAAGATCGTAAAGTGTGGTTCAAAATGATGAAACAAGCGTTAATCACCCAAAGAAAACGAAGAAAATTGTTAATAATGATGATACGACAAAACAGATTATAAGCTGCCCTTCTTGTGATTTTACATTAACACACCGCATAAGATTAGCCTCACACGTGCGTTATAAACATAAATCTTAGTATTCGAGTGAGGAAAGCTGATAAATAATATATATATATATATATATATATATATATATATATATATATATATATATATATATATATATATATATGTGTGTATTGAAAAATTTATTTAATTCTATTCATTCATCATTGTCTGTTTTAATTCGTTTTCAAAGAATATATATATGTATATATATATATATATATATATATATATATATATATATATATATATTTACTTTATAATATCTCGGGACTTTAAATTTATCTTGTGTTCTGAAAAATATCAAGAGATAATATAAAACATAGATTGGTTTTATATGCGTATTTCATATAAATTTTCATATTATTTATAAAAATTGTAGAAACATTAACCATTTTGGTGTCACATCTGGCAAATCTCTGATGGGAATTATTGTTGAAGTTATAAATTGGTGTTAAGATATATATAATACAACATGAAAAAAGTTGTAATGTTTGATGATATAAACATTTTTCGATATCATAAATTTTTATCTTTAAAACAAATTTTAAATTTAAAATAATTGAAATCAATTTTTTTGCTTATGTTTTTTCTCTATTGAAGTTTGAAAAGATCGATTAATTCGGTTCTACCTTGTATTTAAAAATATAACATCAACTGGGATCAAATTTTATAATATCCTCATAGCGTGTTATTATATATATATATATATATATATATATATATATATATATATATATATATATATATATATATATATATACAATATTATCCACAGCATTCGTTCAAATAACTTTTTAAATTAAATATTCTCTTTGAAAAGTCCACACATACAAATAAGTTATTAAAATTTTAAATGATTCTAATAATTAACGCAAATTTAAAATACCGGAATTCGAAATGGAATTATTTTTGTTAAATATTACATATTTTTCGGTAAAATTTTAATTATTACGCGATCGTTTAAAAAGTTTATTCTTTAAATCGTAGATTCATTCTTAATTTTTGTTTCAGGCATTAATGATTCTTTGCATATGTACAAATACATTACACGTAATTCATGTTTTTTTGGGACCTATCTTAATCAATAATATACTTAAACAGGAACCTAATAAAAGCATAATCGGTACTTTATATTTTTGTAGAATAAATTAAATTTAAAAAAAATGAAAACTAAAAATAGAAAAAAATTCAAAAGAAAGTCTGCATTGTTCACGTAGTAATGAATCGACTATACCGTCGGTAACCTAAACAGCACCACCCTCGGTCCTGTACTCAATGTGTGGCGTTTATAATTTCGCCTAACCGTTAAATTTCACGGCTGAAGAGTTAAAGCGGATAATTTCCCTGCCCGTTTGTAATAATACAATATTTTAATAGACACGCACGCGCCCGTATATATTTATATACGTTACCTAATATAATAATAATAATAACTATTATTAATAATAATAATAATAATAATAGGTTTTATTAAAATTTAACGTCTAAGTAATCTGTCATTAAAATTCAAGGTTAACTTAGTAAGGTTTTTGTGTAATATAACACACTTCTTGGAGCTACACTGTTTTCTGCTATGTTTTCCTACGCTATAACCGATGCCCGAAAACTGGACTAAATTAAGAAAAAAAGGTAGATAAATCAAATTCGTAATTACCCGGGAAAAACGATTAAAATTTAACACGTGAGATAGGCAACGACCACATCGACGTGTCAGAACTGATTCGGATGAAGAAATTCTTCATTGGTAACCGTGGAGTGTACTGCTACTAAGACCAGAGGGACGGAATGAATTTATATTAACCCATAGATTTTTGATAAATGAAGGATAAACAACAAAAAACAAGTTAAAATTACTAAATTTTTATTCATATAAAAAAGACCACAAAACATTTCACCTATTAAGCCATTATCGAGTGGCTATAAAGAATATATATATAAAATATAAAAATATACAAATTATAAACATATAAAAGTAAAAAAACCAAACATAAAATAAAATGCAAGAAAATACTTAAAATTTAGATGTACAATATTATTAAAAATAGCAAAGTGAAAAAAACAGATTTGTTTATAAAATAATCTAACAATGAAAGTGGCAAACAATAGAAATATCCATGAAATTTACATATATATATACACATTGCTGATTTGTTGATTGTGTTTTTATCACCTTCCACTATCTGATTATTTTATTATCAAATTTGTTTTTTCACTTTGCTATTTTTTGTAATATTGTACAGCCAAATGAAATATTTTCTTATATTTTTTTTTCTTTTTAATTTTTATAATTCGTATATACTTTAATATTTTATACTAGTTTTTTTTTCACTCGATAATGGCTCAATAACCGGACAAGTTTTTGGTATTTTTATGTTAAAAAAATTAACTAATTTGAACTATTTTTTTGTTGTTTATTTATTTTTAAAGTATAAACATTATAGATATAATAATAGTGTTCGAATGACTGCGCTATTTCTCGAAATTTAATAGAATTTTACTAATATTATCAGTTACATTAAACGTAATACTTAAATATAAATAGCACGTAAGCCGGTTGTAATTGCGTTACTACTACTACTACTAATAATAATAATAGTAACAGAGTATATTCTGAATTGGTACATGTAATAAGAACACTACTCGGAGTATTTATTAATAACGCTTATTTAAATCCGTTCATGCACAAATATCATTTAATGTATAAGCGTACGTATACATATAAACTTTTCTGGCTAATCGGAATATTTTGAATGACGTTATAAACCGTTGTTTATCATTATCTTTTTTCTTTTTTTTTCTGTTTATTTTTGTTTTGGTCCAGCTTGCGCCATCTGGCCAGCTTAAATGCTTATCTAGTTAGTGTATTTTAAATCTCAATGCCACTACGCCTGATAAATGTATATAAACTAATTATAACAGAAGACAAGAGTCAGAAACAATTAATTCAATACTCACAGGTAATGTGTGTCATTTTTGTAAAATATTAAAGAACAGCTCATCTCTCTGCTTTAGAAATGTCGGACAAATCCAAATTTGATGCTCAATACAGTGATCAACAACGTGTCACATGTTCCATCCGGAATTATGCCTAATTTAGCAAGATGTGAGGGGAAGAGATTATGCTCAGTACACAGTCGAAATAAAGTTGATATATCCCTCGAAATGTTGTGGTATAATTGAAATCGTAGCTTACAGGAAACCGTATGTGCCAAAGCGAAGTATTTTTTCCCTTTATTCTGACTTTCGGCGGTGTAATATTGTTGAAAATCTATTAGTAAAAATTGTTTAATCTTTGGTATTATATCAGTTCAATTCCACTTAATGCTCTCGCAAAGGACACTTGATAAATTATAACGCGTTAATTCATCTACCACCTAATTTCCAGTAATACAACAATAAGAAGGGACTCAGACTTTATTCTAGGTACAACAATAAGAAGGGACTCAGACTTTATTCTAGGTCCACGATTATAAAGCTGAATAACACGATGTCTTACATCAAATTCTAACTTGGACATTTTGAGTTCTGGGAGCTTAGATAATTGTAAAAGGACACTTAATGAATCAGAGATGATTAGAATATTCTTTTTCCTCAAATCTTTAACTAGGAGCAAAGCTTTGTAAATAGCAAACAATTCTACTGCAAATGAGGAACCTGCAAAGGATAATCTGTATACTTTCGATATGCCTTTTTTTTCGGGTAATATAAAGCCGAAGTACAATTTCCACGTATTTTATCGACCGACCGATCTATAAATATAATTTCATAGTGGCTAAATTTTTCATTAATTGCTCGCACAAATGCAGCGTTGTTAACGCCAGAAGGGAGAGTTTTAACAATATTATTATCAAAGGAAATTAAGTCAACGTCTAACAAAAAAAATAAATTCTGTAAATAGAATCGATAGAAGGGATGAGAAACATTTTAGATAATTTCAATTGTTTACAATTTATTATGGCTGGAAAGAAGAGGTGGAAGACTTTTATTTTACCAGTATCTATTATGACGCAGTTTCAATAAACATAGAATTTGTTTATTAATCACATGGGTTTTTCTCTATTTCACTTTGAGATAAAATTTGTTCGCTATAATTCTCGCCTAAGTTTTAACGGAGGTTCAGCCATCTCCGCGTTTAAAGTCTGTAAGGTCGTGGAGGATACCTAAGAATATTCGAAGAACCTTGTTTTGCACAACTGGGTCGAAGAGAAAGCATCAAATTTCCTTATAGTTATAAAAAAACTAGATTTGTCACAGTGTACTTATGCTTCATAAATCCGTGTTTCTCAGGCATAATTTTAGTCAGTAAATAACTGTTCAACCTAACGTATATTATAGATTCTAATAATTTAGCAGATGTACAGAGTATAGAGGTAGGTCGATAATTGACGATTAGCTGAAGATCACCCGATTTATATACCGGTATTATTTTAGATGTTTTGAGAGAATCAGGCCAAATTCCCTGTTTTAACATTAAATTAAACAGATACACTAAAGGCTTTTCTAATAGATCAGAACACAATTTAAATATAAACGGTGGCAAGTTGTCAGGACCCGTAGAAAATTTAGGCTTCAAGTTCTTGACGGCTTCATCATATTCACAAGAAGAAATAGAGTTGAGTTTAAGAATACTAGCTCCAGTTTCAGTATAACCAGTATCTAATGTGTGTTCACACGAATGCACTGAAGCAAAATAATCAGCAAAAGATTTACATATATCCCCACTGACTTCAAGATTTCTGCCATTGTACTTCATAAATGTAGGTGAAACACAAGAGTCTCTCTTGTTTTGCACAAATGACCAAAATCTACTGGGATTGATTTAGATATTTTTTTCAACGTTACTAACATAATTTCTGAATGATAGGCGAATCAACTTTTTAATCTCAGCCCTTACTCTACTGAACTTTATGTAATCAGTATGGTCAGCTGTCCTGCGATATGACCTCCTACATTTCGTTTTGAATCTAAGTTTGCGTTTTATTTCTTGTGTAAACCATGGGGGATATTTAGATTTAAAAATCGATTTTTTAGGCACAACTCTATCAAGCGCACCATAAATCTTAGTATAAAAGAAATGTGTTACCTCATTTGTATTGGTGATATTATAAATCTCAGTCCAGTCTATTCTTGAAACTTCAGATCTAACAGTAGAAAAATTGTTAAGTTTCCCAAACCTATACACCGGATAAGTAGTAACATAATCAGGTTTGATTAATGAGCATCGTTGAACAGTGATTTCTAAAGCCGGATGATACTTATCCTCTGATACCAAGGGATCAATTGCTTTACTAATGCTACTTGAGAGAGAGCAGAATTTACCAGCACCAAATCCAGTGTTTTGCCCTGGAAGTTCACTATATTATTCACCAACTTCAAACTACTGATTTCTACAAAATTTGAAAGCTTAGCCAGCTTGTCATCTTGAATATTTAAAGAAGTACGTCCGTTAACAGACAAATTAAAGTCACCCATAATAAGAACCTTAAAGTGCATGAACTTGTACAACAGCAGTTCATACAATTCACGATAAAGCTGTTTATAAATAACAGCCGAGATACGAGGAGGTATGTATATACATGCTACAATTAGGTTGTACTCAGAAATTTTTAAACAGACTGACTCGACTCCAGAGATAGCGGTTAATGTTAATTTTTACACGTGCAAAGAATTCCTCGCAGCTATTAAGGATCCGCTGCCTCTCCTACCTTCTCTATCATTTCGGTAAATTTCATAACCATATTGAACGAGCTCATTATTTTGTACACCGTTATACAACCACGTTTCCGTCAACCCGATCACATCGTAATTATGACTATGAATATTTCAATTAAATTGAATTAATTTGGTGTTTAAGCCCCGTGCATTTTGATAGTATACATTAAGACCCATTGTAATTTTTTAATAAAATAATAAAATAATAATAATTAAAAATAAGGGAAAAGTATAGCAAGTATAGTAAGCGCAGCTTCCATTTTAGTTTCAAGAACAACAAGGTTCCGCGAATTATGTGCAAACAATATAAATATTTGGACATAAAATTCAGAGTAAGAACACTATGTAAAGACACACACTCGTGATGTAATAAACATAATGAATTACGGGCACAAGCATCAAAAGAATACATGTAGATAATATAAGAGTAACACGCCCTAACATAATCATGCTTATATACTTATACATACAAATATAAACTACATTCTACAATCGTACACAAACATACACACTAACACTCGGATAACCACGTTTTAGAAACACATCGACATTCTCATACGCACACACACAAAACAACCTCACATGAACCATCACATAATCCCATTCACTAGTAAAATACAGAGTTTTACAAACCAACATTAACAACAGAACGCAGCGCAGTTATATAATCATAATTACTGATGCGACGTCGGTGTAGTTGTAGATAATTTTAAATAATTCTGTATCGACCGGATTATCATGGCCTGCCCCATCGATACAACATATTGTACCGTCCTTTGTCCATACATTCTTATTTCCGTACTTGGCTGATAAATCCGTGATAATTTGTAATAACGTTAAGTGTTCCCGGACAATAATTTGCGTTCCCTTTAGTTTCCTCTTCTTTCCGTAAATTTCCCTTTTAAACGCGTATAACGAGTAAATTTTACCAGTATAGGCGTCAGTTTAAAACGATCTTTGTCCTTTTCATGACGTCGCTTACCCAAACGGTGCGACCTACAAATAGCATCGGCCGGAATTATAATACCGAGTTTATCAGCAGCTGGTGCTGTTACTCGTTGATCCGTTGTCGTCTTCGGAAATTCCGTATATCAACAATGAGTTCCTCCGCGAGTACTGTTCAAGTTTGTCGATCCTACTGTTGGTATCTTTCTCCATCTCATCTACACGCTGATTAAATTGCGATAAGTAATTATTGAGCGTGGATTTAACCGTTTCCATTATATTCTCCACTAATATACGTTCAAGGTCTTTATCAAATTTGAAGTCTACTTTCTTTATTGCTTCTTCAATCTTATTTGATACCTCTCGCACCAACGTAGGACGTGTATTACATTTAACGTGACTGTTTCTTGTATTAGCTCGTCACCACTCTCCGCTTATCCACAGATATAGACAACGACGAAGACGACGACGGCATATCGACGAACAGAAATTAATATCACACTATACCAGTAAATTATTAAAATACACAACATATTCACGCTGCGCACTGCTGAAAACGTTATAGACGCGAAAACATACGTGTACACATATCATAATATGGATTTAAATGAACAAAAACCTATCCATGTTAAATTCACGCTTCGACCTGTTGATGTGAATCACAATATATACATAAACAATGTTCAAGTACCTCATGTGATTCAGGAAGGTATTTAGGCATTCATCTTAATACACGATTAACATGGAAAACACACGTCAGACAAAAGAAACATCAGTTGCAGCGCAAAATGAATCAAATGTACTGGTTAATTGGCAGAAAGACGCCTCTAAACTTAAACCATAGGTTATTATATCAAACAATCCTACGTCCCATCTGGACGTATCGAGTTCAAGTGTGGGGGTGCGCTATTGCTTCCAGCAGAACTATCATCCAGCGACAACAGATCAAAATTCTTCGGAAGCTGACTAACGCACGATGGTTCCAGCGGAACAGTAATTTATGATCTCAATATTCAACAAGCTGATGACATCATTCACACAACTTTTCAGTCAAACACGAATAGAGACTGCATGGTCACTCTAATAAAGAAGTTACACAGTTACTGGACACTGCAATTGATGTGAGACGCCTTAAGCGAACACATCCATTGGACCTAATTTATAGTTAAATAATAATTATAGCTCTATTAAACCTCATATTCATAATTAATATTTAGTTAATATTAGTGGAAACTGATCACTGGATCAGCGTACACAACATGTTAAATTATCAAAGTTTACTAATTATTTAATCTATAGGTTAAGATTAAAGTAGTGTAACTGCCTTCCTAAAAGGCAGTTATTTATAAGGAAAAAAAATTGAAATTTTGAATATAAAATTTAAATTAGGAAATCGGTCTGAATGAAAGAATTTTGTTTTTTTTTTTACAAAACTAGTCGGAACTTCCCGCAAAATTAAATGGCAGAAAAATTTATAATGGATAATGATTTCCACTTTAGCCGCAAAAAAAAAGTATCTCTCACACACACGCACACGCACATATATAATGTATATAGGTATACACTTGACATTCGGTTAGGAATATGTAAAATATACGAAAGCCGCAATTTAACCTTGATTAAAATCGAATTTCGATCTTAAAAATTCAAACCCAATTTTAAACATACGTATTCGTAAATATCATAACATTTAAAAATCCCGTATTATACATACGTACGTAATAAATATACACAAACATACCTGAATAACACAACCTTCTTAATTCTGAACCACAACCGCTATTTGTAAAATCAACAAGAACCGGAAAGTATCTGCTGTACTTCTTTTATATATATATATATATATATATATATATATATATATATATAAAGAAAATAATAAATATAGAGTAGCCTGCGAAACTAGCTTATGGCTACCGGTAATGTATATTAATATCTGTGTTTAAACTTCAGGAATTTCGAGATAAATGTAGAAAATTGTTCTAACAATAATTTCACTAGGATTACGTGAGCAATCCATATTACTCAATTTTCTCAGATGATTATACTTACTACATGTGTATTTTATATGCTGTAATTCTCTATTAGTTACACAATTACGACATTTTCAATCATCGACGATTTGTAATTTATTCAAATAATATCAGATAGAACCATGATCAGTTATCTATGTCATGTAAAAATTTACCTTAAACTTTTTGTTTTTATAACGTAATATATATATATATATATATATATATATATATATATATATATATATGTGTATATATATACATATATATAAACTTCAGCTAATACGACCGAAATAGGATTTTCTTTTTTCCATACTTTTTCAAACTTTTGGTATAATAATAATAATAATAAATAATCATAATGAACTAGCAAAAGAACAGCTGCGTCAGAGCTCGAAAAGTATTTTAATAATATTTTCGTTAATATAATTATATATTCGATATGTACAATTTGAATTTTTATCTTAAGCCTAAAATTTCTCATACGAATTTCTTCTCGTCCACTACCTCATAACGTATAAGAGTTATTTTTGATATTATTCTATCGTAGGAAAATATTCAATTTAATGTTAATCCTTTTAATGTTTTTACTCGTGAAAAAACGCCATCAAGTAGTTGTTTCTTTTTCCCCTATATATACATTATCTAATGTTGAAGCTCGCGATTTATGAATCGTAATTGCGAAAGCTAAAATTGTAACGGGAATTATTTCCTAGAACAATTAGTACTTTTTCACTCTTCAAAAATTTTAGTTACGGCTGGTATCGGAATCGCTATTTCCGTAAGTTTAACTAGAATAATTCTCGAATCCATAATTACCATTGGCATATGATCAGGATGACTATTATTTTCTTCCTAAATTATATTAATATGAACGAATTTTGAAAATTAGGTAAACATTTAAATTGCACCTTAAAAAGTTTTTGTAAACTATAGTTAATTGAACGCATTTATAATTATATACGCTTTCTAAATATTCCGATTAAATAAGTATGTAATTTATGCCGTTTTCACGCATTAAACTTGTATAAAAGTGTGGAGTAATTTTTTTAGTTGTATTCGATACTTAAATCTTCTGTTTCGATCAACTACTTACTTTTTTCTTCGGCGACTACTTTATTCAATTATAAATAATTTTAGCAATTTTGTAAGTAAGGTTACGAGTAAAAATTTAATACTACAACATAAACTACCGACTACTGCGAATGTCTAGATGGCGTTAATGTAAACGCTTATTATTTCGTATTTATTTTTTAAAATAAATAATATACCGGTGATAAATCACTATGTTAAATTTCAAATATAGAGGTGCAATAGTTTTTACAACCCAGGACAAAAATGTAAAATTGTTGCATAGTACAGGACTACTGGCTACGCTCGTCCTAGTAACCTATAGAACGGATAAAATGGGACATCGGAATAATCAAAATGCAACAAAAATATCGGTGTGCATAGGAAATAAATTTGATTTATTTAGAAGAAATTTTAAAATACTCGTATTTTAACACTTACGGACACACACACACACATAAATATAAATATTCGTATTCGTGTATACATTACGCTCAATACCTACACGTATAAGCACGTTATGGTTATACAATGATATTCTAATTAACCTAAAAACGCGGAAATCCGTGCGAAATAACTGTCGAAAATTGATGCAAATAAAATTAACAGATTCATCGATCGAATGATCGATCAAATAATACGTGAAACGATTATTATTTAAATATGGACCTTAATCTGGTATAATCATAATAATGAGGTATTTTACTATATTTTAATGTTAATCATTTATGAATTATTATTATTATTATTATTATTGTTAACAAAACGAACAAATCGTGATCATAGCCTAAGAAAAATAAATAAAAATATTACAAGTCGAAATATTAATCGAAAATAAAATAGTTGAAAATTTTTTAAAAATAAAAAATCAAGACGACTAATCAATTAGAAATTCACGTGGTATACAATTTTTGTATATCTTCCTAAATTTTAAAATTTATTTACAAGAATATTATTTATTTTTTAGTAAAATCGAGCTTTGACTTTTGTTGTATCACGGTAATCACTCGTAATTATCGCTCCTAAAAATTTAAACTGTTGCACGTTTTCTATTTATTTATTGTCAATTTTAATGCTTATCGCATTATTATTATTAATCTTTACTTCGCTGACCCTTATGAATTTAGTCTTATCAATGTTTATTTATATTCCACATTTTTTTCATTCGTCATTCATAATATCCTTGTTCAACTGTTTCGACTATCGTTACCTTGCCATGCGCATAACTGAATACCATTAATGACTTATTCATTGATCTTAGATTCAAGTTGATCTAATTTAGTTTTTTCCATTATTTCTGCATATATATATATATATTGAATAACCCCAGAAATGTTCATGGAATATGTTTACGACAAATCCATTTTAATAAACATTTAATTATATTTAAAACAAATTAAAACGAGAAACAAAAAAACTAGCACGACATAAAAACAAAAACCAGCGACACAATTTACAACAACTTTATCTTATCTTTGACGATAATGGACATAAACGTACGGTTACAATTCACAAAAAAAAAAAAAACATTTACAAGCGTAATTAATATTTTGCATTTATTTCTTTCATGTTTTAGAAAAGGTAAATGTACCGAAGGTTATATCATCGGAGTCGTAGGATTAACGCTGACAGGAATTACGTCTACAGACATCCCAACCGATATGTTCCTTGTAAGTATACAGAAAAAAATCAATTGAAAATTAGTTAAATCACTAATATTTATTTTCTTATAGAAAACACAAAGCTTTTCGGCATTTACGCCATTATCAAGTGAAAATCTTTCTGGTTTTTTTAATATTTATTTTCATTTTATTTGTAAAATTGTGTTTTTTAAAAAAATTTTGTGTTCGTATATTTTTATATTTTATATTTTACTTTTGGACATCATACATCGCAACAGTAAATGAAAAATTTAAACCACCAGTATACAACTTTTACAGAATTCGGAAAATAATATTGAAGAAAAAATTAATATAAAAAAACAAAATTAATAAACAAATATATTGATGTTAAATTTTTAACTAATTTTCAATTGATTTTTTATAAAAAATCACTACATTCCACATTATATAAAAAATTAAAATATACAGAAAAAATTTGAAAACTTTTTAAATCTGCCATAGTAATCGTGACAGTGTAGGTCAAAACGATATATTGGATCCCCTACATGAAGTTTTCCCGTTTCATCTGTAGACACGCACATACACATTCATATATATATATATATATAATATATGTCGTCCGAATTTTATATATTTCGTAGACAATTTCCCAACCTCGAGGAAAGGGGACGAACACAGGTGGTGGATAGTGAAACGACGGCCAAAACATAAACATTAAGTGTCTATAAGTCATAGACGAATAAGCAACCGCGAACTGTGAGCGACGATGTATCAGAGTGCAATGAGAAAGATGTGGCTAAACAAAAATTTTGCATAAATCTGATAAAGCCAACGTGTCAATCCGAATAAAGCTGCCATAAGTCTATCCAGAAGCGTTCATGCCGAAATAGCGAATAAACATTCTGTATATAATAGATATTCAGTTTTAATAAAGGAAAAAATTGAATGAAATACGTGTCATCACATTCGGAATATAGATAGGATTAAATTCTTAATTCACGTTACCTTTGCGAGAGATGATTCCGATCGACCCCAAATTATTCGCGCAGAATATCTATGGCGTGTACCGCCATCAACTGTGACACGTTGATTTAATAAACAACCGATTAAATCAACGCCACTAGAACAACATGGTAGCAACGGGCTGCCAACATCCACCCAACACTATTGTAAAATTCTATTTCAGTAATTTAAAATTTCTATCGAATAAAAAAATGGAGACGAATGCTGCGTGTTCTATAGATAGCAAGGAAAACCAATGCTTCCAAATGGGACGACATTGACAACCTGAAAAGATTAAAATCGATCGTTCTCAAAGGAATACTACGATTTTTCGGTCATGTAGTTAGAGCCAAAAATATGGAGGCGCTGTTCGTTTAATATGTAGTGGCTGGTAGAAGAGAGGGCGCAGCACAACTGGCCGTACTCTTCACGATTGTGTAAATATCGCAAGCGACCGTATTTGTAAGCGCAGCCTGGTTAGCTGTATAACATGCATGGGGTGACACGACTCACTAATGATATATATATATTACATATACGTATGTATACTCGTTATATAACTTAAATCGATGTAAATAATTGTTTCCCTTTCAGATACTGTTTATAAGTACAACGTAAGAAACAGTTCCAACATGGACGGTGCTGTTATCACTACCAGTTCGTTTTATTCGACGGTCGTTAGTCTATTGTTAATCGGATTTCTAGCGTTTGTATTGACCGACTCGGAAAATAATTGCAAATCGAATTCCTATTGCAGCTGTAATTCGGGCGTGACGTCGAAAACGTACGAATTAATCTGTCAACTAGGAAAAGAAATCAGCGCGACCATAGACGTAGATCAGACGAAAACTGAAATCGTATGCGACAAACAATCTGCAAACGTTAACGTTAGCTGGATCGATTTATTAATCGGATTAGATTTAAGCGAAACGGTTTATCTAGAAGTTAAACGCTGTCCGATACCGACCGATAACAATAATAATAATAATAATATTATTAATAATAATAAATCGTTCGATCGTATACTTAAATCGGCCAATATGATCCAAGTCGATACGTTCAATTTTAATTCGTACATACCAGGTCCTAACGAATTTAGTTCGTATCATTTCGCGAATTTCAATACGGTAAAACGTTTACATTTGGAACATAATAATCTCGCGCGATTACCGCCCGGTTTATTCGGCGGCGGTTGTTGCGAATTATTGGAACAATTGTTTTTAAGTCGAAACAATATTTCGCGTCTGACCAGCGATATATTCCCGAAACGTTTGACGAATCTGAAACGATTGGATATCGGAGAAGTCGGTCTAACCGATATAGAGGCGGGTTTTTTTCGAAATTTACCGCAATTACGAATGTTGATATTGTACGAGAATCGTCTTAATTCGTTAAAACGGAATACGTTCGAACATTTACCACAATTAAAGTCGTTAGATTTAAGCGTAAACGGTATCACCGAATTACCGGTCGATATATTCGTCGATTTAGTATCGTTGACCGATTTAAATTTAAATAAAAACAATCTGACCGGTTTACCGCCCGGTGTATTTCGAACGAATCGTGCCTTGAAAAATATCCAATTAAATATGAATTACAGACCGTTAATATTCGCGTCCGGAGAAACGTTCGCCGATTTAAACGAGTTAGAAAATCTCACGTTAATTCGCGACCGTATAGTCGAATTGCCGGAAGATTTGATCAGCGGTTTGAAACGATTGTCTAGGTTAGATTTGTCGCATAACCGGTTAAAACGTCTGCCTAGGAAATTTTTTAAAGATGCCAATTCGTTGGAAACGTTAAACGTCAGCTATAACGAATTAACCGTTCTGGAAGACGACCTTTTCGAATCGTTAGTTAATCTGCGCACTCTTTTATTGAGCTATAACCGTTTGAAAATCATCGGCCAGTAAGTTATTTTCATTCTCGCTTACTTATATACCCAGACAAGACGGACGGTTTTATTTTTTTGAATAGCGCACTCGGTAAGACTGATGCAACGCAAACAGCGTTTAGTGTACATGCGATCAGTCCAGTTCATTATGGCGTCCTATAACGAGAAGGAGAAAGCGTTTTGCGTGGAACGTTATGAATCGATCACGAGAGTGTAAAGGAAATTTCGAAAAGAATTCAAAGTTACGCGACTTTTTTTTTTTTGTTTGGGGGATACCTTAAGAGCCGCGTTTACGAAACACGTCCACGAGATCTGGAATGAAAACTCGGATTTCTGAAGAAATTTCAAAAATACAGCGACGAAAAATGAATGTATTATTGCAAATGACGGCCATCCGAACGATATATTGTAATCTCGTTTTTCTATTTTTAAATAAAATTTTATTCAAAAAACCACACAACCGTCCGTCTTCACCGAGTCACCCTATATTTACGTAAAGCGTACGAAAATTTAATTAGAAAATCGTGGTGTAATGTATTTTTAATAATAATGACAGAAAATATTTATCGATTTACATAAATTAAACTAGAAATTACCCGTACCGGAATTATAATATGCCCACTGAGCTGATAGCCTAATTGTTTCCATAATATTTCTTATAAATTGAAATTAGTATATTTACTAGCCTTACGAATATAATTAATGTAAAAAAAATCCTACTCCACAAAACGCTAAAATCGGTACATTATTCGATAGAAAACAATAATAATAATAATAAAGATAGATAATATAATGCGCATATACACACCTATATAAATATATATATATATATACTCACGTATATAAAACAAAATGTTAGCAGATTACATTTTATCGAATATTATTAATTTACAGTATATTACGTTTAATATACATTTATACTTCGTGTACGTAAACTGTAGTTACCTGGAATCGTGATCGTTGAGATATAGTCTCAGCTTCACGCGATATACAATTATCGCAGAACTTATAGTAAGAATATAATCCCGAATAAAAGGTAAATTTAATTTCTCACGCATGTTCACTATTCCGGTATATCTTGAGACACTTAATACGCGTCTTAAACACCTATTTCGTATTAATTGTAATTTATGAAAGCCAGCCTTCGAGATAGAAGACCGGGCGGGACGAGCGTAAATCATCGCAGAAAGAATAAACGCTTTATAAATGTCGAACTTATTATTAACGTTAACACGTACGACCGCTTTATTTGTTTTTAGAGCTGCGTAATTTACACGCACTCGGAAGGTTGTTAGCCGTTTATCTAATAAAACACTCAAATATATCCGACCAATTTATAACCCTATCATCGACTAGAGGTTTGCAAACTTGGTCGACTACCAGTAAAAAAGATGGCCTCAGTTTTTAATACATTTATTTCCATTTGCGGTAATATTTTAAAACGCGACGTATTTCTAATTGATTTTTAATAGCGGTTGGTCTGTAAGAGTTGCAAAATATTGCTGTATCATCCGCATAGAAATCAACCCGCGTGTTTGCCAATTTATTAATATTTTTTTTTTTTTTAATTTGGTAGTACGCCGGAAAAAAAGATATAAGAATTATCCAAAATAAAATTCTTCGACTGAATGCGTCTTGATACCAGATCATCGTTCACCGTGTAGAGATTTCAACATTCCGTATGTATATGTCAGGTCATTAAACAATATGCACAAAGCTATGCTGTGGGGATGGAAAATCATTCAAACACCTTACAACAGGACTGTTGGACACGACCGACGATGTAAGAAGCTTTAGAAAACGCCTGGACCTAGGTCATAGTTACCGGGTGTATATTAGTGGTGCTATTTCCTTCTCCTAAATGTTGCTAAATGATCCTTGTAGTAAACATTTCAGTCGCAGTATAAGTCTGCGATCACACTAATAGATTTGCGCGAAAATTTTTGTTTCGAAATTAATAAAACAACAAACGGTTGATTTACTCATCACCAACATTAGCACACGTACTCATAAACAACGGTAAACCGGAACGGACTACGGACTGGAAAACAACCTTCCGGAGGAGCATAAACACAACCATAGAACTCTGGTGGCCTCCAGGTGGCACGAGCAGAAAATAATATGGTACACTAAAACGTTTACGTGTGGGTCATACAGCCATATCACAGCCCTCCACCAACAAACTGGCCCCCTACGCGGACATTGAACAGAATCAACAGTAACACACTTGATCTTTTCTATACATTTTAATACAAATATTTTGCTTACCGTAATGTTACAATTAATTTTTGTTTTGGCGAAATATATTCTGCGAAGTTTGAATGTTTCTAAAGTTTCTTTTTTACAGAGCCGTTTAAAATAAAATTTGCGTCATTTTAGCGTATTCGAAAAATTATTTATTCAATTTTTTTTTACATTTCTGCTTTTAAAATAATCGTTTATTCGTACATTCCTTCTGTCCGACTATTTAATTAAAAGAAATTGAATCGTACAAGTGCAATGTCTTCGAAATTTTCATGTACGATTTCTGATGCACTTCGCAACGAAACTTTTTGCACGAATTTTGATCTAATATAACCGCGGGAAAATTAATAGTGTTAATAAAATTGTTAATTTTTTTCACAATAATGGGCACGAATTATCGACACTGAATATACCGCGATTTTAAAAATGTTTCTTTTAAAAAGGAACCATAAAAAAACCGTATCGCGCAAAATTTAATTTTATCTATAATATCGATTTTCCAAGTATTTATATAAATATTTTTAAAATTGAGACATTTAACGTCAACCAGAAAATAAGTAATTTTGTTAGCATTAAAATTTCACGTACCATATAGTGGACATCGTGACTGAAAGGATTAACACTTTCTCTTTTACATCGAAATTTTCAAATTTTGTATTATGCTGTTATACATCCTTTGGACTACATCCGGTCACATTCTCTCGAAGTACGATCAAATTTCAGCTTGTTTACGTTATTCGCGTCTTTCGAAAATAAGTCCATTTTCCAGTCTTAGTTTTATTAACAACTTTTAAACTTTTTACTATTTTCATAAATAACTTTTAAATGTTTCATCAAAATTGATTTCACTCGATATTTTTTTTTTTTTTTATTTATAATACTGCGAGCTGTCCACCAAGGACATTTAGCAGTACGTTTAAAAGAATTGAACATAAGTATCCAGCGATACTTACCCGACTACGACGACCCTAAACGAGACGCTGACGTTTTAATCTCCTTATGTCACCGGTAGTATCAAGCAATAGCAAGAGTGTTCGGGTGTCTATCAAGTCTTCTCGCGTGTCTTTTAGCGTGAACTTTTATGACCTCGGCCACATAATCTATACGTAAATCTCGATGCAACGTTAGATTTATTTGCCTTGGTTATCATCCGAGGAATTTTATTTTGTGACGTTTGTATTATTTTCAGGTTTGATGGTCTAGCACAACCCCAAAGTTGCACCCCATAGGTCCAGACAGGCCTTAGAACCACCGTATATATTAAACGTTTATCATCTGTCGTTAGTACACTGTTTCTCCCTATCAGCCAGTACATTTTCTTAACTCGAATATCTACTAATTCTTTTTTCTTCATCTGTATGCGATGTTTCCATGTTAATCGGCTATCCAGGTGTAATCCTAAGTACTTGACCGTTGATCGCACTGACAGATCGGTGCTATTAATCATACGATCGAATTTAAATCGCAAGTCTGGTCAAATCCCGGATAAAGCTGAATTTCAATTTAAAAAACCGTCTCTGATTCGCACCGTATCTTACGAGGCTTTCTCGGTATATGTTCCGGTTTAATGTTATTTTTATAAATTATTTCCATACTTTGATTATTATCATTATTTCTGAAACTCTTTATAATAGGCTCGTTGTGCTTGATTTTTTCCCCTTTATTTCCCTATTATGTTACGCTGTTGATACGAAGTTAATTCTACGGCATTTAAATAATATTTCCCAATAATAAATAATAACGACGAATTCTTAATAATAACGCAAAATTAGGTAATAATAATAATAATAAATAAAATAATATTAAGGTAAAGCAGCAAAAATAAAAGTTTATAGAAATATGATAAATATTTTACGACAAATACGTGATCGGTTATTTGTTTCAGAAATCAGTTTATCGCGTTAGCTTCTCTCGCGAATCTAGACTTGAGAAATAACCAACTTGAAAACGTTTACATACGGAATTTAGAATGTTTAAAAACGATTCGTTTAGACGATAATTTTTTAAAAATCGACGACGAAGATTCTAAATTATTGACGGGCTGTTTCAAGTTGGAAGAAATTTACTTAAGCAGAAATCGTCTGTCGGTAATACCCGAAAATTGGAAAAAGTCTATGATAAAATTACGTACGTTGCAATTAGATAACAATAATTTCACCAAATACGAAGTAAGTATGTTTTGATTTTTTTTCTTAATGTTTTTTATTTTAATTAATTCTTATCGTTACATTATTCAACGTATTAATGTCCGGTAGAAATCCACGCGTTCTCTATATAACGTAAAACACCGACGAAATTCAAAATATATAAATATTAACACATGCATAAGCATAGATCGATATATAAAAAACAATTAAAATATATATATATAATTATCGAATATATAATGACGCAGTTTTTTAAATAGCGCAGCTGGTAACACTGCTACAACCGCGTGCTCCACGTTTAGTGGAGAAATTCGTTTTAGTCTAGTTTTCCTATAACGAGAAGGAGCGCGCGTTTTACATGGTTATGAATCGATCGCGACAGTGTAAAGAGAATTTCGGAAATAATTCAAAGTTACCCGAATTTTTCTTTTTTCCTTTTGCGAGGGATACGTTTTATGAGCCGCGTTTACGAAGCACGTCCACGAGATCCGGAATAAAAATTCGGAAGAAATTTCACAAATTCAACGACCAATGCTCGAAAATTTCGTAAAAAGACCGAATGAATGTATTTATCGCTTTCCACAAATGATTGTAAGCTAACCTCTCGTTTTTCTTGATTTTAAAATAAAATTTCATTCAAAAATTCTGGTCGAGTAATTTTTGAGTTATTCGGAAAATAACAAAACCGTCCGTCTTCTCTGGGTCACACTATACATTCTAAGTAATAATTCCTGAAATATGTCATTTAACAGATACGAATACTCACTCAATGCCATTGTAATTATAAGAACGAGATTGAAAATGACAACAGGATTTGAACAAAAAAACTCTTAAATATAATTAACCCATTTTCAGTAGAAAAACCAGTTCAGTTTTTCGTTAAATTGAATCCTAATTTTAGTACTAGTTTCGTTAAAACGACTAAAATAATTGAAATATTCAACTTGTTCGTGTAAACGTAGCTTAATGCTACATTTCGTGAACTTGCGAAATTTAAATATTAACGACAATAAAACAAATTGTCTTAATATAAAATGATTTCTTACCGGTCAAACCGATTCTCGTTATATTATGATTATCATCGTCATTATCATTATTTAAACGCGCATATAATACATTCGAAACGAGTAAAATATAGGAATCAATGGGCTTTTCACAGTGTGCATCTATTTTTTTTCGTTTCGCGTTTTTTTTTTTTAAATAATAATGGGGATGACAACTGCAAAAACTTTTAAACTATTATTAAGTGTAAATAAACAAATACATAGCTGACGCATAAATTGCAACCATAGCAATATAAACCGACCGAGATCAAAAACCTAAGGACCACCGATCGATGAAAAATCGTATAAAGTTGTCAGTTTTACATATGCAGAGCTCGTAATACTTTTAATGAAGAATATAATCTGATAAGTTCTCGTCATTCTTTAAATACATAGAACTTTAGAATAGATTTAATATAATTACTTTTTTCGCATTATGTCCCGTATAATTTCGATTTTTCCTTCTCAATTAATTCTACGGATTCTATATAAAACACCGAATCGTACAGTTATCTCCCCCATTAATGACACAGACACAACGCGCTACTGAATATCTACAGCTACTAATAAACGAATTAAGTGCTTAGTGGAAACATTGGAAAATTAATTGATGCGCGTAAACTTTATTTCGCGGAAAATATTCCGTTGACACTGAATCAGTTGATAATCCGGCCAAAAGATTCAGTCAACTACGTACGGCATGCACTTTGAAAAAAAAAAAAATGAGAAGTATTCATCGGCTAATAGGAAAGAACTGAACGCTATCTATCGAAAATAGACGACTTCTGTATATTTCGGAATACAATTGTCGAGTTGTACTTCCAACGTAGATTGCGCACAAAGATGCCAAAACGTTTTGGTACGATCATAATTACAGATCAATTTGAACGCAATAATGATATACGTCGAGACTTAAAAATTCGAATGGTCATCGACGAAATTACCAGGATGGTTGCTTGTAAACAGGTAAAAAGACTGGAAAAGCATTAATGCAGCTTCTAGATAGCTTCGAGGAAGAAACGCCGGAAACCGGATGACTTGGTAAAGTAATGAAGTAAATAAGTCGGAGTCACTTGGTCGGAAGTAGGAAATAACAAATAGATAAGAAACTTGTCATAAGTAAGAAAGCGTCGACAATGTGTAAATAAACTACTCGTCTACTTTCAACTAAAGTTATCTTTATTTTGAATAATTTTTAATCGTTTAAATTTAGTATGTAAAATATCGACAGGTTTTCGTATTTAAATGATAACGGTTATTCTTTAAAATTGAAAGAAAGAGAAAATTTATTAAATTTTGTTTTTTCAGTTTCGAAAAGAATTTCCGTTTGTTTCGACGGATATAACGGTGAATCTTAGTAAGAATAATATTTCTATGGTAGACGTGCAATATTTGGAAGAAGTGATGTTGTTTCACTATAATAACGACCCGGTTTACTCGACTCACAATAGTATATCACCGGTTCGTACGGTAAAAATGATATTAGATAATAATCCGCTTAATTGCGATTGTCGATCGTATCAACTGGCAAGATATTTCCACGGAGAAATGTCCAAACAGGTGTACGATCATTTTATATTCAGTCCGTCTTTGTGTTCGTCGCCGAGTCGTTGGGAAAACGTATCGATAGAAAAGATCGATTTATCGCTTATAGAGTGTCGATGGGAGGATGCGTCGGAACAATCGGAACCGTGCCCGGTCGAATGCAAGTGTTTATTTCGGCCGCACGATAAAGCGGCTATTGCCGATTGTTCGGACGCCAATTTAACGAATTTACCCGAATCGTTACCGTACGCAGATTTTATCAATCATACGGAATTAATATTGACCGGCAATAAAATAAGTTCGCTGAATTCGATAGTACGATTACCGGTCTATAAAAATGTCACTAAATTCGAGCTTTCCTATAATAAACTGACTAGGATTAATGCGTCGCATTTTTCTCCGAAATTACAAGTAAGTAAAAAATTCCAGCGCATTCGATATGTCGATTATTAAACATCTAGACATAATAGGGCAGCAAAATATGAAGCTATCAACTTTCGACAGAACGCGAGTATTTAAAAAGCATCGGTCGACGTGAACAGGAATAAAACAGCCGACAGCTCGTAAATATCCACATTCAATCTTGGTATTGATGAAAATTATCGTCTCATCTACTTAAAATCAACAGCCGCAATAAAATTTCGCGCGGTTTTTAGTATTGTTTTCCTTGCTACTGTCAAATAGTTGAAGAGCGCTCGGGAAATGGATAGAAGCGTATAATATTTAAGCCGCTACAAGTTTCATGGCAGTGGTCGAGCAACCCGCAGTTACTTGTCTGAACGTTTGGAAAGCGGAATGCACCAAAGAAATACAGGGACGGTATAAGATTTCGAACAATGGTCGGTCATATCAGAAATAACACGATCATTGCGTATGCGCGACGGAGAGCAATTCACGCGTGCGATCTAAATAACATTATTTAGACGGAGAAAGCATTCTTTTCATAAATTTTTAGACAAGAACCGTGCTGCTTCCAGCCTGTCTACTACAATTGTGATCGTTGACGTGAAATTTAAATTGAGTAGTATACTAAATAATTGTTTGATTACTACGGAAAAAATATTAAATTTTATGAAAAAACAATAAAAACATATACAGTGTTAACGGACACATTTTTCAGACCCCCTCGTAGAAAATATGAATGATGATGCATTATGACCCCCTTTATAACGGACATCCTCTATAATGGACGCGAACAGTAATTTTGATTCCCATAGTTCTTTAACGGACAAACATGTGACTTGTCGCTGACTAAAAATGATAATAAATTTGTCAAAGCTCAGCAAAATTAATAATAAGTGCATGTGTGTATGTATGAACAGTAGACGGTTGAAATCCGACCAAAAATTAGCTCTGCATATACATCATGAGAACAAATCTCCCCTATAACAATTATAGACTGCTTTGTGAAGGCGGGTTTTCCAAGGAGTACATCACAGTGAGAAGACAATGAATTGACTGCCTCAAATGAGTTGAGTAAATTCGTGAGACTCCTAACGTCGAGGTCGGCTTTAACCGATGGCTTTAGTCAAATTGATGAAAACTTAAAAACTGAGTACATCAGAAGACATAACTGATATTTTTAATACGATTCAAGCAGAAAAAAAATCCATACCGATGAACTACATCAAAATTATGCCTTCATCAAGCTAGGAACTTACTCGACTTCGAGAGTTTTTTTTTAGTTTTACATAACATATGAGCTGACCATAAATCAAGAACTAGAAATGGTGAAATCCAAGTTGAAAAAACAAACAAAAATTATTTATTTTTTATAAAGTTAAATAGGTCCGCTACACGCGTAATTACATAATTACGCACTATGTATATAAATAATACATATAAGTTTAAAATTAAGTACATTTTGAATATTTATTTTTAGTGGATTTTCAAATAAAATTTTCATTACATTATTTATAATATATCAAATTACGGCATAACTGCATGAGCCGTTAATTTTTTTAGAAATGTATAACGGACCCGTTATACAGGTATTCATTTGTAATTAGGCGAGATTGTAGATATCTTACTGTCTGTAGTTTAAAAATTCACGCATAGTGAATAATATATTTTTTGAACGTCCGCTATTTGTTGTTTCTCGCTACTTCATTAATTAAGTACATTCTAAGTGTTATTTAATTTTTATCGTCGTATCATTCTAATTCGTCGGTTCAAAAACAAAAAATTAATTTCTTCGAATTTAATTAACAATTCGTCTGTCTGTCTATATTTGTTATATTATTATTAAAATAAATAATCTAAAACTTATGAACATACGTAAAACGATTTAATATCGAATGATCGCTGTGTTACAGGTGTTAAAACTGGATAACAATCAGTTCACGCGATTAAATTACGAATCTTTAGCCGTATTAAACAAATCAGAATATTTAGAAGATCTATCACTTCACGGTAATCCTTGGAAATGTGATTGCGATGCTCAACACTTCGTATATTTCTTACACAATCGATTTAAACAGGTAAACTTCTCGCGAAAACATTCGAATAAATAACAAACTGAATAATTTGTTAAACGAGTTGTTTAAATCTAATATAAATATATATATGCGGACAAACAAAAAATTCTAACTAAAAAAGTTTTATGTCGAATAAAAAATAAACAATTTTTAATAACTAGTTATTTAAAAATTTTTAAAATAATAACCGTCACTTTCATTACAAATCTACGCTATTTTCCGTTGTATCGTGAAACTGTAACGACCCAATGAACTATAAACATCGGGCATTTTTAGTCATGTAAATGATATGACAATTAGAGTACTAACAGTTAAGACAAACTATAAAAGTCCACAAGTTTATACATGCAAATGATATTACCGTTGTATAAAACTGGGATAATAAACCAAACAAGTCATATAATTAGTTCAACTATATTAGTAGATAACATTTAAAAAATCCTGTTTACAATTTCATAAACGCTCGTCACAGACGAGTTATCAGAAATGGAATTAAAAATATATATCGAAGATCAATTAGTAAAACACGAATACAACTCAAAATAATCAAGAATCACGTGGAACAGATAACTAACATACGGATTGAAGATGTTACTTTCAAAATTAGCGCACCAACAAACAGGCTACATAAACTTGTTAGAATGTCTCGGGAAACATCAGCGTTGATTTTAAGAACTAGTTCTAATATATTGAGTGGCAGAATATGTTGTCCCTGTTTGAATAAACCGAAAAATGCGATTACTCTTGAACCAAAGCAAAATTAACCGCCTTAATAAATTATAATCGTAAAATAATGATCATCATTATATTTTATTTTTCATTGTTCCTAATTACTTTTCCTTTCATTCGGATATAGATTTATTCAATATTATCGCAATTTCATGAAAAAATCACATCTTTTTCTACATCGTGGTCTAATTTTGGTCGCCAAGACCTGAATTTGCGACAAAAAATAATGATCATCATTATATTTTATTTTTCATTGTTCCTAATTACTTTTCCTTTCATTCGGATATAGATTTATTCAATATTATCGCAATTTCATGAAAAAATCACATCTTTTTCTACATCGTGGTCTAATTTTGGTCGCCAAGACCTGAATTTGCGACAATATGACGCCACTGCCGTCGATCTTTAGTTTTTTGAATCACTTCTGGAAAACCCGTACATTTTGTTACTTGTCCGAAGTACCGGTTTTTGTTTCTCTTTTCATTTTATTATCTCAAATTATATGTAAAAAAAAAAGATAAAAAAATAAAAATAATAGACATCCGGAATAAACTTTTGGTTTTGTGCGCAATCCATTGAATCCGTACGAGCTTCTAGAGCACTTCACATTTCGAAAGTCACCCAGTTTCCTTCGTCATAATAGTTCACGGTCAGATCCACATGACAGAACTGAAAATACTGAAATTTTTAGTAATATTATTTTTGTATATTCCGACATTTTGTGATTTTACCCATTTCGTCTAATCATCCTATTGTCGCACTTGTCAAAGTTATTCTCCCTATTTATATAATCACCGTGACACTTAATGCGATTTAAAATATATCACTTCATCTTTTATCCCATTAGCAGTATGACCATCTCGTCATTATTAATCATTAAAAGGTAGCATTTTGATTTGTTCAACTCTAGTATTCCATTTCGCTATCGGTATGTTCAGTGTTATTTAATACTCGATAAATTTCTTCTTCTGAATTCGCAATTTATGTCAAATCATCTTCGTCTTCCTATTCTTGAGTTGCTTTATTTATTTCCTCCGTACGCAGTAAACAGTGTAAATAACAAGCAACTGCTTCTTTATACACTTTGAATTGATCTAATAATTTATTTTTGATTTTTACATATGGTTTTTTTTTTTTTTAAGTTGATGTACCGTATTTGCATTAAGAACTTCAAATTTCAGTAAATTCATGAACTTTTGTGTCTACCATAGTTCATTTAACATTATTAAATGTTACTTATTTTAATGTATACCCCTGAGCGTGAGTTCTGAAAACATCCTATCGAAGTCCAACCGTTCAAGCCTAAGTAAGACAGCCCGTTTCATTACAGCGCTCTCCTTTGATATTTTGTATGTAATCAATAGTAATGCCCCTTAGTCGCATTTTCGATTATTGCTTCAGTATTTCGCCTATTCTATGACCAATTCTTATACGATTCAGCCTAGTACATATTTTTTGAATAGGTTCAGATCAGTAATGTAGTATTAGGGTGCTCGATAAGTTTGTTCGGCATCGGGGTTATTTACTTCGTATTTATAAATTGTTCCATTGTTCCTTCGATTTGGATGAAACCGACGACTTGTTTCTCCGGTAATATCGGTTGCGGAAAGTATTTTACACGGTTCCGAATGATGTATATAATTAAAACTATTTAAGGGTTTTATTTAAAAACAATAATATTAATAAATGAAATCTTTTTTTAACAGATTAAACATTTGGAAAATATAACTTGCGGAAATACCGGTCAGATAATAACGAAACTGTCCGTCGATGATCTATGCTACATTTCTATGTACATAATCGGTTCGAGCGTTCTTGTGGCCGTATTAGGATTAGCCTTCGGAGCGTTAGCCGCTTTCTACTACCGATATCAACAGGAAATTCGCGTATGGTTATTCACGCATAAATTATGTTTGTGGTTAGTAGCCGAAAAAGAATTAGATCGACATAAAAAGTACGACGCTTTCGTCAGCTATTCGAACGTAGACGAAAATTTTATCGTAAATCATCTAGTACCCGGTTTGGAAAACGACGAATGGCATCATCGATTTAAACTTTGTCTGGCCGAACGCGATTGGATACCGGGCGAATGGATATCGAATCAAATTATTAAATCGGTCGAAGATTCCAGACGAACTATAGTGGTATTATCGCCGAACTTTTTAAAAAGCGTCTGGGGTAAAATGGAATTTCGTACGGCTCATTTGAAAGCGATGAAAGAAGGCTGCGCTCGAGTGATAATTATATTATACGCGGACGTCGATATGGAAAAAGTCGATCCGGAACTGAAAGCTTACCTGTCGACTAATACCTATCTAAGATGGGACGATCCGAGATTTTGGAATAAACTACGATACGCGTTACCTCATCCGCCGGAATATTGTAAACAATTACCGATCGGTAAACGTAAATCGACCGTTAAAACGAAAAAGAAAAATATCGTGAAAAATTCGATCGCCTATAGCAAGTCGAATGTAGTGATCGACTCTTCGTCGGAACACGAGGAAAAAATTCGTCAACTAAATAAACTATATAGTTATCATCTTCAACAGATATAGTGTCAGAAAAATGGATTATATATATATATATATATATATATATATATATATATATATATATATATATATGTCTCGAGAGATGGGTCACAATGTTCGATTACCTAACTGGAAAGTAGAGTCAATTCAAAAATGACTCGCAACATTCGGTAAGCGAAAACGAGTTGACTCGAATTTTGCTCAATTAAATTTAAATATTAAAAATTATTTTAAAAAAACTAATCGAACTGGAAATACGAAATCCATGTAAAATTTTTAATTTATCGTCCGGATGCGATTTTTCATTTTTTTTTTAAAATAAAAAAATCAATAATTCGCTAGATTAATACGTTCGTATTATGTATTAAATATAGGGTGAGAGAAGACGGACAATTTTGTTTTCTTAATTGCACGGTTGGTAACTGTGCTACAACGCAAACCGCGTGCTCCACGTTTAGTATACACGCGAGAGATTCTTTTTTGTTTAGTTTCAGGTGGCATCCGATAACAAGGAGCGCGCGTTTTGCGTGGAACGTTATTTTCGACAGTGCAAAGAGAGTTTCGAAAAGAATTCAAAGTTCCGCGATTTTTTTGTGCGAGAATAGTTTAAGAGCCACGTACACGAGATCTGGATGACCTAAAAACTCAGATTTCTTAAGAAATTTCAAAAATTCAGCGACCTCCGCTCGAATAAGCGTACGAAAATTTTGTAAAAAGACAGAATGACTGTATTATTATTGCAAATGAACGTCGTACGAACGATATCGTGTCCGACAAATGATTTTAAGCTAATCTCTCGTTTTCCTATTGTTCAGATAAAATTTCATTCAAAAATTTTGGTCGAATAGGTTTTTAAGTTATTCAAAAATCAACAAAACCGTCCGTCTTCTCCGAGTCACCACCCTATATATATTAAATACTATAATAAAATATCGTGCCGACTATATATAATGGTCAATTAATTGGACAGTCAGCCAATTTTCGCTCGATTGAATTTAATCGCCTTAGGAATTATTTTAAATAAAAAATTTAAAAAATAAATAGGGCTCGTTTCGTTAATTTGTACTCGCATCATTCCGATAGGGAATTTCGAAAAATAAATTCGTCAAATTAAGCGTAAGTCTAATTCCATAGCGTTAAACACGCGCGTCAATGACCACGTATATATAATAACGTTGGGGCTCCAGATGATCAGGATTGTTCCAATTAAAATAATATTTTTGAAGATTAACAAAAAAAAAAAACGATTTTATACTTGATGATTACGGTGTATCCAAAAGTATACAATGGGCTTATGTAATTAATAAAGAAATTATTTATCAAAACAATTCATCGGGGATATAGTTTGATATTCAAGCTAGAAAATACATTGGTCGTAAAAAGGTTAAAAAAATAAACATAAAAAAAATAAGTTAAAATCACCTTATGAAAAATCACAAAGCTTTTCGGCTGTTAAGTCGTTATTAAGTGAATATAAATTATAAAAATATATGCAAATTTATAAAAATATAAAATGTAAAAAACAGTTGAAAAGCTTTGCGATTTTTCGTAAAGATAAAGAATTTTATTGGTGATTCTAATTTCTTTTTTATTTTTTTTTTAATCACTATAATTTAAACTTCTCAATTTTTGAAAGAGACAGTTACAAATACTACAGAACTGCCAGAATATGCGTCCATTTATATAAAGATGAATTAATTGAAAGGTCAGTCTTGAAAAGATATGCAACATTCGAAAAAATCGACTTGGAGATTGTACGATTTAAATTAAATCGAATTAAAAATTATTTAAAATAAAAATAGCCTTTCAAATATGAAATTCAACTACAATTTTCGCTTTTTCAACTTATTCCGAATTCTGATAGGAAATTTGAAAAAAAAACCAACAATTTCTTAAATTAGACGTAATTTCGATAGTAGAAAATATCCTCGTAATTGCAAATTATAAATTATTTAAATACAAAAAAATAAATAAAACAACAACGCTCTATCCCGTCTTAGTCAACATATTCAAAATGCCGATCGATATTTTAAATAAAATTTTAAGAGTAATTTCTACGTACGGATATTTTATCTTTTTGAAAATAAACTTTTACGATATACAATTTAAATCTATCAACGTGCCATATTATTATTATTTTTTGCTTTTCAATTTATAACCGTGGTATTATTTTAATTTTTCGGCGCCAGTAATTTTATTTCGAGTATTAAGAAATAAACGCGTACGCCAAGTACCGCAATTAACGTAACCTGTTAGACGACCGGTTTGTGCCACAACTACCAAATCCAGTCGCATTTTTAAGTGGGTAGTAGTATAACCGGTTCGAATACTAGAATAGTAAGATGTGTAAAATAGACGGAATTTAATAATACGGAAATAGAACTTTATTCGATGAAAATCGCTACAGAAATTCAAAACGAAAGATGGAAACGTAAAATAATTATATAGATCTAAATTAAACAACAGAAATTTGATGATTTTAATTATTCGTATTTTCTCTGAATAATAACGTATTTAAAAATAAAATACGAAATACGCCTTCTCTAATTCACGTACATAAATTATTATACCATTACTTGAAAAATTCGTACGTTACCGAGATAACGATAAAATCGATTTCAAATTAATATTTTTTTTTTTTTGTAATTTCGGTTTATACAAGAAAATCCAGAAAATAAATATATTATTTATTTCCGCGGTATTTAAATTTTAAGAAATTCAATTCGCATTTGTTCGCATAATTACTTTTTACAATTTTAATTAAGATTTTTTATCATATAAGGAATATATATATATATATATATATATATATATATATACGTAATTTTACGATTATTATCGTTATTAATTCTTCTTTATATATATATATATATATATATATATATATATATATATATATATATATATAAAAAAAAAAAATTATATATATATATATATACATATATATATATAATTATATATATATATATATATATATATATATATATATATATATATATAATTATATATATATATATATATATATATATATATATATATATAATTATATTTTATTTATTTAGTCGATTTTCAATCGTAGTTCGATGCAAAAAGATGTTACAAATCTAACATAATTTGTATTATTCAGTAACGATCATAACTTTTTCATCGTTTAAGAAATAATATAGGAACTTTTTCATATCGCATTTTCAGTTTTTAAAACAACTTATAGAATGAAACAATTAATTATCCGGTTTTTTTTTTTCGTTGTTCCTTTAGATCGTGCGTATATTATGGGCAACGTTTTTTTTTAATATAATGATAATACCAAGATACACATTTAAATTACTAAAAAAAATAGTACCCAAATTTTTCGTTGATCATATCGGACGAAATATAAAATATTCTTGAAATTGTTTTTAGGCATTTAGTTAGTCGAAAAGTTGTTTTTAAATTTCAAAAATATTTGTATATTAAAAATTATTTACTTATCTAAAAACCGGTATTGTACACAAAGCTCGAGGCCTTAATTATTTCATACGTGTTAAAATGTGAAAATTTGAGGGAAAAAAAGAAAAATTACTATCAATTAAAGGGTTAACTGATAATATTACGTACGTAGTATTTCGAAGTTTAATCTATATATATATATATATATATATATATATATATATATATATAATATTTGTAAAAATCGAGACATTTCACTTCAACCGGGAAATGAAATTTTTTGTTAGCCTTATACCGTATAGAGTGGATAGCAAAAAATTTCAAATTAACCCGTTGTCGCACGTTAATGACACGCAAAATGTTTACGTGTGAATTTAGTAAAAATACAGTTAAACCTATTTCGATAAATTCTTCGGAGTTTAGATTCGGTGTATTTACAATGCGACTCCAGTTGAAAATACCAAGTAATATTTTTATACAGATTAATTTTGTCGAAATATATAGGGAACATCATACAACAACTTCGTATAATTTGAAGTACAAAATCAATGTGTTTTGTTTTTTTTTCGGTGTTTTGTATTATATTAATTAATTTTAAATATTTCTTATTAAAATTCACATTAATGTGCAGATGCTGTAGTAAATCACAATTTTTACTGACAATCTCCGGACTTATAAGTATTCGGAGATTACTCAGTAACCGAAACGGATAATATTAAACTTTTGACGTAAAAATACTATATTTTATACAGAAGATTTTATTAATATATTAACGAATTAAAATATAATATTAAAATATTTTAATTTAAAATGTAAAGGGGGTTAAATTAAAATTTTGAAATTGATGTTAGATGTGATTACGAAAAGCAAATATAAACTGGAATATCCTAGCCACATCTAGTGACGTTTAATAAATGGATCAATTTAAATGTAGAGTTAATATAAGGGTCAACGTTTAATGATGACTATCAATTATAAAGATGCGAAATTCGCAAATTAAACGGAATAAAAAAAAACACGATAAATCTCCGACTATTTTTATTTTATTTTTTATTTAATTTTTAATTTACTTTTATTTAATTTTTTTTTACACGCCCGGTATAGCTTACCCTATAATACGTCGTACTGATTCGTACACTAATTTCAATTATCTAGTCTTTATTAAGTTAAAGGAAATTATGTAATTAATTTCAATGACGACGTCGTTCGAATTTATTCATTACCAATTATAATAATTTATTATATATAGCGCTCGTTTGCTTTTTAAATAAGTTTAAATTACGATATACGTGTATTAAATTATTATTCGAATGTTACATTTGTTCGGTTAATGCTTTTAAAATTATACGTATACATATTTTCTTATATATGAATTTATTCATTTATTTAACTCTTTCGCCTCGTATGTATGAAGTTGTGTCATAAAATTAGTAACTGTGTGTTCCAAATTTGCCGTTAACTTCGTTGTTACCCGTCCCTCGCTATATATACCCGCGAAGAGAATTTACCCGATTTTTTTTTTTTTAACGTCAATTAATTACATAAACGGGTATTTAACAAATACTCAAAATTATTACACACAAATTTTTCAATTTACCTACGATAAGTTCACGCGATTAACCACAACGCGAAACGAAAGTGCACTACTCGAGAATTTTAACTCCTGAAAATGGTTTATATATACGTATAAACATATGTGTGTTTGTGTGTATATATGGATGAGGTTGAGGTTTGCGAAACATATTTAAAACATCGCGGAAGTTATTATCATGAACATGTCATTTCAATACATTTGTGTCATCAGCACTCACCTCATAAAATTCGAACCATCTTCAGGATATTTAAGAGGAAAACGAATAGAATCGTTACTAAACCAACATAGCAAAAACCTTAAGTGGGTATTGAAAACATTTTTTAAATTATACAAACAGGAAACTTTCAATTTTCGATCGAAAGTTTACGCGATTCAGCACGACTCAAAACGAAAGGACATTTTTTGGGAATTACAAAATCCAAAAAGACCGTGAAAGTATTATATATATATATATATATATGCGTTTTTAAGTATTTAATCTATCACGCAAATTATTAATATAAATGTGAAATTTCCAAAGCTTTGTATCAACATTCATCTCATAAAAATCGAAGGTTAACTGTGTTCAGGATATTTGCTGGTCGAATAACGTCGCTACTGAACTTACATACTGTGTAACCGATCGTATTTAAAAACTTATAGCACGCTCTGTAGTGAACGTAGAGAACTAATTTTGATCGCATTAAAAAAATAAATTAGATCCTAGAGTAGAATTCGGTGCACTGTTCGATCCGATAAACGGATGACTGAGCGAAGTCGAACGATGTTTCGAGTGGTTCTTACGGAATTTGTAGGCTCCGGTAGGTATTTTACATATTGATAATGTTTCTCGTAAATTTTAAACCAAGGTACGCAATTTTTTTTCGGTAAAAACGTGACTTTTAGCTGCACAGAAAAGCGTTTTCGAAATTCGTAAATGCGTACGAGTTGTTGTTGCAGAAAAACGTTTCTTCTGCAAACTCGCGGTGATCAATCGACCAGTCCCTCACGATGGTTATTGGCTTACAACTAGGTGAAAAAAAAAATAATTCTCCTTCTAACAGATGCGACCAAGATTAGTTCCCTACGTTTGCGATAGAGTACGCTATAATTTTTAAAAATACTATCGGTTCCGCACCGCAAACTATATATATATATATATATATGAAAAGAAAAAAATTAAAACAAAAAAAATTACCTGTTTAATCGTTATTTGTTCCGTATTTACGTCACACTTCAACCAAATTTCAGCATAATAATTAGCTGAAAATTTTACAAAAGTTACTCTATAAGTTATTACGGTTTATCTAAATAACATAAAACCATTCATGCAATATAGTAAATACTAGCATGTGTTAAACTACTTTACCAGGGAACGTAATATTTTTGAAAGAACGCGAAACTATTCTATTAAATTAACTCGAAAAACTTTTGCGTACCACACATTTGCGCAATATAATGAATACGAAATTATTATTTTGTATCTTTCAGTCACAATGTACACTATATAAGGGGACTAATATTAACGAAAATCTTTATACATTAAATTGAGACACAATTATTAAAATATTTATATAAATACATTAAAAATTATCCTAAGTTCACCCAAGAAGCAGTATTGTATAATAAACACCGCTATAAAATTGATAATTTAATGTTAAGATTTTATAACGTACGATTGAAAGGGTTAAAAATAGGGACAACGCTACTAACGTATATCGATGAAAATATAATAAGATATTGTGGACATGTAACGCGTATACAGGACAAAATACATGGAAAGCGCCCTACAGTAAGATGTTAAATGTTATGGTCAGATCGAGTGAAGGTCCTAACTGGGCTTAGATGTACCCCACCAAGAAGGAGACCAAAATAGAAAAGAATCGTCAAAGTGATACGACGTCACCATGTCCTGGCGAAGGATAATAGATTTGATTGAGTTATCAACATACTAGTAAAAAGTAATTATATTAAAAACAGATAAAATACACTCCTATTAATTAATTTTATGAGAAAATGATGAAATTTGTTGGATGAAGAAGAAAAAGGAGTAAACGGATGAAGTGTAAAATAAAAGAGAAACTTTTTACCAACTAGAAGCGATGGATACAAAAACTTATGCTAGTGAAAACTGTGGTAGCGATCACCTTGCAGATGATCTTTGAATACAGAAACCCTTGCGCAATAGAGATGGTATTTAGCTTTTCACGAAGAATACGATCAAGAAGTAAGCTAATGGCAGGTATTACGGAGCTGATAAATTCAAAGGCAAACGCTTAAACTATCCGGTATCACATACAAAAAAAAAAACTTAAACAGACGGCCATAAACCTAGATTGTGAATGAAATAAAATATGAATCATCGATGAAACTCGACTAATCGAAATAACAAAATGTCTTTTACAACGAGGAAACAATTCGTAGATATGGCCAGATAAGCAAGGAAGTGGAACAGGAACGATAAGTGAATAACACGCACAGACACTGAACGGAATAAACAAACAGTCTGAGGTACATTAAAAACGAATAAATTTGTATTACATTAAGCGACACAGTAAAAAAGAAAAATTCTAAGACAATAAGACCGAGATGGCGAGAATCATTATCATCATCATTGAGTGCCGTGTCCGTATCAGAGGTAGGCGACTATTTACTATACATATTTTGTTGTCCAGTGTAAGTAGCGTACAAAACAATTATAATATGGCGCTAGCGTAGATAGTCACACACACACACCAGGGAGAACTGATTGTAATCGCTTTGCTGTCACGATACATTTGCAGCCCTCCGTGTTATTGTAGTGTACTAGATTGTTTACTAGCGCGCATAATTGCGCGTGGTGGTTTGCCATTGCTTGCCACGCGATAATATTACGATTATTTATTTTCCGATGATAATTTTTGCGTCGTCGATCGTATTAGAATTTGTTACCTTCCGTATGGAAGTCCGTGTTCTTAGCCACTCGGCTATTCCGACGACATACCATCAAGCTTTCCCAGACGGTCACCCATCCAAGTACTAACTTGGTCCGATGTTGCTTAACTTCGGTGATCTGACGAAGAACCGGTGCGTTGAACGTGGTATAATCGTTATTATGGCGAGAATATCGCAAAAAATTTACAAGAGGGTTATAAAAATATAACCGAGAAGATATTCAGAGATACGATTTATGCAATCGCACAAAAATTAACAAGAGTGTAGGGGAAATATATAACGAAATGGATAAAAATTATTTATTCTCATTAATCGTACAAGGGAAACATAAAAACAATGAAGAGAGAATAAATTATAAATCTATGGCGTAATTTTACTACCGGTATAATCCATCATGGTATAATATCAAAATGTAAGAACGATAATATATTATCTAATATACTTAATAAAGGAACAACTGAACTCCGAGAATCGGACGAAATAAAATTACAGGATTAAAATAAAGAAAATATCGAACTATTTAAGGAATGAAATTATAAATAATAGAATAAACTGTTTAATGTGCAAGTTAAAATTACATTTTTCACAGACGAATGTAAAATTAATAAATAGAACAAAATAACGGGAATAAAATTGGGAATACAAAACTCGATCTACGAAAACAGGTCCTAAATAAAAACGTCTTTAATAGGAAATATCGAATATTTCGACTACGCGAATAAGACGACGACAGTACTACTAATTAGTCGATAAGCATAAAGTAAAGAAAAAAACACAATTATTTTCGGCTATTAAGCAATTATCTAGTGGGTATATAAAATAATAAATAGAAAGATACAATTCGTAAAAATTATAAAAAGGAAAAGAAAATTAAATAAAATGTAAAAAATACTTAATTTAAATGAACAATAGTACAAAAAATAACAAAATGTGGAAAAGTATTTATTTAAAAAAAAAAATTAAACCGATAGTGAATTCGGTATATATCCACGACCGCATTATGTTATAAATAACTGTTTTTTCACTTTGCTATTTTTGGTAATATCGTACGCATATTAATAAGTATTATTTTATTTTTTATTTTATTTTTTATTTTATATTTTGTTATTTTTTGCTTGTATATGCTTCCGTAAAGCTTTACGGTCTTTTTATTTTATATAGAAACTTAATTACTTTTTTTTGTTTATTCCACACTGTCCAAATAGACATAAACTATGCGGACTATATAAATAAACATAACTGTAAGTATACACGCCGTGTAGAATATTTTTATGTATTTCTAATTATTAAATTGCGAATAAAATTGCACTACTTCAAACGTTAACCCTGAAAGAAAACATTACTGTTTGTAAGACAAATTAAAGTAAAAATGACCGCAGCAGGATAATTAAAACGGAAATAAGAACTAATTGTAATTAAACGTCGCGAATACATCGGATGGCTAAAATGTCGAAATTGTTTGAAATGGTGATTTCCGAACGACTACTGAAAAAAGAAGTAAAGATGGCGTGATGAAACAGATACGACGTATTTCGGCTTGTTTAGTAAAAGAAGTTCTATGAAGTAGATGGCGAGGTTGAAATCAAATTGAACGGATGATATCGAACAGTAAAAAATCGATAATTATAACTTTATAGTGCTGTCAAGAAAGTTAAATAGAGTCACGAGTATGACATAATAATGATGATGATGACGATGGTGGATATCAGAAGAAAGCTTAATTCCGGTCTAATAAATACAATAATACTTAAGTACATTTCTTCGGTACTCTCTTATTTATGTATTTTTTTTACGCTGCATCGACAGTAATACAATACCAACGGTAAGACGGCGGAAGAGAGATGTAAAGAAAGAAGTATAGAATAGAAGATGAAAGATGATTCCGAGAAATCGGTTAGCCTGAGTAGATTAAGAGATACGACTTAAAGCATTTGCAAAAACAGCGTTGCCGTATTTAAATAAAATTGAAAAGACATCGCGATATAGCTTCTTTTTAGTCGTCTTGGCGTGGAATATCCTGGATTGGAAGCGTATAAAGTCCGTCGATTTTTGGATTTGTATAATTTGGAGTTGTTAAAAAAATCTTACACCGTCCAGCGTAAGATAAACAAGCCGCAGAACTTATAATTCGTGATGTGAACTGTTACATTAAAGACACGCGCCGTATTTTACGTCATTAATTCACGTATTACGTGTAGTATTGTATAGTTTTGTGTTATATATGCAAATCGTCGTAATGACAGTTAATAAAAACTACGCTGACATTTTACATATGACGAATATTTTATACGCCGGGTGTTCGATATAATAAAAATAAAATTATACAATAAAAAAAAATTACTTCTTCGACACGGCTGTCCTTGATCGTAAAATAATAACGTAATATTCTTATCCGGCATAAACGATGCAGAAGTAACTCTTCCGAAACCAAAATTTCCTTTAGCGTTTTTCTTGCATAAATTTCCAGCGAAGCAGACTCCGTTAAAATAGTTGCACACGTCGATCACGTAAGTATTATTTTCTTCATCTTTTAACTATATTAATATTACATCAATATATATAATGTACGTTTAATCACGATACCCTAATTAGGGTGACGACTACAGATGATGATGATGATGATATATATATATATGTGTGTGTGTATTTAATTTTACAATCTAATTACTTCGTGCATGTTGCCGTTTGTTAACGCGTCTAAATCCATTTTGAATCTGCTGATAATATCTTCGATGTAACAACTACCGTTAGCTACGAATATGTTTGGTTTGATGTTGCATATTCTTCGCACGGGCCACTCGAATACATAATGACAATCTTCGCCTTGATTTCTCGGTTCCGGTGTTGTCTGTTATTAAAATAAAATAATTTATTTTAAAAAAAAACAAGTAAAAAAAAAAACAGATTTTTGTTCATCGTCTGTCAATGTTCTTTCTTTTTATCCCAGATTTATTTTTACGATTTTCTTTAAAAATTCGAAGGTTTCGAAATATTCAACTATCACAAATGTCCTCTTCTATATTTATTTCGTAACGTAAAAAATGAAATAAGAAAAGAAAATATTTACCAAGTTGTTCGATTTTAAAACTAAAAACATGCCGTATTACTGGTATCTGGTCGTCCGGGCTATACCGTTGCCACCGAGATAATAAGGCCTGATGGCTCTGACGTCACACCTACTTTTGTCGAACGAAGTAGTCATAACAAACTAATCTCGTTTTGAAGTTTTTGTACCTATTCCTACTAGTGTGTTATTTATCCTTCATTCTGATGTTTGTTTTAGTAATTTTTTAAATGTTAATTTGGGATTATATATTTTTTATTTATAGCTTTCGATATGCTTAATTAAATACGTACTATAATTGTTATGTACATTTTGCGGTTCTTAATTTCTTTTAATATATAAGTAAACATTGTTTAAAATAACTTTTGTTCGGTTTACGGGAACATTAATAATTATCTTTTTATATTTTTTTATACGGTTTAGTGTTTTTAAACTGCTTTTTATTTGTTTAACGTAATGTATTTGTTATATTTTTCTGTTCGTACTGTGTTAACTTGTTTCAGTTTATATATTCTTTAAACGTTTTGTTTTTTTCGAAATATAATTTTGTATTATAGTTACTGTGGTATAAAACAAATTTAGCTTAAGATGCCATGTTGTGTTCCTAATTGTACCGGAAATTATGGTTAAGGTAACAGTTTTTTCATTTCCCGATAATGAAGATTTAAAAAAACAGTGGCAGACAGTTATTCCAAGACAAAATTTCTTACCCTCTAAATGTAGCAAAGTGTGTGAATTACATTTTAGGAATGAAGATATTGTTCGAGTTAAAGTTGTAAAGGACAAAACAGGTAATATTCAGAATGTACCTTTAAAGCATGTTCGTTTAAACAATAATGCTATTCCATGTATTTTCCCGAACTGCCCAAAATATTTATCTCAACCTTGTCAGTTTAACAGAAAAAGTAGAGATGTAAAACTACAGGAGAATGAAAACGCACAGTTGTTATTGGCCTTAGCCGAAAGTAAATCTACTTTTGACGAATATCAGAAATCAAACTGTTTCGAAGATTTTCATCAATTAACCAATATTTTGGAATGCTTTTCTGAACCAAAGACATGGTTCCGTGTAAATAGTACAACAGACATTTCGTTTTTTAAAATAGATTATGAACCTGGACCTTGTACAACTTACACTGTACTTATTAACAATAAGTTAGAATTAAAAACGTTTTTATTTGGACACGAATTTTCGGTAGAATTTGAAAAGTTAAAATCTCCTTGTAAAATAAATAGCTTAAGTAGTATTAATAATTGTTTTCATAAACTTGATGAATTAACTTCTGAAAAAATTAATAGAACGCATGACGTTATTAATCATGTTATAAATATACTTGATTCTATGGAACAAAATGACACTAATGATTTATGTATGTCTTTTTTATCAGAACAGTTGAAACGTTATTAATCATGTTATAAATATACTTGATTCTATGGAACAAAATGACACTAATGATTTATGTATGTCTTTTTTATCAGAACAGTTGAAACTAATTTGTTACCTGTAATTACATATTTAGCTGGTTATTGTTGTTTTAAAATAATACAACATTTTAAGTGTGAAATATGTAAACGTAACTTAGTAAACGATAAGGAATTAGTTACAGAAGAACATTATAATTTAATATCAACTTTAAGCAGGGGTAGTTTGTTATTTCCTAAAAATAACATTGTGTATATAGTTTTAATTACTTACATTATCTTTAACAAAATTTTGCAAGTTCATGAAGATGAATTTTTACGTATTCATAACAAAAAACATTTTTTTATTAATTTAGTATTTAATTATTTTTACGTTCACGAATCGGTAACTGGTGAACTTAACTATTGTGAAAGTCATCAACATGAAATTAGTTTACGGATGATTATAACAAGTGTAGTAAATACTTTACTAAAGAATTATTGTGAAAAATCAAATGATGTACCAAGTAAAAATAAGAAATGTAAACTTCAGACATTTGTTTGTAAATAAATACTATCGGACATAAATTTTTTACAATTCTTTGTGTTTTAATTATGTTTTTTTGTAGTTTTTGCTTTGAAATTTGTTTTCCATAAAAAATAAAGCGAATGGGGTGCGACTGAAGGCTCAGTTCATGGCTGGCAGCCCCGTTTAAACAGGAAGCTTTCAATTAATTAAAAAAAACATCGACTGAATTCGCAGTTCGCAATTAATTCATATAGCGTATAGCAAATGAGCGCTAGTGTCGCAGTTTTATAGTATGACTACTCCTGAAACGGGAGAAATCGAGCCATCAGGCCTTATTATCTCGGTGGCAACGGCTATACTCGGCATGTTTTTATTTTTTTATTTTTTGGAAAATCGTGTTTTTCGGACAGTATACTTAACGACAGATCGTTACGTATATAATTATGATTACTTTAATCATGTGTAGAGTTTCGTTTCACGAATTTTCGGAGTTTTAACCGAAAATGTCAATTTTTTGATAAGTATCAGGATCTCAATGTTTTTTTGGAATTTTTCGACGGGATTTGTTTCCTTAAAATAATTTTTTCGCGAATTAAAAAATATGTCCGGAAGATCCGATACCTTAAATAGAAAAGGTGTACTCGATAAATAAAATTTTAATTACATTTACCAACACACATGTGCGGTAAAGAGCAAATTTTTAAGCCCGTAACATTTGAACGGTTAATTCTAAAATTTTCAACGTACATTTAGATAAGTGTCGAAAAAAATACGATAAAAATTTTCCAAATTGGTCGAGACTCAAAAATGTCGAAATCCATAATTTCCATACAGATCATTTTACAAATTATACGTACGTACAAAATTGCCATATATTATATAAAATGCCGTAGTTGCTAAAATGTTCGACTGTCAAACAAGAAAAAGTTATTCAAAGAACTCGTTTTTCTCCACAGGTGTATTATAAGACGAACATTTATTTTAATTTAAAGTTTTTTCGAATTTACTCTAATTTCGACAAATTCTGTTATTTCAACTTGTATATTGTAATGCCAACACGATGGTTTAGGGTTCGAAACTAACTCCCGACATAGAAATATTTTCATCATTACCTTAATTATCCGCAGAAGGTAGTGGCACCCCGTATAACGTCATATACGTGTATATTTGCGTTGCATATAATTAACTCCTTGAATACTAGTCTGATACAATAGCTACTCGTGACGTTGAACAATAAGAATATATATTATATATATATATATATATATATATATATATATATATATAAGGATTGCTCGTTTAATAAGATGTTTATTGGAATTTTGGTTCCATGAAATTATAAACATACTAATTTCAACGTATAATTCATTTCGAATTTTTTTGATGAATTTTAAATGCTAATTTACATGAAGTAAATTTTATATTTAAAAAAAAAAATACTTCGCCGACTTTTTTATGAAATAGCTCGTATTAAAAATATAAGTTGAAATAACAAAAGTTATCGAAATTAGCGTAAATTCGAAAAAAAAATGTAATATAAAATAAATTTTCGCCTCATAATACATCTGTGGAGAAAAACGAACTCTTTAGTCGTATTTTTGAAGAAATTTTTCTTGTTTTTACGCTAAGAATATTTCTTTGTACTTTTTCTCCCTGTTTTTCTTGACACATTCAGTCACATTGTCCTCTTTATGGTAATAAAATTTTAACGTCTTCCTAACAGGAAGTCAGTTAGTTGACACTAATTTTTTCATTTCTTAAATTATCTTAAAGTTATCTAAAACGGTACTATATATAAAAAATTACTTAATATGTTCATCTCCACGATTAATTATTAATTATTCCATACACTAAAATCTATAATTTAATCTAAAAATTGATAATCTGCGACTGAAACGGTTAAACAATAACGGTTTCATAAAATATTGCGATGTTTTAAACTGTCGCCTATTAAAAATACCGTATTTTAAAAGCATATTTCCTCCGACGGGTTTAATTATTAAAGCGCGCGATTAATTCATTACCGATTAAAAAAATAACAAATATAAGTATAGATATTTTAAGATAGCGACCTTTGGCACGCTGATCGTGTAAATATGTTTAAAAATTTAAAAAATTACATATTCAATACTTACTAAATATTCTTCGTCGTTACATACTAATAAAAGGTCCGATGAAATTTTACGGTCTAAATCAATCGGGCAAACATTACCTTCGTTAAATTTTATGATCGCGCTCTTCCCATCGTTACTCAAAGTAAAATTATTACTCTGAAAACCTAAAATCTGCAAAATATTTTATTCTTACAAATGTAATCGAGAATTAATAGGAGCGAGATTTAAAAATATACATTTTTAAAATAAACTTCTAAATATTTAATCATCGAGCGAATATTATTAGCGCTAAGTTTTTTTTTTTTTTTGTTTAATTTAACATAAATTAACGATTTCTACGCGAGAATTAGATGATATTGAAACGTATATACATATTTTTTATGTAGGTATATAAATCGTTGCTTGGAATTGTAATTCTTTAAATAGAGAAACAAGATGAACTTTTCACCATCTTCTTTGTTTGAACGGCATAGAGACATAGTTGCTTTTTATGAAACAAAACTTGATGCAAATATTCATATAAATTTTCTAAACTATAAAGTTTACACACATGGAGTTGTTGCTCTACTTAAAAAGTATAAAATATAGTATTTTACAGGTCTTGAGTGTAGTTCTGTATCCTAATAGAACAACTACCGGCATACAATATCCCAACACAAAGGATATGATTTACTTGTACGTTAGAAACCTCCTTAGATTATAAGAGGATTTACGCATGACATTCACTCATTGATAAGAAACACATGGTTATACTTATTGGAGATTTCAATTCAAAATATATAGCTTGGAATTGTTTCAACAATAACCCTGCTGGAATTATGTTGCTTAACCTGTGCACTCGGGCGAATAATTCTCGCATTACACGAGCGTGCATATTTTCCAAATCGTTCAAATTGCAGAAATAGTATTTTGATGTTATGCTAACTAAAAATATTAATAATATTACCACGCCTATTTCTCTAAATAGCTTATCCTCCGATCGTAATCCGATTTTAACGTTTCAAATTATAGACCTATTTGTATACTTTCTACAATTTCCAAAATATTTCAGAAATGCGTTAAAAACATAATTCTAAACTATCTGCAAAAGTTAAAATACTTCGGTGTAAACCAATATGGGTTCTTGCCCAACAAGGGAACTGATAACGCAATTTTTCAACATGTAAAGTATAATACTGAAAATGTTGAGAACGGCCACTCTGCTATTTCTGTTTATTTCGACTTGTGTAAAGCGTTTGACACTTTAGATCATGATATTTTGTTGAGGAAATTGTATGCTTGTGGAATAAGAGGAAAATGTACAACTGGATCAAAACTTATCTATAGGCGCTACATCGCAAAAGTGTGAAACATATTCAGAGTGGAAGTGTAACCAAAACTTTCGGGGTACCACAGGGAAGCGTGTTATGTTCCTATCTAATTTTTAATATACATAAACGACTTATGCGATGCCGAAGTTAATGGGAAAATATTTAGCTATGCCGATGACACCGTTTTGGTGGTTACTTCTCGTTACTCGAGCATACTGCAGAATCTGACACAAATTGATATTAATGTAATTGCAGAATGGTTGAGGAAAAGTGGGATAATAGTTAATGAAAAGAAAACCAAGTATCTAGTATATGGCTATCAGTCCCCTAATTTGTGGGATGACACAAAAGTTACACTTAATAATGTAACTGAGATAAAACGAGCTTATTACGAGTGCAAATTAACATGGAATAAACATCCTTTACACCCGGCTAAAAAATTAAGAAAACTGAATTATCTTTTTTATTATCTAAAACAATACTTCTCTGCTGAGAACATCTTAGACGTTTATATTTCGCTTTGTAACTCTCAGTTATGGAATAATTCATCGGAGAGGGCCTACTAAACAACATATTAGACCTCCTCGAGTACTGCAAAACTTATTGTTTAAATTTGCCTTTAAAGTAAGTCGAAAACTGTATCACTTGCAGGTTACTGGAATATATATTTAGGAATAAACCGTATGCTGAATTAAACCCCACAGGCCATTTTACTAGATCTGAAGGACAAGGTTTGCTGCAAGAACCAAAACTCAATAAATCTCATTCTACAATACAAGTCATATATATATATAAGGGCGTTAAAATTTATAACTCATTACCACTAGTAGTAAAAAATAGCTTAAAGAATTTTAAAAAGCGTCGTATAACACTAATACATAAAAAGTAGAAACAAGCAAGCTAACAATACACAGGCCTAGGAGAATACACGATATCTTTTTTAATGGAAATGTGTTATTTATTGTGAAACTTTTTTTTAGTAATTAATTGTAGACTTATATTTAATATGCGTGTTTGTAATCGATACTTGTATATATTACGTATGTTTAAGTGAAAATTTGTTATGATAATAACTGTTGATTATTACCGTTTATTTGTAGTGAAATTCGACTTTAGTTTTCTATTTCTTTACGTTATTCACAAATGTAATTAGCGTTAAGATATCGATTTTTTTCTTCGCATTTGCAGCGTGTATTATTATTTATTGTATTATCGATGTTTCTGGTAAATAAAAAAATGATTTGATTTGATTTGATTTGATTTAATAGCGTCCAAATTCGGTTACTTTTCATAATAGTGACGTTCTCCAAGATTATCCCACTTCTCAAGCCTGGCAAAAATTCTTCTCATATGGAAAACGCGCGTCCTATCAGTCTACTTAGCAACTTAAGGAAGGTAGCCGAGAGGGTTATTCATCACAGGATTAAATCTCATAAAATACATAAAATTGCTTATTCCATGCGAACAGTTTTGTTTTAAGTCCAATCACTCTACAACTCGTCAAATTGCAAGAATATAAGAATGTATTTCATATAATTTCAACCGTGTAATAAGTATACAGATATGTTACTACTGGATGTCGCTAGCCTTCGACACAACGTGGCACGATGGTATTAATTATAAAATAATTGAAACAAAATTTCCAGACTACCTAATTACTCTTATTAAAAGTATTTGAACAATAGATCATTTACTATATGCATTTCTGATGAATACTCCAATATGGTGTGTCTCACAAGGAAGCGCGCTTGGTCCATTTCTGTTCACTTTATTTTATTATACGACTTTCCTAAATTACTTTCAGTTGATTCCGTCTTATTTAAGGACGATACTGCATTATAGGCCTAGTGCAATTAGTAATAAACTTCAAAAAGATTTAAATCGTACGATACGCTCAAACGATTCTTTATAAAACACTTATACGCCCGGTAATAATATTGAATAAGTCAAAATATTTAAGCATAAAATTAATAACCTACCCTATCTTAAGGATTATATACTAAACCTATCTACTAAATTCTTCGCTCAGTGTTCATCTCACACTAATCCTAACATTAGGCCTATTGGAGATTACTGAAACGATGGAAAATTAAAGATGATGACAGATGTGAATGTAGCATGTTACAAGATTTACAGCACGTACTAACTTGCTCATTGTTGCCAATAAATGCAGGATTGAAGATATGATCAGAAGGAATCTCAGACGAGGAAGTTTAGATTGTGAAATATTGAGGGAAAAAAGGCATATAACATGACCGATACGATAAGAAGAAGAATTGGAGATTACGAATCCTCAAGAGAATAAAGACTAAGTATTCGAAGTATAAATATGGACATTTAAAACACAACCTATTATAAACTTCTGATCAATTAATTTGAGTAATTATATAGTATAAATTCTGCTCTGTATTAGAATCGTAGTTACCTTGTAATCATCGTATCTAGTAAATGATAATTACTTTTAAGTGTACTGGTTTTACAGATTTTAGTGGTATTTTTTTTCGTTTTAATTTTCATTATATATTTTAGTATAAAATAACGATGATAAATATATTACTATAGTATGTGGTTAGGTATTTTTACCGGTACACAGTTATCATTTATCTGTTAATATTGTATGTAAATTTTGCTATGCAAATATACCATTGTTTTTTTTTTAATAAAAATGTAAATGGTTCTACGGAAAATTTTAACTAATCGATAAGTGATATTATATCATTTTTAAATGTAAACCATATATCTTTTACGTATTACGATAAAGTTAATCGCATATTTTTATGTTACTAAGAAAAATAATCGCTTCGTATTAATATTAGTTATATTAAAAAATGTTTTTAATACCTTCGGATCTTTCTTCACAATATGATCGTTGTGTTTTACGATAAATCTCTGCGCGGTAATATTATTATTGTGGATTAGTAAGGAACATTCGGGCGAATTGAACTGACATGGAACAGCTTCCATCAGCGCGTGTTCTTGAAAACTACACAGATTCAGAACTAGCTCTCCGAAAGGGGTGATAATCCGATTATGAGCTAACGGAATTATACTATTCATATCGGCTACCCAGCCAAGTTGTTTACTGTAGTCGAAGCAGTGTACCTGAAATCGTTACATTAATAACCGTTAAATTTTTGCTTTTCTTTCTCACATCGTACGTGACGTAATCAATAGGAATAATCATCACTATTATGTAAGTAATGATATAAAAATTAAATTGGGAGCCGAATTATTGTCCCATTTTTTTTTTCAGTTGCGTAGCTAAAGGTCCGCAGACCTCGCGGTCGGCGGTTCGAAATTTTAGTACCCTCACGAATATTTAAGATACAAGAATTAAACGATCGATTTGAAGGAATGAGATCAATAAATCAGCGTTTCTTCCCAGTCCATCTAAAATAGATGAAAGATGATAATTAAAGAATCACAAGAGCTAATGAATTTTCATTCTCATGAAGTATCAACCCATTTTATACATCAACTTTGTCACCACGAAATTTAATTCACAAAATCACAAAAATACTTTAGAATATATATATACACTAGCGACCTTTTTGGTAAAAAAAATCATTCATCGTTTTTGAGTAGTATTCTTGACTTTATAATAGTTATAAGACTATTTCTAACATTTCTCGTCACAGTAGGGAAAGCACAAAAATCATTATCCAAATTGAATATAATAAAAAATTATTTACGTAGTAAAATGACATACAAGCGCGACTGGGTTAGTTTAACTATATTATCGATAGGTCTAGAAAGATCAATAACATGGCTGACGAGTTCACCACAAAAATGCAAAATGTTCATAACGTTTCCGTAACAATATTTATGTTACTTTTTCATGCAAGTGTTGTAGATACGAATATACGAATAAAATTATTTTTATTTACATCAATAATCCGTTTAAAACTTTTATAATTTGCATAATTATTTACCTCCATGATAAAGTTTTACAAATTATATATATTAATAAATTGAATGAAAAATTATATTTACGTGTTGATTTATGTGTCTTTTTATTTAATTTTGTCTTTAACAAAAAAAATATATATATAGAGATACATACATAACAAGGTTCATAAAGTTAAGTACCTTATACCTTAACAGTTAACTTATATAGTATCACTAAATCTAGAAAATTAATGCGACAAATGTAACAAACAAAACTATTGTATATTAGACCCTAGATATCGTATATTGGGTCCTAATTTTGAAATCTCCGCATACCTTGTGCACCCTACATTTTAAGAAAAAAGTCGGGCGTCTTACGCGAGTAAATACGATATTACTATTTGTAAATTTGACGTGACTAACAGGAAAGTGAAAATTGGACTAGTAAAATTATTCGTATTCTCGATTTTTTCATACAACGCCGAAATCTAGACGATACACCGAATTGAACGCAGATACAATGAATCTCCCGAGCTACGGTGCTGGATACGATTGCTGTGGATCTGACGAACAGCCAAGAAGATTAACGACTCTATATTAATCGAGATTGAAAAACGTCTATTAATGATAGTAATGACCAGAATCTGGCAATTTTTCGACCATGCGGTCCGTGTAAATGAAAATGTGCTCTTCATCGAGGAAAACCATATAGAAAACGAGATCGCGGTCGTATACCTCTAGTATGGTCGGACGGAATTCGAGAATATAACGGGGAATGTGTTCGGTGTACAATAAATACGGATAGCGTAAATTGCATAATAAACGATGACAGTGTTTTCGGGGGGTCACGGTGTCCTTTCTAGGGGTACACGATTCAAAGAGAGGCTATTAATGAATATCCTTAGTATTAAATTGTTTCTTATTATTTCTTTATTTTCGTTTTCAAAAAATCGATAATAATTGATCGATCTCGCGGCTGATTCAGAAAAGAGTTCGACTTATATAATTCGTCGATAAATACGTACCGGTTTAAGACAAACGTGAGAAGATATAAAAGCGATGATCGTCGTACATTCGATTTCTTCCATCACGAAAATCTCGATTTCGGGCGAATTCGAACATAATAGTTTAATGATGGTTTTTCGCGGAATCGCTCTGTCCGCCAAACAACTATCTCCGTCCACGTAAGTTATTCTTACGGAATCTCGTTCCAATACGGTTAAACTCCGCGACATTAATTCGCCGCCACTTTGGTATTTACCGTACCTGTCGCGAACGCATACGCCTAAGAAGAAAAAGTAATAAGTCAAGCGAGAGTCTACAAAATTTTAAAATACATTCGTAAGTTTCGAAAAATATTTGTTATCGATTAAAATTTTACAAAGCCCATACGTATAAAGCAGCTTTTAACAAGAAGGTGTTGGTTATCGTCCGTTGATAACGAATGTAATTTTTAAAAATACACAAAGTCACTTTTTCCGTTTTTGTAAATAATGGACGAGCAAAATTTAAGATCCGATGTTCAAATATAAGTACAGTGCAATAATTGTAATTGTTTTCGAAGCGTTACATAAGAAAAAATTAACACGGTTTACACCGAAAAACCATCATGAATGTATGGATATCAACCATGAAAGTTTAAACGTGTATTTAATAATAACGAACAAAACCATTAAAATTATCTAAAGATAACGAAGGCTCATATACATTAAAACGACAATTGTCTAACTCAACCTCGCTGCTACTAGCGGGAATAATGATTGATACCGGGTATGCGCCCAAATATAGTCGAAAAAACTGCCACTGTTAATCTACCGGTTATAAACGTAATATATTTGAATTTTTGACCATCGACAGTGATAATGATAACAATGACGTTATTAAACAAATTCATTACGAAAATAATGATTTACAAAAAAAAACACCGTCATAATTTCTGTAAATAAAACCACAAATGATACTAAAGAGAAAAACATAAATACTAAACCTCCCCCAATCATGGTAAATATATTGAATTTAGAACTATAAAACCGACTTTATCTGGTTACTATAAAACCGGATATTAGCTACTGAACTATTCTTAAAGTCTTATAAGAAAACGAGTATTTTTATTGTATATACGCTTCAAACCATTTGGAGTAGTATTCAAAAATCTACACCCGACAACCGAAGTCTCATAAGTAAAGGCAGAATTAGAATTAAAAGACTTTGAAATAATAAAAGTTACTAATGTACTAAGAAACACAAAACCAAACAACCGCTGCCTATGTTTCTTATAGATCTTAAACCATCCTCAAAAAATAGCGAAATATTTATGGATTGAATAAAGTTGTTGTTGTAGAGGAGATATGCAAAACGTATTCACTAGCTCAGTGTAAAAGGTGTCAGCTCTTTGGACGCACTACCAATTAATGCAATTTATCCACACGGTGCGTAAAGTGTGCCTGTAGGCACGACTCTAAAACGTACACTAAAGATGTAACAGCAACAGCGAAATGCACTTTATACGATGGTAATCATTCAGCAAGCTATAAAGGTTGTACAGCTTATAGGCAACAAGGGCAATATTATAATAAAACTGTCACTCCCTTTGCGAATAGAGAAGCGAATAACCATACTTCCTATCAAACAGTATCCCTTCTAGGTCAAACATAAATACAAATCGAAGATATTACACCTATGTTATTAGGATGGCCAATATTGATATTAGTGATGAACTATCAGGGAGTCAATGATAGAGAAACTAATAATAGTAATGATGTATCGCTAACGGTAATCTCGTTTTTAAATGAATTTAAACGTATGATAAGACCTTTATTAAATCTATTAACAAAAATATCTATAAACTATCGTTATAATGCATGATAACACGAAAACTATTACGCACCATTCCCTTGTGATTATGCTGTGGAATGCAAATGACATATTGTAAAAAAGAAATGAACTTGAAATCTTCTTTAATCCAAATGTTGTCGATGTCGCCTTAATCAACGAAATTCATTTCATACATGAGAAAAGTTTTAAAATGAAAGCTATACTTTATATACGGTCTATCATCCTGATGGAAACGCACATGGCGGCACCATGGTGATCGTACGAAACTCGTACAGGTAATTCAACAACTTCTCATACAGTACTTACACGTACAAAGTAGTAGCTGTAAATATAGAAACTGATCAGAATGATCTTACATTAGTTGCGACGTATTGTCATCCGGGTTTTCAAATACCACAGGTAGAATATATTAAAACCTTTATATGCGGTGATTATAATTCAAAATCCCAAGTTTGGGTTCACGCATTACCAACAAAACTTGATTAAGACTATATAACTCAATCCGTTGTAATTCTCTTTCAGTTTTTTCTCTTATGACATACATACTGGCCAGAACAGTACAATAGATTACCAGCTATTTTAGATTTCTTCATTGTTCGTCGTTTGTAAAAATATGAAAGGAAAGAATGTAGAACCATAAGAAATCTTTCCTCTGATCATATGCCGGTTCTAGCTCTGCTTGATGTGAAAGCTAAAATTAAGGATCAAGAGTAATATCTCTGTAACAAATTTACCAACTGGAGATACATTTTTAAAAATACACAATGACATCGATACCCTATTTAATAAAATATACGTAAAACAATTACCATTATTGTACGTGCAATATTCGAAACGATGTTCACCGCATATAATAAAACTGTACGTATTTCCTGATGAAAATGAGGTTGCACTCCAAACGTGATTTGCCAAATATTCGAAATTGTATCTAGGTTAAGAGTTAATAAAAATTGTTAAAGAGGACTATTTTTAAACGATAGAAAATATTAAATTCGACTTATTAAAACGTAGTATATTTAAATAAATAAAACAAAATAAAAACAAAGTTAATCACTATAATTTTTTTTTAACGCAAAGCTTTTCGAAAATTCTGTTGTAAAAAATTTTGTAATATATATATATATATATATATATATATATATATATATATATATATGTGTGTGTGTGTATAGTGTATATATACGTATATCGCCACGCCCATTAATAATTTCTGCTTTGTGAATTTTTTATTAGTTTTTATAAGTAGGGTGTATGCAATCCTTGAAATTAATTATGAATATTAAAAGAATGGGAGATAAATAATGTTATTTCCCCCCCACCCTTTTTTTTGACCAGTTTTCACCCTTTGGACGGTTTAAGTGGACTGTTCGGACTATAAACTTATATTATTGGCCTTAATAAAATTATGTAATCCGCGCGAAATCCCAGTAGGTAGGAACCACAATAGTTTCTTCAAGTTGTATTGGCAGCGTAGTCCTTGTCAATAGAAGTTCAGACAGAAATCTATCTGTATTTTTGTATTTGGGGCAGGACCAGATATGATATTCGATGCCATATTCAATATCACATACCTCGTAAACTCCATTTCTGATGATCACTAACTTGGCAAGAATGACCATTTCTTAGTCTGACAAACACAGAGACAAAATCTTTATTGAGGAGATCCCCATGTTTAAACCAGGCTCTTTTGGAATTGTTCTTTTAAAAGTGACATATTTTTTACCTTTTAAAAAGTTTTTAAATTCGAAAATTTTTCCTTGTTCGCATTTTTATTATTATAAACGTATACAGAGATATACAGTTCTGTATACATGAAACGAGTTATAGATAATAGAATATCGAATTTAATTAGTCTTCCCACGCACGATGTTGTTAAAATTAATTTTGTGTAAAATTTAATATATATATATATGTATGATAATTAATACGAAAATAAAACCTTCACACGCCACATTAATTAATCCACGTGATTTACCTGTTGGAAAATTTACACGATGCTACGTATGACTGTTTTTCGATCAATTCCAATTTATTATTAAGACAGCCATATGGAGTTTTCCACTTGAATGTAAATGTGCAATTATCGAATTTCTCAAATTCTATTAACGAATTCTAGAAAACAATAATGATTCGAACAATACTTCTGCCAATGATCGAACAAATCGAAATATATATAGTATCAAACTAGAGCAATTTAATTTTATAATTAATTTTGTAGTAAGCAACACGATTGAAATCTGTAAAAAAGAAACATTCTTTTTGTGCCAATTCAATATTTAAAAAACACAATCGTCTGTCTTCTCTCGGTCACACTACATAAATCTTCGTAAATTTATTAATAGGGAAGAATTTATAAATTTAAAAACGTAATCTTGAAACTTGATAATTCTAACAGCGTTAACGAGTATATGTTTTACTTCATTTTGTATGTGTACGTGTTTGTATGAATGTACTGTTACTTTACGGTTACTTACAACGAGGAACGGATAACATTCGAAAACGTACGTAACGCTATATTGACGACCCGGTACACATTCATCGCCCTTCGAATACGTAATAGACAAATAGTTATCGTGCGTGTAACCATTATACGACATATCGGATACCAAACCAATCGCTTTCGAGCTAAAGTTTATTATTAAAAATCGACAATATAAAAAATGATGTAATAAATTTATTAAAAAATAAATAACGAAGTTAAAAGCTTCATAATTCGAAATAATTATCATAAATACTGAATTCGGTTAAGACCAAAATTCGACTAAGCACATTACTCTGACAGACTAAATATACGAATACACCGGCATTCGGCATGCTAAAATTTGGCATTGATCGCTGTTTTTAATTGCGATCAATTTAATGATAATATAATATTTTTTCATAAACTGATCTGATTGATTGATTGATTTTCCTATTGATGTGCCGTGCACTACTGCTAGGCTGGAGGCACAGATGAGAAGAGTTCAGATCACGTTGAAGAGGCTAGTATCGTGAAAGAAGCGAAGAACTTGCAGATACGTGTTGTAATTTGAGTGTATCAGGCACCTAATTATTGATAATACTAGTTGGGAATGAGGGATGATAGTAGTGCACTCTACTCCTACAGACTCGTGCTGCGTCTCTGTATTCGCGCTTTTCTATACTTTGCTATATTTTATTCGTTAGTTAAAAGTAGCTATTTTAGTCTTAATCGCGCGCGTTTTGAGAAAATACTTCGCGAGATACTGAATGTTAAACTTCTTTCCAACTTTTTTTGACCAGATATTTTTTCAAGTATATATTACAAGTGGTACATTTTAAACTTAACCGTGCTTCATTCGGAGGCATATACTCTCAGTCATTAATTTTTAAACTTTAATTAGTAAAATCTTCACGTTTTCATCGCTTAATGTAAGTTGCACGTTTCAATAACGATACTAACTTAAAAGTGATCCCTGTCCTAGTTCAAGTTTTAGACAGGAACACATCATGGACACAGTTTCTCAATAACTGTTTAGGCAGGTTTCCCAGTTAACAAATAAAATAAGGAGCCAATTAAAATCGAAATCTGTTACAAGAACTACTAAAGAAATCATTATCGAATCCACCTCAACTCTCACCGGTAGTCAAGTCCAGTGAACTGGCTCCAAGCGTAAAAGATATTTTACAGAAAAAAACAGAGATACAATCAGCGGTACGCAATATACTCCACACACCAACGTTAAGAAACAATACAGGGCGCCCACTGTATCGGGACATCACCACTAATAAGAAACCAGTTTTGTAAGAACGAACTAATCATTAAGGACGCGAATGTAGATAGCTTCGATAAGGCAATACGCCAGAAAATATCACCCGCAAAAGAAACGGTAAGTGTTACTTTTCACAAAAAAAAGTTAACAATAACACAATTGTAATTAACACATCAAGGAAGATTTCAGAAAACTCAAAAGCCTAATTAATGAACAAATTCAAAACGTCTCAGTTTCGTCCTCCCCTCTAAATTTGCATGATTCTGCAGTATTCGTGTTTTCTTGACAATCCCTGTAGCATCTACGATTCTTTCGATAAATGAAAATCCTGACAAATCATTTTTTTTCCATATTTTAAACATTAATGATTTCGGAACGGTCGAACTTTTTTATGTTAGCTAGTTTAGCACAACTCCAAAACTGATAACCATAACTCCATGTTGGTTACGGTATTTTATTACATACTAAAAGTTTATTGCTCAACGAATTGTCTCCCAAGAAGCTAATTCATCTGTTTTAAATATTAAGTTGTTTTATTTCTTTACTCAATGCTCGTACACCAATTTAATTTCGTATCCGTACGTATATGTAGATTTCGCATGATTTTTATTAGGTACGGCTTTTAACTTATTTACAATCAAAACTGTTCTATCTTAGTCAGTAGTGCTAAATACTTAGTAGAGAAGATTAGTCAAAAATATGGAATATTATTAAATGCAATGAAAACAAAGATAAATAATACCATCCCTAGAATAAATATTCATGGGATATGCTTAGGGAAAGTTGAATCTTTTAAATACTTAAGTGCGCTGTGGACATTACGAGAGGATCTGAAACTGAAATCAGAAATCGGATTGAACAGGTGAGAAATACATTTAACAAGATGAAGAAAATCACGATCTTAATTTGTAATTAAGGGTTCGAATTCTAAAGTGTTATATTTGGTCCATTTTACTGTACGGCTGTGAGGCGTGGACTTTGAAGAAAACCACCATGGGTCGATTGAAATTTTTTTAATTATGGTGCTACCGACGAATTTTGAAAATTGACTGTTAAGATGACCAACGAAGAAATACTCGCACTATGAAGAAAGATCATGAATTGATTAAGTTGATACAAATTCGAAATCTAAAATATTTTGGGCACTTGACTCGTTGGACAAAATATTCCTTGTTACAAACTATTCTAATGGGAAGAATAGAAGATAAAAGAAAAGTTGGAAGGAAAAGACGTACCTGGTTTTGTTATATTAAAACACGGAGAGGACAAAACACAGAATGTTTGATACACTCCGCATATGATAGATGACTATCATTATATAGTTGAGGCTTCGCTGAATGGTCAACCATAACCGAGATCAGTTGGGGATGTATGAAGAAAAAAAAATCTTAGTCGTTAGTTTGATAAATCAATGATAGAATTATTTCGTGCTGTAACTAACAGAACAACGAAATGGACAATTCGTTAGGACTAAAAATTTATATATCAATCACGATAAATCGAAATGAATTCGACAGTTACTATTATAAAATACGATATAAATAAATATCCATAATCGACCGATACAATCGAAATAATTAATTTAATGGTATTCGGCGAAAATAATCGTTAAAAAATATATCGATATACTTGCCTGTATTCGTACGTTTGGTTATCGTTCATATTAATGAGGCAGCCGGCTGCGTTCATAGGACAAAACGAGTTAATTCCTCTAATTAAATTCTGACAAACGTTTAACGCGAACTTTGTAGTCTCGTTGACGGACACGATATAATTATCCCATCTCAGAATAAGCGGTTGTAAATCGTATATATGAAATTTGCAAGATTGCTGTTTCAATGGAGTGCACGCGTACTTAGTGTACCATTCGAAGATAAATAGACATTCCTTTCTATCCTAAAAACAAATTTTGCATACATATATATATATATAATCCTTACGATAATTTTAGGTATAGCGGTTTTCGCGTATTAAACACCTCTCCGTTCTCGAGCATTTCCAGATTAAAAAACAAAAAAGAAAAACTAGAATCTAAATTTCCATCATAGATCAATGATAATTTTTTTTACGAATAGCTATTGCCTACAATTACTGGAATTATCGATTACTTAGACATAATTACAGAGTGTAGCATTTATTATAAATTTGGTGAGAAGGTGTAGATTGTTTACATCCGGGATACTGGTTTTCAACCGATTGAACGATATTGAGTATATTTATGGCAGATAACAATAATATGATAGGCCGTTAGCGGTGAACAACATAATTCACATATTGGCGGTGTTTAGGCACTCAGTAGATACGAGTGCTTACTCAGCATGTGACCAATATATATTCTGTTGACCTTCCAACCTCGGTGAACAGATTTTGCCAATTTTTGAAGGCCACGTTGCTAAATCTTTCTTTATATTTCCAAGTATAATTGGCCGAATATGGAAGGACTGATTCCACGCGTCCAGAATTTTCTGGCTACAATATTTTGCGTCCTCTTCTCCTAGCGTTATCGGCAAGTAAACTTGGGTAGACCCTTGGGCCGTACGGTGTACCTTATCGTACCGTATTATCCCTCGATGGCTTGGAATACAGACGAAAGTGATGTCGGTCGTTCACTTAATTCGAGACGCAGTGCCATATTTGGTCTACCATTGTCACCGTAGTATTTCTAGCTTCAATTGAAGTTCTCGACTAATAACAAATTTACAAGTGTAAAGCACGTTGCGGATGTAATTAATTAGACGATAATAAGATAAACTTTCATGTAAGCTTCCAAAAATAAAATTTTCTATACTTGGTAATATTGTTGTACAAATTGTTTTCGTCGTACGAAAAATTAAGTTCCATTAAACAATGATAGTTTTTTTATACAATCTTATCGTGTATATTAATGGATCGCTACAGAGATGTTGAACATCCGGTGTATGTGTGCCTCGTTGATTTTCAAAAAATGTTTGATAATATGAAACATAATGAATTAATGTATATTCAAAGTAAAACAAGTATTGATAATAAACATCTACGAATTATAAAAATTTGTATCGGAATCAAACAGCAAATATTAAAATTGAACACAAAAATACGGAAGATGTAACGATAAGCAAAGACGTAAGGCAAGGTTGTATCTTGTCGTCACTGTTATTTAATAAAAAAATTGAAGAATCGCAAAAAAATTTATTTTTATTTTTTACTTTTATTCTTATTTTATAGTGCCGCGTGCAACTGCCGACACTATTACGGCACTGGTGATTTAACAGCTAGATGTAGTAAATGAGGCTAGAAGAGGAAAGGAATTGTATAATCGAGAGAATAGTAGAAGAGCTGTTGGAGATGAAACACGTTGGAGTAGATGGTCATGATAGAGTGATAAGTGCTGAATGCTATATAGTTGGAATGGAGTAAATTTTCATTGGGTTTGATAGCAAGAAGGAAGTTATGGTGATATTAGTTCCACTTCTGTTGCCAGTTGTGGTGAATGAAGTATTGAGGGCTGTGTTTAGTACTAGTGATGGCGGGGGTTTATAGATTATAGGGGGACATAGTACAGAAAAAAAATTAACAGCGACATTAAAGTAAACGGAGAAAATAATAAATAATATCAGATAGGCGAATGATACCGTTTTAATTTCGAATAACCTGAAATAATTGCAACAGCTCGTAGATGTCTTCACCGCAGTACGTAAATAGTACGGATTGCAGCTAAACACATCTAAAACAAAATACACACGATAATAAATAGAAGAAATATAAATTTAAGACCAACACCAGTGTGATATAATAGGAAAAAATTCAAAGTATCGAGTATATAGGTACGAACAATGAATAAACCAGGAAATAAAAATACGGATTGTAAAAAGAACGAAATGTATTTTTTAAGTTAAAGGTAATATTGTATAGTAAGAGTATAAATATAGAATTGAAGATTAATAAAACGTAATGTACTTTTTGATATTGTTGAAAGTTGGACATTATCGAAGACATTAAAGAAGAAATTAGAGGACTTCGAAATGTTATCGTAGAATACTTACAATAAAATGAACGGCCAACATTTAAACTGATTAAATAAATCTAAAAAAATATTAAGAAAAATTAAAATATTTAAGTAAAATAATGTGTCACCCGGAATAATATAGTACACTTCACCTTGTTATACAAGACAGTATGGCGGGAAAGACCGCCGGGAAAAAAAATATATTGAGTACAGAATTTGACGCAGTGGTATAATTTAACTATAGTTCAACTGTTCCGAAATATATTAGACGGAAAAAAAATTGGTAAAATGTTAGCCGACGTTCGGTAACGGACATGACACCATGATGATAATGATGATGATGTATGTATATATATATAGATATATATATGAAACGTTTTGAATAAGATTTACATTTACTTAAGAAAAAACGATAAACATACATACAGAGCTTCAGCATGAAACTACATTGAGAAGTATATAATTTAGAAATTTATTTTGTTGTAGAAAGTTATAAAAACCAAATAATTTATTTTTAGAAATTTGTCAATTCACATATCCTTCGAGCAGCTAATCAGAAAAAGATTTAGAAAAAAGTGGATGATTTGTAAACACGTTCAATTTAAATACATAATTGAATCGATTAAAATGTTTTACAAATGCAAATAATTATTTTCGACAGTATCATTAATTTTCAACTTCCTTTTTCCATCTACAGAACACGGAGTACCTCCATGTCACTCTGTCTTGGATCGTCAGTAACGTTTCGTGTAGATTCGTCCTGGTCATTAACCTTAATGGGTGTAAGCACACCGTGTCTGTGGTCTGAAACCTTTCATTAACTTTTTCTAGGACTATTTTTTTATATGACAAAAAAAATGTAAAAAAATGTGAAAAACCTTTTACTATAACTGCTGGGCATGACTGTATTTTTTGTTTGTTCGTTATAAAGCTATTTATCATTTGGAACGCATTTATTCTGCTAAGATGCTTTAGTACGTGTTTCGGTTTCTTCCAGCGTGAAAACAAAGCTGCTCATTAAATTCAACTTCGTATTTTGTTCGAGAAATTAGTATCTCTTCGGATTCTTCATAATCCGTTAACCGCACTTTGCGCTATGACTAATTTTTTATTTTATATCCGGTAAATAACTTTCATCGTTAATTATCACTAATACCAGATAGACGGAACTCAAAAATTAGGCATTGATTTACGTTTTTCATTTACATATGTAGTAATTATCGTAACCCTTGTTTCATTTTTGTTTTCAGTCAAAGTGTCCTCTATACGGTATATAAACTTTTAATGTTAAAAAAAAAAAAAATGTGTATTAGAACGTATTATTTTAAAATATTTTAAACATTATAAAATATTACTTTATATTTTCAGCTCCTCGAGTTATTTTCTTCAACTATTAAAAAATGCACAATTTTTCGTAAAAAATAGATAATGTACGATACTTATCCGCACTGTCTGCATTTCTTTTACAATTTCTGCATAATGATGTCCAACCTTAATTTACAAACGTTTACTATAGCAGTACCACACCTCTTACCATCTTCTCCGTCGATCAATATCTGTCTCGTAATATATTCAGGTTATATATTAAATAATAATTAAATTCGGAGAAAACTATATTATTTATGCGGACTGTGGCCGCCCAGCTAGCTTCACAAGATTTCTTAATTAGGAAAATGAAATACTTCAATATGTTTTTATACGCCCTTAGGTATATCAAAGCTTCGTCCACTTTACTGAGTCGAACACCTTGTAGAAATTAGCGTTGTTATTGGCAAAAATAAATAAAAACATTCCTTATACGAATTATTTATCTTTAAAAACACATTATTAGGTTCGATAATCCTGGCTAAAGAAATGTGTTTTCTTTTTCCCCATTAACGTGCCATATACTGCTGCAAGGTCGGAGACACGGATGAGAAGACTCGATTAGAAGTGAAAGGCCGGATAATTGGATGAATCGAAGAACACGATGCATATTACCTGATCCTGAATTTAGTAATTAATTTAAAGTCGTTGGAAGAGCTAATTTATTGCGCAGGGAGCTGTGATTAGTACAATAAATTAGATGATGCACTGTGATGATATTGCTGACGCAGGAACAACTTGACGCCGAAGCATAACTGATAAAGTCTAAGACGACGTAAAACTATTTCAGCTTTCGCGATAAGTCAGAAGGAGTAATGAAACGCTAATTTTATCGATCTTAATTTATTAGTAATTGACATATGCGCCCAGAGAGACTGCCACTAATGACTTAATTGATGGGATATTAATTTTAAAACATCTACACATGCCAAGATTTGTATGAGAAAGCATGGTTGCTTTTTGTTTGGCAGCTCAGTCTGCCATATCGTTAACTGCAATATGAGAGTGGCCAGAAACCGGCCGATATATTCGTTCTATTGACCACAATAACTTGATGAAGAAGAATAAGAAAAATATATATTCGATAACAGAAAAAAACTTACCGAATATATTAGACGAGGTTCGAAATAAAACTGCGAAAAATTGCATTTCATATAGACGAACGTACGACTAATCGGTCCGCCGTAGTAACACGGATCGCCAGTCATATCGAAATATTTATCACCTCGTTTACTTATCGGTTCGGACTCGAATCTTCCGATGACGATTTCTTCGTCCGCTATCGCTAAACAAACGGCCGCTGTATCGTCGTTATTGCACGGTTGCAGCAGTCGATCGCAAATATTTAATCGAAAAATGTACGAACCGTTCGCGATTGTAATGTCCGATCCTGCAGTCGAACTTAACGGAAGGAAACTATAATGCATAATGTCAGCCGATGAATATTGTTCTTTTACGATGCAATTTTTACCGTAATTCAACTGAAAGAAACAAACAAACTTTTTTAACTTTTAGACACATGAAATAATTTAAAAAATCGACTTGAGCGGGTGAAAACATGTTACCGCTTCTTATAGAGGCCTAGATCATTTTTTACACGTTATGATTAAAGGAATTTCGCGGACGTCTCACGTGCACACAAGCCCCTCCTCGATTTATGCTACCATATTTTTACCTTTCGACAAACAGAATTCGTCCGTTTTCTCCAAAAACTACTGTCTATATCCTTCTAAACTAATCCTTGTCACTTTCAATAATATTATCTCCGAAAGGTTTTCACTACACAACTTTATTTATACAGATGAATCAAAGTCAACTCGAGGAACGTGAGCATCAGTATTCATTTCGGCTGTCACATGTACGAACTATGTCAACATATGTGCAGCAGTACTACAAGCCTCTGTACTCTGAAAAGATATTCCAGAAGGCATTATCTGAACATGGTTATGGCATTAACAATTTACGTTATGCCGAAAGAGGCTGACACCCAGAAAGTATCAATAAAAATTAATAATAAAATTATTCGGCAAACTAATACATTTAAATACTTAGGGTGTAACGTTAATTGTGCATGGGATCCAGATTATGAAATAAGGACCAGAATTGGTCAAGCAAGGACCATATTTTTGAAAATAGGAAAAGTATTTACAAATAAAACATTTAAATGAACAACAAAATGGAGGCTGGTTAATCGATGATAAATAAACTGAATGCCTTCGAGATGTGGCTTTACCGGAGGATGTTGTAATTATCATGGATGGATAAGGTTTCGAATACATTGATTTTGAATCAATTAAAAAACAACTAGAACTGGTGACTATTATAAAGAGACGGAAACTAGGTCATGTCCTGAAAAATGGAAGATATGACATACTGCAAATGATTATTGAAGGAAACGTTACAGGGAAATGGGAAAGAGGTAGAAGAAGGAAACCCCGGTTTGAAAACATAAAGGAATGTAGAGGTCTGAACACAGAAGCCTTACTGCGAAAACACTATCTGACAGATCAGAAGCCAAACGGATAATCACCAACATCTATTGAAAATATAGTACAAGAAGAAGAAGATGATGATTAACATAAACCACTTGCGATAAGATCTGAAATAAGGGTTTCGACCAACAGTGAGTTCTAAAATTATTATTCAAAAACATTGTACAGATCTATCATTAAAAGTGGAGTTATTCGAAATAAAATATTCTTAATAGCTCGTGACATAGTTGTTTCGAAATCAATTGTGAGAATTTTATTTAAATATTTTAAAGCATACTTAAAAAACAAAAATATTTCAGCTCATTAAAAAAATGGCGGAAATTTTACACATTACAATTATCGTCACATTAATATTATACTCTAATTTATGTAGATTTGTTTTGATAGAAAAAAATTATGTAGTTACTGAGAATAAATTCAGAATAGGCGAGCCATATTTGTGAAACCGTATAATTTTTCGTCACACCTCCTTGAATTTCGTCATTTATCCTCAACCGCTAGATTGGTGGGCAATTTATGCCACTACTTACCTATACATATTTTGCAATCATAATATGGCGCTAACGCAATTAAACGCACATACACACACCCGGTGGAACTGACTGTAATCGCTTTGTTGTTACGACACAATGCAGCACCACGAGTTTTTGTAGTGTTAATTTCCTCTTAATCCTAAGCCCCAAAATAATAGTCTTTGGAAGACGACTAAAAACCTTACCCACCGTAGCAACTTCCAACTTTCTAAGCGACGCCATCTACACTGGCATAGAAAATTAGAGTGATGTGATAAGGTTCGTTACCTCGGTGTGATCCACGACAATAGACTTATTTTCACTAAACATATAAATAATATCGCAATCAGAACAAGCAATGCCTTCTGTTCCTTGTACCCTATCCTTAACCACTTCCTCAACATTAACAACAAGATAATCCTCTATAAGGCACTAATCCGTCCAATACTTTGCTACGCTTGTCCTTCCTGTTGATCTATATCAAAAACCTCCATTAACAAATTACAAGTCATTAAAAATAGATGCCTCAGATGTATTCTCAATGCACCTCGCTATGCCAGAATCGACAGAATGCACGAAGCTACTGATCTGCCCTATATTAGAGATTTTGTTCTAAAGCTACTGACTTTTTTATTAAATGCTCATACCAAAACAATGTACTCGTCTCCTCGATTGCTAATTACGATTCTAAGCAACTTCGTTTCATGTATTCCAAATATAAACACAGGCGGCTTAAACATAACATTATGTAGTGATTAATTATAGTTTATTTATTAGTATTAATCGCTCTTTACTTAGTAAGCACCTTCGACACCCATGTAACTCACTTTTTGTTTTTACTTTTTATTTATTTTTTTTTCAATTACATAGTATTTATTTAAGAACTCACAACCTAAAAAATATATTTTTGTAATTTAAACTTAAGTTTCTATATTAACATGTATTACTTGTAATTAGAAAACGTGTTTATTTTGTAGCCGTAGGTTTGCTTTTGTTTTTTTCTTGCAGTATTTAACGTTTTGTTTTCTTTTATTCTTTATATTCTTACTGTGTTATTGTGATAATCCCCGGTATGTTTGTAATCCCATGTGTTATATTTCCTTTTATGTTTATAACTTATGCAAATATATTTTTGTTGTTGTTGTTCTTGTTGTTGTTGTTGTATACTAGCGCACATATGGTGTTGCGCGTGGTGGTTTGCAATTACCTTCCACGCGAGAATATTAGGATTATTTATATTTTATTTTCTAACGATGATATTTTTGCGTCGTCGATCGTATTGTACCTTCCGTATAGAAGTCCGTGCTCTTAGCCAGTCGGCTATTCCAACGACACATTATGCGAGGAAATATTAAATATCGAATAACGTACCTTAAACGGGCACGCGTGCTTCGTTTTCCAAGAGAAAGAATGAATACACGAAATATTATCCGACTTGTCGTATTTCAACGATTCAACGCCATTTACAGAACAAAATAGTTTGATTCGTGTACTCCACGAACTACCATTATAACATTTACTGCCGCCTAATGTAAATAATAAATAATTAATTAATTACAATACGCAAATGATAATAATTCTCAGCAAAATATGTTTTCGGTATAAATATTAACATGTTTTAAAATACATTTTTAAGAATTACGATCTAACCTATATAGTAACCGTAAACTTTATAACGAAATGCCGTTTTGTAGATTAACGTATAAATTTTCGTAAAATATTAAATTTAATAACATTAACATTAATCTCTATTTGGTAAAATAACAAAGACCATTTATTCTCTACAATTTTCTTAATATTTATAAATTCTCACTGAAAATGAATTATTTAAATTTAATACATTTAAAAAATAAGATCATTATCATCAGAGTTTTGATAAGCTCACAAATCGCGTATAAAAAATTATTTAAAATTTATGTTACTCGGTGCGTATGCAATACTGTTGAAATTAAGTTTCGTTGCATTTTAAAAATATCTTTTAAAATATTACTAAAAAAAAAAAAAACTGAGTTTACGTTCTAATAAATTACGGAATCATATTAAAAGTCTAAATACGAAATACAAAAAATACAGGAAAATCTTCGATAAACATTAATAAACTAACCAGTATACACAATTTCCAAATAACCAGGCCTTATCAACGAAACTCCGTTCTCATTGTACCTGCCGTATGTTATTTCGTCAATGTTGTTTTTGTCATTTTTGCAAATAAAAACATTTTTTCCTACGCGTAACAATTTAGAAAAAAAATCACATTATTGATAAAAATTATATATATATATATCCATATCAGTCCATCGCTGAACATATGCTTTCTCCTGTTAGTTGATAATGAGTATGTGTATTGATTGTATAATCACGATTTTATGGACAACAGGATTTCAGTTGGATTTTGCCTCCCCTAGTTAGTTTGTACACATCTGTGATTCCCAATTTTAATATCACCCATCGATAGCGACTTACATTCTGTAACTGATAAAATAGGATACAAAGGGTTCAAAATAATATAAAATGTTTCCCACAACAATTAGCATCATTAAATAACAGAAAGTCACCAATGAATAATATTTAAAAACTTATCTACAGACTACGTGATTTCAAAAGAGAGATTAATATTTTCAATAATATCTAAAAAAGAAATCACAGAAGTATCTTCAACATTAACGTCAGATTTGAAATTCTATACGAGTAGGTAGAGGAAATTTATCGTACATATTTGAGGCGAATTAATATTTTTTACCCTTCTATTCCTTGGATGAGGTAATTAAATTGTTTGAAATATATGTATAAAGGTGCAGGGAACCAGTTTTCATACCGGATCAGTCTCGTCGCCGACCAAGTTGTGTGTATAATCAGTTTGTTGTTAAAGTCCAAGGAGGACAAAAGTGCGGTAATTGTATAATTAGGAAACATAAGGATTATTTTCCACTAATGAATATATTCATAAACTAGACTATATATAATTACATTTTTTAAAAACTTAACCGGGAGTTTGCGAGTATTAAAATGAATAATTAGAGTCAGCCGAAATGTAATTAAACACGTCGAAGAGATCACGCCGCTCAAGCTGATCAGCAGCGTCTGATTGACGATTGAACTGAGGTACAGATAATTTGATTGATTAAATATATTAAACGTATGGCGAATAGCTTTTTTAAAGTACTCCAAGAGGGTCGCGTGATCTTTCTTATTCAGAGTAAGGAAAATTCGAAACGACGCAACGCTATAAAATTAACTCATCTTAGAGAAAGCACAACATTCGAACATAAAGTGGATTATTATCAGTAAAATCAGAAAAACACAGATTACAAACCAGGTCATTAACAAGCTTAAATGTAGATAAATAGAAGTGAAACTTTTCAGGCCGGGATATTACAGATTATAAAAATTTATCTTCATGTTTTTAATTTTTGGTATTATAAACATATATTTTTAGATAGTTTATGAGGAACAGGCCGCGGAATTAACAGAAAAATAATTTCGAGAAGATTTAGCTGTTTGATTAACATTGAGTTATTAGCGTGCGGAATTTTTTCTATATTAAAAATTATTTTTGCATATTAAAAATTATATGTTCATGTCAAACATTGAATAACTATATGAAAAAAAATTGATAAGGAAAACTAACAAACCTAAGTTCCCCAGTTATAAACAAACAGAAATAATAAACCATAAACAAATTAAAATCATCAAATTTTATATTAAAAGACAACAAAGCCATTTTCAAGTGGACATAAATAAAAATATATATTATAAATAAAATGTAAGAAAGCACTTAATGTAGATGTAAAATATTACAAAGCATATTTAATGTTTCATCATTGTTCATGTATAAATTTAAATGTTCTTTAAATTTTATTCTGAATTATCCGCCTGTTTCTCCTATGTATGTTTTTTTCATATCGATTGTAATTTAATTTAAATACGAATTTTTTAATATATCTCAATCTTTTATTTTGCTGCTATTAATCCATTCAATAATGGGTTATCATTTCTTATTGCTAAATATATGTTATATTTGTTAAATATTTTTATTATTTTATAGGCATTCCTACGTAATTAATTAACCATAAATAATTCTTTTTATCTTTTTTTGTATTTTTATTGTAAGATTTTTTCAATATTTTTTCAACTATAATAAGATTATATTTATTATATAGCGATTGTCAAAATAAGGTGTTTAAATGTAACAGAGTGATAAAAAAAATTGAAAACGAAAATTGTAAACAAATTTAAAACTTATGTTAATCGATGACTTTATCACGCATAGCGTTAAACAATTAAATTCATTTATATATATGTAAAATACGAGCTCGTATTTAAAATGACAGTCGGGTTTTGTCTTATCAGCGGAGATAAGACGCTCGCTACACTTTTGTGTATTTCGTGGCAGAAGACATCGGTTACGTTACAAAGATAGACACATTAATTTAGTTTAATTTCGATCGTGTATGTTATAGCTTTTATTTTCTCGATTTCTTTATTACAGGTAAATTGTTTATATATTTTTCTTTTGGTTTTTTTTTATATTTCAATTTATCCGGTGTACAAAATCTATACTTAAAATAAATATCTTTATTACAGCAATCGTCTAGGTTATTACGTGCACAGAAATTAAACTTACAAATCGAGAAAATTTTCTTCCACTTTTAACATGGCAAAATATCAATTATTCTTGCTAGCGGAGGTTGGTAGCTCAGAAAAAACAACAGCTGTCCGGTTAAAACGAATTCGCGAATACAATGATGATACTTGGTACGTTTTTCCTGATGAATGCCAAAATCTTTCGGCGCATAAAAGTATAGCCGAACTTAATTCAGTTAAAAATGCGGTTGCGTCCATAAAAAGTCGAGGCCAATTCCGGACAGTAAATGTTATTTTATCAACGGAAATTGAAAAAATGTATCGAGACGAAGCCGGTAATTTCGTGTTTATTAATAATTTTCTCGCGGATATGTCTAAACAGGTTACCGAACCTACTATACCGGAATTAATTGAAAGTCTAAGACAGACGTTCGAAAAAAAAAATAAAGAAGAATCGATCACAGATATTTTAAAACATTTTTTGATAGAAAAATTTTCCACTAAAAATAAAAATGTTTCCGCTTGGTTAGAGGCGTTTGAAAAAGAAGCAATTCGTTTCTCGCTAACTGGAACCCGATTAATTGAAGTTTTTAAATCGTGTCTCGACCCTTCATTGAATGATTGGTTTTTAGTAACTCAACGGAAGATTGGTCTCGATGCGCCCTGGCTTAAATGGAAGGAAGATTTACTCTCGACCTTTAGTGAAGTTTCTTGGAAATCCGTTCGCTTTGCCTATAATTTCCGGTACTTATCCGGATCGTACGTTGAATTCGTAATAAGAAAAGAACGTCTACTGTTAGAATTAGACCACACAATTCCTGAAATTGTGTTATTAAATTTAATTGTTCTTGGACTGCCTTTGCATATCCAGAATTCGTTAAACCGGAACTCGATTACTACAGTTAAGATGTTACTCTTTAAACTAAAAAAATTCGATTTTGAAGGACAGCGTTCTCATATCATCAAAGACAAATTGGATAGTGAAGATCCAAAGAAATTTAGAAGACCTGCATCGGAATACGCCGTCCGTTCCACTCCGGTTTCCGCCAAACAAAAAGATGAATCTACTCCGATTTATAAAAAAAAGCCGTGCTCGATTTGTGAGAAATTAGGAAAGATAGAACGTTTTCATCCGGAATCCAGTTGCTGGTTTAAAGATAAGTACTCAACTAATAAATTTAAGTCTGTTAATAATTTAGAGATAGAGTCCGAATTAAATTCTATAACGGATTTACAAAAAAACGAGTAATTCTACCACTGATCAAAATAAATGTTATAATAAATAAAAATTGTTCCACCTCCGGAGTTTATGATCCGGGTTCAAATATTTCATTAATTAACTTCGATTTCCTTCGTAAATATAAATTAAAGATGTATAAATCTAACGATAGTTTTCGGATGGTCAGTGGTAGAGCGCATTTTTTTGGTATTACAATATTAAATTTGACAATTTTTAACGTTTCAAAAAAATGTTTATTGTATGTGGTAAAAAGTGCTAGTTTTTCGCATGACCTGCTAATTGGTCTAGATATAATTAAAGATTTTAAACTTTGTCAAGATGAGAATTTAAAAATTTCCCAAAAATGTTTGAATAACGTAGCTATGTTAAACTGTGAAGATATAGATTCCAGAAAGGAAGGTTTTTTTAACGTAAAAGAAATAAACTTAAAGGATCAAGATTTTAACGTAAATTTGAATGAACCCATTCAAACCGATAATTTTAAAAATAATCTTGATCATTTAGATAATGAGAAACGAATTAAAATCGCCTATTTAATAGATAGATATAAAACAGTCTTCGCAAAAGACAAGTTCGATGTTGGCACGGTACGAGATCATGAAGCTTGTATTAAACTAATCGAACATAAATATGTCTCGCGAAAACCGTACAGATGCAATTTAGCGGATCAAAAAGAGATAGAGACTCAGGTTTCTCAACTATTACAAGCCGGCTTAATAGAAGAATCTTCTTCGCCGTTTGCTGCTCCGGTCACCTTGGCTTATAAAAAAACTGAGTCTGGTATTAAAGAGAAAAATCGTTTATGTATTGATTTCACGGAATTAAACAAACTAATTGTACCGGAGAGTCACCCTTTTCCGTTAATTGATGATCTCATCGTAAAAACACGTGATTGTAAATGGTTTTCTGTTTTAGATATAAATAGTGCGTTTTGGTCTATTCCTTTACGTCGTAAAGATTATTATAAAACCGGGTTCGTAACTCAAAATGGCCATTACAATTGGACTTGCTTGCCTTTTGGATTAAAAACTTCACCGGCGATTTTCCAAAGAATTTTGCGTAATATTGTTAGGAAAAATAGCTTGGATGAATTTTGCGTCAATTATATCGATGACATCTTAATATTTTCTCGTACCTTCGAAGAGCATCTTATTCATATAGAATATTTATTACAAGCCATTATTAAAGAAGGTTTTAAATTAAAATTATTAAAATGCGAATTTGCCAAGAGTAACGTAAAATATCTGGGGCACATAATAGAAAATAATTCAATCAGACCCTTATTTGATAATATTTTACCTATAAAAAATTTTCCGGTTCCCCAGACAAAAAAAAATATTCGACAATTTCTTGGTAAAGTAAACTTTTATAAAAAATATATACCCCACGCTACTCAATTGTTAGAACCATTACATAATCTGTTACGTAAGAACGTCGAATTTGTTTGGTCCACTTTATGTCAAGATAGTTTTAATAAAGTTAAACAATTTTTGTGCCAAAAGCCTTGCCTGGCCATTTTTGACCCGACTAAAGTAACGATTTTACAGACGGATGCAAGTCTCCAAGGTATTGGTGCTATTTTAAAACAAAAGCAACAAGATGGGTCTATAAAACCGGTGGCTTATTTTTCAAAAAAGTTGAACTATAGCCAACGTCGTAAAAAAGCCGTTTTCTTGGAATGTTTAGCAATTAAAGAGGCTCTAATGCAATGGCAACATTGGCTGTTAGGGCTAACTTTTACCGTACACACAGATCATAAACCGCTAGAGAACTTGAAGATAAACTCCAAATATGATCAAGAATTAAGCCAGATGATGTTCTACTTGTCTCAGTTCAATTTCACGATTAAATACGTGCCGGGTAAAGAAAACCAAGAAGCGAACTGTTTATCGCGCAATCCAGTGTTACATTCCTCAGAATCTGTAGATGAATTACCCATTGTGAATTTTATTGAACTTCAGGACATTCTTTCTGACCAAAATAAGCTATCTTCGGAAAAATTAGGTAAATCGAACGTAATAAATCAAAATAATATTTCGTATGTTCGGATACGTGACCGAAAGAAAATAATTATCACACCGGACTTAGCCAAAAGGCTTATTAAATTAGTTCACGAAAAATTTGGCCACATTGGCCCACGTCACATGGAGTTAATCATTTTTCCACATTATTTTTGTCCGAATTTTCGTACTTTAATCCACGATTATTATCATCATTGTAATGTATGTATTCAAAATAAGTCTCGCGTTCCGTTTCGATTCGGTCTTTTATCCCACTTTGGTCCGGCCCGCACACCATTTGAAATAATGTCTTTAGACACAATTGGTGGTTTTGGCGGGAACCGGTCGCCAAAGCGCTATATGCATTTGCTTGTGGATCATTTTACGCGCTTTGCTTTTATTTTAACATCCAAATTTCAAAGAGCGCAGGATTTTAAAGTTCTAATAAATAAAGTTTTAATTAAAGGTGCCAAAATAGGCACACTTTTAACAGACCAATACAGCGGTATTAATTCTACTGATTTTAAAAATTTTTTAAAGGACAACCACATTAATTTAGTTTTTACCGCGGTGGATTGTCCTTTCTCTAATGGCTTAAATGAGCGCCTTAATCAAACCTTAGTCAATCGAATTCGATGTAAAATTAATGAAAATAAAACGAATAAAGGTAAACCTTGGTCTGTTCTAGCTAAAGATTGTGTCCGGGAGTACAATAATACAATTCATTCCTCGACTTTATTTAGTCCAAATTTTTTATTATATGGCGTTAACGTAGATGTATCTCCAAATAGCATTTCTGATAATAACGTAAATATTCAAAAAGCTCGCGAGGAAGCTTTTCGTAACACTCTACGTAGTCACGAGCGGAATAAAAAAATTTTTGATACTAATAGAAAAGAAATTAGTTACCAGAAGGGAGATTTAATTTATATCAATCATAGTAACAAATTAAATAAAAATAAATTAGATATAATCCGCTCTGGACCGTTTGAAATATCGGAACGTCTATCTAACGTTATGTACCGGGTAAATTCTGGTTTTCGAAAGAAGGAGTCTAATATATTTCATGTTTCGAAATTGTACCCTTTTCAGCCAGAGGGTCCTTAGTCGACCCCTGGTTGTGGGGATGTAAAATACGAGCTCGTATTTAAAATGACAGTCGGGTTTTGTCTTATCAGCGGAGATAAGACACTCGCTACGCTTTTGTATATTTCGTGGTAGAAGACATCGGTTACGTTACAAAGATAGACACATTAATTTAGTTTAATTTCGATCGTGTATGTTATAGCTTTTATTTTCTCGATTTCTTTATTACAGGTAAATTGTTTATATATTTTTCTTTTGGTTTTTTTTTTTATATTTCAATTTATCCGGTGTACAAAATCTATACTTAAAATAAATATCTTTATTACAGCAATCGTCTAGGTTATTACGTGCACAGAAATTAAACTTACATATATATATATATATATATATAGTAATAATCTCACCTGAATAAGTTTTCGGCAAATGATCGTCGACTAAATAACCGCATACATTCAAAACAAACGAATAGTTATTTTTATAATTTTCGATTATATAATTACTTCCGCCTTTGCGTAGTGATCTCAAATCGTATTGCATATTATTCTGGAAAAAGTTGTTACAAAGAAGCATAATTATGTAAAAAGGATTTATATAAAAAATTTCCAAATAAAATACAGATATAAGCCGTTTAAAACTTACAAACTTATTATTGAGAATTTTTCATATGTACATAAGAGCTGTAAGCAAATGTTACAAATATGCGGTGCCTTTAGAATTGTTAATAAAATCCAATAGAAAATATGGTCTCGCTAAAAAGACCACAAGTTAGATAAACTTCTTGTGGTCCAAGTGTTTACATTGAAAATTTTTATTCTACGACAAATACGTTTCTTAATATTTCTCATTTAGTTTATATATATAATAACCCCCGGGGGGTACTTTGTACCTTCCGGGATCCGGAACTGTAACCAGAGCGGGGCGCGACCACAGGTGGCGGATAGTGAAATGGCCTACAGATATATAGGTTAGGTGTGAATAAGACATCAGTCGAATAAACAGTCGCGGACCAACAGAGGCTACTGGTGGAAAGTCTCTAGCAGACGATTCCAGTAGCGACAGGGTACACGAGGATGCAGATGAGCAGCTTGAGGAACTGTCTACTAAAAGTCTGCATACATGCTACGACTGTCTCTCCTCGGTGGATTTAGGTCACTGTAAAAACCTATAATCGTTACCTCCCGCTGCATTGCGGTTTGGATATTTATCTAAAGGCTAATGGAGACAACCCTGACAGAAAATCAAGATGCAGGGTTGTACAGTTTAACACCCCTGCTCTTATAATAATACTAACTGATCAACTATACAAACATCTAAAACGGAATAAATTATGGAGATAAATATAAGTTAATGAAATATCCAGAATGTACAATGATAATAGAAATAAATGGAATACTAATAAAAACTGTCAAATAATGCTAGACCTGGCAGAAGGGATAAAATGTATCTCCCAATTTGCCTGACCAGCACGGAAGATTAGGCCAAATTTTCCCCTGATGTGACTGTACGAAAAAAGAAAGGCCGTAACTGCCAAGGCCATAATGGGCGACCGATTAAGACCTTCGCACTCCACCCGCCTACTAAATATATAAATATGGAGTGCATAACCCGATATTGGATGTAACAAATATATTACCGGATGCAACAAAAATATTAATAGATGTAACAAACATACAATCGAATGTAAAGATATTCCAGGAGGTGTCAAACATAATAGTAAAAGTACAAAACGTACCGAAAGCGGCTAGTTAAAATTCAGCATCGCTACATACAATATAAGAACACTCTCTACAGAGGACAAGTTAGAAGAACTGGAAAGTGAACTAAAAGAAATAAAATGGGACATACTAAGATTAAGCGAGATGAGAAAAAATGGAAATAGAGCTTTGAAATTAAATTCGGGTAATGTACTGTACTATTCTGGATTACCTAACACATGCTTGCTGAAATGGTGTCGGATTTATGGTCAATAGAAGGATGCATCAAAGAGTAACTCGATGGGTGGCAATTTCAGATAGAATAGCATATATAGTACTTCAGACATCAGATAAAACCAGTCTTAAAGTTATTCAAGTATATGCTCCGACAGTTAATAGCGAAGAAGAACTTAATGAATTTTATGATAATCTAATAGAATCTATCCAACAACACCCCACAAATTTTTTGATCACCGGAGACTTAAATGCAAAAATAGGCATTAAACAAAATCAATACGAAATAGCAGTTGGTGATTACGGTTCGGAGGGAAGAAACGAAAGAGGAGAAATACTGTTAAAATTCCTTGAAAGCAATAGGCTAAGCTTAATGAATACCTTCTTTAAGAAAAACAGTAAGAGCAGATGGACTTGGAGAAGCCCCAACTTTACTTATAAAAATAAAATCAATTTTATCATTGCCAATAAACGCAAAATAGTGCAAGATGTATCAGTGATAAAAAGAGTTAACACTGGAAGCGACAATAGATTGGTAAGAAGCAAAGTACTTATACATACCCATAACAAGAATAAATTCCACTACAGAGAAAATAAAGTAAACATAATTGACCTGATAAATTAAGAAGAAACAGAGACGGATATCTAGAGAAATTAAAACTACAAATTCAAAAAGCAGGAAATATTACAACGTTAGGAATAAATGAGCAAAATGAACTGATTACGAATGTTATGAAAGAAGCTGCGGCTAAAATTGCGCCTAGGACAAAAAAAAAGGAAAACGGGAAAAATAAGCGACACCACAAAACATCTAATGGAAAAAAGGTGGAAAATGAAAGTTGATACACAAAGAAATCAAGTTGAATGGACAGAACTGAATAAATTGACAAGGAAACAAATGAGAAAAGATATACGACAACATAATACTAAAATAGTTAAAGAAGTAATAGAACGCAACAAAGGTCCCAAAGTGTTCAAGAAAGCAATGTCAACAGGAAGTAAAATGCTAACAAAATTAAAAAACCGCAACGGGGATACTTTTACTGGAAAAATAGAACCATTGAAGGAAATTGAAAGATTTTATACAGAACTATATGATACAAAAGTAAAACTGAATATGAAAAATCAGATAATATTAGGCAAGCAGAGAGGTAACTTACCAGAAATACCAACTTCAGAAATTACCTTTGCAATGAAGAAAGTAAAAAATAATAAAGCAAGTGGACCAGATAATATAACACCAGAAATGATTAAAGAAGGGAAAGACGAGATATTAAATTGGTTGAAAGACCTGTATAACAAATGCCTGAAGGAAAACAACATTATCCCTCATTCATGGAGGGAAGCAGATGTCGTCTTGATAAAGGTGATACGACTAAGCTTGAAAATTATAGGCCCAATAGTTTAATGTCACATATATACAAGTTTTGTACAATTGCAAATCGGCTGATGAAGCAAGTGGATTATAATCAACCATGCGAACAAGCGGGTTTTAGATCCGGCTTCAGCACGCATGACCATGTATATACTATGAGAATTTTAATTTCAAAATGCAATGAATACAACGTAGAATTTTACACATGGCATTCATAGACTTCCATAAAACCTTCGATACAGTAGAAATATGGACAATAATAAAAGCTCTTAGCGAACAATGCATAGAAAATGAGTATATAAACATAATAAAAAATATATATGATTCGCCCACTATGAAAGTATAACTTGTGGAAAAAACAAATGAAATATTAATAAAAAGAGAAATTAGGCAAGGGGGCACAATATCACCTGAATTATTCATAGCATCACTGGAAAGTATGTTCAGAAATTTAAACTGGGAATCATACGGTAATAATATAGATGGGAAAAAACTCAATCATTTACGTTTTGCCGATGATATTGTGTTAATCAGTAATAGCGCACATGCTTTACAGGATATGGTAAATGATCTTCATAGTTGCTCTAAAGCAGTAGGATTGAAGATAAATATAGATAAAACGAAGGTCATGTCAAACTCACACTTGTTACAAGAAATAACAATAGATGGGCAAATATTGGAGCAAGTTAATGAATAAGTGATGTCGCTAGAAGGACGGACGATAGGTGGACTAAAAGAATAACGCAATTCACACTGAGAAAAGGTCACAGAATCCGTGGTCGCCCGTGTACGCGATGGCAAGACGACATTCAAAAGTCAGTTGGAGTTAAATGGATGAACTATGCTTGGGACCGAGTACGGTGGAAAAGGAAGGGGAACGCTTACATTCAGCAGTGGATAGAAATAAGCGAATCGTGATATATATATATCCATGAAGGTAGGAGTTCCAAAAGAGATTATACAAATAATAGCTACACTATACATAAATAATAAACTATATATAAGAACGGATAGGGAAGTTTCAAGGTTTTTTAAGTAAAAAAAAAAGGCGTAAGACAAGGTTGCATTTTATCGCCACTACTTTTCAATGTACATGGGGAATAGATAATCAAAATGTAATACACTCCTGTCATCATCAGAAGAAGAGATGGCTGAATTTCTTACTCGGGTTGAGAAAACCATCAACGAAGCAGGACTAAGACTAAACCGATCTAAATGCAACCTGATGATTATAGACAGACAAAATATAATCCCCAAACCACTTCACTATATAAAGGACATCGCAATAAAAGATAAAAAAAAATTATCTTGGGGTCCAAATATCACAGAAAGGACAATATGGAAAAGAAATAAAAAGAAGAATCGGAATGCCAGAGAATACATTGACCAATTCACAGAAAATATGGAGAGATCACCAGATAAGCAAGCAAACAAAAATCTACCTTGTTCGGACGCTAGACTTCCCAGTGAACACAATGGGACAGAATTATGAATTATGAATAAAACTGTTCAAAAACGAATCGAAGGATTTGAGATGACATGGTACCGAAGCGCCCTACACATATCATGGACAGCAAAAAGAACGAACATATCTGTACTAAAGGAGCTTGGAATCGAAGAAAAAGACCGTTTATTACCATCAATCCGTAGACAAATGCTAAGTTTTCTCGGACACACGATCAGAAGAGACTCGTTAGAAAAATTGATAATTCAAAGAAAGATAAATGGTAAACGAGGAAGAGGACGGATCAAGTCAAGTTCCGGACAAAGTTGTCACTTGAAGAACTAATGCGGACGATAAATCGTGACAACTGGCGACGAATTATACGAAAAATTACATGATGGATCACGACGCTTGAAACCGAGCAATACGAAGATGATGATATATATATATACACGTACTTGACACTTAATTTTACACATGTATGTATATAACGTTAATGTGGTAGGATATATTTATATGAAATGGAATATGGAGAGAAATAAGATGATTATATAAGAAGGATTGTTGAAAGCTGTAGCAAGAGTACGTTTCATTTTACTCACAATCTAGCCAGACATGACCATTTAGAGAAAAAATAGATGATCTGTATTTTCTAACTTACCCTCCTTGAAATGACGAGAACATAATGAAGAACTTAGAAGTTTGTATCGATATACAGATTCTTACAAATCGTAACATGCATTGATGAAATGGAGAAGCATTTTATCTTGAAAATTTCTGTCATAAAAACAGCGATATACAAGTATCAGAGATTGCATCGACTTGCGTAATACGAAGCTGTGGAAGGGTTGGATTAAATATGGCTGCGGTATTCTTTATAGGAAAATTTTAATAAAATCTAGAAAATTTATTATAGGAAAATAATATGAGATGAGCATGATGCTACTTGAAACATTCTTGACTGCAGCATCAGCTGTATTATTACCAAATATAACATAATTAATATATTAAAACATATTTTCCCGCATAATGGAAGCGAAACAAGAATTATCCAGATGAGGGTGACGATGTAATCGAAGACCGTTTAAACTAAGTATTCTGTTCGCTGATTTGATCATGCAGAGAGGAACTGTTCTTGTTGGATTGAAGCAAAACTCTATTGAAAGAACGCGTTGACCCTTTGGTTTGAAATTCAAAAAGTGCAAATCCATTGAAAAGTTTCGTATTGGCGTATAAGTGTACGATAGTTCGTTTGTATGAAAATGTATAACTTAAATGGTCGTAATTAAAGCGAGCAATGTCCGAATACGTAAATGCTTGTGACCCGAGTTTACATTTTTTTTTCTTCTCAATAGCTTTTCTTTCGGTGATATTGTCTCGAAGGCCATAATTTAGTTAAGCTGCTAGATCAATAGCTGATTATAACAACGCGTTAGTAATTTATGGATACGAAAGTATACGATGACAATGTGCACATCTATGTTTGGAAAGATAATAAGCCGATACGTAACTACCATATATTATGTAATATTATTTTCCGTACTAAAATGAATAATTTGACTGTTATAATTATAATTATTATTATTAGTAGTAGTTGTATTATTAATATTATTGTTATATTTATCTTCGTACGCGACTATCAATTATCTGTAAGGTTAATGTCAATTGAGGAAGGCTCATTTGGACTGACTGTCTTCATTATAAAGCCGAGATTACGCGCACTGCTTGGAACGAAAAGACCGAAACTAGCTTATAGAAATATAAGAAGAAACATATAAATAAAAGAAAAAAATTATATAAACAAACGATAAATCGAACATTTATACAGTGTCGAACGACGATACTCTAAATTTTTAGGTTAATCTGCAATTCAAGTGAAAGAAGGAAACATTTCGCATTTCATGACCAATTACAGTAATTTTTAATTATCATTTAATTTCCTATTGGAAAACGAATGCACGCAGATTTAATTGTTTATATTTTTCTATAGGTTAGTCGCAGTCATATTAGAAAACAGTATCACAGCGAAAATTACTGTTTGTACGGTATTGTAAAAGCAAATTCGAATCGTACGCCAAAGCCAATACAACAGCGCTTTAGGAAGATTATCCGTAATGTAACATACACATCTGCCCATTTCCCTTCATATTTTACTTGCCAATCAAACGTGGACTAAAGAGTAAAAAATATAAACTGGCACCGTTCATTCACAACATCCAATTGCTAAAGAAATTATTAAATTATTGGAATCAATGGAATCCTCTCATCGACCAATGTTATACCAGGTCATTCACAATTCCTTGGAAATGAATTAGCTGACCGAGCAGCAAAGGAGGCGTCCTCTATGTACCCTTACATTAATTTATCCATCCTTCGTGAAGATGCATATAATATCATCGCCACAAAAATTAAAAAGGAAATGGAAATCTATGTGGATGTCCACGCCTAACTCGAACAAGTTAAGAAGCATTAAATCGGATACAAGCCGCTGGAAAACACCTCCTAATTTATCCAGAAAAAAAGAAATTACTTTGAGACAGCTCCGATTCGGCCATACATTAATAACACATGAACATTTATTAAGGCGTGAATCTCCTGTCAGATACTGGGAAACTACTGTCACACATCTTCTGCTAGATTGTACTACTTACAACTCTCAACGTTCCCAATTAGCATTACCAACAGCAATTAAAGGTCTGCTAAACTCAAATGGCAACACGTATCTTCAAGTTCTTCGCTTCTTGTTCAATACTGGTCTCTTCAATATGATCTGTGCCTCCAGCCTAGTAGCACTACATGGTACATTAATGGAAAAATAATAATAATAATAATATAATAATGAAATTATAATTTAGAATTCTCAGATTTAAAATTATATACAATTTAACTATTTAAAAAGTAATTGAAGTTGACGGAGAATGTGAATGTAGTTTGTTAATTATAAATTCAATAAATTATAAGCATCTTACCTTTTTTATCAAACATCTGTAATAATGCGGAATACAAGATAATGGCGACTTGATCTGTAATTTTAACGTTTTTGATGAACTATTTCGAACCGTAATTTCCCGATTAACTGTCTTCTCGTCGCAGAGAATCGCGATATCCGTTTTAATTTTAGCTATAATATTGAATAATATAGATCAAAATTTATTTCCACATTCCTCTAAACATTCCCTAACGCTAAAACAATATACTTATATAACACATATACAAATACTCGAGTTATTTCATGTTCTATAAATTTAAATTTTATGCATGCAAGCGACTCCGGATTTAATTGCACCGTGCACACGTTTCATGTTCGACGAACTTTTTAAAAAAGAACCGGACTGTTTTGTTACACACACACGCAGTCAGTTTCTCTTAAGTTTTTTTTTTTTTTTTATCTATAAGCGCAAAAAATTTTTTCAACGAATATGAATGTTTTAAGCGTGAACGTAAAAGGTTTTCGGGAATGGGCGAAAATACTATCCGGGTTTAAATCACTTTTAAAAAACGGCTTTACCGCAAATGCACGATTATCAATCGTCCAAAGTTATACACGACAACAACTCTATTAGAGAGCGAGCTTTTAAAATACAATATATATTTCTGCCGCACAATATATATATATATATATATATATAATAATTTTTCTCTCATATTGTTAACCAGAAGATTATCTTAAAAATTAACTCGAAACCATGGTCAAAGTATATAGGAAATTTGTAGGAAATCATTTATACAAATATAAAAATTAAATTACTTGTGTTGTTACTGTTCGGATAAATTTAATCAATAATAATATTGCAGTAAGATGTATACAAAGTGAGAATGTTTGGATAATGTAAAAAATGAACAGTCGAAATTTAAGAGTTCTTGAAATCGGAAACGAGGATACGAAAGGTATTAAAAATTATTAACAAAAATATATACATCACGATGGCTCGATATATTTGACTCTATTTTAAATATGTTCAAAGAGAACTTCAAAAATCCAACCAGTAACACGATACCTCTCAAAAGCGGCATTTTCTTTTTTGCATTAAAACATTCGTGTGCATTGAGGAGTAATCATCAGTGCCTTCCCTCGCAATTAGTCGCAGAATAGTGCACTTTCATGACTTTGTAAACGTGTTTGTGGTATTATAATATTTAATTTCTTACACACCTCCGAGATTAATAAATAACAAAAAAGTAACTAAAATCAATAAATTTTTGATATAAAAATATCACAAAGCTTTTCGACTATTAAAACAATATTAAATGCCCGTAAAAAAAAATATAAAAATATAGAATTTATTTTATATACACACACACACACACATATATATATATATATATATATATATATATATATATATATATATATATAAGGAAAACAAACAAAAAATTAAATAAAATGTTAAAAAACGACTTAATCTTGTATAAATGAATTAAGTATTTATTTACATTTTAGTTTATTTTTATTCGTTTTTTGTCCATTTTATATTTTTTACAAATCGTACATTTCTATGTTTTATTTTTTTACGTCCACTTAACTGCTTAAAAGCCTTGTGATTTTTTAGTGATTTCAAATTATTTTTAATTGTTTATTTTTTTAAAAATCACTACATTCCACATTGTTCACACCGCTGAGATTGTTTGTGTTATTTTAATACTAGACTTTCACACGTTTATTTTGTACATAAATGCCTTTTATATGATTAAATTTTTTCGTTGTTTTTTTTTTGACAACTTTATAAAGTTTCTTCAAGTTTGAACACACTTTACTGCAAATTTTTTCTTTTCCCTGTCTTTTTACATTGTAATTTGGTCTGTAAGAATTATTTACGCGTAGTATGAAATTATTTAGCGTAACTGAAATTCAAAAATAATTCATTTCGTTAGTACGAAATTTTTACGTGTTCTATAGCTTATTAGTTTGATTAATCCAAATAATACATCGTTTTGATTATCATCCGATATCGGTAAATTAATTCAATTGATTAATTAAAACAATAACGACTTTTAAAATCGTTTTTGAGCAACACGCAAAATTTCATAATCTAAAGTGTTTCATATTCTAATCGGGTGTTCCTAAAGTGACAGATTGAAATAATGAAGATGATAAAGATAAGTGAAATGAAAATAAACGCATAAAAACGAATGTACCTTTATAAACTAGTCTAACGCCGCGTTCATTCTGATAGAAACCATAACCATTATCATAAGCGATAATAACCGGTTCTTCGGAATCGCTAATTTTACAAATGGTAACGTTATCGCCTTTACAAGTTCCATTCTGAATAGTTCCGCAAATGTTTATCTCGTACGTGGATTCGCCATCTTCTATTTTATAGTAACTCTCGTGCCTTAACGATCGCAAATCCAGACTTCGAACAATAATAAGAAAAATCGTTTAATTCGGCATCTCTACGCCATTAAAAATTACGTATTTTTCTTTAAATGTATTTAAAAATAACTAATCAATTCTTCTATTATACCTATAATTGGTATCCGGATTTTTTAAAATACACTTATTACGAATAGATAAATCATTTATCGGACAAGCCGCTCGCGATGACCATTTAAACACGAACTGGTATGATGACTGTACCGATACAAATTCCGGCAAACCATCTTCCTAAATAAAGTATAAATAGATTTTACAATCTAAATCAAATTTTAAATGCGGAGAAAATAACAAAAACTTGTGAGAAAAAAAAGGAACGATAAAGTAAAAAAATCGCTAATTCATAAAATAATTAATAACGAATCTTTTCAGCCTATTTTCAACTTAAAATAACTAATAATAAATAAATTATTTATATATAATAATAATAATAAGAGGAAAAGTAATATTTATATATTATTATTTTTATTGTTACTTCTATAATTTTTTTCGGTGAAAACCATGTTCATATTTTTTTCTTGTGACGTTTCGGAAACAATTGCAGTTTTCATTGTCAAACTAAGAGCGGTTATGAAAGTGTAGGTATATTTATAGGATTGTGTTTAGACGAGCGCAATCTTGACTTAATGTTGTCCAAATTTTTAGACGAACAAGCTGTTCGCACATCCACTTATCAGTGTTTGTAGCATCATGCGCGAGAACGGGGTTGTTTACTCGACAAACAGTTGTTTTTATACTAATTTGGTTTTTTCCCATTGGGGCAATGACCGGCAACCACGCTGAATCAAGCTAGTGTCCATCTTCTTTATTGTATACCTCTACACTCTCATAATCGCTCTGAGTTTGATAACTGCAACTGTTTTCGAAACGTCACAAAAAAAAATCCGAACATGGTTTTCAACGAAAAAAATTATAGACGTATGGATATCAACCATGTATTTCTTATTGTTATTATATATAATTTATTTATTATTATTTATTTTAACTTGAAAACTATCTGAAAACCTCGTTATTAATTATTTTAACAATTAGTGGTTTTTAATAATAATTTTGTTTACTTTTTTAAAAAAATCATTACTTCATATATATAGTATATATGTGTGTATGTGTGTCAGGTATACTAACTTTTCCACAGACAAGTTGAAGAATTATCTTTTTAGTGCGATCAGATCGTTCTTCGAATGTTACATTTAACGTTTGGGATAAAACGTCGTAAATTGGATCTGCAAAAATAAACGTAAAAGTAGAATAAAAAATAATTAAAAGTTTGGCAATTTGTAACTATTGCGTAATTTAAAAAACATAATACAACTAAGGTGCAATCAACATATATTGTAAAATAAGCACGGTTTTTTTTCAGAAATTAATTTTAACACAAATACTTAAATAGATACTACGTGAAAAACGTCTGATTTAATTTTTCAAAACTGAATACAATAAAAGATTCACATAAATGCTCGCAAATGCGCTTGCACGAGTAGCCGAGCTTAATTAGATATAAATTCAAATTAGTCTCAAGTTGTGTAACAAAAGATTAAACAACGATATTTGAAATATAAATTATAAATATGAAATTGTATTACAGTAGAATTTGCAAGAAAAATTTTAAGATTCACATAAAAATATAAACAATAATAAGTCTATATATAATATACATAGGTGTATAAATTAGTAAATAAATAAAAGCTAGTAGGAAACCTTATTCCGGCGGGGGTTATTATGTACCTTCTGGGATCCGGAGCTCTAACCGGAATGGGTCGCGTTCACGGTTGGTGAATAGTAGAACGACCAGTAGATATACTGGTCAGCTGCGAATAACCAATAAGCAGTCACGAACCGAGAGCGGCTACTTTTCTAGCAGACGATTCCAGTAGTGACAGGGAAAGTAGACACGAAAAGTCTGCAAAAATCCTATGACTGTCTCTTCCTCAGCGGGTTTACGTCGCCGTAAAAGACTTACACTATTACTTCCTCAGTAACAAACCGCTGTCTTGCGGCTAGGGTCCTTACCCAAACAAAGGGAGTAAACGGGAAACTATCAGCGTATTTCCCAAGAATGTCATTGATAAGGAAAAAAAGTAGTTGTGTTTTGCCATGTGATTCGGGTAGCACCCGGCATCTTGAAGATCAAGGTCCAGATATGAAATATGCGACAGGCCATAATGGCAAGGCTTCTCAGTTACCTTATGGAAAAAATGCTACTGGGAGATTTACGAAAGAATATAAACTTGGCGCATGGAATATTAGAGGATTAGGACAACCGGAAAAACTTAAATTTATTGAGGAAGAACTTAAATGATGATCGTATTATAGGAATTCGCATGAAAACAAAACCAATAGCGATAAACATAATACAAAAATTTAGCTTCAGACCATGAAATGGAAACATTTAGAGGGCCTAAAATGCTTCATTGTGTGACCCCAGAACTCTGTATAGCATATTAACTTTTCAGACTATTTATTTTTGTCGCATAAGATCTATTCTTCGCATAAGACTGGAACCAGTTAAAAAATTACTCCTGAAACTACAACGATTAATTTTCTTTAAAATAATTGTGTGATTTTTCATATAAAATGCTTTGTGAAAATCTAGATAAATGACTAGCTTCTAGATTACCAATGATATGAGAAGTATGTTTAAAAAGTTTATATATTTACTGGGTAAGAAGCCGTATTGATTCATGCTAAAAGAACTTATCTTTTGGATGTACGTCTATAGTATTTATTTGATGCATTTTTCAAACATTTTCAAAATAGTAGATAGAATACAGATGGTTTTATAAACAGGAGTTATAGTACCTAATTTTAAAGATTCAGGGAATTTGGCACTATGAAAAGTTTCATTAAATAGAAAGGCTAACAGTTGCAAGAACAGATTTCATTGATAAATATGATGATTTATTACGAAGTGAATATATAGCACGTTTTGCATCTTCCTGTGTAAAGGCAAAAAATACACACGAATTTGTATAAAGTAGCGAATGGTCTATGACCATGTTTTCCCCATCAAGTGTATTTGCCAGATTTTTCTAATGTAATTTCTATAATAAGCATTGAAATAATGAGTTTTTAATTACTATTCACTTGTAATCTGTTGCCATCACTACTGACTCTGTTAGTGAATTTTTTCGTTTCCCGATGGCAGTATTAACAATAGTCCACTAATTTTTGTTATTGGATTAGTATTTATCGAGTAGAGTAATATTTTTTTAACTTTCCTAATCGATCTTTGAACATGATGTGAGATAACTTTGAATTTGTTATGTAATGTAGGACTCAGTGGAAATTGCTTGGATATCAGTGATTTTTTCTTTTGTTAATTTGAGAAACTCTGCAGTGATCCACGACGAATGTGTTTGCTGTATACGTTTTAGTTTATATTGTAACTTTGCATTCATTTAAAACAGTGATAAAAAAATTAATAAAACTTCTCATCAATTGTAGCTTGGCCAAGATATAGACAAGATACATCTTGATTATGTAAACGATTAAGAAATATTTTATAATAGCAACTATCGACCTTATTTCATAAGCGACGATCGAAATTAAATGTAAGTATGCTATCGATTCTTGGGTGACTAGCAAAATCTAGATTAACAATATCACACGTTACACTTACACTGATGGTATTATTTTCTAAACTACGTATGAACACATGAGCTAGACAAGATCGGTAGGGGTACACACACTTATTTATATATTCACATATACATCTCCACAAATGCAAAGTCTACGATTTACAACAGGCACACCACATCAAGTACACACTAATCACCAAAATAAATATAGTATTGACCAAACCGAAAATAGCAAATTAATTTACCTTCCACTTCGAATGAAAGACTCAAACATGAATACACAAATTTAAAAATATATCTTACAGATATCTTGTAAACCTAAGGTTCTGGAGTTCTACCAGAATTACACACATCCATACAGTGTAGTGACCGTTCAGATATGTGAGTTAGCTGCAATCAAGATGTTGTCGAAAATAAGCAGTCGCGGACATAAGAGAGTCTTCTAGTGAGAAGTCTCAAGAAAACCATTCTAGTAGTATCAGTGCAATGGACATGAAAACATAGGGATACGGGATTGAGAATTGTCTGTCAAAACTCCTGCGAAGGCTTATTAACATGTTAGCTTTCTAACATACCTAGTGGTAAAAGGCTAAGGTAGTAAACCATAACAGCACCGAACGTAATGATTACGGTCGCCTTGTCAAATAACCGCGCGTGTTATACGCTGAGAATATTGGTATAGAGTGTGCCAGACACGAAATATACAACCGGGCAGATGTAATAGTACTTCATAACTTACACCAATCTACTGATGTTAAGGAAATCCAAAGTGAAATAGGAAAGCAAAGGCTTTAGGGTCAAACGAGTTATAAATGTGTTACACCCTAAAACCAAGTTAAAGTTACCCATACACTCTATTGACTTGTACCCATCGCCACGTAATGACGATATTATCTTCATTAACGCACATATGTGAATACGTATAGTTATTGAGGAACTCAAAACAAATAAACACACGATAAAATGTAAACGGTGTCAGTTGTATGATCATTCGCAAAATTACTGCAGTCTACCATTTATATATGTTAATGTGAAAAGAAAACATAACTCAAATGTTTGTGCTGAGGAGGGTACTATTAAACCCGTTTTTGTCAAGGGCCTGTCAATTAAAGGGGTTGTCTTGAATACAAGTGTATAAAAATAGACTACATAAACATTCTGCGATTAAATATAACGAGGGAATCCATAACTTTCCACCAATAACACAGTTAAATTCTGTCTTGGCAAATGCTTGAATAAAAAAACAAAATGTTGTATCGCCTGAATCTACACATAATATAACATCCAGCAGTGTGAATATCAGTTCCGGTCACACAACAGAAATTATATTTTGCTTATGCGGCGGTTCTCAACGCAAGTGGTTGGAACTATAGATACGTTAATGAATCATTTCAACACACTTATTTTTCCACTTTTATCAATTTTAACTAAGTGAATGGACAAATTACAATGAATAACGTTTAAGTTATAACTGATAATATACTTGTCATCATATTATGGAATTGTAACGGTATTTAAACAAGAACTTGAAATATTTCTGTATGACCATAGGATCGACATTGCTGTTATATGTGAAACATATTTGACTTTTAGCAATAACTTTAACATTAAAGGCTACACTATTTACTGCGCTGCTCATCCTGACGACAGATCGCACGGACATGAGACGATATTAATTCGTAATGGAATAAGTTTTGCCAAAATTACATCGACTTCATATGCTTATTACTTGCTAACTGCAAATGTCAACATAAACAAGTTCAAAATCACAGTAGGTGTAATTTACTGTCACTCAAATCTCATCATTCCCAAAGAAAGGCTAAGAAAATTTTCAATGGGCTTGGTTCGAGAATTTGATTTTAATGTAAAGGATATCCGCTGAAATTGTATGAAAAGCAATTCATGAGGTAGATTTCTCGCAAACCTAATGACTGAAAATAAATTATCAGTTGTCGCACTCCAACATCTTCATACTGGCCAACTCATAGTAATTGTGTACCAGAAGTGCTCAATTTTTGTATCACTAAAAACATTCAAGAAACAAATGTCAGTTGTAAAATGTTGCCACAGCTATCTTCTGATCATATTCCAGTAATTGTTTGTTTTGGTGCAATTCCTAACACACACAGATAACAACGTTTAACAAATAGAAACACAGATTGGATTAAATTCTCAAACTTTATGAATGCTAACAGTAATTTTAATATACATTTAAAGACACATAATGAAATAGAAAATGCTGCACAGAACTTTGTCCATACCATACATTCAACGTCCAGAATATCAACTCTATACCACCAAAATTATGAAAATAAATTCAAAGATGGTTCTTATCTCCTTATTAATATAAGAAACCTAATTCAGCTAACACGTGCAGCTAGAGTCAGGTAGCAACGCACTAATACCCTATCGTTAAAACAACAATACAATTGCCTTGGTATTTCAATATTATAACACTAAACATTACACTTATTTCTTCTTTTTAAATCCGTAAGTTAATTCTGTCTGGAAAACTACAAAACTGTATCTGAATGAACCGCTCAAATTAAACAGTGAATGGGCACAAATCGATGTAGAAAAAATAGAAATATTTGCTTTACATCTTTTACAAAGTTTTCCAACCGTACAACTTCCAAAAAAATATATAAAGCGATACAGTTCGCCAAATTAGCTAATGGAAAAGCTCCAGGCAAAGACATGATAACTGGTGATAAATAAAGCAAATTATCACCTAGAACACCTACTAACTAACATTTTTAACACGTTGTATTTACAAATAGAAAAGTCAGCTGTCCAGCACTGAAAATCAATAATGAAGAAATTACTCAAGCGAACTCGGTACGTTATCTTGGCTTAATTATGGATAAGAGGCTTACATGGAGGCTACACGTGGCACAGACAAAAAGAACAATCATTACTCGTGCAAAATTGCTGTATCCATTATTAGGTCGGAAGTCAATTTTAAACTTAACGACTAAACGGATCATCTATCTTTCAGTGATCGCTCCTATTTGGCGTTACGAAATAGAGCTGTATGGAAGTACCTGCAAAAGCAATCTTCGAAGAATACAACAGCAGCAATCGAAGATAAATCGTACCATCACGTCCGCTCCTGTCTACGTCTCCAATCGGACTTTACATAACGATCTTAGGATTCCTTATGTCGGTGACATACATATACAGCAATATAAAAAATTATTCGACAAGTTCGAGGTTAGCAGCAATCTAATTATCCGCAAAATGCACACATCGTGTCTTCCAGATAATCCGTCAAGACGTTTGAGAAGAAAATGGTGTCGCGATGCTATTCCTATCACCTAATTGATTTCAGTCTCCCTTCTCCTTCCAGACGATAGCGTATGTCTTTCTCTCCTATTATTGTACCTGTTTATTCCTATTATCATTATTTCGTCCCAATCTCATTCCCATATTGTACATTCCTTCTTCCTCATCGCAGTATTGTGCCTTAATGGAGGCACTTGATAAACCCCTCTCTTACCCGTGATCTACGTTGTTAGTAGCACTAAGTGCTGGTACGATGTTAAAAAAAAATCCATACTTCGTACAGGTTATCTACAAATTTGGAAAGAATCAGCTATTACCGTTATATTAAAATCTAAAAAAAATCCAGATTTCCTTATCTCTTACAGACCAATTAGCTTGCTGAGCACTATACAAGATCGAATCTTGAAAATAGCTATAGACGAAAAATTAATCCCTGATCATCAATTTGGGTTTTGCACACTCAACAGTACACTAAATACACAGGATTACAGAGCATATATGTACTTCGTTCGAAAAACGGCAGTACTGTATTGGGCTTTTCCTGGACATATAAAGCTTTTGATCGCGTATTGCACCTTGGACTCTTATTTAAACTGAATTCTCAGTACTGCTTGCTACGTTCACACTTATCAAATTGCTCATTCCAAGTCAAGATTTTGTCATCTCTAAGAAGTATGTCAGAATTTCGATTCCGCAGGAAAGTATAGATTCCATTCTTAACGACTTCCGTGCTGGCTACCTACGCTGATAACATCTACATCATAACGGCACAAACGATTCTTCACACTGCATGGGCTACACAGTGGAGAATTAAAAAAAAATATGAAAAATAGTCAACAAGTAACGTTTTCACTGAATAAGAAGATTTGTCCACTAGTTAAAATCAATAACATTTCTTTTCCTCATTGTGACAACATCAAATATTTAGCCCTGTTTGGACCACTGTCTTATGTGGAGAACACACACTCAGAATATATTCCAGATTGAAGTTGTTGCGCAACATAATTGGAAGAAAGTCATCTGTAAAATTATACTGCAAACGTCTAGTGTACTTGACGGTAATAGCTCCAATATGCGGTGCATCTGCAAGAAGTAATATAAATCGTACGGAGTCTAAAATTCATTACCACATGGTCTACGCTCCGTTCTTTATATGAAATCGTACCATACACGACTATTTCCGCGATAAATATGTGCACGATTACCACGTCGGACGTTAGAAATTTTTTAAAGAACTGTGGACCAACTCTAACCGCAATATTTAGAGTATGCAGCAGCTATGTAACCGCCGTCCAGCGATTCTAGAAATAATCACTCTACTAATTCTTTGCTTTTTTTTATAATTATTTCATATATTTTTCCTTGTTTCTTATCTCCCTCTAATCTCAGTAGATCATCCATGTTTATCTGTCTTGCTCACTCTATTAATAGTAATCAGTATTTCATGCTATACCTTAGAAATAAGTTAATCTGTTACTAACTTATCAGGTTCGCTAATGTTGGTCAGTTAATACTGACTGGAGTGATGTTAATAATAATAATAATAATAATAATAATAATAATAATAAAATATCAGTACATTACATGTTTACATTTAAAGTAGTTTCCCGTTTGTTAATGTAAACACACAACTAAGCAAAACTGCACATTTTTATAAACAAATTATGTAATATATTTACTTCGCTAATTTATATGAAATTGAAAAAATAACAATAACAAAAAATAAAGAAATAATGGCGTTTTATATGTACATGAGCGTATATATATATATATATATATATATATATATATATATATATATATATATATATATATATCGGGTTCTTTTTAATATTACATCTATAATCCCATTTATATTAAACCTTAATGGATTAATAATAAGACAAAGAATAACAATAGCAGCAAAAACATTACCAGTAACTTTATGATTAAATATCCATTTGAAATAACTCCGGTCGACTGTAACTAATGTATTACTGGCGTCGTAGTAAATAGTCGAATAGAAACAGACAACGCTACTGCCTGAACACGGATTTCGATATACCACGCTGTTATCCGTATATAATTCGCATAAAGATATGTATGTAGGCAAATCTTGTCCGGAGTAATTAGTTAAAATATGTTTTCCCTTTAACCTGCAACAAAATTAAATTAAAAATTAAACAACCATCGAAAGATTATATCGTAGAATAAAACGAATCACACGAAACAGCAGCGACGCGATGATAGCGGCAGAAAAATTATAGACGTTGACAAGAATTCTTCTTTTCCTTTAGAATTTCCGGCTAGGACGAGGTGTTCTTGACTCACAATTCCAGCTGAGACGATCAAATACTAGATATGGATGCACTCTGATTCCGCTGATGTCCGCCGTAATGGTTTTCATCTATCTTATTTTGCACGGTGTACCAGTAACGAGTCGCTCTTGGTTTTTCGAACGCCTTATGCACGACCAAACCACCTCAGCAGGCGCTCGCACAGTTTGTTGATTATTGACGCGATTTTCATTGTTTTTCGGACATAATTTTTAATATGATTTGATAACCGAACACCCAGTGGTCATATTAGCATCCACATTTCTATAACTTTCCTTCCTGCTTACGTGTAGGCCAGCATTGGCCACTATATAGGGCCACCAGATGTATGGCAATCCGATAAATGTTTGTCTTTAATACAAATAAATTTGTCATACAGTAGCATTTATAAACAACTACAGATGGTGCAGAATCAGTGTTGCTGGATCTCTCTGAATGCATCGCTTTACGCCAAAATACCTCATTTACATGCGTACACCGTTACAGTTGTAAAAAACATTTCGAAAAAATTTTACGATAATTGCAAGGCGCATCCAAATAAATTAATTCAAATTATCGACGCTTACGATATGGCGCTATTCCACGCACGTTACACTTAGGCATCGCAGATTTAAACAGAGATTATAAATAATCAGTGTCGAAACTATAAGTACGTAGCTCATATTTTACCCATTTCTCTCTGTTAATTACAATTTGATTCTTTTTGTTTTTGTAGGTTTCTTTTTTATCATTTTATCCTGTACACAAAAATAAATTTACTTTAGTTAGGTAAATTTTTGAGATGACAGTCTAGTATTTTTTTTATTTTTTATTTTTAAATGGGCATTAGTGATATAGTATTACATTATTGTTAACATTATTTAATAGATAATTATCCGTTTGCATATTCGTCATTTTAAGGTATTTATTTATTTCTGAACACATTTTATCTATTCTTCTTTCATTTGTCACACAGCCTCCATATTTTAGCCAGACTGCATTGATGAGATCATGAACTGCATCGAATGCACTACTTATCTTCCTACATATGCGATCCGAAATATTTAAATCTATTTGTCGATAGGATTGAGCCCGTTGTAAAATACTCAATTTCTTGACACTAACTTTAAAGTTCAAATTTTAACAATTTATCATTCTAAGCCTGCACCCTATTCTGCAAAGCATCTTTTACTTTATTATCAGCTAGTACAGTATCATCTGAATATAACAATGTCATGGGATTCGTATATTTCGTGTGACGATATCTAAAACAATGTTAAATAGCAGTGGCGAGAATGCAGAATGGGGAAGTCATCCAATTCACCCACTGCACAGCTAATCTTACTTGATGTTTCTTTATATAATAATTGTACCTTACTAATTGTCTGAAACTCCATGATCCAGCAGTGCATTCCAGATAAGGCAATTTGATGGGTCTGTAAAAGATAAATGTTTATTTGCTCTTTATTCCCTCTGCTTTTCCAGCAGTATAGGGAGTATACGAGTAAGAAAAGGTCGTTATTATTTCACTTTAATATAAAAGATAGAATTTCGATTACTTACTATCGTTAAAAATTATTTATAATTGAAAATGTTTCACATTCATTGCTAGGACGAGAATAGAAGCGATTAGAACATTAGTTAACGTTGTTAAGAATGTAATGGTGAAAACGAATTTAGACGTCCGAGTTAGGTTAACATGTTACGTTGAAAACATATGATTATTTTTTAAACAAATATACACAACTTTTTTTTTTTTTTGAAGATGGAGCATTATACTTTAACAATAAAAAGAAGATGGAAAATAATTCGATACCCCCCAGTAAAAGAAAATGTTTATATATATATATATATATATATATATATATATATATGTATACGTAGGTATGCATTTGTATATATATATATATATATATACATATAACTGGCTCCTAGGATACAATTCTGAATTATCTTTATAAAATCGAGGTGTACAAAGTTGTATCGAAACCAATCTGGAGTTATGTCGCACAAATTTGGGGATGTACAAAAAAATTAAATCGATAATTCCAGAACAAGACATTACGCTTAACTTACCGAATCCAACGAAGCTATATACATCAGGATTTAAACGTAGATACCGTTTTAAGAAACTACCCATAAGCAAGCTCGGATCAGCCGATTACGCATTCATCCAAATCAGCTAGCAGCGTCGCTTGTACGTACGGATGTAAAGTTTATTGCGATTAAAACGAACAAAATGGATAACCGTACCAATTTAGATTTAGATTAGAAGTATGTTTAAAATCACTTTTGAGATCATTGAAGAAACATAGCGTGTGTTGATATATATTTTTAAGATCATTTCAATCCAAACACAGACGATATTCAAGGATGAGAAATATGATTCCCTATTTAGATAACACTTTTACATGAACTTCAAATAAAGTTAGCATTAATTTTAAAACGATTACAATATCGAAATTTAACGCTTCTTCGAGAGAAATTATAATCGTAAGAAATAGACAAAGATGAACGCCATGTTGCTAAAAGATACTACGTAAAACTAAATTTATATTCATTAAAATTAAATAACTTCATAAAGTACAAAAAAAAAATTAGACATAATTTACACCGAAAAAATAAATTTGAATGTATGGTAATTCAACCACAAAAGCTTAAAATTGTATTTAAATTTATATTAATTCCGAATGTGACTAAAATTTTCATTAATTATAGAGATAGCTCTAGATAACGATTTACGCGTTAGCAAAAATAAAATCAAAGAGATTACTATCAATTCCAGAATGGATAGATGGCGAGGATCGATGGAGAAGTCCGCTCGTGCTGCGATTTCGTTTTACCACATTAATATATGAAATAGGTGAAACCTGCTCTTTGATATCTTTAATATATAACATTATCATATGTTTATTCCACTAATTTCATATGCTAGACTGCTTCGGATTAATCAAAAGTAATACCAATAATAAAAAAAAAAATGAACTAAGTATAGATGAACATTGAAAAATATTTGTACAACTCATTACACCTATCATACAGACAACGGGTACACATATCGGCATAATAAAACGGTGTAAAATTGTAATTTGCCAAGAAATAATTATTATTTGAACATTTATATTATTCTAATAAACAGCAGTAGTTATAAAGAAACAGAGTTAACAAAGAAATGAAAACACAGAAGAAGAAATTAGCAATAAAATCCTTCTAAACAAGTAATTGGTAACATTAGAAATACATGGACTAACACAAAATAAAACTATAAGGAAATAAAAATCCTTGGGAGTATAGAACAATAAAGAAATATCTGTGTGAAGACAAAAATATTGTGCAGACTGCTTAGAAATTTGGTTATGAATTTAAAAATTCAGTGGAAAAAATTAGACAATGGTGTTAGTTAAAAGTGTAAATAGAAGAGGTGGTAAATATGTACATATCTAAAGCAATAGATAAACTTGTAATCGAAAAAGCCAACGGATAGATGAAGTGAGGATAAAAGATATGAAAACTATAAAGGATAGAATTTCAAATGCAGTCTTAATTAATCAAGCTTTAAATGAATGTAAAATACTTCTAGATCAATAAATAACATTAATAAAGTGAATTGATCAAATTATAAACCTATCGCTTTGATAGTAAAAATAATGGAAAAATATGTTGCAATCAAGCTAATAAGTAGATCGTGGAAATTGAAAAAAAATAGATAAAGAACAGTATAATTTTCAAATAATAAGTCAGCAACAACGGAGCCAGGTAATTTTGGAGGGAATGTAAGATTAATGTTGATGTATTGGAGAGTAGTGATTTTATGAATTTAGCAAAACAAAATAAAATCGAAGTTAATCACTAAAAAATTTATTACATAAACACAAACACGAACACGAAGCTTTTCGACTATGAAGTCATTTTCAAGCTATTGTTCAAATAGCTTGAAAATGACTTCATAGTCCAAAAGCTTCGTGTTCGTGTTTGTGTTTATGTAATAAATTTTTTAGTGATTAACTTCGATTTTATTTTGTTTTGCTAAATGTAAGATTAAACATAGAAACAAGTAATAAGGTACTAGTAACGTACATAGACTTAACATGCTGTTGATAACCGGAAATTAATGTTTAAATTAGAAGAAATGAGAACTGAAGGTCGTATTAAAAAATGTTTTGAGAACTATTTAAAAGAAGGAAAAATTGCCAGGTGTAGATGACGTACAAGGTCCGTATATAGATATGAACGTCACCACGAAGAAATAATCTGGCACCAATATTGTTTATGATATATACAAATGGCTTACAAAGAATGCTAGGTCATCATAAATTATTTGCATTTGTTAAAGATATAGCTATAATGACCGCACACAGAAGTGTACGAATAGGGAAAAAATATATGCAAAATTATTTCATAATGATAAACAAATGGGAACATGATCATAATGTAACAATAAATATAGAAAAAACAAAGCGATTGTTGGTTAAACCATTTGGAAACAGTGAACTATATAAACCTAAAATTATAATCCATATCAATGGACGTGTTTATTTTATGAATTCTGCAAATAAATGTTATAATGAAAATCGCAGAATTTGTAAATTAACACAAATATCTTAGTGTGACAATAAATAAGTATCCAAGATGGGATACATACATAATGTATGGCAAAGAAAATACAATCGGTAATACCGTCATTATATACGTTAAAGAACTACTAAGTGAAGAAACTACGTTGTAGTCTTATCTAGGCGAGGTATAGAGTAGAAACTTGGCAGTTAGCAAATAAATATAACGAAGACAATAGACCGAAATGCCCGCAACTAATAAATTAAATACAACTGGCATATATATCTATTGGTAAAACTGTTTATGTTTGACTAATAGAAGGTCCATGGAAGTCGGAGGAAAATGTAGCAATAAATTATAGCGCAAGAAAAATATTGGAAGAACAGAATAAAGAGAACAAACGGATAGGCGCATAATGACAAAACTGTTAAATGTAACATAAGATGAAATATTAAATGAAAAAAGACTAGGATGTCTGAAATAGCTGTTGAGAAAATAGTCACAACAGGAACTGAATATTAATAACGTTCATATATATAATAGAATGTGGACATATAAACAAACAAACAAATATAATAATAACAAAAAATATGTAAGAAGCTAGAAAAAATAAAACCAATAACGACCCGCTACTACAAACTGAGATAAATATTAAATAGGAAAAATAACAGGAATCTATATATGGACATTTGATTAATAAATATGCGTGTGTATATATGTTATGATATGCATACCTAAATGACTGTTTAATAATTTGAGAAAGAAAGTATATACAAGAGTGAGGAAAATCGTAAATGGGGGGTGAGAGTGATAGTAACTGAAATATAAACTGTTATATAATACAATAAGATGTATGAAACAATTAAATAGACTAAAAGTTAATTCTCAATTTTCATAGATTAAATGCAGAGTGCTTCGCTCGTATATACTGTAATTAAAAATAAAGTATGGTAGAGAGTGCGCATGAGCATGCACTAAGAAAAGTAGTAATAGTAGTGACAGTAGTAGAATTCTAGTAAACGAGTATAAATGTAGAAATCAGAACGAACCATTAAACGACCTGTTACGTCATCATAATGTACTAAATATAGCCGGACTGTATTTGTTTACCAAAGTTTAGGATAAAATAAAAGTATCGATTTAACGAAAACATACAAATAAAATAACGGAAAACGAACAATATGTTCGGTAGCACGGTCAAGGTTTAGTGAACAAACTAATAAATACGTAATGACGAAATTATTAAATAATATACCGGAAGAAATATTGAAAGAAAAAAAGATTGGGAAACTAAAACAGCAGCTAAAAAAGTAGTTACAACATATGGATAATATAAACAAAATAATAAGAAACAAAAAATTGTAACTATAACTATATAAAATAAAGTTAAATAAAAAACAATTTATAATGAATTAGTGGTGCGACAAGTGATAGCAATAAGTTAATATGAGGTAATCACAATATGGTAGATAGAAATAGTTACTGTGAGAGTTTGGGTGAGAGTGTATTTAGGACTATGTGTGAGTACTATAACTGTAACTTTGTGTATATGTGGGAGTGCGTAGGTAAATTTTCTAAATTAATAATTAACTAAATATGTATATAATAACATTTTAAATGTACATATTGTAAAATGGTGTAGATTCGTCGACAAGCGTAAGCTTGACGGAATATATATTACCTAAGTAAAGAATGGAGTGTGAATATGAGTGTGTGTTGATTGGGTTTACTTCTTGTATTATTATTTTATAATAAATATAGGTTTCTTTTAAAAAAAAATTATTATATGTCGTTGTTATTGTTTTACTCAAATTCTCAGCATTAATTTTCGATCTTTCTTAAGTATATATTTTTTAAATATTTTAAAATATAATTTTTCAATTATACGAAGACAACGATTAAATCAGCTTAGTTTTGGTACGAGATAAATTGGCCGGAAAGTATTTTCGTAACCTATATCACTATTTTGATTGTCTAGTATCAATAACGAGTAAAAACCTATTATGATTGAAAAGAAAATACTACAACAGTATGCTGTATGCATTTTGTTCCTAATTTAAATAAAACGGAAAATGCTATACAGTGCATCGAGCCCATAACTTTTTTATATTCGTTTGCGAAGGTAAAAGCGCGACTGTTCTTATTAAAGGATATATATATATATATATATATATATATATATATATATATATATATATATATATATATATATAAACGATACAAAGCAACTAAAACGCTAGAACAAACGATGAGAAGGGAAGTTAACAAATAATTCATAGGTAAATTGCGTGCTTCGGGTGATAGTCGGTCGAGGTACCGGATCGATACGAGGAAATAGCAGCTGAAAGTAATAACAGCAACAGTATCAGACTAATACATAGATGTAAAGTTGCACACACACGAAATTAATCAGGGACGATATTTCCCAAAGCAACACAAGGGGGCATGAAGTTCCTTTACATTATAAGGCGGACGTACAAAAACTACTAAAATAAGGAGATTGAACTCTAAAAAAAAAGGCGACGCTAAATAGAAATCTATACAACACCGATAGTATTACAAGGAGTGGTAAAATACGCATACACGCACACACCAATACGTAAAAAATAATAACACTCTAATCGAAAAATGAAAGTGTTCCAGCTTAACTTTAGTGGCAATAATAATAATAATAATATTATAAAGTTCGACTTGTTTTCCTTACTTTATAACCAAGTTTCTAATTTTTATTCTTTAATAGTTCCTTTAATTTTATCAACGAATACGAAATGAAACAGGAAAATACACTAGTATCAGAAAACACGGTTGTACACCAAACATTTTTAATCACTGTATAATAAATGAAACGAACAAATGTTTATCAACAAGTGGTTATTCCTTTTTTTAATATTAAACAGTTCGAAAGAAATCACCAGTAAAAACCTGCAATGTATTCAAGAATCGCAGTTACAACTAGCATCGCGTATGTAGACAATTGTCCTTTGAATGTGCAATCATTTAGATTTGAGTAAGATTAAAGTATTATTCCAAAATAAAACCGATTTCTGGCTCACTGCTTAAAAAAATCAAAAAATCTCGTAGTACCAATTTGTTGTGAAAGTAAGAAACTGGGAAACACAATGACAAACCAGCTTGCATTGGCTTGCCGAGCATGCGTCGTTTAGACGACCCTCTATCAATCTTCGAATTGAACATTATAAGCAAAAAACACATTTTTGAATAATGAAAAAAAAATTAATTCAAATTGTTACTGGTTAAAAATTATAACATTCAAAAAGAGAAAAGACAATTGCCTGAAGAATTTACAAAGGGAATCTGTGATCATAGGACATAACTCATCTGTTCTAGACCAATTCCTAAAAACGTAACCCGAAATGACGCGAGAAGCACTGTATAATTAGTTTAGTAATTACACATTCATTGAAAATTCCATTGCATTATATGTTTGTTGCTTAATAACTAGGTGTAATATTGTAGAGGAGCAGAGGACTAGAGTGCTAAAATGAAAAATTATAATTATATAGAAAAGTGCAGGAAACATGGCGTGTGTAGTAATCCTCTGCCAGTGTACATAATATCTAGGGTGGTGACGGGATGAACTACATAGCCCCGTCATCCATCATGTGTGTGTGTGTGTGTGCAAAGGTGATTTTGTGAGAATGCGTGATAGAAATTAGAACAATGAACTTAAAATATACTTATTGCTAATAAATTTGTACATCTTATATTATTCAAATGCAAATAAAATTATAAAGAAAACTTCCTCGTAAACAAAACAAAATAAATCTTGTACAATAAATACATACAATTTTTACAAAGAAAAACAACACGATGTTAAAAGAAAATGAGTATATGGAATTACAATTATTTTATTTCTTTAATAATATTGATACTTATAAAAATAAAAGAGCAAAATCATTATTAATAATAGAGAGAGAATAACATTAACAGTTATAAAAAAAAAAAAAAAAAAAAAAAAAAACTTAAGTTATATAACAAAACTAGTGTAGGCGTGTAGTGTATATTGTGTGTGGAGTGCATGTGTAGGAAGTCATTGAGAAGCATAGACCACACTATTGTTGCGGTTTCACGTTTGAATCACGTGTTAAAGAAAAATAATTTACTATTGTCCGGAGTTAAACTTCTTACACATGGTAGACTTCATATACAAGAGGAGATTTTTGGAATTAGATTTGTTAATGACTATTGGTTCTGTGGAATTAATTCTGAATTGAAATCGAAGTCATCGACGGCACCAGAGGTACACAAGGTGCAACAAGGGTCACTTATAAGATGGAACCTATGTAAATAGGAACCAAATTATCCAAGCCCTGAGAGCATCTGCGTATTATAAAAATTAATGTTTCAATTTTTCAATTTCATTTGATTGGAAACTTTCGGAAAAAACACATAGGTCTTCCTTTCAGTTTTACATCTATCCCACCTCTCCTGCCATGCTGCAATAAGCGAGTTTTTAATGAATTTTTTTAGAATTTTAATATTAGGATTGTTCCCTAAGCTAGAGGTTTCAACATTTAAGAACTGGAAACTCCCAACGCAGGAAATATCCCCAACCACCCTGTATTCAGAGAAACCCGTGACAAGCAGAGCGAGTGGAAGAATGTTAGAGATAACATTGGCAGCAGACGTGGGGCAGGTTCGATATAGAGATGAAACATTTAAAAGACATTTCTTCTGGTGCCGGTTAACATGATTAATGGTTCTTTTATTGATATATGTGAGAGAGCCATACCTATCAGAGACTCAATAAGCCCCTTATAAAGGATAACCCTTTCACTATATCGCAGACCGAAAATGTTAGGTTGAAGGCGTCTAAGTTTATTATAGACGCCATCATATTTACGATGGATATACTCTACATGTGGTAGGAATTTAGTATGAGGAATTCGTTGGTCAGATATTATCCTAAGTTCTTCTACTTTCTTTACTATTCTCTGGTCACCAAACACAATAAATTGACACTTGGGAGCAGAGAAAGCAAGACCTAATTTGTTAATAATGGATTCCAGTTGTAGACATACAACTTCAATTAATTTAAAATCATAATACCTATCAATACTGGAGGAGATGCATAAGTCGTCTGCGTAGGAGACAAGCTCAATACATTTGTTCATATAAGAAATGAATTTATCTATTTGAGAATGAACACGAGAATAGAGAAGATTCCAGAGTGTGGGTCCTAGGACAGATCCCTGAGGAACACCACACTGTAGTTTCCTGTCGGCGACAGAGTCATTAATGTTAAGAATCGCATATCGGTTTTGGAAATAATTAATAATTGTTAATGATGAAAGGGTTAATATTAAATTGTTTTAAAATATCAATGATTGCTGACCACCTACAGCTATCAAAAGTTCCCTTGATATCAAAGGAGATGACAACTACAGAGTGGCCAGCAGTCAGTTGTGTTTTAGAGGGCATTCTCGGTAGCGAATCCCCTCCGGATATACATACCTATATATATATATATATATAAAGCATGCATCAGTATAAATTTAGAACTATCCTCGACAAGAATGAAAGCATTTCAGATATGATGCTGGAAAATTTCGTAAATGAGCAAAATATCAAATGAATAAGTTTTTAAAAGAACATAAGAAGGAAGAACTATAATCAAGACTGAAAGGGATAGGCTATTAAAATATCTAAGATGTTTTCTGGTGGATATTATAGAAAAGAAAATTCCTATACACAGATCGTGAAAAAGATCAAGGCAAGCGTTAATGGATAGAGCTAGGAAAGAAACAAATGCTAACAGGTAATTCGGAACGCAAAAGACTAATTGGGTAGTGTCAATTGAGGTTGTTGTAAAACATATGTAAAAGAAATATGTATATATATATATATATAAGTGCATTGACTTGAAAAAACTTTGAGGGAAAAAAGAATGCATAAACATAACTCATTAATAAAATTATTTTCTTACATATAAAAATCATATATATGTATGTATAAACATATATATTTTTAATGTGAATGAAGATATGTATACATTTTTAGGTTAAAATTAGAATTTGACTCTTAGTGGGGTCCAGTCTCTTCGAACCTGAGAAATATTTCCCTGTTTTCATTATAAATTTACCCATCAGTTTAATTTTTGTCGTTTAAAACATTCTTTGTACTATAATGCTGTTCAACTTCAAACGGCACAAAATAGCACAGCTATTTACAAAAAAATTAAACACATGCTTTATACAAGAATCAATGAATTAAAAACAGTAAAAACACTAACGATTAACGAGAAATAACCACGAAGCACAACAAAACAAACGAATTACAACAAACTATAACAAATTAACAGCACACATGCGAATGACTCAGAGAAACAAGCTGTTCAAATGTGATGTGTTGAATACTACATTATAGCACATAAGCACACGACTTCCAAAAGAACAGGTTCTTAGTTGTTGCATTACGTTCTGAAAGACAATATTGTTCATTTGAACGAACAGCACTAAACGACTCTTTCATATGTGCCGTTTGAAGTGTGCTGACACATCTAAAATGAACGATAAACCCATCACTACTGCAACATTCGCTTTCAACAATTAAGAATATGAGAACGTGATTGATTTAAAAGGGAATGTGTAAATCACAAAAACATAAATATAAAATCAAAAACAGAAAATCATCATCAACTGTTTTCTGGGAATAGAACGTGAGTCAATGAAAACAGTTTCAAATAAATGCTGACAATAGCATTTTACCTGCAATATTACTTCCCTACTAATGTAAATCTGAAATTTTAAAAAATGTATCCAGGAAATTATACGCAAAATATAAATACAATAACCAGATGAAATAAATTTTCATTTAAATTCTTCCTTTAAGAAAAAAAATTAGGGCTACTTCCCCTCCCCTGAACCTCCACCCGAGTCTGCGCATATATATATATATATATATATATATGCGTAGGTAGATAATGTTCAGTGAGTTCAGTGTTGTAACATTCTTTCTTATCTGAATTTTTATTTCCAGTTGTGTCTGACGCACTGTCATAATAGTTATCTTCTGGTCTTCAGAGAAAATATAATGCAATAAATTAACAAAATATAGATAAGTATGCTTCTGATAAAATGAGAGTTGTGTCATTATTTTTGTAAAGTTACAACCAATATAGATGATACAATGATTTAATAATTAATGCTAGTTTTATTAGATCACTAATTAATGCACGTTTTATATATTACGACGATCGTCGTATGTTCACGTTATAATAAATCTAAATTTATTATATTGAAGATGGAAAACTAATATTTAATTTAATTAATATAATAAAACAAAATATATATATATATATAATTATTTATTTAATTAAAGTAAAATATATTTAAATTATTATAATAAAACCAGACCGGATTTGTAGTAGACAAACTATTGTTATACAATAATTAAAATTAATTTTAGTTAGTCAATGGGGAAAACCAGTAAATTAGTTTGAGAAAATAATTTTAGTTAATGCAGCCAGTAAAAATAAATTACAGCCAGTAAATAATGAAGAAAATCGAGTAATTTTTGTTTAACAAGACTTAAGAAAAAGATATAAAAAGGGATGGTTATTTATTTTCAAGGGAGTTCTAGTTTTTCAGTTTAAAAGTTCAGTCGTTAGTTTCTTGATCAAGACGGTTAAAATTTTGAAATTTGAAATTGAGAATACAAAAACGAAAATTATAAAAATAGATAAGGACCACAAAGAGGACATAAAAACATTATCACATATGTGGACACAAAAACTGAAACGATAAAGAAAGAACTAATCAATAAACAGACAGAATCACAAATTGAAACCCTAGAACTATCATCGGGAGAAATGGAATCTCAAATCACCCTGGTAAACGCTGAGCTGTCAAAGGTGAATACCGACATAAATGAATTAAAACATAAAGTGACACAGATGAAGATTGAAAGAGATGAACAAAATGAGAGAGTGCCAGTCAGGGAATCAGCAAATAGTAACTCTTTGGAGTCAAATAATCTGGAATTAAATATACAAGAAAGAATATCCAATATATTAGCAAAGAAGCTAACAGAAAAATTTAATCTACAAAATCAAATCATCGAAGGGCAAAATCCTACTTTTTCAGATAATAAAAAAAAACACATAGTTGAATTCATTAGACACTATGACAACTGGTTTAATCAATATGAAATGAAAGAGGACCAAAAGGTAAAACTAATAATTTCGAAATTAAAAAGAGAAGCATATGACTGGGGGAGTGTTGTTCTTGACAATTGTAAGAGATGGTATGAATGTAAATTACGGCTTAAAAATCGGTATTGGAGCTCAGAAGAGCAAGAGCAAACCCGAATAGATTTCTACACATGTGAAGATAAGGCGGATCTTGAATCTTGTGAACAGTACATACTAAAATGGAAGAAGAAACTCAGTTACCTTGATGACCCAGTAACGGACGAACGATTTATAGAAAAAATACTGCTCCATCTACCAAACGAGATACGAATAGTGTTCAGCTGTAAGTCGGAAAGTTCGTTCGACGTATTACTTACAACAGTACAACAATATAGCATACCAGTAAATAAAATGAACAATCAAGTGACGAATAAACAACAAGGTCAATTTAATAGACAGTATGACAAATCGAAACCGACTGAAAAAAAGTATACAAAATACAAATGACTGAAAAATTGCCCCCAACATATGAAAATCATCAGATATTGGGTGATAGCCAAATGGTAAGATTTTGTAATAATATGTTAAATTATAAATCAGAAAAGGTAAATGGATCCTGGGAGGCGGGTCTATGTCGTAGTGGAAGCACTATTAATGAATTAAAGGAACGAATTGAAAAACATCAAACCTGAGTCCAAGAAACACAGTAATTATGATAGGTACAAATGACATAATTAGACAACGGAGCGGAGAGCAGATCATCAACGACTTAAACAATCTCATAACAGAAGTAAAGAATAAAGGTGTGAATAGCATTAAGCTAATTACAATTCCTCCAATAAATAAATATCGAGCACTTGAAAACCATTGGATTAACCTCACAACTTATAATAATTATATAAGGAGCTTAGAAAATGATAACATTACAGTGATCGATTTAGAGAAAGAAATGTATTGGGGAAAAGAAAAAGGTTATGTGGAGGGAAGACGATTTCCCATTCCGAACAGGCGCTTATACGAAAATCTAATCAAAGGAAGGGAAGATGGTGTGCACCTAAATAGAGAAGGGCACCGACTCTTGGAAAGATTATTGAATAAATATTTTTAATTACGCCAGCAGAGATTTCCCCGGAACATTCTGTATGTGGCGTAGAGACGGGAAAAACGGAGAAAATAATGAATAAAAAAAAAATTACGTCAAATAGAAGAGGACTTATTGCACAAAACAGTCACTCATGATGAAAGTGAAAGTTTAAATCCAAAAATAGTTACCCATCTATTCAATAAAAAATATCATGCTTGGGTTGATACAGGAGCTGATATTACTGCCATATCGAAAGAAACTTGGGGAGAAATACAAAAGCCGTATAGCAACTTAAAACTCCCAAAACTACCAGTAACCAACATTAAAATAATTAGTGCATGCAGTATGTCAACGATAACGGCTAGGCAGCAAATAAACTTACCAATTCAAATTGACAAATTTGTTTTTGAGCAAACCACTCTAATTTTAAATAAATTAAATGTACCGATCATTCTTGGTAATAATTTTTTAAACGATCACAAATGTAGAATTGACTATTTAAACCACACAGTAGCTATATGGGCAATAGATAGCTGTGTAAAGGTATCATTTGTAAATGAGATGGGAACAAATTTGTTAAGTTCAGAAATTCAAGAGCCATCAGTTAAGAAAATTCATGTGATATCAAAAGAAATAAATAACATATTAATCAATAACAAAGCCGATACAGAATTACTAGAGAAAACCGATGTTTCAATACTCACGTCAGATGGAAAGGCCAGTTTAAAAGAAATATTTCAAAAACATAAAGAAGTTTTTTCTGAGCGACCCGGATTGTGTAATAAATATTGTTATGAAATTAAAGTAAAAGATCATGAACCTTTTGAAAGTAATAAGATATACCCTATTCCAGAAAATTAGTCAGAGAAGAAATGAAGAAAAATTTATACAAGTACATCAAGATATTAAGAATGAATATTAGCTCGAATCTAGACTGGATGAATATAAAAATCATGAGGTCAAACGTTTAAAAATCCAGATCTTACAGTTACAGAATAGACTGAACAACAATGAAGTTTGTATCAAAAATCCAGCGGAAAGAGTATTAAAGGAAGTAGGCATATTACTACGATTATATTCTTATAAAAAGCATACAACTTGGGTTAAACATTTACAAAAAATAGAAAATATTCTAAATAATCTTCCAAACAGTGTCACTGGATTCAAACCCATATATCTCATGTGTAAAGTAGAAGGAATAGATATATTCGAAAATATTATCAGATTTCCTGATAAACGTTCACATAATCATGATGAAGACATAAAAATAGCAGCATATAAGATACAAAAGAACATCGGGCAAAAAAAATCAAAAAATGATAAGAGTAGATATGTAGTATTTTATGTTGGTGACAGAGTTATGCTCAGAAATAATACATTGTCAAATCGAGGAAAGAAGATAAGTAGAAAACTTGATCTTTTATACACGGGACCATATGAGATTAAATGGAGCGGAAATAACGGCGCTTACATTCTGGAGAATTTGGAAACTGAAAAAAAAAAACTAGATGGGTAAACCAAAGAAATTTAAAAAGATTTGAATAAATAATAATAAATAAATGTAATATGTATATACTAATTATTAATGCAAAGTATATAGATATTTGTTTAGTAGAGCTAACCAGAATCATTGATGCTTCTAAGTCATTCAATCAGATTGGAAAATGAAGACGTATACTTTTCAGGATCAAAAGAAGAAGGATAAAAACCAGAATCAAGAAATGCTCCAAGTGTTGATTGTATCTACTTTTATATATATATTATTTTTTGTGTGTATGTTATGTTTGAAAATGACGGATAGAATGTGTGAGTGAGAGTTAGAATGTGTATACGTGTCAATTATATAAAAGAATGTATAAACATACATATAAATACTAAATGAAATTAATCTATCTGTTAACTAGTATACTACCCTGATGTCGCGTTCGTAAAATTAAGATAGGATGAAGTTTGCGGAAAGGCTGAAATATTTGTAAATGAAAAACGTTCCGAACAGTTATAGAATTAATAAAGCATGACACATGGAAGGGCAATCCAGCCAGATAATGCAATCGTGAAAAGGGATCGGCTATAAAAAAAAAAACTGCCTGATAAGAAGATCATCTCCATGAAAAATCTTTTCGTTTCCGAAAATATTGATCTGCTGTTTATGCAGAAATCGTCGTTGAATGAAATAATTCGAACCGCTAACCAAATCGTTACGAATCGTCTCTGAACGTTATCGATATTCGAAAATGGTAAATGAATATGTTAAAAAAGTAAAAAAGTGGTTCACGTTTGATACAAAACGTGGTTCGACTATCAATAACATACGTTCATCTGGTTTAATATCGCCGAAAGCAGCTACTACATCAAATGTTTGAAAGCACATACGTCATTGAACTTTGAAATTAAAAAACGTTCGTAAAATGTTACCATTCATGAAATATCAACGACAACGCAGATTGAAGACCGCTATTTCCACGCAGTAAAAAGAATGAAAAGAAAACCAGGAGATGACCAAATCAGCGCGGGAAAATTCAGCCAAGCCAATCCATGCGTTACGAAATATATATAATCATAAAATGTCTTGTAAATATCACTTATTTCGTTTAAGACCGATTTATTTTTACATTAATTTATATTTATCAGAATTCTTATATTTTTTCAAATTTATGTATATATCATGTAAATTTCTCACGTTTCAAGTGAATCGATTTTTTTTTATATACCATACTTATCTTAAGATTTTGTAAGTTATAAAATTAGTTTTCCATATTCATGTTAAGAAATAGTTGTGATGTAAATTTTGGTTAAAGCACAAAGTAATATAAAAGGTATTGAGCGCGCGAAGATACGGAGAATAAATAAACTCCAAATAAATTTGCAGTTTACTTATTAGTTAGCGGCGGGGGTTATACGACGATCGTCGTATGTTCACGTTATAATAAATCTAAATTTATTATATTGAAGGTGGAAAACTAATATTTAATTTAATTAATATAATAAAACAAAATATATATATAATTATTTATTTAATTAAAGTAAAATATATTTAAATTATTATAATAAAACCAGACCGGATTTGTAGTAGACAAACTATTGTTATACAATAATTAAAATTAATTTTAGTTAGTCAATGGGGAAAACCAGTAAATTAGTTTGACAAAATAATTTTAGTTAATGCAGCTAGTAAAAATAAATTACAGCCAGTAAATAATGAAGAAAATCGAGTAATTTTTGTTTAACAAGACTTAAGAAAAAGATATAAAAAGGGATGGTTATTTATTTTCAAGGAAGTTCTAGTTTTTCAGTTTAAAAGTTCAGTCGTTAGTTTCTTGATCAAGACGGTTAAAATTAAATGAAGAAGGATGGTTGGCAAATAATTACAAATCCGGTCAGGTTAGTTTTTCAATTAAATTATTATTATTTTTTATTTAATAAATTTATAATAGTTTATTAATATAAAATAAAATATTTCTTTATAAATACTTTATTTTTTTTTTAAATAATAATAATAATATAAATTTATAGGAGCATTCACGCAATATATATATATATAAAAATGAGATTCGGTTCTTTTTTTATCTATTTATGCTACGTAGATGCATAATCGATTAAACGATAAACTGCCTGCGGATTTTTTATAATAGCAGGACCAATCTGATGATTTATTTTGGGTCGATTTGAAATGTTGTTGGAAAGTTATAATTATATTGTATGTGGAAATAAAATATTGTCTGTCCAACACAGAGTATGAAATTACACATATCTTGTTTCAGGTATATCATCTGGAGCTTAGCAAATAGCTGAATTAACTGGATGCCAATCTAAATTTAGCGCAACTTAATTTCATTTGGAAAATAATAATAATAGAGAGACAAAAAAGTATTAGCTCGATCATTAAACATCATCAGAGATATAAAGAAAAAAGAAAAAGTGATCTATCTAGGCACATTATTAACAAACAAAGGCCGATGTAGAGAAGAAATTCACTGTCGAGGCATACCAAAATTTAAAAAAAAAAAACAGCAAAATAAAACACAAAAAAAGTTAACTCAAACATTGGTTTTCCTTATCACAACACACGGCTGTGATTCCTGGCTATAAATAACGCGGACTAAAAACGATTAGATGCTTCGGAAATGACACGCTACCGCAGAATGTTACGAATACTGTGAGTAGCAAAAAAGAAGCAATGGATCTATTTTAAAAGAGTTAAATATAAACGATTACAAATGATTGCTTTCAAGAATAAACAGAAACACGCTGAAATTCTTGGGTCATATCATAAGATCGGAATAGGATTGGAGAGCTAATTATTCAGGGGAAAATGAATGGAAGATGATAAAAAAGGACCATGTCAAAACCGAACAAATAAAATGTAAAACGGTTTTGACAAATGACCACGATGATGGTAGCATAAAACAACGGTTCGATAAATGATTACAACTTTCTGATACGAGCAGACGATTATAATGATTGCATACACACATAAAATCTTCATTACTTGCGTACATGGATCTCGTATGCTCAAAAATATCGCAATGGTGAGCTTTCTTCTTAAACACTATGTTTAAACTTTGAAACATATTTTTACACGCTTTTCCCCGCTGATTTTTAGGATGGGATTATACTTTAATTTCGTATTCTACAGGTTACTAACAAATTTTGGTTACACTTAACAGTCGCGAGAAAAGTATTTTGGTTTACTGGAATCTGTCTGAAAACGTTTTACCTTCAGTGTATAGTCCAAGTTTACAATAAATTGCTCGAATTATATCGACTACTTTCTACGTAAACATCCAAAATTCTCAGTTTCTTTCCGAGTTACTTTCTTACAATGTTGAAGTAACAAACTGATTCACGCTACACTGTTATTTATACCCTAACCTGAGATAAGGTTCTGTCCGAATTCCCGATAGAAATGTTACAATTCAAGCACTATACAAAGGTAATTTTTGCTCAAACGCAATATTAGGAATGATGTCGATTATATTCACGTACGAAAATGATCGAATTTGAATCAAAACTACACTCGCATTAATTTAAAATATAGTTTATTTTTTTATACAATAGCATAATTGATGCTTTTATAATCAGCAGGTAAGTGGTGTTCGAAATAATAATCCTAAATTCATTTTTAACGTCTTTCCAAGATGGTTGTCAAAAGTATTCCATTAAATCTATAAAATCCCTAAATTAATCATTATTATCATATTGTATACGGTCGATTTAAATTCCCTTCCATATCCAATAGGTCAGAAACATGTGTTCTAATTTTTTCCACTATTGCCCATTAATTCAAGTTTTATACAGTTCCTGTTGTTTCACTTCTTATTCCGCTTAGTTACAAAGTATAATTTGAATGACTACCTATTGAAAGAGATTAGTTACATTGGTACCAACTCTGAACTCTTCATACTTTCAGTTTTTCGGACTTTGCAAACTTTTTCCCTCTCCGACTATTCCTAGAAAGCTTCATCTAGACTTTAATCGTTTCTCCGCTAGTTCTGTATAGTCATGTAGTGAATGTTGTTCATCATTTATTATCTTATATTTTTCTTTTTCTTTTTTCTGCGACTTTTATAGATACGGAGCGGTGTAAATTTTTGGAAGCCTGTGAAAATTCCGCATGTTTCATTTAAAGCATTATTTATCTTTTTTATGCACACACAACGATTCCATGATTTCACAGTAGGTCTTCTGAATGCTAAACCTCTACCCAACGTAACGCCCAGTTATTTAAAGTTGTGCGTGTGGTCAAGTTTCACATTGTTCCCATATAACCTGCAAATGACGTTTGACTTCGTGATTTTGTAGAGGAAAACTTAGCCTGAATTTTCGTTAGATTCAGTTTTAATTGATTAATCCTATAGTATTCATAGAATTCGTTGATCACATTACTAAACTTTGTTCAACAGCTTTGAATGTATTATTCTGTGTCATAAAGCCTAGATCATTAGTCGAAGTGAAATGCTTTGTAATTTTCCCGATTGTTTAGTCGCTTTGTGTAAATGCTCAAAAGTGTAGGTGCCAACACACTGTCCTGAGACAGTTTTTTTTTGTTTTCTCATTGATTTTCCTGATAAGTATACTATAAGAAATTGTATCAAACACGAATGTTTTAATCTACAAACATAGTTCCCATAATATTTTTCTTCTCAGCATCATCTTGTATACGCTGTATCAAATTAAGTATTTGACCAGTGCAAGATTTCTTTTTGTTCTGACATCTGTTTATTATCTATAAATGGATGGTTTTTGATAGTTCATAAATTTTTCGAATATTTGGTAGAGATGGGATAATAAGTACGTTAGATGAAGGAAGGCAATAATGTGTGTTTTTGTCATAGTTTAGGTATATTTCGTTTCTGCTAACAATAATTATACATCTGTTGGATCAATGTTCTTGTTGTTTCTCCAAAATGTTTTATATGCTTTTACACTGCGGAGATTTTTTTTGAACACGTTGAAAAAACAGCATAAACAAAAACTAAGTGCACTTTTTCAAGCAAACAAGTTTTTATGTCGTATTAAATAATTTGCACCACAACAGAATACCCAAATACAAGTTCATGCCTTTTGTTAAGCACGAACTTCTTGAACCGCATTGTAATCATCACGCACTGAGTTCCTTTTTATTAAATTAAGCGAATGTTCAGTGCGAGGGAGAATTCAAAGACAAACGTATACATTCTCCCGAAAGATTAAATTTGAGACTGTTAGTGGACAACTTCTTCAATTAAGCTAATGAAACTCTAAATTTTCAAACCCCTCAAAAATGGATATATTCCAAACTGCATAATAACTCCGACATCCAATAATTTAAGTAAACTTTCAATCGACACAAAATTACTGTAAGAAAGATAAAAATCAGGTCAATCCCATATCAACAACATGAAATGGCAAACTTTAGTGTAGATTAAACAAAATAAATTGGATACAGCAATCATCTGACGATGCTGTAGCCTGTGAAACTAACAGACTGTAACTGTTAAATATATAAAAGTAATTTTGTTTTATTATATTTAAATATGTATCACCAAGAAAGCACTGCAAAAATTCTTTTTGATATTAGTGTAGATTATTACTAATTTAATAATTTAATCATTAAAATTATAACTCTGAAAATAAAGAACAAATTAAATCAAAGGAACTAAGATAACAAAAAATGAATTATTTTAAATTATAAATTTATAATTACAATAATTACACAATTCTATTTTGAACAAAAACTTTATACGCAAACCAATATTGCATCTATGGACAGAGTACAACTTATTAAATAAATATGGTGATAATAATACTAATATTAAGAGGACCACAAATTTTTAAAAAACCTCAAAAGCAACAGCTTTGCGAATAACAAAAAAAAAAAACACAAGTAAAAGTGTCATCGATACTTTCTATTAAACAATATATCCGCGCAAATGATAATAGTAAGTAAACATTTTTTCATGTAAAATATCATTGAATAAAATTAGCATTTTAATTCTCGTTTACATCAAACATTTAAATGTCTCCTGAATTCGCATATAATTTTTTAGACTATAATTTAAAGATATGAACGCTACAAAATTTTGAAGATTGCATGAACAAATCATACAAGTCAAATAATTATAAAAAATGCTACATACATCAGGTTAATTAAACAACATAATTCCGAATTAACATCGATATCTTTTAAAATTATATAATCTAGCTAAAATTTTATACAATTCATAATCCATGTAACATTACAGCTTCTTAAATAAATATAATTTTAAACTTAAATTAAAACATATATTACAAAACAATAATTTATAACTTACCAGCTTAAATCAAAAGTGTACAATTCTTCCGACTTAGAATCCTTCAAACTGAACTGACAGAGCCCTCTGTGCCTAAAAGTAGTGTAAGAATAGCAAGTAACTGAAAGAACTAACAATGAAAGTTCAATTACTGAAAATCTTACATCCATAATTTAAATGAATATGAATAAATGATTATTACAAATAATTATTTACATTATTTGCACATAACGTAAAAACATGAAACGTACAAGTACAAATACGAACAACCCTATAAAAAATAACGGGCTTAAAAATTGGTACCTTGATCGGGTTGTTACTTCACAAAGGGGTGTACAAACAAGACAATCCTTATACCGAAGAGTTGCCGGTGTAAATAATATATCTATGGACCATTTCAAAACCAACTTTCAATCATATATTTTTAATAATTAAACCTGATTGCACACCAAAAATTTCTAGAATATGATTAAAATATAATGTATAACAATTTTTTAATTTTTTTATATTCTTGTCATTATTTTTTTATTTTCAATTTTTTGATACACGATGCTCACTGATTATTCGATACTGACAGCGTAATAGTGGAGGAATGTAATGTAAATAATTTAATCCCAGTATAGTTGGCTTCTATTCGTATTTGTTGTTAGAATTGATGACTGTTTTTAAGCTCTGGTGTACTCGTATAAAGTATTGTGATTTTTATTTTATGAATATTTATAACTATATATAAATATGTACAATTTTTGCGTGTCGGCTTTAAAATCTGAAGCCGAAAGCAACATTTTAAGTAAGTACTCTTATGAAGCTAAAAATTTAGTAGAATGGGAAAGATGGAATAATAAAGGATATCAGCCAAGCGAAAATAAAACACCAATTGAGATCATTGTTAAATTTTTTTGTCACATAGAGATAAAATACATCGTATTTTTAGCAGAGTCCGAAATCGCTAAACAAAGAGCAACTATAGAGATATACGCTAATTCTGGTCGTTATAAAGACACTCTTTTAGGTAAAGTAAGTAATAATGAGTCTTCTTGGATTGTGCTCTCTGAAAAAACAATTCATGATGACGAGTTAGACGTACGTTCAAATGTGCAGGCTCCTTTTGCAACTTATACATTTATGTCTAATATGTTTAAGTGCACAAAAGCATTAAAAATTAAGATTATTAAAGGGTCCCTCGAGTGTATTCGAGACTTGGAAGTTTGGGGAAAACCAGGTCCTTATATTAAAAAATTGCCAAATGTTTGGGCAGACATGTTACGTGTATATGAGAGACAGTTTAGGAATAGATTTTCGAGACCTACCACAGTGAGTTTAAATGATTACATAGATGAAACACCAGAAGTAGAATTACCTGATGACATCGAAATACCCTTCGAATTTCTGGATCAGATAACTTTTAAATTAATGACGTCGCCCATTATATTACCATGTGGAAAAATTATTGATAGAACTACAAGCGATATGTTTATGAGATATCAGGAACGCAATCGTTTTCGAATGATTCCTTTCGATCCTTTTACTGGAATATCGTACTCTGAAAATACTACTAAATATCCTAAAACTGCAACCGCGTTAAAAGCTCGAATTAATGAATTTTTATTGTTACACGCTTCCAAAATAAAATACATTCCAAGACGACTTATTGGTATATCAGCTGAAAAAGTCGATATTAAAACCACACCCTGGCTTATTCCGAGTACTTCGGATCTACTTTCGAATAAAAGAAAACGCAAGAAAACAGAAACGATTACGACATCTGTAGTTAAAAAGAAACCTATGTTTCCTGACGTAGACTTGGATATGTTATTACATCCAGCAATGCTGCATTTGTCATTCTTTTGCGGTATGCAGGCAGTAATGGCCACAAGATGTAATGTATGTGATACCAGTACTCAACGATATATATACGTGTTAATCTGTTTGCATTATATATGCAGAAAGTGCTTAGCAACTGCAGTCAACAAAAAAATTGAATGTTGTATTTGTAAGTGCGTCAGTCGGCTATCAGATATAACTTTAAAACAATAAAAATAATTTTATAATAACATCGTTTAATATATACATTCGACTATCCAAATCTTCGTTTGAAGAGGCGGATACCTTTTTGCTTTATCATATTTATTTTAATTAATGCTTTCTTTGCTTTCTTTATTTACGATATTTATTTAAGTTATTTCTGGATAACGTCAATTATTACAAAATTATGTGAAAGTTTGACATAACGCTTTCACGATGAAATTGCATATTGAAAGTTTTAATTTTTGTTAGTCAACATTAACGTCTGAACTGCATAACATATTTATTGAAATTATTTGTTCGAATTAATTGAAATTACCATAGAAATAACATTAACAAACGTAATTAACCTGTAGGTAAATTTTAATTCTATAAAAGTATTTATTTATACCGAGTTGTTATTTGGTTAACTTTTATAATTATTCAAAACAAATTACAAATATGAATGTAATTATTTTAAACTTTATACTAATGATTGAATCTCAATATAATATTACTTATATTTATACAATATTAATATTGAAAAAGTTGCAGATAGAAAACAACACCTAAAACTCATTTTGAAGTTACTAATCAGAGTGTTAATTTTTTAACATAAAACCGATTAGAGTTCGATATAATAATTTCCGTATTTATACATTTTCATATATTCTCTGTTTGAGAATATGTATATGTATTTATTTATTATTAAGTCATTTTTAATTATCTCTAGTATGCACAATTTTGCTTGCTGCATTTACACGATGCTAGAAACTAAAACATTAAAAATAATTTACACGTTTTCTTGTTATAAAGATCGTTTGGTTTATAAATAGAATAGAACAAACGTAAATATGTTAAATGAATTCGTTTAATAGTATTTATCTAATGTACTATTATCATACTTTTAAACTTTCGTAAACCACATATTCGGAAAATCATTTATTGTGTTTGTACGTTTTTTTTTTTTTTTTTAATTTATATACTTTTATTATAGTTTTTTGTTTTTCTATTATATAAGAAACTTATTCTGTAGATTCTTAATAGATATTTATTTAAATGTTACTTCTTGGAAATACTTTAAGTTGCTTATTATAGATAGTAAATATTCATATTTGCACCTCGATTAGTCTCGGCACACTGATTTTGTTTTAAATATATTTACAGATTATATTTCATTTTTATTATAATTTATTATCGTATGCCGCAAAAATTATAGTATCAAACGTAACTTTATAGTTTATAACTAATTTTATAAACTTACGTTTTCAAAATATTTAAGATGCGTTTCCAGCAGTATTTAAAGTAAATTTTGGTAAATATAAAGTTTGCATTTTAAGTTGGAAAGTAATTCCTTACATTGTGCCTATATGTAGTAATATTTATATTGATAGTTATGTGTGAAATGTTGTACTAACGTATTCAGTTTATGTTACAATTTGACAAAAAAAAAATGTTTCAAATCGCCATGTTTTTTTTTCTTGCATTTGTGATAATTTATATAATACATTAAATTGAGAAATTAGTAAATTAAATTTGTTCTAATTTGACTTTTATGATTCGGTACGAAATAATCAATCGAATTTAAAATTAAAACTGATATATAAATTACGCATATTTGCGGTAATATTATAGCGAGCATAAATGTTAATAATGTTATACATCCTAAATAACTTTGTTATTGTTTTGAAATAATTTAAACCTAAAGACAAGAATTGTTTAGTCATAAATTTCAATCTTACTACCGCGTGTCTTAATTACTTTTAAAGCTCGAAGTTTTAATTTTCACCTTAGGTTTCTATTAAGGATTACACTCAAAGAAGTGAAATCTATCAATTAGATATAATTACACAGCAAATTCAAAAAATTGCGCAGTTAATAACCGAGTTCTCGAAAGCTTATCTGGTATCAATAAATAGAAATCATATAAATAATCATGATATTATGGGCAGTAATAATAATAATTATATAGTCAATTTAGAAGGCTACCTAAATCTTCTAAAAATCAGCTACTCCAAGCAATCGTGGTAATGCGCCTAACAACGATTTCTATCAATTAATAACATTTGAATTATTAAGGTTAAATAATATTAAATATTTTATATAAATTAATGCAGAATAACTTACGATATTTTTATGTATTTAGTACAATTATCGACTGTATAGCTTATACTTTTTTGTAATTGCATGTATAAATATGGATGAAGAATAAGTAAATACAACACTTCTTGAAATGAATCTAGTTAGAAATAAGACAATAGAATTAAAACAATTTATTACTGTACAATAAGGAAATATTGCTAGGCTGTGTGAAATTAAACTTACGGAAATATTACTTTTAAAACAATAGTTTCTATTGCACTCATATGCATAGTCAAACAATAAGAGCTTTAATTTATGTATATAAGTTACAAATTCAGAATACTGCTTTTAAAGCAGATATAGTTACTGTTAAATACCACAACATATGTGTTAATAATTAGACATTTGAAATTCGAACAGAGTCGAAAGTATGTCACCATGTTAGCTGAGCTAGTATAATTTTAAATATGTGTAATTTCTATCGGAGACACGCATATTTTCCGAGCGGAATTTCTATGTGTAGCATTATAGTCATTTTAAATTTCAAGTTAACACACGTCTATTGATAATCTTATCATATAATTGTAACATCAGAATATTTATTATATAAACTGAAATATAAGAAACAATGACAAAATCATTCGATTTACAAAAAGTAAAATTGAAACATTTTAAAAAATATGTACAAAAAATTATCAAATATCGAAAATACTATTAGATTTTCTATTTAAATTATACCATTATTAAAGACGCACTCAACCATAATGTGTTTTGAATGAATGTACAAAAGTACTGATTAAAAGTTAAAAATTACATGTTAATGTATTGAAATAAAATATGTATATTTATTTATTAGACGAAATAGTTAAAATAAAACTAATTAATAAATGAAATCGACAGTTGGATATATTCCCTAAAAGCCTGTTATCAATTGACAGTAACCTACGTAGTGTTAACAAGTACTTAGATAAGATTTAGACCAAGCTGTCGTTTATTTACCAAAACTCATATAAAAGGTAGCATGGAGAAATTAAGGATAAAACGATAACCTTAGTAGAACATATTATCCACGCTGAAAATTATTCAATGTCAACTGGGCAAAGATGAAACAAATCGTAATAAAATAAACTTTTAATTCTTCATGATTGGCGTCAATACGCTCACGATTTTTTTCGGTATAAACTGCGTCAATTTTTTTTATTACGTGAAGTTTCGAAAACATTTACAATTTTTATTTTCAAATTGAAAGCGATTATGAATGTGTAGGTATATTTATACACTTACGCTTAGAAGAACGCAATCTAAGCTTAATATTGTCCACATTTTGTGATGAACAAGTGTTTTCACGGTTTTGACAAGAAGAAATACAGTTCACGGGTCAAAAACTTCGTGCAGGCTCAGCTACATTGGACAGGCTGGTAGAAGCATCAGTGATTAAAAGAATACAAAATAGACTGTAATCACAAGAGAAAAGTGGCTTTGCATCATTGTCTTGGGAATCGTGAAATAAAATTTTATGATTTTGAAATCTTATCAAAAATGGATAAATATAACTCCAGAATTTTTCGAGAAATTTATAAGCATCAAAAATTCAACAAAGATGATGGATACTGGCTAAATTATCGGACATTGTCCCAAGAGGAAAAAAGTTAAAAACAACTGCTAGTTTAGTAAGAAATCTCTTGCAGAATAATGATGACAAAAACATCGATAAACAGACGTGCACATAACAGGGTACTTGTTTATCAGAAAATGTGGACAACATTAAGTCCAAATTGTGTTCTTCTAAGCGTTAATATATAAATTTACCTACACATTCATAACTGCTCTGAAAATGAAAACTGTGTTTTCGAGATGTCACGTAATAAAAAAATTGACATATTTTACACCGAAAAAAATCGTGAACAAACGATAATTTATTATTAACTCTTTCACCGCTAAAGTGGTTTGACGTGAAAATCTTATAACACCTACGGAGATTAAAAAACTCATCCCTATTTTCAGACAAAATAATTCTGTCGGTTACGATTAGATGAATTTAAATAAGTATTAAATCGTATCAATGAAGACAATTTATTTCGCTGTCTTTTGCATAAGTTTTTTCTGTATCAATAGCAAAATCGGGAAAATATGCTCCATTTGTGTTACTTTACGCGGGAATATAAGTAAAATTTCTGAAAAAATACCATTTCTTCGGTGTTTACTAAGAAATCTGAATTGACGAATAATAAATTCTACGTAAAATGAGCAGGAACATTAAAGACGAGGTGTTTCACGAAAATATCCTAGTCTCATGAATCACAGGCAGCTCATATTTACACAGATGGCAATCCTTTAATGTTATCTTCTCAAAGAATAGACACAATAAGTAACAGATTATCAAAAACAACTGATTAAAAAACATAATTAAATGAAAAGTCAAGGACGATTAAATTAAATTATTTTTATTAGTTTTGGGTTTTAATGACTCTCACAAATATAAAATCTGAATGAATTAAATGTAAATGACTGACACTTCAATTAATATTACATGTAATCAAAATTTATATCATCACCATAAGCGAAAATATTATTTCGATATATTACAGTTAATCCAGAGTTAACTTTATTTAGATTTAAAAATAATATGCTTCTCGAAACTATTTAATGATCATTTTATTAAGTATACATGAATAATTTTCATACATTTATGAAACGTGTGCTGTTTATTGCAATTTAAAAATTGCCACTTTCCTACGATAACGAAAATTTAAGAACGTTAATTTAAAATATCAGTTCAAGAACATTATGCATTTTTAAGGACATTAATTTAAAATATCAGTTCAAGAACATGATGCATTTAACAACCCATAATTTTATATATATATATATATATATGTTGGACAATAAATTCTCCGAAAAGTTGGTTTCACCAAATATAGTTTATTACAAAGAACATTGGGCGTAAACATACTTCTTCCTCTTCCAACGTTCCTTGACTATATATGGTAGATGATCATATTCACGTAGATACTGCACTTATATGGAAGAAAGATACCATACCTTTCTATACTGATATACGTGCATTAAGGCAGTCATTAAGAAACCTGTATTTAAATACAAATGATCGTACACCCGAATACATTTTTTTTTTGTAATTGATACGTTTTAATGAAATTATAAATAAAATTAATATAACGGCATGTGTACCGTGGTATATGGTGGAATAATTAACAAAATGAAAAAAAAATAGTGAAGCCAACAAAATTACGAAATTTGAGGATGTGCGTCGATTTAATTGAATCGTGAAACATTCAAAAATGGTTTTTATTTTCTTGTTTATAAGGATACTTGTAAGAAATAAAATTTTGTAGTTGTATTATTTTTGTCGGAATGAAAATCGTGTCGGTAGAGGTAGGACAAGATTTTACTGTTGTCATACCAAACTAGATTCTAACTGTATAACCGAATGAAGGTTACAGAATATTATAGAACTATATCGGTGCAGTTTTAGAGAATATAGTTTCATATATTTTTATAAAGTACATAACATAAAAATCCTCAAACTATTATTTACTGCTCACTGTTTAGTTAATTCCAGCTGTGAGCATATTCGTTTACGATTTCATCTTCGAGAGTAAATTTAAAACTTTATTATTTTATATTCGCGTACGTTTTATTTTGCACGTATATTTTAACTTTTTTGTTTTGCAAAATAAGCAAATTTATGATAACGAATAAAATTCATCGGATTAATCAGTGATGCAATGTCGGAATTGCACAATTTTCATTCGTTACTATTATGTTATCGTGAATTTACTGTATAAGTATTTAAAAAGACAACGAAAAAAAATTAATATCTTAAAAATACAAAAAACGCCTCTCACCATGACAAGTAGGCATCTCAAAATAAAGCTACATTTTCATTCTTTTATAAGATTGTTTTTCGGATAACGTAAATTATAGCGTTCATAATTGTTATCTACTTTAGCACGCATATTCGAATAGTTCGCTCATTTGATTCGAGATGTACACATTAGAATCCATAGTTGAACGTAAGATTAAAGCGGTGAGAAGAAATTTGAACTTTTTAGAATCCATAGTTGAACGTAAGATTAAAGCGGCGAGAAGAAATTTGAACTACTTCCTAATTCTCGAAGAAATTTTTAGATTCAGATGCAAGTAAAATAATATAACGTGTTTGAAATTTAAAATTCATAAAATAAACGAGTTATCACTATTAAACGAGGATAGCCGCCCTGCAGATATTTCTACAAACAGTAGTTAAATTTAATTTGAAAATATCTGTCTATCCGTATGAGAAAAAATTCCAAAACTATTACGCGGGTATTTGAACGTTTTAATTAAATTCCGCACAACTTATACCCATAATTTTTATTTGTCGTTCGAATAATTTTTGTCATAATTAACAAACTTACAAAACAACCGAATTTCGTTTTTTTTTGTTGCATAAAACAATGTGATATCTCTTAGATCCTCAAATTCATTAATCATTTAAATGTCGTATTCAAAAAATACTACTAAATTTCAAAACAAATATATTTTTAATTATTTATCTTTTACATAAAAAAAGAAACGTACGCAATTAACAAATATTAAGCAAAGCGAAAGCAACTATATATAAAACACAGATACACGAGAACTGGAGCATGTGATACAATAAATAACAATCGAACATATTTAAATATATTAAACGGAGTTTTTTAAACTAAATTTCAAAACAAATATTATATTTTTAATTATTTATTTTTTACATAAAAAATGAAACATACGCAATTAACAAATACCAAGCAAAGCGAAAGCAACTATATATTACATATATATAAAACACAGATATACGAGAACTGGAACAAGTGATACAATAAATAACTATCGAACATATGCGGAACAAAATTTTTATTTCGATATATTAAACGTCTTTTTTTTTTTGTTTGTCATCTCTATATAAAAATTTAATGATGTACTTTTAATGGGCGTATCGTTTTGTACCGCAGGCTTCCGGTAACGGTTTCGCTACATAATATTTAACTACTCTCAATAAAAAAATTTAATAAAATTTATGTTAGTGAAAAGATAGGAAAAATATCGACAAAATTTCGTAATAAAGCGAATTTTACGCAGTTATAAAAGTTTTTAATTCTTACAATCGGATCTTATTTACTATCCACGATCGCAGAAAACAATTTATTATTACTAATTATTATTTTATTAGACATTTCTTCGCCGGTCATCAACGTTATATATATATATATATATATATATATGGAATTAAAACTTTTATTATATAAATGTTTCCGAGAAATACTTAAAAATACTACAGAGCGACCTCTATAAGCGTAAGAAAATAGTATATACGTATATTTTTAATAACTTTATAAATTCGGTTTATTTCGCTCTATCAAAATGAGAAATAATGATAACTGTATCGCGTTTAGACTAAGATTATAATTTAAAATATTTGTTTTTTAGAATAATTGCAACAAGGAAATGATAATAATAATAAAAAAAAATCCAGTTATATTCGATGATTTATAAGTTTCAGAGAATAAATAAAAATTAGTGATTTTAAATATGACTTCTTTGACGAAGTTAAAAAAAACGACTAAGGGATATCACTAGTAGAGATAGAAAAAAGAACGAATATAAGGTAACAACAACCTTAAAGATGAAATAGAAAATTTACCATATAACCCAGCGACGGATTTAAAAAATACGTTTACTTTTTAACAGCCGCGCCAATCGATACATCATACAGAGCGATAATAATGTCATTTAGCGCATAAATAATTTATTAAAAGAAAAAAAAAACAATTCAAAATAAATAAATATTTAACAAATTAGACGTAAACTAGTATGTACTTTTTTTTTGCGATAGATTAAAGCGAATAAAAAATTTTTTATAATAAAAAAATATATAAAAAACCGTACACAAGTCACGAAGAAATAATTTTTTACATATATTTCGTGTACCGAATCGTTTTTCAGTTCGGTTATTTATTTACTCCGAAGATGTGTAGTAGTGTAAATCTGAACGAAACACATAAGTAAGAAATTTGTTTCCTAGTGATTTGTAGCGTTTTATAATTTTTTTTAAAATTATTATTTTGGAGTACTTAGTGTGTACATTTTTTTGTTATCTTACAAATTTTTCCTTTTCATTTATAAAAGAATTTTCTTTCTGTTTCACGATTACTTAATTTTTGTTTAGAACCGTTCGATCAGATCACTTAAGTGATCGCTGAATATGAATAAATTCCAAGATTAAAAAAGCTACTGAGTATTATTAAATAACTTTTAAGATATCTGAAAAATATGTTTTTCATTTTTAAATACGTACGCAACGTAATATTCTTCCGATCTTACGAATTTCTCGAATCCACCACTATATAACAAAACCGGTCATAAAGAGAAAATATACATATTTATTTATTTATAGGGTCCACACAACAGCTAAAAATGTCAATTATAGTGTAGACTTATATATATATAATTACAGATTTATTACCGAGAAAAAATTTACAACAAATTAAAACGTGCATTATTAATAAATAAATTATTAATACGTATTATTGTCTTTATTAATACATGTCGACAAAAAAAAAAAAATAATAATAATAATAATAAAACATCGACAAATAAAACGAATGCAATAAAAAAAAAATCGAAAATTATTCAATGTGTAATGTTCGTATATTTAATTTTACTAGTATGAGAAAAAATATCGTTAAATATGAAATATTTAAATTTAAATTTACTAGCATAAACTTTGGTAACGACGAATACGTGCTGTGTACACAATTTAGTAATCTCGATAGAAAATAATATGAAAGACTTTTTAATATTAAAAAATGTTAACGTAAAACAAATTCACTTTAAATGGTATCGTATATTTCGAGACTACGACTTAAAGGTTTTTTTTTTTCTTTCAGTTTGCGGTAAAACGTGGTGTGTTTGAAAAAAATGCTTAGTTCCGATGAAACTTAAAATATAAATGTTTTTCGAATTTCGATGACGATAATTGAATCGACTAGTATAGTTAGTAACTGTAAAGCGTTTTTATAGGAAAGGATATCATCAATATAGTTTCTTTTTCTTCTTCATTAAATTAAATTGCGAAACAACTTAAAATATGAAAACTATCATTCGTATTATAATTATAAGAAATAAGAATTATAAATAAAACAAAAATATTGATCCCTTAAAATAAAAATATCGTTTTACTTTTACAAAAACGAAGTTTTCGTTCTGTGCATAGAGTATATTAAATAATATTAAGGAAATAAACGAAATTACAAGGAAGCAGAATATTAAAAAAATCAAAAAACTTTAAGAGAGTTTATCTAATTAACCCGAATGTATACGAGTTACTATTAACACGTTTTAACCGCGATCTATGTGTTGTTTTCTTTAAAATTAGTAAAAAAAAAATCAAATTTTAATCGAATAATGTTGTGTTACGTGCAACGTATACAGTACTAACAACACGAACAAATAAATTTATTATCGTAAAAGTATCACGCCAAAGTACAGACGAAAGGAGTAATTAATTAATGGAGCGTAATAAAATTTTTGTAGTTTCCTGAATTTCAGTGTTACAATGCTTTTAGATTTTTATGATAGTGGAATCAAATTACGAACTTGTTTTGTCACGCGTTGCTAATTTTTGATTATAAATTTCGATGTAACGATTCCGGGTAATTTTCACGCGTTATCGAAACATTCTTAATCAAACAAATATCTCTTTACTATTAAAGTGGAAAATATTTTAAAACTAAAATGTATAGTACGGTGACTAACACGGTTAATAGATAACGATTATATAATGTAAGAGTAATATGTAGACTGTGTTTTGTTACTTCCGTACCATTTGTTATATTTTCTCATATATATATATATATATATATATATATATATATATATATATATATATATATATATATGCATACAGCAATATTACAAAAAAAGAGGTTAATACAATTTTATACATATATATTACTGAAATGTAAAGAAGTCGGGTAACTTTTCAATTGTTTAAATTAAAAATTTCCATAACGGATCTGTTAATTACATCGTATCTAAAAATTTGTTTTCTTTTTAATTCTTTATAAGGCGGTGTAATATTTAAAGATTATTTTTTTAACTACATTATTGCGAAATTATAATTTAGCGTAATTTTTGTGATTTTATATTTTAATTCGATATTATATTACCTTCGGGTTATTCTCTTAATTTAAATAAAACGATGTTATTAGTTAGCTTGTAATAAATATCAAAATTACGATAAAAAATATACATTTTAACTTTAAAATTTCATTCGTTTTTACATTTTTTTTTTTGTTTCTAACATTTAGATTCGATATTATTTTATTTATTTTAAAAGGTATTCGAATTTTAGCTTACTCGATGATATTTGCAATTATTAAATATTCATCATCCGTAATTTATTTTACGATCCCGCCATCGGATAAATTAATTACAAACCTATATAGCGAATTACGTTACTATCGCCGTAGAAAAGTGTCTAGCCTATAATCAGAGATTAGGAAAATTTTAAAATAAAAAATATCGTAATTTATCACGTCCGCATAATTTTCAAAAATAATAATTCTTCAGAAGTTACTTAACGCTTTCTAAAATATATACTTTTGGATAATCTAGCCTCGATATTTCACAAATTATATACCTAATATTGTCAATATTATGCGCCCGTGATATACTTTTATAATTATAAGTCGATTTAAAAAAAAAAAAAAAACTTTAAACATATTTTAATCGGAACTCTTTTGATCACCTAGAGTCCGAAATATTTTTTATCGCTGTGCAGTTTACGTGCGTGGGCGTGGGTTAAGAAATTCTTCATATTTTATTTTCGTAAGGTATATACGACGAAAAACGACGCGTGTAAAAATATTACCTTCGAACAATTAAAACGAATGCGAAAATTTTAATTCCGAGTAAGTATTTTTAATTATTCGCGTTTAAAATTAAAAACGATAATAAAGATGTAAAAAATAAAATAAAGAAAAACTCCGATTTTAGACCTTTTATCGCCGAATATTTTTTAATATTACTCGAAAACAATTTTTCAAACGAACCTACTTTAAAATCGTTAATGATTTTAAATATAAACATAATTCGTATTTATTCATTTTTCTTTTTACTAGATAACTGTATTTTTTTTAACGTAAAAATATACTAAAAAGAAAATAAACTTATAAAATTAACGTTTTAAAAATACAAAAAAAGCGCGTGTATATATAATATATATATATATATATTAAGAGACGAATCGTGAAAAATAGTAATACTGACTCGAATTAAGAAAAACAAAAAACGTTATCGTGACTAGCCAGTAAAATTAAGAAAAAAAAAAAGTAATATTTCTATTACGAAAGAAGAAGGTAAATAATAAATAAATAAAGAAAAAAATAATAATAATTTTTTCATATAGGCGTTTATTTATTTAGGAACTAACCCTCTCGCTTGAGGATAATGTTTACTACTGCCGCTGTTGCGAGAACTATAACCAACCGGAATCGGTATTTTCGGTTTACGAGACAATTTACTAGCGTCGATTTCTAAATCGTCTTCGCTTTTCAGTACGTCTTCCAGCATTAACTTCAAAGAATTCGAAACCGAATTGTATTCGTAACGTTTAGTAAACTTATCGGAAAAGTCCAATTCTAACAATAATAAATTTTCGCACTTAAATCGCGGATTATTGCAAAGCTTCGACTGTTTCGTAGCGTATTGAGTAGTCGGTCGTCTAACGTGCGGCGTAGCGATCGGTCGTTCTTTCAATCGCGAAATACCTCTATCCGGCATCGCTTGCCAAACGTTATCGTCTTCGTCGTACAATAATCTATCTTCGATGTTAGCTCGTTCGGCCGGCGGTATAAAATTATCGATGATCAATTGTCTCAATTTGATTTCTTTCATCATTTCCTTTTGCGATATTTCCAATTCGCGTCTATTCTGATTATGCTCTTCGTCGTTATCGGCGATTTCTTGTTTAATACGTTGATACTTGACGACGAATTTATTCAATTGTTTCTTTTTCGCTTCTACCTCTTCCAATAAATTCGAATAGGATTTACGTAAAATTTCGGCCGATTCTTCGACTTCGTCTAATTTCTTTTGCATCTGATACGTTTGTTGTTTCTTCTCTCGTATTTCGGCCATACGTCTTTCTAAATCTTTCTGCTGTTGATTCGTATGATCTATGATATTTTTACCGCCTTGCAACAATTTACTTTCCATCGCTTTTATCTTCTCTCGTAAATCTTGCGAATATGTCTTCTCTTCTTCGACTAGTCGACGTTTTTCTTCGACCGATTTTAATTGTCTGTCCAATTCTTCGGCCGATAGATTTTCTTTTCGTAAAATACTGGCTTTCTTCTCTTCTAATTTATCCTCTTCGCGTTGAAAGTATTCTTTTTCGTTCTCGATACTATTACTATAACTTCGTTTACTACTACTACCAGTGCCGGTTTTTCGCATTCTTTCCGTCAGCAGATCCTTCAAACGTTCGATTTCTTCTCGATATTGTCTGATAAGCGCGTCTTTCGGATCTTCGTTTACTCTCGGTTTATTTTGAATATTTTTCGCTCGATTCGCGTACCTTAACGTAGTTAAACTTTCGTCGTAATTATAACTGGCCGGACCGATATTGGCCACCATTAAAGTTTTCGAATTGCCGCCTAACGAATCTTGCAGTAATCTAGTCAGTTTCGAATCGCGATACGGTACGTGCTGACAACGATCGTCTACTAAAGCCGATATTACGTTACCTAGCGCCGATAGCGATAGATTAATTTTACTAGCTTCTTTCAATCGATTACCGGATGCGCCGGTCTTCGTCTGACGTTCGCTACCGGCCAGATCTACTAGATTTAGTTTACCGACTTTTACTAACGACTTTACCGACGGTTTAACGTCGCTCATTTCGATCGTTATCATAAATATAGCGTGAGATCTCGAACTGTGTTCGTTCATATTAGTCGCGCCGATAGTTCTATTACGATTACCGATATTCATTATCTGTTCGATTTCTTTGACGTTTTTACAAACGAACGATTGTAAATCTTTCACGTATACACCGATATCTTTACTTTCGCGTAATTCGTAACGTTTTTTCGGATCTTTATCTAATAGATCGCGTACTTCTTCTTGATAAATTTCTAAATAAGACGCTCGTATTAAATGTTGCCTATCGGTCGTACGCGATATATGCGTGAATATTTGTTCGAACGATTTCGGTATAATACCGCGTTCGTCTACGGCGTTCGAATTAGACGATTTTCTACATCCTTCCATCGTGTACGTTTTACCGGTACCGGTTTGACCGTAAGCGAATATGGTCGCGTTAAAACCGTTTAATACGGACTCGACTAACGGTCGTACCATTTCGTCGTATAAATCTTGTTGCTTCGAATTCCAATCGTAAACCGCGTCGAATGTAAACGTCTTCACTCGATCTTTATGATCGTCTTTCGGATTTCTTATCAATACGACGCCTTCGTCTTGCCACATTTCCACTACTTGACAAAAACCCATCATTTTTTCTTTATCGCTCATCGGTCGACATCTTACTACCACCATTACGCTTTCTTCTTTTTTATCCTTAGCGCTGTTTAAACAAAATTTCGATTCTCTATCCGTTTGAAGAATATTTTTTCCGTTTCTTACCGAAAAGTCGTTTATATCGTCCGACTGAATGGTACGAGTTTGTTCTTTTTCGACGTTGCCATTATCGACGTTAATATCGCCATCATCGTAGTTTAAAAATTTATCGACACATTTATCCGTGACAACATCGTCATCATTAAGGTCAATCACTTCCATTTTGCTGTTTTTTTGTTGTTTTTTTTTATATAACGTCAAATATCTAAAATACGTACGCAGATATAAAACGCATTAAATTTCTAAAGTATAAATTACGTTTTCTTTTATATATATATTAATAATAAAATGTACGATCTTGAACGTTTACGGACGAAATTCAATTAAGTTCAAAATTAATAATCGCGCGCTACCATTTTAGAAGAACCAATATACAACATCGAAACAAAATGAAAACGACGTGTATGCCAAATCGTCGACGCGATTTAAATTTTGAAATAACGCTTCGACATAACGACAATCTATACGAAAGTTGTAAAATAAAACAATACGTTTTTATTCGATTAAATAATTATAAAATGAAGTGAAATGATTAGAATAAAAGTGAACATTTCAACAACTCTCAAACTGTATTCCTAATATTATTTACAATACCTCGTTTTAAATTTCACGTTGAAATAGGTCTTTCAATTTCGATTTAATCTTTTATACTTCGCTATTTCACTCAATACTCATCGATTATAACTACTTACCGACTATTAATTTATCTCAAGAATGAATTACATTTCGCTATAATTGAAATTTCTTAAAAGCGCGTAAATAATTTAACATACATTAATGTTACTTTATTAATAACACTATTTAAAATGTGATATTTTGTCGTAATTAAATACTGATAAATTAGAATAAAACCACTAACGTAAAACATAAATCTTATTCGACGATTAAAGAAAACATTAACAATTTGCAAAGTACACGAAACATGTATGAATATTAAAAAAGACTATTTCGATAGTTTTAATATTTATTACTCGTAATCTAAACTAATTTTATTTTTTCTTAAAATACGAGAATGTAATGAATAAATCAAATTCCATTATCGTTTTTTATTGTCTTTAATAATAATACAACCACGATTATAATAAAACTGAACTATTAAACGTTATCCTTTAAGACTAGTTTAGTTTTGGAAACTACACAAATCACTTATCGTATATTGAAAATGCATTAAAATTTTTTTAAAAATAACATAAAATAAAGTTGTAAATGCATACTTCATCACATAGCTTTATAATAACGCATATATAAATATAAACCATTTGAAAATAATTGTTACGCGATAAAATATTTATTACCTAAGTAATATGCAAAGTATATTTTACCAATATTCTCACAATGTGCTTCGCGGATTTCAGGACTAGATAAAATTAGGCATAAGCCGAAAATTCAACTTCAGTTACTTCACACCATATTCTTCACCAGAAGTACTCATACTCATCGTACCAATCAAATAAAACAAATGCAAACTGAATAAATAATATTATCAGACAACGGATGTAGAAATATAAAAAAGGTGATAAAATCGCTTAGGGGTAAGAAACAAATTCGTACATTTTAAAATTGTTTTCAACCAATTAAATTTATTTAATTACAGTAAATTAGTAATTATAATTAACAAATTATTAAAAAACCAGCGTTATGTTTAAATATACATTTCAATAAAAAAACAGTCGACTTTTGTAACTTTATGATTTTATTTTAAATATAAATTTTCCAAACTAAAATTTCTTAATTTTGAGAGATTTTATAAAACTTATTGTACACATGTTTTAGACTATTTATTATTTCCCCTTTTATTTACGTATTATTTGATCTATCTTAATAATAATTCTAATTTATCATCTATTTATAAATCATTATTATAAACAACTGTATATTTTCTAAATGTTTTCGTTTATAATTTCATTTCTACTCGGACTGATGATATGCCAGATGTACACACATGATTGTTTAACTAAAAATTTGACTGAAAATATATTTGCTGATGTTGAAGCCATTATATAAAATCATAATGATTAATGATAAAACCATAGCTACTAAACATCTTCGAAAACGTAATAGTGAAAAGTACAATCTAATGTGATATAACTTCGATTAGTTAGTTTTTTCAACAAATTAGAAATGTATTATATTTTATTCTTTGGACGGACTCTTTAGATCATGAAACATACGCATAAGATACACTCTATATATGTACTCGATCGTTTTTATATGTATAATTCAAATATTGTAAAACATAATTATTATGTAAAACACCGAATACAATAATATTGAAAGATAAAGAATATGATTATATAGATTTGCGTTATTTAAAAGGTTTTAAATATAATTATTTTTAAATTCGTATTACGGTGATGGTGTTTTCGAATAAATGATCATTTATTAAAAGTATAAAATTCCACGACCTTTTTATAAAATTTTGTACATGAATATATCTAACATTAACAAGGAATCTCTTTTCATGCTAATTAATCAATGGTTTTAATTTGTTTGGTTGTAAATTAAATACCGCTGCTATTATAATTTAAATTTCGTTGCTGATTTTTTGTTTTGTTTTTTATAATCAGAAAAAGTTAATGTACAAAAGATTTCTTACAATAACACAGATTACACAGTTTGACGAAATTTTAAGGTTTTTATTGGATAGTTATAACCACATTAACCACACACAAGATTACTACTACTGTTAAGAAATACAATGCATACAAAAGTATGACTAAAATTATGAACCTTTTTAAAAAATGTAGGTAACCATTTTTATTTTTAAACATTAAAGGATTAATATAATACAATTTAATTATTTAAAATAATTGTTTTTAATTAAGACCATATTTATCCCTGCTACAATTCTTGTTATTTTTTCAGTTCAATTAATAAAAAAATGTTTGTATCGATATGTAACAAGAGTTAATTCAGGAATTCAAAATCGATATTTAATGATTCGCCCGGTGTTTTTAATTTTAATCTGCGGTTGTGAATGTTCATCGTTGTCCCGTGTTTTTAATATTTGAACCGGGCAAAATGTTTTTATTAGAAATATTATTATTATCAATTTCATTTCACACTTACTACGTTAATTGTTACTTAAATATAGCAGATATAAGATATAAAGGTTTATGTCAATTCAGTTTAAATGGGACTGACTTTAAGGAATATCATTTTGATCTAAGCAGGTATAATATAACTACGCAAATATAAAAATTTTAGTTTAATTTCGTATAACAGTTAATAAATTTTAATTGTTCAATTTAACTAGCTAGTACAAAATATGGAAAGTAATTCGGATTTTCAAATCGTAATTTATTGAAATCGCTTATTATGAATATTACATTTAACCTGAATTACTAGATCGATTATATAAATATTTGTGCACTTCGGACATGAACTCAACGTTCCTGTATGTTACTGATTTCATAAATTCTTATTATTATGATTGTTTGTATCATATACTTGTATAATACTTAAAACTTATATCAGATATCTATTCCCGTTTAACTATTGTCTAATTGTTAAATTAAAAAGTTGCATACTCCATTTAAATAAAACTGTCAACATCTAAGTTATATGCATTTGATCCTGTATTGTGTGAGTCAAGTATTTTCCAGTTAACTATTAAAGTTTAGGTTTATTTCTTTATTCGCTTATTTAATGAAGATAATAAATGTTAAATTCATATTGTGTGATTTTATTTGTGAAAAGAATAACTTTCGATATGCAAGTAATACTCTATGTAATGGGAAGATAAGTATTTTTAAAGTTATGAATATGAATTTAATAGTATAAAATTTACTTATTTTTAGCTTAAGTAATTAATAAATCTCAAATTATCTTTGATCAGATTTATATATAGATTATGTAAACTCAAAAATAAGTAAACTCCGTAAATGATTACATTCATGACAATTATTGTAAAAATCACCTATATCATAGCGTATTACCTATATATTGATTTTTTATACAACGAGAATTTAATGTTTATTGTCTTCATTAAACAAACAGGTAAATGAGTATATTAACCTTCCTAAATTTTAAAATTAACCGGCAAATAACTTTACACAAAGATAAATGTATATCTGTTTTTGATAATTTATTTAATTACAATGTACGACTTTTTGAACAATAATGAAGTATTTATTTGTAATACCATGTTCAGGTCGGATTTTTAATGAATTACAGGGTTATGAATCTTATAAAATTATTTTAGTATATCAGTGTATAAAATTTGTTGTACAACTTTTTTATGATTCGTTCATAATTTTTGAAAGCAAGCCTTATTACGTAGTAGCTTGTGTTTGTGAGAACCGTTGCAAAGAAATCGCATTTTTAAACCATGTTTATATCATTTTTAACATAACTCGGAATCTAGTGTAACAGCTGCTATAGTGATTTGTTATTTTGATGTGCATAATTATCAGTTTTGCACATTTAGCTTTGTATACGACGATCGAACGCTTAAATTTAATTACCTCTCAGTACTAACCAAATGTAGTACTGTACTTTATGCCTTTGTTTTTTAGGACGTTTCACCTTAGTCATAAATACATCTTATAATTTAGGTGATCAAGTCTTAATTTCTCGATTTACCCATATGTTCAAAAGAATGCTCCCGGTTATAAATTTTATAGTAAAATAATTTTCTATTGTGGTACGAAAGTAAATGTAAAAATTCTGCTAGCCATTAGCGTACAAAGAAAAAAAAAAATATTGTAACTTTATAAATTATTATAGAAACTTACTGTAACATGTGGTAATATAAAAAAAGTTGAACCAATAGATTAGACAACAGCAATTATAGACAAGAAAGTTTTGAAAAGAGTATGATTAATGATTATCATAAATGTTCTTCGACACGGCGAATTATTTGGGATACAACGGAAGGTAAAATCGATAGAAAAGTGGACGATTTAATCGATTTCTTACAAAAGAAGAAATGATGGACAATAATCTGAAATGATGCGTACTAGAGAGAGCCAAATGTTCTATAGGGCGCTTATCTCAAAGCTAGTTAGCTAAGATCAATATCTTGACAATTTTATCCTTCTAATTACATGTGTATTTTTTTGTTTTATAGATTAAAAGCAAAGTATATGTCTACAAAATGGTACGAAATTGAATTAACGACGTATTTATCAATGTGTGAATTTTACATAGAAAACAGTGTACAATATAAAAATCCGTGTGAAAATGGTGCACTGATTTGTTTTATTAATGGAAGCCAATTAATTGAACGCAATTTTGTGGACATGTTTAACCATAAACCTATAGGTACAAATTCAATACTCTTAATTAAAATTTGTGTATATATACAATTAAAAAGATACATTTATAATTAAGAAAGTATTGTTCATTTTATAATCTCCAATAATTTTTTGAGAGGAAAATACGCATTTGACGAACTCATCATAAGATAATATTACTTAGAAAATGAGTATGTAATTTGTCTAAACAGATTACTTCTTTATCGAAAGTGCATGAAGGTATATTTTGAAAATGTAGGCGAGTAATTTTTTCCTAAATTAAATGATTGAACTGAATTCAAATAGATTTTTTAAATTTTAAATTAATTGTATATAACGTACATAGATATTGTGTTTGTTTATATTTACATTTTTAGGTATATCCAAATTTATATGGGGTACGGTAGCTTCAATTTTTTTGTTTATTATGCAAAAAAAACTTTAAATTATTAAAGACACACTATCCAGATTCATTAAGGTTTTTGTAATAGTTTTTTAAATTTTAAAATGTCAAAAGTTATGTATATTTCAGCAATAAATATTACTCATTTATGATGTACTAAACTTGTTTAAATATTACATTGTAGCTGTCAGCTATAATAGAACAGAAAATCATTTAAACGTTACTTTTGAGGGACAAGGACATGGAAATTTTAATCGATTTAGTAATGTTACTATAACACTTATGTGCTCCGAAACTGTAAGTGTATAAATTTTTTTCTTAAAAGAAAAAAAAAACAACTAATAATTTAATATTTGTTTTCAGTTTTAAAGTAATATTTTTGTTATATTTTTATTTCGACATATATTATATATGGAGTATAAAGTGACAGCCTATATAGATATATAACATACACGGCGTATATAATCTACAGTGGCGACCGATATACAAACAGCATAGACGGCCATATATATATATATATATATATTTAGCGTACAGTTAGCAACCGAACTTAATAGGGTGATTACTTTATTCCAGAAACAAGAATTTTTCGTACTCGTGAGTAGAACAAACAATAAATATGTGTTAAATTCTTTTTACAAGAAAATTATTATACATTACAAATAAAAGTACTAATATTAACACTATGAAATTATCTATTATTCTCGAATTAGGCGAATTTGTTCTGTGTGTGGTGTACAAATATTACGACGTGATATGTCTTAATTATAACACAAAATTCGATTAGATTATTATATAATAGTTTGGTTTATTTATGTGTGAACTCAGCCATATAGATATAATCCTCTAATTTGCAAAGAAGAGTATCATTTGCGTCACAAAACGGGAATAAAATGAAATTTATATTCACATGATATTTTTGAATATGTATTTTTCAAAGATTTTATATATATATATATATATATATATATATATATATATATATATATATATATATATATACGTTCATTATATCACGGCTGGTATAGTGTATTTACATATGTACTGAACTGATGAGCATAAGTTAGTTTATCGCATTATTTACTTACACATTTAAAATTATTTGTATTAATATTCACCTGAAAGTAGATCGAATTCAATGAGTAGCTTTACTAGCCGTACGAAAGAAAGAAGGAAGAAACAAACTCATATTCGATCAAATTACGATGTGTGTACACGCAATTATTCACATAGTGTGGAGTTTCAGTGTGAGTCTCATCTCAACCGCAGTGTATTAATATTAAAATAACACAACTATAATTAAACGCGAGTATGATAAGCGAGGAAAAATTTAAAAAAAAATATTGTCTGAATTTAATTTTTTTTTTGAATGGCAGTTTTCTCATTGTAAGTTAACTTTTATAGCGTTATAAGATTTTGAAATAAAATTATAAATGATTTTTATAAGTGTTTATTATCAATACTGTTTCATAAACGAACTGTAGATAATTTCTGACGTATTTATATAGATATTTTTAAAATTGAGACATTTCGCGTCAACCAAAAAATAAATTTTGTTAGCGTTAAAATTTTGCGTACAATAAGTGAACATTCTGACTGAATTTTTTTTTTTGGGGGGGTGCCTTTATGTCCTATCCAACATGATACTGTAGGAACTATTTACATTTTAATCAAAGCTGCCGACTTCTCAAGAAATGTCGTTATGTGGGGGAACAACTGTAGATTATCCAAATAGAGAAGGGACGAAACATTATACGTAGATATAATACATGGAGAACGTAGTAAGACAAAGTAAGGTTCAGAACGCAATAGTGTCACAGCAGAGCATTAAAAAAAACATTCTCGGGATTGCAGGCTGCCTGTTCAGGATGGAGAAGACAAAGGGACTTTCTCTAAGCTGCATACGGAAAAGACGGTCAGGTAACAGATGATGCCCAAATCGTAATCTACTGATGAGTACAGTTCCCTTGCGATTGATCTTCTTAAAGAAATAGATCCACGGAAGTTTAGGGGGAGACGGTTGAAGTTGATAATAGTAAGTGAGAGGTGATTGACTAACGCTCTCAATGTACATAAGTTACCAATGATTCTTATACTCTAGCTGAATAGAGTGAATGGTGTCCTTGTGAGACTAAGGAGAGTTCTACGCCGTTAGACGACGCGTTTTTAGGTAACGAGTCAAAAAATTCATTGTTTTTCGAATATTACTCAGCTTTTTAGTCACAGTTTCAATTTTAATCATCGATTTAATTTAATATCGCTAAAAATATTTCATACAACTAGGTGTAAAATTATCATTTACATAATAATATAACGTAATTTTACCGCTTATTTTAATTCATAGCTATTTAAGTAACAATTTAAAGTGACGATCTAGTTTCATAAAACGTATCTGGAGTTGGTTTTTTTAGTATTATTGCAAATGTTTTTTTTTTTTTTTAATTTTTCATTAAACTGTTGCCACGCGAATTTAAAATTAATAATATGATTATAAATTTTACTGGTTTTATAATTATACATCAATTTATCATATAAAAATTGTAGAAGGTAAAAAGCTGTGGGTGCACTGTATCAATTATCAAACCTTCTCTTTTTTTATCTTTTTTCTTCTTTCTTTTTCACGTATCGGAAAATATTATAGTCTAAACGGCATATAGTTGACTTAATGTTATCGGCTGTCGGCGATTATGTTTCCACACAGAGACACTTGAAAAGCTTCCGATAGTAACGTAGAGATTATGGATATTTTATCAAAGCAGGAAGAATGCGTCAATAATAAAGATAAGACGGTCTTGCTAGGGATGTAAATAAATAATCGTGATAATAATATTAATAATGATAATGACGATGTGCAACAGCGGCAATCGGAAAGCAATAGTAATGACGAAAGTTCAGCTAAAGGAGCATGTACGGAAGATATTCAAATCGACGTAAATAATCCTTATTGGACTTTACATATTGGGAATGGTATAACAAATTCCACATCACACAAATATATTAATCCCAATTCAAGTCAGTATTTTAACTAAAACACGAAAATAGCTTGATCACGTCGCCATCTTCTGTTATTATCGAATCGAGATATTTATACTTTTTTACATGTTGTATTTGTTCATTTTCTAATTTTATATTTATTGTTTTATTTCATTTTACTGCATTTCATTACCACTGTTTTCTCCTTATTTATTGCCATGTTATTTAGAATCAAGTTTAGCTTTATCAGTGTTTACGACAGTTTTTTTCACCTTCTGCGATGACCGCTATGTCATTTGCAAATCTAAACGATTTAATTTTCATTCCTAATTATATTATCCCATGTAATTCTAAGATTAAATAAACATTTGTGTTAATAGAATCAGTAAATGTAGTAATCTATTTTGGAAATAAATAATATACATATGTACGCGTATGTACGTGTATTTACGGTGCTCTAAAAAACATTAGAATTTGCATGTCGATTGCACAATAAAGTTGTTCATTATTATATTCATGATATTATGTCTTTGAATATGTGTGCGCGCGTGCGTGTGTTGATACGCAATTAAAAAAAGTTTCTATATTTTAGGAGAAAGATCCAGAATATGTAGGTCATAATGATCAGCAGTTTTATTATAGATGGATTACACCCATGGCTTGTCCAGTACTCGATTTGGACATTAGAAATAAATGTATTTTTACGCCTCCAAATAAAGATTATACGTATGTATAATTTTTCCTGTTTATCACGTTTATTCTTTTACAGTAGATAAACATAATCGGCAAAGATACGAATTTTAAAATATCGTAATATCAGTTTTTGTTATTAGGTAACGATTGCACAGAAACATAAATTCATAGTTACGCGTAGTACGCTTTAAATATAATAATCTTCAAAACGAACATTTGAAATCATGATGACATCATTTTAAGGGTATAATAAACGGCGACTTTCATATGTTTATTTTAATAACTTAGTTATATGAAGATAGAGATGACCGAATAAAAATCTAAGAGAAATATAAATTTGGTCAAAATGAAACATTAGTTCAGTTTTACAAAATTTAAATTGTAAAATAAAAACAATAAATATTCGGGAATAAATTTTTAAATTACAATCAATTGAGATTTAAGACCAGTTAAATATGAACAGGACGCATGTAGGATATATAATTGATTTGTTTGCGCATCCTAATAAAAAATATATAGAACCAAATATATAGGGTTCCTTAAATTCGTAGTGTCCTTCATTTGCCACAATTTTTTGGAAAGCTTGCTTCTGAGTTTTTAAGGCTTGTTAGACTTCTTCTGTCCACCACCAAGTTTGCTTATCAATATATTTTTGTCCATGCTTCGTCATACCAGGTATTGTGCCGATGTTTCTAATTTTTCAATTGATATACCGGCGCTGTTACTTTCACTGTTTATGTTCGTGCTGTTTAAAGCTGCAAGTAACTGGTTCTTTTTCTGTGGTAATTTACACCACTCTTAATCCTAACCTGAGATGCTAGTGGATTGTGACTAGTCTCATCTGAATGTAGAAGAATGTCCATAATTAGCACTCTACGTTTTTTTTTAAATGTATTTGATGTTATTAGGTCTTGTTCTTCAGTACAAGCGAGGATTTTGCACCCAACATTTATTCCCATAACCCTGAATGCTGCTCGTATACTTCTCATTCATCCTCACCTATTAATATGATTTTATGCTGTGTATGAAGGTACTCAATTGATCCTAGAAGCTGTCTTTCTCATACTCTGGGCTTGTGTATGTGGTGCATAACATGAAATGATTTTTGTTGGTGATTGATCTGCATTGATTTTGGTTCCAATATTAATTGTGGCTAATGTTGTTGTTTTTTTATTGTTGTTTTCTTTCTTTATGTACTTTCCCCTGTTTTAATAGTCTTTTGTTGTTGTTGTTGCTGTTGTTGGACTAGCTTCTTTAGTGAATACCATCCTAAAGTGGATGGTCCTCACATATTTTCACGTCGTGTGGACGAGAACGACGTGCATCGCCTTGGAAGAACGCCATTCTTATTTTTTGAAATGTAGTACACCACTTTAAAATGTGCAAGTCGATGTGTTGTTTCACCTGGGATTTTCGTTCATAGTTTACTCCATTAGCCGAAAAGACCCGGTTTTAAGGTGTTGGGTATTCGCCTACTCGCTCTAGATTGATAATCATCAATCCGACTGGGGCAACGAGCGAGTTTATTAACTTCACGGTATTTAACGAAAAAAAAAAAACACCTTTGGCAGGCGTACATTTCTCCGTTTCCCTGTCAGGCGGTAGTTTATGAGTTCCGATTTAGTTTTTCTAACCAGCGCTATGTCCGTCCGCTAGAAAATTATCGCCCTGCACGACGTGGATGTACGGAACTCATGTAGTTGTTGCTTCGTTGGTATCTTTTTTTTCTTTGTAGATAAAAATTTATTTACTTATGTTTAAATTAAAATTAAACAAATTATTATTATAGTGTTGCCATCGAATCTGCCTTTTAGGGTAATAACTTGTCTCATAGCCTTACATCACAAAATAATTCGTCTATAACCAAATAACTTTTTAAAACATGTATTCTATAAATGAGGCATATTCACTGGCATTCGTATTTTTAACGATTAGATAACGTATCGATATTTTACATTTATATTTTAGTTACGATGTACGCGATTTAAGACGAGATACATTTTATACGACGATCGACAAGGAATCTGGAATCAAATATTTGATTAACATGTGCGGAACGATCGAAGAAAAGGCTTGCAACGGTACTTTTAATGCAATTCTGTGTAGCGATGAACTGTCGGAAGTCATGGTAACTACTTTCGATATGTATTCTCTGAACGAAATCGAAAATGGAGTCAGAATTTCGAGCCATAAGAAACACAATAGAAGTAATTACTTTTATCTATCTCGCGTTTAATTTCTATTTCAAATTTTTCATTCGATTACGTTAATTAATTCGGTTTTTGAATTTATAGAACACCTTCAACGGGTATATATGATAAGTTATTAAACTTTATGAAAGAGTCTGTAGTCCTTCGTATTTATTTGTATATTTGTAATAAATATTAATAAAAAACCTGCCGAAATTTTACAATGTACAATCCTCTGACTTGTAAATGTACGTTTAATTGTAACTTTTTTAAATTTCTCATTTTTAAATCTACTCTGAGGAAATGAATACATTTATGAAATACTCCAAAAAGCTTAAAGACAGCGACTTCAGAATTAGTGTTGCAGAATAATACTTAAATTACCGATATATGCTAGAATAGATCTTAGGCGCATACGACTCTGAATTAACCCTATACATCGGGAAGTAATAAAACAGCATACAATAAATTTTTTCGACTGTTGCGTCGGCAGCAAATATTCAATAATCACTCAAATAGGGGACTACAACAGAACTTCTTTGCAGTTAAAATATAAGAAATATAAGAGGATCAAACATATATTACTGTAATGTATCAATCTCTCATATTTATAATGTATATAATATTTCATTCTATCTTGAACATATGTAGTCGTGTAATTAGTATACAGGTTTTGGTTGTGATTTTTCCCTCTAATCTATTTTATTGTATTATTGTATATGGTTATCAAAGTTGTGGTATACGCAGTAAGAAATTTGTTTTCGGTATGCGGAAGGTTTTTATTTTGTACTTTTATGTTATAATTCTGTTTTTCGAAATACACTTTTTATTTATTTTTATTTATGATTGCCTTGTGTACGCTACTTGAGCAAAATATGTATAGGTAAGTAGTCGCCTATCTCTTCGATACGGAGACGGCACTTAATGATAATGATGAGTAAAATATTAAACACGTCGACTTGATTAAAAAGTTGTTATGGTACGTAAATAAATATGCTTGTTAATATAACTACGCGTCTTACCGCTGCGATTTTTAGTTTATACATCTTGTTTAGTTACAGTTATTTAGTAACGTTGTATACCACTGATATCCGCAGAAAGTAATAAAATATGAACCGTTGATGTGTTTCGAGTTTTGAAATCGGGATTTTTTCTAACGGTGCTCAAATAAATGATTTCGAACTTCTTAAAAAAAAAAAAAAATATGAAAAATATCTTCCGCTAAAATGAAATATTCGATATACTAACACGATAATCGTATTCAAATAAAACGAATTGCGAAAATTTTGAATATTTATTAAAGTTTCCGGCACCTTCGACATGAATGTAAATTGTAAATATAAACTTGCGAATTTTACGTTAGTACGAAAGTGTAAATAGCGTGTGGTAAATTCCGAATTAATTGTTATAAATAATTCAACGTATCCGTTTTCACGAATGTATTTTGATAAATTATACTAATTTCAGTCGCGAGCCGAAGACGAGAAAAGCGTATAATTTATTATTCGTTACGTTTCCAGAAAATTTTATCTAACCGCTAACTCGATTCGTTTATTTCTTGCTATATTTTCGATAATTAAAAAAAAAAAATGATTTCGCTAATTACGTAGCTAACACGAGGCCCAAATATTCATCTGTCGCGGCTCAGTTTAATCAAATTTATATATTTCATTATATATTTAAAAAATAAAACTTAAAACGTATAATAAGTCTATTTTACACGTTACGCTCTAATTACAGAGATAAATATAGATCTAATCTGCGACGAAACGGTAACGGGACCATATAACGTTACAGTGAAAGATACGCAAAATAAAATGTTGCATTTCGAACTGAAAACGTCATTATCTTGTATTCCTCCGTACTACAGATGCCTATATGAAGTAAGTATGTTTGTCGCAACAATTAAAATAGTATCCGATTTAATTTTTTCTTTGTAAGAAGATCAGTCGCACATTTTGAGTACGTTGGAATGAACATATAAAAAATTACGAAATGATCCAGAAAATACTAATAAGTTCTAGTTTACTGACATTGAATATATTAAAATCGAGAAATGAAACGTGTTTTTTACTGAAAGAAAACAAAATTTTTGGAATACGATCGAATATCATTTATAATAGACTGTCGCATGTCGTAAATAACAATTATCTCGTTCGATTATGAAAAATCACGAATTTGACAAATGTAATAAAATTGTCACCGTTGTCACTCTTAATATATATTCAGAATCAATTTTTAAGCAAGCGCTCGTGGATGACGATGGTATCAACATAGAAAACGGTCATATTTCATAAAATATGCAGACGATACGGCGCTAATCTCAGATAACATTGATAAGTTACAAGAAATGCTTGATCGAGTCGTCGCAGTAAGCGAAGAATATGGTCTCGAAACAAATGTAAACCGAATAAAATGGTTAGCTAGCGATACACAAGTAGCGATACTAGAGCCGTATCAAAAATTTCAAATGGTCAAGTCATAGACGGAATTCCTAAATTTCTGTATGGAAACCTAGTATCACGAGGAAACCGATCAATCGATCGAGATAATATCACGCATAAAAAAAGCAACGAACGCCTTTTTAAACGTGAAAAATTTAATGACCCGGAAAAAGACATTAACCTACAGTTAAGACTACGGCTGGTGCGATGTTATGTATGGTCGGTATTACTCTACCGTGCGGAAAGCTGGATTCTCATGTCTACGCTTGAAAAGAAGATCGAATATCGCCGCATTTGGAAGATACCATATTATCAATATAAATGTGCTGCGAAAAATGTCGAAACAAAACGTTACAGGAAATTAAAATATTACGATCATATAAATAGACTACCGAAAAAGTATTATTTATTCCAAATTGTCACAATCGAATGAGACAATCCAGGTAGGATAAAAATATCATGGACAGCTAATGTGCGTCGGTGGTACAATAGGATATCTACACAGTTGGCAGATGTGTCCAATGACAAAGACGGAACAACTATGTTGATCGCCAAACTTTCGTCGGTGATAGCGTAAAAAGAAAAAAAAAAAAAAGAAAAAATTTAATGATCCGGAAATACATTAACCTACAGGTAAGACTATGGCTGGTGCGATGTTATGTATGGATGGTACTACTCTACACTATGGAAAGTTATATTCGCGCGTCCATCCTTGAAAAGTATTTCGAAGATTTCGTATACTAAACATACCGTGAAAAATGTCGAAGGGAATAAACTGCTATACACTATACGCTTCAGAAAATGAAAATATTACGGTCGTATAAATATTATTTATTTCAACTCGTTCTGAATGATGTCAATATCGAATGAAAAATGTCAAGGAAAGCTGATATTCGTCGGTGGTACAAGAAGACATCTACCGAATTGACAGAGGTGTCCAATGACCAATACACGGAACAGCTATGTTGATCGACAAACTTCGATCGGAGATGGCGTAAAAAGATAAAGACGAGGAATAAAATTTTCATTCAATAAATTAAGATTGTAAGTTACGGGACACGTTCGATAAGTATATTTATTTTAAATTCGTAGAGAAAGTTTCTATTCCGAAATAAGCAGCCGGTTTAATTTTTACAGGATAAAGGTTTTACATACGATGTAACAGCGTTGAAACGGTATAAATATAATTATGTTGTTAACAGCAACAAAACCCACGGATTAAATTTCGTTTTAAACATGTGCGGATATCTCAATAATGATAGCGAGCTTTCGGATGCGTATAGAGGTTAGTTATTAATTTAAATTATTCCGACGATTATTTGGCTATTTTTTTATAATATAGTTCCACTGAGTTCAATACTTTTTAATTATTATTAAATTTTATAATTTACCTACTAAACTTTATAAAATCAACGTTCAAAAACTCGTTAAAAATTGGATTATTTTTTTTTTAAAATATGAACCCAAAGAAGTATATATACGAATATTTGTCGATGGAACTAACATAGCAAATAATGTATAACACTTTTTAGAACTGTTACATTTTCGCGTAAATTTGACCGCGGTGGTCGAATTACATTAATCGCCTAATTTATATTTCGATAAAAATATAAGTTTTATGTTTTTTGTTATTTATTTACACGTTGTTTTAAATTGTTTTTTTTTTTACTTTTTAAAAAATCATCAATTTTTGATTTCTGTAACTTTTAACGTATAGTTAAATTTAAGTTAATGGCTAAATTAAAATTTTGAAATGATAAAATTGAATTTCTATAATCTACGAGTACAGTTCTAAATCTTCGTTTCACTTTTAAAAAAATAAATAATATACATAATAAACTTATTTTAGATTTTCCGAAACATGTATTTTTAAATGTTTCAGATGGTAAGTTATTCGCTTATGTAGTAAATAACGGTAGTCGTGTAGAAAATTACAATCAGTTTGAAAGATTAAACGGAATCGGTCCGGGACACTTAAAAATGAAATATATTAGTAAGTGACGTATGATCGTATTTTCCATATTTTATATAATACGTGGAAAAATAAATGTGCTCGTTATCGAGTAAATTTATTTTGCGAATACATAACGACGATGAAGGCTATAATAATTTTTAATTTTCTATGTTCCCTATTTATGATTAAGTTAAATACGTGGTCTGTATTGATTTAAATTTAATTAATATAATATTTCATCAATTTACCGTGATTGTCCCCTTTGTAAATACTGGTTCGCCGCTTCCGATACTAACGTACTTACTGCACGTCGGCAGTTCGTTTTTCCTCCTGCATAGCCTTCTTCAGCGCGTGAAAGAAGTTAAAATTCATCTATGAGGCTCTAACATTCTTTAGTAGGGGAGTAGTGCGAAGATTTACACGTAAAGGACACAAAAGAAAACAAACACAGGAAAAAACCCTTCCAAATACAATAACTGTATATTATGAAAACGATGGAAAATAGCAAAAATTATTTTACTACCTGTAATATAAATAATTTAAGACCAACAAACTTACTCAGTAAGTTAAGTAAAGTGGCTAGAAAGTTGCACTATTTCGTCTGCAAAATTTTTCAACATCACGCAATATTAATAAGAGATAATGAATTTTAAAATATCGAGAATTTCAGATGATGTAACTGACAAATTCAACTTTAGGAAACGATGGTATTAATTCATATTGAAAAAGCATTTGATACCGCATGGCATAATACAAAATGATTAAATTCCAATTTCCGATACTATATATTAAATTAAAGTAACAGAAAAAGTCTATATTATAAACAACTATGAAATTTCTTCTATGAAAAATCAAACTATAAGTGTAATATTTAACAGAAAATCAGGCCTTTCCAGATTAAATAAAAAATTAAATGTTATTCGTCCAAGATTAACCCTGTATGGTCTGTTATCTCTAGTAATACGTATAAAAAGTTATAGATAGTTCAAAATTATTGTTGTAGAATTATAATAAATGCTACCCGCTATACAAAAATTTCATATTTACACGAGCAAACAAAACTACTATTTATTGATCAATTTAGTAGCAAAATTTCTCTGATAACTGTTCTATTCATTGCAGTAAACTAATATCAGTTATAATTATGATATGGCACATCTTCATGCATGATATACTAAATACAAGCACCGTGGAATTAAGCGTAGATTTTTATAACAATTATTTTCTTATTTTAAGTAAAGTTACTATTATTTTATTATGTGATTTATTAATAAGTATCGATTGTAATTGAATTATGGGTAAACTTAAGTATACAGGTTTTTTCTCGATTTAGGAAGTTTTTTATTTCGCCGTTTTTTTCCTGTATTTCTTTCTAATCAGATTTATACTAAATATTAAAAATTTAATTTATGATTAAGTTAAAAAACTATTTCCGAAGGTTAGAAGTGTCACTTTGGCAATAGTTTTGTTAGATGAAATAAAGGCTTTTTCTTATTCTCATAAAGCAATGTATAAATAATGCATTGACGCATTTGAAATGTTGCATCGTTGAAAGAACAAATGTCTCAATACGAACAGATGTAGACGAACCGATAGAATTACACAGATGATGTGAAATACGGATTCACCAATTTTTTGACATTTTCTTGGAGGAGAAAATCTAGAAAAAAATGATAAAGCACCTGGCACAAGAGGCAGAGTGTCTACTCGCTGAACGGATGGCTTATGGAATCAATTTGACACGGTAGCAACAGCAATCATTACAGCTCACAATCGGAATCTATGAGGAGCACCCGCAGGTTTTAACGGTCAGAATTGGCTGAATATAAAATGGAATAAACGAAAAGTTGTGCAATGAAAACATTTACCCATTTCAGTAACATGTTAACTTTTGACATAAAATTTTGAATTTTTATCAAGCGTTATTATTATTATAATACGACTTTTCAGATGACTTTATATAGTTTTCAATGTTTATATAAGTATTTTTAAAACATGTTAACTGAAAAGTATACAATTTTATTAGCATTAAAATTTCCCTACCAAAGATATCGTGACTGATGAAAGGATTAAAAGTGATGCGATTGACGTTTGTAAAAATGTAGTAGAAGCCGGATTACGATGTGGAAAACATTCTAATAAAGAGATAAAAATCTGATTGTTTCACAAACGCAGTCGGTGCATCGGATTAAAAGGACAACTGCGAAGATTAATACATCGTGAAACAGACGAGCAATTTTAGATCGCACCAATTTGTAACGAGGGCTAAATGATGTTTGCCGTTTATCACGGATAAATCTCGTTTTTTTTTTAAAATGTGTTTTTTTTTTTTAAGAATAATAGTATAATTTAACTCGCGGATTAATTTTGTAAGAAAATGATTCATTGTTTAAATTGCAACGATTAAAATGAAACGGCTATATTTTTGGCGCAGGTACTGAAAAAAGTTGCGCTAACGATAAGAAGCCTTGGATTATATTAATACACTTGCATTGCGCGTCAGAGGACGATGTAACTAATTTAAGATTTAATGATACTAATTTGGAAACGTGCACTCATACGTTAGTTTGGTACACCGAGTACGCTTGTCCTCTAATGGTAAAACGCGCGTTATATTCGTTTATTTACAACGAAATTTATTTTAAACGTTATTTAACCGATAAATATTATTATTAATACCGGTTATATTAGTAATTTAATATTGATATCGGTCGTCAATTTGTAAATAAATCCAATTACAACGCGTGATTTATATATACGTCAGTTTTATTTTATTTTTATTTATTTTATTTTTGTTATTTTATTTTTATCGCGTAGCTCTATCAACAGACGGATATTTGCAAACTTGAAGAAACGTATCCGACAGTCGTCGTGTACGATTATTCGTTTTTGAAAACTAAATCCGATTTGAAAATTAACTATTACGACGACGACGGATTTTCGAACGAATTTCGTATAATCGTTTGCGATAATTTGAATAAACCGTGTAATGACGATACGAGCGCTTCCTTTTGTTGGCGTCGACAAGACGATAGTGAAGTAGTCATCGGAAGAGGATTGTCGAAACTGTTCGATAAACAAGGCGAAAAATATTTTCAAACGATCGGAGACGCTTGTTACAAAAACGGTCCTCTCAGTAAAGTGTTACTCTTTATGAAATGCGATCGCAAGTCTCACGATTCTTTACCTCGTCTAGTAGAAATGGTAAGTTATTTAATATTATATATATTAATTCTGCTTTTTTGGAACAGTTATGAGGGTCAGTTATCATTTCCTGTAAGGTACCAACATTTAAAACTTTAAAACAACAAATACACCTCAAAATTTACAAATAAAACTCGATGATCAGATACTGGAACGGATCAGTGAATATATTACCTAGGTCAAATTATTACCACAGAGAAGCAACCAATGCGTAAGGAAATTAAAAGACGAACGCATCTCTAGTGGGTGGCTTTTGGAAAGTTGAGTACTGTCCTCAAAAATAAAGATATACCTAGCAGCTTAAAAAAAAAAGTACACGGTGCACATCCTTCCAGTGCTTACATATGACGCGGAAAAATGGAGCCTAACGAAGTATGTTGTTAAGAAACTTGCAGTGACACAGAGAGCTCACGAAAGATTAATATTGGGTATCAAGATATCAGACCAGAAAACGAGGATAAGACAGCAGACTAAATGGAATTGGGCAGGTCATGTAGCAAGAAGAAACGATGACAGGTGGACGAAGCGAATAACAGAATGGCTTCCAAGAGAAAGACGTAGAAGTCCCGGTCGGCCGGATACAAGGTGGCAGATACAGAGATCAGCCGCTGTGAAATGGATAAACGAGGCCCGTGATCGCTACAGATAGAAAGAAAAAGTGAACGCTTACATCCAGCAGTGAATTTATATAAGCGCATCGTAATTGTGATATATATGTATGTATAAGACTACAGTGAGTGGTTATCAAGTGGGCATAACAAAAAAAACATCTGTGTCTCGTAGCACAGGGAAGAAGTGAAACTAAAAGACATTTTAACTAAATTCTATATAGAATTTTTTAAAATTTTTATGCGTGTGTATATATAAACACACACATATATATATATATATATATATATATATATATATATATAAATAAGAATAAGCCTACCGTATAAACGTGGTTTGACGGTGAGTGGTGAAAGCGCGGTACATGCGAACGGAATATATATATATATCCGTCCGTTACTTCGTTGACACACCTAACGTAACAAAACGTGGTTTGATAGGCGGGTGTTGGTATAATATATATATATATATATATATATATATATATATATATATATATATATATATATATATATATATATATATATATATATATATATATCGTCTCCTACTTCTCACTCGTTTTCGAGTATGAGGTTATCCTTCAATTAGTGTGCGGTTTAGTCGGTAAGGACATTTCTGATCCCAGAAATCTGCGGCCCGTTTCGTTACTTAGTAATTTTAGTAAAATAGCAGAAAAAATTATTTTAGGTAGACTAAAAAAATTCACAGATGATAATGATATTTTTATAGAACAACAATTTGGATTTAAGAGCAATTTATCTACTGTCATGCAATTAGCAAGAATTAGTGAAACCATAACTGATGGGTATAATAAAAATAAGCATACATGATTACTGTTATTAGACATTGAGAAAGCCTTTCACACTACTTGGCAACTTGGTTTAATATACAAAATTATTCAACTTAAATTCCCTAATGTTCGGCTTATTGAAAATTATTTAAGTAACCGAAATTTTATAGTTAAAGTTAACAATGATAATTCCTACATGAAAAATGCATTACTTATTCCTTCCTTTTATTAATGACATCCCCAAAATTAAAAACTTGCAGATGGCATTATATGCTGATGATACCGCTATATATTGCACATAGTACCAAATTGACACTATACAAAGGAGACTGTTAAAGAATTGTAAAACTGAAAAGAAATATAAAAACGTTGTTGACAAGGAGAAACTGAAAATGCCCGAATTTCAGGTAAAATATCAAAACGAGCTGAACAAATTGTATGATGCAGATAAATATAATAAAAAATTGGAGAGACAAAACTACAAGGAAAGAAGACGCGAGAAAGAAAACGGTGGAGATGATGACAGCCAGCTTCAATACAAGGAAAATCAAAGAAATTATCGAATCAGCTAGAAAAAGGGGAATATAGTACAATGTTGATGTATGCCATCTTCTGACAAGAAGAAACTACAAAATGATGATGAGAAGAAGAAATCTAAAAGATCGTTATGGAGAGGAATATAAAAAGTTAACCAAAATTATAACGAAAAAATGTATAGAAGAAAAGATCAGATGGTATGAAAATAAATGTAAAGAGATTGAAAAACTGGATGAATGACAATCATAGAGAAATGCACGTTAAAATAAAAGAAATGATGACGGTAAATAAGAAGAAAAAACATGGGGTTAGTTATATACGAAATAAACAAGGAAAATATTGGACAGACAGAAAATATATAGAAGAAACATGGTTAGAGTATATTAAAGGTTTTATACGACGATCAAACGAGGCCCCCAATGGATAATAGCATAAAAACACAAACAGCACCGAGTATAAAACTATGGGAATTAGAAAACGCGTTACAGAAGGCTAGAAATAATAAATAACCGACGAGGATCAATTGCCTGTAGAAATGATAAAACATTTAACATTGGGATATAATATAAAAATGGCATAATACCTGAAGATTTTAAGAAAATTAATTTTGTCCCGATACCAAAAAAGAATACCTCGCAAGTAATTTCGGAATACAGGACAATAGCGCTTATGAGCCATTCTCTAAAATTACTGTTGTCAATAGTAAATTTAAGGATAGAACGTAAACTGGATTCAAACATAAGAGACTCTCAGTTTGGTTTCATTGCAAGAAGAGGGACTGGAAATGCTATATCATTACTCAAATTTAATAATTCAGCGAACCGAGAACTTGTGGCTTGCTTCATAGACTATGAAAATACGTTCGATCGAGTGAGGCATGATCAATTAATAGAGTTATTATACATCCTCCTTCTTTACAAATTCCTAACCAATTGTAATATCAATATATAATAACTATTTATCAACACGTTAGTGGGTTGTGATTGCTCCTCAGCAAGTGCCCCCCCCAAAAAAACAACAATATAGACGATAACGATGTGCGCTTAATAAAAAAGATCTATTGTGAGCAACACGCGAATATTAATTTATACAAAAATACTGCAGTATCAAAAGAGGGGTGCGTCAAGGCTGTGCGTTATCGCCAAGACTATTTAATATATATGCGGAAGAAATCATTAAAAATGCAGGAATAGATGATTTGGGATTTAAAATCAACGGACAAAAAATAAATGAGATAAGTTATGTAGACGATAAAGTCTTGTTAGCGACATCGGAGAAAGAAATACAGAAAATGGCCAACAAAATAAATACAGATGGTTTAAAATATGGAATGATCATAAATCCTAGAAAAACGAAAGTAATGAAGTTTACACGATCGAGAAATACAAATGTTCGTATAAAGATAAATAATGATCAAGTAGAATGCGTATCACAATTCAGATATTTGGGAGCTCTTATAACAAATGATACTAGAGATCAAAAGGAAATCAAAACGAGAATTGGAATGGCGAAACGAGCATTTAATAATTTAAGCGCCATATTCAGGAACACAAAAATGAGCCTTAACTTGAAAATAATATTACATTGTTATATCTGGTCAGTGCTTAAATATGCCTGCAAAACGTGGATAATTAATTCAAATAGCGAAAAAAGAATTAACGTGTTTGAAATGTGGTGCTATCGTAGGATATTGAAAATATCATGGACGGATCATATTACAAACAAAACGGTAATGAGAAGAATTGGAAGAGAAGAAAATAAAGTAATAAAAGATATTAAAGAAAGGAAAATAAAATATATTGCTCATAAGATCAGAGAAGGCGGATTATTCGTGATTGCCATACAAGAGAAAATATCATTGAAACCACTAAGGGGAAGACGAACACTGGAATCGGTCACTTCGAACATGGCGCCACATGATTTGACTGAAATTATAAGAAAATCCAGAGATCCGGACATATGAAAGATAGTATGATGTATGCAAACTACTGAACAGGAGATGCGACTAATATGATGATGAGAGTAATTTATTTACGTAATTCGACGTATAGTATATAATGTTTAACATTATTGAACATTATAATAATAAATAAAATAAGAACCTTTTAATGTGAAATATTTTTTCGTTTTATGTACGTTAACACAATTTTTTATTTATCTAAAAATATTAATGGATATTATAAAAGGGCAATAAAATAAATATATATATATGTGTGTGTATAGTATAGTATATTAAATATGTATTTATACGGATATATATATTTATATATTTTCAGATAAACTATTTCATTTTACTTATAGTATAGCGTATATAAAATCAGTATGTAAAAATCAAAATATATTTGTAAAAATGTCAACCTTACCCGTGCCGAAAATGTTTAACCAACAAAGATTTATAATTTTAAAGAGCAAATTTTCAGATAAAACTTGAAAATAAAATTTTGTATCGTACGGACAAATTAAATTATGTAGGAAAAAATACGAACATGGTTTTCACCCCAAAAAATTATAGACTTATGTATATCAACCATGAAAGTTTGAAGGTGTATATGTAGGGAAAATTTGAATTTTAAAATTTACTTAACACAATTTAATACGGGAAAATATAGTGTAAAAAATAAAAAAATGCTTACTTTATTATATAATAATTAAGCGAAATTTATCATGCCATCTAGTTCACTCGGCTCTCGAATAAAAAAGAATTAGAAATCAATTCGCTGTAATAAGATATAGTTAGTTGTCGGCGGAGTATGTGATCATGTGGGTAGGTATTATAGTGAAAAAGATTTTTAAATAGGAGAAAAATCCTTGAGGATATATCTATTTTATTTAACCATAAATTGGTGGGCACTAATAACGACATAGAACGTTATTCCCTTGAGGTAAATTTCAATAATTAAAAAATAATTAGACACTCGGAAATTATTATTATTAAAATATATGTTCAAAATTATTACACTATCATGCGTTATAAGTAACTTTCTTTACAAAATCATTATTATACGCAAATAAATAATAATAATAAAACTGCATGTAATAAATGTAATTAAATTATTTCTAACTTAATTTAGTACATCTAGTTTTACATTGAGATGCTTTGTCCTCCTCCCAACAAACATCGAACCGATCGCAATGATCTACAACATTACAATTTTATTAGTAAACATGAAATATATTTGAACCGATTCATTTTAAAATGTTATTAATGTGTTTAATAAATTATTTTTATGTTTTGATTGTATTATTTGTTTTTCTCTGTCGAACTCGTGTTGTGAATGTACTAACGCGTATGCATATGTAATGTTTTGTAACGACTCGATCTTAACACTAATAAATATTTCAGTGTTTAAACTCGTTTCGTTTTTTACTCTAGCTGGTTATTTTCAAAGTTAGTTTCAATCAATAAACTAAAAAAAAAACAATTGAACAGCAACAATGATACCTTCAAACTATTCTCATTATTATGTTTTCAGTTTATGCTTGAAATTTTAAGTACAATAAGATCATTTTTCTAATTTCCGTACTAATAATTAGTATTTTAATTTCTTATAATGTGGAATGTAGTGATTTTTTTTATAAATAATCAATTGAAAAATTAATTAAGTCACTAATATTTATTTTCTAATGGAAAACACAAAGCTTTTCGACATTTACGCCATTATCAAGCGAACAATTTTTTTTTTTTAAATCATAATTTTAAAAGTATAAATTAAAAATAATTACTTAAAAATATTTGATGGTGATGGTGAAAATATATTCCATAAAATGTTATTCTGCTATTCTGCTTGTCTGTTCTGTTTATTTTGAATTGTTGAAATTTAACATCAATATATTTGTTTACTGATTTTGTTTTTTTATATTTATTTTTTTCCGATATTATTTTCTGGATTCTGCAAAAGTTGTATACTGATGGAATTTTAAATTTTCATTTACTGTTGCAATGTATGATTTTAGCGTGGTTTACAAGGTTCTTGAAAGGGTAATCCATGGATTGAAGAAGCCATAGATCAGAAAATTCCAATCGAACAAGCTGGTGTCCGGAAAGAAAGAGGCCGTATTGATCAGTTAAATGCCCTTGTCACGCATATTGAGGGCGGTTATCAAAAGAATGAAAAAACTGCGGTAGCATTTATTGACCTGTCTTGTGCATATGATACAGTATGGAAAGCTGGACTCCTCTCAAAGTTCCTGAAAGCAGTTCCAAGCCAAAAACTTTACAAACTGCTGAATAATATGATAAGTGGTAGAACCTTCACAGTCGTTGTTGGAGGAAAAGAAAGCAGGAAAAGAGTACTAAATAACGGCCTGCCTCAAGGATCAGTGTTGTTCCCTATTCTGTTTAATTTTGTACATTTCAGACTTGCCAAGAACAATCACAAGGAAATTCATATACGCAGATGACATAGCACTGGCAATCCAACACAACAGAATAAAAACAACCGAAACCAGGTTAAGGAAAGATTTGAAGGAAATAATGATATACTTCAATAATTGGGGACTCGTCCTCAATAAGGAAACAACAGTAGTGTCCCTTTTCGATCTTAATAACCAATTGTCCAAAATTAAACTTAATATAAAGATTGATGATAAGAAATTGCTGAAAGTAGATACACCAAAATACATTGGTGTGAGCCTTGATAGAACTTTATCATTCAAGAAACACCTACAAAACACTGCAGCAAAAATCAGAACCAGAAACAGTATTCTCCACAAACTCGCGGGCACAACTTGGGGTGCAAATGCAGACGTTCTCCGTACTATAGCACTGGCGCTATCCTTTTCAGTAGCAGAATATGCAGCTCCAACATGGATTAACAGCGCCCATAAAAAGAGGGCGGACACTGAGTTAAAATCAGCCATGCGCATAATCGCAGGAACAATTAAATCAACGCGTCTGGCTCCCTGTCCTATCTAATGTAACTCCACCACATATTAGAAGGCAACAAGCTGCAATGAAGGAATGGGGTAAATATGATCGAAAAATTTTGCCAATCTATCAAGATCTCAATGCACCATGAAGATTGAAATCAAGAAAACCTCCACATGCTACAGGACAGGAGCTCATTAAGAACAATTTTAACTCAACAGATACATGGAAGCAGGAGTGGGACAAAGGCAACCCAGATGGTAAAAAGCTGGTTGACCACCCAGACCACCTGGTTTTAAACTACCTCGAATAACGTGGACTCGATTGAACCTAATAAGGACCGGTCATGGAAGAACAGGCCAAATGCTAAAGCTGTGGGGCCTTTCCAATATCCAGAAATGCGACTGTGGTGCGGAATGCCAGACTATCGATCATATTGTAACGGAGTGCCCTATGAGGGCTCTACAAGGAGGCTGGGCCGAGATAAAGGATCTCACGCATAATGCGAGGGAATGGCTCAAACGATTACACATGAAGTTATAGGACGAGGCGGATATAGATCCCGTGCCCAGGGACATACGCAAAAGAAAAAGTAAAATAAGTATGTCCTGTAAAATTCTGTTTTTTAAAAAATTTTGTGTTTGTATATTTTTATATTTTATATTTTACTTTTGGACATCATACATTGCAACAGTAAATGAAAATTTAAAATTCCATCAGTATACAACTTTTGCAGAATCCAGAAAATAATATCGGAAAAAAATAAATATAAAAAAACAAAATCAGTAAACAAATATATTGATGTTAAATTTCAACAATTCAAAATAAACAGAACAGACAAGCAGAATAACATTTTATGGAATATATTTTCACCATCACTATCAAATATTTTTAAGCAATTATTTTAATTTATACTTTTAAAATTATGATTTTTTAGAAAAAAATTTTTTGTTCACATGGCGTAAATGCCGAAAAGCTTTGTGTTTTCCATAAGAAAATAAATATTAGTGATTTAACTGATTTTTCAATTGATTTTTTAATAATTAGTAGTTGTTTTTTTAAATTATTTAAGAAAAAAAAATCAATAATAGAATAGATGGATTGTAGGATGAATTTCGTATAACATATATGTGAAGAATTTAACTTATTTGTTTTAAATGTTCGGTTGCAGGTAAAAGACGAGTGCTTATTTAAATTCGAATGGCGTGTGGTTTCAAGTTGTTCTCCTTCCAAAGAGGGATCAAATTGTAACGTCACATCTCACAATTTGACGCAATTGTCTACTGGAACAAACGACTATTTCGTGTATATAAATAAAACGGCGTACTACGTACTGAGCGTTTGTCGCAGTTTACTTAGAAACAAAAATGTATTATGCGATCAAGATGCTGCAGCTTGCATAGTAAATTTGTACGATAATAACACATTTGAATATAGGTAATGTGTATATATTATATATTAATTGCAGAAGCGCGTTTGTTTGTATTATTGACTCCATATATCTTTATAATGGAGAAAAATGAACACTCATATAATTTCTTAACGGAAATTCCTCTAAATTTAAAATTTTTCGATTCGGATACTTCGTTTAAAAAAAAATGAGATTTAGATGTCGTTTGAAATTTTTGCTTACCCGAAATTCAAAATGCAAGCGAGTAATATAAACACACGCATTGAAGCGAGAGGTTTCATACATTCATCAAATAATAGAAAAACACAAAATTGTAAATAACGAACTTTGTATTCGCAATGAAAAATTTAAACTACCATCGATCACGTTAAGGATATTAATGTAGGGAAAGTTAAATGTATCCGTGAGCGAGCTGAGTGATTAATTAAAAATAGGTGAAACAAGGTGAAAAGTAATTAGAACTCAAAGCGGACACTTCGAGAATTCTGGTTGTTCAAAGTTTCAGACCGCAACTATTGTCGGAAATCATAAAAACTGATTTTTATTCAGAAAACTTTTTCACCATTCCGTTTTATTAGATGTAGGATTAGTTATTCGAACGAACGAGAACTTTATAACTCGTAAACCAAAAAAATAGCTTAGATTTTAAACTAAACGGAAAATAGGTTTTTAACTTCTCGGTAAGTAACCCGTTGCCGTGTGGTCCGAATTTTTATTCAATGATTAAGGTGCTATCCTCAAAATAGTTTTATCTCTCATTCCTTACTTTAATCTTTTCCCGCCTTTATACTCGGCATAAACCGCTTAATTTTTCCATGGAAAGGTAGTGACAATCCTGAATACTAGATAAAATACAATTTTAACAATGCTATCTGTGTATTCACAGTCTTTGAATGCGTTGATATGTGAAAAAGAAAAAATTTACTATCGTTTGAGAGACGTACTAAAAAAAGAAAGTATCACCGTCAGATTTCATTAAAATTTATATTTGCTTTCTTATATTGATTTATTTATTTCATTTAAACTACGAGTAGATGATAAAAATTGCCTTTTTAAAATTAACGAGTTGTAGTACTATGAAACTATGGTGAACATTAATGTAATAGGGTTTGACATTAATTTCAAGAATTTGTAGTTTCATTCCTTAGAGAGTTTCAAAAATCTAATCAAGGAAATCGCAATGGTATCAATATATGCAATTTTGTGATTGATTATGTTGAAACGTGTTATACAAATGAATGAATAATAACGAAACATATTTGTTGATAAAATTTTTAGATCAGAAACTATTAGCTCCATCGGCGTTGACGATAAAATCAATACGACGAAGCTGTCTGTGGTATATTCTCAGAATAATTTAAATACATCTACAAGGACAAATTACAGTTTTGAATGTTATCCGTATCTGGTGGTAAGTAGTGTTATGTTTTATATTAACCGCGCAACTACGTATATAATATATTTTTATTATTATTCCTAAGATTAAACAAGAATTATTTGTCAGCAATTTATTATAACTAGAGTGCTGATTTTACGGGACTAAAATTTTTTTTCGGCATTTAAAAAGTCATTTTCGGCATTCATAAAAAAAAGGCTTATATATTTCGTATAATAAAAAGTTGTTCATATCATAAATTATGTGTACTGAGAACATAAGTTTTTTTTTTGATGGCCGCTTTATTTCTGCAATCTTAGATCTAAACTAAATAAGCAGTATTTATAAATAGCATAACATGCGCAGAAGAATAGCCTAATCGGTAACAAACAATTGATGAGGCTTGATACGTTTCGGCTTTTTATATATTAAGAGCATGTTCTCTAGCTTCATTTTAGAGCGATGTCCAATAAGCCAGTACATTTGACGTATTTTACTTCTTATTTGAGCAGCTTTATGACCAATACCTGTTGTCCGTGTCAATTTTGAATATATCTAAGTATTTCGCAGAATTTTCAATTGGAACTAGCTGGTTATTAATGTGAATAACATAATATGTATCCCGCTTGCGTAAAGTAAAAGTGACATGAACAGATTTCTGTTAATTTAACCGAATTTTCCAATCCTTCATACATTCTTCTATATGATCTAGAGCACGCTGCAGATTATCATTTGATACAACTTGGGAATGACTGACTGCTAAGATAAGATGGCTGTGTCATCAGCAAACATTGCAGTTGTTGTATCCTGTATAAATGGTTTGTCCGCTATATACAATAAGTACAAGATAGGTCCTAAGACACTACCTTGAGGAACCCCTGCTTGTATCGGACGAACAGTTGATATAGCATCTTCATATAATATGCAAAATTCACGATCTGATAAATACGATTGCAGAATAAACTGTGGCTTAATTTAATAATAAGCTCTACACAAGATAAAATGCTTGTGCGATATCAAGAAATATAGCAGAGCAGTATTTCTTTCCTTCAAACGCTTTTTCAATTATGGTTGTTACTTGATGTACTTGATCGATCGTTGAATGGTTTACGTGAAAGACTGATGATCAGGTAGTTTTGCGAAGGTTTTAATACGTTTTAAAAGTAGTGTCTCAAATAGTTTTGATATAGCCGGCAGCAATGAAATTGGTCTGTACAAATTTACTTCTTCCGCTGGTTTGCCTGGCTTAATCACTTTGGCACATGTTCCAGTCTGATACAAGGATTAAATACATATGCACGAAGTATGATATTCTTCTTTGACAGTTGCTTTAAAAGACCTCTTGTAATCTCATCAATTTCTGGTGACTTTTTTCCTGCTACCTCAAGCGGAGTGATAAATTTAATTACTTTCGATGGAATATTGTTTGGTTGGAATGTGCGCGAAAGGTGACGACCGAATAATCCTGCCTTTTCTTCATCACGACGAAGCTAGCTGCCGAATTCATCCTTTAAAGGTGATATTCTAATAACGGGTCGTTTGAAATATCGCGTTGCTTTCCACAGGGAATAATATTTTTCTGCAGAAAGGCTTAAATTAGACATGTAATCAAAAAAACCTTTCCTGCTTTGCATCATATATATTAATTTATTTAGTTTATTACTAATTCGGTTAAATATTGTTTTATTTTTAATTCTCTTAGCATTATGTCAAATACGTCGATGCTGTACGTCTTTCCTTGACCAATTTCCTCATTTCAAGCGAATAATAATTTTCTTGTGTTACAGCATTATTATTAAGAGTTAGAACTGCAACTTGTACACCTTCACAAACAGCTCGAATGAAGTGTTGACCGCATACCTCCAGTTACTGTATCGTTTTTAATTTTATTTTTAAGTTTATTGGTTGGTCTAACTGGTTTCTGAACGTGTCCCAATTTGTAAATTTATTTGTAAGTGTCTTTCGCTTCTGTTTCTGTATCACTAAATGTTAGTAAAACAGGAATATGGTCAGGAGTTAAATCATTATAATTTATAATTTCTGCGTAATTTAGAGAAATTCCTTTTAATATAAACAAGTCCAAAACATCTAATGTTCTATTTGGATCGGTTGGCCAATAAATAGGCTCCCCAGTTGATGTGCATCTGCAATTGCAAACATTACATGCTTCTAAGAGCTCTTTTCCTCTAGTATTACTACATTAGAAGCCCAAGCTGTATGGTTAGAATTGAAATCACCACCCATAATGAATCGATTTCTCAACTGATTAAATAATCCGATACATTCTTCTCTCGTTATTTTCAAATCTTTCTTGCTTGTTGGAAAATAGGCTGCTGCTACTACATTATTATTATTATAAATAGCCACAACAGTTACTTTCATATTATTCTTGCATAATCTGTATTTCGATAATGTTTGATGTTGTTTCTTATTATTACTGCAGATCCACGTCGACTTAGGCGTAATTTTCGATAAAAAATCGACATTTACTAAACACATTAATGCTGCTATTACAAAAGCGAATAAAACTACATGTTCAATTTATCCGCTTTTTAAAAGTAAGTCTCACTTGAGTATTGATAATAAGTTAATTTTATATAAAACTATTATCCGTCCCACAATGACTTATTCTTGTCCGGTTTGGTGCTCTGTATCTAATTCTAATTTTAAGAAACTGCAATTTGTACAAAATCAATGTTTAAGATGCATTTTAAATGCATCTCGTTATACGAGAATATCAGATATGCACCACATGTTAAATATTCCATATATTAAAGACTATATATTTAAATTAGCGAACAAATTTTTTCAAAACTGCAGTGTACATAGCAATGAACTAATAACGACTATTTATGATTCCAGGCAACTTATGTTCATGTATACCAGGTACAAACATCGTCGTATTAAACATAATTTGTTGTAATGTACGCTATTAGTATATTTGTAATATGGGCTCAATTATTATTATTCGCAATTATATAGTTAAGTTATTTTAATACTTATTTATACCTCTTGTACGTTTTATCTTTCATGCGCTTCGGAAAGAGTTTATTTTATTTTGTATTTTTTATTTTCTCCTCTATATATATATATTTTTTTTTTTTTTAAATTTTTATTTTATTTTTGTTTTGTTTTAACTTTTATGTGTGTTGTTACAATTTTTACCTTTGTATCGTTTTAATTTATATCTGTATATGTGTATGCATTTACGTATATATTTGTATGTATGTTTATATTTTTTTTTTATTTGTTTGCGGGTTTTATAAATTTCCCCCTCTTATCATACTTACGTTTAAACTATAGTGTTGTTATTTTAATTTTAATACTGCAGTCGAGGTGAGGCTCATGCCGGAACTCTACTATGTAAATATTTGTATGTACACGTTGTAATTTGATAAAATACATATTTCTTTCTTTTTCTTTATAAACAGGACATCCTTAACAGTTTGCTGTGTGTTCACCTTGACGATTCGCGCATTTGGTTTTATCATTTACTTTCTTTTTGTATTGTACAATTTCATACTTGTTTCCACACTTTACATATTTCGGTGTGTGAGCATAGAAAGTTCTAGTATGGCCAAATTTTTTACATTTTTACATTGTGGTACCTCATTTTTTTTTACGTGGTGCCTAAATTTTAACTTTATAATGCAACATTTTTGTGACGTTATATATGTCGTGATTATTTTTTTTTTTGGTTCCCAATGTATAAAAAACAGAGGCGAATGAACAGATTAGTTAATTCTGTCTTTATATCATCTGCAACTGTTGTTTGATGTAATCCCCTAATGACAACAATATATGGTTTGTGACATTTCAACTGATATGTATGAAAACAGAACGAATTTTCAGACTTTTCTACTAATACGTGATCAAAAATCGAAAATTTAAATAATTAATTTCATCAATGGATTTTTTAACACGTGAAAAAGGTTTTCAATTTCGATTTTTTTTTTTCGATTTTGGCCAACTATGGACCACGTAAAAACAATGATCATGAGATTTTATTTTTCCTTCTCCAATATTCTTTCATCTTCAAGCTGTGCTGCGCTTTTCTTTCTTCCGTCCACATGTAACTACTGGTGTTCTTCTTCACGTTTTCAGCAAAACCTTTAAATGTGTTAATTTTTTCTTGGAATTTATTTCTATTATTTACGTCCTCACTTTTTATGTTCATTTCTGATATATCTTTTTTGGTTTCTATAAACCACATAAGTTTATTCTTTGGATTGCTTTCAAAGTATTCAAATATGGCTTTAGTTTGTCTATGTGGTTCATTCTTTTTAGGTGACCGTAAAATCTTATTCTTCTTTTTCTCATTGTGTCCGATATCTTTTCAATTTTTTCATATATTTCCTTGTTGCTTTTTAATACTCGTTGTCCATCTTTAATGTTCGGTCCCAGAATTTTTCTCATAATTTTCCGTTCCTTCTTCTCTATGAGCTCGATTTCTCTTCTTGTGTTCATATTCAGACATTCTGCTGCATATAGACATTGCGGTTTAATTACAGTATCATAATGTCGTATCTTCGTATTTATAGATAATGACTTCTTTTTATATATTTCTCTGGTTACATTGAATGCTTGTTCCATCTTGTGTACTCTGGTTAGATTCGCTTCTTTATCTAAACCGTTTGGTTGAATTATTTCACCTAGATATTTAAATTTGGCGACTTTTTTAACCTTTCCGTATTTTGTTGATAAATAACATGGTGCCGAAGGTTCATTGGTTATATAAACTGTTTTTTCATATGAAATTTGCAGGCCAGCTTTTTCAGCTACTTTTTTCAACGAATTTAACTGAATAACTGCATCTTCCAAATTATCAGCTAAAATTGCAATATCATCCGCAAATGCAAGACATGAAATCTCGATCCCAGATTTTTTCCTTCCTAATCTGATTGGTTCAATTCTGCAATTTTCCAGCAGTATCTTCCACTTCCTTATAACTTTCTCCAGAACACAGTTAAAAAGCACAGGGGATAGACAATCTCCCTGTCTTACTCCTGTTTTAATTTTAAAAGCCTCGGATATTTCTCTTCGAAACTTGACTCTGGATGTTGTGTTTGTTAAGGTTTGTTTTATTAATGTAATAGTCTTATTATCCACATGGAATTCTTCCAAAGCGTTGAATAATGTCTTCCTATCAACAGAATCGTATGCTTTTTTAAAGTCTACGAACGTGATGATTATGTTCTTTCCTCTTATTCTTTTATGTTTAATTATCGATTTAAGATTCATAATTTGTTCAACGCAAGATCGACCTTTCCAGAATCCAGCTTGATATTCACCTATTTGTTTTTCTGTTTGCCTTTCTAACCGGTTTAAAAGTGCTTTAGACAAGATTTTGTATGTCACAGGCAATAGTGAAATGCCTCTATAGTTATTGATATCATCTTTTTTTCCTTTTTTATGCAGTGGATGGATTAATACATTTTCCACTCATCTGGCACCTTTTCTTCTTTCCAAATTTTTTCTATTACACTTTGCAGTTTTCCGATCATTTCTGGGCCTGCGATCTTCCACATTTCAGCAATTATTCCATCTTCACCAGAAGCCTTATTGTTACTTAACTGTTTCACAATCTCTTCAATTTCTTGATAATTAGGGGCTACAGATTCTTCATGTTTAGACGTTGTTAATTGTCTTGGAAATTTTTCTTTTGGCTCTTCACAATTAAGGAGCTTATTAAAATATGTTGCTAAAATACTACAGTTTTCTTTATCATTAAGAGCTAATTTACCTTCCTCATTTTTAAAACATAAATTAGGAGGCTGATATTTTCGGAGATTTTTATTGAATATTTTGTAAAAGATCCGAAAATTATTTTTCTTAAAATTCTCTTCTATTTCAACGAGTTGTTCTTTTTCAAATTTCCTTTTTGTTGACATAATTATTTTAGCTGTTTTGGATCTTTGATCTTTAAATTGAGTATAATCGTCTTCGTTCTTCGTCGAATACCATTTTTTCCATGTTTTGTTTCTTGCCTCCACAGCTTCATCACATTGTTGATTCCACCATCTGTGTTTTATTGATTTTTTCAGTGGGGCTATTTCATGCGATATTTCAATTAATTTCGTTTTAATTTCTTCCCAGCTATCCGACTTTATTTTTGTATTCAGTTTGTTTTGAAATTCATTTTTCTTATACATTAACATATTTGTGTCAACCTTGGAAAGTTTAATATTCATTCTCAGATGAATTTTTTTCTCAGGAATGAAATTCATTTTGATAGTGGTTAAATAATGATCCGTTTCCACATTTGCCCCTTTTTTAACTTTGACATTCATAATTTCCCTCCGATTATTATATGTTATAGCTACATGATCAATTTGAAACTCTCCTAACCATGGGTTAGGTGATCTCCATGTCATTTGTCTCTTAGGCAATCTTTTAAAAGCCGTTGACATTAGTTTTAAATTAAACGCATTACATATTTCCAGGAATCTTTCACCATTTTTATTAGTTCTTTTATGGGCTGGGAACTTTCCAAGCATTTTTTGGAACTTTTTCTCCTTACCCACTTGAGCGTTAAAATCACCTAATAATATTTTCACATTTTTAACCGGAATTTTAGCCATCTCTTGATTTACAATTTCCCAAAAATTTTCTACTTTTGATGGATTTTTTCTATTGTCTTCATTTATAGGTGCATGGCAATTTATTAATGTATATGTTTTATTTGCACAGCAGAAAGTTAAAATTGATAGTCTCTCATTAACCGAGTAAAAATATTTTATTGAATCAAGAATTGCTCTGTGAACAATGAAAGCTGTTCCGAGATGAGGTATTCCTTTATTCATTGGATTTTTCCTATTCTTACCTTTAAAGATTCTATAACCTTCTGAATCTATTATATCCTCATCCGTAAATCTTGTTTCTTGTACAGCCAGTATTTGAATTTTATTTTCTTCCAAAACGTTAATTAATTGTTTTAATCTTCCTACTCTTAATAACGAATTCACATTCAAGGTACCAAAGAAATATTTCTTCTTAGTTTTTAATTTTTGCTATTCCTAACACTGCATGTTGGTCCAGGCTCTCCAGAATATGATTGCCCGGTAACACTGTAATTCACAATGGGGGATTTTCCTTTCGGAGTACCTCCTGGAGTATGTATATGAGAAGGATTTGCCATCATGCATTGTTTAATAATATGGGGGGAATCAGTACTTGATTATTAATCAAATATCAATTCAACGTTAAAACTGAGATTGTAAATTATTTTATTTCCTTCTCTTTTCGGCGAAATAAAATTTGGTTTGCAGAATTAATGAATTCCAATTCGAATTTGTCTGTGGCCAGATCTTCTGTAATATGTAGCAAAATTGTCTGGCAAATGCCGGGAGATCAGCGTTCTAATTATAACGTTTGCGTTATCGAAGTTAAATAGTAGATTACATTTTCTTGCTTCCGTTAATTTAATACATTTTATAAATTTTTCTAACAGCAATCTCGCCTGTTTTTTTGTCCAGTTTTTACCTTTTGACCAGTTTAAATGGACTGTTCGGAATATAAATTTATATTATTTGCCTTAATGAAATATAATTTACACGCATCCATGTATTATGTGAACGCATTAACCATGTTTATATGTTGGGCGCTTCCGATAGAAATGATGTTGAATTTTTCACTAAATAACGTCACGTAGTGGAAAAAAAATTCCGTAATTCCTATTAAAACTGTTAGAATGTTTTCATCATCAACATGAATGTTTAAAATTACATTTAACGTTAATGCTTCTATTCAATGCGAGCATCAGCAGAACGAAATAAATTACGTTGCACTTATGTATATATATATAATATGGCGGACGCAGTTGCATAAAATCAAGGTTTCATAGTATCACGATGCTCGGATCGAGCCTACGATGAAGAAGAATATATATTTATATTAAAAAATAAATTATTCTTATTTTAATTAATTAATTTATTTTTTAAAATTACATTTTGATGTATGCAGAATCCTTTAATTACTTTCGAAAAGATTGAGGATACGCATTTCTTCAAATGGAAAACACGTTACGGATGTTCGAATGAAGATTTACGTAATATGGAAAGTAAATCTTACGATACTGCTTGCGGAATTGTCGATAGTATAAGAAACCTAAGGTAATGTATTATGATGGTTTTCTGTTTTGTTTTTTATTATTATTTTTTAAACTACGATAAACTCTAAAATTAATAAATCGACGTTAAAAATAATTTAAATATAGTTAACTGTTTAATTTTTTATTTTAAAATATTTATTTAATATTAGTTGACGCAATGTTTGATTTGGTGTAAAAATATAACTATTCGACTCTGTGTACGTGTTTTTGGTATTCCACATATGTTTGAGCGGATATACGAACGAACATTATTGTAATGTAGCATTACGTGATTTTATATTAAATTTACTGTCACAATATTTATATTTTAAACGGTGTTTTTGATCGAATTACATTGGCGTTGGTGATTTTTAGAGTACAGTTTGATGGATTAAAAAATAAAATATGGAATGTGACATCTGCAACTACCGGGAATATTTATAACTTTGGAATATGTGGACAACCAAGATTCCAAAACTGCGCCATAAATAACGGTAAAATTTAATTCTTTATTAACAACTAAAAAATTTGGTTTATTTTATTTTATATTAAAAAACTTTGTTTCGATTTACACATTAACATATTATATATGTTTTGCGTCGCACACGTTTATATATATATATATATATATATATATATATATATATATATATATATATATATATATATATATATATATATATATATACTAGCTGACCTGGCGAACTTCGTATCGCCACAGAATCAATAAATTTATTAGCTTATTTGCTGAATTAAATAAAAAAATACTGATGGAGAATTAGGAATTACATAAAAAACTTAAAAAACAAATTTGTAAAGACCTTAAAATTTTTGTAGACTTATTGAACTTAATTAATAATTATATTTAATACAGCTTTAAACTGGCGAGTTAATTTTAGTAACATTTATATTATAACATAAATTCTTTTATGTTATAACATAAATGCTAGGTCTCCACGTCTACTTTCTTTTAACGCCAACCCGAACCTCCTCTTTTAATGCAAACCTGAAGCCCCTACCTATCAGAGGGGCCATAAAAACGGCCCAAAACCACAATAACCTCAAATTTCTCGATGAGTATTTGCTATAAAAATATGGTAATTCCATCATTAGACGCGTATTTTAATGGCGCGTAATCTCCGTTTAAACAATTTTCCCTGATTTCGAATCATTCACGAATTATTGCGAAAAAATCTAAATTAAAAAAAAATCGAAAACCTTTTGAAATTTTCGGGTTCAGTTTGAAATTTTTTTCGCTTTATTATGTAGATCTCTATTTCCAGAGTCGGAATCGTTTAAAAATGTTTACGTCGCGCGCTATGCCCTGCCAAAGATGGTAATTCGCCAATTTTTAAAAATTCGTAGCTCGAGACCTATCGATCGTAATCAAGAACCGTTTTCTGTTTCGAATTCGTCATTTTAATATCTATCAAATCGATTCTCCAGAAATTTGTCAAAAATCGAAATTCAAAAAGGTCACCCCCTAAAATTTTTTATTTTATTTTTGATAACCTAAAACCTTCCCAGCATTGGTGGTAATAAGTTTGCAAAATTTCAGCCCAATCGAATAAACGGTTTAGCCGTCTATAAAACGCAAAGAACAAACAAACAAACATTCTTTTATATATATATATATATATATATATATATATATATATATATATATATATAACCTTTTTTTTTCCTACTGACATTTGAAATATACGTCACTGATGTTCAGTACGCCAGGGAGCAATAATAAAAATTTTTTCAATAAATACAAAATCACCGCTTCCTTGTTATTCTAAATAAATTCCGATCTTTAAACTTTCCACCGGGTATAATCAGGTCCTATATATTCAGTTGAAATCGTGAAAAACCACATTTTAAAATTGTATCGCTCGTACGTTTTGTGATTTGTACATTTTGTGCATGAATGTCTTCCTGTTTCTCCGTAATTTCGATGTGTATATGTATTTTTTTTTTTTAATATCCTTTAACGCAAAATTCTTTCAATACGAAAAAATATTCTAGGTCCATTCAATTTCGTGTTAAACGAATTTCACTTTAAGAAAAAAAAACGATTTATTAATAAAAGTAAAACGATACATTAATAAACCCGAGTTTACGTTTGAAGCAACATGCCGTGCCCATCATCAGAACTAAACTGAACAAACCCTGACATATCAAACTTTTAATTGTGTTGAATATAAAATATTTCAACAAAATGCACATTTTAAAGAGCAATAATACATATTTGAATCGGAATATACATTATATTAAAACTAATTCTTCCGATGCGTTTCTCATTACAATTAATAGTTATCGACTATCGAATCGGTGTACATTTTATTACATTTGAAATTATTGAATTATACGAGTGTGTGTGTGTGTGATCGTGAAATGCGGTCTTTTAAATAATGTTTGTTAGAAATATATAACATCGAACACGTATAGATAAGATGTTGTTTTTAAGTTAAAATCGGATTCTAACGTTCCAGGCGTATGCGTTCGCAAAAGAAATGGTCGTTATGAAAGCGGCGGTGAATTAAATTCGCAGCTGAAGCAAATAATGTACAACGGCTTGATTAAAATTACTTATACCGACGGAGATAGCTGTGTGGAAGGAAAAGTTTTACAACGGACAACTATCGTTAAATTAATGTACTGTTATTCGCCAACGAATAAAATTTTTCTCGTAGACGAATTAGATAATTGTTTAGTTACCATTGTATTCATGTCACCGGATTCTTGCGACAAAGTACATCTATTTTTTTTTTAATATATATATATAGTTATGTACGATTTTAATACTGTTATTAAATAAGTACTTCTGTTAAGTGAACAAGTATACGGTTACACTCCAGCGAGTAGAACTTCTTGAATTACTAAGTTAGTAATACTATTGCTAAAGATCAATTGGATGGCGACGTTTAAATCGTCTGATATCTTTTCTGATATTTAAAACTAAGTTTCTGTGTTCATATGCTTAAGCCATCGCTTTTCATGCGCCAGCAAACTCTTGTATAACATCATCGAATATCATTTTGCGAGTACACCGTTAGGCATCCACAATTGCGTTAAAAATTATTTTCTGTCGTTTCTGCACAATATTCCTGTTAGACTAACAATGAAAGTCTGTATAGGCTTTATAACTTGATTATAGAGTAATCGTTTGCATTGTACATCCAATACAGGGCATCTGCTGATGAGCCAGTACAAATCTTGTACTCTGCGATTAATGTGGAACACTTTCATTTTTACGTGAACTTTCCATGACATTCCGGCGTCCAAGTGCATTCCGAGATATTTGGCCTAATAAGCTCGAAGAATAGGCCGATTGTCAAGATTACTCGATACCTACTGTCTGCACGCCTTAACGTATAAAGAAACGCGGACTGATTTTGCTGTATTTAGTTTTATCTTTAATCTTAAGCGCTGTTGAATTTTAGTATTTGCCTCACTGAGATCAGCATTGACAGCTAAGCGAATGTTGCCGTTGTTACGTTATCAGGCGTTGGTAGATCATGCGTGTATAGCAGGTACAGGAGCCTGCGAACTCCTGCCTGTATTCGGTGAAAAGCTGACCTCGCTTCAAAAGATGCTTTTTAACGGGAAAAAGTTTCTCTCGTAATTATTTAAATTCTACTAACATCTGTCTATTTTGATTGACTATTTTCAAAAACATGTAGCACACTTTTTCTTTTTATAATCATTCGATTCTTAGTTTACACGTATAAAGGATCGAATTTGTAATATTTTGCTTTTTTTTTTTTATTCGCACAATTGTTAAACAAATATTTGTTTCGGGAAAATTTCGGTCATTATCTAATTTTTTGGCTATTTATATTTGCAGATTACGTTTGTGACTTTTTACATAAACAACACTTTACAGTTATGGAACGATATTAAAGCCTTTCTCAATGTATGCAAAATTCGCGATGTTTATTTTTATTTTCAAAATTCATCTGACATAAATGATCTATGAGGTTAGGTTAGGTTGGATCGAGTTAGAATAGGCAAAAATAGTTGATATAATTTAATGTTGCTCAGAAAATATTTAGTGGAATGAACGTAGATGGTAGATGATTTTGAAAGCAAAATGGAAATCGAATACATCTATATCTGACATCGGTGTTAGTTAAATAAAGAAAAAAGGATCGTTTTTTCAAAGTTGACATTTCCAAATGTTTAAATTGCTATAACTCTAGAATGATTCGTTGTATTTTGGTAATCTCTTTCGTGCATTAAATACGTGTCGATTTCATCTTTTGTATAACTTAATTCTCCAAATATGACACAGCATATCGTGTAAAAATATTAAAGTCATAAACCTTCAAATTATTCGTGTGTTTATAAATATATATAGAACATACCTAGGATTGTTGAACCTTTTATGTTTTTTTTTTTCTTTAACTTTAATAATACATTTTACGTTTTCGTTTATTTTTCAATGACTTTTTTTTCAGTTACAGAAGATACCCTGCGCGGACTATAATATTCGTTTATCGAATAAATTATATTTATCCGATATTTTGCCTTCGTCTAACAAACGCATTTCTACTGATTACGGTGATTTAGTTCTGAACCTTTGCAACTCGGATGAAAATAATTCAATTAATCATTCGGATTATGAGAAAAAGGTGGAGAAAGTTGAGCGTTACGCAGATGGAACGGTAAGAATATAATTACGATTTATTATTATTAATTCGTTACATATGGTTTAGCATAAACTTAGAAGTTTAAAAAAAAAAAAAGTCAAATATAGGGTGATCCAGAGAAGATAGGCCGTTTTTGTTTTTTGAATAGCGCAGTTGGTAACACTACTACAACGCAAACCGCGTGCTCCACGTTTAGTATACATACGAGAGATTCGTTTTTGTCCAGTTTTAATCACGGTACCTTATAACCAGAAGGAGCGCGCGTTTTGCGCGGAACAGTATTTTCGGCGTGAATTGATCACGACAGTGCAGGGTTTCGAAAAGAATTCAAAGTTACACGGTGTAAACCGGTACCATCTAGCAATTCAGTTTTAAGGTGGGTTGAGCAATCGATAAAAAACGTCCTGGACAAAAAAAAACGGTTTGTACACCCCACAAACATCGATCGAGCTCGGACAACGATCATTCAGAGTCCCGGACGCTCTGCTCGTTATAATGTTGATCCTTTAACGACCTTTGCTCGAAAAAGTGTTCGAAAATTTTGTAAAAAGTTTGAACGAATGTATTGTTGCAAATGGCGGTCATTGAACGATACTGTGTTCCACAAATGCTAATCTCTCGTTTTTCTATTTTTAAATAAAATTTCATTTAAAAATTTTGATCGTTAATTTTTGAGTTATTCAAAACACAACAAAATCGTCGTCTTCTCTGAGCAACCTTATATTTCTTCTAAAGTATCTCCGGACATAAAAAAAAAACACACTTAATTCTCCTATATAATTTAATAAATTGATTACGTTGGAAGTTATGCCTGAAGATTTCCTTGTAACGGGAAAGGTTTCCGTTGAGTTTGTGATTGTCGTGACTTTAACTCATTTATTTTTTAACATATTAATATTAGATAACCTATTTTATCGTCGATTGTAGGTTTATATTTTACCACGACGATGCTAGCGCTAATCCAATTCGTGATATAGGATACCAATTATCGATATAGAGATTATAAGATAACAGATGGATGATGGATTTTGTAATTATACTTGTAATCACCAAATAAGATAAAAACTGAAGTTCAGGTATCGTTTTGAAATAAAGAAAACACTAAAATAAAGTTAATGCCAAAAAATAAAAATTAAAACTTTGGAAATGTAGGAATGAATAAAACCTTAAAATTAAAATATAAAATTCCAAAAAACATGCTAAAATATTTATGACTGATTTTTATTTTATATATATATATATATATATATATATATATATATATATATATATATATATATATTATTTTCTATCTTCATACTTATTCGAATCGACGTCATACATACATACTTTCAGTCAAGGTAAATAGAATACAACGTAGGGAATCATCAGGTAGATGCGCAGTAGTCTAACGTTGTTATGACGTCACTGCATAGATATATTCGCCTACTAATAGTCCTAACTCTTATTTATCAAGTTGTGTTTGTATTCCTGTAATATACTGCGGTTTATTGTTTTCATGTTTATTACTTTTTATATACCTGTACACTTTATTAATTTTATCTATATTTTTCAGAACAGAAGTATCATAAATTCATATTGCTAAGATCATAAAATTTACGCATTTTATCGTGTTCCTCACGTTTTAAAATTATTGCGAAACCACTTTTTAGACAAAGGATTTAAATTAAACTGGTGATTTAAAATATACCCATAAAATTAGTCAGAATCATTTACGTGTGACCGGCATCGAGAGACAAAAAGTTAGAAAAGCTACTGAATTATTATTAGGGACTGTAGCCTCTGCTGCAGATTACATATTCCCTGAAAATTAACATGTTGTGAAATTCATACATACCGTAAATAATGTATTCGACGTCTTAAATTCAAGAATACCATATTATTCCACTAATAAATTGAAAAGTGCGTATGGAAATAACATTGAAGAACAAAATAAGGCTTTAAACGACCTATGTGATCTACGTGTGTCTATGCGGATGATCGAAAAATCAACTTTGCCTCTATTTCAAAATGGTTTCATAGTATCAATACGAAGTTTACAGGAATTATATGCTGATTTACATTCTCAAGAATATGCATACTTGATGGCAGCACGATGCAATCAGGATATTTTATAATCCTACTTACCAGTAACAGGAGGTTTGGAAAAATTTTACGACCATCCTCTACCAAATACGATAAATCAACGAATTAAATCTTTACTTCTAGGCAAACATGCGACCGATATAATAAACTCTGTCATCATTAAAAACGAAGAAGATTGCGTAACATTAGTGCAATTTTGATAAATGATTTTGGAAACGAATAAGATGAATCTGAAACAACTTTAGCTATAGAATGCTCAGGTTCATCCACTGATGTAGAAGACTTAGCATCCGTTTTTGCGTCAAAGTTACCAGAAGCTGTTAACAAAACAGAGCAAAATAAAGAAGATAATAAGGACCTACTAAAGATGTTAGCAGGATATATTGGTTATATAGCTCGAAAACGAAGTTTGTGTACAACGTTTCAACATGGACATGTGACAGCTAATTACCGAAACAGACTGGTTGTCAAAAATTTTAAGAGGTTCTCTAATTACACCTTCAAACTTTCATGGTTGAATCCATACGTCTATAATTTTTTTCGCCGAAAACCATGTTCGCATTTTTTTCCTGTGACGTTTCGAAAACACTTGCGTGAGCGGTTATGAAAGTGTAGGTATATTTATAGAACAGTGTTTAGACGAGCAAAATCTTGACTTAATTTTGTCCAAATTTTTCGACAAATAAGCGCCCCGCTGTGCACATATCCATTTATCAGTGTTTGTAATATCATTTTACTCGATAAGCAGTTGTTTTTATACTAAGTTGTTTTTTTCCCATTGTGGCAATGATCGGCAACCACGTTTAATTAAGCTGGTATCCATCTTCTTTATTAAAATTTGGATGTTTAAAAATTTCAATTGCTTCACAAACAATTCTGGACCTATATTTATCCATTTTTGATAAAATTTCAAAATTGTAAAATTGTATTTCGTGATTCTCTAGACACTGATGTGAAGCCACTGCAGACGAATCGTTCCTCTAATGACACAAGCATATCGTAAAAAGCATTCAAGTTATAGTTTTAAAAAACGGTATATAGATTATTATTATTATTTTTTATTTTTATTTTTATTTATAAATAACTGTCTTTTAGGAAGGCAGTTACACTACTACAATCTTAACCTACAGGTTAAGTAATTTGTATCTTTGATAATTTAACATGTTCTGTACGCTGATCCAATGATCAGTTTCCACTAAAATTAACTAAATTTTAATTATGAATATGGGTTCAATAGAACTATAATTATTATTTAACTATAAATTAGGTCCAATGGATGTATTCGCTTAAGGAGTCCCACATCATTTGCAGTATCCAGTAACCGCTTAACTTCCTTATTAGTGTGACCATGCAGTCTCTGTTCGTGTTTGACTGAAAAGTTGTGTGAATGATGTCATCAACTCGTTGAATGTTCAGATCATAATGTATATTACTGTTACGTTGGAACCATCGTGCGTTAGTCAACGTCTGAAGAATTTTGTTCTGCTGTCGCTGGATGATAGCTCTGTTGGAAGCAGAAGCGCACCCCCACACTTGAACTCCATATGTCCAGATGGGACGTAGGATTATTTGATATAATAACCTCTTGCTGTATAAGTTTAGAGGCGTCTTTCTGCCAATTAACTAGTACATTTGATTCATTTTGCGCTGCAACTGATGTTTCTTTTGCCTGACGTGTATTTTCCATGTTAATCGTGTATCAAGATGAATACCTAAATACCTTGCTGAATTCGCATGAGGTACTTGACCATTATTTATGTATATATTGTGATTTACATCAACATGGATAGGTTTTTGTTCATTTAACTTGATTTTCCAACTTGAAACCATCTAACTATCTTGTCAAGGTGTTTCTGAAGTATATCTATTGTCTCTATTTGGGGTGTCTCTGGTTACCATGATGGCAATAGTAGCAGTAAAAATCCCATCTGAGGTTGAAATGTCAGCTGTATATAGTGTGTACAACACACGACGAAGGACACTTCCTTGTATAAGTTGAAATTTTGAATTCACTTCTTCATACATTACTCCGAAGCGCCTATTTTCTAAGTATGACTTCAGCAGTTGGCAGAAGTTTTCTGGCAGCATTCTGCTTAATTTGTGCAGCAAACCTTTATGCCATACTCGGTCGAATGCCTGTGCCACATCTAGGAATACAGCAGCACAGTACTTTTTTTCTTCGAATGTTTTTAAGATGTACTTAACAACTCAATGCACTTGGTGGGTTGTTGAATAATAGCTACGAAAACTAAACTGACAGTCAGCTGGGCTTATCAGTGGCTTAAGTCTTTTCAAAAGAAGTTTTTCAAATAATTTTGATAGAACTGGCAACAGTGATATTGGCCGATAAGACTTCACACCTTCTGCTGATTTCTCAAGTTTCTTCAGCATGATGATTTGAGCCGTTTTAAAAAAAGTCGGTATATACTGAAGTCGAAGGCAGGCATTAAAAATATATGTAATTAATACAACCGTTTTTTTTGGCATTTCCTATATTATTGATGGTGAGATTTCATTAGTCCTAGAAGCTTTTTTTGGATTGATATTATCAATTTCAATACATATTTCCATTGGTGTAATATATCGAATTGGTTGGCCAAATTGACATTCCATTGTCGTGTCAATGTTTCATGAGATTTCATGCGGCTGAAACACACTGGCTAAATGCTGTGCAAAAATGCAGACTTGGCTTCATCCCTACGAACTTATTAATAAAAAAATTATTTATATTTCAATGTAAGGAAAGAAATAGAAAAACTATAGTAATAGTAATTCAGCGTAGTAGATCGGTGAGTCCACATAACTAGTTAGCAGCAGCATCGAAAACAGCATGCGCGTGATCCCTACCTTGTATTTTATTTACCTTGCTTTCAGTTATAATTTATATAGTATATGGTTGTTATATTGTTCGTGATAGTCCTTGTACGTCATTTTTACATATAAAATGGTCAAACATTCAAGGTACTTGACGCAGATGCGCACAAATGATATTATACGTAGTGGGGTGCCACTGCATTCTACATGATAATTAAAAGTTACGTAATTATTAAAAACTTCATAAACTTTATGTTGCGGTTGGTATCGAACCTTCAAACTTGAGTTGATAATCGAGCACTCTAACAATTGTGCAACCGCTGATATATATATATATATAAAATAACGATTTTTTTTCTATTATAGATTTTAGGATTTCAGATACGCGGTCATTATTTAATAGGAAAAGAAAAATTGAATCTAACGTTTACGGAAGGAAGTTTGTGTGATTTTAATGGTACATCTGTTGTGCCTAAATCTGCAAGTGTTCTATTCGAATGTAATGCTAGAAGTTCGGTAAGTAATGTTACCAAATTTATAAACAATTTTAGGAATATATATAAAATTTATAATTCATGTGCATCGTGCATTTACAAAATTATTTTAGTTGCTTTTTATATCGTTTATTTTTATAATGAAATCATTATTAGATTACTATCCTTATCATTCTTAATTGTTATGAAGATTCCGGTTGAAGCTTTTGAAAAACAAATGGAAGGAGTTAGTTACATTGATTTCATTCACCATGTTAAAATTTAATGGAAATCTTGGGTATATTTGTGTCTTTCTTATGGGTATCGGGACATCGATGAATCCCTGACAATGAAATTGTAGATTCATGAGCTAAAGAGGGATCTTGTAGTGGTATTCTCTTTAATTTCTGCACTTGGTGTTATAAATTTTATACAGTCGGAACATAAGAAACTTTGGGAGCAGACTTATGCGGGGTGTATACAGCAGTAGCCCCTTACTAGGTACTATCATGACAACCGTCTCTTCTTAAATTTGCAGAGTTCTTTTTCTTTAAAAAACATTAGCCAGAAAAGAATTCTATATATTAGTAGATTGCGATTCGGGTATTACTTGTTGCCGAATCGCTTGTTCCTTATGCAGCTTAGTGAAACTCCTTACTGCCCTCTCCATACTGGACGTTCAATTTTTAATATGTTCTTCTAATGCCCTTCGTTAATAACATTACGCTCTGAACTATACCTTAAATTACTACACTCAGCATATAACTGTCCTCCGTATAATGTTTGTCCCTTCTTCATCTTGAGAATTTATATATGTTTCCAGACAGCGATATTTCTAGTGAGTTGTTCGCGTTTATATAAATATGAGTTAGTGCGTACAGTATCACGTTGGGTAGGCTGTAAAGGCAAAATTAAAAAAAAAAATTGAACTGTGATAAATCTGAGGCTGTATTTTTCACTCGCAGGCATTCCACATTCCTCGCTGAAATTACGAGTTAATTTCGGTGTAGTTAGCTGGTCATACATGTTAGTTATTTTGGGATAATCTTGGATAATAGACTAAATTTTTTCGAACATGTTAATCATGTTACCGTGGTAGTTGACAAAAGCATATCTATCATATATCCATTATTTAACAGAAAATCTTTTGTTAATATTAATAATAAATTAATTCTGTATAAAACATTTATTCGTTTCTTAATCACGTACTGTTGTCCAGCTTTGAGTTTTGTTTCAAACACCAATTTTAACAAGTTACAATTAATACAAAACATATGTCTCATGTGTACTAAATCTTAGTAAATACTACATAATCGTTAATATGCATACGACCTTAAACATGCCTTATATTAAGAATCTAATGAGCTTAGTCAATGATAATCATATAGTTTCTACCATCGGTAATTATGATTCTATGCAACTTCTATAAACATAATATCCTTTTCGTTATGTGAAACTCTTGTTTTACGATTTATTATTTCTTCTATATTTACTTATTGTGTAACGTATCGTCCCTTTATTTTATTGTGATTATACAAAGGTATCTGACAACAATGAACACTGATGCTTCAGACTTATGATATAACACTAAGAAACTATTAAAACACGAAAAACAACAGTTTCACATAAAATTAAATAATGGTTGGACCAGAACCGATCAGTTTAGTTTTTACTCCGCATACTGATATGTGTCGTAAATACTCCGAATATATACAAAATAACTTAAATCACCAGGAAAAACAAAAATTTTTACTCTAAAAGAGGTATTCGAATGCTTACGTAAAATACCATTACGAAAAAGCCCTGGAGTAGATAACATTACTGGTGAAATCATTTCACGGCTTCAAACAAAAAAACGCTATTCTATTATGCTACATATTCAATGGAATAATAAGAATTGAATATTTTCCTAAAACGTGGAAAAAATTGGTTATAGTAATGATACATAAATCGGGCAAGCCGCAAACAGATGTATCATCCTATAGGCCTATTAGTTTACTCTGCTCCTTATCGAAGATATTATAAAAACTAATTTTAAGTCGTATCCAGCCGATTATAAGCAGTCGTGGAATAATACCAAACCATCAATTCGGATTTCGTACTGAACATTCTACGGTGCAGCAGTGTCATCGACTGGTTGATGCGATTTCCTCAACGCTGGAAAAAAAAAGAAGTATGTTCTGCAGTCTTCCTGGATGTTGCACAAGCGTTTGATAAGGTTTGGCATCCTGGATTACTTTATAAACTGAGACAGTTTCTCACCTTCGATTTATATGCATTACTTTATTCATATTTATCTGGCAGAACATTCGTTGTCAAAATTAATGAACATTTTTCAGAACACAATATTTTATCATCTGTACCGCAAGGTAGTCTATTCGGGGGCCTCTTTTACATTCGGTCTACACAGAAGACATGCCGACTAGCAATCAAACCATCTTGCAACATTCAACTATGATATTGCTATTCTTGCATCCAATTCAGAAGCAATGTATGCAAATATCACGGTTCAAAACCATCTGAATAGGTTGGTTCAGTGGGCACAAAGTTGGCGTATGTTGTTTAATCCCAATAAATGCTAACACGTTATATTTACAAATAAAAAAGTTGAGTCCCCCGGCTGTAAGAATTAACAACATACAAATTCCTAAAATTAATTCAGTACATTATCTTGCCTTGTACATGGAGAAAATGCTCACATGGCGACTACATGTGGCACACAGAAATCACTACGTGTTATTGAGACAGAATTCGGTTCTTATCTTGCGGTAATCGCACCCATTTGGAGGAATATAGTTGTACGGCAGTACTTGCAAAAGTATTCTTCGAAGAATACAGCAACAACAGTCTAAGATACTTCGTACTATTACGTCTGCTCAATACTATGTTTCTAATTTGATACTTCTGTATCGTCATGCAGTATAAGAGGTTATTTGATAAATTTGAAGTCAGTAGCAATCCCAATGTTCGCAGAATGCACTCAGACAGTCTTCCAGGCAATCCTTCAAGGCAAGGCGTCTGCGAAGGAAGTGGTGGCGAGATGCAATTCCAATCACTTAATAAATCTGGTCTTATTCAAAAGATAACATGTTTTTTTCTTTTTAATTATTGTATTTGACAATTCCTATACTATTCCTACACATATTTCATTCTCATCAAGTTATTCCTTTCTCTTCTTCACAGTCTAGAGTCTCTCTGGAGTCACTAGACTAATACTAATTTTCTACTTATGTGATCACCGTTGTTTGCAGCAATTAATGCTGGTATGATGTTAAAAAAAATAAATAAAAAACTTTTTTCTTCTCGCTGTACAGTTTTTTTAAAATAAATTTTGAATGCCATTACATTAGACACATACATTTTCTTTTACTATGTTATGTGCCTTGATATTAATTCAGTTATATGGTGGGCCACCATAATCGTTACGTAATTATTAGTTAACATTATGTGTTTTTATTATTTTGTGTAATTTATGTTGAAATATACATTTTTCTCTCGATATATATATATATACATGTATTTTATAATAAATTAACTAATTCTAATACGTTGGTTTTAGTTATTACCTACGTTCATGGGAAAAAAAGGATGTCATTATGAGTTTAAATGGTCGCTTGCTAAAATGTGCAATATGTCACAACTCGTTTTATTAATAAACGAAAATCACTGTCTCTTGAAAAACGAGAAATCTGATCGTCAAGTCGAATTGGAAACATTAGCAAACAAGCAACACATGGTAAGTGTTTAATCGACCAAATATAAAATACTTCTTCCTTTGCTTTATAGCGGTTGTAAATATTTATTTCTGCCCATTTTATATTATTTTTTTCATTTTTTTATATTGGTTCTTCTTTCAACGATATCTTTAATTATCTCAAACATTTATGCGAACGAATGTATTTTTTCTATAAATAGTATTAAATTTATTTTTTGTGATCGATCGTTTTCTGAGCACAACATATATAGTTATGATACGTCTATTTCTCGGTAAATTAATTTTTTCCGGTTTATATAAAAATATTGTACAAGAATTATTATATTTTATATATATAAGTGACCAGGGAAAAAACCCGTAAAATTAACGTTTTATGAAGAAAACGTGTTGATATATATATATTCAAGCATATAGAATGATAAAATTAATAAACATTATTATATTTTAAATCTCCTGTAGCAAAATTATGGGGTTCAAATTACAAAGCAAAGCTAATTTTATATAAAAGACTAATACAGTCACTATATTCTCCGTAATATAAATTCTAATTGTAGAAAATTTCTAATAGATGTAACATCTTCGTACGTTGCTGTATCTAATATTTCTCTATAATTTTAAGCACGTGTATTACCAATGGATTTATATATTAAAAAAATATCCCTTATCTTCAAAAACAAACTAACTCAGTATGATAAACTGAATAACAGTAATTTCAAATATATCAATAATTTTATTCTTACTAAATTTAAATCTAGATATGATGCAGAAGCTAAGGGTAAATGAATTAAAAGTTTTTTTCTTTAATATTAATTTTTACACGTCTCAGATATTAAGTAGACATGGTTCAGATTATTAATAATAATATATTTCGTAACTGTTACAGTAATGATATAGAAGATGTGTATCATATAATATATGTATGTTCTAAATATAGTAAATGAATATTACTGTAGAATATAGACTGCCCATTGCCCTTCAATAAGATAGTTCTATTGGAATATTTTTCAACATCTACATATATGAAGTATTTAAGGTCGTACATATATATATATATATATATATATATATATATATATATATATATATATATATATATATATATATATATATATATATATATATAATATATATATATATATATATATATATATATATATATAAAATATATATATATATATATATATATATATATATAATATATATATATATATATATATATATATATATATAATATATATATATATATATATATATATATATATATATATATATATATATAATATATATATATATATATAATATATATATATATATATATATATATATATATAATATATATATATATATATATATATATATATATATATATATATATATATATATATATATATATATATATGACCACTACAGATAACCATAAGGCATCCAGTAGGTTACTTTATCTTTATAATTATGATGTTTATACATATTTAATAATAATAAAAATATATATATGTATATCATGTACTCAGCAAAATTATAGCTGCATACTATTTAATGCATAATGTTGCATACGATAATCTTGAATATTCGATTGGATGCAAGATTGCATAATTTTATGTATTTAATTAAACTAATTCCCCCCTCCCAAAAAAAAAATTACTACAGTACATGAGGTTTTTTTTTTTACCTTCGGGCTTAAAATAAACATTCAAAAAAAAAAAATTATGATTATTAATAAGGAGGCAGAAGTTTATTCAGATATAAATAGATTCCAAGTAGTGAAAGATTTCGTATATTTATGTTCTTTAATATCCAGCGACGGCTACTGTATAAATGAAATTAAAAGAAGAATTAATATGAGTCGCGCTGCAGTTCATAGGTTAACTAAAGTATGGAATGATTCACATTTATCGATGACCATTAAAATTCGAATAATGAAGTCGTTAATTTTCTTTATTTTCACATAAGGTTGCGAATCTTGGACTATCAGTAGAAAAGAGGAAAAGAAAATACAAGCTTTCGAGCTACGGTGTTAGCGGAGGCTTTTAAGAATATCGTGAACCGAAAAGATCACGAATGAGATAGTCTTACAGAAAATAGGCGAAAAATGAGTTTATTATCTGCCGAATATGGATTTTGCGCTATTTTGGTCACAACGCTCTGCAATTAGAATAATTAATATTGGAAGTCAGCTAACCACAAAAAGCAAGACCGCATCGAAGATGGTCAGATCAAATATTGGATTTAATGTGCCCAAAAATAACAACATTAAAAACATGCAGCAGTTTGGCAATGGACAGACGCCAGTGGAAAAAACGATTCACTAGTTAATTGGATTATCATGATCACGACGTCCTATGGGATATAACAACAATACATCATCATATATATAGTTAACAATTGATTATTCATTGTTCATGTCGAAAATTCATCTTCACGAACGAAATGCTAATTTTGCAAATTTTTAATGGGTATTATCTGTTCTTTTTGAAAACAACACGTACTCGAGGTTAAATTTATAAGATGATTCTTTTTTTCGTAAAGCTACAATGATTAATAATGCGTGTATTAAGAGAGGAACTGGTTTAAAAAAATACTCTACGTAAAATAAGTTGAAACGTACTTATTTGTACCAAGTAGAAGCAAAATTAAAATCGTCTAAACACAAAAATAGAAAAAAAAAAAACAATAGCATTGAACATGCTTTACAAATTTCGCAGCATCTGATAACGAATACGTAAACTTCTTTTTCTAATAATATGCAATAATTATGCCGCAAATAATACTAATAGAATGCGAAAAAATGTAATCAGTTATATAATATTGCGAAGAGAATACGCTAAAATCAATATTGCCCATGTTATAATTCGTTAAACAAACTGAACATTCTACAAAATACCTGTCTTCATCTCACTTTGAGGAGTATGCGATTCACCCCAGTGGTCGCTTTAGAAATTGAATGTAAAATTCCCTCACTTTCCATTCGATGACAATTCTTAGGTTATAAGTATATGTTTAAATTTAGTGCTTTCCAAGATTCATAAATATCCAGCATCTTCCTTCAGTTATCGCAGAAATGGAGATTTTCTTTCATAAAACGTCCTCTGCTTTGTACAAGTTCCAAACGCTTATAAACTATAAAGATAGTACAATTCCCCATTTTCCATCGATTTATTTTCAGTTACCATTCGAAATATCAGTCATTTTGATACGCTTTTTCAGATCCATTGACAAGATTATACATATATTTATACTGATGGTTCTAAATCTTCCGATGGAGTTGATTCCGCGTTTATTATTCCTTCCTCGAACGTTTCAAAAACCTTTACCTAAATTTTCTTCAATATTTACAGCTGAGTGCCTTACTATTCTCAAGGCGCTTCGCTTTTACGCTTCTACAAATATAAGTTCAAATGTAGTAATTTTCACGGATTAACGTAGCGCTCTCGAAGCTATTTCAAGTTCCTCATTTAATAGTCGCTATTTTCCATCAATCTACGATATTTTAAGAAATATTTACGATCTATCTCTGAAACGAGTTAGTGTAAAATTTATTTGGATTTCAAACCACTCAGGTGTCTACTGGAATGATACCGTAGACAGTCTTGCTAGAAGCGCCCTCGAGAATAGCTCATTCTACTTCAATACTTCGGGTAGGCACATTTTATCCCATATTAAGTTTCCGTACAATTTTGGAACCGCGCTTGGAGATATTGCTGTCAAACAATTCCGGAATATTCAACGTTCAATTCCAGTAATTCTTTGATTCTTCAATCTTCCTAGTAATATAAAAAAACAGAATTTCGTTTATTCGTACGTCGCCTAAGGCTTAACGTCAACAACATTCTATACGTTCTATTTACACACAAATTAGACCCCTCGCCATTCTGTACCCATCCTTGCGATGGATACCAGATCGCCAATGAAAACTACCTATTTTTCAGCTGTAGTTATTATAGAATGTATCAATCAAAGTTCCTGTCACGTGTCGTAAGTAAATAAATCCCTCTTCCAACTAATCTCAGATGTGTTCAGCTCACAAATCAATAGCGTATATATAATCATATTTGATTACATATCAGTCTGTAGTATAAATATTTAATAAGACATATCATCCGTTTATTACAGCCCTGGATGGAATCACTAATGCCCATTTAAAAATAAAAAAATAAATAAAAATTCCGCGATGATAAAGAAAAAGGAGAAAATTTCATACAATTTTTACATAACGCAAATTCATATAATTATAGCCTATATTATTGGATTCGTTCTAAGCGTTGTTTCACATTGATATCACAAATAGGATAGAAATTACATGAATTTAAAGTTTTAAAAAGTAGAGAACGACGTTGCCGCGATTTCACGGTTTTTTATTTAACGGTAAGGGCCCTTTCACGTTATCCGGTTTATTTCAGACAGGGGAAAAAATCGTGATCTTAAAAAAACCGTGAAGATGTAGCCATTCACGTAACACGATTAAAAACCGTGTCTTTTATAGAGAAACTTCCTGGTATGGCGCGCGCAAAAAATCGTGTAACATGAAGGCGCTCATTTAAAACATCATGTCTCGACCTTCAACGCGATTTTTTCCCGTGTACAAATCGTGAAACTGCCGAGACAGCTTCTTGTTGTAGTCTACGACTTATTTACCGCGTACGATTTTTAGTGACAACGGGAGAAAACCGTGCAGCGTGAACGCTACCCATTGCATTCCATGTATTTTGCGCTGTCACGGTTTTTTACGATCACGATTTTTTCCCGTGTCTGAAATAAACCGGATAACGTGAAAGGGCCCTAACAGTCGCTGCTTTTTAAGAAAACACGATTATTTGTTTCCATTATGAACGTTCTGCGACGTCATTCAACGTAATATTACGGCCGCTTAAAAACGGAACCGAATTCCTAAGAAGCCATAGCTTTAGGATCTGCATTGAGCTATTAAATTTTGTCTATCTGTCACTATTTAACTAAAAAAAAATCGCATTATTGATCCGTTCTGGATTTTTTGCTTTCGCGTAGTAAAAGAAAGAGAAGGATATGGTATTACACAGGCGAAGCCGTGAGTAACTTCCAGTATATATATATATATATATCCATCATCATATAATGCTGATCAACCAGTATTTCATGGTGTAGCTTCTGATGTATAATTTTTAAAATTAATTAAATTAAAATGTTTCTTTTTCTAGCTACGAGACGATTCGAGCGATATTTATATCATCGACGTGTGTAATAGGAATGATTCGAGTAAACCGCCGTCTCTATATTTATTCAAACAAATTGGAAATGTAAATATTTCGTTTGGAACTCCGACGTTTGCATCGATCGAGAAAGATGTTATACTATTCTATAGCGAAGGCGAATCATGCGATGCGTATTGTAAGTAACTTATTTAGAAATTGCCGTCGAAAATGTTAAATTATTAAAATCCGAATCTTCACGTCTTCGGCGCTTTGCATAGCGTGTACACCGACGAATGCGATACAAGAGTCATTTTTCTAAATAGAGGCGAAGATAATAAAATAATGAACTTCGACTAAAGTGAAATTATCATCATCATCATGATCTGGTGCAACAGTCCGTATTTGAAATGTTTCTATTGTCCTCTTCCCGTTTTGTACACGTTCGCGTTTCCGATCCATAAAATGGTACTGGCGTTTCCCAACCCTATGGACATCGTTCTGTTGGTTATTATTTTTATTTTTATCGTTCTTTCAGTTTTTTATTATGTATCGATTAAAGATGCGACCTTCAGCAATAATCGGGCATTTTAAATTCACAACTGTTATATACGTCTAGAATTATTTTCGGTGAAAACCACGTCCTGATTATACAAAAAATTTAACGTTTCGAATGGACTTACACGACTCATCATCAGAAACGAGTGGTTTTCACCGAAAATAATTCTAGACGAATGGAAAACAACCACGAAAGTTTTAATAAATATATAACTGTTATATATTTTTTAAATTCTGACGAGATATATATAATATTTTTTTTTAATATTACAAGGATGTAAGTTAACTTTGGACCGTTATCACCCGTCATAACTAGTAATGAATATTTCCATTACACATTCTTTAAATGAGATTTTTTTTTTTTTTTAAAAAGTAGTAAATAAGGACACTTTTATACTAAACTAACAAAAATAATAATAATAAATATAAAGGGAAATTCCTACAGCAAGATATATATACTTTGAATATCGCTGATGTATACGTACGTACATTCTAACAGAATAATCGTGTTTTTAAAATAAGATCGAGCTGAAAAGAATACGACAAAACCGAAATAAGAAACAGTAATAATAATAAACGTAGGACGAAACATAAATAATCAACATATACATTAACAGAATACATATATTAGATGTAATAATCGAAAATTTAAATTAAATACCATTAATGTAAAACGGGGTAAAATTAAATTAAAAAGACACGTAGAATTTTAAAATTACACAGTAACAATAAATATAAAATAAACGGAATAAAATATACCTACAATAAAAACGCAAAATAACTAAGTGGTATATACGCGTACTCGAATAATGTATATAATAATAATAATAATAAATAATCGGATTTTGGGATAATCAAAACTTTATAAAATACGTTATACTAAAATGTTGATTGAAGATAGTATACCCACAAATTCTACTACACAAAAACCTTATATTGTTCAAATTAGATTATAGCTCCATCTTGTATAATGGTGAAAAACCTAGCAGATTAAAAAAATAAAAAATTAAATCTGTGCCTTGGAGCGAAGGGAAGAAGTGAAACTTAAAGACATTTTAACTAAATTCGATACAAAGCCTACCTATATATATATATATATATATATATATAACAAGATTCCTCGTATATACTATTATTAATATTATTATTTAATAAAAAAATAAAGTATTTATAAAGAAAAATTTTATTTTATATTTAAAAAAAAAAACTAATATATATTTATTAATGAAAAAATAATAATTTAATTAAAAAAAATAAAATAAAAACTAACCGAAACCGGATTTATAATTACTTGCCGCCATCCTTCTTTTGTAACTATCTTGATCAAGTAACTGACAACTGAACTATTTGACGGAAAAACTAGCACTCTCTCGAAAATGAACAACCATCCCTTTTTATACATTTTTCTTCATTATTTACTGGCTGTAATTTATTTTTACTGGCTAAATTTATTTGGTCAAACTAATTTACTGGTTATTTTTCCATTGACTAACTAAAATTAATTTCAACTATTTTATAATAATAGTTTATCTACTACAAATCCTGTTTGGTTATATTATAATAATTTTAATATATTTTACTTTAATTAAATAAATAATTATACATATATTTTGTTTTATTATATTAATTAAATTAAATATTAGTTTTCCACCTTCAATATAATAAATTTAGATTTATTATAACGTGAACATACGATGATCGTCGTAATATATATATATTTGTTGACACATCAAGCGGAACAAAACGTGGTTTGATAGGCGGGTGTTGGGTATATATATATATATATACGTATGTGTTATACACACACACACACATATATATTATATCCATATGTTATTTTCGCCCGGTTGCTCGTTTTGTCGATTAACTCTCCATATACATATAATGCGCCAATAGAAGTTTCACTTAAAAACTCCCTATAATTTAAAACATAACTATACGTCTCGTAGTAGGTTGCCTGGAAACAAGTTCCGCCTTGTTTACTATATTTCTTCAACCTGCGACAAACGATTCACATAAATCCAATAATTTACGCTAAACTATTCACATCGAAACCAGCATGAGTCCACTTTCTAAATCTATATACAAAATTAAGTATCTGACCTTCGAAAACTGCGCAGAAAAAATTTTTTTCCCTGGAAGCTCTAACATATCTTTAAAACATATTCATGCTATGTTTATACAAAAAAATTAAGGACCGCTGGGAAACACAATGGGAACAACGTTTTCAAGGAACTAAATTATACGTTATCAAACTGATGTTACGTATATATGGCGATCATTCTCCGACAAAATTGAAGGGAAGAGGTTGTTTTAACCCGTTTACCAATTGCACCAACCTAAAACGCGGACATATATTTCGACAGACAGACCCTACACTTTGTTATAGCATTAGCATGCGGAGGTTTTCTTAATTTCAATCTTTGTGGTGCAAGATCTTTAAATGTTGAATTATAACAGAAATATTCTCGATTTCGTTTACTAATTTTATCAGATAATATTTTTTAAGTTCAATTTGCTCAGAAATTTTCGAAAAAGAAAAAACGATAAGACGAGCTTCTGCTCTGTAACCGATATAATAACCACATCATATAAATAATTTGGAAAAATCAGGAAATAAACTGACACAGAAACAGCTGCTGAAAAAATGTTGAAGAACTGAATTTCAGCGCGATTAACGGACTATATTTTTAAAGTTACCGTGTCTAAAGTCTTCCGTAGTGTTCTTAAAAACACGGAAAATGTTTAGTTAATACTACATTACACATATTAAAGATATGATTTTTATCACTATCCAGCAATGTACACGCTCTTCTCCATACAATTCTTTTAATATTTTTACTCTTCTAACGTAGTAAATAAAAAATGTCCTAAAATATGATTTCGAATGTTATCGAAATATACACTACAATCTGTAGAGCACGGATTCCTATACATTAGGTACCGAGTTCGAATACGATAAATAAAAATATAAATAATCGTAATATTATCGCGTGTAAGCCAGTGACAAACCACCACGCACAACACCATAAGTAATAGTATAGTACACTACAAAAACGTGTGACTGCATTGTGTCGTGATGACAAAGCGAGATTACAATCAGTTCTCCCGGGTGTGTGTGTTATCTACGCTAACACCACATTATGGTTGCCTTGTACACTACTTACACTGTACAACAAATTAATGTATACGACACTTAATAATAATGAATCTAATATACGTTCTGTTTCTTTTTATTATTTCATTCATCCCTTTTATACCAAACTGTTTTATCGTTGCAGTACTTTATATAGCGAACCATTCCAACGTTTTTAAAGTTATTTATATCTTTCGTAATTACTGATTTAATTTACTTGTTAATTACTGATACACACTCGCACATATTAATATGCAGATTTACTTTTATAGACATCTCTATTACACACACGCATATATATACATATATATATATATGTGTGTGTACAAATATACTTAAATACTTGTATGTGTATATGCATTTTTTAATGTTCCCATATTAACTTATTTTTATACAATAAGCACATCTCTTTACTAATTCTTTCCTCTCATTAGATCTTTTCCAATTTCAACGCGTAATATCTGTATTTACGTTTATTTTTGTATAATTTTATTCCGAATTATAAGACATATTGTGCGGTGGTATTAGCAAAAAACAGTATTCGAATAATTACTTTTTTGTCATGATATAACTATACAAAGTTAAAATAAATTATGACCTCGTTATCTATTAGTGAAACATTTTAACTGAAACAAAAGAAGAGTAAACGTAAAATATAAATTTACCGACACATAAAATACCGTCCATTTTGAAAATAAATAAATCAAAAGTGTCGAAAAATCAACATAACTATAACATAAAAAATGTAATACTAAAATAAAAATTTACTCATCCCGAAAAAAAAATCTTTCTGTATATACCACAAGTGTAGTAAGCACATACAGTAATACAACAAAATAGGTTACAGGAAAAATCACAACCAAAATCTGTATACTGATTACACATATGTTTGAAATAGATTGAAATAAATATAATGATCTCTAACAAATAAATATACGATGATACACTAGTGGTGCGCAAACTAGGGGTCGCTAAAAATTGTTGGGGGTCGCGAAATTTTTATGAAATGCATTACGCCTGAAATGCTGCGTACGGCATACAGTGTACATATAAAGAGTGAAGCGCCGTCACTCCAGTTCCATTTTCTTTAACCATAGTGTATGTAAAGTGTAAAGATGAGATGGCGCCCTCTTCACGGTAATTCACCGCTTTTATTACGCGTTTCCATGTGAAGTTGTAGCGTGTAGCAGTTTTTGTTCTAGTTTTATCTTGTGACGGTGTGTAATTTGATGTTTAATATTCTTATCAGGCTTTGCTATTCTTTATATCAGGTATATACTATCGTTAGAGACAGCTCTCTGTTAAGCTCTCTGTTAAATTTATTGAATTCCTCGAATTTATGAAAGCGATAGCTTATCAATTGTACACCAAAACACAGAATTAAATATACTGTTTGTTTTAGGTTTAACAACTTAATTCTTATCTTAATAATGGATAAATGGATAACACGTACACCAGGTATATCTTCAGCTAACAAACGAAGAAAGGCTGATGAGGAATCGAAAAATACTGAACTAAATGCCCGATCTAAAAAAATAAGAAAATACAATGAGGAATTTATTAAGTATTGTTTCACATTTTGTGTTGTTGATGATAAACGCCCGTTATGTGTCGTTTGCAATGAAAAATTAGCAAATGAGAGCATGAAACCAGCTAAATTAAAAAGGCATCTGGAAACTAAACATAAAGAACTTCAAAATAAATATGCATGAAAATCATAAAATTCAAGGTGCACATTTAAAGAAATTTATGACAATACGTCAGAAAGCATTACGGGCTTCTTTAAAAGTTTCTTATGTAATAGGGAGAACAATGAAACCCCATACAATTGTAGAACCCCTTATCCTTCCTGCAGCAATTAAAATTACATCAATTATGCATGGTATTAAATATAGAAATGAACTAAAAACCATACCATTATCAAGAGGATACCGTGTCTCGACGGATTTCCGAAATATCGCAAAATATCGTAAAATATCGAGTCAGAAGTCATAAAACGCATAGAAAATTCATCTGTGTTTGCTTTACAACTGGACGAGACTACCGATATTATTAAAATGTCACAACTAATTACTTACGTCAGATTTATTTTCAATGAAGACATAACAGAAACGTTTTTATGTTGCTAAAGCTTGGAAGGGAAAACAACTGAAGAAAAAATATTTGAAGTAATAAATGAATATTTTGAAGCAAAATCCCTTACCTGGGTAAAGTGTGTTGCGATTTGTACTGATGGTGCTGCAGCATTAACGGGTTCGAATAAGGGACTCAGAGGTTTAATTCAGAAAATGGCGCCTCATGTGGTATTCAATCATTGTATGATTCATCGGCAAGCTCTTGTTGCAAAAGATATGTATGAAGAGTTGCACAATATATTACAAGATGCTGTTAATGCAATTAACTACATTCAAAGCAATAGCCTCAATAGTTGTCTCTTTTCAATACTTTGCAATAAGATGGGCTCTACGTATGAGACATTACTGTTACACACCCAAGTCAGATGGCTTTCACGTGGGAAAATACTACGACGGATATTTGATTTGAGAAATGAACTGTACATGTTTTTAGTCGAAAAGAAACGTAGATTGGCAAGTCATTTTAACAATGAAGTTTAGCTAGGAAAGCTGAGCTATTTAGTTGATATTTTCGAAAAATTTAACTACTTAAATTTGAGCTTGCAGGGTGGGAATTTAACTGTCATAACTTCAGCTAGTAAAATTCAAGCTTTTAAGAATAAGCTTAGTCTCTGGCAAACTGAACAACAACGACATGTTCCCTTGCTTTAACGATTTTATGAATGAAAATAATATAAATATATTTACATTTAAAAACATAATTTCCAACCCTATTAAAAAGTTAAAGGAAAATTTTTCGAAAAGATTTGAAGTTTTTCCTGAAAATGATCTCGGTTGGATTCGTGATCCATTTTCCTACGATATATGCAGTTCAACTAATTCAAATTAGTGAGAAAGAGCAACTAATAGATTTGATTAGTGATGATACTGTTCGAAATCAATTTAAGACTCAAAAAATTTTGGTTATCCGTGGCAAAACAATATCCCGTTTTAAGCAAGAATGCCCCATCAGAGTTTTAATACAATTTGCATCAACATATTTGTGTGAAGCTGAATTTAGCGAACAATAAAAACTAAATACCGCTCGTGTTTAAACCCTGAAGGTGATATGCGAATTGCAATTACCAACATAGATCCGAACATCGATGAAATAATTAGAAACTCGCAGCCTCATACATCTCATTAACGGATAATTTTACTGATTTTTTATGTTATATAAAAAGTATTTTCTTAAAATGATAAAAAAAATTAATATGTGTTAGATATGAGATGATGTTTAAACCGATAGAAATGCGCGAAATATACATCGTATTTGTGGACATTTATCTATGGGTCGCCGGAAATTTTCTCTCTACTGAAGGGGTCGAAGTCGAAAAAAGTTTGCGCACCACTGCACTAGAGTAATAGATGTTTAAATCTCTTACACTTATATTTTTTGTATTTTAATTATAAAGAAGTTCTGTTGTAGTCCCCTATTTTATTGATTATTGAATATTTGCTGCCGGTAAAAGAGTCGAAAAAAGGTTATTGTATGCTGTTTTATTACTTCAGGTATATAGAGTAAATTTAGAGCTGCGTGCATAAGGTGTACTCTAGTATATATTGGTAATTGAAGTATTATTCTGCAACACCGATTCTTCAGACAAATAGTAAAAATTTAACATGTTTATTCATCTATATAGAACGACAGTTAAAAAAAAAAACAAACGCGTTTATCTTTAATTTATTAAGTTATTAGTTGTAATAATTTTATCCGCATAATCTGTTTTATTTTAAATCCATTAAAGTTTTCGATTTGAACAACACTTTTATGATGTCAAAGTATTTTTAGAATTGAAACACTTCCTGTCAAATAAATATACTTCACGGTGACAACACTGTTCGCATACACTATAGCGAATACCGCGATTGGAAGGATTAAACACGTTAGTGTATTTATTACCTCTTTCAATCTTTGTATATGGCTTGTTTGTAAACCAAATTTGAATTAATTCTGCACAACATTAATTTCCGATCCATATAACCTGGATAAAAATATTTTAAAGTAACGCTCTAAACCAGCAAGTGTATCGAAATATTATATATATATATATATATATAATGTGAAATTATATTTTAGCTTTATATACATATATAAAATAAAGTGAAATTATATTTCAGCTTCGTATTACGGAGAAATTCGATTAATATGCGACGTCACCAACGAACTACAACCGAAAATTATCGAGGTAAATATTCTGATTTTTTTGTTCATTGTATAAAATATTTTTTCATGTTGCACATCCTTCTTTTAAATTTCTATAAATAAACCGGCTCTAATGATATAAACAGATATTTTAAATAAAAATTTATTAAGTTTATCTAATTTTTTTCAGCATTATATATTATATATATATATATATATATATATAACAAAACAATTATTTGTGTCGATGAAGATATATATATATATTTTTTATTGGTCCAGTTATAACACTCTTTGACCAGTCTAATTCTAAGTTCTTAATTTTTAATATAATTTATATACATATGTCTATTAATTCAAATCTTGTTATCTTTAATAAATTTATATAGTATTTTTGCCGCTGGAGAACATGGTTCTGCTAGTTCTTCATTAATTGCAAATGGCATTGTTCTATACTATGCAAGGCAGACCGAAAAAAAAAGTTCACGACCTTCTACACAGCTTGAACAGGTCCAAATGTGATGTGTCAACGATCCCTCTTCTTGTCCGCATAATTGGCAAAGGCTCGAATCAATAATGTTCATTCTAGCTAGATGGTCTGTAGTTCGCGTATGACCCGTTCTAATTCTTAACATGGTTTTAATATAGCAGCTTTTCAAGTTATCAATTTGATACCAAAGTATTTTTGGAATATTCGGCTGTATATTATGGTAATTTTTTCCTTTGGTTATGGATAACAATTTATACTTCTTGTTCACGCATCATACGCTTTTTCCTTAATCCAAGTAATATATTCCGTTCATTCAATCAGTTTGTCTTCTATATCATATATCCGACCTCTTGTTAATGTGTCTACTACTTCATTTCCGAGTATTCCTGTGTATGAAGGTATCCACGTGAAGTGTATCTCGTTTTCTTGTTTCTTTAAGTTCACTATTGTTTTTTTAATCTGGCAAGATATATGATTCAACATCTTTTCGTTTCTTACTTGTAATTGTTGTAATGCACTCATGGAGTCACTAACAATTAGTATTTTTTTTTAAAATATCTTTTAATATACACTAATGATTTGAGTATGGCTATAAGTTCTACTGTACAAGTTGAATTAGCATATGGCAGTTTATATGCTTTACTTATATTTTGAATTGGTATGTAGAAAGCTGCTACATACCACTCTTTGGATTTATCCAGGGAGCCATCAGTGTAGATAATTACGAAATCCTGAAACATTCTTTGTTTTATTTCATCAAATATATTATTATTTATATTACTATTATTTTCCGCGATTTGGTGCTTATAAAAGAATTTATTTTTATCGAGTTCTAGATGTATATTCATCGGAATAGCTTCATATGAGATTTGATATGCCGGTAATTTAATACATTTTAGTATATTGAGCTTCCTGGTTCTAACGTAACTGCCAACCATTGGTGGTAATATTTTATTGCTCCAGTATGCCTCGTCTTTATGATTATATAGCCATTTTATTTGATTTAGTATATTTGTCATTTTTTGGCCTCTGATATGCAAGAGGAACTTATCGGTTAAAAATTGTTGTCTTAATTCAATGGGAAATTCCCCAGTTTCTGCATATAGGATGTGCACTGGAGTAGTAGACATAGCGCCTATACATAATCGTAGGGCTTTTTCTGTTTAGTCTTATTCAAATTTAACATGATATATGTATGTGTATATATATATATATATATATATATATATATATATATATATATATATATATATATATATATATATATATATAACCCAGAATAATAAATAAAAGAGAACAACACGTATGTTTCTTGTCGACATTTTTTTAAGGTACAGGCTAAACTCGTTAGTAAAAATCGTATATATAGAATTTGCGTATAAATGGAGCAAAAATTTTAAACGATAAAGTTTGCAGTTAGCAAGCTGTAATTGTCCGAATATTTTGGATAGAATGGTGATAAATTTCAAATGATACAAGGAAACAATTCTAGTGTAGACATATTGCTTAAACGAAAATCGGGATGGTTGGGGTAAACAATTTCGTATTTTAAAACTAGAAATAAATGATCAGTTAATTCAATATGTACATAAATTTAAATATGTTGGTGAAATAATAACAGAATACCTTTGTCGAGACAGAAATTCAATTAATAATTAGGCTAAGCTAACGTGACATAAAAAATAAAATATGGTAAACTTTAAAAAATTACAAATTACCATAAGAACCGTCGAATTTATGATTATGGCGACTAATATATATATATATATATATATATATATATATATATATATATATATATATATATATATATATATATATATATATATAAACTAAAATTATGATAATAGATAAAACGAATATTCAAGGAACCCTTGATACGTACAGGATCTAGAAGTAGTTCATTTATGTACGTACCTCGAATCAGTAAACAATTATTATGGTGGAATGAGAAAAGAAATCAGACGCAGGATTGTATTGTCTTCGTCTGCAATGGTGAGACTAAATATCTTTTTATGCGAAGTAGAAATTTAGACTATAAACAAACGCGATAAACTGAAAATTGATGTGGACATGACGCCAAATGATGATAATCCCGTGAAGAGCAAATGATTTAAATATATCAATTTTAGAAGAGTTAAATAATCAGATTATTACATCGATATGAAATAAGATTTTATTTATTGTTTCAACGTGATGATAAAAGTATTGCGTTTCCGTTATATATTACAAAATTTTTCTGACGTTTTTCATATTTTTGATTAACCGCAATGAAAATTATTCGTCCTTTCGCACTTATTTTACTCTATTGTTCGTAAACGTTTCGATGTAAGTCTTTTTTCTTAAAATATTTTTTATATTTATGTTTATAACAAAAATAGATTTGTTTTTACATTTAAGCGGCGGTTTTTTTTTTTTGGTTATATTAATTGTTGAAAATAATTTATAGCGTACAAATTGTTCCGTTTTAATTGAATGGCCGCTGTTTAGTATATGCGACAATGCGTTACCGTCGACAACGGAATATATTGATGATGTAACAACTGCGATTACATTAAATACGGATCACGTTGAATCCGGCAGCAATAACGTCATTACGGGTCAGTACATTATTATTATTATTGTTTCATGTTGGTAATGAAAATTTTAAAGATATTCCTGTACGATGACTCCATTTGAAATATAAAATTTCAGTTTTATCGTAATTTATAACGAAACATTTGTTTAAATTTTTATATATATCAATTTGCCTGGTCCGCACAGGAGATTAGGCTATTTTCCCCCAATTTATTGATTGGGGAGACCTACGTCCAGCAGTCGACCGATATAGGTTTAATATATACAAAATAATAAACACCGATTGAAGACGACCATGAAAGATGGTTGCCGATCTACGGAATGATGTTTAGTTGTGTTTGTCTTCGAAGATAAATAAAATTAATTCTCTGAATTACTCGCGATACGCTTTCCATTTTTTCGATAAAGATTATCGTATATTTCGCTACCATTTCGGAAATTATCAGGCGACGCTCGTTCATTTAACTCGCAATTATTGCATACATACAGACATAAACAGAAATAGAAAGAGTGAATGTGAGTGTAAATAAATATAAACGATTTGTATAATATATATTGTTATCATTTATCTTATTTTTATTTTTTATACCAGTCATTTGTATTATGGCACTTGTCGGTTCCGTGGTAGCTCTGATTTTATATTTCCGACGTTGTGAAGGAAGCTCTTTGTCCGTAGTCAGACATTATTGTAGACGAAGAAGTGGATACCGGTCACCGTCGAACACTGTGAGTATTATTTTTTTTTTAATTGTTACACTTTCCATAGCTTGTGAAACTTATTGTTGAAAAATTAGACAAAATTTCGTTTAAATTACGGTTGTGTACTTAAATTCGCATCAAAATATAAAATTCGTTCCCGATCGCCCGAGAAAATGCGAATTTTAGCCGTTTTTAATCACTTACTCGTGTAGTAGTTTTACTGCTATTTTAAGACGGCCATATACGAGCAATAAAAATACCGCTTCTAAGCGCGGTAGAAAAATCTGCAATTGAACACTGCTTCTCAACGAATCTCACTAATAATCTTGTTCTCGCTATTCTTGCATTTTTAAAATGCCTATAAGACTTGATTTTCGAAAAAAATTAATTATAATAGTTCTACGTAGACGTAGTAGATCTATCTTTTAATAAGTACCGGGAAAATAGATAGACCGTTTTATCTGTGACATCACAAATTGAAGAAATATCCAGAAAATTTTTTTGAATTCTATCGAATGTTCGAAAGTTCGTTTATAATATTCTTTTATAAGCTGTAATAAATGAAAAATAAACGTAATAACTTGATATCCAATACTGTTAACAATTGCGCACAACTTTAATGTATTCCGTTATACGCAAAAAAGGTAAATAAAACTTCAAACACCGATATTTAACGTACGTAAGCAAGTATTTTACAATCGAAAAAATATATTAACAAACAAGGTTATAAACACATAAATCTGAGGAAAAAATGTTTAATTTTATTTGTTTGGAATACGGCACTGTACGGATGTGAAACATGGACGATCAGTAAAGTGGAAGAACAATCACTAGAAAATGTGATGTCACAGGAGAATGCTGAAAATACGGTGGACAGATAAACTAACAAAAGAAGAAGTCCTAAACAAAAAATTGAAGAAGAAAGAACATTACGGAAAATAATAATAAATTCTAAGGCACGATATTCTACAAAACATAATTATAGAAAAAATAACGGGCGGAAAACGAGGAAAGGGAAGACCCGGAAAACAATGTATGCAACAGCTGATAGAAGACACACTAGTAGCACCGAATTATCAAACCAGTCTTAGGACTGATGATTACATTATGATGATGATGATTATATATATATATATATATATATATATATATAATAAATGTACAAAACTTGATTGTAATATTGAGTACTTTTAAAATTGTGTACAACTGATTAATAACATATTTATTTACTTAATACTACAAAGCGAATTGAAAAAAATTATGAAAAAAAAAACCGCTAGTGGGGGTGAAGCTTTAAATCGATTTTATTATTTTAATAATTAATTTTTTTATTCGTTTTATAAATAACGTACGCGGTGTGATCTGTGTATCCAATTAAATTTAATTACGAGTATAATATTATGATAATAATATTTAGTTATCAGTAATTAAAAATTTCTTAATGAATTATAAATAAGCGTTTGTTTTGAAATAGTTTCGTTTCTTATGATGACTATTATCGTATCGTTCTGAAAAGAAAAATTGCGTTCCTTCTTAGTTCTCCTCATTGATTCTTATCGTAGATGTTTTTGAAATTAATAAGACACGTGAACTATTCGCTATAATAGGAAACTGAAATGTTTTCACGTAATGCGATACTTAAGACATCGTTTCTTTCGGAAAGTGCATAGAACAAATAAAATTATTTACTTATACCCTGAAATATTTTCCTACGGTGAACTGAATGAAGTAGTAGATTGAAAAGCTGATTTACGATTACTATATACGCTGAATTTAATTTTCATTTTTTATTGACACGTTATGTTCATTTTTGATTAGATACGCGGATGATATAAAAGTCCATTTAAACAAACTTTTAAAAAACACATGCAGAATGAATATTAATCAAACTAAAACTAAAGTTTTAAGATGCGATAAAAAAAGATATGGACAGACGAAAATACTAATAAATGATAAAAGGTTACAGCAAGTGAAGCAATTTGAATATCTAGAATGATGGTAGAACGGAACAGGAAATAAGGAGAAGAATAGCCCGAGCAAAGAACGCTTTCAGCAAAAAACTAGGCCTCCTCTCCTTCAGTTATCAAGACTTTTATTTGGAGTATTGCCCTTTATGGGTGCGAAACATGGATATTGTTGAAGACGGATAAATGTAAATTAGATGCGCTCGAAATACGGTGCTGGCGGCGCATGTTAAAAATAAAATGGACCGATAAAATATGCAACTGCGAGGTATTGCGCAGAGTAAATGAAAAATGTGAAATTTTAACAACGATTCAAAGAAGAAGGGATACGGTAATAGTACATATTATACGTCACTCGATATGGATTGCTAACCTGATAGAAGGAAAAGGAAAATTCAAAGTGGAAGACCGCGAATGAAGTTTACGGATGACATTAAAGGAAGGAGGCCGTATGCGGAAATTAAAGCACTAGCCACCACATCAAGTGAACATCTCACTTGTCGTGCTATCCACCAACCTCCGGGTTGAGGAGAATAAGAAGAAGATGTTCATGTTTAAAGTAGCTACTTTTATTTTTTTTTTTATATATTCGTCGCGTTTTCCTTGAAGGCGAAAAGCTTTCATTTACCGATAATTTTCACACATATTCAACATTGATAACAAATATATAGTTAGCTTTTTCATCTCTAATTATTCTACGAAGTATTCATCGTTAGAGTTATAGCAGGTTATTTTTCTTCATTTCCGTAATAAATTAATTTAGTGTTTCCATTTACGTAGTCTCTAATCTCATTCTTTTGGTTTGCTTTCTTCGGCTTTATACAACATTATGTCTTTTTTACGTGTATTAAGTATTCATTCTGTTCAGTCCGTAATTTTTCATAATTAAATTTAAATATAGTCATCTTTCGCTCGCAGATGTTCTCGTATTTTACATTTGTATACATATCTGCACTTTATGTGTTCTTTTACTAATTTTCTGAATCTACGGTCGATGAAAATGTCTATCGCTTTCTAGAGAGTATATTGGAACTTTTCATGTCTATTGTTTTCGATAACAAATGTCGTTTTTGGCAGATCGATTCGTTCAATTTTTTGACACTGCGTATTCCTGTTTGTCGTTGTTATTTTAAAATAGTTTCGTTTCTTATGGCAACGAAACTTTTTCTATTAACAGCCATCGATCCTTATCGTAGAAGTTTCTGAAATTAAGAATAACACACGCGAAAATTAATCGCTATAATAGGAAACTAAATTTTTTTCACGTAATGCAAAACTGAAGACATTATTTCTTTCGGAAAGTGTACAGAACAAATAAAGTTATTTACTTACAACCCGAAATAGTTTCCCACAGTGATTTGAGTGAACATTTATAGCGATGATTGTTCTGAGCTAGAATATTTTTTTTTTTAGTAATTTACGCGATTTGATTTGTTGCGTAGGTTTTTTTTTTCATTATCAAAAAAAGATTTCGTACGTGTTTAATAGCACGTTTTAAAATTATCGTATCTGGTTAGAATGTTCTGAACTTTGTTCCATTCATACTAACTATGCCAACGTTCAGTAAAACTAATCCTGTTGTTAGATTTTCAAATGTTCACCTGCATATACATTATGTAACATGCATCTCAAACAAATAATTAGAAACAGTTTGAGATAATTATATATATATATATATATATATATATATATATATATATATATATATATATATATATATATATATATATATATATATATATATATATATATTATCATATTGTGTTCAATCCTAGGATTGGTTTGTCATTGATTTCCATCTCTGTCGATGTGCTATCCGTTTCATTCTTCATACGACGACGCCGTCACATCTTCGAGTATCTGTGAAATGTAATCTATTCGCGGCCTTCCAATCACATTCTTTCCCGGATGCATCCCTCCTATTAGACGAATTATTAGCCCTTCGTGTCGCAGTACCTATCATTTGGGTTCTTCCTTTTACTATTATTTTTAACAACGTCGGTTTTTCATAAATTCTTCTCAATACTTCCTCGTTGATTACCTTATTCTGTAACACCAGAGTTCTAATGCCATCAGCCTTCGTTTCTCGTCTTTCGTCATTATCCAAGTTTCGCACCCGTATAGGGCAATGCTGAATACATATACTTGCAGCAGTTTTTTCCTAACGGCTAGATCTATGTTTCTCGATGTCAATAAGCTTTTCTTATTATAAAACGCTGCTTTAGCTTGGACAATTCTGTTTTTTATATCCCTTTTATTCGTACCATCTTTAGTTATTACGCTTCCCAAGTAACAAAATTCGTTTACTTGTTCTACTTTTTCTCCCTTAATATCGATATTAAATTGATTCCTTATATTATTATATTTATTTCATACTAATATTTTGGTCTTTATTTTGTTTATTTTCATATTATATTCCTGCAACATATTTTCCATTACGTTTGCACTTTTATTCAGCTCTTTTTCTGATTCAGCTAATACAGTGATATCATCGGCAAATCCAAGCATACTAATATTTTCCCCATGTATTGGTATTCCTTTAAATTTTTGTTTAGTTTTTTTTTTTTTTTCATCGCTTCTTCTATGTAAACATTGAATAACATGGGTGACAAGACACATCCTTGTCGTACACCTTTTCCAATTTTTGCTTCTCTTTCTTCATTTCTAATTTTTATAATCATCCGTTGATTATTATGTACATTGTATATAATCCTTCGTTCCTTATATTTTAATCCCGCGTTTTTTAATATTATAAACATCTTTTTCTATTCGACATTGTCAAATGCCTTTTCTATATCTATAAATCTTACAAATGTGCTTTTTCCTTTCCTTATTCTTTCTGTAATGATTAATCGTAAAGCCAATATTACTTCTCTGGTACCTTTTTTTTTTTTCTAAAACCAAATTGTTCTTCTGTTAAAATTTTTTTCATCATTTGTTCTGCTCTTCTATATAGAATTTTTGTTAAAATTTTTGAAGCATGTGACAATAAACTGATAGTTCTATGTTTATCACATGTATGAGCCTTTTCTTTTTTCGGTATTGCGACTATTATGTTCTTATTAAAATCGTCTGGTATATTCCCTATCATATATTTCATAAATAATATTATACAATTGTGTATTCTTCTCCAATATTTTGCCATAATTCAGATGGTATTTCATCTATCCCAGGCGCTTTACCGGGTCTTAATTCTTGTAACGCTCTGTCAAATTTGGCTCTTAATTTCGTATCGCCTTTATCGTCTATATCTACCATATTTTCTTTTTCGATAATTTCTTCTTTATCATATCCCATATATAATTCTTCCAAGTATTCTGTCCATCTATCCGCTAATTAGCAAATTTCCAAATTTATTTTTTATATTTCTACTTTTTGTTCTATAGTTTGAAAAATTCTTCCGTATTAGTTTGTATGCTTCTTCAGTTTTTCCTACTCCGCACAATTATTTTGTATCCATTGTTCCTTTGCCTTTTTATACTTCCGATTAATTCCATTCCTCAAGTATTTGTACTGGGTTTCGTCTTTACCTTTAAATGTTCCTCGTTTCTCCATTAAATCTAATATTTCATTATTCATCCATTTTTTCTTAGTCCTTTGTTCTCTTTCTCCTAATATGATATTCACTGTGTTCGTTACTTTTGTTTTTAATTGTGTCCATTTTTCTTCAATACCTAAATTCGCTTGTGTTTTAATAGACTGACTGATCGTTTCTTTTATTTTTTTGTTTATATCATTATATTTTAATTTTCCTATATTCAGTGTCAATTTATTGTTTTTCTTCGGATTTTTAAATTTTAAACAACATTTCATAAGTACTGGATTATGATCACTTTCTATGTCAGCCCCAGAATAACTTTTGCAGTCTTTAACTTGGTTCCCAAATCTTTGTTTCACCAGTATATAGTCTATTTGATATCGGTTGTTATCTCCTGGGCTTTTCCACGTGTAAATTCTTCTCTTGTGATTTTTATACATAGTATTCGAAATAATTAAATTATGTTTCATACAATAATTCTATTAACCTTTCGCCTCTGTCATTTCTATTTCCTAGGCCATATGCTTCTATAATTTTTTCTTAATTTTCTTGACCTACTGTGGCATTCCAATCGCCCATTAATATTAGATTTTCTTCCGATTTCACATGCTTAATTACTTCTTCAATGTTTCCATATATTTCTTCTATATCATCATCATCATTATATTTCGTCGTCGGTATATAAACCTGTAGAATAACAATATTTGTTGGCCGCGTTGCCAGTCTAACCATAATTATTCTTTCATTATATTGCAGATGACTTATAACTTTACATCCAAATCTTTTTCCAAGAACTATTCCTACAACTGCTGTTCTATTTACTGACTCCGTATGTATGATTCTATATTCATGACTCCAGAAATCTCCTTGTTTAGGCCATCGCATTTCGCTTATGCCTAGTATATCTATTTTCATTCTGTCCATTTCCTTTTTCAGATTTTCTAACTTTCCACATCAGTTCAAAGTTCTAACATTCCATGTTCCTATTTTAATAAGACTCCTCTGAGTTTTGACGACTTTTCCTGTAGTCTCCACCCAGACATATGAATGGGAGAGTATTTTATGTCCGGAATTTATTTTTACAACAGAAGACATCATCATAGCTGGATAAAATGAAATCAATCATTCCTCAGAAATAGTAATGGAGTGGTTTTCTGTTGCCTTCTCCATGATTTTCTATCAGGGTCTATTCCCTTAACCTTTGGGTAACCAAACCCTTACCGCAAGGCAGTGGTTTGCTATTGGGGAATAGCCTGGTGAAACATGGCGGCCTCAACTCGCCAAGGGTGAGAAGTCATTGGACTTATGTAGAGCTTTGCTAGACAGTTCCCCAACCTGTTTCTCTACATCCTCGTTCTCATTGCCCTGTCACTACCAGAATCACCTGCATGAGGCTTTCCACCAGTAGCCGCTCTTGATCCGTTGACTGCTTATTTGACTAATGTCTTATTCGCAGCTAACCTACATATCTGTAGGCCATTCCACTATCCGCCACCTGTGGGCGCGTCCCATGCCGGTTAGAGCTCCGGTTCCCTGAAGGTACAAAGTACCCCCATATATGTACATACGGAAATAGATAATTAAGTAGAATTAATCGTAATACTTTATTAATCAAATTAATAAGTAAACAATAAAAGAGTAATTGAAATCGTTGAATTTTTATAAAAAACATAAAGCTTTTCAGCTATTAAGCCATTATCAAGTGGACATAAAAAATAAAAATATATACAATTTATACAAAATATAAAAGGAAACAATAATTTAAAAAAAAAAACATTCACTATCAGTTTATTTTATAAATAACTGATTTTTCACTTCGATATTTTTTGTAATATTGTATATTTAAATTAAATATTTTTTTGCATTTTATTTATTTTTTGTTTTCGTTTCCTTTTATGTTTTTCATAAATTGTATCCAGTTTTATATTTTATTTTTTTATCTTCACTCGATAATGGCTTAATAGTTGAAAAACTTTGTTGTCTTCTTATAAAAATTTAATCATTTTAACGAATTTTTTGTACACGCTCGAAGCGAGTTTTTCCTTTTCGTGACATTATAGTTGCTTGTGATTCTATCCACCAATTTCCCGTTCTCGAGATTCATATAATATTTTATTTCTTGTTCTAGTGTCAAATAATTCTGATCCGTTTGAGCAATATCGGATACGTCTTATTTCATTAATAAGCAATTTATGTCTAAAATCTTTAAATAATTTAAAATTTTTCCCTCTGGTTAAATGATGTTTTACTCGAACAAAAACCATGATCCCGATATCTCTTTAAAAAGGTTAAATTACGTAGTAACTTACTTCCCTTAAAACGTTCCTTACTCAGCCAACGGATGCACATATACACATTCTCCCCATAGAAATTCATTATATACGATCGAAGCGAGTTTATGCTTCTCGCGGGTATGATTATTAATATTGAAATTTTAAAAAATTTCGGTCGATATCGCGTCACTATTTGCTCTGCCTCGATAATGAACTGTGTGAACATGTTCGAAACGTCGGCTTTTTTTTCAAAATAATGACACGTTATCGACCGAAAGTTTTTTAAATTTTAATAGTTTTAAAATCTTAAAGACATTTAAGCAGTGAAAAATAAGCTATTTTGGTCACCTAATGCGTGGAGATAATTTCTGCAGCCTATATTATTAGGAAAGATTGAAGGAATGCTTAACGTCTTTCAATATTCTAAATGGCGTAGAAACATAACTATCAATTCGAAATGCATCGTTAATTAATATAAGGTATTTTAGAACACATATTTCAGATAAAATTACGCACAGCTGCTATATATCATACTGTCAAATGCTTTTCCATATGATCGATAAATGCTATCTATACATGTACGTAAGATTCTCTATCCTTTCCTGCAATTTGTCTAATCTTTCAAATATTATTCCGTGTACTTTTCCCGCTTGAGAAACCAGATTTTTATTCCAGAATTTGTCCTGAGCAATGTACGCTTTTGAACATTAAATGTAATGGTGTTGTGCTGTCGATTCCGGAGGCGATCGATTCATTTTTGTGAAAAATCGATTCGTCAAAGTGAACGAGTTGGCTGATCAAGTTGATAGACGATAATAAATAGCAAGAAATGAGCGAAGTATTTCCTTGAACTATGGTTTCCGGAGGATGACTCCTCAAAATTATTTAAAGGAAGAGCAGATTCATAAAAGCGACAACGTTTTGGAGGTTCGGCGATCGCACGCTAAAAAATACCAAGTCGTCAACCAATTTGCTAAAAAAAAAAAAGCATTTGAGGAATATCTGTGCCATCAGATAGAGTGTTCTCACCGGTCGAGCAAACACTCCTGTCTTTCGGTTAATAGGGCAAAATAATTTATATTTCTTCATCAAAATTCAAAATAATCATTAATTAAATATATTTTTTTCGTATTTTAAATTTTAACATTTTAAATAAACTCGTAATTTTTTTAGTATAGCATTTTTTTTCATTTAAATAAAAAAAAATTGTTTATGAAATTTAAAAAGCTGCATAAATTTGGATTTGAGTCTCTCCGATTCTTAGTCGATTCCGACGATTAATCGATTTTAAGTGGAATCGATTCGAATAACTGATTACATTTTCCGGAATCGACAGTTCTATATAACCCTGACAAAGGTACGCATGATAAATAAAAATTAACGTCGAGTTTATTGCTTGAAATAAAATATAAATATTTATTTATTTATACACGGTTCGCGTAACAGGTACTGTCATTTAAAATGTGAAAACTGATAAATAAATAACCTAATTAAATTGAAAGTTAGAAAAAATAAATTATTAAAAATAATACATAAAAAACATAAATAAACACATATACATGTACAACTGCACTCATATATATATATATATATATATATATATATATATATATATATATATATATAACGCACGAACACACACGTGTACAACTGCCCACACATGCACACACAAAATATATCAGAAAGTACCTATATGATCACACACATGAACAAAAATATCTGTATACATTACTATAGATTAAAAAATTATAACACACCGAGTATATATGTATGAAAAAATATAATAATTTAAAATTATAAAATCAATATCCGCAATTCCAACACCTCGCTCACTTTACTAACGATTGCATAAAGCTGAAATTTCACCGAACCAAGCAACCATTCAAATATCCGCTTTGAAAATGTATATCAAAATAAGTAATATTACTTCTGTAATTTAAATTTTATATTAACAATGCGTACATTAAGAAAGGTACGAAGCATAACAATAATTCTTACATTTCAAATTGTTGGCGTAATTTCCATATTGATGGAAACTAGGTGAATATTCTTAGCATTTGTGTCATATTTAATAAAAGCTATGTAATTTCCATATTGATTTGAACTAGGCGAAATATTCTTAGCATCTCTGCAATATTTGATAAAGCAACGCTCCAGGTAGTACTTAACATTTCCCTCTACCTCAAGCTCGTTCTACATCACGGATAAGAACACCTGACTGAAATTTTTCACCAAAATCGTTTTTAGTTCGTAACTGTTTATTCGTTTTTATTAGTCGTGTCACTATCAATCGCGTGACAACGCCGGTTCTGCTTAATGACCCGATAATAAAGAAATATACAAAATACTTCTTGAACTGTTATGTAATCTAAGAAATCGATACTAATCTAAATTTCTATTTTTTGATTACAGACTATCAATAATACAGACGAAAGCGAAATGAGCGAATTAAGTCAGATCACGTCAAGAGCGAGTATTCATAATAAAAGGGGTCCGAAAAATTTACATCATATTTTCAAAATAAGAAATAATAACATGCAATAAAGATCGATAATCTTCATTACCACTTTATTATTAAATGTCAAATCTCAGATGATTATTATTATTTACTATTTTTTTTTGTATATTTTGTTAACCCCTTGTACACGTTGTATTATTTTTAGTCATCTCTTTTATCTCGCTGCTTTTCACAAAAGTCATTGTTTTTCTTAATGATTAAAATTGTTATATATGATATATTATATATATATATATAGGTTAATTAAAATTTATTTTACTTAAACACTGGATGAATATATTAGTATATGAGATCTGAATCACAGATAATTTTTATGAAATTTTAAGCTTGCAATTATATTTTATACAAAAAATACGAAGTGTAAAGAAAAACTAGAACAAATTTTGAGTTATTAAAATTTAGTTAAAATATCGTGTTCAAAATACGGTTTCAAAATTAAATTTCGTCTTTAACAAATTATTTCATATTTCGATGCGTAATTAAGAAGACTGATCTTCGATAATTAAATAATCTAAATTATGCCGCAATAACCATCAGTTGATTATCATAAATTTATGACATATTTATGTTTTATCATTTATATTTACGATTACTGTATTTACTTGAATACTCGTTCATTAAGGCTGTTTTAAAATTAAAATTATACACTACTTATAGATTGTGAAAGGTTGTTAAAGTTTAAGACGTAATACCACTTTTCAATTATATATTTATATATATATATATATATGGCGATCCAGAGAAGCGGTTTTGTGTTTGAATAGTGCAGTTGGTAACACTGCTACAACGCTAACCGCTTGCTCCACATTTAATGTATACATGATAGATTCGTTTTTATTCAGTGTCAGTTATCATGGCATCCTATAACGACAAGGAGGGCGCGTTTTGCGTGGAACGACGTTATTTTCGTCGTGAATCGATCACGACAGTGCAAAGAGAGTTTCGAAAAGAATTTAAAGTTACGCGTTGTAAACTTGTACCATCTCGCAATTCAATTTTAAGGGTGGTTGAAAACTTTCGAGAGACAGCTCCCGCAATGGATAAAAAACGACCTGACCAAAAGAAAACGGTTCGTACCTACCCCTCACAAACATCGATCGAATTCGGGCATCGATCATTCCGAGTCCCGAACGGTTCTACTCATAGTCATGCTGCTTCTTTAAACCTGTCGAGAGAATCTGTTCGCCGTATATTGCTGATAATAACTCAGGAATTAAATATAAAGTACCGATCAACACGTCTACGAGATTTGAAAGACCTGAAAACTCGCATTTCTGAAGAAATTTCAAAAATTCAGCGGTTTATGATCGAAACAGTCGTCGAAAATTTTGTAAAAACACTGGATGAATGTATTGTTGCTTATCTGAACGACATTGGGTTCCACAAATAATTGTCAGCTAATCCCTTATTTTCCTATTTTTAAATAAAATTTCATTCAAAAACTTTTGTCGAATAGTGTTTGAGTTATTCAAAAAACAACAAACTGTCCGTCTTCTCTGGATCACTATGAGGCGTGTCATATGAGAATAGTTCCTATTACTATTAGGAAAAATTGTTGACTACTAACCTTTTATTAGTTTTTAAAATATAATATTTTGTTAGTGAGTTTAATGTGAACTTTGTATTTCTTGTTGTTATTATATATGCATTTTTAATTATACATATAAAACCTTTTTATAAGTATCATTTTATATAACATTCCACGATAAATAATCTATATTTTGCGATCTAAGTATAATTCGTTGCCCATGTATTTTTTTTTTTTTTTTGTTTTTTACATGAACGTATTTTGTAAAATCACTTTATATAAGTACATATACACCCTTCCTTTAATATGCATGCTGAATATTAAATGTCCAATAAAAATTCATCTCTATTTTCTTTGTATCATTCATAAAATCAACTCGGTCGATATATTATTATTTTAATAAAGAATAATATCACATTAATATAAAATTTATTCGCGATTTCTTTCACTTAGATTGTGAAAGTAAATTCACTTGTAATTGTAAAATTAGTGTAAAAACATTGAACAGTGCATTCCATAAGTAATAAATAGTCGCCATAGTACGCGTAAAAAAAAATGAAAACTTTGTTAATAAATTTTTTATTCAAAGTAGTCTCTATTGTATACATCTATTGGCCCGTTATTACAAGTTAACTCGTGGTGTTTGAAAAATCGTAGTTCAGAATGTGGTTTATTGCGTTTCATTATCATCATATTTGTGTAATTTCAAAATAAGCTAGTATGTATTTCAGACGCATGCACGTTTACGTTGACGTAACTATACATTTCTTGAAAATACTTTTCAATACTTCTAGAACCGTCTATCCCAGGGACTTTCGGAGGGTTTATATTTTGTCAATTTCGGTTTTCATCATTTCTGTAATTAACATTAGTGTGTGGGTTGAATGTACGTTCTAAGTAATGTGCAAAGAACTCGGCTTTATCGTGTTCTACTTTCATCCAGTTTTCATTCTCATTTTTAAGAAATGAACGTAAAAACCCATTAAACACATTTTTTATCCCGCACTACTCCACGAATTTTGCCACACACACACATCGATCTCATTTTTGTTCAGCAATTTTAAGGCTTACCTCTGAAGAATATGCCGTTTCTTCTGCTTGAAAATTTTGTTGGGTTCCGGTGTAGCTATTTTAATTGTTTACCAATTTGCTTCAACGAATATTTATTTGTCTGTGTTATTAATGTAATAATAATTAGTTACAGTTTTCGTAAAACTAATAATTGTAATAGTAACAATAACAAACGACAAGCATAATAATAATAATAATAATAATAATGTTTTTAATGTTTTTTTAACTACCCAAACTGATGATTAAAGTAATTTACATCGCAATAACAAAACGCTCTGAATACATCCAATTATGTTATTATTATTATTATAACGGAAACAAAATTCGTTATGCACATTTCGTGAGATAGGTTGCTATTTCCTATTTTTATATTAATCACCGTTTTATTACAACTACATTTCACCCGACCGATGTAATATAAAATTTAATTCATGCGCTTTTAAACAGGCAGCTTTATTCAAATTCTTTTCAAATAAGGTTTAAAATGTGCAAAATGTCAACCGCTGCAACGAATCTATATCTTGCATTTTTTTCGATAAATGTAGTGCTTATATACCTAGACGCAGCTTTAATGGTAAGCTAAATCAATGCATTCTACAATAAAATTTTTTACATTTTATACGCGATTAAGAAATGCGTAACGCTTTAAACTCGATAAAAGCGTAGTAGTACATATAAGAGAAATACGTTTTACATTAAATAAGAATATTGTGATTTAAAATTAAAATGAAGGTACTTCTGAATATATATATTTTTAACGTATATCGGGTCCACTGCTGGACGTAGGTCTCCCCAATAAATAAATTGGGGAGAAAATAGAGTAATATCCCGTGCGGGCCAGGCAGATTAGGAGATACCAACAACACAAAACACACCGAGCCGGCGGTCACCCATCCAATCGTTGCTTAACTTCAGCGATTAGACGGAAAGCCGCCGTACTCAACGCGCTATGCCCGTTGATTATAATATATATATAAATACATATGTTATCATTAAAAAACTCGATAAATACTATGTTTAAAATCTTTTAGTTCCTAAACAAGATTGGAAAAATAGTGAATCAAAAAAGAAACATTAAACGCGGAGTGAAAAGGAGTAGTCCCCGAATGTCATGGAAATACTGTATACTTGGGACTCACATTAGATAGAAGCTTGACATTTCGGGTGCATTGTGAAAATGTTAAAAAGAAATTGAATACAAAAACGGAATTATCAGAAAATTAATTGGAACATCGTGGAGAGCAAAACCAGACAAAGTTCGAACATCAGCAATGGCTTTATACATTTCGACAGCGGAATATGTCTGCCTCGTATGGATACGTTCGAAACATGCAAAAAAGGTTGATGTGGCTTTTAACGATACAGTCCGTTTAGTTACACTGATTGTCTTAGACCTACAAAGGTTGACAACTTCTATCTTCTAAGTGGAATAACGCCGAAAACCAAGCAAATCCGCAATTATCATCATCCAATGTATGGGAAAAATGCAGCAAAGGTGTGTTTAAAGTAGAGAAATAGCTTCTTTAAGGTCACAAAACAAGTACCCAAATGCATATCGATGGATGGCGAACGCGTAATCAGATGAAGAAATGATATTCAAACACAAGATGTACAAGAAATCCCTGCACCATACTTCAACCAAGAATGTGTAATATGGAGGATACGAATAAGAGAGAATATGTCGAAGTTGTCACTGACAGAGAATCTAAGCTGCGATTGCGGATTCAGTCCATGGGCTCCTTATTAGAATGCATACTTGCCGGACTCTGGTGCAATATGATTAATTTTATAAACGCGGATCAGCATGCTCTGCAGCTAGCAAAGTATTGGTCCGAGAAAATAAAATAGTGTAATGGCGTGGATACATTAATTAATTCGGTTTTTGAATTTATAGAACATCTTCAACGGGTATATACGATAAGTTATTAAACTTGATGAAAGAGTCTGTAGTCCTTGATATTTATTTGTATCTTTGTAATAAATACTAATAAAAAAACCTGCCGAAATTTTACAATGTACAATCCTCTGACTTGTAAATGTACGTTTAATTGTACCTTTTTAAATTTCTCATTTTTAAATCTACTCTAAGGAAATGAATACATTATGAAATACTCCAAAAAGCTTAAAGATGAGAAATAATACAGATAAAATTTAGAAACGTAGACACGGACTTCTATAGGGAAGGTACCAATGCGACGTAAAAATTTACCATGAGAAAATAAAAATATAAATAATCCAAATATTATGGCAAAACAACACTATATGAGCGCTAGTAATAATACAGTGAACTACAAAAACACACGGGGCTGCATTGTGACGTGACAACAAAGCGATTACAATCAGTCCTCCCGAGTGTGTATGTCTATCTATACGTAACGTCATGATTGCCTAGACTGTTTTTTTTTCTAAGCATATTGACTACTTGAATAGGATAAATGGGTCCCTTTTGAAAGTTTACCCTCTGTTTAGTAAAAAATATTCCGTTAACACGCTCAACAAATTAATAATATATAAAATGATTATTAATTATTATATGCGTGCCCTGTATGGTCGTATACAAGTACTTCTAACCTTTCCAAGTTACAGCGACTTCAGAATTAGTGTTGCAGAATAATACTTAAATTACCGATATATGCTAGAATAGATCTTATGCATACCACTCTGAATTTACCCTACATATCTGAAGTAATAAAACAGCATACAATAAATTTTTTCGACTCTTGCGTCGACGGAAAATATTCAATAATCAATCAAATAGGGGACTACAACAGAACTTGTTTGCAGTTAAAATATAAAAAATAAACAATTAGTTTGTTGTTTCTATCAAAATAATTGTCGGGTAACGTATGTTATGATATATCGTAAAGAGACTAAAGAGTGAGGTGTGTATAGATATACATACATCATCATCATCTTGATGATTATATATATATATGAAAACACCACATAAAATGCCAATTCTATTTTTTTTTTTTTTTTTTTTTTTTTTTTTTTTTTTTAATGGGGATGCCTTTACAGCTTACCCAACGTGGAGCCGTAATAATCACTAACTCATATTCTTATGAACTCGGACAACTTCTCGAGAAATGTCGCTATGTCCGGGAATAAATCTAGATTCTCAACATGTAGAAGGGACATTACATTATAAGGAGGACTACCACGAGATGCGTAAAGTAATTTGAGATACAGTTCAGAACGTAATGCTGTTAATGAAGGACATTCGAAGAACACGTGATCAGGGTTGCAGACTACACGACCAGCATGTAGAGGACAATACGGATTATCTCTAAGCTGCATAACGAACAGGCGGTCAGGCAACAAGCAATGCCCAAACCGCAATCTGCTGATAAGCACAATTCCTCTCCGCTTGATGTTTTTGAAAACGTAGAACCATGGGAACCTAGGGAGAGACGGCTGCAACTGATAATACGCAGTAAGAGGCGACCGCTGTATGCACTCCATATATGTCTGATCCCAGAGCTTTTTATGAACAGACTGTGTAAAGTGAATGACGTCACGAGAAGAAACTGAAGAGAATAAAACACCACTAGAAGAACCCCTTTTAGCTATTGCATCTACCATTTCATTGTCGGGGACTCCTCGATGTCCCGGTACCCACAAGAATGACACAAATATACTGAGGTTTTCCAGCTGATTAAGTTTCAACAAGATGGCTGAAATCAATGAATCTGACACCTTCCCTTTGCATTCAATAGCCTTTAAAATACTCTGTGAGTCGGTAACAACGAGATAATTACCTGGAAGATTCGCATCAATTAAGGACGACAAAGAAAGAAATACTGCCACACACTCAGCTGTAAATGAGGAACAGAGATCAGATAATTTGTATGCACTGCTAATATTAAGAGAAGGGATATAAACTGCTGCACCAGTTCCCTGAGATGACTTCGATCCATCTGTATAAACAAGGATATGCGTAGGAAAATTTTCAGCGATAATATTATTAAATGTAGCCCGGATCAGTGGGGGAGGCCAATGGACGTAGTTCTCTGGAAAGAAAAATGTTATTTTATTGGTAAAATTGTATGAATAAGGTAACATAAATTGGATGGGTATATGAATTCGCATAGTCTGCACCTGAAATTCATCCAACCTAGGTAAAACCGAAGCCAGCAGAGGCATTTTGCTGTTTGAAAACCCGCCACGTGGAATAAATGTGGTAGAATAAATTGTATAGCGGAAAGCGATCTATGTACATTCTACCGATCAAGAGCTTTAATGCTAAATAACTCCGTCTCAGCTGTAACGGAGGAATCTTACACTCTGCCAACAATGCCGGTATCGGAGTACTTCTAACTGCACAAATACAGACCCTCACACACTCATTTTGCACACGATCAAGCTTATTTAACAATGATTCAGCTGCAGATCCATAAAAAACACAACCATACTCCATTTTAGAACGAATTAGCGACTTATAAAGAGTCAACAGTATGAAAGGATCACCACCCCAACGAGTATTGTATAAATTACGTAGAATGTTAACGGCGCGGTTAATAGTTTTTATAAGATGTTCAATATGTGGCCTCCATGTTAAACGCGTATCCAACGTAATACCCAAATACCGTATTGACTTACAAAAGGGAATAACTCCATTTTCTGCTGTGATAGAGAAGTTATTGACTGTGAGATGTCTGTATGTAAAAACCACTGCCGCACTTTTCAGGGGACTTAGAGTTAACCCCAACTTATAAAGAACTCGTTCAATTAAATCAATATCCATATTAATATTACATACGGCGTCGGAAAATGATGTATTGGAACTAAATACCGCAATGTCATCGGCATAAAGGAGAGTTTTGGAATACAAAGGCACGTGTGCCAGTTCTGAAATATATAAATTAAAAAGCAACGGACTGAGGGAAGAACCCTGAGGAATTCCCCTATATACCACTCGATGGTATCTGGTGGACGATGAACTTATTAAAATGTGGCGTTGCGAAAATAGTCTACTAATGAAGTGGCAGCAATGCTCTGGAATGCCTAGGGACAACAGTTTCTGCTGTAAAGTGGGCAAATGTACGTTGTTAAAGGCGTTCATTATATCGAGGAAAACAGTAATATTGTATTCTTTATTAATGAGACTGTTATATATATTACCAACTAAATCACCCACGCAGTCCAATGTAATGGTGTTATTTCGAAAACCATACATATTAGTTGGAAGGATTTCATTATGCTCTAACCACCAGTTGAGACGCGAAGCTATAACGGATTCACAAATTTTTCTAAAACAAGAGGCTAATGCAATTGGTCTAAGCGATCCATTTTTCTTAGGCACAGGGACGATAACAAAAATCATCCAAGAACTTGGAATCGATTTAGTTTGCCAAACTTTATTTAAAATGTGAACGAAGATAGTAAAAAAATTTTCCGGCAGCTTTTTTAATACTTCGAAAGAAACACCATCGTATCCTGGCGATGTTGAATCCTTCGTTGATAAAATGTAAGCTACCTCCTTTTCAGTAAAAGGAGCATCTAAAAAGTGATCCGAGGGGCTACTTTCAGGTATTATAACTTCTTCTAGTTCAGGTACATGAGGTGGAGCCAGTGACTCAACAAATGAATAAAAATTGTCCTCTGACAATTGTCTAACTTTATTATAAGAAGAACTCCTGAACGATTTAGATAATTCCCATACCTTAGAGATAGATGTTTGCCGATTGAATTGCATGCAAAACTGTTGCCACTTCTTCCTTTTTGTAAGTTTAAATTCCCGCTTAGCTAAAGCATTAATTTTCCTCCAGTGCAGATAATTTTCAACAGAACTATTTTCCTTATATTGTAAAAAAGCTCTCCTTCTATCACAAGCTGCGCGATGGCAGGAAACTGACCACCAAAGGCTTGAGTTACTTTTCCTTGTTTTCTTATATTCACGCTCCTTTATAGTTGGTGACGATTTTGATAGGGCTTCGCTGATAGCTTCATATAACAACTGGAACTGGATCCTAGGGTCAGTCTCATTGCATATATTTAAATCATGTTTCTGAAGCTGAGCAGAAAACCATTGCCAATTCGTACGAATATAGTTCCACCTTTTTCCTAAGGACTGATCAAAAAATCTGTAACTATCCTGTACCTCATTTATACCTATTTCTATTAATATGGGGCAGTGGTCACTCCCTGAAGTGTCTGGGATAATTTTCCAGCTAGCTATTAGACCAAATGTAGGCGATCAAAATGTCAAATCTAACGGGTTGGCAACAGTTCCGGGCCTACCAAAATGAGTTGGACTGCCATCGTTCAAGATGCAGCAGTCAACATTCAAAAAGGCTTCATATAACACGTTCCCTAAATAATTATTTGTGGAACTACCCCAGGCTACATTATTCGCATTCCAGTCGCCACCGATAATGAATGGAGTTTTCAATGAATTAAAAATATCTGAGAAAATAGAAATATTTGGACGAGAGGAAGGTTTAACATATATACTATAAATATGAATATAAAAAGACGAATTTATATTAATCTTGGTGCCTATCAATTGTATGAAATTCGAGCTATTCTGCGATAAACTGCAAGGAAGAGGAAAGGACGTGATGTGGTCCCGCACTAAAATTGCCACACCACCATATCCATCCTGTCTATCGTTTCTATAAGTAGTAAAATTTTTATACTCGAATTGTTCAATGGGTTCAAGCCATGTCTCCGATAATAACACTACGTCAGCTTCGTATTCATCAATTAATCTATCAAGGCTGTCACAGTTATTTTTCACACTGCGACAGTTCCACTGTAAAATATTAAGTTTCATTTTATGCTCGACCGTCCCTGGATGACAGGAATAGGTCTATTCGCATAATTGTATGCTCGACCATCCGTAGTTATAAGGGATAGGTCTTTTCGCATATGCAAATTATTATACTGATTATGAGATAACGGAGCAAAATATGGCTGACCAGCGAAAGAAAGATTATATACACGTAAGCGTACGTATACATATTTACAATCACACAAACATACACATACACACAGAGATACCCACGCATACATATACACATACATACTTATACACATATTTACACACATGTCTAAGGAGAACGAAGCATTTGAATTATTGATTCGAGCTTATTCTCCAAATGAGGAATCTGGAATTTTTGTAGTGTGGACAAAAGTGCGGGCACCAAGAGATCGGAAGGAGGATGGGTTAGAACGAAAGATGATTTATTTTGGTTATCAATAGGTTGAGGAACTTTAGGATTTGAAGACAAGGATACATTATTAATTATAGGCTCGGATAATGAGATAACAGCGTCATCTCCTTCTGGTGGATACACTGATCTTGACTTAACGTTTAAGGCTAAATTAGAGTAATAATGATTACCCCAAATTTGACTTCTATCAACAATATTCTTGTTATTTTTCCTATTCCTATTATTATTACTATTACTATTACCATTATAATTACTGATATTATTATTATTATTATTATTACTACTGTTACCATTATTCCTATTATTATTACTATTACTATTACCATTATAATTACTGATATTATTATTATTATTATTATTACTACTGTTACCATTATTGTAGTGGCGACTGGAAGAACCTGAGCCACTGCTATTTCTTCTACGTTTAAAGGAACTGGTCCTTGTACGCAACTCTGGGAAATTTTTGTTATTTGTCACTTCAGCAAATGAAAATGCAGGAGTGACCACAGCCCCCTTAAAAATCAACTTAGCTTCAGAGAACGAAACATTTTCTACTGCCATAACTTTCTGTAGCTTGAGTTGTTCCTGATAAACTGGACAGCCGCGATCAAAAGCGGAGTGGTTACCCCTACATCTGGAACAAAACAGAGCTGATGACGAGGTTTCACGATTAATTTGGCAATCCGATGATTTATGACTACCAGAGCAAAACCCGCAAATAGTTTTGCTACGGCAAAGTTTACTAATATGGCCGAATCTAAGGCAATTGTTGCACATTTTTGGTCTCCTAATGCTAGGTTCTACTTTACATGAATAATAATCGAAAAAATGAACACAATCGGGTAATAAATTTCCGCAGAACTTTATTTCAATAAGTGGAATAGGAGAAAAGGAACCATCCTGATTTCGTTTATTGAGTCTACGTATGTGATCTATTTTAACACTTGCAGTACAGGATGCGGTGAGTTCCTCGATTGTAAGGTCGATCGGAACGTCCCTTACAATGCCAAAACGAAAGAGTAACGTTTGAGGAATAAAACAACGTATGTTAACCTCTTTGTGGATACCCTCTGCAAGGAGAAACATATTAGCATGAACCACGGAATTAAATATTAGTCTAACTTGGTTGCGACCACTCCTTGTCATACATTTAAGACCCGTAATTTTATTATGAATTAATTTGGCCAACGACATAGGATGAAGGTTGCCAATATTATTATTTATTCCTTCTATCAAAACTATAATTGGTCCCTGAAAATCGTTCGGAAAAATATTAATTGATGTAGGGGATATCGTAACTTGTACACGAGGATTTATGTTAATATTACATAAAGTATCTTTAACAATTTCAGAACTCGGTTCTACGCGAATATTATTTATCGAAATAATTTCGTCGGAACCGACATCTGTTATAATGGGCGTACACGAAAATGGGGCCAGGCGCCGGCTTTAAGATAATTCCGCTGAATCAGCATTTCAGCACGTGCTGGGTCACCGCCATTTTTCAGATAATCATAATAAAGGCCTTGCGATAATAATCATAAACATTTTGCAATAATAATGATAAATGTCTATAAGGAAAATAATTCTTAAAATTAAAGACCTTGGAGAGGAAATAATTATTTTTACAGTCTGAGAAAAAAATATTTTTCACCCGGTTTATATATATATATATATATATATAAGCAATGCGTACACAACCATATTACGTATATATATACATATATATATTTATATATATCTATATACATATATACACACACATATATTACATATATATATTGCATATATGTATATATCCACGTACCTAAAGACGAAAGTACATATTTCCTAAAAATATAAATAACTATTTAATAAGAGGTGTCGTTCAAAATTGTACTGGTATTTCTTGTAATTGGGATAATACAAACTATTTTTAATATTCTGACTGACATAGACACGTCTTTGCCATAAACTTAAGTCTGGATAGGCTAAACTGTTATTTATTACCCTTTTACATTATACTTCAAATATATTTTTAAAAAATGTATTTACATTTGGGTTCCTCACTAAAAATTAATTTTAACTTTTAATGTTTTTGTGAGACCCCTTTCATTTGCGACCTGGGGTAATTTATCCCAGTTGTTCCCCTTTGTATACATACATACATAATTTTATATATATATATATAATATATATATACATACATAAATGATAGAGCGTCAATTTATAATAAAATATATTAATTTATGATTAAAATTTTATCGAATTAAAAATAAAAGTAAAAATAGACGCGTTTTTTTGTTGTGTCATTATAATTTGTAAATTTCGCTTAAAATACTCGTAACTACAAATTATTTAAATTTATTATTAGTTTCCTCACAAAAATTGTTAAACTGGTTATATAAATATCTGTGAATTAAAATAAATTGGAAACGGTAAAAAAATCATTTGAATGAAGTATAATCAAAACAAAAAAATTAATGCCGATTTTTAAAAATTGACTTAATGAATAAAGTTAATTTCTGTACATCTAAAGACAAACACTAAGAACAAAACAAATCCTGAAAACTATAGTAAATATTTGGGAACCAAGTTGGAAATGGAAGATTCTTTACTTCCTCACAATTTTTTTTTCACACAAACGAAACTAACGACACAAGTCGAGACAAACGAAGCAAAAACGATACACAAATGTTGAGATCAAAATGCGAAATGGACCTCGTAATATATAAGAAAATTAAATTATTATTAATACGACTTATTGACACATCAATTTTGTTGTACTGCGGTAGGTGGTTATCTTACCCTTACTATTGCGATTCACATTTCTATTCCTGAATGCAGTATATCCGATGGTAATAATATTATACATATATTAAATGGATCACTGATTTTTTACTAGAAAATATTTCAAGTTTAAAAGCCGTCAATGTTATTTCGTTCCTAACTTTTCCACATATTGGCTTAATGTAGCAATAAGTGCATAATAATAATAATATAAGAACAGGGTAGTCCTAACTATAATCAACATATTAGTCTGACAGTTGATATGAGGTCGCATTTCCAATTTGCAATTTGATTCATTAAAATAAATTTAATTCGTTTTTATCGAAGCTTAATACGAAAAATAATAATGTATGGAAAGTTTACAAAAATTATAACAAACCGTGCACTGCTCTTCCACCGCTCTACGATTCATTAAAGTTCGATTAACAGTCAGTCAATATATTAAAGATGTCAGTTCTGTAGATAAAACAATTTTTATTACTCCGAAAGATATGTATGTTACAATTAAATCAATTAAATCGTAGTACACGATGAAATTTCATCTATAGTAATTAAGGAGCTCCCATTAAAGGCTATCGTAGAATTTACGATTATATTAAACTGCATGTTTAAATTCAGTTATTTTACGCACTGTTAGAAAAACTCAAAATTTATTGCTCCTCCTAAACTTGGGAATGACAGTTCTCAGATTTGCAACATTTGGCTAATTAGTTTACTTAGCAACTTAAGTAAGGTCGTTAAAAAAATTATTTTAAAGTAATTAAGGAAATACTCATGCTAACAATGTTATTCTCAATGTTAAAAACATTAATTAAATTATTAATATCAAATTGAGAATTGTAGGCAATTTATTCGTAATTTCAGGATTGTGAACACATTTTTTAGACACGGTATAACCTCATGTCTTAAAATATAATCTTATATCAATATAAAGTAGCGGTAAAGACGTACGTAGCGCATAGAAAAAAATATCCTATATTACCATTCGTTTATTAGTTATTACAAAAATAATGCATTGTGTCAACTTTAATTTATTTTTTCATTTAATTTTGTACACTGGATATAAATTATAATTATTAGAAGAAATGATGTACTTAAAAATGAATTTGGGAATTTTTTGATTGGATTTTTTCCTGATAATAATTTTTAAATAGATTAGAAAATATTCCTGGAACATCCGATGCCTTAAATTAAAACGGCGCTCGAGATTTAATATTTTAATTATATTTTCCAGCATATTTGCAGTAAAGAGGAAATTTCTAAGATTGCAATATTCGTTGGAATAACAATCGGGCTGTTCAGAGTCACGGCCCAAATTTTCAAAGTTCGCTATTTCTATATAGGTTATTTTAAATTAATCAATGCATTACATGTATGTAAAATTTTTTATCCAAATCGATTGTTACCGAGATATCCGATATATATATATATATAATATATAAAATTCTTGTGTCGCGGTGTTTGTAGTTAAACTCCTCCTAAACGGCTTTCTCGATTCTCATGAAATTTTGTGTGCATATTGGGTAGGTCTGAGAATCGGACATCTATTTTTCATCCCCTAAATGTTAAGGGTAATCCACCCCTAAATTTTTTTTATTTTTTTTTCAATTTTAGATACATTTTTTTTTTAAATTTTTTATGATACAGCATTAGTAAATACATATAACCCTGAATTTTCAACCCTTTACAATCAACCCCTATGAATCGCTAAACGTTGTAAGCGCATAACTCAACAACGCCCGGACCAATTTGGCCAATTGTAGTTCAAGGATGGTTTTTACGGCGAGAAAAATTCGGAAAAAAATTCAGGGAGGTTAGGGGGTTGAAGGGGGTAAATTATTTAAATTTTGATTTTGGAAAAATTTTGATAGAATCGATTTGGTAGATATTAAAATGACCGATACGAAACAGAAAACCGTTTTTTGTTACGATCGATAGGTGTCGAGCTACGAATTTTTGAAAATCGATGACCTGCCACCTTTGGCAAGGCATAGCGAGCGACGTAAACATTTTTAAACGATTCCGACTTTACAAATAGTCGTTACTATATAAGATCTGTCGGATGAAATGAAAAAACCGCGAAAAAAAATTTCAAACCCGATCCGAAAATTTCAAAAGGGGTGGGCACCGCGATTTTTTCAAAATTTCGATTTTTTCGCAATAATTCGCGAACGATTCGAAATTTTGGAAATAGTGTTTTAATGAAAGTTATTCGTCATTAAAAGACGCGTCTAACGATGGTATTGCCGTATTTTTATATCGAATAATCGCCGAGAAAATCGGGCTTAAAGGATTTTGGGGTTTTGGGGTTTTGGGCCCTTTTTGAAGCCTCTATGGTAGCTAAAGGGTTTGGGTTGGTCTTAAAACAAAGTAGATGTGGAGATCTATAATCTATGTTATTAGATCAATGTCTTAAAAATTAACCGGTATCGAGAAATCGCGAGTTGAAAATTTCATTTTCGATTTTTAAAAATTCTGCCGGCGATTTTTGGCCGGCCGGTACTACAATGCATTTAGCACGGGCCAATGTTAATTATATTCAGGGTAGCTCGACACCTATCGATCGTAACGAAAAACACGCCTGTACCAATTTGGCCGCAATGGCAAAGGTTTAGCAGCAATGTAAACTGATTGTTTGGGATGAATGCACGATAGCAGATAAAAAATCTTTGGAGGCTTTAGACAGAACCTGAAAAGATCTACGGAACAATCATAACCGATTTGGTGGTGTCATGATTTTATTAGCAGGTGATTTTCGTCAAACATTGCCAGTGATTCCACGATCAACGCCAGCTGATGAACTCAATGCATGTCTAAAGTCCTCCAATTTGTGGAAACATGTCAAAGTACTTCATTTAAGCAAGAATATGCGTGTCGAATTGCAAAATGACCAATCTGGAAACATATTCTCTAAACAACTCATTGACATTGGTAATGGCAAATTTCCTAGAGACATGTTGACTGGCGGCATTAACTTTCCTGAAAGTTTTTGTCAATTAACTCGATCAAAAGATGAACTTATTCAGAAGGTGTTTCCAGATGTTGCTGAAAATTACAGAAACCATGATTGGTTGAGCGAACGAGCTATATTGGCTGCAAAAAACATAGATGTAAATGAATTAAATTTCAAAATTCAAGAACAAATTACAGGCGAATCGAGGATATATAAATTAGTTGATTCAGCTACTAACCAAGATGATATAATCAACTATCCACCGGAATTTTTAAACTCGCTGGATTTGCCAGGATTGCCACCTCACAATCGTCAATTAAAGGTTGGATCGGTAGTTATAATGTTGCGAAATATCAACCAACCGCGTCTTTGCAACGGCACACGTTTAGCAATAAAAAAATTTCTAAACAACGTGATAGAAGCAACTATACTAAAGGGAAAGTATAAAGGAGAAGATGTTCTCATACCGCGCATCCCAATGATTCCGACTGATGTGCCATTTGAGTTTAAACGACTACAGTTTCCAGTGCGGCTTGCTTTTGCTATGACCATAAACAAGTCACAGGGGCAATCATTAAGTGTTTGTGGTATTAATTTGGAAAACCCATGTTTCTCACATGGTCAATTGTATGTTGCCTGTTCCCGTGTTAGAAAACCATCAGATCTGTTTGTCTATGCGCCAGGTAATCAAACGAAAAACATCGTATATTACAAAGCACTACAATGAAAATAAAACTGATTTTTGTTAATAATTATGATTCACATGATTAACAATAAAGCGATCTATCGGATGAAACAAAAAAACCGCGTTTCAGCTAATAAATTTATACATTTATTGATTGTGGGGCGATATGAAGTTCGCCGGGTCAGCTAGTTTGCATTATATATATATACGTATGAAAGAAAAATGTCACTTTCTGACTCGACCTCGCCAGTACCAGTTTTTTCTTGGCTATAGGTTGCTGATCATGATTGAAAACGTCCCAGAGAGTGCAGAGTGCTAGAAGAGAGTCAGAACATATAATCGAAGGTTTATAAACATCGGAACTCATAAGATTCCGTAGCAAGATAAATCGCATATAATTCTGATGAAATGACGGAGAATGTCTGCGGCAGGAATATTGAATGATGATTGCTCCGTCTCTGATAACTGAGAAGCCGGCAAATAAGGATGCATCAGTGTAAAACATTGTAGATTCAAAGAAAAAAATTCTTAAACCTGACAAAGGTTTTAATGGTAATACGACTTTAGAAAAATCGGTTTTCCCGCTTTGGTCAGGCTTAGGGATTCGAAAAACATTGTTATTACCTAATTCGATCGTCATAGGAAAAACTATTAAATAAAGTTGCAGTCGGAAATCGGAAAAAAGGTTGGCGCACTTTCGAGGGTGACTTTGAATTTCCAGTTTCGAAAACTTTCTATAGAACTGATATACGAGATATTAAAATGACGAGTTCGAAATAGAAAACCGTTTTTCATTACGATCGATAGGTCTCGAGCTACGAATTTTTAGATTGCCGACGTGCTATCTTTGGTAGGGCATAGAGTGCGACCTATACATTTTTAAACAATTCTGACTCTTGAAATAATCATTTCTATATAAGATCTATCGTATAAAACGAAAAAACCGCGAAAAACATTTTCAAACTAAACCTGAGAATTTCAAAAGGGAGATATAACCCTTTCGATTTTTTAAAAATTCGCCTTTTCCGCAATCATTCGCGAACGATTCAAAATTAGGAAAAATCGTTTAAACAAAAGTTAGGCGGCATTTAAATATACGTCTAACTGTGGTATTCCCGTATTATTATAGTAAATATTCATCGATAAAATTGGGGTTAAATGATTTTGGGGTTTTGGGGCATTTTTAAAGCTCAAATAATAGATAGGGGGTTCGGGTTGACGTTAGACGAAAGTAAACGTGGGGATCTATCATTTATTTTATAACGTAAATGTTACCAAAATTAACGTGTAAAGGGAAATCGCGAGTTTAAAATTTGATTTTCGATTTTGAAAAATTTTCGACCGATTTTTGGTCGGCCGATTCTACAAAGCTGTTATATATATATACAGCTGTACTACTGCCTTCGTCCAATACACGGCAGGCATACAACCACTTTAAAACGTTCTTACGTTATTAATTGAACGCGTGCGCATTATTAACACTACGTTACCGCGCGTGTTGTACACTTTACCATTACAAACGACAACTAGCGCGCTCAGTGTTACCGTCTGGTTGAGTAATAATTATATATATATACTAGCTGCCCCGGCGAACTTTGTATCGCCCCAGAATCAAGAAATGTATTAAATTATTAGCTGAATTAAATAAAAAATACTGATGGAGAATTAGGAATTACACAAAAAACGTAAAAAACAAATTTGTAAAGAGACTTAAACGATATGGCGATACATTTTAATTTTTGTTGATTTATTAAACTTAATAAAAAAGTATATTTAATTCAGCTAATAAATTAATACATTTATTGATTCTTGGGCGATACGAAGTTCGCCGTGTAAGGGAGGTCTAAATCGTATTTTATATACATACATATATAGATATTCCCTAACGCCTAACACCCTTGCTAAAAGCATCGTAGAATTGGCCTTTCAAAAATCGGCCCAAAAATTTTTAAACATCGAAAATCAAATTTAAACTCTTTACCGGTTAATTTAGGTAAAATTTATGTTATTACGTAAATGATAGATCTCCACGTCTGCTTTCGTCTAACGTAAACCTGAACCGTCTATCTATCATACGACCCTTAAAAACGATCCAAAACCGCTAAACTCTTTAACCCTCATTTTATCGATGAGTATTTTGTTTCAAAATAACACTGTAACGTTATAACGCGTATTTCAATGCCGCTTAACTTTTGTATAAACACTTTTCCGCGATTTCGAATCAATCGCGAATTATTGTGAAAAAAGTTGAATTTGAAAAAAATTGCGAGGTGTGTGTGTCTAGTTGACTATTGATATTTTTGGGTTAGGTTTGAAATTTTTTATGCAGTTTTTTCGCTTTATCCGATAAATCTTTTATATAAATGACGATTTTAAGAGTCAGAATTGTTTAAAAATGTATACGTCGCACTCTATGTCCTGCCAAAGATAGCACGTTGGCAATCTAAAAATTCGTAGTTCGAGACCTATCGATCGTAATGAAAAACGGTTTTCCATATACGTATTTTAATATCTCGCAAATTGGTTCTACATAAATTTTTTAAAAATCGAAATATGAAAAAGTCACCCCTCCAAATCTAACCAAATTTTTTTTCGAACTACGACGACTTTAATTAATAGGTTTTTCTATGCATATCTAATTAGGTAATAACAATTTGATTTAACTCCGCTACTATTTTATATAGAGACACAGTATGTATAATTAAAATTTTCGGCTTAGTATAAGGTGGAAAAAAGTCGAATACCTTTAGACGGTCGGACGAATAAGACGGCTATTAAAATTTGAAAAAAGGGATGGTTTTTAAAACTTTCAACTCGTTTAAAACTCGACTTTTCGGAGACCTAAGTGAGATAGAGGGATGATATTTATGACGGAAAATGTTCGTTAGGACACTTAGAAAGTTCTCTCGGGATAGATTTTCGATTTATTTTTTATTAAGAACTTTCTCGGATCCCACATATATTCTTAATGTTATTTAGCTTGTTAGAGAAAAGCACAAAACAATTTTGAACGACACATTTTATTATATAATTATTTATATTTTTGGGAAATATATACTTTCGTCTTATATGTAATACGTATGCGTGTATTTGCATATATATATATATATATATATATTCATGTATATGCACATACACTATGGGTGTGTGCATGTGCATATACGTTTGTTATATATATATATATATATATATATGCGCGTGTGTATATGTATTATATATATCCTGGGAAAAATATTATTTTTTTCCGGGCTATAAAATAATTACTTTCCTCTCTCTTGTTATCATTTTTAAGAATTATTTTCCTCATAGATGTTTGTTATTATTATTCGAAGATGGTTATTATGATTATCGCAATATGTTTATGATTATTATGGCAAGATGTTTATTATGATTATCTGAAAAACGGCGGTGACCTTAGCAGGTTCGGAAATGCTGATTCGTCGAAATTTTGGCCTTGGAGGCGCCTGGCCCCATTTTCGTCCTCACCGGTTATAATAGCCTCGTTAGAACGGTGACGACGAAAATGGGGCCAGGCGCCTCCAAGGCCAAAATTTCAACGAATCAGCATTTCCGAACCTGCTAAGGTCACCGCCGTTTTTCAGATAATCATAATAAACATCTTGCCATAATAATCATAAACATATTGCGATAATCATAATAACCATCTTGGAATAATAATAACAAACATCTATGAGGAAAATAATTCTTAAAAATGATAACAAGAGAGAGGAAAGTAATTATTTTATAGCCCGGAAAAAAATAATATTTTTCCCAGGATATATATAATACATATACACACGCGCATATATATATATATATTTATATATATATATATATAAATATATATATATTTATATATATATATATAACAAACGTATATGCACGCACATGCACACACCCATAGTGTATGTGCATATACATGAATATATATATATATATATATATGCAAATACACGCATACGTATTACATATAAGACGAAAGTATATATTTCCCAAAAATATAAATAATTATATAATAAAATGTGTCGTTCAAAATTGTTTTGTGCTTTTCTCTAACAAGCTAAATAACATTAAGAATATATGTGGGATCCGAGAAAGTTCTTAATAAAAAATAAATCGAAAATCTATCCCGAGAGAATTTTCTAAGTGTCCTAACGAATTTTCCGTCATAAATATCATCCCTCTATCTCACCTAGGTCTCCGAAAAGTCGAGTTTTAAACGAGTTGAAAGTTTTAAAAACCATCCCTTTTTTCAAATTTTAATAGCCGTCTTATTCGTCCGACCGTCTAAAGGTATCCTTATACTAAGCCGAAAATTTTAATTATACATACTGTGTCTCTATATAAAATAGTAGCGGAGTTAAATCGAATTGTTATTACCTAATTAGATATGCATAGAAAAACCTATTAATTAAAGTCGTCCTAGTTCGAAAAAAAATTTGGTTAGATTTGGAGGGGCGACTTTTTCGTATTTCGATTTTTAAAAAATTTATGTAGAACCAATTTGCGAGATATTAAAATACGTATATGGAAAACCGTTTTTCATTACGATCGATAGGTCTCGAACTACGAATTTTTAGATTGCCGACGTGCTATCTTTGGCAGGACATAGAGTGCGACGTATACATTTTTATACAATTCTGACTCTTAAAATCGTCATTTATATAAAAGATTTATCGGATAAAGCGAAAAAACTGCATAAAAAATTTCAAACCTAACCCAAAAATATCAATAGTCAACTAGACACACACACCTCGCAATTTTTTTCAAATTCAACTTTTTTCACAATAATTCGCGATTGATTCGAAATCGCGGAAAAGTGTTTATACAAAAGTTAAGCGGCATTGAAATACGCGTTATAACGTTACAGTGTTATTTTGAAACAAAATACTCATCGATAAAATGAGGGTTAAAGAGTTTAGCGGTTTTGGATCGTTTTTAAGGGTCGTATGATAGATAGACGGTTCAGGTTTACGTTAGACGAAAGCAGACGTGGAGATCTATCATTTACGTAATAACATAAATTTTACCTAAATTAACCGGTAAAGAGTTTAAATTTGATTTTCGATGTTTAAAAATTTTTGGGCCGATTTTTGAAAGGCCAATTCTACGATGCTTTTAGCAAGGGTGTTAGGCGTTAGGGAATATCTATATATGTATGTATATAAAATACGATTTAGACCTCCCTTACACGGCGAACTTCGTATCGCCCAAGAATCAATAAATGTATTAATTTATTAGCTGAATTAAATATACTTTTTTATTAAGTTTAATAAATCAACAAAAATTAAAATGTATCGCCATATCGTTTAAGTCTCTTTACAAATTTGTTTTTTACGTTTTTTGTGTAATTCCTAATTCTCCATCAGTATTTTTTATTTAATTCAGCTAATAATTTAATACATTTCTTGATTCTGGGGCGATACAAAGTTCGCCGGGGCAGCTAGTATATATATATAATTATTACTCAACCAGACGGTAACACTGAGCGCGCTAGTTGTCGTTTGTAATGGTAAAGTGTACAACACGCGCGGTAACGTAGTGTTAATAATGCGCACGCGTTCAATTAATAACGTAAGAACGTTTTAAAGTGGTTGTATGCCTGCCGTGTATTGGACGAAGGCAGTAGTACAGCTGTATATATATATAACAGCTTTGTAGAATCGGCCGACCAAAAATCGGTCGAAAATTTTTCAAAATCGAAAATCAAATTTTAAACTCGCGATTTCCCTTTACACGTTAATTTTGGTAACATTTACGTTATAAAATAAATGATAGATCCCCACGTTTACTTTCGTCTAACGTCAACCCGAACCCCCTATCTATTATTTGAGCTTTAAAAATGCCCCAAAACCCCTAAATCATTTAACCCCAATTTGATCGATGAATATTTACTATAATAATACGGGAATACCACAGTTAGACGCATATTTAAATGCCGCCTAACTTTTGTTTAAACGATTTTTCCTAATTTTGAATCGTTCACGAATGATTGCGGAAAAGGCGAATTTTTAAAAAATCGAAAGGGGGTTATATCTCCCTTTTGAAATTCTCAGGTTTAGTTTGAAAATGTTTTTCGCGGTTTTTTCGTTTTATACGATAGATCTTATATAGAAATGATTATTTCAAGAGTCAGAATTGTTTAAAAATGTATAGGTCGCACTCTATGCCCTACCAAAGATAGCACGTCGGCAATCTAAAAATTCGTAGCTCGAGACCTATCGATCGTAATGAAAAACGGTTTTCTATTTCGAACTCGTCATTTTAATATCTCGTATATCAGTTCTATAGAAAGTTTTCGAAACTGGAAATTCAAAGTCACCCTCAAAAGTGCGCCAACTTTTTTCCGATTTCCGACTACAACTTTATTTAATAGTTTCTCCTATGACGATCGAATTAGGTAATAACAATGTTTTTCGAATCCCTAAGCCTGACCAAAGCGGGAAAACCGATTTTTCTAAAGTCGTATTACCATTAAAACCTTTGTCAGGTTTAGGAATTTTTTTCTTTGAATCTACAATGTTTTACACTGATGCATCCTTATTTGCCGGCTTCTCAGTTATCAGAGACGGAGCAATCATCATTCAATATTCCTGCCGCAGACATTCTCCGTCATTTCATCAGAATTATATGCGATTTATCTTGCTACGGAATCTTATGAGTTCCGATGTTTATAAACCTTCGATTATATGTTCTGACTCTCTTCTAGCACTCTGCACTCTCTGGGACGTTTTCAATCATGATCAGCAACCTATAGCCAAGAAAAAACTGGTACTAGCGAGGTCGAGTCAGAAAGTGACATTTTTCTTTCATACGTATATATATATATAATGCAAACTAGCTGACCCGGCGAACTTCATATCGCCCCACAATCAATAAATGTATAAATTTATTAGCTGAAACGCGGTTTTTTTGTTTCATCCGATAGATCGCTTTATTGTTAATCATGTGAATCATAATTATTAACAAAAATCAGTTTTATTTTCATTGTAGTGCTTTGTAATATACGATGTTTTTCGTTTGATTACCTGGCGCATAGACAAACAGATCTGATGGTTTTCTAACACGGGAACAGGCAACATACAATTGACCATGTGAGAAACATGGGTTTTCCAAATTAATACCACAAACACTTAATGATTGCCCCTGTGACTTGTTTATGGTCATAGCAAAAGCAAGCCGCACTGGAAACTGTAGTCGTTTAAACTCAAATGGCACATCAGTCGGAATCATTGGGATGCGCGGTATGAGAACATCTTCTCCTTTATACTTTCCCTTTAGTATAGTTGCTTCTATCACGTTGTTTAGAAATTTTTTTATTGCTAAACGTGTGCCGTTGCAAAGACGCGGTTGGTTGATATTTCGCAACATTATAACTACCGATCCAACCTTTAATTGACGATTGTGAGGTGGCAATCCTGGCAAATCCAGCGAGTTTAAAAATTCCGGTGGATAGTTGATTATATCATCTTGGTTAGTAGCTGAATCAACTAATTTATATATCCTCGATTCGCCTGTAATTTGTTCTTGAATTTTGAAATTTAATTCATTTACATCTATGTTTTTTGCAGCCAATATAGCTCGTTCGCTCAACCAATCATGGTTTCTGTAATTTTCAGCAACATCTGGAAACACCTTCTGAATAAGTTCATCTTTTGATCGAGTTAATTGACAAAAACTTTCAGGAAAGTTAATGCCGCCAGTCAACATGTCTCTAGGAAATTTGCCATTACCAATGTCAATGAGTTGTTTAGAGAATATGTTTCCAGATTGGTCATTTTGCAATTCGACACGCATATTCTTGCTTAAATGAAGTACTTTGACATGTTTCCACAAATTGGAGGACTTTAGACATGCATTGAGTTCATCAGCTGGCGTTGATCGTGGAATCACTGGCAATGTTTGACGAAAATCACCTGCTAATAAAATCATGACACCACCAAATCGGTTATGATTGTTCCGTAGATCTTTTCAGGTTCTGTCTAAAGCCTCCAAAGATTTTTTATCTGCTATCGTGCATTCATCCCAAACAATCAGTTTACATTGCTGCTAAACCTTTGCCATTGCGGCCAAATTGGTACAGGCGTGTTTTTCGTTACGATCGATAGGTGTCGAGCTACCCTGAATATAATTAACATTGGCCCGTGCTAAATGCATTGTAGTACCGGCCGGCCAAAAATCGCCGGCAGAATTTTTAAAAATCGAAAATGAAATTTTCAACTCGCGATTTCTCGATACCGGTTAATTTTTAAGACATTGATCTAATAACATAGATTATAGATCTCCACATCTACTTTGTTTTAAGACCAACCCAAACCCTTTAGCTACCATAGAGGCTTCAAAAAGGGCCCAAAATCCCAAAATCCTTTAAGCCCGATTTTCTCGGCGATTATTCGATATAAAAATACGGCAATACCATCGTTAGACGCGTCTTTTAATGACGAATAACTTTCATTAAAACACTATTTCCAAAATTTCGAATCGTTCGCGAATTATTGCGAAAAAATCGAAATTTCGAAAAAATCGCGGTGCCCACCCCTTTTGAAATTTTCAGATCGGGTTTGAAATTTTTTTTCGCGGTTTTTTCATTTCATCCGACAGATCTTATATAGTAACGTCTATTTGTAAAGTCGGAATCGTTTAAAAATGTTTACGTCGCTCGCTATGCCTTGCCAAAGGTGGCAGGTCATCGATTTTCAAAAATTCGTAGCTCGACACCTATCGATCGTAACAAAAAACGGTTTTCTGTTTCGTATCGGTCATTTTAATATCTACCAAATCGATTCTATCGAAATTTTTCCAAAATCAAAATTTAAATAATTTACCCCCTTCAACCCCCTAACCTCCCTGAATTTTTTTCCGAATTTTTCTCGCCGTAAAAACCATCCTTGAACTACAATTGGCCAAATTGGTCCGGGCGTTGTTGAGTTATGCGCTTACAACGTTTAGCGATTCATAGGGGTTGATTGTAAAGGGTTGAAAATTCAGGGTTATATGTATTTACTAATGCTGTATCATAAAAAATTTAAAAAAAAAATGTATCTAAAATTGAAAAAAAAATAAAAAAAATTTAGGGGTGGATTACCCTTAACATTTAGGGGATGAAAAATAGATGTCCGATTCTCAGACCTACCCAATATGCACACAAAATTTCATGAGAATCGAGAAAGCCGTTTATGAGGAGTTTAACTACAAACACCGCGACACAAGAATTTTATATATTAGATATATATATATTTCGGATATCTCGGTAACAATCGATTTGGATAAAAAATTTTACATACGTGTAATGCATTGATTAATTTAAAATAACCTATATAGAAATAGCGAACTTTGAAAATTTGGGCCGTGACTCTGAACAGCCCGATTGTTATTCCAACGAATATTGCAATCTTAGAAATTTCCTCTTTACTGCAAATATGCTGGAAAATATAATTAAAATATTAAATCTCGAGCGCCGTTTTAATTTAAGGCATCGGATGTTCCAGGAATATTTTCTAATCTATTTAAAAATTATTATCAGGAAAAAATCCAATCAAAAAATTCCCAAATTCATTTTTAAGTACATCATTTCTTCTAATAATTATAATTTATATCCAGTGTACAAAATTAAATGAAAAAATAAATTAAAGTTGACACAATGCATTATTTTTGTAATAACTAATAAACGAATGGTAATATAGGATATTTTTTTCTATGCGCTACGTACGTCTTTACCGCTACTTTATATTGATATAAGATTATATTTTAAGACATGAGGTTATACCGTGTCTAAAAAATGTGTTCACAATCCTGAAATTACGAATAAATTGCCTACAATTCTCAATTTGATATTAATAATTTAATTAATGTTTTTAACATTGAGAATAACATTGTTAGCATGAGTATTTCCTTAATTACTTTAAAATAATTTTTTTAACGACCTTACTTAAGTTGCTAAGTAAACTAATTAGCCAAATGTTGCAAATCTGAGAACTGTCATTCCCAAGTTTAGGAGGAGCAGTAAATTTTGAGTTTTTCTAACAGTGCGTAAAATAACTGAATTTAAACATGCAGTTTAATATAATCGTAAATTCTACGATAGCCTTTAATGGGAGCTCCTTAATTACTATAGATGAAATTTCATCGTGTACTACGATTTAATTGATTTAATTGTAACATACATATCTTTCGGAGTAATAAAAATTGTTTTATCTACAGAACTGACATCTTTAATATATTGACTGACTGTTAATCGAACTTTAATGAATCGTAGAGCGGTGGAAGAGCAGTGCACGGTTTGTTATAATTTTTGTAAACTTTCCATACATTATTATTTTTCGTATTAAGCTTCGATAAAAACGAATTAAATTTATTTTAATGAATCAAATTGCAAATTGGAAATGCGACCTCATATCAACTGTCAGACTAATATGTTGATTATAGTTAGGACTACCCTGTTCTTATATTATTATTATTATGCACTTATTGCTACATTAAGCCAATATGTGGAAAAGTTAGGAACGAAATAACATTGACGGCTTTTAAACTTGAAATATTTTCTAGTAAAAAATCAGTGATCCATTTAATATATGTATAATATTATTACCATCGGATATACTGCATTCAGGAATAGAAATGTGAATCGCAATAGTAAGGGTAAGATAACCACCTACCGCAGTACAACAAAATTGATGTGTCAATAAGTCGTATTAATAATAATTTAATTTTCTTATATATTACGAGGTCCATTTCGCATTTTGATCTCAACATTTGTGTATCGTTTTTGCTTCGTTTGTCTCGACTTGTGTCGTTAGTTTCGTTTGTGTGAAAAAAAAATTGTGAGGAAGTAAAGAATCTTCCATTTCCAACTTGGTTCCCAAATATTTACTATAGTTTTCAGGATTTGTTTTGTTCTTAGTGTTTGTCTTTAGATGTACAGAAATTAACTTTATTCATTAAGTCAATTTTTAAAAATCGGCATTAATTTTTTTGTTTTGATTATACTTCATTCAAATGATTTTTTTACCGTTTCCAATTTATTTTAATTCACAGATATTTATATAACCAGTTTAACAATTTTTGTGAGGAAACTAATAATAAATTTAAATAATTTGTAGTTACGAGTATTTTAAGCGAAATTTACAAATTATAATGACACAACAAAAAAACGCGTCTATTTTTACTTTTATTTTTAATTCGATAAAATTTTAATCATAAATTAATATATTTTATTATAAATTGACGCTCTATCATTTATGTATGTATATATATATATATATATATATATATATATATATATATATATATAAAATTATGTATGTATGTATACAAAGGGGAACAACTGGGATAAATTACCCCAGGTCACAAATGAAAGGGGTCTCACAAAAACATTAAAAGTTAAAATTAGTTTTTAGTGAGGAACCCAAATGTAAATACATTTTTTAAAAATATATTTGAAGTATAATGTAAAAGGGTAATAAATAACAGTTTAGCCTATCCAGACTTAAGTTTATGGCAAAGACGTGTCTATGTCAGTCAGAATATTAAAAATAGTTTGTATTATCCCAATTACAAGAAATACCAGTACAATTTTGAAGGACACCTCTTATTAAATAGTTATTTATATTTTTAGGAAATATGTACTTTCGTCTTTAGGTACGTGGATATATACATATATGCAATATATATATGTAATATATGTGTGTGTATATATGTATATAGATATATATAAATATATATATGTATATATATACGTAATATGGTTGTGTACGCATTGCTTATATATATATATATATATATATATAAACCGGGTGAAAAATATTTTTTTCTCAGACTGTAAAAATAATTATTTCCTCTTCAAGGTCTTTAATTTTAAGAATTATTTTCCTTATAGACATTTATCATTATTATTGCAAAATGTTTATGATTATTATCGCAAGGCCTTTATTATGATTATCTGAAAAATGGCGGTGACCCAGCACGTGCTGAAATGCTGATTCAGCGGAATTATCTTAAAGCCGGCGCCTGGCCCCATTTTCGTGTACGCCCCGTTAGAAATATTAAGATTTGATTTCTTATCTCTAATGTTAAACCGATTATTATGCTTATTACCATTAATACCACTACCACTACTATTATTACCATCAATTTTATTATTACGACTATTATCATTGTTATTATTATTACTATCACTATCAGTATCATTAAAACTACTATTGTTGAACCTATTCCCATTATTGCTATAGATAACATTATTATTACTACCACCGTTTTTAACGTTGATATTACGATGTGTATTACCACCGCCACGACCGACGGTGCTTACTTGGGGGGCAGGGGACGATTCTCCCCTGCCCGCAGCTCCAGCTTTAGACATTTATCGACTATATATGTAGTCGATAATTTCTGTTACACACAAGGAACTGTATAAGCCTAAGCCTGCCTCCGCAACGACCGAATAAAATAAAATAAACACAAATACGAACACGAGTAGTAAACTACAATACGCGAACTCGTACCGAGCGAAAGGAAATTATAATATGGATATTTTTATTAATTTATTAGTACTTGTAGTAATAGTTATGTACAAATTTACTGTGTTAACAGAAAATAATTTTAATTAAAGATAAAAATGCAGTTATTTCATTTACGATGCAGAGTTCGATCTTCATTTTAAAAATGTTATGTAGAGGTAATTACAACTTAATTATAACGATCAAAAAGGAAGTGATTAAATTGAACATCATAACGATGACAATATAACTCGTAATAATAACATATAACAGTGTTCACATGAATGCTTATTAACAACGCTCGTATATGCTGCGCGTAACATACAGGTGACGAAATACTTATGTGAAGAAAAAAAAACGAATACAAAATAGTTCAGTGTGCTCGTTTTTAACATTACAATACTTCAACATCTTTTACTTAAATAATTTATCTATTTATACATAAGATATATCCGATATAAATAATTATATTATATTTACTATTTGATTTGTTCAGTATATTTTACTGATTAACAGTTGACATTATAGAAGCTAACGACGCGATAATAATAATTAAAACATCCGCTGTGATTTCGTTAGGGTTAAATAATTTAGTGTACTTTATTCCATTTATCTATTGTAAAATATACTTTTTTTTTTTTTTTTTTGGTTGGTTCATACAAATATCGTGATAGATATGTTTCATTTTCCTCGTTTCCTAGTTTCATTCTATCTACCACATCCGTTTGTCACATGCACAAAACATACCTATTAGAGAATGAAATTCGCAAATACAGGTGCTAATCTTGATCCCATTGCCATGCCATCTGTTTGTCTATAGTATTTGCCATCAAACACGAATGTGTTGGCTTTGAGAGCTGTATTCAAAAATGTGGCTATTTTTCTATCTATACCTCGTTTCTTTATAATCTCAAGAGTATCTTTAACTGGCACATTGGTAAACAACGAAACTACATCAAAACTCATCACGATGTCGCTATCATCGATTCTTAGCTTTTCAATGAATTGCTACGAATTTTTTATGGATGTTTCATTATCTGCTACTAAAGGTTTGAGATATTTTGCAATGTAACCTTCCAAAAAATATGTTGGACTATTAATTGAAGATACAATAGGTCTTAATGGAACACCTTCTTTATGTATCTTTGGTAGTCCATATAGTCGAGGTAAAGTTGGTGCATGTGAGACTCTAAAATGAACTAACCTTTCTTTTGGTTTAACACAGAAGCTACTAACGCTACCATTTGCTTTAATGAATTACTTTTTAGCTCTGTATAAGGACCCTGTTCTATAATCTCCATCATTTTTTGTTTATACTCTATTGTATTCATAACTACAGCCGCATTGCCTTTGTCAGCTCTAAGCACTGCAATATCCGGATTATTCCTTAATTCCATCAGCAAACGAAATTCCGCCTTAGATATGTTAGGCTTCGGCAATTTTGCTTTACGCATAATTTAACTACAGTCCTGTCTAACAGCATCAGCAATATCTGACGGAATATTTTTTAATCCTGCCTCTAAATTACTTATAATTTCCTCAAATGGAATTTTTTCGGTACTACTGCAAACTTGAGACCTTTGCTCAACACGTTTAGTACGTGTTTATCCAATTGTATATCTGTTAAATTAACCACATTCTTCATCTTCTTGTTACATGGCCTGCTCAGTTCCACTTTCGGCTACATCCGACAATTTAGTCTGATGTCTTATACATCCATTGGCTTTCTCGTCTGGCTAATTCTCAACATTACTCTTTCGTGGCTTTCTTTTGGTTATGGCAAGTATCTTAACTATATATTTCATCAGGCTCCATGTTTCAGCTCCATATGTAAGCACCGGAAAGACACACTGTTCATACGGTTTCATTTTTTTTAGTCTGTTGGGAATATCTTTATTCTTAAATTTTGTTCAAAGCTTTCCACGAAAAGATATATATATATTTACTGACCATATTTGTTATGGTGTTAGTTTTGTTTATGTTAATCTTTAATTCTGTTTCTTTTGGGGGGACAGTTGTCGCACCCTGTAAGGTATGGACGTTGTTGATAAGCTTTAATCTCCCAAAGTAAATATTCTTTATATATATATATATATATATATATATATATATATATATATATATATATATATATATATATAAGTAATGTAACGAATGATAATTTTCGTGACAGGGCGAATATTTCTTGGATTGGAAAGAATTCGGAAGATGTACGAACGAAACAGAAAGCAGCGACGAAATTCAAGTGAATCTGCGTCTGAGTAAAAGGAATAAGAAAACCGAATTAATCGGGAATTTCACTCTATTAATTCCATTCGACGATAGTATATCGGTATAGTAGTTTTATTATTGTCGATTAAGAATATATCGTCGTGGAAATTATAATGAATCATTTTTTAAAATAATTTTTTTTTTGGTTATATCGAAATATGACCGATCTCGCAAATTATAATCGATTATATAATAATTCGGCGTAAATATTTAAACGCTTTAAATAAAACGGTATATTTTGGAAGGGCTAAAGTAAACATTCAGTTTAATTTCGAATAAAATGTTCGTTAGTAGATAAAAGTCTAAGGAAACGTTTTACCGCTCTTTCCAATCATATTTCGAATGTAAAAACTTGTTAAAAGATAAAAAATATGTTACTATTCAATAGACAATTCCAAAACTGGGATACACATGGGGATCTCCTTCGTAATGATTTTGTCTCCGTATTTGTCAGGTTAAAAAGTTGTAGTCATCTTACCAAGTTAGGGATCATCAGAAGTGGAGTTTACGGGGTATGTAATATCGAAGATAATATCGAATATCAGATTTTGTCCTGCTCTAAATACATAGAGATAGCTCTCTGTTTGAACTTTTATCGACGAGGAATACATTACCCATAAAACTTGAAGAACTTATTCTGGGTTCTACATCCCTTTGTATGTCTTCAATTATATAATTTCATTAGGAGCAATAATATAAATTTATAATCCGCACAGTTCACTTAAACTGACAAAAAAAAAACAAAAAAAAAAAACAGACGGCTGAAGTACTTTTGTATCCAAACGCGATAAATTTTCTATCAACGAGGACACGACTAGACGTAATTTAGAATCAATCGGAAAAAATAACGAAATTGCAAGTATAAATTACTAATTATACCCGAATAAAGATTTCGTTTGAGAAAACGGAATATATGACAAACATTGGAATTTCACCTCTATACGTGTGTACAAAATAAGTTTCGTCAGTAGTATGGGCACAGTCGCACTTCTACTAGAAAGCGCCCAGATTAAATGTGGATTCTAATCACGTCAATGCTTACTGTAAAAAGGACACGGAAATCGCGACTGTTTGTACTCTTTGCAAAAATTCATCCGCAAGATGACATGTAGTAGACAATACTAAACAAGATTTACTATCGGCATTTACTACTCAAAAATTCCCCGGTAAATGCAACATGCTTCAGACGTCGTGTTCTGCGAGGACCGCTACTTTTCCAGATATTTCACATGTGCTGAGTGCTCATATTGCTACTAGTCTGCAGACCACACCAACAACTTGTTGTGCACAGGTAACTAAGGGTTCAACCTTTAGCAAGAAAAAGCCCAAAGCCGCTGATATTGACAGCGGTGTCATATTTCCAATTCTTTAGCAGTCCTTCTTCAGGCCAGAAAATATATTCGTCACATCATCTAATAAAATGATGCGATCATATGTGTTCGTAAATTTAACTACCAATATTATAGAAGAGTTTTACTTTTTTCTTTACTTTCAGCACTATTACTATAACTATTGCAGCAATTAGTTATCGTCATTTATCGTTTTTTTTTTGTATTGTTAGATAATTCTTATATACACGACAGACACTTGTAGGTATGTTATGAATAGGCGCTTTCTGAAATTCATCCTATTTTAGCCAGGGCTTTGCAGGGTTCAGCGTTAGGACCCACTCTGCATGTACTATATACTACAAAAATTTGCGAGTCGAAAATAAGTGTTAACAAATCCTTCCACGTGCCTTTTACTAATAGGAAATTTATAGGCCCACCTGTTAAAATCAACAATGTAGTAACGCCAATTCAGTCTAGTATTAGATATTTAAGCATGCACTTGAACAGTCGATTGACACGACGTCCTGGTATAGTTAAAAAGAAAAAGGAAATGATCCGAATTCAAAAAATGAACTGGCTCATAAAGAGAAACAGTGCTCTGACACATAACAACAAGCAACTGTTATATACAGCTGCCGTTCGACTAATTTGAACATTCAGAATTGAACTGTGCGATTGTGCTGTAGATACAAATATTAGAATAATACAAGCAACTCAAAATAAAATTTTAAACAATATTACGAACGAAATCAACGCAACTCACACGAGCATTTAAACATTCCATTCCTATCTGATATTAAAAAGCAGTGTGCCCAAAGACACATGTAGGTAAACTGGAAGGCCATTCTAATAACTTGGCTAAACACATGTTGAACACTTCCAATGACGTGAGAAGATTAAAGTACAGTAAACCAATAGACTCGGTTTAGAGTAACAGCTATCGGGTGAGCACTACTAGGTGTGCTTTTTCCTCTCAGGACAGATAACAAACATAAAAAATATCGCTATATACGGACGCTTGACCAGATTGTGAATAGAATAAAGAATAAAAATAAAATTTATCGTTCAGCAAAATTAGTACTTTTATCGTGGTTGCAGAAATAAAAATAATCAAACGCGAATGTAATCCGTCTATACTGACAACACAGCCATATCGGTTAGACAATAAACACCTTTTCGTAAAATTATAAACCTTTCCTCCCATTTTTAACACTTTTATTTTTAATAGTTTGGTGGAAAACACGGGTTTCCCCCCGCTTTGTATAGATGGTTCCAAGTCCAATCACGAAGTTGATGGTACTTCCGTAGTTTCTTCTTTAAAAGTTATTAAAAATAATTTACGTTTTTCTTCTATTTTTACTGCTGCTTCTATGGCGATATATTAAGCATTTACTTCGGCAGTTCTTATTCTGATCGTTTCGAAAAGTTGTTTAATCGCTGTCAAATGCACCCATGCATCGCATTCCTTAATAAACTCGTTGTTAAAATGTGGCATTTCTGTTAGGTTATCCTAAATTCCTGGATATTACGACATATCATTTGTTATCCGATTCAGTTAGTGGTGTGCTGATTCGGTATACACATCTAACGGACCACCTTTTTTATATCTTATTAATTTCATTCGTAAAGAATATTGCAGTAATATTGAGTCCGATCCTTATTACAGGTCGATTCAATCTCTAGTATCCATAAAATCGTCGTTCAGTTCTAACATCGTCCCTGTACCGATATAATCTTATAAATTCACTTTTTTTTTGTCCGCATCCTCCCAATGATAACAAAATAGCAGATGCAGATATTGGAATGCTCTTATTACAGTTCGCAACAATTTGTATTACATAATAAAATCACACTTCCCAATGCAACTCATTGTATCTACAAATATGTCTTACTTTAAACGTATTCGTGTGTATTTGGCTATTTATAAAATTACCTTATATCAACTAATATTAACGTTTGGCGTTTCATAATTATTACACACCAAACTAGGTGAAAAATCTTATGCCCATTTTTACAAAAAAAAAAAAAGTTTCTCTGGTTTTCATCCTTTAATAAAAATATTTGTTATTCAACGGTTGTGAGTAAACGTTAAAAATCAATTTTTTAAAATAATAATAATAATAATAATAATACAGTTTCTTCTGTTTTATTGCAATTCGCCAAAGTTTAATCCAAAATTTAAAAAAATTAGTTTCATGAATACAAAAATAGTCACTTCTCTTTTTTATTTCCCTATAAACGAAACAGAACGGCTAACGTTAACTTTCAGACTTCAAGTGAAAACTTTAATGATAAATTATTATTTGAGAATTGGTTAACCAATTTGGAGCGAACAATGGAATAACGAAATATAATAATAATATCGAGCGTACTGAAATATTTCATATAGTTTTCAGAGGAGACGGAAACATATCTTACGGGGCATTAATAAATGCGAATTAATTCTATCCCATCGACGCAACGTCAACACCTTCAACTAGTCTATATCGTATAAGTATTGTGTGTGTGAATTTTGTAAGAATATATGTTATATGTAAACATGGAAAGCGTGAATATTATGTTTAACATGAAAAATGCATAGTAATATAAATGCACTGTCATTCAATAATAACAGGTACAGCGTAATGTACACATATAATATATACAAGGATACGAGGGTGTGTAAACGTTTCTAATACTAAAATTTCACGAATTAATAATTATTTAAATGCGATAATATTTTATCCCGTTAACTTTTGGTTTGTTTTCGCTTTGTTAAAAAATTATTTTGCAAATAATTTTAGAATAAAGTATACTACCCCAAGAACTATAGGGTAACCCAGAGAAGACGGACGGTTTTGTTGGTTTTTAAATAACTCAAAAATTACTCGACCTTACAAAATTTTTTAAAACTTTTTTGAGTACAGGTCGCTGAATTTTTGAAATTTCTCCAAAAATTCCAGTTTTCAGATTTTCCAGATCTCGTGAATGTGGTTCGTAAATGAATCCCCACAAAAAAATCGCGTAACTTTTGAATTCTTTTCGAAACTCTCTTTTGTCGTGATCGATTCATGACATTCCACGCAACGCTCCTTCTCGTTATAACTGAAACTTGATAAAAACCAATCTTTCGTGTGTACACTAAACACGGAGCACGCGGTTTTCGTTGTAGCAGCGTTAACAACGGGGCTATTCAAAAAACAAAACCACGCGTCTTGTCTGCGTCACCCTATAGTTTAAAGTTTTCTTAGAATCAGAATTGTTCTGCTTTAAAAAAATTCTTTGTATCTACCCCGTTTATTTTTTCATTACGTGATTTTAAAATCGAAACGAGAAACTACGAAGATCTTAATTTTCTCCAAAAATATTACCCATTTACGATTGCCTTAAGATATAAATAATTACGCAATCTCCTCTTTCCATCCCAGAGCTTTTCGTAATAATGAAATAAAAGTTCTTTTTCAAAGTTTGACGAGTTTAAATTAAATCAAATCGGATGTTTAATTTCAGTTAGATGTGAATTACTTGCAACGAAGCACTTCCGGTCGTTGGAATCCAAATGCAATCAATATCAAATTATCACGAGCGTGTTCCTTGTTAAATGTAATCGGTACTACGTATAAAAAGTTACTGCGATCGATGAACGCGCCAATTACGTGTCCGATACCGAAGGTAGTTCAGGAACAATCGGATTTCGTTCGGTTGATGCTAATCATTTATTCGTATATAAAAGAAATTAATTTTAGAGATAAAACGGTAAAATTACTCAACGCTACGAGCGTTTAAGCAGACAGAATTCTGTATTTACTTATAACGTGACCGTAATCTTTTATACAATATACGCCGTCATCAATTGTTCGTTGATGAACATCATGATCGACCATTGTTCTCTGTTATTGATGACTTCCATTAATTATGTTTAGTATGTCGCAGCTTTAATGCGGCCTAAGTATCCTAGAATATCGTCCTCGATCTCTCTTACAATTAATTTTTTTAGTCCGTTTTGCATCATTACACGCCTAAAGAATTTAAGACTCTGTCTTGTCAAAATATTAACTCTATGATCTGTCCATGATATTTTTAGCATACGCGTGTAGTTAGGTCATCTCAAATACCTCAATTTTTCGTCGCGATGCTACTATTATATTTCAAAAATTCCGATCCGTAGCGAAATATCGATTGTATCAGCTTGTATTAATCTCCTTTTCATTTGGCATGTTATTTCATGATCCGTCCATATCTTCGTGAGTCTGACCAAAGCATGTTCTACGATGGCTATTTCTCGTTTATTAATTTCTATCTCACAAGTCCCATTATTAGTTGTATGAAAACCGAGATAAATTGTTTTCGATTTCATTTGTATGTCAATTATTAAGGTCAATTTCTGCTGGCAGTTCATGCGACCTGACAACCACCATTATTGTGCATTGAGATTGGTCTTCCTGCTAAATGCAGTAAAGCTTTCAGTTCTTTTTCATCCGCGGTAATTATAACTACATTAATTATTTACTTTTCTACCACCGACGATAACTCCCCCTTTCTCAGTTTTCGATAATGTGACGCATGGTCCATTCATCATAAATATTAAATCACATATAGACGACAGGGTGCATCCCTGTGCGCTGTTGAACGAGACGCTTCTCTGCTTCTATGCCTATATTAAATATCTGCGCATTACATTTAACAGATCTCTGTTTAGTTTTCGAACAAAGTCCTCAAAACATAAATTACGACAAGGATTAGTACTATTCGAAAACTTAACAAACTGTGCATCTTGTTTATTATTAATTTTACAACTTTCATCTCGATTAATTTAATGTCTACTTGCAGGGTGTTTATATACAACCCGGTTTCGATGTGGAAAATTTTCGGTCGCCGGAAATGCCGAAAAATTTTGTATACGGTAATTATAAACACGTCGCAAAATATGTTAAAAGTCAACGTGTAGTCGGGTGCGCATTAATTCTTATTCACATAAAACCAGCCTGGGAGAAAACCGGATAGGAACCGTTTCGTATCGACGTGGTTTTTTTAACCATTACTCTAAATATGTTTGCCGATTATTTCGTACGAATATGTTTTTACACACGTAATAAGAATTAAATATTTGATTATTTTCCTAACGGCTATTGTATTATCATCGAAGGAATGGAATGGAAAAATATTAAAAATAGGTTCTACTTATTTTGAATATTGTTACTAAATTCGTAAAAAATATATTGCGTATTACCGAACAAAAAATTTTAAGTTTCCCAACTCATGGTCAGGCCTGCCAGCAAGGAAGATCTACAATTGGGATAAATTACCCCGGATTTAATGCAAAACTGCCTGTTGGGAGATAACGTTCGTGTTGCGTTTAATTCCATTGGTCTGTATTTAAACGAGTTAAGTCGAAATTTTACGATCATCATTCATTACAGAAATTGATATTTTACCGAATCGGCTATATAATTATTCGAATTTCGGAAAGACAACAGATAAGAAACAACATACATATGGCTTGCCACTCCGACCGGTCGAAAACCACTTTAACAAAACATTATACCTACACACTCAACCCACTTCACCACAATATAAATCGCTTCATGTATCATAGATTCAGGTAACAATGTAGATAATGCCAACGTACCACTGAGTTTAAATAATAATTTTAATATTCGTATGCAAGCAACAAAGACAAGCACCAGCGCACACAACATAACTAACAATACGCATGCAAACACAAATACGCCAACAATAACTTATGAGAATAAGGCAGCTATAAAGATCCCAGAAAATACTTGAGATAAAAAACAACGCGTTAGTTCTAAATACAATAGACGGTATTAAACAAATTACATACATAGAAACGTTAAGTGAAATTACTCCGCCAATAATATACGAGTAGCGTTTAGATTATCTAAATAATCGTTTTTGCGGCTTCCTTGCTAATAAAAAACAGACTAAACGATCTTCTCTAAATCCATAACTCGATAAATAGTAATGAAAATAAAATTTAAATTAGAAGATGCTAAATGAATATTGATCTCAAATATATGTCCTAGGATCCCAAACTCAGTTATTGAAAATGAACTAAAACAATTAAATATACATCTCGCCCCACCTATTACCTATTTACGAGCAGGATTCAATGTAAATACATTTTCTCATATACTCAGCAACCGAAGACCATTTTTCATTAACTCAGACGAAATAGATGAAATATCAAATTCATTTCTAATAGAGCACGACGAGACAAAGTACAGATTATTCCTCTCTAAATCTGCTTTTTGCTACATCTGTAGAGAGGTCAGTCACATTACTTCTCAGTGTCAACAAAATAAAAATACCGCAGTGACAGGAGTAGACTACGATGTCCAAAATAAAAATCAACACGTCACTGAAACAGCAGCTTCCAATGACACAACCGAAAACATGAACCATCCAAGGGTTAACAAAAACATAAAACAAGCTATTTCAGAAAACTCATCAACTATAATCAAAGATGAACCTGTGATCAATACTCAGGTAAATGAAAACAACAAACTATATAAAAAAGCAAACGCGAAGCTCACAAATCTGAAAATAAAATTGAACCATTAACTATATCTATGTACATCTAGACACAAAAAAAAAAAAAAATGAAACGCAAACAATTACCAATTCCAAATAAAACAATCAATGTAAATCAGATTACTGTCAATAAATAATTGACAACAAGAGCCAAGCAACGAATATACCAACATGCGGCGAGAATTTAAGCGCAGCCACTGCAATTTTATATCTACCCACAGCATAGGCATAAGCAGAAAGGTGGAATCTGAGACAGCAGACTGAATAGTTGTTAAAATATAAGAAGAAATGCATAGACGACAATAAAAGTTAAGAAGTACGTATTAATATATTTCATACATATTTCCACTTGTGTAGGTTTGTACATAAAGGAAATAGTAAACGAAATTAAAATTCTATAATTTAAAGAAGTTGAAAAATCGAAACGTATATTATCGACATCCTATTAATAGTACAGGATGATATTCTCTTTCTCACAGATTCTCACGTATTATGGTTTTCTTATATAATAAAGCTGTCAAAGTTCAATACATAATTAGTATTATTCCGTTTACGTTGCAATATTAAAATTATACGACAACATTGAACTAATTTTTTCTCGATAAAATAAGTTTAGAATAAAATTTTACAACAATATAATTAAATAGAATAATTATACGAGGAACGTAACTAACAAAATTAATCGATATAACGAAAATATCACTTACCAGCCGAAGTCTTCTTTACGGTGATCTGTCAGCGATATACAGGCTTTTTTTGTAAGCGATTAAACAGCCTTTTTTTTGTAAGCGATTAAACAGCCTTTTTTTGTAAGCGATTATTCGAACTCGCGAATAAATTAAGAATGAATGTAAACGGCTGTTATAAACACTGAAATAAAATACGAATATCCAGATCAATTTTGTAGTTTAAACGTCCAAATAATTTAATAGAGCGGTATAAGCTGACCGTAGCCTGGATTCATATTGTAAATTATAATAATACTTCTACATTACGTTTTTTTTAGATTAATTACTTCGGTTATAATTTAATTTTATAAAACTATGACGAAACTTATTTTAAATAATAAGAACGTTAGTTCAGCTATAAATTTTTTAACATTTTTTTTTCAAAGAGAAATATAAGCCGCTTAGTAACATTAATAATAATGTTAGCCCGTGTAAGGGGGACGCGGGCGAAGCAACGAGTTTGCAATATTTAGATAAAGAAAATGATAGGCTACACGCTGACGACGACATGTGTGCTGTTGATGATGATGATGATGATACAGGAATAGTTCAAGCTTTTGAAGAAGCGAAATCAAGAAAAGGAAAGAGCGGGTCGCGCAAACGTAAAGCATCGGCCGACGAGTTTTCCATTAACAACACAGATAATCGTTTCGATAAGTTACAAGCGGACGAGTCTGCTATCTATGACGCTATATTTCCAATTTTCGATAAGGTAAGGATTCCGCCAATTGTTTTAATGAATAATAGAAACGTTAAACACGACGACGTAATTGTTAAATTAAAATCGGAATTTAAAATACGCATTCGGGGAAATAGGAAACTATTTTACACGAATACAACGAACGATTACGATGCATTATTAAATTATTTGAAAGTTCATAATGAACAATTCTACACGCATCTCCCGTCAAATAGAAAACCTTTAAAGATGGTTCTTAAAGGTTTACCGCATGGAATTGCTGTGGAAGATATAAAAGTTAATGCTGTTATTGCCGTACAGACAGTAGTATAATTTAAACAAAGGAATAATTCGTCAAATGGACAGCCAATTTATTTAATAACTTTTCCACAGGTACAAATGTCAGAAATATCCTCCAAATGAAAACGGTATTTTACTGCATTGTGTCCTGGGAAAGATATAGGCCCAAAAACGGAATTATTCAATGTTTTAACGGTCATGGACATGTATCAGGTAACTGTAACCCGATTTCCAAGTGTATGAAATGTAGGCAAGCACATCTAAGTAACCAATGTTTAGCCGACACAGCTGCGATTAAATGTGCAAACTGCGGGAAGCACATATTTCAAATTCTAACGAGTGCGAAGTGCGAAAGAAAGTGCTAGCGCGAAGATCAGTACGTAGGAATTCCACCTTCAAATCAATATTAATAACTAATAATAATAATAATAATAATAGTAATAGTAATAATAATAGTAGTAGTAATAATAATAGTAATAAAGCGTAAATAAGCATAATAAACGAAGTAGCATAAGTAATAATAATAATGGAAATAGTAGTGCAGGAAATAGAACGTATGCGGAGATGGCTAGAGGAATAACAAACAATCTTAAGCAGAATGATCAGTGTAACGTATCAGCATTCACTGAAATATTTAATTTCATTAATGAATGTAATGTAGGCAAAATCATGTCGTTGATTAATAAAATAAGTAATCAATTAAGTAATCTTAAAAATTCTGATACAATGACCAAAATAATGATGATTATTGAAATTGTATCATTTCTTTAATTAAGGAGTTAAATCATACTAAGAAGCCCCAACATTAGCATAATAGCATGGAATGCAAATTCCATTAAGCCAAAAACTAAATGAATTTATCCATTTCCTTTATAACAATAAAATAGATATCGTAGCTGTTTCTGAAACTAAACTCGATCAGAGTACACCAATCAAATGTCCGGGTTACATTATGTATCGAGCTGATCAATCTAGGCGTGGTGCAGGTGTTGCAATACTTTTGAGGGATACTATTCGTCGTAACGCTGTACCTAAAATTTCTTTAAGAACGTTGTAGGCTGTAGGTATTGATTTAGAAACTGAATATGGGTCAGCTACTTTACTAAGCGTTTACAGATCGCCGAAAAACATAAGATATTTTATACATGACCTAAATTGCCTATTTAATAAATTCAAAAATGTAATTATTATAGGAGATCTAAATGCGAAACACTGTGTGCTTAATAATCATAACAATAATTTCGCGGGGAAACTGTTAGTGCAGGCCTCATTGAAACTTAATTTTAATATTCTAGCCCCCGAGGAACCTACTTTTTTCCCAGATTGGCGTAAAATCTAGTATAACAGACTTAATATTAACCAAACGTTTCAACAAAATTACTATTCCTGTTTCATTGTCGTGTTTATCGTCAAATCATAACCCAATTCTTTCATACATAATGCCTGTAACAAATGCAGCCATATTACAGCAACCCAAAATAAAATATTTTTGTACAAGAATGCAAACTGGTCAGAATACAGACGACATATTGAGCAAAAATTTTCGAGAATGATACCGTATTAGACGAAGGGATCACTAAATTCACTAAAGTAATCCTGGCATCTGCTGATATATGTATTCCTAAGAGAGCATCACATATTTTTTGTAATAAAAAGCGTAACGTGCCTAATTATATTAATACAATAATTTCCCTAAAAAATTACTATAGACGCCGCGCAAATAAAAGCAAATTTACAACCTCATATAAAATACTAAGAACTATATATGCCATGCTAATTTTTGTTAGACAACTGGAATAACAAAAACTGGAACAATCTACTCGCGGCCATTCCACCTGGTAGTAACAACCTTTGGAAAATAACTAGGCATCTTAATCGGCAGATATTATCACTCCCACTCTATTACACAAACATCCGTATACAAAACTGAACAAAAATTGGAGCTACTCGCTTCGCACATTTATAATATTTCGGATAGTTGCAGAACTAAAGTCCAACGAACGCATTATTATAATGTAACCAAAACAGTTAATAACATGTTAAAAAATTCACCGAATGTACATCTACATTCACTACGCCTGTTGGGATTCGAAATTACATCAAATAGTTAAAAAAAAAAGTATCGTGCGGTGACAACGGAATTTCTGTGGCAATGATTAAAAATCTTCCGAACCAAGTCCATCTACTTTACTAATATCATTAATTGTATGTTCAGGATATCTCATTTTCCCACAAAATGGAAAATTACTAAAATTATCGTGTTACCAAAACCAGGTAAAGATAATAGTAATATCAATAACCTACGGCCAATTAGTCTGTTAACAAACTTAAGAAAGATAGCTGAAAAGGTCATCTTGCACAGGCTACGAGCTCACTCGGATTCAAATAATATTCTAAGGGATGAGCAGTTTGGTTTTAAACCTAAGCATTCAACAGTTCACCAGCTAGCCCGAATAGGAGACACTATTACTGATAACTTTAATCTCAAAAAACACACCGGAATGCTGCTAATCGATGTTGAAAAAGCTTTCGATACAGGTTGGCATGATGGAGTATTATACAAAATGATTAAATTTAAATTTTCGCTATTACTTATTAAATTGATTAAATCATACTTAAGTCATAGAACATATTACGTTACCAATTATTTCGAAAAATCGTCAATTAAAAGACTAAATGCAGGGGTTCCTCAAGGGAGTATACTCGGGTCTTACTTGTTCCTAATATTAATGAATGACCTTCCAGAACTGCCTTTCGTTAATACTGCGTTGTATGCTGATGATCTTGCCTTATATGTATTTTCTTATAGGGCAGATACAATATATAACCGATTGCAAAAGGCTGTAATTAAAATATCTAAATATGGTCATCAGTGTCTAATAGTATATATAGGAAATTACAAGTAGTTCAAATTCGTTGAATGCTACGCGATATACTAGAATTTCTATTCTACACGATCATTTAAACATTCCTAAATTTTTATGAAAACTGTAAAATTCATCAAAATAAATTCATTCGGGTAATAGGGAATTACAATATAGAATACCTACGCATACGTTATACAAGTATAAGCATCGTAGATTAAAACACAGATTCTTGTAATTATCAACTTATTGTTAACTATAAATATTTTAAAGTTAAATTATTTCTAAACACATTGTTTTTTGTTTTATTAATTTATTAATTTTTGTTTCCTCAGTGTGTCTGTTCTTTTTCTGTAGGTGTTTTTTCATATTTTCCTGCATTAGTTTCTTTAAATAATTTCAAAAGTATAAGTTTTGTAATTATACATATTTGGAGTTGCTAAGGTTTACGTATAGGTACTTAGCTTTAAGTTATGAAAGAAAATTGTTTTCAGTTTATGTGTAAAAATATAATAAAAGTTTTTCAATTTTAATATAAGAAGCTAACGTCATTAGGTAATTATTTATATCTGCCTATAATCTACATAATTTAATTATTAAGTTTTAGAAAACAAGGCGTTACACATTGTTCGAAATGTGAAACAATCTTTGCCGAAGTAATTATCATACTTAAAAAATAGTAATAATAAGAAAATCGGGGAAAATTGAGCTTCGTCATTTTTGGAACACAAATCACATTTACGTAAAAACGACTAGTTGAAAAAAATTTGAAATAAGTTAATGATTAAAAACAGCCTTAATTCAAAACGAAAAACCTTATGCGATATTAAATTTAAAATTACTAAATATACTTATTAAAAGCACTGTACATAAGGTATGTTTTTTGTTTTTTAATAAATTATACTTCTTTCAAACTTTAATGTTTGAAATAAACAGACGTTAATGCCAATATTCTACGATTGGTATCAAATGTTACTGATTGGAACGCTAGTATCGATAATGAATTGAATATTTTTTATTTTTATAATTAATTACAAATTTTATAATGAGATTGAAAATTATTATAATTAATAACGAAAATTTTAAAATAAACATAATTTTTTAGCTTATATCGCTTCTGGGGCAGTGCGGCAAAATCAAAATTCTTCTTATCAACTAATATGTGGTAAAAAATTATATTTAAGTTATTTTAAAATTTTCGTAATTAATTATAATAATTCGCAACCTAATTCATTATAAAATTTGTTTGCAATTAATTTTTAAAAAATATATTAAATTCATCATGGATACTAGCACTCCAATGGGTATCGATACCAATCGTAGAATATTAGCATTAACGTTTGTTTATTTTAAACGTTAAAGTTCGAAAGAAGTATAATTTATTTAAAAAATTATGTTCGTACTTTATGTGCAGTGCTTTTAATAAGTATATTTAGTCATTTTAAATTGAATGTCCGATAAATAACGTGGTTTATTTTGTTTCGATTTTGTTGATTTAGTAAATTCGGAAATACGGTTTCAAAAATTTCATTTTTTCGAAAACTTTCGAGTTCCGGTAAAACATTTTTTTGTTACTAGTCGTTTTTATGTAAATGTAATATGTGTGCCAAAAATGGTAAATTTTGAAGACGTGTGTATAACTTAATAAGAAAATCGTATAAATGAAAACAACAAATAAAATCAACGTAATGAAGAAACAGGGGCCCGTTTCGCTTAAAATAATTCGACTTCCATAAAGTGTAAGTAAACTTGGTAAAAACAATAGCAGATCCAAAACTTACTCGTTGATTTGCTCGCCTCGCAAAAGTTTGGTTTGGGGGAATAATTTGTTAAAATATCGTACATTCGCAAATTTTTATATAGTACGACGTATATACATGGGAAAACGCGAAATAATCATATCCAAACGAACACCAGTACGAAACTAGAAACCGAACTGATTTTAAAGGAAAACGTGCACAAAATGGCAACCGTATTTTAATAAACATTTACTTTACATCGAAATCAAGAAAACCGGTTAATTCAGTTGTAAACAAATCGAAAATTGTCACATTATTCCAGTTTTTATATAAAATTAATAAATAACTGATCGAAAAGCACGAATCAACAAAAACAAGCGTAAAGGGAAAAATTTATCATTTGATAGAGAATATTTTTTTTCTAGTTACGAAGTTTTGAAGTAGTTTTAAACTAAAAAAAAAACCACTAACCTTACAACATGACGCACGATAAATTGAGCGGCGAATAACACCATTAGTAACACCCGGAATGTGTCCATTTATTAGTGTATTGAGTTAACACAATTTCACTGAATACATACACATACGTATAAATAGTTATATGTATTAACAGAGTTGATGCGCTCATATTCCTTGCGTCGGCATAAATTAATTAAATAAAGACGAAACAAATTAGTATATTACTGAACAATAATAAAAATAAATAAATAGTATGCGACATTTGAGATGGGATATAATAAAACTAGATAGAGAATATATGCGACATCAGTGCAGCCACTTTAACAGATCTCTCAATTTAACTCGGTATCAAAAAGAATACGAATAATTAATTTTGCTGGCTTAAAACAAAAAAGAAATTCGGTAAATTAAATATATAGGTTTATTATATAAAAGTTTTAAATTTTTATTTAACCCGTCTATGAAAAAATAGGCTTGATTTTAACTTGATATAAAAAAAAACCTAATTTATGTTTTGCGAGTTTTTTAATGAATTTAAAACCAGTATATCGATACGTTTGCATTTACAGCTGCTAAAAAATTTTATTGTTTTATAAAAATTTGAGGCGGTTCGACTCGGTTCATAATCTGTATAATAAATGATAATTGATGAGGTTCTACATTACTAGTTCTATCTCTGTCGAGATATTTTAAAGTTTTTAATACAATCAAATTATCAAAATATACGACATAGTATCCGATCGAATACATCACGTGTTTCGGCCACCGAATTAACCTAATCCTAGATATAACGTATATATTTATTTAAGTATCTTTTGGTCTTTCATGAAATGTAAGCGTATTTAACCTGTTTCGCACGGTGTAAGAATTTATTTTCGGTCAGTAAGAAACGTCATTTTCTTCGGTTAAGGTTTTATAAAACATTAAAAATTGCGAAGTAATTAGTAGGTGGAATCATTTAAGTGTAAAATATACTGTTATAATGATTTACAATCATTTTTCGTTTCTTAAGACGAGTGTGTAGTAATCATTACGTTCGAGACGATTGAGAAAGTAAGATGTTAGGATATACAAATGAATAAAAATTATGTTTTACACGATGGATAAGATAAACTGAACGGGCTTATACGTTTTCAGTACAATTAATTTTTGTAGATTTGTCAACTAATTTTGTACTCCAAAATCTTTCACAGTAATGCATAAAGATATAAAGGCTGTGTTAGAATAAATTCCTAAGTTTTGCCTTTCCCACATTTACCTAAGACGTTGTTTCATTAAATTCGCTGTCAAGTTTTCCACCTGCGTCTGCTTGGCGAGGGCGTTAAATTATGTTTTTATTCTTTTTACCGCAATTAATTTCTGTGTAGTAATTATAATTAAATATTAATTTATTTTTAATAATTTTCGCGTTAGTCCATTTCATAATCTCCATAATTGCAATACATACATATGATTTACCGGGTCCTACATTTTACTTTTTACTATTACAATTCAATTTTAATTTATTTTTAATCATTTTCATGTTTATTGTATCACGTAATTTAAATTCCCCGCACCGCAGACCTTTCAACTGAGCTGTGACGTGTTTTAATTTTGTTTATGATATCATTCAAAATTGTCCGTACGTCAACATCCATATACTAAAGTAGCGGAATCTACAAATTTAAAGTTTCCCTTTTAGTTTATTGTCATAAGGTCTCTTGAAAACACGCTACTATTTATTCTAGATAAGTGCAATTTTATGATACACTTCTCTTTTTGTTCCATGCGTTAGGGATACGAATTGTTCTAAGTAGATTACATTCACTTCTTCTTTATCGGTCTCCAACATTGATGATTAACATGACGTCCCTTGGTACGGCAGTTCGAAACATCTTATTTGGTGAATTCTTTTTTTTTTTATATAAAGATTTTATTGGAACTGTAAAACTAATTACATTTACCATAACTAATTATAGGAGGATTTCACTGGTAGTTAAATTATTTTATAAAAAATAATAAAATTAAATATTAATAAGATCCAACTGATGTTTTCTTTTCAGCCGTCGGATGTCATTAGAATCATCTAATAGTAAAACTGCTTCAACGTTCGGATGGAGGTGAAGACGATTAATGTAGCTGTTTAACCTCTGGTGAATGATAACAGGAACTGGATAGATTTTGAGATCGATGCGAAGTTCGGCTTTCGAAACAAACCAAAGTGCTCTTGAAATCATACGCATAAACTTGTTTTGAAATTTTCCAAGAATTCCGAGATTAGATTTGGCTGCGGTTCCCCGCATCATAGCTCCATGCTGGTCGGAAAATTGAAGTATAGATGAGCCTCTTGCTTTCGAGACTAAACTCAGAATGAGGCTGAAGGAGCTATTGAAAGTTGGAGAGCAGAAGGTCCAACATTTTGCGTTTTCTTCTAATATGCTCGTGCCAATTGAGTTTACAATCAAGATGCAGACCTACGTAGCGAGCAGAGTTAGAAACTAGAACCGGTTTACCATCTAAATAAGTTGGAATGCAACCATGGTGTCGGAAAGAAAAGTCTACTCGTACTGATTTGCTGTCATTAGTTTAATTTTCCAGGTATGAGCCCAAGTTGAAATATTGTCTACAGCTGTTTGAAGAATACATACAGGCTGTATCATAACTGCGACTATGTGAAATTATTGCACTGTCGTCGGCAAAAAGACTTGTTGTTGTCTCCGAAGTTTGAGGAATATCCATAGTATAAAATAGGAAGAGGATAGGATCAAGTACAAAGCCTTGTGGAAAGCGCGAATGTTAATGTAGTGTGTAGTAGCTGATCCAAAATGTATATAGAACTGTCGATCAGATAAGTATGACATGAGTAGTCTGCAAACGCCCGGTGAAAAATATCTTTTAATTTTATGAATTAAGCCAAGGTGCCAAACTTTATCAAATGCAGCACTGACATCTAGAAAAACTGCTGTAGCAAATTCTTTGTTCTCAAGTGCTTGAGTTGCAGTATGTATAACACGATGAATTTGTTCAACGGTTGCATGCTTTTCCTGAACATCTGGTATCAAATGTTTGTTTACAATAACTGTCCGAAGTCGCTGTGAAATAATGTTTTCAAAGATTTTCGCAATGATAGGTAGTAGGGAACAGGGGCCAGTAAGATCCAGGATCCTCGGCTGGTTTCCCTAGTTGGTGAATCATGATCATTTTCGCAATCTTTCAAGTGCGGGGTACATACCATAGACGAATACAAGCATTTATAATCGTCGACAGATCGACAATCTCTTTCTTTGATAGTTCTTTGAACACAACAGGAGAAAGCCTATCATGACCCGGTGATTTGTTAGAACTTTAGGCTATCACTAACCTTGGCTACTTCGTGGGGAGAAGTTGGTTTAATTCTGCCATTAGATGTACTAGGACAGGAAGGAGCTATTAAGGATTGAATGCTATTATCCTCAAAAACATGCTCAAAATGTTTGACAAAAATATATGCTTTTTCAGAATCGCTCCGAGCCCATGAGTTATCTTCCTTCCGGCCGAGTAGGATAATGAGTAGTTAGCTTCTTTAGTGGAGCCAAGGGACAATAGGTAATTGGAAAATGAATTGTTCCTCCACTGACGAATGGCACGTGTAGTATCTTTAGACAATTTATTGAAAACGGATTTATTTTCAATGGTACGATGTCTTTGCCAGGCTTTTCTTGCTTGGCGTCTTCGATGGACCAAGTTACGAATGAAGTTGGGATATCTGACTTCAGTTGGGGGTTGTTCAAAATACTGATGAGTACTAGACTGAACACAGTGTGACAGCAGAGATGAGAAATTTTCAGCTGCTGCATCGATATGTAACGGTACATGATATTGTATATTGAGATTAATAATATGTAGATCAATTAGTTTTCGAAATCTTTCTTAGTCAGTACTTTTATTTGCCAATCGTGGAGGATGATTAATTTTGACTGGTGAGGTAAGGTATGATAGCAGTATGGGTAAATGATCAGAACTAAGATGGGCTATGCACTCAGCCTTAAAATGATGTACCGGCATACCCCTGATGATTGAATAATTTCCGAAAGTGCTTTGTGTACAAATGTTGAGGGGTATCTTTCCTGTAAGATTACACGCAGAATCTCGTAATTTAGTCCTCTCTATGGTAGTCCGTGTGATTTTAACACAGATCTAAATGCGTATAACTCAAATGCCTCAATACGTTCCTTCAAAATGGCGTCAATATAGTCGGTTGTCCATAACAGCTGTTTCCGCCACACGCGTACATTTAAACAAATTCCAATGATCATGTCAATTGGCATATTAGTCGACCTTTCCTAAAACATATTGTAATTCGTTAATATGTTCAGAACTACGCTGTGCATGTTGTGTAATGACTTAATAAAAATCGACTTCCGAATATCAGTTTATTATTCTTCGCTCAAAATCATTTTTATTTTACTAAAAATTAGAAATTATAATTAAACGATCAGCAGACTATATGTACGTTAGAACAATAAAACATTACAAATTTTATTTTTATCGTTTTACACGGGTAACATACGTCCGCTATAGAAAGCTAAAAAAAAAATTTCGCGGACCTTCTAAACCGGTATCCATTCATTAGAATAATTTTCCTCGTGAAATAACAAACGACTAAATAAATTATACCTGGTATTATCTTATTACACGCGTATTTCGTAGCACTCGTAATATTAAATTCGTAACATATCATTAACGACTTTACTTCCGTTTCAGTGGATTTATTTCAACGGATAATAATGACGACTATTTCAACGATACGATCACACCCCTCCTTAGCGCAGCGGATATTTTTACAGACACCGCATTAATGGCAAATAATGATCAATATATTTATCGTTTAGTTTACCGCAATATTCTGTAATGAAATATGAATATATGTATGCGTACTTGTGTTAAATTGTTTACATTAAAAACATTGAAAAATTAATATAGCAACAATTATCATTTTTTTTTTTTTTTAATCAGAAATTGAGATATTTTTACGAATTCGATGCATATCGCAATTTTTTCCTCTGAGTACAGATTTTCGATTGAGTTATTTCGATAGGACGGACTTGGAACTGGTCGAAAATTAATTTTTATTTCGCATAGAGACATTGACAAATCTGTCAAAATTCGCCATTAGTGTTTATTCATAATTAACGAAAGTAAAAACAATTTAGTGAAATAGGCCTCGCTCATCGACGCAAAAGTTGGTAGAGGTACATTGCCTAATTCTCGTCGATCAGAACCTTCTAAAAAACAACGATTTCTGAAATGGTCATTCTACGAAAAATACCATTAAAATAAGTATTAACAACAATTCCGATGTATCGGTGATTGATTATAAAAGAAATGACGAGCATTAATGGCGCGGTGGGTTTAAAACGAATATCGGTAGGGACGGAGGAATGACAATAAAATATCACGCTGCAGGTTTTTTGCGGAATTTTTTCTGTAAATTTCGTTAAGCAATAAATATATAGAACTGTCACTAGTATCACTTATGTATATTAAAAAAAAATTATTATTAAGTTTATCGGTTAAGGAATTTATTATATTTCGGAACGATAGAAAGGTATATTATAAGTTATTCTTTTCTTATAAAATTTAATCAATTAAAATATACTTCTTTTCTTTCTTTCTCCTCAATAAAATATCTTTCTTTGGCGGTGAAAATGAAGCGCAGAGAATAAAAAAGATAACAAACATGAAGCGCTGCGATCGTTTTGAAATAAACCGATCTTATAGAAGAAATATATATAATATATATATATATCATCATCATCGTCGTCATATTGTTCGTTACCGAACGTCGTGAGTAGCTATTGCACGTTTATTTTTACGTGCTAGCATTCAAGGTACTAAGTGGGATGCCACTGGCTTGTTCCTGATAATTAAGAATTAAATAATGATGAAAACTTCCTATGTCGCCTGTTGGTTTCGAACCCCCGACCATCGAGTTAACAGTCGAACACTCTAAGTGATATACATACATATATATATATATATATGTGTGTGTAAATTAATGACCAATTCAGCGTTTGGTTTAATCCTCAATGGCAAAGTATCGAAGAAATCTTCCCTAGATAGAAAATGCTTAGAATTATCGTTATAAATCTTCATTGTTTGCTAGTACATTATGACGACTTCAATCTCATTAACGCAAACCTGTCCGAATGATACTTAAGGTTTTACCCTCATCGTTTACTGCTTCCGAGGTAGAAAACGAGTTCAAACGCTTCATTGATATATCTTCTATCTCTCAATTTTATAAAAAATGCTCGGATTCGGATCCCATTCCTCTTCCTGTTTAGTCAGTTTTATTTCCACCCGGTACACAATTGCGTCATGTTTATAACATAGGAACCCTTTTCTCCTCTGTCATTACATGAAGAAAATATGAAAAGCGTAGCTCCCTACTTCAATGTTTTCGTTGTCAGCGCTTTGGACACGTGTCTCAAAATTGTAATCGCCCAGAACGTTGTGTCAAATGTAACAAATTCCACACTTCCGCTTCTTGTCCGGAAAAAATATTTAAATGCGCTAACTGTAAAGGAGACCATCCTGATAATTTCGACCGGTGCATCGTCATTCAAAAAATCGTTAATGCTAATACAAATAGGTCCAACACTTTACTTCGTACCTCAGTACCAAAACAATCAAGTTTTTCTTTTGTACTCAACCTGGTTGTAAATGTTCCAAGTAATGAACAAAGATCTTACGCTTCAACAATTCGTTGCCCCCGTATTGTAACCCCTGATTCTAGCGCAAACAATGAATTTTTTCTTGCAAGTATTCTGAGCTTGCTATGCGAATTTAACTTAAGTCATATTTTTAATGTAATTAAAGCTATATTTAATAATCTTAAAAAAATAAGGATGTTTTCAGTATGCTACAGGTAATAATTGAAACTATTATTAATACGTATTAGTTAACTAGCTGCTTGGAATTGTAATTCCTTAATTGTGAAGTATGACGAGCTTTATCATTTTATATACATCAACCGTATTGATGTTACAGCACTATCTGAAACCAATCTGTAGAGCAAACACAATCTCAAGTTTCCTGGTTACAATATATTTAGAGCTGATGTAAGTCGTAGATGGGGAGGTGTTGCTCTTCTCATCAAAAAACACTTCCAAGTAGAACTACTTCCACTACCGCACTTGAGCTGTGTCCAAGCAATTGGTGTCAATATCATTACCAATATGAACTATTACGTTACTAGTGGCACTTCTTAATAATTATCATAGTCGTAATTCCATTTCTATACTTTCTATATATAAGCCGCCCACATGTATGCATAACTTTGCCAATGACATTAGGCAGTTAATGAGGGTCAATCACAATGTAATTTTAGTTGGCGACTTCAATGCCAAAAGTAAACGTTGGAATTACTAATGATAATTTTGCCAGCACTATCCTTAACCAATTGTCATTAAACGGCTTTCTTCGCATAGTGGTTCCCTCTGAGCACACACATTTTCCCAATCGTGCAGGATGCGGAAACAGCATATTAGACTTAGCACTTGTAAAAAACCTAAACACATCAGATCTAATCTCTGTTAACGATCTCTCATCCGATCATAATACCATACTCATTACCATTTTTACAACTAAACTCCTCTCAGAAAAAAATGCTTAAATTACAAAAATGCAAACTGGTTTCAATTTAAAGAATACATTAAACAACAACATTGTTCACACTGACATAAACGGTTCCCCTGACATTGACAAAACCTTAAGTGATCTTGTCGAACTAGTTCTGTCATCGATTGAACGGCATATACCTAAAAAGACCACTGTTTGTTCACCTACATCAGAAGTCGGTGAGTATTATAATTTTTCCTATATAATGCACTTCCCCTCCGGGGATCCACCTTGACACAGTCGAGATGCTCAGAAGATCAAATATCAGAAACTCAAAAAGGTGTAACCCGAAGGTGCGTATATTCATCAATTTTATTGAATATATATGGAAAACAGATAATGCGAAAGGCTAATGAGAATTGTAACAGTGGTATATCAGTAGGCGTGTATAACATCACAAACCTGCGATATGCAGACGTTACAGTTTTATTAGCTACTACAGCGGCATAAATGGCACCTATTGCAGACAGTGGAAACAGTCAGCGAAGAGGCTAGACTGAAACTGAATAGAAAAAAATGCTTCATAATGGTGGTACATAGAACCAAGAAATTACCTTCGCAATTTGATCTAATACGGGATATACACTGCAAAGATATTATACTATACCTTGGAACACTTCTGTCTAATACGAGATTATATGAGGAAGAGGTAAAACACCGAATAGCAATGGCAAAGTAGGTAAATACTAAAGTCACAAAAATGTGAAAGATACAAGTAAAAATTATATCTGTTGAAAACGGATCAGAATCGTGGACGTTGAACGAAATAACTCGGAAGTTATGAAGATGAGAGCATACCGAAGGATGTTAAGAATACCGTAGAACAAATATAGAACGAATGCCTCGATCTTACAGGAGCTAAATATACAACCTGAAGAAATGATATTGCTTCTGCTTTGTAGAAGAATGCTTAAATTTGTTGAGCATATAATACGTGTTGATAATATCGAAGATTATCATACAGAGAAAGAGAGAAGAGAAATGACAAGGAAGTCGTCCATCTATGCGGTTTATCGACTAGTTCCAAAAGATAACTGGTATACCGACTATCCGAGGAATTGTATCAAACCGAGAACAGGGATATGGCGAAAAATAACTTGTATGGAATGGTCACGACGCTCGAGAACGACCATACGAACGAATGATCATGATAATCTAATAAAAGAAACAGCTTCGTATATGTCATAAATTACATAAAAAATGATGAGCTAACATATGGTTTGCGGAACAACTTAGAGATGTTCTGATTGTGGTAAAAAAATGGCTGTTTGCAACATAATAATAATAATAATAATAGTACATTATAGAATTTAATTTGAGAAGTATAGAGCGTACTGTTTTTTAAAAAAATAACCAATAAAAAGAGTAGTTAAAATCACTAAATTTTAATAACATATCTGTATTTTCATCAATTGTATATATGTCTAAAAAATTTCTCACTCTAATTTCAAATTTATATATAAATTGTAAAAATTATTTATTAATAATAATAATGATATTATGAAAATTAAAAACACCTTCGTCTATACCCCATTATCCCAAACTTTATGTTGTATCTCTTTGTGAATTGTAAATCTCTCGTGGAGATATCGTGATTGGGAAAAATCCATCTGCTGTACACGATGTCGTCATGAATCCCTATTGCGAGCCATCCGGATGCATTCTGCAAAAATTCCTCTTACTACCGTCCGCACCATGTGTAATCATCTTGTAGGAACGCGACCACGTCTTTTCCTTCCTTCTACTCTTTACTCAAGAATTCTCGCCTGAAATCCATCTGTTCTTATTATATGGCCGAAGTATATTAATATTCATTCTTATAATTACTACCGTGGACAATCTTCTATTTGTTTCGCCAAATTCTTGTAATATCGAGTAATTCGTTTTCATATCAGTCCACGAGATTCTTAACATCTGCCTCCAACAATACATTTCTAGCGCATTTATTTTAGACGTACCATCACACTTGTTGTTATGTTTACTCTATGTCTAATTTCTTCTTCAGGGCCCTCTCGATTATCCACTATCGAACCTAGATATCCAAATTGTTTCACAAACAGCGTGTAATCCCGGACAATTATCGTTCTGTCTATCAATAATCATGATTTTCGTCTTATCTTTATTAATTAAAGATTAATAATCTATATTCTGCGCTGTATTTTTCCAGACGACTTAAAGTTTGCGACATACTGCTTAAGCTATTAGTTATCAGCGTAGTGTCGACTCCATACCGGAGATTTGATATATTAACTCCTCCAATGGAGAACCCGCTATCATGGGTCTGTAAAAACTTGCGCGTGATGTACTCTCCATAGAGATTGTACAACAGTGGGGACAGGATGCAGCCTTGCCGTATGCCGCATGATGGGTAAAAATCCTCCGAGTGTATATCTTTGCTTATTCAGACTTTAGCCGTACTTTTCTTATACAAATTTATAATTAAACGTACTATGGTATTCCCATAATTGGCCAAAGTTTGCTCCATTGAACACAGTCGAAAGTCTTTTTGTAGTCCATTAAGCAGAGTACCATTTTGACATCTATAGCATTTTGAACCTCCGAGAACAGAATATAAGACTCCATCTCATCCATTTGAATGCTATCATCAGCTTCATGAACATCTCCTTCCGGGCTGTTCAATGCAGCACAGTACTTCCGCCACGTTTCGGCTACTTCAACCGCATCTGTCCTTAATGAACCATTCTCATCTTCAATTACTTTCTATCCGCACTTTTTTTTAGATCTCATCACATACAGAGAAGATGTATTTATTTTTATCTTTTCGGCACAACTTTTTAGTCTGTTTGTTTAATAACTTCTTTTTCCTATATAATTTTCGACACTGTGACTTAGATTTCTCCGTTTTTCTATAATCGCAATTGTTTCATCTGAAAACCAATGTTTCCATTTCTTTATTTTATCGGGGGGTTATAACTCTTTATATGCATTTTTAATGTTTTCTTTCAACTGGTTCTCCGATGATATTTTCACGTTCTCTTGTGTGTAGTTACCAAGTTTTGTTGTCATGGCTGCTTCAAACCCTTTTGGATTTAAAATTTTCATGTTTGTTAATGGTGACCTTTTATTTCGAACTTTTAGTTTTAACCTGATTTCCATCATTAATCATCTATGATCTGAGCCGCATTCCGCCCCTGGTAATGTTTTCGCGTTTTTGCATGTTGAAAACCAACGCCTATTGATTAGTAGGAAATCAATATGATTGTCAACTCTGTCTACCCGCGATATCCATGTTATTAGTCTGCGGACTTGGTTCTTGAACATTGTGTTCATTGCTGACATACGTTTGATCAATAATAAATTGTATTAATTAACCTCCTCTTGCATTTCGGTCGCTGACTGGTTTAATTATTTTTAACAACGTCAGTTTTTCATTAATTCTTCTTAAAACTTCCTCGTTGGTTACCTTATCTCTACATTTTATTTTCAATAATCTTCTGTAACACCAGAGTTCTAATGCCATCAGTCTTCGTTTTTCGTCTTTCGTCATTATCCAAGTTTCGCACCCATAGTCTTTTCCTAACGGCTAGATCTATGTTTCTCGATGTCAATAAGCTTTTCTTATTATAAAACGCTGCTTTAGCTTGGGCAATTCTGTTTTTTATATCACTTTTACTCCTAACATTTTTGGTTATTACGCTTCCCAAGTAACAAAATTCGTTTACTTGTTCTACTTTTTCTCCCTTAATATCGATATTAAATTGATTCCTTATATTATTATATTTATTGCATACTAATATTTTGGTCTTTATTTTGTTTATTTTCATATTATATTCCTGCAACATGTTTTCCATTACGTTTACACTTTTATTCAGTTCTTTTTCTGATTCAGCTAATACAGCGATATCATTGGCAAATCCAAGCGTACTAATATTTTCCCCATGTATTGGTATTCCTTTAATTTTTTCTTTAGTTTTTTTTCATAGCTTCTTCTATGTAAACATTGAATAACATGGGTGACAAGACACATCCTTGTCGTACACCTTTTCCAATTTTTGCTTCTCTTTCTTCATTTCTAATTTTTATAGTCATGCGTTGATTATTATATAGATTGTATATAATCCTTCGTTCCTTATATTTTAATCCCATGTTTTTTAATATTATAAACATCTTTTTCCATTCGACATTGTCAAATGCCTTTTCTATATCTATAAATCTTATAAATGTGCTTTTTCCTTTCCTTATTCTTTCTGTAATGATTAATCGTAAAGCCAATATTACTTCTCTGGTACTTTTGTTCTTTCTAAAACCAAATTGATATTCTGTTAATATTTTTTCCATTATTTGTTCTGCTCTTCTATATAGAATTTTTTTTTAAATTTTTGAAGCATGTGACAATAAACTGATAGTTCTATGTTTATCACATGTATCAGCCTTTTCTTTTTTCGTTATTGCGACTATTATATTCTTTTTAAAATCGTCTGGTATATTCCCTATCTCACATATTTCATAAATAATATTATACAATTGTGTATTCTTCTCCAATATTTTGCCATAATTCAGATGGTATTTCATTTATCCCAGGCGCTTTACCTGGTCTTAACTCTTGTAACGCTTTGTCGAATTCGGCTCTTAATATCGTATCTCCTTTATCGTCTATATCTACCATATTTTCTTTTTTGATAATTTCTTCTTTATCATATTCCATATATAATTCTTCCAAGTATTCTGTCCACTATGTCTCCATCTTCAATTAGCAAATTTCCAAATTTATTTTTTTATTTCTACTTTTTGTTCTATAGTTTGAAAAATTCTTCCTTATTAGTTTGTATGCTTCTTCAGTGTTTCCTACATTAATTTCTTGTTCAACCTCCGCACAATTGTTTTGTATCCATTGTTCCTTTGCCTTTTTATATTTCCGATTAATTTCATTCCTCAAGTATTTGTACTGGGTTTCGTCTTTACCTTTAAATGTTCTTCGTTTCTCCATTAAATCTAAAATTTCATTATTCATCCATTTTTTCTTAGCCCTTTGTTCTCCTTTTCCTAATATGGTATTCATTACTTTTGTTTTCAATTGTGTCCATTTTTCTTCAATACCTAAATTCGCTTGTGTTTTAATAGACTGACTGGTCGTTTCTTTTTTTTTTTTTTTTATTTATATCATTATCTTTTAATTTTTCTATATTCAGTGTCAATTTATTGTTTTTCTTCAGATTTTTAAATTTTAAACAACATTTCATAAGTACTGAATTATGATCACTTTCTATGTCAGCCCCAGAATAACTTTTGCAGTCTTTAATTTGGTTCCTAAATCTTTGTTTCACCAGTATATAATCTATTTGATATCTATTGTTATCTCCTGGGCTTTTCCACGTGTAAATTCTTCTCTTGTGATTTTTACACATAGTATTCGAAATAATTAAATTATGTTTCATACAGAATTCTATTAACCTTTCGCCTCTGTCATTTCTACTTCCTAGGCCATATGCTTCTATAATTTTTTCTTCCTTTTCTTGACCTACTGTCGTCGTCGGCATATAAACCTGTAGAATAACAGTATTTGTTGGCCGCGTTGCCAGTCTAACCATAATTATTCTTTCATTATATTGCAGATGACTTATAATTTTACATCCAAATCTTTTTCCAAGAACTATTCCTTGCTGTTCCATTTACTGACTCCGTATGTATAATTCTATATTCATGACTCCAGAAATCTCCTTGTTTACGCCATTCTTTCCAATTCGTGAATTCTATGATGAAATTTAGATTCGTTCATTTCTCTGGACAGAGTATCAGATACCAGTTGCCTAGTTTACCATTTTTGTAACACCCAACAATTAAAAACTTCTCCAAAAGTTTTTTTTGTTTCTTCATTACTTTTCGATTTTTAATTCCATGCATACCATCAAGTTTACTGGCGAACTTAAGAATTGAATCAATGAATTGGTATTTTTTTAATATCGTTTATCGTAGAGGTATCTGCACCGTTACACTATGCTTATTTGCTAAGTTACAACCGGTTTCTTTCTTTTCTTTTTTCTTTTTACTTTTAAGGAATCAATAATGTTTATTTTTGAGCGATAACACCACCATATCATGCTTCGACAATTTTAACTACTGTTACAAAATAACTTTAGCAATTGAAACGTAATTGATACATCTAATCCAATTACAGTAGCTGCTTACTACTCAAAACGTGATGATTAGAAGAAGTAGTTACATAGGAAATCAGATCATAATATAAAAGTTATTTTTATCACAACCATGAGATTAAAAAAAAAACAAGGTAAAAATAGCCCGCCGACTGCTACGCTACGTCCACGAGACTATAAGACATTCCAAAATAATTAAAACAAATGAAATAAGCCTTTTCTAACCTGCATAAACGCACGTACACATACATACATTCGTACAAACACATATGTTACAATTGTATTCATATATATACATATACATATATGATTATATGGCACATATAAAGGTTTATAGTCGCAACATTAATTCTGCTACATACATTAATAACATCCCTACGAATCGAGAACCTCAAAATTTGTGTTTCTTTTAACACATTTATTTACATCACACCCACCTGATTTGATTGTTAGGAATGATGTTAACAGTTTCATTCATCGACGCTTGTAATGCAATAGATGAATTTTCAATTCAGTAGATACACATTGTACTCATGTAACACGATTGCATACTCATATGAGTTTTATTAAAATTAAGTACAAACACTTTAAGAACTCCACCAGATGTAATTTTCCCTTCATATATTATCCCTTGATAAGCAGGCCGGTTTACTTTCTTTATCTATTACATTAAGATGTCGGTTTCCCGCACACCTCAACTTAATCGAAAATCGCTGTCCTTGAAATCTTCTAATAACAGCAGCTCCACTACGACGACAATCACCGTGTCAGGTAGCTCGGATTCATAGCACACAGCAACAACGCAGTCAGTTACGTATTCTTATAATCAAGCCGTCGTCCGTTCAGCTGTCGGTGAGTTCGTTCCGATAATAACTTACGTCGTTAACAACAATAATGATAATAATAATAATAACAATAATAATAAAAATCAGAATCTTAAAACTACTAACAATAATGAGTTAATAATGGTGTCTGAAAACACAGAACACACTCATGTTTATATGTTTATGCGCCGTTATTATCGCCCTTAAATGCGTCGTTCGAAAATAATGATATAATATGTCATCTTCACATACCGAAAATAATATTACGAACGATTATTCCAAAACAAACGATAGCTACTACACAGGAGTCAATTTAAAACATGGTTGGCAGGAGGTAGGAAATAAACAAAACAAAAAGAGAAATAGGTCTGTAAGAGCAACAAGCACACCGAGTGGCTCTACTGACATAGCGAGAAAAGTATTTATAGCAACCAGAAATCGTTTCTCAAACCTTTCACCCGAAGGTGAGAGTGAAAATCCTGAATCCAGTGATAACGTATCACCAATTAAAATTAAAGTTATAAAACCTCCTCCTGTCATGATCTATGGAGTCACCAAACTATAATAAAATGTTAGTTGACTTTAAAAAAATACTACCTATCAATAAAATAAAATGTAAGTCTCTAAGTAATAAACGAGTTGAAGTTAAAACTAACGAGATTGATGAATACCGTAAATTAGTACAATATCTGAAATCTAGCGATTTAGAATATTACACATACTAAGTTAAAAGTGAAAGACCTTTTCGAGTCGTTATTAGGAACCTCCATCATAGCCTAGAACTGCAAGATATTACTCTTGCATTAGCCGAAGAAGGACATTTTGTCAGGAATATTATTAATGTTAAACATCGCGTAACCAAACGACCGTTGCCCATATTTTTTGTTGACATTGAACCAAATCCTAATAACAAAGAAATCTACAAATTGCAATACTTGCTGAATATGAAAATCAATGTTGAAGCTCCCTATGTGAAAAATGAAATTGTCCAATGTACACGCTGTCAATTGTATGGACATACTAAAAAGTATTGTAATAGACAAGCCACCTGTGTCAAATGTGCAGAACCTCATTTTACCACTGAATATACGAAAGACAACAAGACGCCCGCAAAATGTGCAAATTGTGGAGACAATCACCCTGCCAATTACAAATGTTGTGCATTATACAAACAATTGCAACAGCTTCGTGTAAATCCGATCAACTCACTTAGTAGATCATTGAGTAAACAACGGATTACTCAACCTAATGACCTTTATAAACAACAAGCAGTAAATCAATCCAAAATGCAAACTGTAAATACAATAGGGCAACAAATGGAAGTCATTCCAAGGATGCCGACGTACGCTCAAGTAATCTCGAACAATGAAAACACTATCTCTGCTAGCACTAGCAGTGGCATTGAGCAAATTTTAAACTCTTTTCTTGTTGAAATAAAATCTCTATTTAAAGAAATGATTCAACAACAAAGTGAAATGTTTAGTAATATAATTAGTACTATCATGTCTGCTCTCGTCAATAAAAAATGATGGACAATACACAGAAAGTGTCATACAAAATAGCCTTATGGAATGCAAAGGGCTACTACAACACAAACATGAATTACAGCACTACTTGAATTCCAATAATATCGACATACTACTTGTCTCAGAAGCACGGTTTACTGACAAAAGCTATATAAAAATATCGAAATATGCAGCTTATTGGACTCTTCATCCAGACAAGACAGCCCATGCAGGTTCTGCCATCATCATTAGAGAAAACATCCCTCATAAGGTAGAAGATAAATATGATAAAGATTATTTGCAGGCAACATGTGTCACAATAAATTATAACAAACCTATCAAAATACAAGCTGTTTATTGTCCACCAAAGCACACAATCCAAATACAGTCATTTACAGAATTCATTAGATCAATGGGAAACCATTTCATTGTCGAAGGAATCTTTAATGCAAAAAATACCTACTGGGCTTCACGGTTGACTACGCTTAGAGGGAGAAGCTTAAAATCAGCTATTGACTCGGAAAAATGCAATGTAATATCTGGGGGCCAACCAGATATAAATAAAATTCCAGACTTACTTGATTTTTTTATTACAAAAGGTATCTCGAGTAATTATATTACAGTTAAAAATGATCAATCATCTTTTTCATCTGATCACTCAATTGTCCTAATAATGTTAAATGTACGAATATGTCTAAAGGAACATAGATTAGTACTATGTAATAAATACACAAATTGGAATGTATTTAGAAACCTACTGGATGAATCTATAAATCTCTCAACTTCACTAAAAACCACAGAAAATAAAGATAACGCTGTCAATAAGATCACAACACAAATAGTAAACGCGGCTTATAAAAGTACACCGTTGTTAAAAAATGGATCGTCACACTCTTTGTCCTACCCGGACTACGTTCGTGAACAAGTAGCAATTAAAAGACACCTGAGAAGACGTTGGATGTTAACAAGAAGTCCAGTTGATAAATCAGCTTTAAATAGAGAAGTTACAAAACTTAAGTTGCTGCTTCAAAATTATAAAAATAATTCATTTACAGATTATATTACAAGACTGTCACCCTCGAAGGAAAATAATTACTCACTATGGCGAGCAATAAAGTACGGACGTAAACCAATACTTAGAAATGAACCGTTAAAACCAGACAATGGGACCTGGATTATAGATGACACTGCTAAAGCAGATTTGTTTGCCCTACACCTATCTGGAATCTTTAAGTCCCATAATATAAAATCGCTCGCCGAAAATGAAGTTCATGACTACTTAAAACAATTTCCTAATAATTCATCAAATAAAATCAACCTAACTTCTCCACGCGAAATCAATGGGATAATAAAGAAGTTAAGCAATAAGAAGTCACTCGGTTATGATCTCATAACTGGACGTATAGCGTTAATTATGCTAACCTATATTTTTAATGCTATTTTACGAATTCAATATGTCCCAATATTGTGGAAATTTGCTAATATAACAATGGTCCTAAAACCGGGTAAACTTTCACAAAATGTCTCCTCTTATCGGCCGATTTCACTCCTTTCAATTTTAGCTAAAGTACTTGAAAAACTTCTGGAAAAAAGAATACATACGTGCTTAAGCAGGAAAGATATAATTCCGAATCATCAATTTGGTTTTCGAGCTGGCCACTCAACCGTGCAACAAGTGCACCGACTGGTTAACAAGATTGAAGAAACGTTTCAAAATAAAACAGTAACCTCGGCTGCCTTCCTTGATGTGCATCAGGCTTTTGACAAAGTTTGGCATCCAGGAATTCTTTACAAGTGTAAAAAACTATTGCCGACTCAGTATTTCAATATCTTGAAATCTTATTTAACAGACAGGTATTTCCGAGTGGTAGTAAACGGAACTGAATCACAAATACAAAAAATCGAGGCCGGTGTACCGCAGGGAAGTGTACTCGGTCCACTATTGTATCTACTGTTTACTTATGATATGCCAGATGCTGATGATGCACTAACAGCAACGTTTGCTGATGATATGGCAATTATGTCAATACATGTGAACCCACAAAAATCCACAGAAAATCTACAATATAATTTAAATAATATCCTGACATGGTTGAATAAGTGGAAAATTTCAATAAATGAAAATAAAAGCAGTCACATCATTTTCACACAGAAGAAAATTGAACGTAATAATTACCATATAACTATAAATAGCAAACAAATAAACACATGTTCATCTGTTAAATATCTTGGAGTACACCTAGATGAAACACTTACATGGCTGCAGCATATTAAAACCAAATTAACAGAACTCAATCTAAAAACAAAGCAACTCCATTGGCTGCTTGGACCGCGCTCTCAATTACAGGTTACAAACAAGGTGTTGGTATATCGCATGGTACTAAAACCAATATGGTTGTACGCAGCCGAACTATGGGGATGTGCGTCCAAAAGTAATATTAGTAGAATTCAACGCTACCAAAACAAGACGGTGAGGTCGCTGGTGGGTGCACCTTGGTATGTATCCAATTATACGTTACATCACGATTTACAAATCAAGTACGTTACAGAAGAAATAAAATTAGCTGACGCCAATCATTTGTCGAGACTGGAAAGGACATGAAAACGTTCTTGCACTAAACCTTTTACATCAACCAGTAGGACGCAAGAGATTGAAAAGGAGAAACGTTGTTGATCTGGTGTGAATGATTCAATTATAAATAAAAAATAAAATAAAAAAAATATTATCCCTTTTACTCACGCTCCATGTTTTTTTATGGAAAAATGTTGTTAAAATTTTATTTAGTGTATATATAAAATAAGCTTACTTGATCACGGCCAGAGAACTGACATTCCCGACTAGGAATGAAAGTACTTAAATGTTGATACATCCCAGTTTTATACTCAATATTTAATATAGAATAACATTAACAACAAATTGATATAGTAACTAAATCAGTACACCATAATGATAATTGAAAATGCAGACTGGAATCGATTTAAAACTTTTATTCATAATAATATTAATCTAAGTGAAACTTTTTACAGTCCATGTGCAATTGACAATCTTAATTAATTACACACGGTGCTAACCTTTTTATCCAAAAAATTTCAGTTCCTTCTTCAACTTTAAAAACTAATCAGGTTCCATATTATATTATAAGAATCATTTCTCTAAAAAAAACTATTATAAAAGAAAGATACCTTCACCCAGTCATAATAATACTCAAAGTATACTATCTGATGCAATTACCTTACCCGAGCTTATGAGTTCACTTTCCTTTAATAAAAAATCCTCTCCTGGTTGTGACGGAATCACATATACCATTCTCAACCATCTCCCCTCCTCTGCAACTACAATTTTGTTAAACTGTTTTAATAATTTCTTCCAGACTGCCAACTTTCCAGGTGAATGGACTAAGTTCTTTATAATTCCTATTAAAAAATCTCAGTCAATATCTTCAGAATCTCCTTCTTACCGTCCAATTTCTCTTGCCTCGTGTTTACGTAAAACCTTTGAAAGGATACTTAAAAATAGATTAGTATGGTGGCTTGAAAACCGTAATCTATTTCCATTAGGAATATTTGGCTTCCGAAACAACCTAAGTTCATTAAACTGTATACGTCATTTATTATCAGACATTTATAAATCCTTTTTATCAAAAAAATATTTAATCTCGTGTTTCTTAGATATTAATAAGGCCTTTGATTCCATTTCTATTCCCATCTTACATAACAGATTAACAGATTTGAGAGTTCCTTTAGGTTTCGCCAATGTATGCTGCAGGTTGTTTACAAATCGTACACTACTTTTCGTGCATCCTTCCTCTGAACCTATAGTTCGACATACATATGTTGGACTTCCTCAAGGTTCTATACTCAGTCCAATTCTTTTTAATATATACATTCTTCCGTTATTCAAACTTCAACGAGCATCCAATCTTCATATCTTATCGTACGCTGATGACTTCGTTATATATTGTGATCACCACTGCCATGCCGAGGGTGTCAGTTTACTGAACAATTTCTTATATTGTTTTTCTATAGCTCTAGCTGATTTGGGACTTTCTCTCGCGCTTAATAAATGCTCCTCTGTAGTTTTTTCTTATAAACAACCAAGCCCCGCTATTACAGGATTATCCCACGCTAGCCATTCTATTCCTTTCTGTACTTCACATCGGTATTTAGGTATAATTTTGGATAGAACGCTTAACTGGAATTTACATATACAATATACTTACGCAAAAGCTTTTAAACGCATAGGTCTTATTAAGTCGCTCAGTCATACTACTTGGGGAGGAGATCCATTAACGTTAATTTTACTTTATAAATCCTTTATTCGTTTGGTGTTTGAGTATGGTAGTTTCTTTTATGGTAATGCTTCGTCAAATTCTTTGGATCCTCTAAATAAATTGCAAAATTCTTGCCTTCGTTACTGTTTGGGAGCACTTCTCACTACTCCAATTGCTGCTTTAGAGGTGGAATCTAGTACCCCTCCTCTTCACATCCGCAGAAGCCTCTTAGCAGACCAGTTTGTTGTAAAAAGTTTCACAACTACATATCAGTCAGCATATAATAATTTCTTATTTATTTATAACAAATGGAGGTTCTCACTATATAAACTTCCTATTCTCTGTAAATCATCTAAACGATTCTCCAATTATCGCAACTTAATTATTCCTTTGTCACCCTCTCCTTATTTTTCCGATCCTTTCTCTATTAATAATATAAAATTAGAAATAAATTTAGAAACCTTTCATAAATCTATATATCCTAATTTACTGGCAAATCACTGGACGGGTTTCCTTCCGATTTATACAGATGGTTGTAAGTTTAATAATAAAGTTGGTGCAGCATTCGTAGTTCCTTCTTTAAACATTATTAAGAAATTCGTTCTATTACGTTTTTCTTCGATTTTTACAGCTGAGGCTATGGCAATATACCAAGCGTTAAGATACGTTTATCAACAACGTCCAGCTTCATCAGTTCTTATTCTTACCGATTCGAAAACCTATTTAACCGCTCTAAAATCTCTCTCATTTAATCCCCGTGCATCGCCTTATTTAAGATACGTTTATCAACAACGTCCAGCTTCATCAGTTCTTATTCTTACCGATTCGAAAACCTATTTAACCGCTCTAAAATCTCTCTCATTTAATCCCCGTGCATCGCCTTATTTATATAAAATCCGAATTTTGGTTTCCTCGCTGTTAGAATCTGGTATTTCTGTTAGGTTCTCCTGGATTCCTGGACATTCTGGTATATTTGGCAATACTGTTGCTGATGCGGAAGCCAAGTCCGCTTCGAATAGCGGTGTGCTTATTCCTATACACCTTTAACAGATCTTTTGTGTCTCATTAAATTTGCTCATAAAGGATATTGGAATAATATTTGCTCCAATCCTTATCTAGTTCCATATTACAGATCGATTCAACCTCTAATACCCATAAAATCATGGTTTAGTGATATAAAAGTACCAAATAACATACTTCGATGTTTCATTACTACTTTATGTAGATTACGATTTGGAAAAAATCGTCTTCCATCGTCCCTATACAGATGCAATCTTATAAATTCTCCTTTTTGCCCTCATCCTTCCGATGACAACAAAATAGCAGATGCGGATCATGTATTTTTTGAATGTTCTTACTACAGCTCTCAACAATTTTTATTATATAATCAAATTATATCTCTCAAAGTACCATTGCCAATAAATATGTCTTACTTACTTACTATTAATCGCATTCATGTATATTTAACTATTTATAATTATATTACATAAACTAATATTAGTGTTTAACATATTCATTTTAATAATTTTATACCAATTTAGGTGAAAAGTCCTGTGCCATTTATAAAAAAAAAAAAAAAAAAAAAAAGATGCCTAAATACAAATTTACACATCCATACACGAAAATTAAACAGATATATTCTTTTTTGCTGAAATTTTCGACATTCTTATTAAATAATTGGAAAATAAAAAATTAAACAATTTCTTATCCAAGCTAACTCCAAAAAATAATACTCTCCGGAAAACCAGTAAATTTTTAACTAAACAAACACAATTACTTCCCCCGTTAAAGGATCCCACAACTAGTCAACTGGTTTATAAATTAAATGATAAACTAGAATTGCTCACTAACAATTTTTCAAAAATCAGTAAACAAAACAACAAGTTAGCGCCAAGAACGCATTATTATAAAGTAAGTAAAGAAATTAAAAACAAATTCCAAACTAGCTAGCTCCACAGAGGTAACATATTTCACTACACCTTCAGAAGTTAATAAACACATTAAATCCTTGAAGAATAAGACATCTTCTGGTATGGACGAAATTTCTGCAACAATGGTTAAAAACTTACCCCGCAAAGAAATTGTTTATTTAACCAAAATAATAAATAGTATTCTCAAAAATTCTTACTTTCCGGTTAGGTGGAAAACATCTAAAGTTATTATTCTACCTAAACCTGGGAAAGATATGTCAAATATAAATAATATTCGTCCCATTAGTTTATTAAGTACTTTAAGTTAATTAACAGAAAAAGTTATACTTGGTTGCAAAAGTTTGCATCAGAAAACAATATTCTTGTAAAATAACAGTTTTGTTTTAGAACTAATCATTCTATAGTGCATCAGGTTCCAAGGATAGCTGATTTTATAACAGATACTTTTAACTTGAATAAACACACCGGATTATTATTAATTGATTTAGAAAAAACGTTTGACACGGCTTGGCACGATGCTATTTTATATAAAATGTTCCAATCCCACATATTTAATTAAAGTAATAAAATCGTATTTATATAATCGAGTTTTCTATGTTACTCATCAGTCTATTAGCTCTTCAATGAGGTCCTATTACGCTGATTTCCCACAAGGTAGTATGTTAGGCCCGTTCCTTTTCCTGCTCTTAATAAATTATTTACATAAAATACCTTATATTAAAACTGCTCTTTATGCAGACGATTTAGCTTTGTATTGTGATTCATACAGACCCGATACAATTTACAGTAAATTACAAAAGGCCGCCTTCACTCTCTGTAAGTACTATAAACGTTGGAAACTGAAACTGAACACCGAGAAAATGGAAGCCATTCTTTTTTCCAGAAGGCACCCATTACCCTTGCCAGAAATTGTAATTAACGGTCAAAGTATTAAAAGGGTTAAAGATGTCAAGTATTTAGGCGTCACTCTGGACTCGCGTTTGTCGTTCAATAATTATATTAATCGCTCTATCGATATAATGCTTATAAAGCTATTCGAATTCTTTCACCTATATTTCATCGAGGGTCCCACCTTACTGTTACAAATAAAAAACTACTATATACAACTATTATTCGTCCCCGGTTAACATATGCATGTCCCGTTTGGTGTTCAGTTTCTAACAGTACATATTGTAAATTACAATTATTACAAAATTGTTGTTGCAGAATTTCGCTTAATGACACCATGTTTGCCAGGATACGAGATATGCATTCTCAACTAAACCTTGAACTTGGTATTTTTCTATATCAACAAGCTTGCTAAAAAATTATAAAATTCACGAAAATGAATTAATTTGGCTTATAGGGGGCTATAATATGGCCAGCTTACGCAATCGGTATACGCGCTACAAACATCGCGGACTAAAACACCGATTTTTAACATAATTTTTATTTGTTATTTTATATATTTGTTTAGTAAATTAACTGTAACCATTTTTTTAAAATTTAATTTATGCTATTTATATTTCTTTTTCTTTCTCCTCTTCGTAGCAGGTTTTTTTCAAATTTTCCTGTATATTATATCGTTGCTTTTATACACATTGCACCTCGTTATTGTTATTATTATTGTATTAGCTACTAAGGGTAATTCGGTGTACTTAGTATACAATGTATTGTATTTCATATTTACCATTTAAATAAATGATATTTCTTCTTCTTTGAACAAATACAAGGATTGTGAAAAAATATTTTATTGCTTACAAGTACTAAATATAAAAACATTTATTTAAATCATGATTATAATTCATGAAATTATAAATTTTCAACTTGCAGCAGTTGGTTCAATTCTTTTAGAAATCATGGGATTAATTTTAGTCTGCATTCACTGATAAATCTGGAAGTCGTATGCAATTCCATCAGCTCCACATAATAAAAAATTTTAATTCTCCATAAGTTAGGTTTATTTTTCATATAAACTTTAAGAACTGTCATCCTTTAAATGTTACAATTTGCTCATCTATACATAACAATTTGATCCCCCAGAATATTAATACAACGTTGTTTTATATTGTTGTAGATTGGTCTTACTTTTCAATAAATTGTCAGTATCTAACCTAGCAGTGTTATTGTTTACACAATGTAGATAATTTCTGAGCTTGAAAAACCTGTTTACTGGCATTGTATTAGTAAATAAAGTTTGATGAAATGTATGATCCCAATTAATTTTAAATCTGGGTATTTCAAAACTCCAATAATTATGTAAATCCCAATGAATTGTTCCTTTATGATTGTTGTAAACTGAACATTCTATCTCACTGCATATAAATTTGTATTATCATTAAAAAATTTCAAACAAATTTTCTAGAATATACTTAAAAAAAATAATTAATGGATAATTGTAGCTCAGTATCTCTCTCCTGACTGTGAAATGGAGCAATTTTCATATCTTCAAATACAGCATTTTTTCATTTAATTTTATTGATTGATATTATCTGTATGTCACAACATGGATTCATTTCACCTGATTCATCATTCACCTGTACAAAATAAAAATGAAAAAGCTATGGCAAATATTGTCTCTATGAACATAAAACACAATTAGAGAATTTCTGTTACAAAAGATAAATTGTAGAATTTCTTTTACAAAAGATACAAATGATAAAAAACACTTACCGCTATTTCTTCTGCCAAATCTATAACCTCCATGAACTCATTGTTATGCGCTTCTTCACACGAGATGACCATATTGCTCATATTACTGACATCTGCCACATTATTATCATCATCTATCTATCATAACATAAAAAGTCCTATATAATAATACAAAATATTGGTTTTTGTATATGAAAAACAAAATATTATTTTTATTCAGTCAAAAAATATATACATTCCTAAAACATTCATACCTCTATTTCTTCCATAAGGTTTGCTTATAAGTCAATTTCTATTACTCTTCTGTTTCTTTATGAGAAATATTTCATCGTTTATGATGGACAAAATATCATTAGACTTATTTTTTCTTTTTCGATTACATAGTATTTATTTAAGAACTCACTCTAAACAATATATATTTGTAATTTATACTTAAGTTTCTATATTAACATGTATTATTCGTAATCAGAAAACGTGTTTATTTTGTAGCCGCAGTGCTTTTTTCCTGCAGCATTCAACGTTTTGTTTTCTTTTATTCTTTATTTTGTTACTGTGTTATTGTGGTAAGGTGTTCCCGGTACACAATGTTTGTAACCCATGTTATATTTTCTTTTATGTTTATAACTTATGCAAATATATTTTTGTTGTTGTTAGAACGGGTATTCATTCTACAAAATAAAATCCAGCATATATCATTAATTTGTTGTATTTTTTATCAAAAATTCACATCACACAAAATAATCATTTTTATAAATTGAGCCACAACATCCCCAATTGGGAATGCAAAAATTAAAAAACTATTACTACCTCATTTTAAAGATTATGATTATACAATTAATACTTTTTACAGTACATACCTTGCTGAATTCATTTAATCAAAATTTTATTGCGCCAATATTTTCCAGAATTTATAATATACACTTCAAAGAACGCCAAAATTTATTATAAACCGTAAATCAATCATTGAACACCCATCTTTGTATATTTTTTTGTAGGCTTCATGAACAAGCAAACTACAGTGTATGGTGTCAGTCAATTTAGAAAACTGTTTCCAATTGGGAACTAAGTTGCTGTATGGATATATTTATATTATTTTATTTTACAGTATACAACTCGTTAAAAATGACATTCCCGATTGTGAGTGGCATTACCGAAAGGGTTATGTTAAATTTAGATCGATTCCTTAATATAAAACATAAAAGTTGCATTTGCATTTTATGTAACTCTTGTGTCCTTAAGAGTTTGACATCTGATGTTATTTTATTATCGTCATTACGTATACATTTTAGAACGGATGTTTGCAACGCCTTGACAATAATTTGGAAAAAATTTTGGAACAAATTATTCAAAACAGCTAGACGTTGATTAAATTGAAAAATACATTATATGAACATGAACCATTTACGACATTAAAAATAAATCGATTCAGTTAATCAAATATAGTGAAAACGTTTTAAACATTCTATTATATAATATTTATTTAAAAAATTATATATTGACAATTATGTTATTTATATAGTCTTTCGCATTAACTTTGTCATGGTTTTCCTCCACAAATATTATTCGGAAATAAAATTAAACGTATAACTTCAAACAATTAATTCAGTTTTCTAAAATAATGCTTCCGAGATAAGTACATAAACTTATTTGGCGACACTGTTGGAGACTATAACCGTTGTTTTGAATTTTCAGGTGACGTCGTTTTATTTGTGTTAGTTTTTATTTTTTATTATACGTGATCATCGTTGTTATTTTTCATATTTAGTTTTTATTAAATGTTATTTTTCTGTTTATTACATAACTTGTTTCAAGCATGGACATGGATCACCATCAGGATATATTATCTGCAGTTGAATATTTTGCCAAAGAAGAGATACCTCGCGAAAAATTTGTAAAAGAATTTAGACATAAGGGTTATAAATTGGGAGAGGTATACTAATTTCTTTATGTGTAATTTACTTGCTCGTAACCTTGTTTATAATAATATTAATGCTTTTGAATGTGTAAATTTCAGTTTTTGAAAGTGTATGATGTTGAATTAAACAAAAGAAAACGGTCTATTAACTTCGTAAAAGAAGGAGATATGCTTCTAAACTTTACAGCAGTATTTATGAAAAACGTTGACGAGTTTTACGATAAAGTTGTAGATTTTAAGCAGGCAATTCAGAACAAATGGTTAGTTTCATGACAGTATATATATTTTCAATTCACCTGATTTGATATTTAGAGTATTATAAAATAAAAACTAATCTAATATATATAAAGACACGATTTTTTGTAATAAAAAATAATTTTTTGTTAGTAAAAGAAGTGCGTCGAAGTTGCTAAAAAATATATATTTTAAATGGGTTATTAGCTTCCATGATTATTAATAACCTATTGAATAAAGAAATATTACCTTTTGTAATAGAGGCAAAATGAATTGAAACCTTATTATCGATTTAATGTTTTATTGTTTGCTCAGTACACAGCCGTACTTTCGGCATTTAAATATTTGCATTCGAAAAGCAATAAATATTTAATCAGTGAACAAATTTATACTCATTTAAAGATACTAAATAATTTTTAAATTCACAATTCTATAAAATGTTCTCACTAGATGTTAATATTTATTTTCATAACTACTTGCAGGTTTAATAATAATTCTAAAAGTGAAGAACATGTAGACAAAAAGCGGGGTGGAAAGAAAAAATGCGAAAAAAGTGATTTTGCTTTTAATTTTAAATCTGTTGTTGCTTCACTAGATACCAGTCGTAAGTAAAGTTGAATTTTCTCATTTAAATTGATAATTACGATAAAATATACTCATGCATATATGTGACACTACCATGTACTTATATTTAAGCAAAACTGAAATTTCGAAAGAATTTATTAGTTTAGAGTCGATACGTATTACTGTGTACTATGTGATAAAAACGAAAATATGTTAATTATATTAGTGTAAATGTGCAAAATATTAATTGACATTTAAAATGGAATTGTATAATTTAACAATGTGTATAAATTATTTGTTGCGAAAATATGTTAATTATATTAGTGTAAATGTGCAAAATATTAATTGACATTTAAAATGGAATTGTATAATTTAACAATGTGTATAAATTATTTGATAACGCCAATCTGTTTATTATGAATATACTATTTAAGTGTGTATTGTATTTTATAGATATATAATAATAACTGCATATTTTCTACTGTTTTTAGAGAAATCTCCGATTAAGCTAGAAGTATTTAATTTGGAACCGTTGTGTATGGATCATTGGAAATATGCTCGTTATAGCAATCTGCGTGAAGATACGCCTACTTTTTACGGTTCGTATGCTCGTGGTGATTCTGATGAAGAACCGATAAAAAAATGTTCCATGAGGTTAATGCATTTTCACTAGTAGTTTTGATTTTATTCTGTCGTTATATTTGATAACTATTTTCCTGGTTTACTGATACAACTTTACTTATCAAATATTACGCATTCAAATTCATGTTCCACTTTTAAAAAATCGTTTTATATTTTATATATATTGATATTTTTTAAATCTATTGATTGGTTCATTAATGAAGCAAATCAAATCCGCCGTCTTTTCTTTCATTTCTCTCTTTCTGCTTAGTTGTTTTAATTCTTGATAGTTCCTTGCTCCCATATCCTTCATAACTTCTTGCATAAATCTTGTCGGTCTTCCTCTTGTATGTTTGCCGTCTAATTTTCTTTCTATTAATTCTGTCAGTAACGCATTATGCCGTAAAACATGTCCAATCCATCTATTTATTCGTTGAGAGATAGTTTTCGTAATATGTTTTCCTTCCTTAATCCGGTTATAAACTTCTTCATTTGTAATTTTATTCGTCCACTTTATTTGAAGCACTCTTCGCCAACACCAGGTTTCAAAAGCCTCCAGTTTTGCGATGTCTACTTCCCGCAATGTCTAAATTTCAGTGCCGTAGAGACAGACCTGCCACACAAATGTTTTTACGAAATTTTTTGCTACGGCTAAATCTAATTTTTTTTATGTTAACAATTTTTTTCTTGTTAAATGCTGCTTTCGTTTGTGATATTCGACATCTCATCTCTGTTGAACATTTTCCATTCCATTGAATTCTGCTGCCTAAATACATGATATTTTTTCTGATTTAATAGTAATTTCCGTGTTAATTTTTGTTTTGTAGCACACCATGATTTTTGTTAATCTTCATGTTATACTTGTTCAAAAGGTTATCCACTACATTTAAAATATGTTTTAGTCCATTTGCATTTTCTGCTACTATAGCAATATCGTCAGCATATGTTATATTTATTTCTTTTGCGTTTATCTTAATTCCTTTACAATCCATGTTGCGTAATAATAGGGTGTTCCATGTATAAGTTAAACAGATACGGTGACAGGTTACATTCCTTATTATTGCTTCGGTTTGTATATTGTTCGCTTTTATAATTACAGTTTGATTTTTATACAAATTGTAGATTACTGGTCTGTCTCTGTAGTTAACTATTCTTTTTAGTATATCGAACATTTTTTTTCCAGTTTATATTATCGAAAACCTTTACCGGATTCATGAATGCAACGTACGTTGGTTTATTTATTTCCATCCTTTTTTCAATTATCATCTTTAGGCATAAAATGGCCTACAGCCTATTTCTTTCCGAAATCCGAATTGTTTCTTCTAGTTCTATTTTATCTGATATTCTTCTACATAGAATTTTGGTTAATATTTTCGAAGCACGTGATAATAGACTCAGTGTTCGATATTCACTGCAACTGGTAGTTCCGTGTTTCTTCGGTATGGTTATGATTATGCTTTTTTCAAAATCCTTGGGTAGCCGACTTTTTCCTAGCATTCTTTTATTATAAGGAATAGTCTGTTAGTTGCATTTTTACCTAATAACTTTATTATATCTCCACTCATTCTATCTATTACCGGACCTTTATTTCTTTTTAATTCTTCTCAAATTCCCATTCTATATTGTCTGGACCCATGTTGCCTTTTTCAACCAGATCAACCCCTTCTATAATGTTTTTATCTAGCTCCTTATCAGGTTCCTCTATGTATTCCTTCATTCTATCTGCTATTTCTTTAGCCTCGATTAACTTTTTCCCACATTTTCTCTCTTATTGTATTACTTCTTTGGAATGCTTTCTGATTTATTGATAGGCTGTTGTGTAGTGTTTCCTTTGTTTAAATGATCGTTTACATATGAGCAGCGCTCTTCAATCCACTTCTCTTTTGCTTTCTTAGCCTCCCTGTTCACCATATTTCGAAGTTTTTAATATTTTTTCTATGCCGTCTTTAGTTTCAGAATTTTTGCATTTTCTCTCTCTTTTTTTTTTTTAAACGTATATTTGTAAAATAAACAAAAATCAGTGCATGTACATTCGCACTCTCACACATCCATTGTTGTTAAAATGTATTACATTCCGTCAAGCAGTTGTTTGTCGACGGATTTATATGTGTTTATTCACTTTCTCTCGCATTTAATCTGTGCAAATGTACAATTTGTCTTATAATCCAATTATTTATTTTATAATATCTTATTTTAGTAATGTACAATTTGTCTTATCAGCTAATTAATCTTATATTGTTCCTTCATTTACACGCACACTATTTTATTACTCAGTCACTTACATGTACACTCACAATTACTTTCTCGTACATTTGTTTTTCTCATTTTACATTATCTCTGTAGTAGTAGGTCATCATTTGTTATTTATCTCTTTCGCGTTAAATTTTGTTCTATCCTTTCCTCTATTAGTTTCACTATTTCTTCAGTTATCCGTTTTTTCTGATTCGATTCTCCCTTTTTAGTTTTATTTCTGTTACTTTTGTGATTGAAGATTTCAAGTCTTTCCTCTTCATCAATGCTGATCTGGCCCCTATTGTCGTTTAACTGATCTTCTATACTGCGCGCTATTTCTTCCTTCTATTCTTGATTTCGTAATAGTTCTATATCGTATCGTGCATTTTTGTCATTTCAGTTTTTCTGAATTTCAGTAAACTTCTCATTATTACCAAATTATAATCGCTATTAATGTCTGCTCCTGGTGCTGTTTTACATCATTTCACTTTGTTTCTAAATATTTCCTTGATTAGTATATAGTCAATCGGAAATCTCTATCTCCTGGTGCTTTCCACGTATATCTTCTTCTGTTATGCTGCTAAAATAATGTATTTACTATTACTAAATGTGTTTCCTTACAAAATTCTATCAACCTAATTCATCTTTTATTTATCCGTATTTGTCAGTTATTTTTTGTTGTTGTTCTTCTACTACGGCATTCCAATCTCCCATTAGTATCAGGTTGTCTTTAGCTTTCATTATGTTCAAAATTTCATCTAGTTGTTCATATATATATTTTTTATATTATATCATCTTTTTCTCCAGATGTTGGCATGTATACTTGGACAATTACTATGTCTGTTGGCTTAGCCTCGATTTTAATCATTAATAATCATCCGCTATGTTGCCATATTGCTTTAACTTTTTTCCCTATATTTCTATCCAGAACAATTCTCACTCCAGCTATCTTGTTTTTATTTCCTGAGTGGATTATTCTGTAATTATCACTCCAGAAATCACAATATTGTTCAATTTTTGTTTCACATATCTCAACTATATTTAACTTCAATTTCTCCGTTTCTATTTTTATATTTTCTATTTTACCAATGCACTTTATTGATCTTACATTTCACGTTCCAAATCGGTTTCCAATTCCCGCCGTGCTTTAACTTCGCGCATTCTTAGCACCCCTTTTGGCAGCATTGGCGGGAGATTTGATGTCCGATGGAGACTAGCCTGATTGAAATTAATTAGTTTTCCCAGTCGCATATTTTCCATGTGATAGCTGGGGGCTCTACCTAGATAGCCGGTCGTTCATTTCACGTTTTGACTTCGGTTGCTAGCCGGTTCACTTGGCACATAAATTACGTCATTGACAAACTCCATCAATTTGAGGCTTTCCACCAGTAGCTTGACTAATGTATTATTCGCAGCTAACCTACATATTTGTAGATCATTCCACTATCCGCCACCCGTGGACGCGTCCCATATCGGTTAGAGCTCCGGACCCCAGAAGATATATATATATATATATATATATATATATATATATATATATATATATATCAATCAATCAATCAATCAATCAATCGTTTATTTTTTTAATAAAGTGCAATTTTTATAAACTACATAATTAAATAAAATTTCCGCTAATGCGCAAAGTTGCGCGAGCAGCGACTAATATAATATTTACAGAAATAATAATTATTGATACTGCGCTATGTGAGAGAAAAAATAATAATAATAAAATAAAACAAAGCAGTTTTGTACTAATACAATGAAATACGCCAGACATAGTGTCGACCAAAAAAAACATAACATCTGAGCTTATAGTTGAAATGTGCATATACAATAAATTAATATTCTAATGTACCCATAACACCCATACCTAACTACTTCAATAACACACGCACATACACAAATCTTCATGAAACACACAAATATATAATTATAAAAATTATAAAAACAACATAGAGAGTAAAAAGAAATATATATACATATATACACACATATGTACAGATATACATACATATATTCACATACATATACAGATATATCGTGTAACTAAGCTTGTTCTTCAATTCTTTTCCCTACGACGTACTTTAATAAAGGTTTACGCCGCCGTTTATAATTTTTAAGGTGAATTTTTAATACCTCAGGCAATGCATTAAATAATCGTGGTCCCATATATGACGACTGAATTCGACTATGATACTTATTGAATTTTGGTACATTCGCCAATTCATTATTGGAACTTCTAGTCACACCCTGCTTCACAGAAATCGAAAATTTATTTCGATTCTGAATCACAAAGTCTAAAAGTTGTACCTCATATAATTCTGATATAGTTAAAAAGTTTTTATTACGTGAAGAACTATTATATCCAAATATAAGTTTATTTACTGAATATAACAAAGCAGTTAAAGGCTGAATATGGGAACTCGCAGCACAACCCCAGTGCATTATTCCATAAGAAGCAACCGGTTGGTACAAAGTAAAATACAAGCGGCAAAGATGACTACGTGAGAAATATTGTAATAAATAATAAAACAAGTAATTTAATTTTCTTAGTTTACTAGCCACAGAACGTGTTTGTGCATGCCAAGTCAGCTTGCTGTCAATAATAACACCGAGATATTTGATTTCATACACTCTCTGCAAGACATCACCATCAATATACACAGAAATAACATTATCTATATATTGAGGTTGAAAACTATAAACTATGTACTTCGTTTTAACAGTATTTAAAACTAGTTTGTTATCATTTAACCAACGCATAACACAATTTAAATCTGCTTGAACTAAATTTTGTAAAACATTTGTATACCAGGAATCGACTAAAAGTGCAGTATCATCCGCATAGCTAATAATTTTGCCGTAAATTCTTAGATCACACAGATCGTTAACGTATATTAAGAATAAGTAAGGACCAAGAATACTTCCCTGCGGTACTCCAAATTTAGATATTATATAATCACTGTGAACGTAGTTTAACTTTGTAACATATTTTCTTTCGGACAAATAGGTTTTGAACCAATTATACACGAAACCTCTAATTCCACATGCATGAAGTTTATTAAGCAAAATGTTATGATCCACTGTGTCGAAAGCTTTACGTAAATCAAGGTATACTGCAACAACTGATCTGCCAGCCTCTAAGCAGTTTGTAATATGAGATACATGCTCATGTAACGCCATGTTGCATCCTCGCCCACTCAAGAATCCGAATTGATTTTTACTAAAAATATTATTTTTATTTAAATAAGTAATTAATATTTTTTTAATGCATTTTTCAAAAATTTTAGAGATCGTTGGGAGAATACAAATAGGCCTATAATTAGATAAATCTTTTTTATCCCCGGCTTTATATATAGGAGAAATTATTCCTAATTTCAAAATTTCGGGAAATATTCCACAATTTACAGATTCGTTAAATAAATATGTTAATGGTTCAACAAAAAAAATCACTATTTCTTTTAATTAATGGCGCAGAAAGACCATCTGAGCCAAATGATTTATTAGTGAGAGATATGATGGCTGACTTAACATCATCCTGCGAGAAATTAATAAATGCAAAGGAATTTGACGATATATTACAAGTCTTATCAGCGTTGCCTCGACATGATCGATATGAGCCTACCAAATTCACAACACTATTGTGAAAATGTTCGTTAAAACAGCGAGTGGCAAAGGATTCGTTCCCAGTAACCGATATAGCTTCATTAGCAATAGAGATTTGGGTTTTGTGTAATAATTGAGTTATGTTTCCCCATAACTTTTTTCACCACCGACCAATATTTTTTTTGATTCGAACAATGTTTATCTAATAAGTTTGAATAATAATTTTTTTTTGTTGTTCTTATTAATTTCTGAAGACTTTTAGAAGTTGTTTTGAAATTTGCAATTAAATCATTATTTAAAGGGTACAACGATACAAGCTTATAAATGAAAGTTTTAAATTGGCACAACTGTAAAATTTCGCTCGTTATCCATGGTGAACGTTTATGGAAACCCTGACTTTTACATAATTTTTTACTACATTCCATAGCATCAACTATTTGGGAAATAAACCAGTTAAACTTTTCATCGATAGAACCATTACTAATATATATGGCAGATACATTTATTTGATGTAGCTTTTTACTGAAAAGATCATGGTCCAAAGTAAAGTTATTAGAATTACATTTTACTTTACCTGATGAAACAACCACTCTAGAGCTAACTCCTAAGTGATCGGAAAAGTTAATTTTTAATACACTATACAAAACTACCTTTAAAATACGTGATTCATTTAACATACCTCGAATAAAAACATGATCAAGACACGAAGACGGATTTAATCTAGTTGGTTCATTTATAACACTAGAAAAACCCTGAGTGCTCATCATATTAAGGTAATCATTACAGATCAGCTGTTAGATTATTTAATAATACTAACCACTTATTTCTAAGTAGAGTTAAATATATTTATGTAACTGATAAATTTAATTTATGCAAAAATTAAATTTTATAGTTATCAACTATAAGAAGAACTTCTTCAACAAATTAGGAACATCCTTTTCTATTTTTTTTATCTAATATAAATTTTAAACATGTTGAAACATGAACTAGGGCAGTTTTTCTTATCGTTGGTCATTTATAATTATAGTAGCTTTCAAAACTTGAATTTACATATATTTAAAGAAATACTTTTGGATATTAGATATATTTTATGCGATATTTTTTTACAAACGGTAAAAAAACTCATTAAACGACTAAATGATTCTAAAATTAAAAGCTCGCGAATATTTAGTATTATGTCAAATGCGACTACATAATATTATAAACCAAACTTCTGTATTATTATTAATTTATCTAACTATAGAATTAAATTTATTATTAAAAATAATTTTTATATAATATGTATAAGGTATATTAAAATTTAAAGCATGTTCGATTATGTGAATACTTATCTATCGTTTATTTATATTTTTTTCCAGAATGTTTGATAAATTTTGTGAAGACATTAGACCGCGTCGTCCAGTCTGTATTTTACCGTGTGATCATGCCTTAGTATATCATGACACAGGAGCGGAACATAACTCGCGTATTAAAACTGGTATTTCGTTTCTTTGGTCACAATTGTACATACATACACACACAGAGATACACACATCTATTTATATTAATCGTTTTTTCTTTAATATTTACGTTATTATTCGTGCAAGACATTATAATTTCTAATTTGATTTTAAAAGGCAAACTTAATTTTCATTCAATTTTAATTTTTATGTTAGTCGCGTATTGTTTGAAATAACGCTTACACTAATTATTTTTATCTTTATCATCTTTCTCGCGTTAGTTCGTTTAATATTTTTTTAATCGTACTAGCATCTAATATGAGATTTTAATGTATGGTCTACAAAGGTAGTACCTAACACATTCAACACTTCCGATGAAAAATTGTTTCAAAGTTCCGGTTGATCCTTATTTTATGTCGAAATTTAATATTCAATATTACAACAACATAAACAATTTTTTGATCAATCCTAAGTAAACTCTAAGTTAAAGAGCAGTCCTGTTGCATGTTTGTAATTTTTCGAACTGCGCGATTTTAAGTATGTTTTTCTAATAAAAAAAAAAAAAAAAAATGTTAGTGCGCTAGTGTGGTTCGACTACATGTGGTAAATGTAACTTTGTCTCAAGTATAGGACGATCGAAAGTATGTAAATATTTTCTTCGTAAATATTGTGTTTATTTATTGAAATAATTTTTACGCGCACGAATCTATTAAGTCGAAATATCATACAGTATTCGCTAGTAATACCAGTAGTGTTTTTGAATAATTGGAATCGTTTTTGACATAAGTGAGAGAAAATATATGAAATTTCGCATCCTATTTGTAAATGACTTCGGAACTCAGTCATTTATTCTCGTTTGTCGATACTCTAACGTGTAAGTTAAAATCTTGTTTTGCGGCAAATTCTTGTATTTCTCGCTTAATATTATGTAATCGATAACACATTACATATTCGATTTGTAGTTCATTTTTGTCTTTTGATCATTTTAATAATAAGATTTCTGGGAAACATTATTATTCTTTGATCTATTTTATGGCAGATTTTAGAGAAATTTCGCTGGAATCTCATACGAGAAGAAAGTGTGCTATGAATGTTATATTTGAAGAATTAATTACGTAATTTTAATTCCCGACGGATATGTAATATTTTTTTTCTACACCTACTGGATCATCAAAACATACATTGTTTATGAATTTGTAAATATTGTCATGATTCGTAATATAAATTTTTGAAAACAAAAAAAAATTAATTTAATTCGTTAATTTGCTTAATAAGAAACAACAGGTTTGTTTAATGATGGTGAAGTTGTTCCAAGACGCAATACAGACGAGAGTAATGGTATATTTGGTGATCCTAATAATTGTCCTATTGGACCGGCTAATATTTCGATTGAAGATGCAGGTGTATCACTTGTTGATGTATCAAATGACGTCGACCATGGTAATGTACAGTCATCCTTCACTGGGGAGAATTCTGTCGAGGATGATTATTCTAAGGAACTGCTCAGAGATATAGAACAACATAAACAACGAATGTATGGTTCAGTTTATATGCATTTTTTACAAAGAACTTTTAGTTAAAGAAATTTGATAATTTAATGAAAAAAAAAATCTTAAAATTTCGAAACTTTTAAATATTATTGGTGTATTAATTAATTCTCGTTTTTTCTTTACAGTTCTTTACTTCGTAGTTAATGAATAAATACATAAATATCGATATATTTCAAAATGTAACAATTTCTTTTCAGGAATTTAATCGTTAGGTTCAAGTAGGAAAAAAATAACAAACGAATGATCTAGTACACCACAGTGATTTTTATATTGTTTCATTTTATAGAATTGTTAATTGTGTTTCTGTAAATATTCAAAAGTAATTGTTAAGTACTTTCACGTCATTGTATTATTATACGTTTTAGACGACAGAACATTTCAAAGCCAATAATGGATGGCAGATGTCCGATAGCATTGTCACCAAAGGACGATGAGGTATTCCTATAACGTTATATCTCCGTTTTAAAAGTTAACGCATAATTTTGTTAAATGTGTCCATTTCAAAAGATAATTAACGGAAAGAAAATAAGAATAATTTGCTGCGGAATATTCGTTAAATATATTAAATACTAAAAAAAAAAAAAGAAAAAGAAGTAAAAATGTTTTTTCACGGAGGCGAATCGTGTTAAAGAGACTTCCTCAGCTCGAACAAATCCATTTGTAATTTTGTAAGTAGCGAATATATCTACTAAATTTGTTTCAAAAATATCAATTTTCGTAGTAGTAGTATTAAAATCTGCATATTCTTCTATTAAAAAATTTATGACACACCGTATATTTACTGTTCACATTTATGCTCGTTTAACATGTTTGTTAGCTCCAGCAAGTCTTACGAAGATATATCCGAATGAAGAAACCGTGATGTGAAAAATGTTAATTTTAAAACGCTTGAATCTTTTGTCATATTTTATGTATATGTGCTTTTTTACATTTAAATTGTTTTATCGAAATATCAGAAAAAATGCGGCGTTTCTGCAAAAAGTTTTATTGTAATTTCTTTCATTAACTTTTAAACATTACACTTAGATATACCTTTGTTCATTTATAGTTTTCTATATATTTGTACTTGGTCACAAAAAAAGTATCACACACTTTACAACTTCGTGTATAATATACGTTACGTTAAAAAGTAAATTAAGTTATACACTAACATGATATAAATTAGAAATTAATAATTAACAGTTAATATATTACATTAAATATTACAACTATTATCTGAAAGATCACATAGTTTTTGTTGTTCTTGATTGAAGTTTAAAATTTGTTGTCGTAAAGTTAAAATTAAAATTTCAAATTTCTATCAAAACCTGTCCAGTTGATAGCCAACGAACCTTCAAATCTACATTCTAGGTTTCCGTGTCTAAAGTTTGCATCTACCAAATTCACGATAACGCGTTGCATTTACTCGAATATAGTTGACAATCGCAATATCTACTTAGAAATTCCGTTCTTAGGTTGGGTTTTTTATTTTTTTTATATATATATATATATATATATATATATATATATATATATATATATATCAATCTCCGGTATGCAGATGACATAACGTTAGTGACAAACTGAGTTTACATAATTGCAGCGACACCGATAGGTGAAATATAAATCAGAAATGCTTGCGGATGACGAAGTTAAACTATTCTTAAGCACTATTACAGTTTAGAATCTTTGATGTTTTTGTTTCAGGATATAACAGAAGATGAAATAAACTTAATAGCCAGTAAACTGAAACCGACCCCTCTTGAAGAAACAGGTGTTATAAAAAGATGTCCTATTGGTATTAATTACGAATTGATGATTCATAACGATGTACGAAAGCTTTATATAAAAATACTTCAGAAAAGGATGGCACGTGAGTATATATATATATATATGAACATCACACACACACACACACACGTGTACATACTCTTGTCCCGATTATAACTGTTGTATATCTTTATGTCGGAAAAATAAGGAACGTTTGTATAATTAGAGAAAATAATTTAGGGGGGAAGAAAATATTAGTAGATCATCATTAAAAATATGATAAACGTATACAGTATGTAAGATTAAAATGTTCTCTTATCAAGAAGCGCCCATAAAACTACTGAGCAATATAAAATCCTCAGGCTTTGTCCTGATAACACCAAAAACGTTGAAGTGTTACGTAAAAGGTCAGTAACGCTACTAACATGTATACAACGCCTTATCAGAGCAGCACATTTCCCAATTCAATGGAAATTCTCAGAAATAATTATAATATTGAAGCCTGGAAAGGACGACACTAAGCCTACATCCTATAGACTAATCTCGCTACTCTGAACTTTTGATAAAATACCAAAGAAATTAATATTAAATCAACTAAATAAAATTGTTGAGAAGAAAAAGTAATTCCACGTCATCAATTTAGCTTCAGAAGTTTACACTATTATGAACAGTAAATACACAGAATTGTTGAAACAATTGAAGAAGGAATTGAGAATAAAAAATACAGTGATGCAATTTTTATCGATATCTCTAAAGCCTTCGACAAAACATGACATGAAGGGCACCAGTGGATGTGCTCCCCATACGTGAGTCTCCTTTCAAACATCTGTTGATAACCTACTAGGCTAGAAATTGTAAAAAAAAATGACAATAAACTATTAATCGCTATTAAATTATAAATTTAAGATAATACTCTATACAGGATTTGTTGGCGGTCATTATACTCGTTTTGCGGCGCCGCTCTTTATTACAATCGAGTAATTTCCTAACGTCAAGTCGCAATTGCCGGAAATTCCTAATTGATTTAATTTTTTTCTTTTATCTTAAAATAATTATTACCGAACATACGTCAATGTTTTATTTATTTGTGATAATCGTTGACTGATTTAACATATTTTAGTATGTAAAAGGAAGACGTTTATTAATATTGACACCTTCATGACTGGCTCGCAAAATTACATCGACGAACCCGTGATGTACGAATCGATATGTTACGGTAAGTATTTGTTGCGAGAAAAATGTATATTCGGTGGAAATGGAAACGTACACGTGATAACGATTTGTTTTTTTTGGTGCTTGGGGATTGCTGAACGAGGTTTGTAGGCATGTAACGGTTTTGGCGCTTGTGAATTGCTGAACGAGATATTAAAATAAAACGATCGTTCTGTATGATTGCAAATTGAAATTATCACCCAACTAACTTAACTCTTTCAGTCACACGTTATCAAATTTTTATAAATTTATTATAATATATACCGTTTTTTAGATAATTCTTCCGATAATTTTCAGCGTGCTTATGAATTATTTTTCGAATTATGATATTTTATATCAATTGTATAACATACAATTTTGTATTTTTAGTTTAGTACGATGAATAGCTATATTTTTATTTTAGTAGAATTGGAAGTAAAATTTAGAACTGAAATGGCGACTCTGCCAAGTCACGATGTTAATCTTCATTTACGGTGGAGAGTAGCTATATGTTCTATCCACGCTATTATACGCGACAGAAACTTGGAAATTAACGGGTAATCAAATAAGACGATTAGTGTCGTTCGAGACTTGGAAATACGATTATTAGCAATTCCGTGGCAACAAAAATAACAAATGAAGCTATGAAACGAATGAAAAAAAGTTAGGAATTAATCAGATTTGTAACGTTAGAAGACGTTTCAAGATAGAGATGATAACAGAAGTGAAGTTGCGCGTAAGCTAGACAAATATAGGATTTACGGCTCGTACAAATGCGATATCGACAGCGATGATAAAGATGCAAAAGCCGGCGCGTATAGTAATTATCGCTAAACAACTGAAAGATAATTGAAAAGCAAAGGGGTCGAAGAGAATATGTTATCGGCTAGTTATTAAATATAACGAACTCCCGAGTAAATAACGTAATTTTTATACGCGACATCTGTTTAAATACCAAATGTATGTATATGTACTTTTATGTGTATGTATGTATTTTTATGTATATATATAAAATCGTGTATAATGTATATTTATTTATATTCACGATTCATGTATATAACAATAGTTTCATTGTTAATTATGGCACCTGTGTAGCTTTTATTTCACATTTAAATCGCTTTTCATTAATATGCGCACTCACACGAAAATTCGATCATTTATGTATATTTAGAATCGGAGGTTGTATATCGTAACATATTTTACTCTAATAATTTATTTATTTTTTTATGTGTGTATGTAACATATATAATCTTGTATAATGTATATTTATTTATATTCACGATTCATGTATGTAACAATAGTTTCATTGTTAATTGTCGCACACGTGCAGCTTTTATTTCACATTTAAATCGCTTTTTATTAATATGCGCACTCACACGAAAATTCGATCATTTATATATATTTTCAGTCGGAGATTGTATATCGTAACATATTTTACTCTCATAATTTTTTTTTTTTATGTGTGTATATAACAATAGTTTCATTGTGAATTATGACACACGTGCAGCTTTTATTTCACATTTAAATCGCTTTTTAATAAATATGCGCACTCACGAAAATTCGATCGTTTATATATATTTTCAGTCGGTGATTGTATATCGTAACATATTTTACTCTCATAATTTTTTTTTTCAATATCTAACGCTTCAGTGAATAATAATAATGATACGGTGTATTGTTCTTTATAAATTTTCTTTTCTCCTTCAGTTTGTTTTTAATTAAAACCGTATTGATGATGCCTCGTTTTTATTATAAATCAAATCAGAAAGAAGAGGTCCATTACTTCCAGTCGAGCCGCCTATAGAAGAGGAGGATGATCCGGATGTTGCCAATGAAGGGCCGTTCGATAATTCTAACATTGACAACATATTTAATAGTGACAGTGTTGATCACAATGACGAATCTCAAGAAGACGAACAGGATTTAATTGTAGACGTAAGGATGAATGTATATAAATATTTATTAGAATGCATAATATTTTATTATGTTCTAGCTTATAAGATTAATACTGAGTATAATTTTATACATCAATTGGATCTGAATGGCACAGAGCCGGAGTCGTTGGAAACGTCTGGGACATGCCTACACCCAGCAGTGGGTCGATATGGGCATAACGTGATAACGTGTGATAATTTTATACAAATATCTATGGGTATATTATTGTAGAATCAGTGATATACAAAAATTCTGATCGTATTATTATATTAACGAGCAGTTAGCATTATTAAAACGGTTGCTAAATTAAACTTTAATTTAATAAAAAATTTGTACTTTATTATTCACTCTCACTCTCATATATATATGAGATTGTTGTTATGGCTGGCTGTGATAAGAGCCCATTTCTGATTAAACGAACCGGTGGTGGTAGAAATAAAATTATTTTGAAATTGGTTGAATTTCCCAGTACTATACCGCATTATCACGGTTTCCAGGGGCACCGCATGGAGGTTCCTATCACGTTAACACTATATGTATATATATATATTATTGATGGGCATAGGTACACTGAAAGTTTTAAATGCATTATGTTTTGTTTCTAACATCGTCTTTTTCAACTGCCGACATGCTCTATTTAGGGTATTTTTGTTAGTAGGATTTCTATCATTTTGTCATATTCGTCTTAGTTTTCGTTTCTCCGATATCTGATACCTTAATACTTTCGGATAATAGATTACTTCAGGTTTCTCTTCGTCATCAGGCATAGTTAAGTATGCAGATTTTGAGCTTTTCTACAGCTATTTCGATCTCTTTCGGCGGTTTTCAGAGGCACATTTAAGTCTATATTCCTTTCAACAAATTGCTGGAACACGTCCCAGTTGGTGTTCCCGTTTGATGATACTGATTTTTGCACTACATGTATTGCTGCAGTGCTTAAATTTAGGATTTTAGGTGAATGCTCAGAAGTAGCATCCCAAGATCATTCTACAAGCGTGTGATCCTTATCGATACCTCTATTGACAAAAAAATCAAGTAAGTCGGTAGCTTTTTCCTGTTAGATGGCCAATATGTTGGAAGTCCATCTGACAAGCAATACCTTTTTTGAAGGTAACCTGCAGCTGCTTTCCTCGAAGAGTTGTTATTCTTGATCGAAACAATCTTTGCTTGGCGTTGAAGTCTCCGCTGGATATGAACTTATTTCCTAATGTATTAAAATATTCCACAAATTTTGCTTAATCTATGTTTGTGTCTGGAGCGACAATAGACAGGCGATATTATTTATATCAATTAATGGTGCTGCAATTTTCACAGTACATTCTAGTAAATACTCTTTAGCAAATTGATCCATCGCATGATGCGTTATTGATGTTTTAATAACAATTGCTGCATCACCATGTGCTCTATCACTAGGGTGCGGAGCGTGATAGATATTATATTTAGGTATTTTTATATAATTTTTCTCAGTAAAATGTGTTTCTGATAACATTAGTATATTAATTTTATTATTTATCAAAAGTGCCTTAAAACTTCATGTCAGTATTGTGCCAGTCCATTGATATTACATATTGCAAATCGTAGGAAGTGATTCATTTTAAAAGCACTTTATTTATTACTGTTGACAGCATATTAATAATCATTGCATTTTGTTGCATTAGTTGATTGATCATTTGTTTGAATTCTGTTAAGAACTCCGACAATTGATTATTACTATTTTCGTTTAGATCATTACTATTACTTTGCGGAATTTCATCTCGTGCTGCTCCTATAAATCCGTTTGAATGGTCGCGTGTAAAAAAAGTATTTCCATGCATCCGTTTATAAGTCTAACGAATTAATGGAATACTGTCTTTATTTCTCTTCTATACAATTATCAATTAATTCTATAGTCATAATTTTCGAACATTAAATTCTTTAGTATATGTACGAATAAATATGTGTGTATATGTAATATTTTAAATACACGTGTATATATTTTATATATATATATATATATGCACAACACCACAACACCTATACATTGATTTATTCGGTTATTCTGGGAAAAACGGATTAGTCGTTAGTTTTATGACCATCACTGATATATAGTATGTATATATTTGTGTACGTATGTATATAACTGGACCTGAATTATTAACTATAATGGTTATATGTATATTATATATTATATATATATATATATATATATATATATATATATATATATATATGTGTGTGTGTATATATACACATGTTGACTTATATGCTTATAAAATACAAGTTAATTTTTATCGCGCTAAGTTATAAATAACAATAATATATATTTTATTGTATAATGTATTGAATTGTATTTGGCGAAAATATATCTATTCTATATAAATTAGCTCGAAATAAAATTCAAATTAATTTTGTTTTTAAATTAAAAAAAAAAAAAGGATTCAAGTTCGCTGAAAGAACTACAGGAATGGAAAGAATATTTAACACCGCATTTAGAAACATTGAAAGCGAGTACGGCTGTCAACATAACTGCAGTGAAAGAAGAAACATTGAAAAATCTCCCGTCCGATAATACGGTTGTGCCTTTTCAGAGTACGGTACGAAATTTATCGCAACACGAAGTAGCTCATAAATTTATGGCGTTGTTAATCTTGGTAAGAAACTTATTTAAAAATGAAATAGACAAAAAGAAATACTTATTCAATTTTTAACTCGGAGTTTAAATTTTTTAAATTACTTTTTCGATCGACGAAAGAAAAACGTTTCTGTCACATTTTACGTTCTAATTAATTTGAGTTTTCCCGAGTAATTAATCATTTATTTCAATTTTTTTTTTTTTTTTTAATTTAGTCACACACATAATGTATCGGACGTGAACTTTTAATGTCTACGTAATAAAGGACCATTTTAGTTGATGTAGAATGTTTTAATTCTAAAATCGGTGCTGTATGCAAAATATTATTTCGTTTAACTTATTCTAGTCATCGTTACATCTTAAAAATGGACGTAGCTATCAAAATATGGTTGACTCTATTCTACTTAGTAGTATCGTTAATTACTTTATACATTATAATTTTTTTATTCACTAAAGGGACAATTCCTCGTCGCTACATCCATTGCGTGCTGTTGATAGTGCCCCAAGTTCTTGATATTTACTTATATTCAAGCGGATCATTCATACCACTACTATTGTCGATCAATTTTATTTTCTTTCAGACTCATCCTCGCCTGTCTTCTTTTTCATAATTTCTTCCTTTAGTAGTCTGATCTGGTATGAGATTTTTCCAAATTTAATTCTTTCAAAATCACACATCGAACACGCAGCGCAATTTTTACCGACATTCACCATCTTAAAGAACACTATAAAGAATTAAGTGAAAATAATAATGATATTATGACAATTTATTTAATAAACACAGTCTACTAGTTTTACTAGTTACATCATCATGTAGCCAGTAGCGCTAGTAGACTGTGTTTATTAAATATATTACGATATAAAAGTATTTCTTTGAATATGCATTACCGATGAAACACTACATAAATATCTGGGGAACTCTTCAAATCGAAAGTCACGCCGAAAAAAATATATATGTGTGTGTGTGGTTAATGAAGCGTAATTCGGAAAAGTGAATGGTTAATTAAACACTCGTATAATTGTATAAAATGCCTCTATATATATATATATATATATATATATATATATATCTTCATCTCATATTGTTCGTTGCCGAACGTCGTGACTAGTTATTGTACGTTTATTTTACCTACAAAATTAGCTGGCATTCAAGGCACTACTTACTTTACTTTTGCGTATGTCCGTGGGGACGGGATCTATATCCGCTTCGTCCTATAACTTCAGATCAAACGTTTGAGCCATTCCTTCGCATTGTGCGTGAGATCCTTTATCTCGGTCCAGCCTCGTTGTAGAGCCCTCGTAGGGCACTCGGTTACAATATGATCGATAGTCTGGCATTCCGCACCACAGTCGCATTTCTGGATATTGGAAAGGCCCCACAGCTTTAGCATTTGGCCTGTTCTTCCATAACTGGTCCTTATTCGGTTCAATCGAGTCCACGTTATTCGAGGTAGTTCAAAACCATGTGGTCTGGGTGGTCAACCAGCTTTTTACCATCTGGGTTGCCTTTGTCCCACTCCTGCTTCCATGCATCTGTTGAGTTAAAATTGTTCTTAATGAGCTCATGTCCTGTAGCATGTGGAGGTTTTCTTGATTTCAATCTTCATGGTGCATTTAGATCTTGATGGATTGGCAAAGTTTTTCGATCATATTTACCCCATTCCTTCATTGCAGCTTGTTGCCTTCTAATATGTGGTGGAGTTACATTAGATAGGACAGGGAGCCAGGCACGTTGATTTAATTGTTCCTGCGATTATGCGCATGGCTGAGTTTAACTCAGTGTCCGCCCTCTTTGTATGGGCGCAGTTAATCCATGTTGGAGCTGCATATTCTGCTACTGAAAAGGATAGCGCCAGTACTATAGTACGGAGAACGTCTGCATTTGCACCCCAAGTTGTGCCCGCGAGTTTGTGGAGAATGCCGTTTCTGGTTCTGATTTTTGCTGCAGTGTTTTATAGGTGTTTCTTGAATGATGAAGTTCTATCAAGGCTCACACCAAGGTATTTTGGTGTATCTACGTTCAGCAATTTATCATCATCAACCTTTATATTAAGTTTTATTTTGGATAATTGGTTATTAAGATGGAAAAGTGACACTACTGTTTTTTCCTTATTGAGGGCGAGTCGCCAATTATTGAAGTATATAATTATTTCCTTCAAATCTTTCCTTAACCTGGTTTCGGTTGTTTTTATTCTGTTGTGTTGGATTGCCAGTGCTATATAATTTGTGTTTATGAATTTCCTTGCGATTGTTCTTGGCAAGTTTGAAATGTATAAATTAAACAGAATGGGGGGGATAACGCTGATCCTTGAGGCAGGCCGTTATTTATTACTCTTTTCCTCCAACAACGACTGTAAAGGTTCTACCACTTATCATATTATTCAGCAGTTTGTAAAGTTTTTGGCTTGAAACTGCTTTCAGGAACTTTGAGAGGAGTCCTGCTTTCCATACTGTATCATATTCACAAGACAGGTCAATGAATGCTACCGCAGTTTTTTCATTCTTTTGATAACCGCCCTCAATATGCGTGACAAGGACATTTAACTGATCAATAAAGCCTCTTCTGATCTATGGCTTCTTTAATTCTTCCATGGATTACCCTTTCAAGAACCTTGTAAACCACGCTTAGCAGTGCTATAGGCCTGTAATCACTAGGTCAGGTTGGATCTTTCCCTGATTTTGCAATTGCTATTATCCTTGATTCCTTGAATATAGGTGGGAGAACTCCAGTGTCAATGATGTTAGTGAAGAGCTTGCTTATCCATTCCTTGGTTTTTTTCCCGAACTTTTTAACAAACTCCGGAAATATTTCATCCTTTCCAGGAGCTTTTCCGGTTTTGACTAGTTTAATAGCTCTTATTATTTCAGACACATTAACAGGGATTTCATGTTTCATCTTGATCTGCGGCTTGTTTTAAGTTGGTCATCTTGTATCTTACTTCTTTACTAAATTGTTTATTCATGTTGTTTCTATTCGAGGATTTGATGATTTCCCCCGCTATCTTGTTTGGATCCACTGAGTCGTCCTTTCTAGCTGCTGTTACATCGCCTAATAACTTTTTTAGCAAGGACCATGCTTTTCTGCTGGATTTTTGGAAGTTAATAGTCTCCATTAGGGTGCTCCATCTTTCCTGCCTATTTTTATCCAAGATGGAAATGAGATTTGTAGCTGTACCTTCATCTTGTTTGATCTTAAATTCTTCGTATGCTTCTCGGCATTTTTCATTCCAGCCTGGTACATATTGCTTTCGCAAGCCTCTCGGGATGTTACGTTTAGCAACTGCTATTACCAATCCTTTAAATCTGTTGTAGTATCGATCCATCGTACTGCGTCATCAAGGTTTTTTGTAAAACTGTCCCAGTTTGCCTTTTTAAAATTCCACTGAGGCTTTGGTACTGTGCTGACGTAGGGTATTTTAATTCCTATTTCAATTAATACTGGTCTATGTTGGCTCCTTGGAAATGTTCCTAGGATTTGTTTTCGAGCTTCTATAGGTTGTCCCTGGGCATTCTTTGTCACCAGACATAAGTCTGGGTTAGTATCTCGTTGCCAACGTGCGGAGTGAAATGTTCCTAGTTGTTTAGGGTCGTGTATTAAATATAAGTTCTTAGCTTCGATCCAAGTCATGAGACTTGTTCCGCTGGTGCTGTTCTCTCGGTAACCACATTCGGTATGCTGACAATTAAAGTTTTCAGCAATCACTGCCGGTTTGTGTCCAACTGAAATAATATTTTCTCAGCTTCAGGAGGTTTATATATGTTGATGATTGATACTCCTGCCACTTCAATTATGGTGTATTTTGTTCTATTTTCGGTCCTTCCCGCATGTCGTTTCTTACAAATGTGACATATATTTTTCATTGCACACCACAGCTGCAGGATTGTATACGCTTATTCTAGCACGTTGATATAGCTACTTTGAGTTACCTATGTATAATTCTTTCAGGAGTAATATGTTAGCATCCGTCTCTTGAGCTAGCTTGTGTAGGATGTCGCTCTTCGATCTACTTATTCCTTCTACATTTAGCTGTAGAATTCTGATTGGGTCCTTCGTCAGATAGCCCTGAAAAGGGTTGTTTAGTAGAGGTCTAGTGATCGTAGATATAATTGCCCAAATAAGGGCGAGAGGCACAATGTAGTACAGTTCGCTGACGGGTTCCCGTATTCTTGGCCGTTTTATTGATAAAACGTTTTCAGGCGCACGACGCGGACGTGATACGGGGCGCGCCCATTCAAGGCACTCCTTATATGCAACGCAGATGCGCATGCATGATTTTATACAGAGTGGGGTACCACTGCCTCCCACGTGGTAATTAAGAATTAAATAATTATGAAAATTTTCTATGTCGCGTGTTGGTTTCGAACTCCCGACCGTACGCCACCGCGCCACATTATAAATGTTATACAAGTTGTTTATTATACAACGTCGCTTTTTAGATGACTTTGGATAGTTTTCAATGTGTTTGTAAAAATATTTTTAAAACCGAGACATTTTCATTAGAAATATATAATTTTGTTAGCGTTAAAATTTCTCGTACCATATAGTGGAAATTATGACTGAAAGGATTAACGGTTTTCGAAGATCATGCGGGTGATCCGTAAGGAAATTCTTTCGCTTTATCATCGTGTCTATCCGGTACTATTTTATTATTATTTAAATTAGCTCGATATAACGCAACACTAATTAGAAATAACTTTTACCGTATTTTGAAGTCGAGCGATTAGTTTATATTCTACAAAATAAATTTCTCGTATTTTTGAAATTAATTTTATCATATCCGCATTAATCCTTGAGTTCCACATTCGTATACGATTTCTTCGTTAATTAATAATACCTCCGAGATATTTTAACTTCGCTCGTTTAACCTGATTCTCCACTTATCTTAACATAATCGTTTCCTGTATTATCCTCGATTACTTTGTTAGTTTTACTATTTATTATCATCTTAGATCGTGATTTAATCCGCCAGTGATTTGCATTGACGTACGCATTCTAGAATAACGCTGTTGTATGCAGCGCAATATGTGTCTACGTCGTAGGTGTACTTCTTGGTAGTAATTTTCCATTGATTTTCCCCATGACTATCGCGAGTTCCATATACTACTATTAATTATTGTTATTCGACTTTTTCTTCTTAATATTATTTTTACTAATAATTTTTATTATTATATAATTTCCGTATAGCCTACTGTGAACTAAGATGATGTTAATCATCTTCTTTATACGTATTTTTGATGCAGTCTGTTCGGTGCTTTCATGCATTTCTTCTTCGATTAACTTTCTCTCGAAATATTAAGAGTTCGTATCGCTCTACTAATGTATCCAAAATATTCTGTTATATACTTTTTTTGACATATTTACGTTAAATAATCGTTCGATTTTTTAAGTGAAACTTCTATTGGAGCGTTGTACATGGGGAGTTAACCACAGACGAATATATATATATAGACGACAGAAAGTTTTTCACCATTATATAATTTTTAATTTTCTCTGAGAGCACCCCACTCCGCATAACATCATATGGGCGCGTATCTGCCTCACATATAAATAGTCCTTGAATGCTAACTCATATATATATATATATGTGTGTGTGTGTGTGTGTGGATGTATTGGAGAGTAATAATTTTATGAATTTACTAAACAGAATAAAAACAAAGTTAATCACTGTAAAAGTTATTTAATTAATGTAAAGCTTTTCGACATTAACGTCATTTTCATGTATATGCAAAAAAGTTTCATCTTTGTGATTAATTAAATAACTTTTATAGTGATTAACTTTGTGATATATATATCCCGTTCGCATGTACCACGCTACCAGCACTCGTCTTCAAACCACAAAACCACAATTATGCGTGTTGACTTATACACACACATATATATATGCGTGTATATATATATATATATATATATATATATATATACGCACGTAAAAATTAAATAAAAAAAAAGCTATAGAATTTAGTTAAATTATGTTAGTTTCACTTCTTCCTTGCGCTACATATGTTTTTTGTTTTTTAAATCGAATAATATTTCTAATAATTTATTACGTCCGATAAAGATAAAACGATTTATTATTAAAGTTAATTTTAATAAATTTTTTAATCATCTGTTTCGTAGATAAACGAGGGAAAGGTTAATGTAGAGCCACCTGAAGTTGAAGATGAATTCAATTTAAGCGGTCCGAAAATTGGACGTCGATAGATTGCTGTTACAATCGATTTGTTCGAAGAAAATGCCTGACAGCGAGAATTGCTATTCCTATTAATAGTTTAGATTAATCGAACTTATTTTTAAAGTGATGTATAAAATCGTTTTAGTCTTATTTTGTTTATCAGTGTATTGCGTCTATGTGTTCGCAAAATACAATAAATGACTGCTTTTCGAAAATTAAAGTTTTTATTAATTTGCTACTAATAATCCGCGAGAGTATCCTTACACCAACGGCTCTAAAACCTAAAATAGAATGACTTGTGCCTAGCCTACTGTTTCATTACCAAACCTCGTCTAAACAAGACCATCTCTCGAACTTTATTTTATATACAGAACTGACAGCTACTTTCTTTGTCTTCAGTATTCTCTACACGATTTTCAACGATAAGACCTAATAATCTTCTCCGTGATAATTAAGAATTAAATAATGATGGAAATTTCTATGGTTTCGAATTATATATATATATATAATTCTTGCGATCTCCCGTTACTTTGGGTATCACTAAATTTCAAATGTTGACGTGTTTCACATTTAGTCGATGTTTTCTACTAAATATAGGTAAAACCAGCCGTCGAACAAATACGTGAAAACTGGTAATTAATATTCCACCCGCTTCAACAAGAAAAAAATCTAAAAAGGAGATTATGTGCGCCAATGTTTGCAACTTTTTAATTTAAAAGAAACGATCACAATAGACGTACATGTGTGTTTTTGTAATTTTGGGGATTGTTTACTTATTTTTCTGTTTGAAACAATCATTATTAATGAAAAAATATACATCACATCAACAATAATCATAATTCCTATTTTAATTTGATTTTATAATCCACTTCCTTCGTATTAATTCGAAAAGAAAAACCCCTTCGATTATTATGTTCCTTACTAGGTCCAAAAATGATTCTCGTATATTAATTGTACCGTAACGTTATCTTCGAATTGTATTATATAATTTAGATAGTATAAACGAAACTTTTGAAACGATTTTTCTATTTAATTAATATATTCCGATAGAAATATGGAACGTTTGAAATTCTAGTGGAACTGATTAACAAAAGGTATATAAATAAATTGAATTACTCGATTAATACTGGATCATTTTCTAAGATACACGAGTTATTAAAACGAGAATGGTATGTAACAATGACGTATATCTGTATTATTACTTTATAAACTAACCGAAGAAATTATAAACAAGTAAAATTTATTAATATTCTTTTTGTAAAAAAATGAAAAAATAAAAATTGTCGAAATAATTCGTTTAGTATTAATAAAATGAATAAGTAACGATCAGAACTACATTTAAATAAATCTGCAATAATAATAATAATAATATAGAAAATAATGAAATATTAAAACTGCGAAGTTAGGCACTGAATTCAAAAAACGATTCACCAGTTTATCGCCAACATGGTGGAATTACAACACTAGATTAGTGGGAGCAGTAAATGAATATAAAAAGGAATTAAAAGATATATTGACACGATTTATTGCAAATGCGGGATTCAGAAACGATTTGCACAGCGCGTGGGTTGATGTCATATTTAGACAACTTTGATTTTAACGTTTTTCCGCTGATATTTCCACAATGCCATTACTGTTTCAAGTACTTAAAAAAATTATATATTTGACATTAGTTTTTGTCTAAAAAAAATCGAATCATTTCTCTATTATCTTTTAGAATTCCGCGGAAACTTTTATCATATTTGGGAACAGTTAATTAACTATTGTTTTAATGTAGAAAAAAAAAACCTAGTTAATTTTTTCGAAAAAATAATAAGATTTGATTTAGAAAGTTGTCGTATAGAAGAATATTTTTAGAAATTATCGATGTCATGCAAGCTAATATGTCTAATAGAATTAATGACGTAACAAAACTGAAATTCTACAATCTCTTAAATACGAAAGATTTTTTAAATTTTCAAAAAATCTTTCCGGGAGAACACTTTTTAAATTTAAAACAGAATTATGGGAACTTTTTCGATTTTGCAAGTTTGAAAAGTGAACTTTCTGTTATATATAAAGATTCAGACAAGTAACTTTCTGTTATATATAAAGATTCAGACAAGTATATAAAGACACTGTGCTGGATCTGCTTCAATATTTGACCGTTTCAGATTTAACAGATATTTTTCCACAAGTGTACAAGCTTTCTCAACCAATAACTACAATTCCAGCAACCACTTCATCTGCAGAAAGATCGTTCTCAGCATTGAAACGAATAAAAACTTAATTAAGAAATACACAAGGTCAGGAGTGATTATCGTTGAAAAAAGATTACTATCAAACATTAGGAAACGACCATCATTTTATGATGTAACAGATATTTTTTCATAGAATAATCGAATTAATTGACAAAAAATGAGGTATTTTGTTAATTTTAATGTATATGGTATTTTATAATTTTTATTTTTATGTATTTAACCGAATTTTGCATATATATATTCTTCTTTTCGAATTTGGCCATCCACGTGAGCTCTTTCTTCCCAGTATTTCTTCATATATGTTTTTTTTTCCACTCCACTTTTGACAAACTCGATGATCTTTGATTTTTTTTTAATCTTATTTCTAAATTCTGTTATCCATCATTGAACTATATCTATTTGCACTTCATTGAGATCCCGTTTCGTGTTGAAAAAAAACACCTCGGTCTGGTTTTCAATCTACTGAAATGTTGATTCTTTTTGTTCGCCTGCTATCGCTCATTCTCCAGATATGTACGTAAAATGTCAATCTTCTTTTCTTCGTAGTATCGGATAGCTTTCCTACTTTTTCGTATAATTCTTTATTGGGTCTGTTTCCGAACATTTCCCCCTTCTTTTCTTGGGCCAAGAATTTTTCTTATAATCTTCCTTTCGAATATTTCGATTTTTCCAACGTCATATTATTTTTATACACGTATAAAAAAATGTTTCATTATGGCGCTTCCTCTATTTCGAAATTCACGCTACGACACTTTCATATACATACATACATATTATATTATTTAATTATATATAGAAAAGTGTTGGGCAGTTCATATGTCTAAAAGAAAATAATTGTTTTTTGTTTTTCAACATAAAAAACGTGAATAACGCGCAATAAATAATTTATAATCTTTGTCATTCGAATGACGCAGCTAGTATGGACCAAATCTTTTAGTTTATATTTATCGCTTGCGCTTCGATTTTAAATGTAATACATACGCACGCACACATACATGTATATATATACACATAATAGATTAAAATAAAGAAAAGCTTTCTCAAATGACCATAATATAAAAACGCTCTAGTTATCCATAGACAGAAATAGCTTTGTAAAAACAGGAATATAACTATATACGGAAGTCGATACGTGGTAGGAATTTCTATTTGGATATTAGAGAATGATCAGATATCGAGGGTTGAATTGATTTGTAATGCTTTTCTGAGGATTAAATCGCTGATTTTTCCAATACTCTTTTGCAAGAAAATTTAGTGTAATTTAAAATATGTGTTAGCGATAAAAGTACTTACTACAGCACTCGAACAGACACGATCGACCAGCGCATGACCACGAATAACTAAATTAAAGCGAATGCAATTTTTAGGTGATTTAAAGTAGATTACGAAAACTGGAGAGGAATAAGTTTCTCTCTCGTGAATTTAAGATGATTACTTCCTCTTATTTTGCTCAATCCGTAGATTTAACCTTTATGACTCACGATTCTAGTAAGTTCAACTAAAATTGTTTCTCTTCGTCCTTTCTTTTAAAGTTTGAAAAACTTGTTGTTCCCGCGTCTTCTATTTGATCTATATATTTACTCCTTGACCTTCATATGTATCGTTTTCCCTTCAATTATACGAAAATTAGACTGTGTCGACATAAGTGGCATATGCATTTAATCAGTCTACTTTTTAACTTCTGAATTAAGCTCCTTGATTCGTTTATGTTTTTAAAACATTTTTCGTTTGTATCTTTTTTCTGTCCAACTAATTTTCTGTAATATATGTCAGCACCACCAAGTTTTCTATTTTTCTATACATTTGGCGGTTGAACGTAGTTTCCTATCCGTACATCTGTGTATGCTCTCCGTACGTAATGATTTAACAATAGTTTGTAGTTTTAAATTTCTTGACGTTAGTAAAGATCTATTTTTATTTAAAATCACACTTTTGCTAGACAAGATATCTCATTAATTAGTAGTCGTAAAAACTGATTCGAAAACTTTAAACGAATAAGTTAGCTTCTCCCTGGCAAATTTTAAATATTATTCTACCAATGGATAAATCTTTTGGGCATTTCGTATATTAACTAAATGTCTCCTATTACGAGAAACAGACAATTTTCATATTATGGTACTTTAATTTGAAAGTGTGCAATGTAATGATTTTTTAAAAAATAAACAACAAAAAAGGAGTTAATATCGCTAAAAGTTTTAGATCACAAAAGCATTTCGGCTGTTAAACCATTAATAGGGCGAATATAAAAAAATTAAATATAAATATATAGGTATATATAAATATAAAATGTAAAAAAGATTACTTTAGATATAGAATTTACGAAAAATTATCAAACCGATAAAACAGTATTTGTAAAATAATCTGATAGTAAATGTTTGATAATTTTTGTAAATTGTGTATCGAAAGTAATCTTGTTTACATTTTTATGTTTTATTTTTTTATATTCACCCGATGATAATAGCAACCTTTAAAAGCTTTGTGATTTTTCATAAGAAGATTTTTTTAAATTTTTTTGTTGTCTATCCTTTTATAGTATATCGTAATAAGGAACAACGCGAAATCGAAAAGGGTTATTAAATGTTTTGACGATTTAATTTTATATTTCGATTTCAACGGTGGCTTATAATAAGTAAATTCAAGAGAGAAAAAAAAAAAAACAAAACATAAATAAAACGCAAATAACATATGGTAATAGATATAATATTCGTAAATATATTTTTGTACACACACACACACACGTTCATACATATAGACATGTGTATGCATGTGTGTGTATGTTACGTTGAACGTGTACATATGAAATTATATTGTGAATATCTGTATGGCACATACGTAATTTAAAAAATTTACAAGTAGCCTTATACATATTTATACATACATACATAAATATATATATTTAATTATCGAATTTTTAAAATAGGTTCCCGTGTAATGATTAGTAATATTTAATAGGTTACTTTCGAAAAGTAGTTAATTTAAAAAAAAAAAAAAAAACTAATAATTTTTTAGACTATTAACACTTGTTCGTTTTTTATAGAGACAAATATTCGAAACTAAAAAAATAATAATAATAATAATAATCAAATGGCTCTTTCTTATTTACTTATTTATCTAGAGCGTGATATTTATCTGCTGTTATTAATTAGACGAAATATTCGAAAAAATTGAATAATTTTAAACTGAAAAGTTAGTTTGAATCTGTTAATTATACCTACACATACAACGTTAACATATATTTTTTTATCAACATTATATATACATCATATTGTTTTATCTGTATAAGATTTACGTAATATATAACTGCTTATTATTATTAATTATATAGCCAGAAATAACGATATAATAATCACGACTGCGATAACATATCCTAACGGAATAATAAAGAAAAATATTTTAATTCTATACGGCAAATGGAAAATGATTTAAAATTTTTTTTCGTCCACATAATGCACGTAATTAATTGTTAATTATATTGAAATTAGAAAGAATTATTATTATTATTAGTACGCTTATTACATCGTCAGAAATAATTATATTGACGACGTGATGATAATAAAAAAATAAACTACATTCGAATTTTAAGACTTAATTTAAATTTAAAGATTTTTTTCTATTTTTTTCTTTTTTTTTTTTAAATTACGTTCACGTAATTCGTTATTTATTTTTTCTCGTCCACTGGAATTATATTCGCGTGGACGAAGGGCGTTATAATAAATTATTACCGTAAAACGGGTTAAAAAAAATGAAACGTAAAACTTGAAAAAAACTGTCTTATAGACTATAAATACGAATAATATAATAATAATATTAATATTAATAAAATGAAAATAATTTGTTTTGACTAATTATTGCACTAAATAACGATTCAGCCTCTTTACCACATCCGACACATAATTTTATATTATTTTTCGTATATACTCAATACGATAAACAGAAAAAGGTTTGTTCTTTTCAAATATATATATATATATATATATATATATATATATATATATATATATATATATATATATATATATATATATATATATATGTATATATATAGGTGGAAATTAAAATTATTTAGTCGTTTAAATCACGATCGTATCAAACGCCGGACAAATAACTTTTGAATAAAATAAAAAATAATAATTATAAAAAATTTAAATTCGTATCGGCATTTTTTCACTTTTTTTTTTTTACAATTTTAAAATAGAATTAAAAGATAAAACGCGTGAAATTGGTGCGCGATTAAAATTAATAATGGACGCGCGGAACGTTAATTTTTCACTGTTAATATATTTTATAAAACAAAAAAAAAAAAAAAATAAGTCAGTAACCCATATCCAGGTTAGTCTGTTAGTAAAGTTAAGTACATATATGTGTATATATATATGTTATTAATAAATGCGTGTATTATTAAAATTAATACTGGCCGGTGATATTATTATGTCTTTCCAATCCGTTATTTTTTTTTAAAATTATTATGCTTATTATTATATTACAGAGAGTCAGAAACCGGTGTGTCGAGCGAATAAAGAGGGTCTCGCCAGAGTTTACTTCCAGATAATAGAGGAGACAAAAAAATTAATTACGTATAAATAAAAAATATATGTAACGCTCGCGAATAAAAATAAAAATGAAAATCGAAAAAATTATTAATTAATTGATTGATTAGTTAGTTAATCGATTAATTAATTAAATAATTCTTTTTCGTTATTATTATAACGTAATAAAATGAACTAATAAAATTAAATAAGAAGAATTAAGAAGACGTAAGAAAAGAAACGGGTTTTAATAACTAATAACTGAACATGGTGTCGTACGTGATCGATTTTAATCGATTAAAATTTAAACGATAAACAGAAAATTACATATTTTTTTTTTATTTCTTTCTATAATAAAATAAAATTTAGAAGAAAAATTAATAAATAAATGAATAAAATACGGACGAACAAACAAACGAATAAACGTGCGTACATATAAGTATTAAGAGAATTAAATTAGAAAAAAAAACAACGAAAAATTATTTTCTTTTTGTTCTAAAAAAAAAAAAAAATTAACTAACGCGTCGATATGTATCTGGAAACAGCGCGAAGAAGAGTAGCTAGCGGAACTCTCGTGTTAGATGTATACAACAACAATAACAACATGACAGATTAATAAGGCGAGTGGTAGTCTAGTAGTCTAGTAGGCTAGTAGTGTACAGACTGCGCGCATTTTGTTAGAAACCCAAAATTGTTTTGTGTTACAACACCGTTCCGATAATCTGAACATCGCAGGCAGATGACCACGTGTTTTGGTTAGAGAAAAGAACAACAAAAATAAACCAATGTTAGTATTTTTAATAATTTATACATATGCAACGAATATTATTTAATCATTTATTCATCATCATCATCATCATTATATAACAAAGTTACGATATTAATACATTACTACGAGAAGTAATTAGAGGCGCGAGCTGTAACGATTAATTTAAATGTCGATCACACATCTACCCGTTAAAATATATATATATATTTAATTTTTTGTTTCTTTTATTTATTACCGTTTCATTCCGATTATTAATTCGAAGCGCACATCGCGATATAAAATGTAAATATTAATTCGCGGATGGAACATGCAATTTGTAATTAACGTATCGATTTTTTAAAAGCGAGGATTGTGTTTATATGATGCGTTTATTAGATGTTTTTTTTCTTTTTTTTAAATTATTTTACATAAATATATATATTAAAAAAAAAAAAAACAAGTATCCACGTACAGACTCTGCTAAACGTTCGAACAATTAATAATCATTTACGTCTTTTTTTTTATTTTAATTTTTAAATCGATATAATAATTGCGATATATCGATAGGGCGTCGTTTTCCGATCGTGATTTAAATGTTGCATTTTCGACAAACGGCTGATGTGTAAATATAAGAAATTTCATCGAGACGAGTCTAGTTATTATTCATGTTATCATTATAGTATTATGATTGTCTTTCGATAATATGATTAATATTATATTATTGGTAAATTTTATTTCGAAATAAAATTTGTATTTTTATTTTTTTGAATTGTATCACGAGATATAAACTAGCTAAATTGTAAGTGTAATACGCGCAATTATATAATTTTAAATTTTAGAAAAAAAAAACCCACGAAACAAAACTATTCGATAGGAGCCTCGATAGGAAGAGAACCCTAAAGTTATAGAACCTAAGATTACAATTAAAAAACAGGGTGAACCCGCTTCAACCACCGCTAAATATCAATATCAATATATCAATATATCCGAAAACTAACGAATCGATTTTTTATAAAATCGTATATATATAATGTATACATAAGCGGATGGATTAATAGTAAACACACATATCCACGAAGAAGGACGGACAAATAATTAGGAGAGAGTATGTATATTTTATACATTTTTTCCGGTTTTATCGAATTCAAAATAATATGTTAATCCTTTCAGTCGGCATGTCCACTATATGGTACGTGAAATTTTAACGCTAATAAAATTTTTTATTTTCCGGTTGACGCGAAATATATGTAGAATTTTTAAAATATTTATAAAAATACATTGAAAATTAGCTACAGTTCACTTAGGAAGCATTGTATAATAGACACCTGTATAAAATTATTATAATGTATGGCAGGGTTAAAGTTATCGTTTCGATATTAATGTCTCTCGCAATAAATTTAATTAAAACACAAAACAAGTTTTATATTTGTATATACACAGTACAGTTCGACATTAAGATGAAAGGAATTTGAACATCGATAAACAAACTTTTCTAGGAATTGGAGAAATGTATTCGATTCCTCGATCCGTTGGAAAATTATTATAAAATTTCTTCCAGACGCGTTGAAAAAATATGAAAAAGTTAAAAAATATCGTTATACAGGAATTGAAAAGAAAAAAATCAAAAAACCGTAAACCCTATACCGGTAAAATAATCGTATAAAGCTTTTTTTTATTTTTTATTTTAGAGTTATTTTTTTGAGATCTTTTATAATTAACGCGCGAATATAAAACTGAAAGATTCGTAAAGTAATTCGAAAATTAATCAAGTCGTTTATTATCGTCTTTATTTCGTAGTCCGAATTTTAAAGTATTTTCGATATTCCTTTTTGGGTACGGGCGGTTTATTTACGTAACATATATAATTTGACAAATAACGATGTTTATACAATTCGGTTAAGGTTAACGTATTTTCGATGTTATTCCTCATAAAAATTTTCTGTTTGACCAACCACCAATCGAAAGATTGAGCAATACAAGAAGAAGATGATACAGCCGGTTCGTATCAAATTTTTACAATGTTATGTTTTACCGAAGAAAAACGTTATTTTATCTTTTAAATTACTCGGATCGATTTTCGGAGAAAAATTTTCTTTTATTTATTTAAAAAATAACGCTAAGAATAAATAAAAATTAAAACTATTCATTATCGGGCAATACCTCTCGTTATAAATATTAAATTTCTCCTTAATATAAAATAGTTTATTTATTATTATTATTCTTTTATTGTAATCATTTAAACATTTTAAATAACGTGTTTATTCTAACACACTAACCAATAATATCGCGATCGGATTAAAACAATGGATCTCGGAAGAAAATAGCAATTGGAATTTTTGAACATTATGAATGTAAAAGTGCGCGCACACACATACATAGACGTATAATATAAAATATATGTATTATACATAAGATTTATATATAAAGTTACACTACTTAATAATATTTGGTAGTCTCATTTTTCAGAAAACGTCACAAGTATAAATAATAAAATAAAATAGAAAAAAAGGAGATTCGTATTCGCTTCTTATTTTATATATATATAAAAAAAAAACAAAAAAAAACTATTATCTTTTTTTCGTTTTCCTTTGTAGATAAGTAAGAAATCAATCGATTCAAAATGGATAACAAGACTTTTTATCTATCAAAATGGATAACAAGACTTTTTATAATTTCTATCACATTTATTCGATTTACGGTTCGACGTACTTTTTAATTAATTTTTTTAATGAATATAGTTGCAATCTTTCGTTTTTATTCATCCACAATTTATTTTATATTTCTATTTACACATCTATTCTTATTTCAACCCGTTAATTTTTTTGTATCGATTACTTTTAAGCTTTCATTTTTATTTACTGTAAATCATCAATTTCGATATAATTAAAGAAAATCACCGGAACAAGTGAAAATATAAATCGATATTTTTTGCATGTCCCTCATTACGAAAATAGATAATTTAAAAGTTTTCCTATATAGAGAACATTACGATTGAAAGTGTTACGTAGAATTATATATATATATATATATATATATATTATTTAAAGGGTATTTTACTGGAACATTAATTTAAAAAAATATATATATTTTATCAATCTTCCAACACGTAATCAACCCTTCTGTCGTCATAAATGTACTTTTTTTCTTTTTTTTTTAAAGCATACCTACAGTCTTTTAAATCTTTAAACGTAACCCGGATCAATATCGAAATCAAACATTAATCAGTTATCATCGTGGCAGTTTGCTCAAATGTTTGTTCGATTAAAAATTGACGTAAATTTACGTGGAAACGAATAAAATATTAATATACAGTAGGCATCGGTATTCCCCAGTATAAGAGACTAAAAAGAGAATTGTAAAAAAATTGGTAAACAAGCGGAATAATTTCTCGATGATGATAGCGAGGTATTATATAAAATATTACATCACCACGACTTTTCAAGTTGCAAATGTGCTCGAATTAAAGACAACGATAGCGTAAAATAATTATCGCGGGTTTATAATGCGTCGATTTAAATAATACAGGGCCGTCGACAATACACACGTACCTTCGAATCTTGTTTAATTCACCAAAGGTGTTCCAACTCTCTGATAAGGATGTACTTGTTCTCGAGCTTGAGTAAAATGCCTTCTATGTTTGGCTACCGCAGCTGCCATAGCAGCTTGCGCTTGAACTTGAGCCTGAGCTTGGGCAACTTGTGCTTGTGCCTGCGCTTGCGAACCTGCTACATCATTAAAGTATACGTATTATTTAAACAAAAAAAAAACAAAACAACATAACAACACGATATAACAACACGTACGATGGGAGTATCGTCTGTAGGAAATTGCCAGAACGTGTTCATCATCGACCGACTACAACGAACAGAACGTTGTCAACCCAGTCGGTGGTCGAACTAATCGATGTGTCGATCTTTGGAACATTCATAATTCGATCGACCGACCGACGAATTTTAATTCTATTCGAAATTTAACGTCCAACAACTTAGTAAATCGGATGTCGGCTCACTTTGACGCGGGGCCGATAAATGAAACTTACGAGAATTGCAAATACGTATATTCAATAAATGACTGGAATATAAAGCTGTATAATAATACTGATAAAATATAAGCGTGCACGATAAAGTAAACAGAAAATAAAAATATAAGATTTTAATATAGATATATCGAAAAATACTGATAACTTCTAAATTACGACAAATACAAATGTCTTATTTTATATACGTTTGAAAGTGCCTCATTGTATATTATATATATATATATATATATATATATATATATATATATATATATATACAAACACGAATAAGAATGAATAGTGAAAAACATGTCTATAACGATGCATTTTGAAGAAAAGAAAAAATATGTTTAAAGAAAACGAAAAATAACGTCTATAAATAAAATTTTACGAATCTATAAAACGTAATCAAATAAAAACTAGGCCAAATTTACTAGAATAAAATTTCGCGATACGTCTTAGAGAGTCGTAGTTCGAGGGGAAAATTGTAACGAGTAATTTTAAATATATATATGTATATATGTAATAAAATTCGGAATATTTCTCGCGAATTTTACATTACCGTTCGATAGCGGAATTCATTAAAAATGGTAACTGACGTTTATTTCATTCGGATATACATCGTAAAACCGTGGGCATACTTAATCAATTTTTCGATCGCACAAACGTTACGTATAAATTATTATATAATGTTTTAAATAAAAAATAGGCTATATATAGAAAAACGTACGACTTAAATTAAAAATGAATGTAATAAAATAATGGCACGGATGAAAACAACAATTAAATATAAATTTTTAGCCGAAATTTATCCTCCGGCTTTCAAATGTCGAATTGAAACACGGGAAAAATAGAAATTATTTCTCATTTTCGCGAATTTAAGTCAAAAATTAATTAATTTTTCCATATACTAGATTAAAAGTCTCTCTATACGACGAAATTAAATTTTTAATATTAATATCTCGAAGGGATTTTAATTGTCCGACGCCTAGATTATATTTATCGGTAATGATTTAACTGGATGTATGAAAAAAATATACAAAAAAAAAAAAAAAAAAACGAAAAAAAAGCAACATTAAAGATTTTTATGTTATTATTATCATCGAAATATTAGAAAATTATAATGCGATTATCTATTTCTCCGAAATTGGGTATAATTTAAGTGTAATAAAAAAAAAAAAAAATATTGTTCACCGAACTGTAATTTACGTCCCGGTTTAGGTTGGAAATGTTACTTGAAAAGTTTGTGACATTCCGTATAAGGATGATTACCGTATTAGAGCGAATAGCGTTTATTTATTTTCCGCTGTCTGGTCTGTCATTTTCGACAGCACAGGTTTTATTTTTCGATTACACGGAGTACTGAACCACGATGTAATCGAAAGAACGATAATTATACGGGATAAGAGGGGCACGATCGAACGGCATAATGATTTAGCGTAGGTTTTCAAAATACATCCACGACGATATTATTAAACTGTCGTCTCCTACAAAGTTAGAATTGTAATTATTATTATTTTTCTTTAATTATTGATCGTAGTTCAAAGAGAATGTTCTTAGGAATTTAAACAATAACTAGTAAAATGAAACGTATATTACCGAAATGATTATCCGAACTGGTGTTTATTCTTTAGGCGATGCGTATATAATATTTTTTTATTCCCGTTATTAAATAAAGACGCTTTCGTAGAACCTTATAAGAAAATACAATTCCTCCTATATTATACATTAAACATCGCATTCATTTAAATCTTTCCCCACGGGATAATGGTATATTATATAATGACACTTTTGAGTTCGTAAATGCAATAAAAATTAAATATTTTGATTTGTCAAAAAAAAAAAAAAAAATTATTTACGAAATACGTTTTTAAAGTATCTTAATAAAGATGTGTCGACCCTTAGCTTTGCGCCCAGTAAATTATAAAAGAGAACTAAAACAACGATAAGAAAAATTATTTTAAAAAATCAAATAAAAACATTGATGAGAAACGAGTAAAAAGAAGAGAACGAAGCTTAAAATAATAATAATAATAGTAATTCTAATTGTAATCATTATATATATATATATATATATATATATATAAGTGACAAGCAATAAAAAAAAAAGAAAAAAAACACGAAGCAAAACAAACAGCTACATGATATATATAAATATGCACGTTTTATACAGTAAATAAAAATTGTCGTAAAAATAACAAAAAAAAAAAGATATATAATCGCGTACAATTTGTTTTGTGTCTATTTATTGTTCGTACATCCAATTATGAAGATGATGATAATGAGGATGATGCCGATATGTCACTGGAAAACATTGGCTCACACTCCAACAGCGAGCCACCGCTGCTCTGGAATTACCAAGTCAATGGTAAAGTACAATTGAAACGGCTACATAATAAACATACATCATCTGACCAACAAGAAAAAAACGAAAAAAACTCTCCAGTGTTAGTAAGAAAATGAGCCATTATCCGCAGGATACGTTAAGGCATCCGATACTTTTATATATTTATCATTCTTAACGTGCCCGTTTAAGGAAAGGCTCAAAAATATCTTATCGTTACGTGTTAAATATAAAATTAACCGTATACACCACTGCATAAGATGTGTGTATTGAAATTATTGCACGCAGTTTTAGCGCGTTTTTCTCATCTACTCTCGTATTAATGCGGATAAATCGTTTCTTAGAAAAAAAAAACCTACTTATAAACAACTAAAACAAAGAATACAATATCGATAATAGATTGATGAGATTAGATAAGCATAAGCGAGAACAATATGAGTTTTATCACTTATTTCTACATACACACAGCCTATATATATATATATATATATATATATATATATATATATATATATATATATATATATATATATATATAAATTTACAAGATTTTGTATTGATTAATGACTTCAAAACAAAATATACGTTATACCTTTATTTTCGCCTCGCTTTATGTATATATATATATATATATATATATATATATATATATATATATATATCATAAATGGAATAGAAGTGGTCGATAAGTTCACATATCTAGGTTCAATTATAGAGAATACTGGCGGATTCAAATTGGAACTGCAGCACCGCTTACAAATAGCCAAAAGCGCGATGGGTCGCTTAGTAAAAATCTGTCGTGATCAAGCACTAAATAGTAAAGTTAAAAGTTAGGCTGGTCAAGGCATTAATATTTCCGATATTTTTATATGGTGCAGAAACTTGGACATTACACCGAACTGAACACAGACGCATAGAATACGCATTCCGTGGACGGTCAAAAGAACCAACGAATCTATACTAGAAGATGTCGACGAACCTAGAAGATTACTAACGGAAGTACTTATCAGAATGGACGATTTTTCGGCCATATAGTTCGAGCAAACGGATTGGAAAAGGTTGTCATAGAAAGGAAATTGGACGGAACCAGATGTCGTGGCCGTGTGCCTTTAAGATGGTCGGATAGATTAACAAAATTCGTGGAGAAGAGCTTCAGTGAATGCATACACGCAGTCTATAATAGAGTTAAATGGCGCAAACTAATTTATATATATATATATATATATATATATAATTGATGAAAATACCCCTTATGCAGTAACACAATTATATTTTTTATAAACATATTCGGGTAGTTTAGTGGGCAACAGCATCGTTAATAAAGGATAAAACTGACAAGTAAAAATCCAATCTTATGATGTAAGCAAAAAAGTCGGTCTAGATTTCATTGTTTGTTAACACCTAAAGGAAGGAGTTTGAAAGGCTTTTGTTTATTTCTAGAATTTGGAGGAATCAGATTGTTTATAATTTTTATTGCACCTCCTCAAAATTATCTTAGTTTTTGAGCTTGACACGGATATATATATATATATATATAAAATATATTAGGATGTAAACAAGTTTTTGCATTTTACAAATTTATTAATGATAAATGAGCTTTCGACTATGACTACACTTCTTAAGAAACAAAGGAATACACAATCAGGCAAAGTTTATTAATAAACACACGAACTGTTATCACATGCCAGTGGTATATACGTATTCATATAATTAAGAGTAATAAATTAATAAAATAACAAAACAAAAAAATTATATTTAAGATCTGTAACAGTTTAAAATTTTTTAAATTTCACTAACTAAATGCAAATTATCGTATTTTTTTTTTAACTATCCAAGAGTATATTTATTAAATGAAAAACGCAAAACGTATAAGGGACCGAGATATTTTTATACCTCAGTCTCGAAGATATAAATCATAATGTACAATTTGAAGTCGAATTTTCGTATTAATGTAATTGCAGTAATTTCAATTGTAGATTAAAAGAAAAATTCGATTAAGCGCTTCCGATAAAATAATGGACATTTACTATTTGATGCAAATATCGGTTTGGAAATAAATTACGTCGTTGCTTTGTGTGTTTGCAAAAAAAACAACAACATTGTAAATATTTCGTTATAACGCTATTAAATATCGCTGTCATCCATTATATGGATTATTGATTCGAAATATTGAAAATTCATTTAAAACAATTACAGCTGTATGATATTTCAGACGGTGTACTATATCATGAAATGAGCACATAAACATCGAAATGGCTAACGAAAAGGATTTTATTTTTAAATATGATTTAAGTATGCGTTCTGAAAATTTAATTTTTTTTTTGAATGTGTGTACGCCGTTAAATGATTTTTTTTTAAATATTTCAAGTTTTCTCGTGTTTACAGGTAAAGTAAGTCCGATTAAATCAATTCCATAAAATGTGTCCATCCGCTTTATTTATTAATATAATTAGCAGTGTGGCCGAAGGGAACAATGAGCAACTTCAAGTTGGTAAATTACATGAATATGTCATCCGCTAATGACCTTCAGGATGAAATCCCATCGCTGCCCTCTAATAGGCCAACCGCAAAAAGGACGCCAGCCTCTGTAAATAAGGCTCACTATTTCGATCGATTTTTTCTCGAACATTAGGTATTTTGAGATCCATATGTAAGTTTTACGTACGTACCATTTAGCGTCAATCATTGTTCGCAATAGTTCCTACTAGAATTCCTGAATTATCGGGTTCTTGTAGTGCCCCATAGAGATAAGCGCCTAGTTCACAGCCGGGTTTAAAAACCGCTTTATATAATATTAGTTTAGATCTTGGGGGTTCCGCCGAGAAGCCGAAACATATTTTTACGTCTCATGTTTAGTTATGTGCATTTAACTTTAACATTGCTCTTGCAAGTAAATACTCAAATATCTGGCCTTACTCTCCTGCGAAACTAGATCATAAATGAATTAATTTTTACTTTTAAACCAACTGAAATTCTCTTTAAATTTTATATTAAATCGGTATAGGTTTCTTTTTTTTTTCGTTGTAAACTTACGGTATTTCACGCACAAACGGAAAAATTACGGGACAAGAAAATTATTAAAATAAAAAAGAAGTTATTAATGGAGTAGTAAGGTTTGAAGAAAAATCATTATTTTTAAACGCATTATAAAAAAAATTTAAAAATAAAATTTAGCTTAGATATTTAAAGCAATGTACTCGTTTGATTTATCGAGTTATTGAATATAATATATTCGTGTGTAATCTAAAAGCGTCCGAATATCGTGTAAATTTCTCTAACGTTTTTATTAATCATAGATATTTTTAAATAGCGTTTTATAAAATTAAAAAAAAATTCCGGTAAAAGGAAAAAAGTATTTTTCCTCAGACGAAACATTCTGAAACGCTCGCCAGCGTAGAAATTTTATCTGAAAAACGAGTCAAAACTTTAATGAAACAAAATTCTAAAAATCACTACCGGGTACGTTTTGAAAACGAATCATAAGTTGGCAACTTTTCCAAATTTTATTATTATTCGCGAATATACACACACTCGCGAGGAACGAAAATTTCGGACGAAACGCATTTAGAGAATAAGTAACTTGTACAAAATCATACATAGATCGAGTTAAAAAAATAGTTGGTGCGGAGTCTATCGATCGAGCAATGGATAAGTGCACCATGGAGACGAGACACGCTCGTTATGATTCGTAGTTTCACGATGCTCCAAACGAACAGTCAACGATGACCGCGTTGATAATAGCGCTTGACTTTTAAATTGTCCGAGAATTAGACCATTAAAATTGTACGCTTCTTTCAATAAAATGGACAAGACAAAAGAAACTGCTGATTACGGAGTGTACCGGTGAAATTTATTTCGGTTTTCGAATTTTTAGTCTAAGATTCGATGACGAGCATATTACTATTTTCGAGTTTAAAAAATTTGGCGATACTTATTTCAAAAACATGAGTGTTCTACAACTCTAATAATGTCAATTTAAGAAACAAACGAGAAATTGGGACCTGTAATCATTTGACGATTTTCATTTGATATGAGTACAATTCGTATATATATATATATAAATATAAATATTTTAACCCTTTCAGTCATAGCATTTCCTATACGTGAACTTTTAAAGCTAACAAAATTGCTCATTTTCATGATAAAGTAACTTGGTCGGTAGGAAATATCTCGATTTTAAACATATTTATATATCAAAAATTGTCCATGATCATCTGAAAAGCGATATATAAGCACCTAGTATCACGAAAACGGTAGTACCTATGAAATAGGTTAGGTGTATTTAATTTGGAAATTACTTCGTGTAGTAAAATTTATATAAATTTATAACTTTATACATCGTAAATCGACGACAGAATCGAAATTTATAATTTTGTATCAAAATTTGATAATGTTCAACTGAAAGGGTTAAAAAGCATATATATATATATACATATATAATCATACAGGCCGTAAAGACGGCGAATTAGATTTTTATTTACTTTTTTAATCGTGAAAATCAATAAACAAATAACCCACCCGAATGGTCAGGAGCCGGATATTCAGCCGTTAATAGAGGCGAACCAGTCAGTGCGGCGAAATTAGCGTAATCGGCCGTAAACGGCGTATATATAAGACCGTGAGTTTCAGGCGGTGGTAACAATTGAGCACCGGCCGGAGATCCGTTTAAAATAGAGGCGGCCGTAGTCGGTATGGCGGTCGGAATACGCGGCGATAATATCAACGGCGCTCCTAACGGCGTTGCGGTCGGATTTCGTAACGGCGTCGCCGTTAAACCTTGTATAGTAGCCGGCGATAATAAACGTTGAGTTTCAGCCGCAGCAGCCATAGCCATTCTTCTCCATTCTTCGTCACAAGCTGATTAAAACATTTTCATATTCATCAAATAGTGTATATATATAATATATATATATATACATATGCAACGAGTTCCTATTTCTAAATATCGGCGTCATTTTCATTATTATTAACATTGTTATTAATTATTATTAGCATGTATAAAAAAAAAACAACGGTGCACTTTCGACGTTATTAGTATATGTATAAAAGTACATATCAAACGGGGAGTAGCTCGTTCCTTTTTCTTATTGCAATTCTCAATTCTACGTTATATTAATCTACCCGAACTGGAAAATTTATTAAAAACATCGAATTTAATTTAATTCATTAAAAAAATACAAAACACTAACTGATTTTAATTATTTATTTTTAATAAAAAACGAAAATAATGAAATCGACTTAATTAAAAACGAATAAAAATGATTTATTTAAATAATTTTAATCGCATCATATTTGCTTGTTATGTAACTCATAGGTATTGCACACACACACACACACACACACATATATATATATATAAATTTATAATGTCGACACAATTGAACGTGTAAGAATTATTATCCTTCTGACCAATTATTTATAATTGTACTACTACGGTATAAAAAAATGTTTAATTTTCAGATACGCTTTCATTTTTTAGAAAATAAGTGGATAATGTTTTCGATTTTAAGTTGTTTAACGGCTTTCGGATTTACTAAGAATTTCAAATAGCAGAAACCATCATATATTTGTCTTATTTATATGAGCTTTTTTAATTGTTTGTCTATGTAAAACATATAGTAATTTCTATTTTTATCATTACCCACGTCCCATTTTTCTGCTCAGTTTATACTTTCTAACGCCCCGTTGTCATGGCCTTTTCGGTAATCTTCCAAACATTCTGTAATGCAACCTCTCCTCCGAAGCTAAATTCCTTCTCAATAATGTGAATGCCCTACTTTAATCCGATATAATAATTTCCACCTGTAGCCTTCTGGCCTAAGAAAGACCATATGGCGTGGTTACGAATTAAAGAAAGAAGAACGATTTAAGTATTCATCGAAACTATTACAACGACCGAGGATTTGTATTAATTAAACGTTTAATTTCCTTGTAAAATTGGTTTATTTATCTTATTTCTTTTCTTTAACCGATCGTCTTTTAACGAATGGCGAATAATTTTTTTTTTACCAATTTTTAAAAATTCGCATTTCTCGTCACGAGCTGACGACTAAAATTTATTCGAAATGTTAAATTTTAAAAATTGACCACGTGGTATTACACAAAAAGAAATTATTATCAATTTTATAAATTTACAATTATTTACCTTCTTTTAGTATTATTCAAACACAGACGGTACTACGTTAAAATATATATATATATATGGAATACATTATATTGTTTTATTTTATTCTTTATTTTTTTACTGTGTTATTATGGTAAGGTGTTCCCGGTATATAATGTTTGTAACTCCTCGAATAACTTCGCATCCAAGCCGCAGAGATGATGTGGTCATCAGCAGATTGATCCTGACCATATCCATTTCACTCGTGCGTATCTTATTAATAAAACTTCGGCTCCAGTGTGTTCCTCTTGCGACATTATCCTCATTTCCCATATTCTAGTTAATTGTCCCTCATACTTCTCGCTTAGAGCGTCTCTTAATCTTCCTCCTTCGCTTCATCTCCTCTTCAAAGGTGACCATGTTTCATTGTCGAATCAAATTATTAGTACACGACGCGTTAATTTAATTTAATAATAATAAATATTACATCTTCACCTACAATGAGTGATTTTTGTTAATTATTTCATACACCGAAATGAGTAAAATTTAATAAAATAAAAAAAAAAGACTACGCGAGACTAAAAGGTTAGTATAAATTTTCGTTATTTACAACGATTTTTCAAATCGCGTTAGTTGGAAAGTTTAATGGAGAAGCAACATTAAAAATGGTAATAAGCAATTAAAATCGATTCGATTAATACGTGCCGACAAAAATTTAAATATATATATATTAAAGAAAATTAATGCCCGTTAGCAGAAACATTACGGTTTATTTCTTATAATTCTCGACGCTTAATAAATCGTAATTGTTAAATGTTTTATAAATAAATAAAATAAAGTAAATTTCGACGAAATGCTCCATTAATCCGAATTTAAATAATATCGCAAATCTTTTTTTGCTCCGAATTAACTCCAATATTTAAACGACCGTATTTATTTAAAATATACGTATGAATAATCGGAATATATAAACAAATTCTAATAATAATGATCTCTGGCTACAAATTTTGGAATAGGGCGCTAGATGATATTTTAAATAATTCGATAATAATAATTTCGATATAAGAAAGTAATTTTTTTTTCGTGATACCATTTCAACGACTACGAATATATATACACCTTCCGAGAGTCATAAGTCAAAAATAAAAGTTTTTACCGACATTTCATTTAGTCCACGTTAACGTCCAGTTCGTTCTATTTACGCTACGAGGCTATATCGCTTACTTCCTAAAAATGCTCGACATTTTTTCCGAAATTTATTTTATATTAGTGTGCGGACGTGCGACGTTGACTAGATATCGTGAATAAGTACAATATTAATTATTACACATCTTTACTTTTTAAAAAAAAAAAATAGAAAATTTCATTTCGTTTTGTATTGTTTTATCGAAAATCTAAATATTTACAACTTTTTGTTTATACTATAACAACTATTATGTTTTATAGCGATAAGATAGAATTCGTATACCTAATTGGTGTTTACTACATCACGTTTCTGCTATTAAATTATTTAAATAAAATTAGTTAATTTTGCATTTTTTAAAATTAAATTCCTTAGTTTTTATTTCAATTTATATTGCAATGAAAATACACGTTTACACTTAGTCTCCAACTCATGTTTAGCCCCCGCCTAAAAAAAAAAAACCCTTACGAATGAGCCTCCGTACACACACAATTTACATATTCAAACGTGTTTCAAAACTTCATTTTACAGTTTTCTTCGTTTTAAAAATCGTATTTTATTAAAATTTTTAAAAGGCTCTATTTAATTCGATAAAATATAGCGATTTTGAAAGAACATTCGAGACATTACGTAAACATGCTTTCTTTCTATAACGCGTACACTTATTTATTGATTTATTTTAATTTTCACATAAAATTAATGCTAATTACGTGATATTTAAAAAAATTTGAAAATCGTCATTTATTCGGATAAAACATGGCTATTTCAAAAATAAATTACCCTTGTATCTAATTGGTTCCACTGATCTTTGGATCCACGTTATATAATCATTCAATTGAACGCTGCCGTCTAAAGAAGAAACAATAAAAAAATTCGTTCAATTTTTTTTCGTTAGTCTACGTGTTAAAATTTACACGTACGCTATATTACGTTTTTTCTTATAGTAAGCGTCGTCAAAGAGAAAATTTGTTAAACTCGGCTATTTCAAAAAATACAAAAGTTCTCGATGTTAAAAATTATACGATTTTATCATCGTTCGACTCCGTATCATTATAAATAATCATTTAAACATTCGCTTATAAAATATTTTAATAGCCATTTTTTCTTTACCTTTAACAAAATTATTCGTTCGTTTTTTTTTTGTTTTTTTGTGTGTGCGTGTATAGCTCAACTATTCGTAAATATTACGAAACACATATTATCATCATTCTTATTTTAAAGAGTTGTTAAACTTACATTTGAATTTATGGAATATAATTGCAGGCTAGTACTATTATTTACAACGTAGATTCCACCCAAAAAAGGTTGCATTTTGTGCGATCACCCGTGTGCAAATCAATTTGAACGCAATAATGACATACACCGAGATTTAGAAATTCCAATGATCGACTGGAAAAGCGCACTAAAGTCATACATTTCCTGGACAACCCTGAGGATTTGAGACGGCTCAAAACGTCGAAAACTAATATGACTCAGCGAAATAATGACTAAGTCACTTCATTAAAAGCGTAACTCTTTTCAGACATTTGCAGTAAGTAGGTTTTTTAACTTTAAACGGAATGTGTGATACAAGGAGGAATCGCTGATCGGTTTTTTCTATAATTGTAATTTTCCGGCGAATATTAGGTGGTGGCACAATGGTAACAATAAAGTGTAGACTTTAGTAGTCTCGCTCCGGTATTTATATCTACAGCACACCAATATGACAGCTGTTAAGCTAGATAGATGCTCACGAGAGCTAAAGCTGCCGTTCTAAACGTTGATGTAGAAGCTTAAAAAGAAACGCCAGTTTAACTTTGGATAATATTATTCTCGATGTTCACTTTTGTAGTAGCATTTTCTACGTTTTCGGTCTGTAGGCCTCTTATAAAAAGCTTTTCGTGAAACTTTCAACGATGCTGACGAATCGACACCATTACCGTTAATCTAAACTTGCAGTTGTAAGAATAATATTAATGCGTACAATAGAAGACTGGAGATCAAGAAATATTTTTTTTAGTTCGAGATAAGTTAAATAAGTGGACCGGAATTCATAGAACAGCGTGTTTACTCGGAACAGTCAAAGACGGATGAAAAAAATATATTTCCCCTGGAATTACTTAAACAACGAGACAGTTAAAAATATTTTATTACCGAATCGCTTATTATAACGAATTAATACCTAAATTATAGTTCAATTTATTGATAAATGTAAAGGTAATGCGGAGGAAGAATTTACGAAAACCTTATTAAGCCCGTGGAACTACCGCACTTTGTTGAAAATAACTAAAATACGGACAAGTACGCAACTTTAATTTTTATTTTCATTTTCAGAAGGTATACTAAAATTAGTTTTGAATTGCTCACATCGTTTTATTATTTCGTATTTATTTAATTTTAAAATTACAACCCGTTTTTAATGTTGCTTAAAAAAAAAAAAAGTCATACTGAATTGCTCTATTAACCGGATTTCGTGTTTAAATTACCTCCGGAGGAAGTTATAATCAGTATGAAAATATTAAAAAATTGATTTTTAAGGAATACAATGCGTTATATATATATATATATATATATATATATATATATATATATATATATATATATATATATAAATATTAGTTTCCACTTTATGAACCAGTTACGAGATAAACGAAAATTTCGGAATAATAATGGAGACGTATATAAAAGAATCGATATATACATGGTGATACTAAGGAAAAAAAGGAATAAATCGCGTTCTACGATAAGATCAAATGAAAGAATTTTCGATTTCTTCCACAGGAATCCTAAAACTGGGCTTTCTCGTGGGTTATATAAATGAAAACAGATCAGATGTAAATAGCAACAATAAAAAGACGGATTAGAAATTGTTTCGGATACCTTATAACGAATCTAATACAATCGGCAGTAATGGGCGCGATGAAAGGCGAAGATCAATCCATTTTTCTGTTTTGTATATTTTTTGGGTGAGTGGGGTTTTCGAGAAGCAATTACAACTCGCTAACTTGTAAATAAACTGATTTTGCATTAAGAATTTATATTAAAAAAAAACAAAAAACAAAAACGGGAATCGTGGAGTGGATTAATTAAACAATGCGGAAAAGAGAACATTGGCCGACTGAAATTAAGGAAATAACAAATGACTCGAAATAATTTAACTAAGTGGACCGGAACTCATAGATCATCGTAATTACTCGAAGTTGACAAAGATCGGGAATTTCTTCACACAATATCCATACAGAGCGATTAAAAGCGATATCATAATTGGGTGGCACTAGGAAAGAAAAGCACACACACATATATATATAATATATATACAAATGATAGGTGGACCAAGAGGACGAGGCAATGGATACTTGCATACGATGGCAAGACATTTAAAAGTCAGCCGGAGTGAAGTAAAATACTTGGGACCGAGTACACCGAGCACAATAGGAAAGGAAGAGAAACGCTTACATCCAGCACTGGATAGAAATAAGCGAATCGTGATATATATATATATGCGTATTTAAAAACGCAATCCAATATTATTATAAGAAAGTTAGCAATTTTTATATACTTTTAATGCAAGGTATATTACAGAGTTTTAAATGGCGACTTTAATTATGTATGTGCATATAGATTTGTAACATTCCAAAAGGTTTTCGATCTCATGTAAGTTTTTTTTATTTTTTCTCCACAGTATCATCATCGTCGTATCGTATTATTCATTGTCGAACGTGGCGACTAGACAATGATAATTTTGAATTTAAATTCGAAAATCACGATTATTAATAATGTTGTAATTACAACAAGACATAAATAGAATCCGTTAATTAGTACGAGTTTACTTCCGCGAGTATAGGAGCGTTAATTTTGAAACAGTCGAGAACTTCAAATAAATAAGCATACGTTTAAAACTGTTCAAAAATTAATCGACCATCCAATAATGAAATTCGATTTTTAAATAAACACCGATAGAAGAGAATATTTCACGCGGAATTTGATATCAATCGGATAATTAGACTTTGGTTAGTATAAGTACGAATGATTAATATTAACGATTTAAAAAATAAGATATAAGTATGACCGATTTTTAACCAAACTTAACTAAGCGACGTTACTAACCGATTATAATGAATAACGCGTATTTTAAATAAAAATAATTAATAAAAGCGTCGTAATATTTAGAAAATTTGACCGGATTAAACATTCTATCGAATTAAAATTAGAACGACGAATAGAAATTTTGTAACTTTTTAAATGTACAAAACAACATCGCGACTATGTTCAACGATTTTTTATTTGATTCATTAGAGAAAAACAGCGAAGTATATTATTAAATAAATATAGAAAGAAAAATTACTATCAACGATAAGTAGACATATTCCATCTAGAAAATTTAAATCAATGAAATTTACATATTTAATTGTTACGATTATTAAATTCGAGACCCACACAAAAACAAAAAAAAAAATAAAAATCAACAAGTAGAGTACAAAAACATAATATTTAATCGAAATTGAAGATACCGCAATTTACCGAACGATAATGATGATGAAAAATAAATAATTCTAATTACAAAAAAAAAAATCAAATAAAATAGAACATGACGACGAAGTTGTTCTTAAAAAATAAATAGTAATATTTCAATAATTTGTAGAATGTGGGTAGAAGTTTTCTAGATTTAAAAATTAACATTATTAACCAAAAAATCGGATATATACAGAAAAGGTACATAGACGTATTAATACCTAAAGATTCATTTCAGCCAAAAATGCATAAATAAGCTAGTTTAAGAAGTCTTGTCAAGCAAAAACAATTTTAACAATGATAAAAGTGAATAAAGAAAAAAACATAATAAAACAAATAGCAATCAGTAATAAATATAATCCTATTATAGTTCATAAAATGTGGAATAAATCTAACAACAATAAAAATAGAGAAAATGAAAATTTATATTATTGATAGTTGATTGCGTTGTTTACCACGTTCACTATCAGATTGTTTTTTTAATACTGTTCTTCAGTTTGATGATTTTTGTGAATCGTAATCTTAATTTTTTTATTTTATATTTTTTAACTTTTTTAAATATTCACTCGATAATGGCCTAACAGTCGAAAAGCTTTGTGATTATTAAAAAGAAAAAACTTTTACCGATTTTAACTACGTTTTTGTTGAATATTTCAAGAAAATAATAATAATTAAAAAAAAGTTAAGAATATTTCACTTCGTATACGTCAATATAATGTGCCTGACATTTCTGTATGTATACGCTACTCAAAACACAGATCTCATTCGTTTAAAAATGTCACGTCGTCGTATGGAATAAAGTAAACGAAATTAATGGGACATTTTTCGCGACAGATACATTTTCAAAAGATCCACCAACCATACGACATATTCGTGTTAAAATTATACGGAATTACGAAAATAAATAAATTCCGGACGATATAATAACGCGAATAGATTTCGCGAAATATATTCTCGAAAATAATACAAAATTAATTAATTAACGATGCAAAAAATGGAGTAAAATAAAAAACTTCGTATACAGAGGCCAAAACTTTCGCGACTAATTTTAGAATTTTGAAATAAAAGACTTGCGTTAAGAGCAAAGTGTAAAACAGGAAAAGAATCGCGCTTTTATTTAAAATAATAAATGTAATACAGAGAGCTGAAAAAAAAATTAATTTAAAATAATAATTTACATTGCGAATGCGTAAAATATTTTTAAACGAAGTAATTTAAAACAAAAAAAAAACGGCTTTTGCTTAAAAAAAAAATAAAATAGTAATTTATTTTAAACGCAATGTAGAGATAATCATTTTAATACGACGTAAAATACTTCAAAAATTAAGCGATAATTAACTACGGAATTTATTAAATCGTGATATTCCAAAATTCTGGGATACTGGCCCGTGCGATGACTATTTATAATCTCATAGATATGAAGTGATGGTAACTTCAAAAAATGGAAATCGAAGATTAAATATTGTCTTAAATCAAAAGAGTTTAGATCAAGTAACGTAGTTCCCCTACTTAGGAAGTATAATATCCTCAGATAGTAGAAGTATGAAAGAGATATAAGGAGAAGAATAACCCAAGCGAAAAACGCGTTTATGAAAAAACCGTTTCTCGTATCCAAAAAATATATCAATCAATACCAGAAAACACTTCGTAAAAAGCTTTATCTGGAGTATGGCATCGCACGGATCGGAAACATGGATAGTTTTCAAATAGAGAATTCGATAAGCTGATAGCGCTCGAAATGTGGTGCTGGAGCCGAATGTTAAGAGTAGTACCTAATAACGAAGTTTTACAACTAATAAACAAACGTCGCGAAATAGAAAACACGATGAAAAAGATAAGAAATGAAATGGTCGGGCATTACATCAGACATTCGGAATGGATGACGACATTAATTGAACGGAAGACGAAGTAAAGGCAGACCACAAATTGGATATATGGACCAAATTAAAAATGGCGAAAGTTATGTCGTTATAAAAGCACGTCCCGTAGAAGGATCTAATGTGCTATATGTTACCCACCAACAGCAACAGTCAGGAGAGAAAGAAAAAGAAGGAACATACACTAAGTTTTTTTTTTATCTTCTTAATTATTATAGTCTCTCGTAGGCATTTGAAATGCGCGTGATAGTGCCCCTAATATATCCACACACACACACACACACAAGTTTCTTTTAATGTTTAATTAAGAGAGAGAAACATTTTAATCGCGAATATTTATAACGAAGATTTTTCTTGATCGTTTAAATTAACCGCTCGAGTAAAATTGTTATTTCTGTTTCACTCTGAGAACGACAACAGCTACTCGTTATTATAGCGATCCGTATATATAGTATTTCTCAATATCATAAGCGCGAACGAATTTCCTGATGTGTGTGTCTCGGAGAAACAATTCGCGTTAATTAAAACATAGCGTAATAAAACGCGATAATTTGTAACTTCTAAAAATGGAACATTTTTTCGGTTAATCCTTTCGAGATCGTACATTATTAAACTAGTCAGAGTATTAACATTTAAAAGATGAAGCAACAAAAATGAAAATAATGACAATAATATCGTTCGAAAACACAAAATGGGGAGTAAAACCACACGTATTGCGAACATCAGCCAAGCACTCTGCTATTGAGCAGAAAAGTACGCGTGCCCAGTTTGGAGTCGTTCGGAATATGAAAGGAAAGTAAATGTTGCTCTGAACGAAACATGTTGAATCACAAATTGTACGAACGTAGTGGCATTATGCCACCTTATACAATGAACACTAACTCCTACGTAACAGGACTTACGAACGGAAGATTAAAATCGAGACGTCGCCTTTTAGGAAGAGTCGAAGAGCTGGAAAACTCGAGAAAAACTGATAGAGTAAAATCTTTCAAAGCGCTAGTTACGTAATGGAATCTCTTCTAACGGGAAACGATGTAAATTTTACTTTATGGCGCGCCTTTAAAAGAATAAGTGGAGTGGCACGAACCAAGTACAAATTAAACAAACGGCGAAAACAAATAAAACTTGGTGCGGAATAACAAACATTTATTATTCTAGTGCGACCTATTGGGCAGCTTAATAACAGATAAATTATATTTCGATATGAACGCAAAAAGCTTTAAAATTTCTGTCACATTGGTCGTAGAAAGAATTGTTCCGGATACGATATAACACCCGAAAAAATATAGATTTTGGTATACGATCTAATTGAAGAGGTCTATAAAAAGTTGACGCCTTTTTGATAGACACTTATGATTCAAGATAATCCACTGTTTTTTTTTTGAATGATTCTAGATGACAACTTATTATACATTTTTTTCTTTTTCTATAACGGACAGATTGTAATGTTAACCAAATGCCATTTCTTAAGATAATAGAAAACAATTTTGTTATCGTATTTATAAAAAAATCAATTCCTACCGTACGGAAATACTGGGGGCGATACGATTTTTACGATTAAATTATATTTAAAAACGAAACGAATAATATGCGTTAATTTGAACAGTGCGAACTGTAAAGATTTTTCAAAAATAAAAAAGTAGTTAAAATCACTAAAGTTTTATATATAAGAAGACCACAAAGCTTGTCGACTATTAAGCTATTATCAAGTGGACGTAAAAAATAAAATATAATATATATAATTAAAAAAAATACAAAATAAAAAAACACATGAGAAAATACTTATTTCAGATGTACAATATTACAAAAAATAGCAGAGTGAAAAAACAGTTATTTATAAAATCATCTGATAATAAATGTGGTAAATAATACAATCAACAACTTCCTGTCTGTATAAAAATTGATTAAATTTATAATACGCCTCTTAAAACTAATTTTTCATCAATGTTTATCATTGAATTTAGTAAACTATTTTTATCAATTTCTTTATTTCCAATTTTCCTAGCAGTTTTTTTTTTTTTAAATATAAATTGTATATATATATATATGATATTTTTATATTTTATTAAAGCTTAGTAGTCCTTATATAAATAAAAATTTAATGATTGTAACTAATTTTAATTTTCTTGCATAATATTATAACGAAATTAAAGGGGACGAAAATACTGGGCCGTATACGATTTTAACCAGATGGTACGACGTGTCAATGTTCTGGAAACGCTCGCAATACTGAAAGAACGTTTGGTAATCGCATATTCTTACGCCGCATGCATTTCGTATGGTAGATTTTATTTTGTGGGGATACTTTAACAGCCGCGTTTAAAAAACACGTCCACGAGATCTGAAAGACCTGAAAACTCGGATTTTTGAAGAAATTTTAAAAATTCAGCGACCTATGCTCGAAAAAGTGTTCGAAAATTTGTGTAAAAAAGCTGAATGAATATATTGTTGCAAATGGCGGGATATTGTGGTCCACAAATGATTGTAAGCTAATTTCTAAATAAAATTTCATTCAACAATTTTGGGAAGTAGTTTTTGAGTTAATCAAAAAAACAAAATCGTTCGTCTTCTTTGGGTCACCCTATATTAGCTTGATAGTATAGAGACGTATATTTTTAATTTCACGAATCAATGACACGAAATGATATTTTATATAAATAAATTATTTATATATATATGTGTGTGTACGTTTTAAAGAAATAAATTATATATTGTATGTTTATATATATATATATATATATATACATACATACATACATACATAGATAGATATATAAAGTAAATCATGATTGTAAAACTTTGCCACGAACACATAGTAGTTAGTTATTATAGATTGCTAGTAATGATTGCCGATAACAACAAATGAGACAAGTATGTTAATATGGTTCAATGATTATATCGATCGCAATAAATAAATATACAAGTTTTATTATCATTATCACTATTGGCCGTACTTTATTTAATAACAAACCACACAATACACACAAAAATGAGAAAATTATCGAACTAAGAATGTTGGAAGGAATGTCGTTATCAGTTATGTATGGTTTTTTTTTAAACACACATGCAAGAATTAATGAGCAAAAAAACAGCAGCAATGGTATGCTCTTATCACTTTTTAAACGGACACAGGTTAGAAGGAAGGGCGGAAAACGTAATTATTTCAAGAATTATAATATTTGAGACAAAATTTTGTCTGCGCAGCGCAGAATTTAATAACAACCGAATAATAAAACTTACAATACTTACACACACACATATATATATAATATATATAAATATTAATACGTTTGGGTAGTATGCATTCATGACCAAACATATATATATATATATATATATGTGTGTGTGTGTGTGTATGTTTAGATTAAACATCACTCAAATTAATTATGATATGTAAAAATATTACATGCGGAATAACGAATATTTTTGAATTTTATAATCAAATACATACATCGACCCACTCATATTTGGTGATGACAGGAGAACATTATTCACGAACACTTACCTCCAAACAATTTCAAATTAATATATTTGTCCATATTTTACATAAGCCCAAAAAATTTAATTTAAAAATCAACCCGATATTAAACAACTTTTGGTTAAAGCGGTTGAGAAAAAATATTTTTTCAACTGCTGTCTGGAATGTTATTTTTTATTATTATTTTCCATTTAACGCGTATAAAATTACTCGCTTAAGTCATTATCAAATATGTTAATATTAAATTCGACCTTTAATTGAAATAAGTTTAGATTGTGGAATGTAGTGATTTTATTTATACTTGATTACTAAAAATAGTTGAAATCACTAAATTTATTTAATTATGCGAAGCTTTTTTTATAATTCATTTTTGTGTAAAATTGTAAACTTAGTTTTAAATTAATATTTTATGTTTTTATATAATTAATTTTAATTGTATATAGCTAATGGCGTAAATGCCGAAAAGCTTCGCATAATTAAATAAATTTAGTGATTTCAACTATTTTTAGTAATCAAGTATTTAATTTAAATGATTCAAATACCCGTATAATAATAATTATCAAACAAATCTACATAAAAAAAACCAAACAGTAGGATTTCAACGCCTATATTTTTGTTCATTTCATTCCATTATTTTATTAATAATTATATTGTTTCAAATATATGTATTACATCGTAGTTTATTTTAATTATATCGAAATTTCTATATATAATTCGGCGATAAATAAAACAATTTACTCGTAAGATGTACGTCTAATATATTTGTAAAAAATTTGTCTAATAATCGTTTTAATTTCAAAAGAACGTGTTTCCTGAATTGAAACGAATTAAACGAAATTCTTTTAACGAAAATATGGAAGGAAATTTTATAATTTCGATTTCCATGCGGAGTGAAATACTATGTTAAAAAAAGAAAATCTTAACTAATGCTATAGATAGATAGAAAAAAAAAACAAACGTTTGAATAACCCAATTGTCCTGCAATGTAACACTTATAATTAAGATACAGATACACGAAATTGCTGATTTTTTTCGAATAGTAAAATCAACACGCATTATTTCAAAATTATTTTGTTATGTATGTATTACAAGCATACCTACATTATATGTAACCACAGCATGTGCACCATTCTAGTATATTTGAACATTACGCTGTATTTTATTAGATTATACATATACATATATATATATATATATATATATATATATATATATATATATATATATACATACACACATTTTACAGGGGGGGTTGTGTGTCTCTAGTAAAGCTGAAAAAATTAACCAACAAGAATAGTTGCTGATATTAATTCGAAAGCAGTAAAAAAATAAGATAAAAAAAAATTAATTAGAAGAAAAAAATGTAAAAAGCTAAGTTGTGTTAAAAATTTACCTGCAACCGCTAGAGCTTTCATAGATTCTGAATCACGGTACGTACCATTAATTATTGCCAATTCCATCAATTGTCTTTTCTTTAATTCATCTTCACCTTCCGCCTAATCGGCGTAAATAAAAAAAAAACAGACGAAACGTGTTCCATTATTCCAATTAGAACAAGACTCCTCGTAATGTAAAAGCCTGTGCAACTTAAAAACTAATAATCTAAACCAGAGCTGTTATTATATACATATAATTAAAAACTAATTTTATTTTATTTTATTTCTTTTGTTCGGTAATTTTATTTTGTTCTTTGCATTTTTTTACTGCGAAATCAATTATTAATTGATCAGTAGAAATTTTATCTAAAATATCAAATTCAATGTACAGTACTTCCGAAAAATTGGACCTTTTTGTTTAGATAAATCATTATCATAAATATTGAAAATGAAGTCACAGTTTTCTTCGACTATTCGATGTCACTCATTTTAACGAAATTTCATTTTGCTCCTATTTTGACAATATTCTTCTTCTTAAACAATGTTAGAAATGAAAAAGCTTAGTGCGTTTTTTTTTTTTTATTATTAAATGGAATTGTTTTATTTTTAAAAATAAAATCAAACGGATGTATTTCATTATTCAGAAGAAGATTCACGTCTAAATTAAATAAAATATGAAAATAAATTAATTTTTTTTTCTGTTTAGAAAAGTCCCCATGTTATTTTCGGCCTACTTGATCTTCAACCAGGGCCGACATATATAATAATTGAAACCTTTTGTAAAACCGAACGCCCCTTATGATGTAAACAGACAATTATTTTAATAGTAAAAGCTTTGCGTACAATATAGAGGACATCGCGACTGAAATGGTTAATTTGTACACATGCGTATATTATATATAGACTAATTTATTTGTATTTTTATGCGGGTTTTAAATTTATTTTCCTTACAAATTCGACCGTATGAAAATGTTATATTTATAATTTATATTTCAAATACTGTTGTATAAATTGCACACACACGATCTAAAACGCATTATGTAGTGATACACGAATAAAAATATTACGGACATATATCGGGTGACACGAAGAAGACGGACGGTTTTGTTTGTTGAATAGCGCAGTTGGTAAAACTGCTAAAACGCAAAATAGTGTATTCCACGTTTAGTGTACACACGAAAGTTCTCAGTTATGATGACATCTTATAACGAGAAGAAGCGTGGAACGTTATTTTCGGGGCGTGAATCGATCGCATCAGTGAAAAGAGATTTTCGAAAAGAATCCAAAGTTACGCGAGTTTTTTTGCGTGTGGAGATACTTTAAAAGCCGCGTTTACCGAACACGTCGACGAGATCTGAAAGACCTGAAAATTCGGATTTCTGAAGAAATTTTAAAAATTCAGCGATCTCTGCTCGAAACAATCTTCGGAATTGTTGTAAAGACCGAATGAATGTATCGTTGCAAATGTCGGTCATCTGAACGATAATATGTTCCGCGAATGATTGTAAGCTAATTTCTTATTTTTAAATAAAATTTTATTCAAAAATTTGGTCGAAGACTTTTAGAAATTATTAAAAAAAAAAAACACACAACAAAACCGTCCGACTTCTCCGGGTCACCCTATAAAAGTGAATAGGACGAATTTAAATGTACTACCGGAATAATCAATTTTTTCACTTCTTCTATCGCTCTTTGTATTTTTAACTTCGCCCTATTTTCCGTATCTTCGACCGAAATTAGAACGTGCAATTCTTCATTCAGATGTTCCCAGTTCGGCTTGCCACGATTTTGTTCTTCCTATGAATCATCATCGTATATTATTATTTATTTATCTATATCGATATTAAAGCTTATACGAATTATACACGTTCGAATGAAAAATTGAATTAGTATAATATTCAATAATAATAATAATACGAATAAAATATTTGAAAACAACAAAAAACACACACACACACACACATATATATATATATATATATATATATATATATACTTATCCCTTCAACTCTTTCAGTCGTCAGTTAAGTGACGCTCGTTAGAGACTGTCGAAAAGATAACTCCGACGACGACCATCGTGTCGTATAGTTCTGAAATAAATATTATTAGTCGGACGACGATGTAAAAATAACTTTACATCGGTACTTACCCGGACGCAGCTGCTTCGTTATCCAACGGTATGCATGGAAAAACATGTACATATCAGTTAATTTTTTAATATAACGGCGTCGAATGATATTTCATTTCATTTTAACACACGGACAACTACAATATATTAAAATATTAGCGGGGAGGTTGTTTCTTTTCGATGTGTGCGCGCGCGTTGTTTTTTAATTAAAATACATTTTGAGTACATATTATAATAAATTTTTCGAAAGTATTCCCCTAATATTTTAATTTAGATCTCAAATTACGAATTTATTTGGGGGAAAAGGTCAAAGCTATCGGTTGAGAACCAACTATTATTGTACAACTCGGTCATAAAACCAATTTATATGGCACTGCTAAGCCAGCTAACATGCGACGCTTACAGTCGATGGAATCAAAAATCTTACGTCAAATTATAGACGCTCCTTGGTTCGTGTCAAATCAGTCTCTATACGTTCCGACTTGCGGATACCAACTGTTCCAGAAGTAGCCACAAAAAGATATACAAGCTCTTTCTCCTTCAGACTAAGAAATGTCGGCTAATCCAGCTATTTTACAATTGACAATACTCGCTTCATCGCGTTTCACTAAGGAAGACTGCGATGTTATAAAATTGTTGACTACTAACACGAGCATTGTGATTTATAAATTAATTTTTCTTCTTATTTAAACAAAACAAAAAAGTGATGATCCATCGATAGATTTATTAGGATAGAATAATTAATTATTAAAAAAAAAAAACAAAGTACAACTTAATGTAAATTTGAACCAAATACGCGTAAACTCTAAATATAAACTTCATTTCACGATTTCGTAAATTTTTGTAATCGTCATTGCGAGAAAATTTTGCGACATCTATATAAAACTAACGGGATAAAACATGTTTTTTTATTTTATTTATTAAACTCGGTATTTAAAACGAATGTAATTGAGAACGTTCGAGTTTTCATAGTTTTTTAAAACAATTTTACGAAAAGTTTTCGGTAATATATCTTTGAAACAAATGTTTAAAGCATTCTGCTTTAAAGTGTGTTTCGTGTATATATCGGGTAACTTTTCAATGGGTTCAGGGTCGTATTAGCCTTTATTAAGCTTATTATCTTTACAATAAGTATCTACGAAATAATTTTATGTACAATGAACACACACACACACATCACATATATATATAAAATATCACTCGTTAAACGAACTTTACGGTTCGCCATCGCCATTATTCTGCACCATTCGGAGTTGTAACATTTAATTTGGAATATTTTATACATTTCACGTCTGTAATGAGCTATAAGATGCATAAGGTTTTTTTGTGTTCCTTTCTCGTATCTTTATCCTTCTCTAATTCTAGTTAGACCAATCCCCTCGCGTCCAGCTTAGTAGTAAGTTAACTTCCATCTGCATTTCGTAATGATATTATCTTTGAACGTTTTATTATAATTTCAAATGTGTCTACCCACCGTCAAAATTATGTACAGCTTCTAGCTGCTATTATGCGAGCGTTTTATATACACGGCACGGTTTAATACTTTCCATTTCGTATTTAAAACCTTAGACTTTTTTTCTTTCGTGATTTTAATTCGCGCTATTGTGCCAGTTAGACGTATTTCTATGATGAAACATTATTCAGAATTACTTTTTTGATTATTTTTTCATTTTTACAAAATATCGATCGAATTCGAAAGGTTAGTCGGTTTAATTGTTTTCTTGGTCATTTAGTCACTGATGTATCTCGGACTTTAGCCGTTGCACCGGATGAACCTTGCACACGTTTTTGAACGATTATACGATGTTCAGTCAGTATCAACGCTGCTATTCTTACATTAGAAAAAACAAATCTACTTCACTTCCGAAGCTGTCACTCGAAAATCCGATTTTCCTAGTCATTTTTAGAAGAAAACTTATCTCTAGTTAAGTAAAACGCGAATAAATTGTAAAAAATTGTACTAAATATTTCATATATAAAAACGAAAAAAAAACAATATACCTCATTTTACAGCAGTATTTATATGGTACGGAGTAAAAACTGTAATTATTTGTAGCTCACATTTTTCCACTAGATAAAAATAAAGGTTAAATACTCAATCAACGAATAGTTTGCCCGATTAACATTATTGGGCGGAACATGTAAATTTATAAATAGTACAGTACAAATTTATTACATTGTCGATTTTTTTGCATGAATCATCAAAAATCTTAAATTATCTACATAATTAGTGAGAATTTTTTAAATTTATCATATACTATTTTATTAAGATGAAATGTCACCAGTATATAAAATTAATTCGCACGATACACTTGGTTAAAATTCATAAGTCTGGTTACTGTAAATATATATTTTTCTTATAGCAGACACATCACAAATAATCTTATATATATATATATATATATATATATATATATATATATATATATATATATATACACGTATACAAGCAAAAACTTACCTTTTTTTTATCCCTCATAGAGCCCTTTCCTCTGACCATGATTTTACAACCAGTTTCTAATTCCAACTGCTTTGCGGTCATACCACGAGGACCTAATATTCTTCCAACGAAATTAAACTGTAAAAAAAAAAGATAACGAAATAACCCATTAAAAATAAAGAATATAACAAAGTATATAAATTGTAATTCGCGCCAAAAAGTAGAAGTCAAATATGTATACCGTAAAATTGAATAATAAAAATTTAGCGAAATAAAAAAATAAATAAATTAAACAACATTATAAATAAAAACGAAGAAGTGTGTACAGTAAGAATATATGAAATAATTAAAAAAATTACAACAAATGTAAATAATACGAAAATAATGTTTCATTTTAATCGTGTATACAAATCATCTTACAAACGTTAATTCACATACACCACACACATTAATAATGACAATATTAATAATCAATCGATCTCAATCGATATAACTCGGGAAAATAAAATTACGAGAGTAAACATTTAGATACATAACGTTGGCAAATGCGCATCATGTACACGAGTAGCTAAATCGGACATAAATTTAAATTAGAGTTGTATAACAAAAAATCAAACTCTTAAAATTTTCAAGACTCGCGTAAGAATACAAATAATAATTAATAAGTCTGTATATTATAATATACGTAGATGTAAGAAATTAGTACGTAAAAATCCAGTGTGTCAACTTATGATAGAAGCAAGAATATACTAATTTTTATATTAAATTAATAATAACAATTAATCGATCAACTTTGATTTCATTTAATGGAAATGGATAATAATACTAATGAAAAGCGAGCGTTGTAAATATAAAATTGTAAAAATCAACATAGAAATGATTCGCCGATATATATTGAGCTTTAAATTTAATTTGCAAGTTTCTCGATATATATATATAATAAACTGTAATCTGCAAAAAAAGCAAATTTATTTACGATTTGTTTTATTATTCAATTTAAAATTAATAAATCTCCAAAGGTATATATATTACTTTCAAATACGGTTTCACTATCGGCGATTACCGTAATTTACCGTGCGAAAATTATTCGTTTATAATTATAATTATTATTTTTTTTAATTACAAGCTTACCGGATGAGGGGTGAGAGGATAAGGATCTATTTATCGGCCAGTATTGATATTTGTTTATTTCTGTTCAAATTAATTAAAATGGCGCGCGTGTAACAATTCGATTTTTGTAATCGGATTTCATAATTTTTTAAAGAAGTATACGTCCGATATATTTACATAAATTTCTAATACTTCAACAAGGTCACACGAGTAAACGTTTATAACGTTAAATGCCAAGGTCTCGTAAACGATGACAAAATTTTATGACTCTAATAAAAAAAATTGCATAATATATAAAAATATATAATGCATATCATGCAGAACTTATTATGTGATATAGATTACATCATCATCAATAGTCGAAAACATTAAAAAGATGGCGTCCCTTCTGATGTGTTTCAAAACTGACGTCTTACAGGGTGACCGAGATTTGGTTTGTAAAAATCGTATAAATATATATACGAATTACATAACTAAAATTACTTTAATTCCGTTTCATAAATTTCCGAAACTATAATCAAGATGTCAGTTTTGAAACACATCAGAAGGAACGCCATCCTTTTAATGTTTTTATGGAAATGGATTTTGGAATTTTTCGATCGCAGATTTTTTCCCCTTAAAATAATTTGTTTCGTAGATTAAAAAATCACACCACCAACATCCTTTGGCCAAATCCATCTTAGCCAACGCATCAGAGTTTACCGGAAAAATTATTCTCCTCTGGATTCCAGGGCATAACGGCGTGGTATCAAACGACAGTGCAGATGCAGCCGCAAAAGAAGCGTGTCTAATATCACCTATTCCCGCTATACCAATTCCAACGAAGGACTTCCTTCACACCATACGATCTAAATTATCCGATAGAGCAAACGAAGGATTTTCAAACCTGCAGCAATACAACGTCAACTGGATAAAGTCAACTACATGTCAAAATTCAAACAGGAGAAACGAAGTAGTCCTGTGTCGTGTACGCTCAGGCCACACACTGCTTACTCACAAGCACTTATTTACTAATAGTGACCAACCGAAATGTACCGCATGCAATATTCCTTTAACTATTCCTCACTTGCTTATTACCTGTCCGTTATATTCCTCCGAACGTACAATCGCAAACCTTCCAAACTCTCTCCCAAATATTTTACAGCATTCTCCTACATCCGAATCTAGACTCCTTGCCTTCCTTCATTTATCCAGAATCTACCCGTTAATATAAATTCCTCCCGTGCCTCTGGCCTTAGTAGCAGTACACGGCACGGTTATCAACGAAAAGAAGAAGAAGAAGAAAAAATAATATTTCAGGAAGATCCGACACCTAAAATTACCCGAGATATAAAATTTTTAACACATATGTAGTAAAAATGAAATTTCTAAGCCTTTAACATTCAAACGGTTAATACGATCGAGCTGAAAATTTTAACACACATTTAGATAAGTATCGAGAAAATTGCGATTGAAAAAAAAAATTGAAATTTTCTAAATTTTATGGTTGAGTGTACTCGGAGTCGGGGCCAAAAATTTCAAAATAAGTAATTTCCACATAAGCTACATTTTCAATTACAGTAGAACTTTCATCCTCGGGACTGGGCTTGTGACGGATGATTAGACGGATAATAGGAATTCTATAACAAACAAATTACATATATAGTACTATACTACATTGTAAATCATTTAGGAAAGAAATTAAAAATATATATATATATATGTTTAATCGGATAACATTTAGAGTACTGTATTTTTATTTAGAAATTTAGTATAACATAGTGCAATATAATTACTTAGAAAAACTGTCTCTATGTCAATATTGTTTACATCTTAAAAGGATCGGTAACTTTCTTACGTTTCTTTACAGCCCGAACTTTCTTTACGGCAAAGTTCCGTATTTTTGTGTAAAGTTTATCTTCTCTTGACTTCTAGACCAATCGATAGAGACTTTGTTAACATTATTTCAGCTTCCGAATGGCTGATTGCCGCGAGTTTTGGTTGCATTTTGATTCTCCATCTCCGTCAAATTCGCCGTTATTAGAATGCAGACATTAGATTCAATATATTCATCAGTCAAAATTTCAAAACATTCATCTCGTTTATCACACTCTAACCGATCTGTTACTTCTTCAGTTGTTAGTGTATTATTGTTAATCAGACCGCCATTGTTGCAAAACTTCATCATTTGGTCAACACTAACTGTTCTCCTTGTTTCCCTAGATGGGTAATGCAGATTCAGGTCATAGTTTATTCCACCCATTCTGTATGTTTAACGTTTTAAGATCGACCCGTGCAATTGCGCCCTTAATGTTGTAATTTTTCAAAAAAACTTATTCTGTACCGACGAGTTGCTGCTACAGTGACGGAAAGTTTTACTGTATTTCAGTAATAATGTTAGAGTCATTTACGAGATCACCGAAGAATCGCTCGTTTAATAAGATAAAATATATGCACATATAAATAGACAATGTCAAAATCACGGCAATTATGATACCAAAGTAATGTACATTTCGAAAATATGTTTAAATGAAGACATAATAAACGACTTTTTGGCTTCAAATAATATGATTTTTTGTTATTCGTTTCTTATTTATAATTATTTTTCCTGATATAATTTAAATGCAAAATACTGATAACCAAATACAACAACAATAATAATTACAGTTATTATTTATATTATATTATTATTTATTACTACTTATTACTAATAACAATAATCACCATCATCATCATCATCTCCGTATATATTATGGAAAGTCGGATATAATTAAAGAATTTATTGCGACGAACGGAGTGAAACAATAGATTTCGCAACATGTAATGACGAAAGAAATTCATAAATAACCGAATCAAGCTAAATATAACCGACAAACTGAACTAGATAAAAAAGTAAATTAACTATTTCGAAAACATTAACCAAACTTTGTAATCTTTTTTCGATTTATGAAAAAGAGGTGTAAACAAGAGCCAAATTCGCAGGAAAGTGATTTTCGATAATTGTATTCTAGAGCAAATTTTATAAGCTTACGAGCTCTTTTATTATCGTGATCGTGTCCAAGAAGCCGTATAAAATACAACATGAAACAAAAACGTGGTCATGAAATTACTCCAGTTCAACCTCCGGGCTTCGTCATCGATGCTTTAGGTTCACAAATCCGTTTGTTTGATAGCTGTTAGTATCAACGGGCACTGGAACGGGAGTTTATAATCCTGTTACTTTCACAAACGCACAGCTCGCTGTTTCCCCGGTTAACTAGGTTGCGCTCAAGAAGAAAGTCCCGGTGACGTTAATTAGTAACGATATATTTTTTAAGACCTTTATTTTTTTACACGAAAAAATATAACGTGTACGGAACAGTCGCAAATAGTATAAACCGATCACGAATCTCTTATAGAAAATAAGATGGCCGTAATTATTAGCGGAAAATCGATAATTATTTGTCACTAATTACGAATAAATCAAAAGTACAAAATGACGTGCCAGTGCATGAGCGTGCGCGCATAATGAAATAATCTTAAAATAAATATAAAACCCTCGTGATCCGTTTAATCGTAAAGGTCACCGCCATATCACATCCGTTACAATACGATAATATTAAGCCCCTAAGATTATCGTTCCGCGTTGATAACGCTACTTATTTAATACTACTAAAGAATTACCACTACAAATGCAGAATTAACTGCGCGGTGTATATCGGCGAACGATATTGCGACGATCGTATCATCATATCCTGTTATTATTTTACGCTCGGTCGCTGTTAAATTCGCGTCGTTTAAATTTTAAAACAAGGACGAAAAATTCGACCGAATTTTCATCATCGATGATTTCGCTACAAATACATACACACACACACACATATATATATATATGTATATATTTATATCACCGCAATATATACGCGTATATGTGTATACATAATGCGAGCATATAAAGTTTACAGTTTCGCCCCATTACATTTTATGATAATAAATCGAGATAACACAACATTTTTCGACCTACTTACTTCGAAAAAACATACGCGCGATAATCAAATGCCTTATATTAAATTCTAAATTATAAATACTTGCGAGATTAGCACCGGGACATATGCAACATACATATATATATGTATAACATCAACCTTTACACACAACAATCTTTTATTTGATGTAGATATCAATAAACAACTTATTTAAATTTACATCACGCACGCTGCATTCAGGAAAACCTTAATTGTAAACGGCGTCTCCTCCATATATACATATATATAATACATATATATATATATATATGTATTATATATATATATATATATATACATATATATAATATATATATATATATATAATATATATATATATATACATATATATAATATATATATATATATATATATATATATATATATATATATATATATATATATATATATATATATATATTCTATTCTTTAATTCATTTTAGTATGTTAGTTATCGTATAGGTTGCAGAGGTCACATAAATCAAAAAATAGCGCACTCTGTAATCTACTTAAAAAATCGATTCTCGCTGCGTTCGAAAGAAGGGAAAGTTATCATGAACGAAGAAGAAATAGCCGATAGACGGAAGAGATATATAGAGGACTTATATAAAGAGGAAGAGGATATACTAAACGAAAACCAAAAAGATAGTTTAATAAAGAATATATCAGTAGATAGTGGAGGAGCAACAATAATGCGAATATAATTTGTGAATTTGAAAAAATGTTAAAAGAACTCAAAACAGTCAAAGCGCCGGAATGTGATAATGTCACTAGTGAACTACTAAAGACCCTAAAAGAAATTACAATAACAACTAAAATATATGATTTAATGAAAGAAATGCATGAAAAGCTCTCAACAAACTTTAGCTTAATAATGATGCCTAAAATGAGTGGAACAATTAAGTGTACAGAATGATAAGTAACCTTTCACACACTTCGAAAATATTAACAGAAATTCTGCTCAGTAGAATCATTAACAAAATCGTTCAAAAGTGAAGATCAGTACGGCTTCGGAAAAGAGAAGGTTACGAAGGAAGCAATTATGGGTTTAAGATTAATAATAGAAAAGATAGAGAATTGCCTTTATTGATCTAGATGTGATTGGAATTTACTAAATACCGAAAAAAAAAAAACATATTCTTAAGACTTATAGATGGAAAAGGACGGGAAAATAAGAAAGGAAGTAAGATAGGAACGTGATCTGTCATCTGCCGGATTTCCAGAACCTAAAATGTCCAAGTTAGAATTTGATTCAGACATCGGGTTATTCAGCTTTACAATCGTGGATCTAGAGTAAAGTTTAAGTAGGTCCCTTCTCATTGTGGTATTACTGGAAATGAGGTGGTCGATGAATTGACGCGTTATAATCTATCAAGTGTCCCTTACGAGAATATTAAATGGAATTGGACTGATATTTTACCAAAGATTAATGTACTAATTGATTTCCAACAGTACTACATCGCCGAAAGTCAAAATAAAGGGAAAAATACTTCGCCTTGATGCATACAGTTCCCAGTAAACCATGGTTTCAATTACATAAAAACATTTCGAGGGATTATATATCAACTTTATTTAGATTGCGTACTGGTCATAATTTCTCCCCCTCACGCCTAGCTAAATTGTGCATAATTTGGTACATGTGATGTGTGCCATGTTGACAATTGTATCGAGCATCAAATTTGGATTTGTCCGAAGTTTCGAAAACATAGAGATGAAATGTTGTTTAGTGTTGTACAAAAATGGCACACATTATCCGTAAGTATTGAATTGATTGTTTCCGACCCACTGTCTTCTGTCTCTGTCAGTTTATATAATTTTATCAAAAGTAGTGGCATTGAGATTTAAAATAGATTAACTGGATAAAGGATTAAACTGACTAAATGGCGCAAGCTGGGTCAAAAAAAAAAAAAAAAAAAAAAAAATCTGCCGGATTTAATAAATACCTAGAACGAGTGATAAAATAATGTTAAGAAGAATGTAATACGGGAATTATAATAAGGTATTACTATGCTTGCTGAAAATGAACAATCTAGAATGGGCCCCTCCTAAATCAAATAAATCAAATTTTAAAACCTACAATATGAGGGGAAAAAAAGGACATCGGTTATGAGATAAATAAGAAAATAAATATAAAAATATATGAAGTGTTAATAAAACAAATAAAAAGACAAAAAATGATAACAGGACATAAAAGAAAGAATAGCACTTGGCGAAATTGTAATTTATGAAAAAGAAAGCACCTTTAACATCAAGAGCATGAATATAGAAATTAAGAAGAAATTGTTCCAAAACATATTAGCTCGGATGCTAAATAATACAGAAGCAAATTCAATCGTGAAAAGGCGTTCGCAACATGCGTGTTGGACGAGAATGGAAAGAATAGCGTGGACAGAGAAAAATTAACCAAAAAGTATTTAGATTAATCCGTGAAAATAGAAGCATATTAGTTAGGACGATTATAAGAAAGAAGATACAAAAGGACATATTTTCAGATACACAACCAACATTTAATAGAAATAATTGAAGACACACGGAGAAGATCAAGAGGAAGACGAAGAATGAAATATATGAAATACAGTACGAAAGCGTCATTTGGACAATTATAGGAATTCGTTATTTATGCAAAATATATTTGCGTTCGTGTCTACAAAAAAAAACTTTATCCGTAATATAGGTCGCGCATATTTCATGAGAGCGATATATATACACATGCGCGCGCGCACACAGTACATATTCAGTAAAATAAACTAAATTAAAAAGTAACTATATTTCGTTTTTTTCCGAATTATACATTTATATTACGCAACAATTATAAATATTTAATCTGTATTATAGGAAGTCGGCCAAGAACCAGAAAAAATACGAGCAACTTTTAAAATTAATAGCCTTGCCAAAACGCCTCATTTAAAATTCGCTATAGATACATACATTCATATACATACATACATACATACATATATATATGTGTGTGCGTGTGTGTAAATAACGTGTATAACACTGCTGAAGAATTGCACAATAACTTGTTTTTAGAACAAGCCTGGCTTAACGCGGACGATACCAACAAATTTAGTTACTGTTATTACTATTACTACTATTATTATTATTATTATTATTATTATATATTCACGCTAAAAAAATACCAAAAAAATATTTACCGAATTACGCAAATGCGCAAAATATTAATAATAAGAGAATTGCGCATACACTCCTATATAGACGACATTTTTAAATAAATAGTAAAAACTATATAGCCATTCGTATTTCGTAATGCTCTCTTAGGTAAATTCTTGATCCTACTGTCATCAGGAACTTAAATGTGTGTAGTACATAGGTCCCATAGTGAATTTGTCAAAATAATCGATAATTCATATTTATATATGTAAAAAATAAATTACATATATCTTATGTCCTTACTATTAAATAATCATCATCAATAGTCGTCACCCTAAATAGGTTATCTTGATTTAACCAGCTGTTAAGTTTACGATTTTACGACAGTCGTCTCGACTTTCTGATTGACGTATACACCTCGCAAACGACAATTCTGCCATTTCCTGAATAATATCTGTCCATCTTATCGGCGCGTTCGTCGGTTTCCACATTTATCTTGTCCATTATTATTATTATTACTAAACGTTTCAATTACATTTCCCCCTGTTTCCCCCGTTTGTTGATATTCTCCGTGTTACGCAGATTTCTTTTTAGTACCGATTCGTTCGTACGTTTTGGCCAGTCACGGAATTTTCAAAAGTGGATTTCGAAAATATCGATTCTTTTCATGTATGGTTTTTTTAATATCCAGCTTTCCGCTGCATACACGATGTAGAAAATAAACTTTCGAACCAGTCCACTGATGGAGTTGTTATCTTTCCATATCTTGTTCAGTTTTATCATCGCATTTTTGCAAATTCGATTCTCCGTCTTATTTCCCCTTCGGATGGTGTTTCGTTCTCCAGAAGTGATCCTAAATATACATCGTTTTCAACAGTTTCATAACCGACCAGTGTGTTCTCTTTCGTCGGTAGGTATTATATTTCCTCGGTTTCCGATCGTTACTTTTGTCTTACTTGTATTTGCGTTTAATCCATATTGCCCGCTGATTTCTTCCAAACGATTTAATAATGATCTAATTTTATTCGTATTCGCGTCAATTTATAATCACGTGCATTTAGCTTCATAACGTTTTATTAGGTCTGCTAATATTAGCGTTTTATATTTTCGTTTAATTGACATGTACTATTTACACTATAATAAATGGATGAAAATAAAATGCCTGATAATTTAAAAAAAAAAAAAAAATTTAACAGCGAAAAATAGGAAAAATACAAAAATTATTTTACAATTGTTCGAACGAAAACCGTATTAGGAAAGTCTAGTACATATATATTTTCCTATCACTTCAGGTTTAAAACCCAGGGACCTTTGTAAACAAAATTTGAACAGGTGGTTTCGTTTGTTACGATTAAAAAATATTAGTAAACAAAATAATCATAATTTAAGTTAAGTATCAACGCAACAACACGTGCTTACGTGTTACTACAAATAGGCGGCATATCGGAATAATTAAAAATGGTCGATACGTATACTTATTATTTATAATAAAGAGAGATTCTAAAGTTGAATTTGAACATGTTACAAATGAAACGTTATGAGAAAGATGGTCAAATGACGTTAATCCACAGTCTATAAATGTTTGGATTCACTGTTCACTATGACATTAAAACTTAAGAGAGATATTATAAAAATCGTATAATACAAAGGGTCTCAACATAAAGTAGCAGAATATTTTAAATATTTAGGAGTTTTGATTGACAACAAACTCACCTTTTAGACAATACGATCTCGAAAATAAATAGGAAATATGCCACTTGGGGATTCGATTTCAATTACAGAATAATATACAAAGCAATAAAGAATAATGGATTTCAGTTTCTTAATGAAAATCTAGTTGAAGAATTAAGCTATTACCAATAATATAAACCGTTTCCCTAGCTCCTACAACATCGTACAGCAAACGAATTAAAAACTGTTTAAAAAATTACTACAACACAATTTGACAATCCAAATTGGCAAAATATATATAATTTGACGCCAAATACCTCTGAAATGATCCCTAACTTTTTTAGATAGACACAATCTTAACCGGAACCAATTAATAACAGGACATGGGAAAATTGCCGAGTACTTATTTTTGGCTTAAGCAAAAACGACAAATGTTCCTACAGGTTGAGATAAATGGTAGAACATATTATTTTTGAATGCCCAAACTAGAAATCAATAAGATATTTCAATAAAACAAAAATCTAAAACTCAATGAACAATTATCACTTAAACGTTCTAAAAATTCGCTTTCCACGTATTTCGTCCTAGATTATAGAATACAAGCGTCGTCACTTCATGGTCTGTTCACATATATATCTTGTGTCTACGTATGTGCATGTGAATTGGTGTCACGGGCGCGTGACATCAAGATGCCTAGTTATATAAATAGATAATTATTGTAGATTTCAACTTGATTATTAATTATAACAAATTGTAACGCCTCTCTTAATTAAACTTAAACGGCGGTGTAGTAGAGACAACTCTAATATATATGTATATAAAAAATGTAATTTATAATTTAACAAATAAAGTATTCAATAAAAAAAAAGGCAAAAAATTCAACTAGTACGACTACTACTATTACTACTACTAGTATGAATAATAATGAGACACTTTAAGATGATTCTTCGCCCGGCTACATTTATTAAAGTTGATGTTATTTTCGTCGTTTCAAAATTAGTGACGCAATGACGCATTCGGTATTTCTTTTTTTAATTTTATTTACCTTTTTTTTTTTTTTTATCCGACTATGAAGATAAATATCGGGAAAGACAGAAAACAGTAAACACAAAATGGAACGGATATAGTAAAACGAATAAATAATAAAAACACGACGACATTTGCCACCAAGTAGAAAGTTTAAATATTTAAAAATAACGTTTCGGCCGCATTCATTATTTTAGAAATTATTCAAATATACCAAAACATGCCACATAGATTACATCTACGATAGCACCACACACACACAACTCGCGCGTATCCTCATATATATATATATATATATATATATATATATATATATATATCAAAAGAAGCATATCATAAAGACACGCGGGGCTTACGTAACATTACATATATATATATATATATATATATATAAATAAAAAAAAATCAGTCCCTGTGTAGATGACTAACTGGCAATCCGAAGTAATGATGTAAAGTCGGAGTAATCACTTTATTTGAATTGGAGAGGAACGTTATTTACGCACACGTGTGAGCCCAAAATATCCCATTTTCGACAGCAGTATAGCATATCTCCTGCCGATGTGTAATATCGAATTATGTATACGTATATGTTTTATATATATAAATATATATATATATATATATATATATAAATTATCGAAAACTACGTTCAAAATATTATGATTTTCAAATAAAAATAAAAGATAAAATTCGCTAATAATTTTCTATAAAATTATTAATTATGTACATGTTGGATTGGAAAGAAATTATTACATAAACCTTGGCCCTTTAAAAAGTTATAATTTAACATTCATCGATCATTATCGTTTAATCGAAATTAATAATTAATTAAATTCCGTCATTTTAATTTTTTTTTTCTTACGAAATATTCAATTTCGATTCGAAATACTTTCTTCTGGAATTATTATTATTATCATTACTGTAAGAGGCAGCGAAAATGTTTGATTCCGTACGTAAATAAATAACTAAATAGATAAATAAGGAATTTTTAAAATTGACCTCTCAGCAATCGGATATTGCTCCGTAGGTACGTATAAAAGTATAGTTGTAGAGATATGGCTAGAACACGGACTTGTATACGGAAGGTACTGCATTCCAATAAAAATTATCATCAGAAAATACAAATATAAAAAATCCTAATATTATTGTCTCAAGAAAGGCAATGGTTAACTACCATGCACTATACCTTACGCGCGCTAATAATAATATAGTGTACTAACACGCATCTTGTCGTGACAACAAAACGATTGCAATCGGTTCTCCCGGGTGTATGTGTCTATCTACGCTAACACCATATTATGATTAACTTGTTCGCTACTTACACCGTACAACAGAATATGTATAGGTAAATAGCCTCCTACCTCCGATACGGAGACGACATTTAATGATGATGATCTCGGTAAATGCATATTATAGGACGCAAGTAGAAATATAGATATGCGAATGGATTGACCGAAGATGATTATTAATTTTTACAATGATTATTTTATACTTATTTATTTATTTTGTTGTTATTTTTAATATTTGTCGTTTACAATGATTATTATTTAAACTAATGTGCCATATACAGCAACTAATGGCTAGATGCTCGCAGGAAAATAAGTATTAAATTAAATGATACAATCCAGTATCGTGTAGGAAGAGGATGAGTCTGGATAGCGTAGAAACGTTGTCATCGAGCAGTAGCTGTAATGAAAATGAAAGACCGTATAATGATCTCTGTAGGCTGTATTGAGGACACTCCGTCAGTATATGTTGGACAGACAGTGCAATGTTGCAGGTCGTACACAATGGAGCTTCCGATCTATTAAGAAGATAAGCATGTACCACTTTAGTGTGACCCAACCGGAGTCTGCTGACAACTACATTATCTATCCGATGTTGTAAGTGTATCTTCCAAGGTGTTATTTTTGGTTTGATCGTAACTTGTTCGATGTTGATACGGATTGCTATTCTTCTTGCCATAACTGAAATAATGATGATCTCACGAACCTCTTGAGGTCTGCGAATGGAACTTGTAAATTAGGCACGGCTAATTCAGTTATGCTTCCTTATCAGCTAGCTCATTTTAAACAATTCCAGTATGTGCTGGGATCCAGAGGAATGTAATGGATCGTTCAGTATTTTTCGTAATTAATTTTACAATCGTTTCCGCTATCGGATGTCTATTGTTGTTAGATACATTCTGAATAGCGTTCAAAGCTGGAAGAGAGACTGAGCAGATTATTATTGACAAGCTACAGTTCAGTATTTATACTGAAATCGATGGTCAAGTATATTGCATTTAGTTCGGCAGATAAAATTGTAAATGATTGCGGTAGTGAGAATCGAATATAGACTTCATTACTTTGGCAACGGAGCAGCGAACGAATCAAATTTTGATCCACTTAAATCCAGTAATGCCATCGTGGACAAATAATTCAATCAACTTGGACTTACATATTTATAACCGCAAGAAAAATTCCAATACTGATCAAGAAATTATATCTGTTACTTCACGAACATCTCAATCATTAACATTCGTTTACAATGATTATGCTATACTTATTTATTTATTTTTTGTTATTTTTAATATTTGTAGTTTTATATATATATTACTCACTACTTGTAATATGTATAAAATTGAAATAAATTTGATAATTATTATGAAATGTAATTCATCACAAAAATACATTTTTACTAAAATTCTATTAATTATACAGCGTACAAATATAAAAAAACATACGTGCCTACAAGATAGAAAAAAGTAAAATAACTAATTTTAATTGTTTATATATATATATATATATATATATATGTATGTATGTATATATGTATGTGTAACATCGCAGGAACATTAAAGGTTTAAAAATTAATTATATAGCGTTAAGTCTAATGGATTGTACAAAACATAATATTAGGTTTTTATTATTATTATTATTACTCCAACTTAATAATAGAAAATCTACCAGTCATAGTATCGATATTAACGAAATTGATCATTATCGTATTAAATCTTTTCAGTCGCAGTGTTTCTTAAACGGTACAAGAATTTTTTTAAAGCTGACAAAATTTTCTATTTTCCTAGTAAAGCTGTTTGCCGGCAAATGTCCCGATTTTAAACATATTTATTTATATAAACCCCTTAAAAATTACGCGTTTTGGTATAGTCGCTAGAGCGCGCTCGACTGTTAACCGACTTATACAATTTTTCATAGTTTAAATTATCACGATGAAGTATGGACCTACGTTATGAGCGCGTACAAATAATTAGTGAATTGAATACACTAGTAGTCTACTTTATACGTAAAAAATACAGCATATACTCATGATGTATTGCGTCGTATACCTCGAAAACGGTGGTGTCGATCAAAATAGGGGTTATAACTTAATTTAGAAGTTTGTAATTGCTTCAAATTTTTGTATTTTTTACGTTCAATCTTCGAAATAGGACATTATATAAGTAACGATTCTAATAACTATATTTTACTTATGAATTATAATTATTTCGCAAAACCGGCAAATTTAACATTAAATTGATAATAAGCGATAAAAGTTGGAGTGTTTCGATTTTGAAAATATATCTATTTAACGCGGCGTTAAAATATAATATTATATGAAAAATATTTACGTTTTTACCCGCTCTAGATATGTTCAGTTCGTACTCGAAATTTATAATGCCACATCGAAATTCGACATTGCGCAACTATCGAGAAAGGTGTAGATGTAATATTTCCCTTCATTCATCGAATAATCTCGAAATTTAAAATAAATTTTAAAACTCTGAACGTCTATCAAACGTTAGTTTATTCTGAAAGGATGCTCGATAAATAAATATTAATCGAGGTCTAACGATAAAACAACGGATAATAGCGTAACGAATTAACACATATAGACAAGGTCTCTATAGTTATTTTTTTTTCTTTCTTAAAGGTAAAACGAACAAGGATAGTTAAGTATTCAAATAATAAAAATTAGAAAATCTGAATGAAAAAAAAAATTAAACTAAACACAATGGCAACACCTTGAACCGATAATAATAATAGTGTGACATACGCAGTTGCAAGCCCTTAAATAAATAATCTGGAAAATATATCACAGCCTGTCAATCAAAATTGATACGCCATATTATTTTTTCGTCATTATGATACCATTACCGGGGTGGTATTCAAGAACGAGATAAAGCGTATAATCATTCCGAATTGAAATAATAATAGTAAATAATAAACTACGAACAAGACAATATGACGTAACAAAGTAACGAAAATCAATGACAGAAGAATATAGTAGAAAAACAATTCGCCTTCAATCGATCTATTATATAAAGTGTCGACCATAGTAATTCCGCTTCGGCAGCCGCTATATTTCAAAAATTTCTATAAATAACGTCTGTTAGCTTTTCGAATTAATTACTAAAAAAAATGTTTATATTGTTCTTCGCAGATTTTATAGAATTACAATATATTCTTCGAAATAAAAACAGTACCGAATGTTGTAAGATGATCTTTCTCTTTATACGAAGGTCGATGATAAACTTGGCTACAGTCTGTTTTGACGTAAATAGTACCGAGTCTTCCGTAATATTTTGTAATAACCGATAGTTGTGGATGATATCGAGCATTTCGCTGCACTAAGAGATTAGCCAATAAAATCTCTATTCGAAATACCTTTCCTATGTCTTTTAATAATCACACGCAATATCTTCAGTTCGCTGCCGTGCATCTTAAATTTTTAATCGACTAAGTCATCCTTCATTATCTTTATCAATTTCTAAAGAAGAACTCAACTGTGAACTCAAGAACTAAGGTTAAAAAAAAAACATTAATTATTCACTTTTTCGAGTATTTAGGTTTTTATGAATAACTATTCTTATAATGATTTAGAATTCGTAAAATTTCCACTTTTCTTAAACATATTTATACTTAAAGAGTAAGGATTTTTATTAAACATATTTATAAGTTTATTTCTTAGGAAATTTTCACTTCATTTTGTATGTATCATCGTATTTATACGTTTAAATTCTTTTTATTAATCATATTTCGTTATTTGTTATTCGTTTTTGCACAAACTCTGAAGATTTGTATTAGGGGGATTTTGTCATCCTGGTTTCCCTTCAAATGTTTTCTTCACTAAGTATGGTACCTTGCACACAAATTGTTGATTGTTTTCGTTTTTCTTTTAAATTTATATTTGTTCATTCTTATTTTTCACCGTTAGCACACGGGTATACAAAAAAAAAAATAAACTTGTCTCACCGAATAATTTCGGATTGGGGAAGCAATTATGCTCGCACCTAAATTATTTGTTATTATAAATTTAAAAATTATTATCTCATGATAATTGAAATCGTAAATAGAGGCTCAGAAAATTTCGAGAGCAATTCGTCTCTCTTCTCGTAAATAAAAAAATAATAAAATTCAAATATACGAATTACAAGACATGTTACGGGAATTGAAAATGATGAAAACAAAATAAAACCTAAATAAGTGAAATACAATCAGAACTGAAAATAGAATAAATTCGTATATTCAGGTAGAGTTTTTAAAAGAGCGCGAGAAAAAACAAGCCCATACCTTAGTTTCAGAGAAATAACAACTTACGGATCATCGCAAAATAAAGGGCACGCTCAAAAACAAGATGAATAACAAAAAAAAAACACATCGAAGTTATTTAATCAACTAATAAGGATACGTCATGCAGAAGGCCATTTAAAAAAAGAAGTAATGGAAAAATCGGGGAAACCCGAAAGAAAAATGGAGCGCGCATTTATTAAGCTTCAAGATAAAATATTCCAAAGAACACATACTGAGAGATAATCTGACGCTAGATGGACTGATGATATTATTAAAACAGCCGGAAAACAGTGACTTGGTAAAATACAGGATAGAGAAAGATGGAAAACATTAACCCGTTTCAGTCGCATTGTTGCCTGCACGGTACATGACAATGATGAACAATTGCCATTTTCGTAAAAAGAGTTTAAATTTTAAAAATAATTTATAATAGATTAAAAATGATTTAAAATCATTTTTTCTTTAATTATTTCTCCGACAAAAATTTATAATTTTCTGCTGAAAAAAACTTGATAACGTATCACTGAAGGTGTTAATGGAGGCAACATCACAAATCAATCACATAATAGGCAAATGAGAAGAAGAAATATTAATTATAAGATATTTCTTTAATAAGTTACTTCCCGAACATGTTTTGCGACGAGAACAGGAGTTCAGGAGTTTCGCTGTTGTCTATTATTCCAACGGTTCTAGATTGTTATTATGTGGTGGGTGTTTGGTATATGTGTTCCTTTACTAATGTACATGTAATATATATAATATATACGTTAAGGTTTATATTGTATTTATTAATTTGTTAAAGATTATTCGTCCGTTTATTTCGAGTAAGATTCTGTGAATAGGGTGTGAATGATGTATGTTTTAATGAGTGTGAGACTTGTGAATGCGTGTAGTTTTTTCTGGTGTGTTTAATAGGTACGAGGCTGGTGAATGTGTTCAATGTTTTTTTTTGTATTTTATTTTTTTTTTTACTTTTAATTTTATAATTCAGAAAAACATTATTTATTGTATTATTTTATTTATAAGCCTACACTATAATTGGCTTTTAGCTGTTGTGTGGCTTCAAAATAAATATATATAAACAGGTTCAAATATTGGCGTGAAATGTGTAATACAACATAGGTTAATAATATTTCGATAAGAGACGATTGAAATGAACGTGATTCCGAATGCGATTTAGCTAATTTTTTCGAATCATGTTTTGCTTACATGTTTAAGCACGATCGATACACGTTATTTACACCGTTTTTTTTTTTCATTTTATAAATATATATATATATTTATTTATGTATAAATAGTTATTTAGGTTGCATTTTACATTATTTAAAACTGTACAAGTTAAAAAGGAGCTGCCAGTTCAATATTACGTGACAATTAATAATTTTCAAATAGGTAAAAAAACCGCTTAAATTAATATCGCGCATTTTTTATTCTAAAAAAATAACCATATTATTAAAATGGCGAGGATAATTTAATCGAATGTGACTAGATCGTTGTAACGACGATTATTACGAAAAATAAGGAAAAAAATTTATTTGGCGCATATAATATTATGAACCTAAAAAGGTAGGCGGAGAATCTAGCATCGGAGTAATTGCAATTTTAATATATCAAGAAGATGGGTGTCCATGCTTATTACTATCCTCGAATATTCCACCGAACGTGGTGACTTTTTGTTACCCGTTTTCTATTCTTCGTAAAACTAGATAAAGCGCTATTGCATTTCTCCAGAGAGCAATGTCGTATTCGACATAGCTTAGATTTAAACTAGGCGGGAACGTGATTTTCAGGGCGACAGTGTTCTGCAACAAAGGGTCATGCAAGTTGTATAGGCTTAATATTTATCGTAACCTGATTATTAAAAAAAAAAATTATGCGCCCGTGCCCAGGTCACACACACACATCACTTGTGCTGGTTGCAACAATTCCTTAATTGTTCCACATTTACACCGTCATTGTAAACTTTACGCTAGCTCAACGCTTATTCCTTCAAATACCGTGCGCCCTATTATGGCTACTATACTAGAGGTCATAATTTGAATCATTCCAGAAGTCCTAACTTTCATTCATCTAATTAATTTTCTACACTCACGATTTAACATCTAAGGCTTTGCAAGTACACGACACGTATTAATAAACAATATCTAAATTTTATTAGTATTCATTTCAATAATAACGACAACGAAGCTAATTAAAAGTCACATTAGAATATTAAGGAAACCGGTTATTCGCATAAATGCGCGAGTAGTACCGGTTAAATTTGCAATTTATAAGTTTTATAATAAACAGGATTACCCGAAAATAAAGCAAAGCGAACGTAAAATTAATTTTCTACATGCAAAAAATAAATTCTTTAATTATTAAAAATAAATAAAATAAAAAATTAGTAACAGAATATATAAAAATACAAATTTTTTATAAATAAAAATTTAACGGGAAATTAGCAGATAATTTAAATAACATACAAAGTGAACGTAAAATATTAATCTTCTATATCTTCTATGTACAAAAAAAAAAAATAAATAATAATAAATAAAAGGAAACAAACAATCGAAAATATTAAATAAATTAATTCATTAATTCGAGTTAAATATTTCAACGGAACGCTTTCGCGACGACTAAATAATGATAACAATAATCATAATAATAATAATAAAGATTTAAAACTTTCGATTCTAAACGCGAAATATAACACGCTTTATTTTAGACACTGCGACTATAACATAGATATTAAGAAAAACTATCTACACGTATTTCACACTTTTACGCTCAGTTTGAAAAAGAAAAATAATTTAAAGTACCACAGGGTACTTTCGGCGAGTTAATAAATTTAGATAAACCTTACATACGTTTCCACTATTAATCGCTGTTCAAATAGGGGTATTAAAAAATAATCACCCTTTTCTTATGATAAGAACGATATGGTGGTCGAATATTAAATGACACGCGATTAGATATATACGGGCGTCATTAATAACAAACCCTTAATTCGTATGAGGGTGGCGCATGTTGTCTAAATTTTTAAATTTGTATTACACATATATATATATATATATATATTATATATATAAATAAAACTATAACATCCCTTGGGTGAAGTAAATAATGTAGTCAAATACACCCCTCCTATGCTTATTATAAAACATCACTATGGCGATCCATTTATCGATGATGAGCACCGCACGTTTTAAAAATCTATTATGTCGCTTTCCATACTCTTTATTCGTGCAGTACTAAATTAAATGTAGAATTTTACAAGCCTCAGGGCTTGGTAGTATTTTTTCCTTTGATTTCCTGTCTACTTGTTTTATATAAATATTTTTAAATTTTTAGTTCTTAAATTTAATTTATCTAATCTGATCGATTATTTATCTATTGTTTATCTAGCCAAATGGTATCTTTAACGTCAGGTGAAAAAAAATACAAGATTTTATAATAATTTATGTACGCATTAATTATAGAAAAATAATACAGACGTATATTTGTAGAATTTCACGCTTCTTCCATCTGTACGGTATATCCGAAAATTGTATAAAATATTTTTCTATTATACAAATTAATCGTGGTCGATACTTTTTAAAAATTTGTTGTGCGGAGCGAGTGGGTAATAATTTTTTTCTTTTTCCGTAACACACATCGTCGATTTTTCGAAATTTAACGTTTCGAATAAGATTCATCGTAGAAATTGAATCCGAAAAAAAAATGTCGTTATTACGTGTTTTTAATATCTTCACGAAGAAGAAAATAGTCAATCAGTTTTTTTTTTTTGATTTTTTTTTTTAAATTTACTTTAGATACTTAGTAAAAAGTTATTAATAAATTGCTTGATTATTGCGGCTCCCTTAATAAACTTTTCTAAATAAAACGGTAATTTTATAAAAAATATAGATAAAAACGGAAGCGACACTGGATTATTTTCATTATTAACGTTTATTAGGCAAAATTACAGCAACCGAGAATAACTAATAATAATTAAACTTAAAATTAATAGATAAATTAAGATTTAAGAAAATAAAAAAATTACCGTTACGTTTACGCATCAATCTCTATCGTATGTTAGGAACAGTTTAAAAAAACGGTTAGAATAAAAATCATATGCGATAACGGTAAGTTATAGAGCAGGATATAAAAATTTTGAAACAGAACCAGATTTTCCCGATAATAAATTCGTATATGTGGAAAGAAAAAAAATGAATTTATATAAGATTCTTTTTTTTTTCATACGTGCAGGGGAGCATCCAGCAACGCGAAGATATCACGCGTTTGAAGGCGAAATTTATCAAGGTTCAAATAGGAGTCGGGTACAGGCGTGCGGTAATCATTATTTCAGTACGTACTATTTAACGGGATATTAAAATTAAAATTCGATAAAGAAGTCTCGAACATTAAACCTTGACTGACTTGACTCCTTTAACGTACCGTGTACTGCTGCAGGGCCGGAAGTACGATTCAGAAGTATTAGAGCTGATTCATTAAGCCAGTTTGGTACAGGTATTCGAGCACGGAACATAATGTTTGTTTAGCGCTTCGTGGAAACTGGAACTCGACGCGTTAATTGATATACTTGGCACGCTCGAGTAGGTGTTCGACAGTTAATGGCTTACCATTACAAGAGCAGCACGGAGCATTTTCCCTACTTATTAGATGACTGTGCGTTAGAAGCGTACGTCTGAGACGCAGTCGGCGTAAGACGATTTCTTCTTTACGTATCAGCAAGGACGATGTGGACCAGAATGTCGTATCCGTTGTAATTGTGCGCAGTTTCATTTGTTAATGGCATCTGCTGCCACTGTAGTTTCCATTCGGTTAATAAGTGTGATTCGATGTGCTCGCCAAAATCCTTATTTGTAATATGTAATTGTGAAGCTGATTTCAGATACACACATACACACGCGCGCGCGTTATGGAATTTTGGGACGGAATTGTCAATTTTAGTAATTGATTTTTACATGACATGATTTTGTCAGAATTGAAATGAAACATACAATTTTATTAGCATCAAAATTCAGGCAACTAGTCCATAGATAGATAAACTAAGAATATTTTATAAATGTACAAAAATTAAAACTTCGACATAATTACAGTTGCTCTATAGAAATTTTTAAAATTCACTTTTGTAACTGCTAACTACAAGATGATTATCTAACACATATAATAATAATAATTAAAAAAAAAAACAAAAAAAAAAAAAAAACTGAAAAATACGACAGGTCACATCTATAACCGATAATCAATTCGCGGTAGAAATTTAATAGTATTATTATTATTGTTTAAATTATAATAATATACAGGTACACTTATATACGTGTATATAATCTAACATTGAGATTATTATAAATTTAAACGTTTTTTAAACATGATCAAGTCGGAGCATAAATGAAAGGAAAAACAAAGCATACAAAACTAAATTAACCTAAAATGCCAGTGAACTTCCATTAAAGATTATCCGATTAAACTAAAACCGGCATTAGAAGCGGAAAATTATCTTGTATCAGAAAAAAAGAGAAAAATAAATGAAATTTTAATCCGCCAAAAACCTCCGGTATTTATTTTGTCACATTTCAAAATGTTAGGAAAAAAAACCGAAGTAGCGCAACTCGATTATTATTTTCAATTAATTTCAGAAAAACCGGATTGTTTAATAGGGACAGGTAGCTTCATGTGTTATTCACTTTCCAGAGTTATCTGTTGGATAAACCGGTAGTATAAATTGAGTTCGATTTCTTCATCTTCCTGCTGATGGCGATTCTTCCTGAATACTCTTTATCACGATTAAGATTTAATTATAACTAGTTCTTAAGATCCATAGACAAGATTTTACACCGCTACCAGAACTATTTGAAAAATCAGCATCATGTAATCGTACAACACAATGATAATAATAAATTTAATTAGAAATATCGCTGTTCATCCAGACAAAAGTCAAGGATAGTTAGAGGAAAATACTACAACGCCAACATAAAATAAACGCCGTAAACGTACGACCGCTGAATGACCTACTTTTCGCCTACAACTACATACACACACACGCAACATATACACACACATATATATATATGTATGTATAATGCACAAAACTCATAGAAACATTTATATACATACATTACTCCTTCCCACTCGATCACTCACTCTTACATATATATATATATATATATATATATATATATATATATATATATATATATATATATACACACACACACACAAATATACTCGGATATTTCGCTGACGGTTCGAACGATATATACCGGTAATTAGTAATTAAAAATGGCCTTTGTGAAAATTAAGAATTCGGAATTTTTGGGCCTCGACCCTGAGTACATCACCATAAAATTTAAGAAATTACCGATATTTATTTAAACGCTAAAAAGATTTCAGCAGCTCGATCGCATTGACCGTTCGAATGTTATATAAACGAAAAAATTTAATTTTTACCGCATATAATATTAGTAAATATAATTAACATTTTATATCTGGGTATGTTCCGGAAATATTTTTTTAATATATGGAAAAATTACTTTAAAGAAAAAATCTGATCGAAAAATTTCAAAATTCATTTGCAAAAAAACATCAATTGGTGCGCGATCTCCATTTGATATTTGTCAAAACCGGAAATTTTTGATTTACAAAACAAAAATCCACGTTATTAAAATGGGTTCTTTTTTTTTTTGGCTTCCATATAATTTACCCATATTTATATTGTACTGCAGATTATAAACTGATTAAGAAGGTATTTATAATAAATGTAGATTAAAAAGAAATGAGATGAGTAACATTAAATAATGATACGAGAATTTAAAATATAGGAAGGGGCATATATACGTAGGTATTTTGAAGAGCTATGAGAAATGCCATATTAATAGGAAACGGAACATTGAGACCATAAAGAGCTTGATAAAAAGCAACACGAAAATTACTATAATGGGAAGATTGTAGCATGGTGTGCATTGGCCACTAAGTGGGTATCCATAGGATGTGAGTAATTAGGAGAACTAGCAAGTTTCAACTTATGTACCGAAGGAAGAAAACCGACTACTGCCGAGTCTCTATCGACAAATGGTAGTACTAAAACCCGCAATTTGATCGTTTCAACTTTAATATTGTAGAACCCTAGATAAGCAGGTATGTCGGGTTGGATAGATTTATAAAGCCTTGCTGTTAACGGATCAGACTATAGATTTGTCCAGTATTCTTCTTTAAATGAGAACTAGTATGACTGATAGTAAAGAATAGGCAAGAAAGCTACGGCAAATTCTAACAGTGTGAAAAAAAATCCAAACTACGATCGTCGAATAAATTACGGTGGATTTTCAAATCAATATGCACTCGAAACGAATACGTAATATTCGTTTTAACACATTGATTTAGCAACGACCAAACGAAAAATTAAATATATATATATATATATATATATATATAAATTACTTTTTAACGTTAAAGAAGTAAAAATATAGAATAAAACTATATTTCAAAATATTACGTGGAAATCGTGGCATCTCCTTTCAAGATATAAAAAGTAAAAACAGGAACACTTACTTCGGGATGATCTTTTACAGGAACAAAAACTTTTTCGGTAATGGTAACAGGATCGCCCATCGGTTCCGGTAATACTAACGGTTCTTTTTTAACGCCATTTACTTGGAATAAACTGCTACGTACTCTACTGATTTCTGAGAACATGAAAATAAATATAAAATAAGTAATTAAAATTTTAAATTTAAATTTCGTGCGTTGTTGAAAATTTATCCGTTATAAATTACCGAATAATAATTTCGAAATGAAAAAAAAAATAAAGGTCAATACACAAGCACACACACATACACACACACATATATATATATATATATATAGAGAGAGAGAGAGGGGTGAGAAAGAGCGGTAGCAGAAAACAGAGACAAAGATAGCAATTCAGTATTGGAGAAATTATTTAAATATAACTCAAGAATATTTTAGCAAGAATTAAGAATACCTAAACTATTAGTAAAAAAAAACCAAAAAGAACCATCGTGATTACGTTTGCAGCAATAAAAAACGAACAAAACAAATATAAATCAACGATTAACGAATAATAATAATAATAATAATCATTATTAATATTAATAATAGTAAGTATGAATGAAGTTTTGCTTTCACTAAAAGAAATAATTACCTGCGATTTAATTTACAATTTTTTTTTTTTTTTTTTTTTTTAATAAAGATACGATCTTAACTCATTGAAGTTAAATAAGTATCAAATTTAGTAAAGTGTAGCTTACTAACAAGATCATCCTGTTAGCCAGCTTATGGGTTGAAGTCAGTAGTCCATTGACCATGACTACGAAAATTAGTTTGTATTAATCTATTTATGTAATAGAATTTAATGACTTCATAATAAGTCTGACGGGTGTCGCCTTTTAAGACGCCTGATGTCTTGACTATTATCTAATAAATTGGTAGCTTCCACATTGACATGTTGGTGTAGCCTCTTCTTGTGTGCTGTAGCGAATTTTCTAATCTCTTCGTTTACAAGCGAGATGTGCAAGTCTCGATGAATATCATCATTTCTCGAATAACGGCATGCATCGACAATTGCTCTTAGTATTATGCTTTGTCTAGCTTGGATCTTTGCTCTAGAAGACCTGCTGGTACAGCCCCATAACTGCAGACCATAAGTCCATATTGGCTTTATGATCTGCCGATACAGTAGGCATTTGTACCTTACGTCTAGAGGCGATTTGCGTCCAATAAGCCAATATAACTGCTGAGTTTTTTTCTTTATTTGTTTACATTTCATTCTGGCATGTATTTCCCAGGTCAGCCGCCTATCCAGGTGCATACCAAGGTACTTGACTGAGTCAACCTGTGGAACAGGTTTACCTCCTAAGTACACTTGGTGATGCACATCAGTTCGTCGGTATGTGAAAGTTATATGCGTTGATTTTTCTTCATTGATTTTAACTTTCCAGTTTGATGCCCATTCGTGCACTCTGTTCAAAGAGTTTTGCAATTTATTTATAGCTTGAGAATGACTACTACTAACGGCTAATATAGCTGTATCGTCGGCGAACGTAGCTGTCGTCGTTTGCGCATCCGTTGGTAAGTCTTCTGTGTATAGAAGATACAAGATGGGACCGAGAACGCTTCCCTGCGGAACTCCAGCTTCTATGTTGTAGGATGCGGAAGTAGCATTTTCTTGCTGTACTTTAAATTGTCTTTCTGATAAATAAGACATGAGCAAACGGCAGATGTTACCTGGCAGAATTCGGCTTAATTTATAGGTCAGCCCGTCGTGCCATACCTTATCGAAAGCTTGCGCTACGTCTAAGAAGACGGCCGGGCAATATTTTTTTCCTCAAATGCTCTATTGATTACCATTGTGATCCTGTGCACTTGATCAATTGTGGAGTGCTTCCGTCGAAACCCAAACTGATGTACTGGTATATACTCTTCAACCATACACGAACGTTCGTATACAAAAATTGGCACAACACAGACGTATATATATACATATATATATATATATATACATGTTTACATGTATATAGGAGTTTTGGAAACCACGAGCTTACATACAAATGACTTCGTTAAGAGGAATTACTCGTTGTTATATCTTAATAATGGCAATGAACGTATGAAATTTTATTTAAAAAACGTTATTTTCAGATCATGCTTTATAATTTACGGTCACCCACCCCGAGAGATATCTAACGGAAAATTTCAAAAACGTTCAAAACGCTCGTGGGTTTTCCCCAGTTTTCTTAATTCCTAAACCTAGGTCGTACCATTACCATGTCGTTATTATTAAATTAGAATATGTTGAGCCGATTCACCATACATGTGTTGGTCTTTCCCGTGCAAAACTACATTAATTTGAACAATGCGATATGTAGTGATTTTTAAAAAATAAATAATAAAAAAAGTAGTTCACATCATCAAATTTTTTCTATAAAAAGACCATAAAGCTTTTCGAACATTGTGGACCTATATTACAAAAATTAACAAAGTGAAAAAACAGATTCCATTATAAACTAATATAAACGACACAATCGATAAATCAGCAATATAAAATGTCCAGTTGATACTGGTTTAATAGACTAATAGGTTTGTGGTCTTTTCATATATAAAAATTTATTAATTCAAAACGAAAAAAAAATAAATAAAAAAAAGGCCTGTAATTTTGTTTTGCAATAGCGTTTATAAAATTTAAGTTCGCGAGTCACTTTTTTTTTTTTATTTAACAAATTATTATTGATCCGTATCTTATTATAAACGTAATAATTATTACAACCAGGCCGGATTATAAAAAAATCGGACGCGTCTACGATGAATAGTACGAAAAATATTCAATAGATGGCGATGCTGTGCACATACAGAAACGCCTATACATGCGTAGCTATAATAATTTCCTAATCCGTTGGAATTTTTTTTTTCTCTTAAAAGAAAGATAGATAAAGATATTTATGCCATATTAGACATTACTATACTGTTCGGACATTCAGTAAACTTTGTCGTATATTATGGCAGAAATGTAAACACGCTTGGAATTTCACCGAGAACGAGAATTTCTACTTTTAAAATGCCGCCTTAATAACTTGACTATCAATCTGTCGTCAAACGAGAGCCATATTATCTGTTTAATTAATGATCTGAAGAGGTACATAGGTATCCCCGTTAGTTCGCTTCTGTAAAAGTATTTCGAAGTATTTAAAATTTATTCTCCCGCAAAGTTAGTCCCGTGCATACGCTATTTTTCGACGTAATTTTAATTAAGGGGGAAACGAACTAATTTCTCTTGTTCTTACACATACAAGAATTGCTCGTTTAACAACCAATCCTGAATATTTTTTGATAAGGTCCCATTTTAATGTAACTAAAAAAAAAAAAACCATGAATACGATGAATCTTTTTTACTTTAAATTAATTTTGTATAATGGCCTCTGTTCATTTGTCCTATTTCTGAATGGTAAGGATTATCATACAAAACAAAAAAAAAATTATCATATATATTTGTTATCGTGTTCAAACACACACACACATATATATATTTATATATATGCATATATATATATAAATAAACCGGAAATCCAAATTCTCAGGACGTATTTTGAATTACGAAATTGTGTAATTGTTGACGACAACGACAAATATAATAACAAAAATACTTCGTTTCCTACTTAAATTTGAGGAGTTATATTAATAAAAAACATCGAACGCGCACTTTCATAAATACATACATACATATAAATTATAAATATATATGTATATATATATAAAATACATATTATTGCAGGTACACTTACAAGGAGACACATATACAAACGTATGATAACCACATACGCTAAATCGCGCTCAAGATGATAAGAATATACTCTTCTGTCAGTTGACTATCTGTTTAAGCGTGCAATAATACACGTAACGGGTAATTAAGTGTATAATAAATTCGGAAATGGGGTCAAATTACGTAATCATTTTCTGCATTCGTCCGAAGGATCTGGAAGAAGACCAACTGCCTTTATTACTGAGCAAATAGAATAGTAACTGTCAGAAAACTTTTCGGTACATAGATAAAATGTAATTTCATTTCGCGAAAAACATCAACAATAATAACTATTAATTCTATCTCACGCAACACACGACATTCGTAATAATAATAATAAGTTTATACGTTAAAAACAAAACGCGAATACATATCATTAAAACCGTGACCCCTCTACACCCGAATTGATTAGATTCGCTTGGACAATAGTCAAAACACATCATTCTATTACTACATCCTCAATATTTGATTTTTATAATATCAACGGTTGAATTAGAGACTTTTCTAGCGTAGGATCGTCACCATTCTCTGAAGGTCGTATGTAAATTTCTCATACACACACATACACACACATATATATATAAAATTTTTAAAGTGAATTTTAACGTATAATATAGAAATGAGTGTCATTCTGTCGCAAATTTCCTAAATATAATATAGCGTGTAAAACTCTCGCTTATACATCAATAGATTTTAATGAATTGTAAATATTCTCGTTTGTTTTAAATGAATATATCTGTCATTTACTACGTTTTATACTATGAAATTTAAAGTGACAGTGTCCAATTAATTTTAATGTCATTTTTCAATTTCGTTTACAACCTTACAGTAACGTATATTTTTTACTACTATAATTATATAAATTTTAAAAAGTAAATATTATATAATAATTCTTCTCGATATAACATTGTTATATTATTATTGTTAATATTTTTTCAACACAATAGCTTTACTACATATACGAGATGTTAATTATGATATTCTTAAAGTAACAGGTTATAATTTTTTCTAATGTTTATTTCATCCGTTATTAAATCACCGAATTCTTTAAATATATCACTTTCCTTATAATAAAATACAATCCCTTTGCAATTCGTGTAATACAGTTTTCAGTATCAGCTATACCGAATGTTTTTAAATATGCTTTAAAATTACAACGACCAGTAGTGACAAATTGGGCATTATAAAAGTTGCGGGTAAACACGGTATATCTTTTTAGGTTCTTCGTTTAAATATGGAAAGCGTTTAATCATTTTATTCCGATTCAGCGAATTTTGATATTTCTATAGATAAAGAATAGCTTTAAACGGATTTACGTCGATATGATTATTTTTATATATAACAATTGACCCAGACAAGACGGACGGTTTTATTTTATAGCACAGGTGGTAACACTGTTACAACGCAAATCGCGTGCTCCATGTTTAGTGCAGTCCACAGGTATCCGTTATTGTCCAATTTCAGTTATCATGGCGTCCTATAATGAGAAAGAAAACGGGCGTTTTATGTGGAACATTATTTTCAGCGTGAATCGATCGTGACAGTGCAAAGAGAATTAAGAATTCATAGTTACACGTGTTGTTTTTTTTTGTGGGAATATCTTAAGAGTCTCGTTTACGAAACACGTCTACCTGATTTGGAAGACCTTAAAACTCGGATTTCGGAAGAAATTTTAAAAATTCAGCGACCTATGCTCGAAAAAATTGTGTAAAGAATGAGTGTGTTGTTTCAAATGACGGTCATCTAAACGATATTGTGTTCCATAAATAATTCTAAATCTTTCGTTTTCATATTTTTAAATAAAATTCCATTTTTTTTTTCAAAAGAATATATTTATTTTAAAAAAATACATTTTATAATACGGAATTTAAAGCGACAATCCTATTAAGTGTTATGCCACTTCAAACTCCACCTACATTAATGATAACAATAATACAATAATATTGAAAATTATATGTTGTAATAGAAAATTTTATTCCAAACTTGACAACTAAGAATACAAAATATATTACTATTAGGATTAAAAACAGTTCACAATCCGATTAGATTTCAAACCGTCTAATCATATTAAATTACGCATAAATTCGCAAAAAATATGTATTCTTTTAATATATACGCGGAAAAAATAATGCGAGATTTTAAAGAGAACAGTAAAACTGACGTAGGTAGGATGGACGATTGTTGATGTACCGTTTTGCAGATGGCATAGCAATCGTCGGAAGTAATGAATAAGAACTTGAAGAATTCGTAAAATTAAAAAAAATATAGTATGTCGATAAATGATAGCCATGAAATGTGCTAAAAAGCGAGATATAATATATGTAAAAATTAATTTGAAAAAGAATAAAACAAGTAAATTCGAATAGACACTCGGATAACATAATCGCCTAATATGGAAGAAGTGACAAAGAGATATCGACTAGAATTAGTGTAGCAAAAATGGCTTTCAATAAAGAAAGATCTTTATTCACGTTGAGAAATTTGAAACTAGGAAGCACATTGTTAAATCATACGTACGGAGCGTACACTGATGTATGGATCGGAAACCTGGACGATCAACCGCCAAGTATACAAAAAAAAAAACGGTGCTGGCGTAGATTACAGAGTGACAAACGAAAAATTTTTGAAAAACATAAACTAATCGAGGAGCTTAATTCATAAACTAAAAAAGAAGTAGAAGACTTAAACGGATAGGCCACTGATATCGACACAATAGAGCTCTCCTTAATAACTCACAAAGATATCGTTCACTTTATTGCGCTAGAGCATAGGGGTCAATGGGAGCTAATGTACACTGAAAGCATTAGTCAATCGCCTCTCACTTATTACTATCACATCCAGCCGTCTCTCCCCAAAACTCCCGTGGTTCCATCTCTTTAAGAAGATTAGTCGTCAGGGAATTGTACTCAGCGGCAGATTGCGATTTGGACATCATTTGTTGCCTGACCATCTTTTCCGTATGCAGCTTAGACAAAGTCCCTTCTGCCCCTCCATTCTGAACAGGCAGTCTGCAACCCCGATCGTGTCTTTTTTGAATGCTCTGCTGTAGAGCCCTTGCGTTCGGAGCTTTACCTTATCTTGCTACGTTCTTCGAGTATTACACCTCCGTTTAATTTACCGTCCCTTTTACATCTGGATAATCTACAATTATTCCCCTCATATAGCGATGTTTACAGAGAAGTCAGCATGCTTGATTAAGATGTAGATAGTCCCCCACAGTATCACGTTGGGTAAGCTGTAAAGGCAACCCCAATTCAAAAAAAAAAGTAAAAAAAAAAAAATCAAAAATTTCGTACAGCTAATTCAAGAGAAAATGGAATGAAAACGATACATATGAAGGACAAGGTGTAAATATATAGATTAAATAATAACAGACACGGGAGCAACAAGTTATGCAAACCTTAAAAAAAGGGCAGTAAAAATACAATTTTAGTTGAACTCACTAGGATTATGAGTCATAAAAGTTATCCACCAAATCTACGGATTGAGGAAAATAAGAAGAAGATATACAAAATATATATACTTATGAGGTAAAAGCAGCGATACCATAATCAATAGTAGATCATATTCGACTACAACTTTTCATTCGTCAGAAATATTGCTAAGTTAGGTATTTTAAAAAATAGAACACAATATATACTAGAGTTCCTTGGTGATACATATTTTTAATTTAAAAATTAAATAAACTAAAAACAATTAAAACATTATTAATAATCGTAGAATATATAAATTTATTTGTAAAGCTTATAACTATAAATATATATATATATATATATATATATATATATATATATATATAAATAAAGAGAGGGTGGAAGAGAAGATGGGGGAAAATAATTAGGAATTTTAATGTTAGATTTAAAGAACATACTGCATTATAGAAAAATAAAATAACTAATCTTTCCAATTTTTCTGACCATCTTATGCACATAATGAGCATATTCCTTTGACCCCGATTCTAACTTTCGAATCTTAAACGTTTCTACAAAATCGGGTTATTGATTCTATCGAAATTCTACAAATAAACGAAAACATTTAAAATTTCTCCCTGCAGATGGTTCATAAATAAACTCCGGAATATAGATCGGGTCTTTTGTTTACCAAAGGTCGAGTTTACTAGCTAATGTTAATTTTTATCGTTTTTCATTCAGTCCTCGCTGTAACCAGTAAAACTAGTAGACGGTTTCGATTGAATATATACGATTTTTAATGTTAGATTTAAAGAACATTATGGAAAAATAAAAGAACTAATCTTTCCTATTTTTCTGACCATCTCATACACATAATGGACACACCTTTGACCATGATTCTAACTTTCGAATCTTAAACGTTTCTACAAAATCGGGTCATTGATTCCATCGAAATTCTAGGAATAAACGTATTCTTTTTAAATTCCTCCCTGCAGATGATTAACAAACAAACTGCAGAATCTACCGGGGGGTCTTTTGTTTATCAAAGGTTGAGTTTATTACTTGGTGTTAATTTTGATCGTTTTACATTCACTCCTGATGATGCTGTTGTGAAACTAGTAGGCTATTCTGATTATATATATAGTGATATGATATAAAAGTATTTAATTTTATTTAATTTTTTAAATAGAGTACACTAAAATTAACAGGTAAAAGTTTTTTGGGGTAAATATCGTTAAATCGAAGAAGGTACATATGGAACAAAATAATCTACTTTAGCAAAACTATTTTCTCTATTGCTTGTTTTAATTACCAAATTTTCATAAATCATCCGCGTTTGCGAATAGTTTAGAAGAAAATAAAAATTATACGTTTACTAATAATAGTTTGCATCCACTAAATTAGCATTCAAACTGCAACGAAAAAAAACAAATTTTTTTTAAAGAAATATGTTACGTTTAATCGAATTTCTGCAGAAATCAATTAACGTTTAATTTTCTCGCATAACGTTTACAAATAATCGTTGGCTCTTATCGCTTATTCCTCTTAAGGGTGTTCTACCTAATTCAGTTTTCCCACATAAAGATAAAACACGATCATTTTAGAACAATTTAGCTGTTTTCGCTTACACATTTAGAACGTAAATATTTTGGTAAACACGGATAAACTGCATTATATAATTAGAATGGTAAAAAAATATATTATTGTTATAAGTAGAGCCCGGATTTTTCGGCAGTAAAAAATTTTTTTTCGGCATTTATTACGAAAATTTCGACGTTATTCGGCATTTATAAAAAAACTCATTTTTATCTATAAGAACTGCGTAATAGTGATTGAATAAAAAAAAACACAGCATTACAATGTATGCGATTATTTTAATAACACTATGTACATTAATAAAATATACTTTATGTAACAATTACAAGCGTAGAAAATATATTAAGTAGGTATTTATATAGGTAGATGTAGAGAGAATTATTTTAACAAAGTCGAATTATAAGATAAAATAATGTGCCTTTCTAAATTATTTTCTGTGAACGTATGCCGTTTATCCGATAAAAAAAAATATTCTTAAGATAAGAGAAACTTCTTTCTATATCTACAGACACAATGGGGGCATAAGCATAATGCACTGAAGTCTCCCCCCTCATCTTGTAGTCAAAAATTACAAATATTTTGTAGTTGCTAGTATCGAGTATTTTTTAATAACACAGAATTCATTTTTTCCTGAACACTTCTCCCGTTTGTCCAGGAATACAGTTAATCTTTTCTAAAACCGTATTGATAATCTGTATCTGTTCATACAGCGACATTCCTCTCTTCTCCAACTTAGTAATGCCTGCCTCCAAACACGAAGTATAGGATTTAACAAATGCTAATGGAATTATCGTTTCCTGAATTTTTTTTTAAATATTTTTTTAGATTTTTAATTATTTTCCAAAAAAAAAACAAAGTTCAAAAAAATTTACAAACTTAGAAAAATGCTTATTTTCGGCATTTTTTCATTTTTCGGCACTTATTCCATTTTCGGCAAAATAAACTTCGGTTTGCACAGTCTGTGTCTGAATTCGTATCAGATCTGATTTATCGTGTAGCAAGATCATTCGGCAAATGCCGAGAAATCCGGGCTCTAGTTATAAGTAAATTAATAAGTATAAATTATTTTTATACATATATCGAAAGTTATCATTTCTTATGCCATCGTCTATATCAATTTCACCGAACCAGAAATACGATTAATATAACTACTACTACTACTATGATGATCGCAAATCCAGTTTTAACAGAAATGTTTCCTTTTTTATATTCTACAAGGAGAAATTCTTAAAAATAACCGGTCAGAACGCGCACACATGCATATCTACATGTATACTTACAACATAAAAAAAAATAAATAAAATCCATTTGTAGTAATTGGCATCAATGAAGCGATAAGGAAACCGACTTTACCTCTCCTGCCCAAAACATAGATCACTGAGGCAACGAATCGTAACCCCTTCATTTATCTTTTCAAGTACTATAACTCATACGTTTTATGTTCCTCATCGAGGCTATTGAAATATAAATAAAAATGACGAATTAAATAAAGCAAATTATTACATATGTATGTATATATATATATATACATGCAAGTATTTATATGTACAAACGGGATAACACACAAATACTTATTTATGCGTACGTGTACGTACATAAACGAGGGAATAAATAAATATAGTCGATGATGAACACAATTATGAAGAAGAATTTATGAACTTAGTCGACCAGTTAACGGCGAACAATAATTGTTCGTACAGAAGAGAGAGTATTACGCGTATACGTATAAATAATAATAGAAATATAATACCAGGAAAAATAACGTAAGCATGCCAAGATCTTTTTAAAACTTATTTTCAAACATCCACGACATTTCGCACGAAAATAGAAAGTATTTCAGTCCATTTTGTTCGTTGGAGACGTATTAAGTAACTAAATATTGTTCAAAATATAGATTCTATGGATAAATATGTAATACTAATTTGAAAGAAGTTAAAAATATGAATTACTAACGTACAGGATTTAAATAACCATTTTCCTTATATAATTTTTGCGTTTCAAAAACATAAACATAAATTAGCTATTTTTTGCGCTTCAGATTTTATTCTTAGCATTAACAAATTGCAAAAATACCGTAATTCAAATAAGAAAAAAACCCAACAACCTACAAACGTACATCAATGGTGAACATATATTATCGACGTGCATTAGTGTAAAAATCAAATTGTAGGTATTAATTAAAACGGTGAAATAATAGCGATGAAATAAATAAGTGAAACATTTATTAGCAGAAGAAAATTTCAATGTGAAACAAATTCGATTACAGTCTCCTATAAAAGAAATGGTGATAGCGCAAATAGGCTCGTATACGATGTTATACGCAGCAGACCGGCCTCTTCGTAATAATTAAAAAAAGTTTCTGCCGCTAGCTGGGATCGACTCGACCGTAGGATTGACAGTCAACATATATAAGGGTGAATTAATTAAAAGTTTTTATTCCCTGATATCTTAGCTCGTTTTAGAGATAAAAATTTTAATAATAACCTTTACATGTCTCAGATATTTAAACAAATTAAAGATTATTATTAATAATAATATACGTTGTAACTGTTACAGTAATGATACAGAAGATGTTCATCATATAATATGTGTATGCTCTAAATATAATGAATTAGATTAATGTACAATGTAGACTTCTTTCAATGAGATAGTTCTATTGGAATATTTTCCAACATTTATATATAAAATATTTAAGATTAAATATATATATATAAATAACCACTACAGGTAACCGTAAGGTATCCAGTAGGTTACTTTATCTTTATAAAGATATTTATATTTAATACTTATTATACATATATATCTACAGTGGAAGCGACAATAAAATAATTGTGCGAATGTGTTTACGTATACGTGTAATGCAGTTGCATAACTTGTTCTTTTATACTACTTTAATAATTTATTTATTTATTTTTTTTTAAACTTTTTCAATTCAATTGTATACTTGTTATTCAATTATTTAGTCCTCAGTGTTCCCGTTTTAATTGACATTAGCTGTTACGTAAGCCGAACATAAATGAATGAATGAATTGATCAATAAACATATATATATATATATATATATATATATATATAATTATTATTAAATATAACGCCAAACATCTTCGCCTAACAAAGAAAACTCGATTACGGGTAAATAATTTACCAACTATAACCATCAAACAAATAAGGACAGTTAAATCACGTAGGACGGTATGCAAGGATATTTCGCGAATCCCAGGATTATATTATTAGATGCCGATTGTAGACGAACCTTCTTGTTAAGCGATGAAACAAAAGAACCAGTTATGGTCGTTTCCTGATGTAACGGTGATTTTACGATCGAAACAACAACATATCGTCGCTACATCTCTATTTACGCTCGCTACAGTTTCCTTCGTAGAAAAGAGAGCAGTCGAGTCAGTCAGAAGGTATTTATTTAACCGATGTCGATAGTCGATTTGCACAATAGCAACGATACACACAAGCAAGTTGCAAATAGTCGGCGAATGATTTATCGACTCACTTGGAAAAACATACTACACACCGAACCATGATGCGGATTTATTTACCTGTTGTAGGTAATCATGACGAAATACAGGTGAAAGCGATATAAGTATAAACACGCGCACACTATACTTTATATATATATATGTATATATGTAAATATATATATATATATATATATATATATATATATATATATATATATATAAAATACGAAATGAATGTATAAAGATTTGCAAATTAGTAATATTCTAGAATCTGACATCGTTTTTGAGTAGTTGTTAAATACAATTCTAACATTTTTATATACATACAAAAATTATTTTATATATATATATATATATATATATAAAGTATGTATAACGAAGAAGTTCAAAGCAGGAAACACAAACGGATTATCCATTTTTTAAACTATACCTCATTGCAGAGGATTTCCTGCATTCTATAATCCGGGAAGTTCGATTATTCAACAAGTTGGAAAAAAGGTCGATTACACCGAGGAGGTTTAACCCAACATTATCATAAATATGCAAGATGTAAGTTTTATTTAACGACTTAATGTGTTATTATAGAACTTGTTTAACAGAAATATGCAATACTGAAAAGAACTACACGTTGATCATTACGTAATGATCATATCTATATAAAATTCCGAATTAATAACATTATAGAAACTGACGTTGTTTTAGGTAAGTAAACATAATTCTGATATTCTATACACAAAACAAATACACTATATATATATATACATATATATATATAATATATGCGTATGTGTACTTAAATATACATATATAAAGAAGTTTAAAGTATGAAACACGATTGATTTAACAATTATTTAAGCTGTAAGTCGTTGCAACGGATTTTCGTACGGACCGTAATTAAGAAAAGTCGGAATATCCGCCAGATGGAAAAGCAGAGGTCGATTACATCGAAGTAATTCTACTCGACATTAAGAGGTAAATAAATTTTATTATTACCTTAATAGGTTAGCAGAGAACTCTTTCAATAGAAATATGCAACAATTTTGCTCGTTTAATGAAAATAATCCGATAATTACTGCGAAACGATAACAGTAATATAAACAATTCAAAGTTTTAGTCCGTACAAAGTACGAATGTCTGCGTACGACAGAATGTGAAGACGTTATTGACAATTCTACTCGGGGATGCCTTGTGCAATAATTCGATTTTCTAATCGAAAAACAGACGAGCATATGATTCGTAGATAGCGAAAGATTAGCAATAATAACTAACAGCTGTTTAACAAAATCGAGCGAGTAATTCCAGTAGGGATATGGTAATAAATTATTATGTGCAAATGGATAAGGTGTGAGAGAAATTCATTTAAATTAGCGAAAATCCGATACCGCTCCAACCTTAACGCGAATTTATACAACGCTGATTTGCAAATATGAAATTTAGTATTTGTTTCCCAGTTGAACAATATATTATTGTTGGAAACGGTTCATTTACGTTTTAGAAATAACTAGGGGTTTTATCCGCCTCTGCTACCCAAGGGGGTTGCTACCCAACGGGGGTAGTGCCTATTTTTGGGAAGCTGTTGGGGATTAATTGTGATTAAATACCGTTCAAATAGTGCAGGGGCTCTGACGAGTAAAACAAAAAAAGTTTCACCCAAATTCGACTAAAATTCGCCAAACCCGCCCTTTGAATGGGCTCCGCAAGTGGGAAGTCTACATAAAACAAAAATATTTACAGAGAATTTGTTTTATATTAATATGATTTTCTACTTAATTCATTTAATATGTAACGGGAAATGTAATAAGAAATATAAATATTAAGCGAATAATTAAAAAAAAAAAAAAAAACTAGAGAATGTAGAAAACTATACATTATTTATTTTAGCGCGTAAACAGGGACGAAATAATATTCATTAAAGTAAGATAAAGATAATTTTACAAGTAAATATAGAATTTTGTGATTTTCTGACATCAGTCGTTTGTCGATACATTCTTAAACTAATACATCTTCAACAATCCTGAAAATGAGTTATACATATTAATTGCACTTTGTAAATTGTATGCTTAATGAAACTCTTCCTGTTTTTAAATTATTTCTAAGCGCTCATAAATACACACATATACATCGTTGCATATAATTTATGTTTAGGATATACCATTTTGCATACAACAAATAATAATATACAGGATATATCAATAAACATAAATGGGGGAATATATTGATCAGTAAAATTGTACAGTTACCAAGGACGAAGTATAATCACAGAAACCAAACAGCTTAAGATAAATTTTATAATCAGTGTATTGCCGGTATGTATATATATATAGAGCCGAAACATGAAATCATACAGAATGTATAACCATGGAAATCAAAAAAACACATACGTGTGAAAGAATTATACTTAATATCAGGCTAAATGGTGGGAAAAGAATTACTTTAGATAATAGACAAAATTTATGAATGTAATGGAACAAATAACAAAAAATGGACACGGACCGGACATGTGGCGCGTAGAGACAAACGCCAGGTGGACAAAACATATTCTGCAGTGATACTCATTAAATCCTAAAAAGAAAATATGCAAAATAACAACACGATGGTGCAAAGAAATTGGGAAAAGTTGCAGGGATAAACTGAATACGATTCGTCGCAAAATATAAATTATTGAAAATGTCTGAGACATGCATACACAAAGCAGTCAGTTTTTGCGAGGATAACGCTAGAAATCACAGAACAAATGTGAAATATCATTCAAAAAACATAATGATTTTTGAAGGTTTAACCTAAGTGCATTCCCATCGAAGAAATCAAAAATCCAGTAATGGTACGTACCTACTGATCTTTCGTATTTTATATAGACGTATGTTGGTCCAATGGATTTGTTGGTTGCTCAGTTGTCAAGTATAAAACAAGTTGTCATTCGTTATTTGCTCCCCCAAACGTTTTCCGTTATGTCAGCTGAATTATACGCAATTTACCTAGTCGTTAGATCCTTAGTGAACTCCGACGCTGATTATCTTTCAATTGTACGTTCCGATTCCTTTCCAACTCTTAATGATCTCTATGGCATCTTCAAACACGATCAGCATCCGATAATCAAAGACATGGTAAATCTAGTTCTAGCGAAACTGAATCAAAGATTGACTTTCTGTGGATTCCGGCTCCTATCCGAGTTTATGGGAATGAACTGGCTGATAAATCGGTTAGGGAAATTGCTACTTTTTCGCAACTTCTAGACGTTCTAATTCTGGCGTCCGACCTTAAAAAGTACATAAAATTGAGTATTTTTATACTATGCCGAAGGAAGTGACAGCTGGCTTCATCAAACAACAAACTCCGGTAAATCAAGCACTCGGTTGATCCATGTATAACGATATCAAATCGCACATATGACATCATAATCAACAGACCGGGTGGGTCAGTCTCACTCACGCGTATTTTATTAATGAGACTTTGCTTCCGTCATGTCCGTGTGCGGCGTTGTCCTCTCCGTCTCTTATAACCTGCTTGATTGTCCTTTATACTACTTGCTGTGGACGTCACTAAACCTTCCTCTTTCGCTTCATCTCCTCATCGAAGACGACAGTTCTACTTCGTGAAATTTAGATATTTTCCTTCACCAATCTGTTCTCTATTCCTTGATCTAATCTTCTTCTACTATCGTGCATCTAACCTCAGTTGCTGCAGACGTCACCATTTTAATTAATTAAATAATAATATGTTATTCATTAATATTTCAAACTTATTAACATTTTTAAAAACGAACTGCGCAACAAAATTAATATATATAAATCTGATTCGAATATAAGTATTATTTTTCACATTTAAATTCTCATTCACGATTATTCTATTTAACGAGTGTTTTTGTAAAATTCCATTCGATTTAATATGGTATCTCGAAACCCCAATTAAATACGTCTTAAATGATTAAGTACAAGAGTACTGTTTCTGATAATAAAACAAATAATTGAACTTTCTTAATTTTTTAGTAATATAAAAAGAATTAATGATCTATTCGAATCCGACTCTCCAAGCATCTTAAATCTTTAATAGTAATATATTTTCTCGTTATTCGATTACTAATAATAATTTCAACAATTTTGATAAAATTTCCATTTGTATATTCTTACAAACTTTTCTTTTTATTTTTTAATCGATAATATATAACAATTTTTTATTTACATTTTATGCCCCATACAGGTATATATATATATATATATATATATATATATATATATATATATATATATATAAAACGTAGGCGGTTGACTAATTTATTTTAATTTGTTTACAGTAATAAAAAAAAAAAAAATTAAAACGAATCATTCGAAAAATAAAAATATTAATAAAGAGAATGAAATTAAATAAAAACAGGGCGCTCCTCAAAAATAATACATTAGTTATACTATAAGGATTTTAAGGCGTCTACGTTCTGACATGCACCTACGTAAAAATCAGTTTTTATCAGGAAATTCCTTATTTTAAAGATAATAGTAACTGACTCATTGGCAAGTGGAAAAGCGGTTTCCCTTGATTTTTATGTATATATATATATAATCCATCAAATAAGAAAAGGACAAATATTTTTCTGCGAAACAACTCCCCTATTTGAGTATGTATATTTCAACATGAATTAGCCGCGGAATCCTGTTAATTACAATTCAATAATAATAATTAAAAACATCCTCACTTTTCTTTCAATGATGACTATATATTCTCCGATATAATATGATGAAGTAATACACATTCTTAAGAGTAATTTGACGTTTATTTTTTATGGAGATGAATTTTTTACGATCTTTATCTACTGAAACATTATACAGTCTGTGTGGGTGTGTGCGTACGTGCGTGCGCGCCAATGTGCGTGTATGTGTGCACGCGTGTCAAATTTATTCAGCACGTCAGAGGTGTGATACTAGCGTGTTAACATATTATTTCATGATAACACAGAGTATATGTAACGAACTTCCAAATAGGTTACAGATTCCTCCGAGGTTTATAATTATTACCTAAGACGAATGAATAACTTTTTAAATTAAATTTATATGCTAGTGAATGAATGTGTAAAAATACAATCGTTAGTTACAAAGAACCGACCTTTTAAATAAACGAAGACCTTAACATAACTAATTCAAACGTAATCGATATTTTCGACAAATCATCCATCTATGCGTACATACGACACACACACACATCTAATATATATAATTATATGTCATCGTATGATGATGATGATGGAGATTATTATTAAATATATATATTTGTACTTAATGTTACATAATTGCATGGATACACACTCCATACATATACATATCGGTTTAATTACGCAATGTTATATACGAAAATATACATTCAGCAATAAGCATTTGGGGTACTGGACCTGTTTCTTCGGAAAATATATTTAAATAATGATCAGATACTATTATAAACTATTACATACATAACTACAACTACTTTAGAATTTCGTTTCGTGAACTTCCAGAGCTATAACCAAAAATTTCAGTTTTGACAAATAGAAGAATTTTGGGGAAATAATTTTTTCATGCATTAAAATATATTTCCGGAATATACATTAAATCGAAACGATACATTAGGGCGGACAATTTTTTTTAAAAAAAAAAAAAAAAAAAAAAAAAAAACGATCGCACTTTAATATTTGAAATTTAGCATAGCGATTTAGAATCATGTCTAGATGTGTTTTCTGTCACCGTTTTTTTTTTTTTAATAAAAAATTTATACAAAAAATAAATACGAAACAATAATCGTTTACATTATCTACTAACATCATCTAGACATTCACGGAACTAATGAATCGATGTATACTATTATATCCATCCCGAGTATTTGTTAGGTTGTTATCCATGTTGTTTGGTATTTTATGTTGCTTCGTATTGAGTATTAAATTTTTCCTTGTAATCTTACTTGCAAAATTGCTAAAATTGTTTTTAATTGAATAAAGTAGTTGCTGAAGAAAAAAGTAAGTAAAGTCTAGATTATGGAATGTAGTGATTTTTTATTACTTTAATTACAAAAATCAGTTAAAATCACTAAAACGTTCCTTCCTTGAAATTCACAAAGCTTTTCGGCAATTACGCCATTATCAAGCGATATTTAAATTTAGATAAAAATAAAGATTTAAAAAATAAAAACACAAAATATAATTTTAAATATAAGTTCACAAATTTATAATCACAAATTTACTATTCTCCATTTTATATTTATAAATTTGTGAACTTATATTTAAAATTATATTTTGTGTTTTTATTTTTTAAATCTTTATTTTTATCTAAATTTAAATATCGCTTGATAATGGCGTAATTGCCGAAAAGCTTTGTGAATTTTAAGGAAAGAACGTTCTAGTGATTTTAACTAATTTTTGTAATTAAAGTAAAAAGTAAGTAGTTGATTAAAACAAAAGATTTAAGTATCGAATTTTTACTTACAACTTACAAAATTGCTCGACACTTTTATAGAAGTTTAATACGTGAAGATTAATAGTTTTATGCATGAAACAGCATAAATTACGCATTTATTTTATTGGAATATTTAGCAAGTGTATATAATTATTATTGTTCGATTAATTATGAATAGTTTACAAGTTTACAAAAACTTTTTAAGTTGCAACTTAAATCTTTACTAATTTTCAACATCCTTTTGTATTAAAATATCGAAGATGTTCAATAAAGGAGTTTGTATTAAAATGTGGAAAAATGAACGTTCAAAATCGTTTTGTAATAAAATGTTATCTATCAGAGAATTATTTTATTTCAATATTTAGGAAGTGCATATAATTATAAATACGTTCGATTAATTATGAATGTTTAAAGCCTACAAAAACATTTTAAAGTGTAATTTAAATCTTTTCTACGATAGACCAATATTAAAAACTCTTATATGTTAATATGTAGGAGACGAGAGAAAATTCGCATGAGGAATTTTATGAAGGATGCACTGGGGGTTGGAGCCCAAAATTTCAAACTTCTTAATTACCCTACAGATTATTTTTAATTAACAGGTATATACAAAATTTCATCGGTTTCCGAGATAGCCGAGTATATATATATATATATGTATAAATTATCGTACATAACTATAAGAATTGCTCGTTTAATAAGTTAATAATAATACGCTGGTATATAGTGTATGCTTGAGTTTTAAATGAAACGTAAAATATGTAAATAAAAAACAAATATAATTTCCAAAGGAAAATACAAGGCCGTTTCACTATAGTGACGTCATTTAAAGGTAGTATGACGGATTTCTATTCGATGCCAAATATTCATTCGAAAGTCCAATCTATTTCAAGTTGTTGTTTTATTGTGTTCGTTGGCAATACGTAAATGTTTCAATTTCTCGACAATTTCAACATATAAAATCATGAAGTAACAACAATAATAATAATACTAACAATTGGGATTTTTCACGTTATGTAGTTTTATGTAGAAAGTAACTTTTAATCGTGTTTCACCTTCGCAAGTGGAAATACATCTTAATCACTGACAAGAGTCATAATTTTTTTCGTTCATACCCGAATAATTAGAACGTTTAAGATTTTAACGGAGTTCTGCCACATTTAGAGAGTTAAGTTACACATAGCATGTAGTACAGATTGAAACACGAAATATCGCCAAAATCTGAATGGTCGTTTTGAAGATATAGTAATTTGAAAATTTGGAAACGTAAAATTTGAAATTGACCATCATTTCTGGTACACGTGATTATGGTATATGTTGGACATACGTATTTATGATTCTAATTTTGCTTCTGAAATCATCGACCACTACCTTTATTCTATTATACATTTTTGCTAAGCTACATTAAATCATTTCAACTATGATGGCTTAACTTAACGCAACCTAACCTAATCTCATCGAATCGACTTGCAATATATAAATAGCTCTGTTACGAAAACCGTATTTAACAAATTATATAATGTTAAAAATTATAAATATGTATATAAGAACACCATAACTTTAAGTCTATCGTTATTTCTATATATACATATTGTAGTTCTACATTTACACGTCGAATATCTTGCCAGTTATTCTATAATAAACTTGTCACGGGCTATCATCAACTCATCGTTAAGTTAATTTAAAGGTTATGATACAGTTCCTAGAATATAGGCACTTATAATTGTTGGTCAATTACCTATTGACTTAGCGTACTATTATGTATAATGTAACGCGATTTTGATGAAGGAAGCTATAATAATCTTAAATTAAATAATGAATATGCGACACGTAGTTAAGTTGTTCCAGCAACGATATGCTTTATTATATCAGCCAATCCTCAAATTAGCTAACAGATTTGCTATTCATTTTTTTTTTTAAAAGCCTAATTTCTATTTAAAGCAAATTTTAGCGTGGAAAATTTATAGAATATCCGCATAGATTTAGTAATATGGTGGTAATATTACTTCTAACCGTATATTAATTGGCCGTAATTGACTCTGAAATAAGATTAATGAAGTGGTCTCAAATTGAATACAGGTTCTTAATATAATTATTTTTTTACAGGATATATCAAGTGCATCTGCTTTATCGTTGTCGAGATACAGCAAATTGAAAATTTCGAAATATCAAATTCGGGAAAACAATATTTTGCTTTTAGTTCGTTTGTTTGACATAGAAATTTTAGATTTACGTTGAACTTTCATTACGTCTACTTTAATAAACATTCGCTAAACCGCTAAAAATGATTTACTTAAGCGAACTTAACATCTTACCAAATCTGTAAGAGAAAGGTGTGTGAGCCGATATTAGACGGAAGAAAGATCAGTTTAAACATAAGATTGTTGCATACTAATGTCGCATTGCACGTGAATTTGCGCGGAAGTTGTTGCTTCGAGAACTATGTATTCCTCGATTTATCAATGGTCTGTTACCGTGCAGCGTATGCGTACATTGCTTACCACCGTATCGTGGCACAACTGCAATATCGAATGAACTAAACAGGATGATTATGATCAGACGATGTACAAGAATAGTAAAATGCTATGAAGTGGAAAAATACACCGTAGAACTAAACAGGATGATTATGATCAGACGATGTACAAGAATAGTAAAATGTTATGAAGTGGAAAAATACCGTAAACCTTGTGCGTGTAAGAATTAAAAAAAATGTCAGATTTAGTTGGGCACTAAGAAGATTAGTAACAAAAAGGACGGGTACGTAATATTGGTAAATTACAGTTGGAAATACTGGAATTAGTTCCAAATGTTATAGAATAAAAATAACAAATCTCGAACGAATATTAAAAAAAAATTGCTTCACCAAGACATTTCTGTCGCGTGAATTTTGAACAGTTTGCACATGTGGAGAAAACCTTTATATCATTCAAAAGCAGCGGAAGTGTAGTTTGTGTAAAAAATTACAAAAACATAATAATAATCCGCAAATATAAGAGTCGAAAAATTGGATCGTGTCCAAGATTTTTCATTTTTGGACCAATATTTGCTTAGAAATTTCTTGGCATCGGAAGAAAATACCCAATTTCCTTATATACGATACTGATAATAATCGCAGTATTAACAACTTGTACATTTTGATTTTCAAATATTAGAACGCAAAGATTTAATTCCATTTAATTGTTATAACGTAAACAAAAAAATTATATTGAAAAATTATCTTGATAATTTTCTATAACTTCTAAATTATTGCTACTTCTCTGATGATCTATTTTATCCAGGCTGAATTTTCCGTTTAGTATATTTATTAATATTCAGTCCGAATTACTTAAATTATTTTTTAACGTTCTTCAACATTTTACGACAAAATATTACAAACAACTGCTGTCAAAACCGATTTTATAGACGGGTTTAATATAGTTCCTCTTTCGAATTTCACACAGACAGTAACTTCCAGAGGTCGGTCAAAAATAACTTTTTGAAAAATAATGTGGACAATAATAAAGAGCAGTCAACTAACAAAATTACGCATACATTTAACGTAAATAAACTGCACCTTGCTCGACAAATACATATATATATATATGTGTGTGTGTTTATTCACATATGCTTAATGTCACACAAGTCCGTAGACTATACTACATAACTTCTGTCAACAGAGTTAAACGAACGTCGCACAATGAACATAACGACGAAACAGCTATACCGTAGGAAGTGCCTTCCTCTTTTTTTTTTTTTTTTGGAAACTTTCCACACGCTCCAAAGATTATTGGATAGTAGCCAAAAAAATCTTAGAACCCTTTCTTCCTAAAAAACAAATAAAACAGGATAAAAAAAATCAAATGTGAAACTAAGAAACTTTCCTTTAAATGAAAAATATTAAACATAATAACATTCAAAGTTCTTTGGTCTAAAAATACATAACGATATTTTTAAAGAAGTAGACAAACGCACACATATACGAAATAGTGGCGCCATTATTTAACTTTAGAAAATAACAGACAATAGTTAAGCTCTTCAATTTTTGAACACCGATAAAAATAATAATTAGCTAACCTGGAAAAACACAAGAAAAATGAAATTAGCACACCAATCGACAAAAAATACATATGATAAGAAATAAATTACTATATTAAGACATTAAGTAATTAAACTAGAATGTTTCTACGCATCTGAATGCCTATGAACGAATGTAAGTAAAGAACTTTGGAACAACATAAAATGAAGGAAAGGAGCTTTCAGTTTAAAAAATAACATTAAACACCATATGTATGTACGATATCTACTAGAACTAACCGTAGGTTGAAATCGTTCACGTAAAATATCCATCGTGGCGTCCGCTATGCGGCATGCAGCATCATCAAGCTCGATAGGGTGATGATTTGGGATTTCTAACAAAAAAGTAAACAACCCGATTAGACACACGCTATAAAAACGGCATGGTCGCTACAAAATGTCAACAACGACCCACCCCTATTGCAAGACTTTATATAGCACGCAAAATCCCGAAATGGAAATTTCATCGTGAAGTATGTTAAAAAAGGGAGTAATAAGTAAATACACGAACATGCTGAAGATGTTATAGATACAATGAAAAACAGGAGATTCAGCTATTATAGTTACTTAATCAAGAAAGAATGAAGATAAAACATTTAACAAGAAGAATGAATTGTCGGTAAAAACACTAAAAGGCAAGTAGTTTAGTTCTCGAAAGTTAAGAAACAACTCGAGAAAATTAACATCACACCCACGATGAAGTTATGAACGGAAATATGTCTAGCAATAAAATTAATATATTGCGCGGATTTGAAAAAAGCGAGAAAATTTTTATTGTTATTATATTTTATAGAGATTATTATTTTTTATGCTATTATAATTTTATATATTACTATTTAATATTTTAAAAGGAGTATAAATTTGTTTAAACCTCTATGTAATTAGTACATCGTTGCAATGTAAGAATACCGTCCTCGTTATCTCTATACTTAATTCTACAAATACACTAGCTCGTGCAGGCCGCACACACATTACTGAAGAAAAATACTTCTATACGGGATAATATGCAATATAATTATTGCAACAAACATACATACATATTTTATATATATATATATTTAAAAAATCTTTAAAGATGTAATTATGCTATTAAATAAGATCCGTTTAGAATAAGTTAAATTATAGAAAAATTCAAAAATTCATTACATAATAAAATAAAGACAATTATTATATGTAAATTATAATATATTATAAGCTGTTCAAAGCATGGAAAGTCTATAATACTAAATATATTCGTATGTTAAGTATGTATAATAATCGCATAATTGGCATTTTTCACCGTGACATACCTGCAACAATACCATCCCGTAATCGTGATATATATATATATATATAATTATTATGGTAAAACAGATATAGATCGTTAAGTAGGTGGAACGAATTATATGCGTCTGAACTGGAAAAGTTACTTTTTATACCGGACTGGAATTCAAGTTTAAAAGAGAGAAATTATAGAAGTCTTGAAAAAAGAAAGAATAAAAAAGATAACCGAACGACTAGTATTCCAGCCGGAAATATTAGCAGCGCGCATAATACAGAACGAACTGAAATTCCAGTAGTAGACGTCTTCCAGTTAAAGAAGCAACAGGCCATCGGTCGAGGAGTTACAGACTGGCAACAACGTATCGTATGCAACCGCATTATCGTCTATATTACAACCGCTACGTCATAAACGGAACTAAGGCGAGAAACGTTATTTCCGCCCAACCGACGCATGCGGAACCGTAATCAAATTTTCCAGGCGGTAATGACCGTACTAAAAGAATACCCTTATACACTGAAGGCCAAGGTCATATAGACGGCTGGACACACGTTTAGAGAGTATCGTTAAAAGGAAAATTGGAAGGAACAAGTGTTCGGGCAACAAGTGCTGTACCGGTAGTATTAGAAAAACGAATTAAAAGCGTGCGCACACTATTCGCATTACGAAGGGTTGCAGACAAAGAGGGCTTATAACTGTTGAATGAATCGTGGTAACTGTATACCTTAGTTTAAAGAGAAAAAAATGAATGTCCCCTTTGTACCGCTGTTGTTGCAAAAGAGGGTTAAATATTTTCTTTCGTACGTACAAACAGGGCGCAATAAACATACGTTCACTACCTGTATGGAACCTGTTTTCTATTTTAAAGCATTATGATGAAAATTATAAAAGAATTATTAAATCACCGGTTTTAAAAGCGAAATATTAACAGGTTGCAGCGACGATGAATCGATAAAAATCGCGCCATTACGTAAAATCCGAATTCGAACGAAAATTCGAAGTTCGATCGGTGTGAGCTGTGTGAATTGTCTAAACTCGTTTCTGAATATACATTATTTGTAATTTAAGCCACATACATATTGTTGCACGCAGACAAAACATTATTTTTATTATTATTATCATTTTTATTATAAAATAAGATTTTACCGGAAAAAGTATAAACGTTTTGGATCAGTTCGCGATTCGAATTATAATTCGATATAAATGTGATAAAATTTATTTAGCTCAAAATTATTACGTTCGTATAAATTTTAATTACGTATGCAAAATTTTTTTATCGACCATTTAACATTGAAATTTACTTAATATACGCGTTCATTAATTCGTTAAATAATGTGCTCGTTAATAATGGGGAAGTACGGTTATAAAAATAAACCAAGCCTTCGCCGCGAACAATCGCTTATAAAAATGACTGCTATTTGTTACTGCCGAAAAACTTAATAAATTCATGGACATACGGGAATTCGCGAAAACGGCGGAATATGTCAAATTGCATCCATCGGAAACTGGTCATTTTATCCTGACATCGAAGTAAAAGGTTGCGAAAATTGGGTATAATTAAAAAAAAAAAAAAGGACGGTGTAATGAACTGTTGACGCGATGGGAAAATGACGCTGCTTATAACTGTGACAACTCACAAAATATATATTGTCCACAAATAATCGGAGCTTTTAACAGATCGTTTCAAGACGTGCACGATGTTTTAGCTTCGACGTGGTTGCTTGGCACAGATTTATATGATACCCCATCCGAAACCCACTTCGAAAAAAGAACGAAAGTACAACCAAATTCAGATCACGCCACTATTTAGAAAATTATTATCGAAAATTTTGTAGAAAAAAAAAAGTTTAAATTTTTAAAATAACAAAATAACGAGTAGCGCCACAATGAAAGTTGCACCACTAACCTAACCTTATACGATTGATAATAACGATAGGATAGCGCGCAGTACTGTAATTAACACTGTGTAAATTTCATCAGTATTTCACTTGCCACATTACACGATCTGTATTTTGTCGATGGTTTTTCTTTTATTGTTTTATTATTTATTTTTTTAATTTTTATTTTAGCTAGATGAATAATTGGAAACATTTTTTCAAATTTAATATACGTAGTAAGAACTGTATTCGGAATGCGTTATACTAATTCCGTTATTTTCGTATAACATCTATTTGTTTTGTAAACATACACTTTTTATCTATTTATCAGTTCTTTCTTTACACACACACACACACGTACACACACATATATATATATATATAATTTTTAGATTCCTTTATAAGTGAAGTGAAAATATGGATAATAAGGAATGAAAATGGGATATCGTTGTATTATACTATTTTCCGTAAGGCACGGATGAAAGATTGACTGAAGAAATTTCCGTGTTACTTCGTTGCACGAAATTCAGTTAACTATAACGGATCTAGCTTTCGAATTAAATAATGTTAACGAAATCTTAATTATAATCCGCCAATTTGGACATAAATAAAAACTACAAATTTATACTGAAGAAAATAAAAAGTTACTTAACATTAATCGTAATATTCGGGCTACTAAAAAAAATTCTATTTTCGCTATATCGTTTAAACATGAAACACTTGACAAGTTATAAATCAACGAAATACCTAAAAACGATAAAAATAATGAGTTACCATTTCCGTACGATATAATCATAATCAGCTTTAATGCTGTGTACAAATACCGTGATGGTCGCTGATAAAAAAATCATCCGGATCACATCGTGCATCAATACATTCGATAGTATTGACAATATCTACAAGTACCTGTCATTATTACCAACCACGTTTAAAAACAAACAGTTCTTAATCTGAATTTCGGGCTATATTTAATATATAACAAAAAAGAAAAAAGAAATTGCTTTACCAAAGAAATTAGTTAGGATATGTCACCTCGCCTGTTAATTTTTTCGCTAATTAATGTTATTCGCAGTTATTTAATAAACAGATTATTTTACGTTACCATCAATGAGTCCAAGTCTACTATGAAAACGTGCTCAATACTTTTCAGTCACAAGCGTGCCTTATTACTCGCTAAAATTAGAGCTAATTCCATCGTAATTAGCAGGTCAAAACAGATTTATTACCTGTAGGTAATCGCGGATAATAGACTAAATTTTTCTGAACATGTTAATCGTGTTAGCGCGAAAGAAGTATATCTGCCATATATCCATTATCTAACAGAAAATCATTTCTTAATGTCGACAATAAAACAATTCTGTACAAAACACTTCCTTAATTAGTTCAGCTGAAATTTTGTTTATCAATTTCAGCGAATTACAATTATTACAAAACGGGTGTTTCAGATAATGTTCCAAAATACTCTACATGACTGCTTAGACCGTGATAATCATTTATTTTCTATCAATTCTAGGCAACTTCAATTTGTATCTAGTAAATAATAATAAAAAAAGGGACTTAAATAACCTTTTATAACGTTATATATGGGACTTATTGTACGATTTATTTCGTCGAACTTCCGTTAGATACCTGGGAATCCATCTCGATCAGTCTTTAACACGGTCGTCACGTATAACTACAAAAAGGACTGAATTAAATATCATTAAAGTGGTTATTAGAACCCAGATTGCAACTAGATATTAAAAATAAATTTTTAGCTAAACCAATCTGGCTATATGACTGCGAGCTATGGGGATGTCCCTCTAAGAGCAGCATTCAAAAAATACAGCGGTACCAGAATAAGATACTACCATGGATAGCAGGCGCTCCATGGTATGTCACTAACTACACATTGCATAAAGATCTTCAGATACAATATGTGGAACATCCAACAAGCTGCTCGCAATTACATGGCGACATTTGAAAGTAACGAAAATCCGCTGGAAATAAGTTTGCAAGTTCAATCGGCGATTAGAAGGCTGAAGAGAAAATCGCTGGGCCGAATTCTAAAAATTTTTTTCTTTTTTTTTCACACTCATTACATTTGGTGATGATGGATTAGACACGTCAGTTCTAGATTAGAAGGAGATAAATAGTAATAATAAAAGAAAAACTTATTGCGTAACGTGTGTCATTCTTTTGTTTTATTATTATCATTATCATGACTTTTTCTTTTTTGCTGTACAGTTTTTTTACCATTTTTTGCTGTCATTACACATTTATAAGTATAAATTTTCTTTTACTATATTTTATATTAATTCTGCTATATGGTTAGTCATCATGGGGGCATTACGTAATTATCGGTTTATTATTTTTGTCATTTATGTGAAATATACTATTTTCTTTCTTTCTTTCTAAAGGTGTTTTACATATTATTACGTAATTAGCAAACGAAAATATATAGAGTTACATTTCATTATCATCCTCGTATATAAATAATTTAAATTTGGTCACACTGACACTTCTGTACACACGGACTTGAAAAACGTTACGTGTCTACACACAAGTGCAGGCAAACATCTATGCACACACAAATAATATAGGCGTATATTATAAGCGGACAAAAATGAATCACGCCTCCTTTTTCACGAAATACTACTGTATTATAAAATGGTTTTTACGTACATACTTTTAAAAATTACATACGAAAACGATATTTAACGGATTCGAATTACAAAATAATTACGACAATTAAGGAGCGTTAGTTAACGATTAACGAATGTAATTAATTGTGATTGTTATCGTTAAATACATATATATATATATGCGCGCACTTCGAATTTATCGAACAGATAGGTTGATCAACCGAGAGTATTAAATGGGTGCAAAGTGAACATGGTTGCAGTTTATACGATTCATATAATAGCTAATGCTAATTAAAATGCGAACACTAAGAAGAAAATAATCACGAGTATACAACTGAATTAAACCGTAAAAAACAATTAGAAAAAAACAACAAAACATGATATTAAATTATTTAAGTAATATAAAAAATCACTTATACAACTGTGCATGCACCCATAAGTCACTCGCAATGCACGTTGTAACAAGTAAATAAAATACTATCGGCCCACACATACAATTTCTTACATAATCCTACACACGAACAGAAAGACATCTGTACACTAGTATAAATTAAAGAATATTTCAAACGTATTTGGTGTATACGTATGGAAAAATATAACGATAATTTAAAATTATAAACTCAGTAACCCAAGCAAGATACTCAAGAATACTCAAAACACCTTTCTCGTAGTAATGGTAAATACACAAAGCTGAAACTTCACTAAACCGAGGAATCGTATAAATTTGAAAATATATACCAAAACACGGACGAGTTTTAAGTAATGTACACAAGGAAAAATTATAACCGTTCGTAAAATTGGCGAGAAAACTCGTGCTCGAAGCAAAAAAAAAAAATATTAATTACTACAAGTATAGAAATTATTGATTTTTCTCAATTAATCGAATCAGTCAGATCTCGAGATCGAATGCGAGATGTGCTACCTTTGTGAAAATTAAATAATACCTCTTCATTTATTACATATACCTTTACAGACTTGTCCTTTTTTTTTTTAAACAATCGCTTTCCAAATACGGATTTCCGCCAGTTTTACCCGTTCGGCAGATAATCCTTTGTCATATTTATTAATTATTTTTCCCTCTTCATGTATGTACTATCATGGTGTGTGTGTGAAATCTATGACGTTATTAAATTCGTTATTTACTGTTATGTTTATACGAATGTCTCTTGGCGTTATGACAATGTAATATTATATAGTTTGTGTTCTTCTTATGTGCGAGATGTGTACATGTACAACTACTTGCTGCGAACGGGTAGACCGAAATGTATATAGGGCGCTTTCTTTTATTACGATATTTAACATCTTACAATAATTCCTTATAATACGTGTATAAATTTTCTTTGCATTTATATTTATCGGTCATAAATAAAATCTTACACGTTATTTAATATACATACATATAAATATTCGGAACATTTAATTATCCAACATAAGTAAAGTTCTATCTTATTTCGTTTTTGTCTCTTTTTCCTCTTCCGATTCCACTCCAATACATCTTTCTCGTTTTTTCATTATCTAACGGAATAATTAGTAAAAGTAAATCGAATAACTATACTACGCAATATAATTTTTTTTTTTTTTAAACTAAATGCTATTTTCACGGTAACCGAGCCTAATTTTAAAATTTATATATAGCCTCAACAACCGCGAAGTTCTTCCTTTACTATGGTCTTTTCAGATTAATTAAAAATTTGTTAATATATATTAACTTCATTCCTTAGTGCGCTTTTTTACCTTTTAATTCCGTTTTCCCTCAATATAATTATTTCGACGTAATTTATAAATTTCATTGAAAATAATTATGCAATGATTTACACATTTTAAATTAATATATACATTTTACCGCGGATATTACAGTGGCTACTATTAAATTTAAAATACTAACCTATATATTCTATTTGAATTTTTAAATTATTATTATAACAATTACGATATAATCGATATGTATAAAATTTTTAATTTCATTTGGTTCGATTATTATCAACTGTACACCTCTGGTCTGGAGATTGTTTCTTGAACTTATAGGATTTTACCGTTCAATCATTCATAATTAATAATTTGTTGCAATTTTTTTTTTAAAAAAAAAAAACGTCATTATACGATATTTAAAGTGTAATTCGTCCAAATTCCGTATACAAAAGTTCACGATTACATCCAGACGCTATTCACATTAAGTAATACTTGTAGCAAATATAAATTTCGTACAAAATAATAATTAAGAAGACCCACATAGACATACATACATAACGAAGATTCTTAAAGATGCACTGAATTAAAATCAGTCAAACAAACAATTCTATTTATCTATGTATTTTATTACTACTATTATCGAATTCTAGTTATCACAATTATTGTTACCAAGGAAACTACTTTCATTCGATCGCCAAATATAGGAATAGAGGTCGATGAAAACATCTCTACATCACCTCCGACATCTGATTTAGTTGAAATGTTAATTTAACACAGTTAATGCATCATGTTTATATATATATATGTGTATGTGTGTATATACCCATGTTTCTTTCCATAATCTACCATGTGCGCAATGCTAATACTCACTTTCTAGCTTTCAGCAATAATACGAAATCATGAAAAGCCTTATATGCGCATTAACCGTTGACACAAATACGCTAACCTTCACAATCTTATATTTCTACAACTTGTAATTAAATACTAATTAAGTTTAAATACAAGTATGATGATGCAGGAGGAATTGAATAATTCTCGAAAATTTTATATTATATATATATATATATATATATATTAGGCGGAATTTCTAAATCAGTAGGCAGAGTTGAAAAGAAACCACCTAAAAATACATGCGAACATTTTTAATTCGGAGAAAACACTGTTATTAAGCACATTGCAAAGTTAATAGAATAAATAAATATTTAAACCTAATTTCACATTATTACCATCTCCTGTATGATACATACACACAAACACACACACACGTCAAATAAAAAGTCGCTACATTTATTCAGGCATCGCTACATTTATCATCGCTCGGCTGAAGGGGTGTAAATATAACGGTAAATTTAAAACCCGAATAATCATCCATCATTTATATTAAATGCGACATTTACACCATAGTGTATGGAAATTCCTAACCGAAAACTACGGAGTTCAAAGAGAACAAATCGCTGGAAAACATTATGATTTAATAGAGCGGGTGATAAATATTGAAATAATACTTAATAGAAATCTACGCACAGGTATATGGAAACAGAATTAAACGCGTAATAAGTACAATACTAGAAAGAAAGAAGTAATACCATCGTACGTATAACAGAACGGTGCATAGGCAGCAATCTCATTGACCGAGATATTTCAACGGGGTTACATCGAAAGCATACACACATATATATATATATATATATATATATATATATATATATATATATACATATGTGGTAGACTATGACCCGGAATTCAATCTTGATCGGACATCGAACAGAATGCAAACAATTCCTCTTCAATCAAGAGATAGGCATATATTTCTAAATTTAATCGACCACTTTCGTAAAATTTATTCTAAAATAAAACACAATATATCATTCGCGGCGGTTTTACACTGGAAATTCTCGTCTAATTTCAATTAACGATAAACATACGGCACTTAAAAATAATATTTTCACCGTGCATAATGTAATAACGGATAAAAAACATCGCACGCAAATTTCATTCGTACATGTTTACGAGTGTATAGAACAATAACGATAATGATTACGATGAGGATAGTAATGATACCGGAATGATGATAACGAGGCGCCATTGGTAACTGATATGCATGTATATCCTCTGTCGTTACCTTCATGTGACATTTAGTAATCATTCGGATTTGCCTCGAGTTGGTACGATTCTGACCAAATTTAGTAACCAGTTCGATTCATATGATCGCCTAATTAGGTAATGATCTCGAAAAAAGCCACGTTTTAATATCGACAACATTCGCTAGACATTTATATATATATACACATATACATATATATATATATATATATATATATATATATATATATGCCAACTTTTTTCACAGTTATTCATTTTCTTTCCAATTTACTTCACAAACTTTCTCTTGTGATATGACTATGGATATATGTAGATACATAAACTTCAAAATATATATGTAAACACACACATAAATATATAGCGAGGGAGAGAGGGAAAAAGATAAAATAAGAGAAGAGTTTTGCATTTTTTTTTTTAATTCCTGTACTTTGTAATGTATTAAAACTGTTCCATCAGTTAATGTTTTAAAAATTCATCATTCACACAATTAACAAAATTAAAACTATTCACAGATATACTCGTGTCAATATTAGAACAACGTTTTTTAAAAAGAAGTTAAACAAATATTTATCATAAATTATAGAAATACATACATTCATACACACACACACACACACACATACATATATATATATATATATCACACTTACCTGCAGGCCATGTTACCCACCAACCTAGCGGTTGAAGAGAAATAATGATAATATATCACACGATACTTTATGAATATATTCTGATATAAATGTTACTTCGCATAATGAAGCTGACCCAAAAATATTTGATTGGCAGTTTGATAATGGTTGGTTGGTGCCTATATTACCAGTTTCTTTTTATGTTGATCCAAATAAAATAGTTATATTTATAACATATATATATATATATATATATAGAAAGAAGGAGAGGTATGGTGACAAAGCGACAGAAAGAGAAAAAAGAGAGATATATAATGAACCAATTTTATTTGGATCAAGATTATAAAAGAACTGGTCAAGTAGGTACAAATAGATATTACAGGTTATATAAATACACACATGCATTAGACACATACATACACTTGTATCACAGGATACTTTATTAATGTGTACTTATCTAAATTTAATTTCACATTTGAATCTGACACAAAAATATATTTCTATTCGATCCAACACACTCTATATATATATATATATATATATATATATATATATATATATATATATATATTATTTTGCAAAACAAGTGTGTATAAATTGACATAATGCACAATTACTAAAACTATTTCATTGATAATTTGAAAAAGGTTGACTACCTATTTTACCAGTTCTTTGATTTTGATCCAAATAAAATGATTAATATTTATTTTATATATATATGTATATATAAACAAAAATCATATAAAAATTTTAATTGCAAAGATTTTCGACTTGTTCTTATTGTGTATGCTTGATAATGACGTAACTGTTGAAAATCTTTACAATAAAAAACTTTAAAAGTGATTAAACTGTATTATGATTTTATTTTGTTTATAATTCATATAATCACTATTCTCCGATATACCAACATTATGTATATATATATATACACACACACACACACACACACACACATATATATATATATATATATATATATATATATATATATATATATATATATATATATATACTAATAATTAATTTAGTAACAATTTTATTTGGAGCAAAATTATAAAAGAACTATTAAAATAGGTAAAAATTATTATTACAAGTTATGTAAATATATACATACATATCACACGATACCTTATGAATGTGTACTGATGTAAATGTAATTTCACATTCGAAGTTGGCACAAAAATATTCAATAAAATAATTCGATTACACACAAAAAACCACACACACATATATATATATATATATATATATATATATATATATATATATATATAAACTTGCAAAACAAGTCTGTATAAATTGGCATAATGCACAATTACTAAAAATATTTGACTGACAGTTTGACAATGGTTGGTTACTTATTTGCTAGTTCTTTTATTATTTTGATCCATATAAGGTTGCATATATATATATATATATATATTCGATGTTATACCAAATATTTATATATATATTTACATATCTATACATGTATATTTAGTAAAAAATTTGTTGTTAATAATTTTATTTGGATCAAAATAATAAAAGATTTGGCAAAATTGATAGAGTCATCCATTTTCAAACTGTCCATCGAATATGTTTTTTAGTTACTGTGTGTATTATATTATGCCGATTTATACGTACTTGTTTTGCAAAAATTCTTCTTGTCTTTATTACATCGTTTACAAAAATACATTCCAAAGCATCGTAACGTAATTTAATTCAAATCGAGCGTAATTTAAGAAATTCCGTTAAAACATCCAAAATTTACGTTGTTTTCTTTTTTTCTTAAAAAAAAATATCTTAAAATGTTCGACGAATTCAATAGAGAAAATTTTCAAATTTATCAATTCGGTTCGTAAATAAACATTAACGAATAATTTTTTTCGCATTAATAAAATTTTCGAAAAAAATTACATTCGATCGAGCGTTTACAGTAATAATAATTTTCGCTATAAATATTATAGTAATAATTTTTAATCGGGAAATATTGTCGGAAATGTTATTTTCTTTAAAAAATTAGACATAAAATGAAACTTTGAAATGCCATTCCTGTCTCCGAAACTGATCTCGAATGGGATACATAAATTATAAAACTGTATAATAAGAAAGAAATACGTAATAGCCTACGACGTACACTTAGTCATCGTTAATAATAAAATTAATCGCGCTGCATTCCAGGCGTATTCTTTGTGTGTACATTATATATCAAACTTTATCGTTTTGTTTACCCCACACTGCCAGCCGAAGTTTAATCAAAGTCGACACTCCTCCAAATACACGACCATTCGATCGAAATACACACACACGTATATATATATACATCATAACTAATCACGAATAATACTATTGCAAATATAATTATAACAATTTGTAAACAAAAAAAAAAAAAAGAAAATGGAAATTTATATTACTAACACTACTACTAACACATTAGTTTATTTCAAAAACTACACGCTCGTTAGATTTCCCCGATGTCTTTCACACATGCTTCGTCGTTTAAACTTCGCGGTAATTACTTATCACACTGGCCGTATCATCTCATTTCCCTGTTTATAACCACACAACCATAAATAGTGTGCTGGTTTAATTTTTGCAATAATTATTAGTGAACGTTTTTCTCTAATTTTATTATTCTAATAATAACGAAAATATAGATTATAGGAAAAAGAAGCGATAAAACAACGTCGTTAGTCAATAGGATTAAATAAACAATAGATTAAACGCAATAAATCCACAAATCCAACGTTCGTTTGGCAACACAATCGAAAATAGAGCAACAGGAAATGATTTATATATATATACAAATATATATATATATATATAAAATATATAATATGCATATACAAAGCATGAGGAAGGGCGGAAATAATAGAAGTATATCCATAGTTCTTCGAATAAACCGTAATCAATAATAGTCACAATTTCTTTTAAATTGTGCAGCGTTCGCCCCAACAATCGATTCATGTCAATTACAGGATTAGTGCGAATTGTAAAATTTTGAAATCGCGATGGAAATATATAAAACACCATATTTATTTATTTTTTATTATTTATTTATTTTTCTTTTTTTTTTAATATATTTTTGAGAGGTTATTATTTTTTTTATTTTTGTTCATTAATTTAAAGTGCGATAAGAATAATTTTTTTTTATAATCAAAAAAGTACTCTGCGCTCAATTATTATTATTATTATTTATATTACCAGTTAGCACCATATATGAGTGATATAGGCGTGCATAAACATATGTACATGTTAGATATTTACGAAATTATATATAACGTTAATTAATATGTAAATTGTAATTTTTGCATCTGATATAAGTATTGTAAATTTAACTTGATGAAATATAGAAATACGCCTCTCGAAGATAAATTTTTTATTTGAATATGCTTTAGTTTAATTTTCGTTAATTTATTATTTTATATTTGTAAAATCTATTTGATTTTTATTATTTTTATACAGAGATTCGAGAAAAAAGCGTTTAGAATTATTAATACTACTGATTATTATTATCAGTATTGTCGCACTATTTTGGAAAATTTTGTTTTATTTTAACTTTCATTCATTAATTTAATGTTTTATATTTATAAAATCTGTTTGACCATCACTATTATTTCTAAATAAACGTTCGAGAGGATTGCGTTTACCAATATTACTGATTATTAATTATTATGATTACTCCATTTTAGCGAAATATGTTTTAGCTTAATTTTCATTAATTAATTTATTATTTTATATTTATAAAATCTACTTGACCTTTATTCTAATTTTAACATACAGACCAAACAAAATATAACACCGTTTAATCGCTAAGTTTTCAATCGCGAAGCTTTTCGACAGTTACGTCATTTTCAAGCACGCGCAATAATTATTACATATTTTTTTAATACATAAAAAAAAAAGATGTAATAATTTTGGTGCGTGCTTGAAAATGACGTAACTGTCGAAAAGCTTCGCAATAAAAAACTTTTAGTGATTAAACGGTGTTATATTTTGTTTGGTTTATAATTAATAAAATCACTACTCTCCGATATATTCAACATTTAACATACAGGTTCGAGAAAAATACATTTAGCATTACTAATATTACCGATGATGAGTATTATTGAATTTGGCTAAATATATTTTTGATTAACTTTTAAAAATTAATTTATTATGTCACACTTATAAAATCTATTTTACCTTTATTATGCTACACGTTCGAAAAAAATCACTATTAATATTTATATCCATTATTATTACTACACTATTTTGTATATTCTGGCTTAATTTCCATTAATTAATTTATTTTATATTTATAAAATCTATTTGACGTTTATTGTTTTTACACGTACCGGTTCGAGAAAAATGCGCTTAGGAATAGAAGAAACCGAAAACGACGGTATTTCGTTTTTTTTTTACGTTATACCGACAATTGTATGCCACAGCCAACGGTGATGAATCGAAGAAGTAAGAAAGTAAAAGATCAGGGAAGGAAGGAATAGGAAAAGGGAAAAGTGTATGCGACTAACATCTGCAGTGAGATAAGTTAGTTCGAGGATGAGGTTAAAAAAAGTACAACAAATCTATCGCATTTAAATTAGGCTAACACATTACGCGGTTGGCAAAATTAGCTACTTGTTCAAGTGATCGGCAAGGCATCACGACATCGTTTCTTGAATCGTTCGAGAGGGTTGTCCGGTAGACTAAGCGTATACATTCGATTGAAATTTGGATTCGAGCTGAACCGTAGTACGTAAAAAAAATTTTACGTAAACATCGTTGACAAAGGGTATTTGTAAATCGGAATTAACGTATTTCGGATCAGATGCGACAGTACATATCTTTGACGGTTGCTTTTGAATCCGTATATTACTTTTACTTGTGCTTTCGTATAATTCTATAGCGTATGTGGCGACACGATTGAGAGATTCGTCTGGATTTTTAAGGGTGATTTTGCAGACAACAATGGATACAGTAGTCTAGTACGCGCTATTATAAATTTCCTACTTTGCAGCGCTGTATTAAAAAATAGCGTGTCTCCTTATAAGGAAGAAAAAATTATGAATTTAAAAATTATTACGTCGACGAAAATATACATATAAAAATACTAAAATGCATTAATTTAAACGAAATTATTGATACTCCTGAAAAGTCGAGAAATTTATTTTTATTTATTTCGATAAAATTAAAATACATCGAATAGGTAATACATTTATACCGACAAATACTTATGCAGAATAAGTTATACAAAAACCTTATATAGAAAATTACCGAAATCGCGTTTTTTTTTTGCGAAATTTTTCATAATCTCATTAATGTCTATTTCTCGTAATATATTATCTTAACTCGTGATTGTCGAATAATTGAATCGATCTCGAGCCATCGATGTTCTTAATACATTTTTCACGATAAATAATTTAGAGAATCATCTTTCAGCTACTCGTTAACGTTAAATATATCTGTAAGTTCAACATTCGGAAAAGATTCTCGAACTCCTTTATCTAGAATTAAACAATACACTTACTCTTTATATATATATATTTTTTTAAAATGTCAATAGTTTATTTTTGTGGCGACCTCGGGCCAGTATTCCAAACGCTCTTTTATAAATCTGGCAAGATCTACATTTACGATTGATATTTAAAATTTTTCCAGTATAATCCGATACGTATTAGCCGCAACTAGGAAATCTCGAGTATAACGCCATACAGTATCTTGCGGTGGGGCATCATAACGTTGATAATTAAATATCGAACGGATAAAAATTCGTGTTTAATTTTCTTTTTTTATACACAGCGATGTACAAGAGTCGACGGAGGCACCAACCAATATGGTCAGTTTAAAGTTTTAGAAGAGAACACGAGTGAAAAAAAAAACGGATTAAGAATGTAGCACAGAAAACCGGCTCCGATGATTGTTTTTAAGAACGTCTGTAGATATGATTGTGTGTAAGTTGAAAATCGACTCTCTCTCTCTCTCTCTCTCTCTCTCTCTCTCTATATATATATATATATATATATATATATATATATATATATATATATATATATATATATATATATATATATATATATATATATATATTTATATATAATATATATAGTCAAGAGTTAAAGATTGTCGGCGCATCCTGTTACTAATATAACTTTAAAAATGGCTAACACGAAAAAGGAGAAGAAAAAAACCTATACATATCACTTACACGTAAGATACATAGATATATAATATAATGCTCATCATCAATATCATCACAGCTACATACTATAAGCAACGTGGAAATAATAAGTACACTACGGGCGAAGTTACTACGTACATAATAAGAATAGGAAAAAAACTATGTGGCCCATCCCAAATTCGGTCGACCGACCATGTGCATAGAATCTCTATTTCTTTATAAACTATAATACCAACGCATATTATCCATCGCGCTATTATCGGCGTATACATAAACCTATCTGTTGGTAAACCATCGCCGTCATTACCATATCAACAACATGAAAAAGAGAACAAAAATAAACCCTTCTGACCTCAGCTACACCGTTGAACTTATCTACTACCTAACCTACCTATCTATATGGAAAGGACGATGTTTAGTGAAGTATCACGTTTAAATGTATAATTATAGGTATGTACACATTATACCAACGCTAACTGTTAAAACGAAAGCGACATATATACATACGTATGGAATAATAATTTCACACCGACCGATATAATTTTATCTGTATGCCTATACATAGTTCGGGATTTATAAAATGTTACATTATTACCACTTTTTATAGAATTATATCTATTAATAATAAACGATTTAGTCGGAATGTTTTCGAGAGAGAGAGAGAATCTCGATACGAATAACGTATTGAAACTAAGTACGATTATAATTTTAATCTATGTTCGGAGCAACTAATAATAAAATTTATCGATTTTTTATTTTTAAATTTCTTCTCATCTAGAACTGACCAATGAGGCCATCCACTAGATTTTTTTGACTTATGTATGTCATGAAATTTCGGACACGCTCATCAGCATAATCCGAGATCTGCTGACTCGGTGACTAGACCAAATCGGTCATTTTTTTCTTTTCGTTTTAATCTCCTCGGGCTTATTGATTGTTCCAGTAATTTCGCTACGAGGGAATTGCCACGTACTTCTAGTCTCGACATACATTTCCTTGACTGATTGTTCGAAGATAAACTATCGAACTTTAAAAATCCGTATTTATATTTAGGGGAAAAAATACCATACGAGAAATTAGCGAAATATTTCTCGAGACTGACACGTTTGAAACCAATTATCGGATGGTTTATTTGTAGAGGTTTAATCGTTTATCCAGTGTAATTAGGACAAACGATGAAAACCCCCAGTCGTGATACCCTCTATTTGATGCATAGTGTCTTAAAATGGGAAGGCGACTATAAATTTCAAAAAAGGAATACTGTTTTTTAATATATATTTTTTAAATAAAATTTTTTGAAAAATTATTTCTCTATATTTTGTTCGTTATATATATATATATATATATATATATATATATATATATATATATATATATATATATATATATAAAAAATATTTCGTAATCTAACTGAAATCGATATTAGTAATTCGTTACTATAATCGGGTGATGAAGTAAATAGTGATTTTGAAGAAACGATTCGTAAATCATTCAAATCGCTATAATTAAGTTTACTTTTATTGTATATATTATACCTTTAATTCGTGTTAATAATGATTACAAATAAATATGTATTAATAATACTAATGGTTATATTAATTTTAATTTCAGATATAAACGGTTAATATACGGTGACACGATTAAAGTCATTTTTTAGAGTTGCTTAATCAATAAAAACAGAATTACCATCGTGACTCTAGTACATAAGTTTTCGTCGAAAATTTAATAAATTGACATTTTTCCTAAGGTGATGAAATTATGGAATTTCAAAAGAATCTCGTAAACGTATGTACGATTTAAATAATTACGTTCGTCTGATTCGCGGAATAAGTTACGTCACCCGACATAAATATAAATATTACACACGCTATACGAGAGAGCTCGACTAACAATTTCGCGTTGTCATTCGACAGAATTTTAAAATATGGAATAATTTTCAAAATTTTCCACACCGAGTAAAAAGTCGGAAATGAAAATTCACGAAAACTATATTCGATTACTTCGGGGAAAAAAAGGAGTAGGCGCAATTTTATTTAATACAGAGAGGTTGCTTCTTTTTTTCTATGCAGGAAATCTTGTATCATTCGTCTACAGCGGAACATTTTGAACGAATCTATTCGCCGAAATTTCTGCGCACCATATAGAAAGACGGAAAAGACTCGTGTCCGACATCGAATTAAGGATGTATCATAATTTTTTCACATTTCCTTTAACTGAACAACTTTTGGCCGTTGATATTCGCCTTCGATTTCAAACTGTAAACCGTCCGTTTAACCAAGTTAAGGCCAATTCACGCATTTCCGTCACCGATCCGTTCCGGTCCGGCAAATCGAATCAACGTCAGTGAAATAAAATATTATTTAGAGTAATTTGGTTAGAATGTTCGCACTCCTCCGGTTTAACGATCCGGTTTACCGTCAGTGTTAGTTCAGTACTCCTTCCGTTAAAATTCAATATCGTTGCTTCCGATATTTTTATGTTTACCGGATCAGTGTTTTTGTTTGTAGTTGAGAATGGATACAGAAAAATAATTAGTAGAACTTGTTCGAAAAAATGAAATTTCGTATAATTTGTACCTACCATTAAAATATATGGACGTTTGTTTAAAACGAAGTATTTGGTTTAATGTAAGGAATTGAATGTTTCTGATATATTTTGACTGCACAGCGGCTTTACTTTAAAATTTGTATTATTTGTGTGAACATTTGATATTAACATATGACATTTTAATTTTGAACTAGAAATTCTAGAATATGTACATTCAGGTTTCTGTCAACAAATACTTCCGTATTTACGGATATGTATGAACAGATGATACTTAATATCACGGACACCACTGAAACTGAACTGAACCGAACCGGATCGGAACCGGAAATGTGTGAATAGACCTTTATACGGCCTAATCAACTACTTGTATATTATCTAGTTGTTATAGATAACGCGAGCTGCATTTTTATCGATCATTATTATCATCATTTTATTTGGGTTTATCCTCAGCTTCAAATTTTCTAATTTATTTACAAGAGCAGTTAGTTATTTCGACGAGGCCGTTATTATTATGTAATCGACATATTTTTCCTTCCATTGTTCCTACACCGTCTTCTCAATTGCACGACACTTTCATTTTAGCATCTATTTACACACATTATGCACATATTTATATATATATATAAAATAGTATTCAATCAAAATGCAGTCCCAACGGGCTCCTTTTTCAGTTTTAAAATCATTCGTTAGTTTGTTGTTGATTTTCACTTTTCAAACATTGTTATTATACAGAGTTTTTATCAGTAAACCAATATACACCGGTTTCATCTAGTATCATCCGTAACTAATTTCATCGAACACAGTCACATGTACACACACATACATATATATAATGAAAATAATTTAGAAAAATCAATATTGAACATCAAGAAACTAGAAAAAATTAAATGGAAGTACAAAAAAAAAAAAAGGAGTAAAAATAAACACATTGTAATATCAATCTGTACTTTAAAATAAAATTGGGTAGGCCACGTTATAAAATACAATTCGGATTAAAATTTTATTCCAAATATTTTAGATCGCGATGATTAAAATTCATATAACAGGTATTACGGAATTAAATGTTACTATATTAAAATAGAGAAAAATAGGTGGTGTAAAATACGGTTCTCACACATTATCTCGTTAATTCTAAAATGGTGAATATCATTTCCACTTTCATCTCTTTATCATTTGCAAATTCGCGCAATATTTCGAACGATGGACCTTTTTTATTTTTTCAGATTCTAATTTAACATTTTAGGCAAGCCTGCCGTCCTTACTTCAGACATTTTTTCAGGAAAAAAAAAAAAGTTTTAAAAATTTTTCATATAGGATTTGTTTTTTCAAATCATATGCGTAGTAACGATATTTGTTTCGGTTACATTAAATTTCGTCGATGCTAATAATAATAATAGAGACGCTATGCCAAAAAAAAAAAACCAACGTGGAAGGCAATAAAAAGTCGACCGCGTCGGAAAAATATGGCAATTAATTTCATCTACTCATCTACGTCGGCGGCATTCTTTAATACGCGACGTTGCCGCATTTAAGTCAAAGCAGGAAGTCACATTAAAATTCTAAAACGCATGTTAGTGGACGCTAATAAAAATACGTCGTACACCATTACACTATGAAAATTAATAAACGGTTAATTAAAATCCTGGTTCAATTTGAACAAAGCCATTATTCACACTTGGTCGAAAATCTTCTGAAAATTCAACTTCGGAACAAATATATTTCGTCGCTGATATAGATAGTACGATAAGGTTTATAGGTCACCGGAGGAAATGGAAAAATGTATACAATACTATCGAGGACAATTCGTATCGGTTATTATTCTCGAATAAAATATATTATTAACCCTTTCGGTGATACATTATAAAATTCTGACATAAAATTAGAAATTTTATACAGATGTTTATTATAGGCGAACGACATTTCACGTCAACTAGAAAATAAAAAATTTTATTAACGTTCAAATTTCCCGACATTATCATCGAAAAGGATTAATCTCGCTCGATGTTATTTTTTTGTGACTTACTCTAGACTACATCCGAATGAGATCGGAAAAACTAAAATTTAGCTTACAGATTATTTTCTGCTAACCGACTACCGCGTACTTATTGGGAAACATATTTTCAGTTTTAACTCTTATTGAAACTTCTTTTAACATTAGAAGATAATACACGGGTCTAAAATAATGTCTCGTATTCTACATAACATAAAGTAATGTAATTTATTACGGAGGAAAATCTAAGGAAAGCGCTTCTTTGTTTTTTACTTCGTATCAAATATTTATTAAAAATATAAATAATCCTAATATTATCGTGCGGAAGTCAAATATTATACACTGCAAAAACACGCGGGGCTGCATTCAATAAAACGATTACAATCAGTTCTGCCGGATGAGTGTGTGTTTGTCTAGCGTATTATGATTGCCTTGTACGCTGCTTACAACAAAATATGTATAGGTAAGTAGTCGCCTACATGCGATACGGAGACGACAATTAATGATTAAGATATTCGTCGTTGCAGAAAATTAGATCGACGCTGCTAAAGTAAATTTTAAGTCATAATTATTAGTTTCAATTAAATACGATAAAATATCTTTATCTATACGTCATTCAATCACTAATACGAGTGATTACCCTTTAATTCGGATGGCAGTACGCTGGGATTATTATGCCGCATATGAGAACTGTGGAATTACACAGTCGAATATTTCCCTCGGATCGCTTCCATTGGTCGTATCCGAAACGCTAGTTTTTTCCTGTTCCCAGCTTGTATTCTTTCTTAAGAGAACCTATTTATCGCGTTGTAACGTAGCATCCTCTCCCTTTGAAGTCGGTAATACTTTGCTAATCACGTCCTTAAAGTTTCGGTCGTGTACACGATCTTTTCTCATATAAAAATTTTCTCTGTTATCGAGCTTAATTAGTTGGTGGACAAAGAGACACTTGAATTAGTTTAGTATTTCGACATTTGTCACGTGATCTTATTCTACGCGAATTCTGTCGTAACTTCTGGTGACTAAATTCGTGTTTCTTAATTTTATTTCATTAGTCGAAGAAGGTTAAACATTTATTCGTAAACAGCGAAAATATGAGATCGAACGAAAACAATAAAATCTTGTTTTGATTTAATACCAGAATGTCCGAACACATTTTAATATCATTTTCAGGAAAATCGAATTAAAAAAAATAATAATTTTAAAGAAAAATAAATATTTTAAAAGAACAACTAGTCCGAACAGCTAGAAAAGAAATAGTAGTGAAACGAAAAATGTACAATACGAACGAATTTACGCCCTGTCAAAACGCCATTTCCGGTGTATTTTACTTACAAGACATCGGTGAAAATTAGTCATACAAGGGGTAACGTGTGTGTGTGTGTGTGTGTATATGTTAAATTAATTTGACTACGTAATAATCTTTTCCTAGTGCTATGAAAAAACACATTTATCCCCAAAAATTTAAAAATAGACGCGTTCGCTTTCATACAACTTCAAAATAAAGTTATATAAAATAAGCGTGTAAATACTACGTGTTTGTGCGAGCTGCACACATATATATATACATAAAGATGCCTCTATAAATTGGAATGTATTTGTATACGGTATGTACTGATTACGAATAAAAGTAATAACATTGGGAAATAATGTCCAATTAGAATAAAATTACTATAACCTATCAGAAATATCAGCGCGGTATATTATTTACAATCAAAAAATACCATGAAAGGTTACCATTTTTTCTAATTTGATAGGGTTTTTACTCCGAATTAAAAAAAACAAAACGTAAATATAATAAACACACCTAGCAGTTTCATAAATAAAAATAATTGAAACAAATATTAAATATAGTAAAAAATAACCTACGCTTAATTCTACGATGTTTATAACTCATGATGTAGCATGTCGTAGTCACCTATATAACATTAATCAACTTACTATGTGGCTTTTTGCATGTATCATACTATTTTATGGATAATTTATTTACATGTGAAAGTAAATATGAAATGGGCAATTCTGAATGCGTATCAGTAAATTCTGCATACCCGTGACGATTTAATACAACTTTGAAACAGTTGTAATTTTTAAGCACGCCATTTGAAACTATCCACCAAACAGAACAGTCGTACATTAATGTGGTCGAGTAACGAATGTAAATCGTAGTTTCTTATTAATCGTCGATAAATATGATCGCTGATTAAAAATTGGTGGGACCGTACGAATAATTTTGATCGCTTATCAGAGGATTCAGAACGACTCATTAATAGCGAATCGGTTTTTGACAATGAATACTCTTACTATTAATGGTAACTCTGGCTAACGAGCTCTGGCGTCGCTTAGTGAACACCCACAACGTTTATAACACTTAAATATAGCGCTCTAGTACGCTAGCAGATTTTTGTAATCTATTATATATTTGGGGTAAAAGATCGACAATATAAAGTCAAATCATCAGTATATAGTTCAACGTAAGGTATAACTTAGGTAAATCATTTGTTAAAATTAAAAACAGATAAATTACACTATCCTGCGGTACACTTGAGCGATAAGTTTTGACAAAGGATTTATGTGTGAGGTGAGTAACATAGGGAAACTTAATTAAAATATAAAGGAAATTTAAACTTAAAGGGTTTATATATAGAGCAATTATGTCGAATCGAAGGCTCTTTCAATATCAAGGAGTAATAATGACTCTGTATAAATATTTAGATTAAGGTTATGGATTATAAAATCTGCTAGTCTACCCACCTGTTGTACAGTGCAATAAGCAGCTTTAAATCGTCATTTATAATAATGTTGTTATTTGCTGATTTAACATAACTTTTCTAATCTGAGGATATGGTTGATATTAGAAAGATCAGTTTTTCACTGCGTTGGAATGTTTTAATAGCACCCATGTTTATCAGCTATGTAGTTGCTTTACGGGGTAAGTGTTTAATCACTGTTACAGAAAGTTGATCATGGCCACATAATTGTTTATTTTTCAAAATAGATATATATATATATAAAGGGTTTATATATAATGCAATGAAAATAGTTGATAACGTCCTTATTTACTTTAAAGTAACACGTGCGTAGAATTTTGATCTTAACGGCGATAAAAATCGAATTGGTTTGCATATATTTTTACTGGTTTTCCATAAATAATCTTGAGTTAGTTTACATAAATTTTTAATCATTTTCCATAAATTCTCGCTACTCGGAGAGAGTAACGTGAAAAAGATGACCCACTTTTTAAGCGAACTGGCTAAATTCAACGAATCACTAAATTCAGAAGAAGTAGACCATGCCCAAATAAAGGGATTATAACGAAAATAGGAAACTAAAAATGAAATAGTTAAAAATACAGAATAATTCATTTCGAAACTGAAAATATTGTTAACTGCTGAAAGAATATAGTATAAAAATTATAACGGTAATAAGATATAAGAAATAGAGAATTCGAATAAGCCTTAAAATGGTTAAAAGAGAACTAAGCGAAACAGATGTAATACTAGTAAAAGTCAATATATGGAAAACAATATTACAAACGATAAATGGCGATTGGGGGTGATGGGAAAATAATAAAACATGTAAATACACGTTTGCTACCACTGAATGGAATTTTCCAACGTGGACAATTACTGAATTAATGAAAAATTAAAGTAATGAAGCCGGGATAAAAAAATTAAAAAAAAAGAAATCGCATTTTTCATTTTTCGATACCGACTGTTTAAAAAAAAATTTATATTCCCCAGAATACGCGGCATTTTAAGCCTTTTCCTTGTAGACTTGTAATTCAACACATTGTTATCTCAATCTAATATTAACGATTAGAAAGACAAGGATATTATCTTCAAAAATATATATAAACATACTTACTTTATTTAAATTAACAGTAATTAATATAAATTCGGAAAAAATGATATTTTTTATTATCAGAAAAATATGGGATTTAAAAAAATTTGTACATACGAACTCGGATCGGGACGTATTTGGGCGAATGAATTAAAGCATCTATTAAATCTACCCCGAGCTAGACTCATAACATGTCCGACTCTATTTCGGGGTTTTATACAGAACATACTGCAAACTGTTCTGTTGGGAATAAATTTCAATTGTGTTCAAACTTTATTGTAATTATATCACGTCCAATAATTTGCTAAAATATTCTGGGAAATACAAGCCAACTTCGCAGTCAATTATTTTCGTATCCCGTTGTCTGTTTTTTTTTTATTATTTTTTTTTTTACATTATACCGGTACCAATTACCATAAACAACGGCGATCACAATAAAATACGTATTAATTTAATGTCTCAACAAGACATTAGATCGCGATAAGAAGATAATGAGTAGGTGTGGATAGAAGATTAAAATATTACGATACGAACAATAAGATAGATAATATAAATAATGATTTAAGAATGTGATTTAAAAGTATAAAGTTATGTATGATTGATAAAGAATATATCGTGCGAGATATTTAGCTGGATTGTCTGGAAGTCCTGATGAGTGCATTCTGGCGATATTGGGATTACTGCTATGTTTGAAGTTGTTAAACAGTTTTTCGTACTGGCCAATGTAAATATCCCGAACAAATGGAATGTACAAATCGTTGTGCAGAGTTAAGTTGGAGACATAGAATGGCGCGGACGTGATTACGCGAAGTATCTTCGACTGTTGTTGCTGTATTCTGTTCAGATTACTTGCGCTGGTCTTATCAGCACATACTTTACAGGTTCCTGAAGAATTTTGTTTCTTCTCAGTTGGTGGTATCTTAGTAGGAAAGTTCCTTCCAAGCACCCGCACCCTGCACATTATTACTGCTGCTGGTTGTTTTTGTGAATAGATCCCAACTACATCTAGGAACGATTCTCCAACATTCATCGCGAATTCTAGCAACGTATGGTTTTACTTTTATCTTCTCTAAAAAATTCACTAACCTTTAGAAGGATCATAATCTGGATCTGAATAAACCAGAGAATCATCAATCGTTTCTAAGATGTCCGAAATATCAATAAGACTTACCAGACATTTTCATACGCAATAAAATACAACAATACAGCACAAAATTTACCACACAATCAGTCTATAAAAAAGCATAAAAGTAAACAATTAAATTTGACAAAAACGGTCACCCTTATAATGGCTATATATTTTGTTCCACAACGTTTAGAAACGAGTAAAATAAATAAAGAATGATCTATAAAACGAGTACCATTAAACCGAGCAGGAATCGGGCAGGGTATTTCGGCGAAAAAAAATCGTCCCCGACTATTGAAAGGAATAATTGCACCAAAGAAATGATATAACATATGAAAAGTGTAAAACCAGACGAAGTTATCTAAATTAATTTTAGTAAACACTGATTAAAAATGTACTTCCGCTCATTAGAAATATATTTTCATTAATAAAAATAACCTAAGATTACTACTTGAATTATACACTTGCGCACGTAAATAAAAAAAACACCTAATAAAAAAGCCGATAGCATTTAAAATGATATATGAAAAAAAAGGCAATTTATTCGAAAATTAAAGACGTACGAAATTTTACGATTTGTTAATCGACACAATACATCATTATACATAACAGGCAGATTTTTATACGTCGTGGAACTATGTTCTATTTCTATCTCTTATCACTAATTTATGTTCACACCTACATTTTCAATAGTTTTAATAACATTTATCCCGTTTTCCACCCAAGTATAACTGTAAATTACCTAACGAATGATTAATAAGGGTTAAATAAACAAATCGAGAAAACACATAAACTAAACCATTAACATTTAGTCAGCATGTATAAAAAATTAAATTAGACCATTTTATAACGTGATTCAATTTTAGTTGATCTTCGAAGCATTTACTTTAGACTAAAAAGTCAACCGTCATAAACAAATAAAAGAAAGTGGTTTTTGTTAAAGATAAGCTTATATCCACGTTTTAACGAAAAAAAACCCGCATGAAATGACAATAGCGAACGGGTTAAATAAACTTTACAACATAAAATAATGACAAAAAACGCCTTATTTCAAATTAGAGAACAAACTATGTACGCCTGTTTATTTTTGAAGACAGTCCTTACGGCACACTTTCATTTTGATAAAAAAACATCACATTACACTAAAAATACATACTAATAACTAACCGAAACGAAATAAATTAAGAATAAACAAAGTTTTATCATTTTACAATATTAATAATTTTTCAAAGCTGCTTACTATATATATTCTAGAACCTTAATTGTACCTATTCGTTAACCCATCGTCATTATTATACTCATTTATAACAAACGTTAATAAAAACAAATTAAAGAAAGTAAGATTTCTTAAACAGTGATTACGATTTTACCCAAAATGGCTGAAGGTGGAAAGGATAAGTATACACGCATAATTGTATTTCGACTATACGATTGATACACCATTTCTCGTTTATTTTAACCCACATATATCAGTCACTTTCTCATATAAACAGCGGATTATGAATGGTTAAATTATTCGTCTCAACAGGTACGAATTTTGTATCCGAGAAAAAAAAATCATTTTAAAGCGAAAATAATTACGAATAGAGATTATCGTACACATTTCATAATTTAAAATAATACTTTATATATGAATATTCTTAATGCGACAAAATGATTTTTGAACGAAACATATATTACAAATAGAAAAAAACTTACCTTCGTCTATTAATCGTTCCACATGAATGAAAACATTAGGGAACGCATTCACTTTATTTCTGTCCTTCAACAACTGTGCCAAATAATCCGCGATACTTTGCGTCTGATTATTGTTGTCAATTAATTTCGAAGCTTCCATCATGATGATTTAAAAGAAAATATTGTTTGTTCGATTAAAGAGTAAATATATAATCGCGGTTGAAAGAAAAAAATTGAATTTAAACAAATTCGGCGTAATTTAAACTTTTAAACTAATCGAACGAGCAACACTAAATATATAATCGACGTTAACATACAATCTTCTTTAGCACCGACATTCCATATAACGGAGTACTTTGAACACACAATCGAAGCAGATGATGTCAGAAAAGCTGGACACACAGAGAAGCTTCTAATCGTAGTTTCTAGCTACAGTAGCTCTCTACGTCGAAGATAAAAATCAAATTAAACAACTAAAAGGACATGCGCAAAACGCGAAACAAACAAACGATATAACGACATAAAGAACTAACGTGGGTGAGGCACAACACCAAAACTAAACGCTAGATTACAAAACTGAAGTACGGCGCACACACTAACGCATTATCATCATCAAAGGAAGCACGCGCACGCTAAAAATATTTCACGAACGTACTTACACAAATGCACGAACGAAAAAGCTGCTCGATCATCGTTCAAACCTGTATGTACATGTACACAACACGATCATCGTGATACGATCCGAACGTACTGCGCATGCGTTAAGTGTATCGGTATGTAGCATAAACCAGACTAACCGCTCGTCACGTTTGTATTACGTAGCCAACCTACGTAATACCATATAGGGCCTTGAACAGTGATCTTAGTGTGAGTCGGTGCTAAAACGACGTCTTCGGTTTGTAAATAAGAGTGTGCGTTCGCGTGTAATAAACAGGACAGATTGGATTCTCTAAGAAGAACTTCAGCAATACAACATGATAATATAAACACACCAAAAATACCGATGAAAATATTCTTCACGTTTAAAAGATGCAATTGGGAAAATATAAGTATACTTTCTTTAAGACGAGTACTTAAAAAAATAAATATATTATTGGAAGGACATGTGTATTATTTCGCAACATGAAGAGAAACAGCGCTTATTAGCAAAGTAGTAGATAAGGAGGTTATACAAAACAATTAAAAAATTAGAACACATAATTATATTTAATTCACGAATTTTATAATAACATAAATACTACCTATTCTTAATTATTTAATAAATCAACAAATACAATTCTCGAATGGAATAAAAAAAAAACACATTCTTACAACAAAATAAGATTGACCATATTTTTATAACTTATAAATTAACGTCCGATTTTAAAATATAAATGATTTTTATTCAATTATTTTACATTTATTTTATAATAAAATGTGGGTGAACATTAAGATGTAATTCGTTTAAAAACTGAAACGACCTTAAAAATGAAATTTTAGAACTGGCGCATATGTTTATTTATTTTTCGAAGAAAGTTGAATGGACCATGCGATTAGTCAGACGAATAGAACAGTAGTAGAGGTATGAAAAATATTGTAATACTTTTTTGAAGATATTTTGAATAATATTCCACAATTGTTAGCAAGTCAATTTACTCCGAACCTTCGTGTAGTCTAATTTGAACGTACTTTTTCAGATTTTTGTGTTTATATTCTTCGTTAAATCATCAGACGAAATTCTCGAAATATTTACGTAGGGCACAGGTTGTTGTAACTAGAGTCACCTTCTCTAATAAGCAGTCACTCGACCGCACCACATGGTGCCAGTCACATCGGCGGAGAAACGAAACAACAAATTTCCTATTCGGCTGCCTTGGCGCTGATTAGAAAACATAAATCGGAACTCACAAATGCCGTTGATAGGAAAACGGTGGAAGGTTCACTTGCCGAAGGTGTTCCTTCCATGAAATACCGTTAAGCTTTTACTGCATTAATAACAGCAGACTATCAGCAACTCGGTCGCGACATATTGCCTCAGTCGGATTGGTGAATATCAATCTAGAGCGCTTAGGCTAGTGCGCCTTAAAACTGGGCTCTTCGGAAACCCTGACACAAAATCCAGCGGAAGGCAAGAGGGAAACCACCGCTCTAACTTGAATAGATACCTATTTTTTAATGCATTTTATAATTCATTTGAATCGACATAGTGTATTATCGGTAAAATGTGTACATATTTATATATATATATATACATATATATATATCATTTTTCTTTTATAGAGTTTTTTCTTTGCTTTTTCTCACATAAATGAATAATGTAATATCTAGATTATAATTTTTTCGTGATCAAAAGGCGTCTTGTATAAAATTATTTGCTAAGGTTATCAAGGTTACTTGGCATTAAAAAAATTGTAATAATTTAAGAATTTTAAATATTCAGTAAATGTTTTCTTCATTTCTTCTTATAACTCTTTTTTTTTTTGAGCTGCTATATTTACAACGATTCAAATATAATTTTCAATGTTATATTGTCTATCGATTATATTTATGGCATTTCAACCAGTAAGTTAGAAAAGGTTTCTCGAATAAGAAGATATCTATCAATAATCAAATGTGAAAACTTCAATTATGAACAACTCTACAGATTCAAAGTCTAAATCGTCCGTTCGAGTACTAATCGAATTTCCTGAAACAGTTTTGTCCGGAAGATCATAAATAAAAGAGCGTTCTGCAAGTAGAATAGTCGCAACATGTATCGATTATTATTTTAAAATATTATAAAATGGCTCATATTTAAATACGAATAATCGCGTAAAGATCAAACCGATAAGAGGACCAGACGCTAGAATCAGGTATGCTGCATAAACATTGCATACTGATAAAGTGTTTAAGGAGAATCGTATTTGTAACAATATGGACATACGACCTCGTGTTAGGGAGTTGTGATAAAGCCAGATATATAAACAAGGTACAAAGCTACGCTAGAATCAGGTATGCTGCATAAACATTGCATACTGATAAAGTGTTTAAGGAGAATCGTATTTGTAACAATATGGACATACGACCTCGTGTTAGGGAGTTGTGATAAAGCCAGATATATAAACAAGGTACAAAGCTATCGAAACAAAGTCATTCGCTTATTTTTATCCTTATCCTGGTATGTCGCCTAAACATTCTCGGTAAATATCACTGAGCCTATATGTCACCTATAATTTTTATAAGCAGTTTGTGTGTGGCCTGGGTGTAATTTAATATATATATATATATATATATATATATATATATATATATATATATATACAGTGGCGTAACTAGGCTTGGTTGAAGAGGGGGGTTCAAACAAAACTAAATTATAACAGTAAACCGAAGTTAAATTGAACATTAAGTAAATAACCAAAACTCAAGTAGGTTAAACCACAAGCCCTAAGCAATCCAACTCACCAGAGTTATTTTTATACTTATCATACGTTGAATATGTAATTCTATTAGAAGCAATAGACGGCAGAAATATTTAACGTCACTGGAATACACATGTTATTGAGGACAGAGGGAGATGGTTACATAGTACAAAAAATTCCGCGAAAAAATAAACGATAAATAATTATTTTAAATTTTTTCAAGGAATAATACATAGTAATACTTAACTAAATATAAAATTTAAAATCTATTCTTCCGTTTTTCTACAAAATTCTTCTAGTACCTCCTATATTACAAAACTTATTTATTTACTTCAAATACAACGAAATTTAAAAAAATAAGTAAAAATAAAAAAAAAATAGGTTTAAAAAATGCAAGACTGCATTTAACAACGAGTATATATTTTCTTATTATCAGATTGATTCCAATGGGGGGGTCACCCCCCACGACTACGCCACTGTATATATATATATATATATATATATATATATATATATACACATATATATATATACATATATATATATATATATATATATATACATATATATAATAAAAAATTGAAACAAAATGAGTAACCTATATTTATAGCATGTCGAATATATATTAACTATTTATAAATAAGGTATACAAGTGAAAACGAATACAGCTTTTTCAATAGAGCATAAAATAGATGGTTTTCAAAATTTCTTTCGGAAAGAAGATTAACAATGAAGGAAACATCTTATGTTTGCGGTAGGGTAAAAAATCGGTTAAATTAATGTAATGACGGTAAAAAATCATAAAAATTGTACAGGGAAAAAGAAAAAGGTTTAGTCATAAAATAACCTTATACAGTATGTATATATAGAAGAAATCATAAATCGTAAAACAAGAGTCTCATATAACGTTACAAAAGGCTATTATGTTTCTATACTTATTATACATAAATTGAAGTTACCTACAATTGTAATTACCCATAGGTAGAAATTGAACGATTATCACGGACCTAGTCATCGCGGAACTTATGCGTTAAATTTAGCATATTCACCTGTTTAAGGTAGAATGAGTATCGACGATTAGGAACACTTAGTACATAGATAAGACACACCTATTTTGTAATAATTGTAAAATTTCTACTCCCGACTAAGTTTCAAGCTGAACAATTAGTACGTGATTATGGGACGAATAAGCGTTTTTAATACTGAATAAATTTATTATCAACATTTAAAAAAAAAATCCTCTTAAATAATGGATAAATGACAGATATGCTTTGTTAACTTTCAACATGATTAACATGATCAGAAAAATTTAGTCATATTATTCAAAATTACACCCAGGTAAGGAACATGTTTCGACTAGCTAACCCTACATGAAATCTAATTTCAGCGGGTAGTGGGTGAAAAATATAGCCTGAGTTTTAGCACAGTTCAAATTTCATAGTAATGGGAGATGTGATTTATTCCGGTAGGTAACTTATTAATAATCGCTTTAGGTATATAACAAATACCGAGAAGAGCGCACCGATCTGAATATCAAGTAAATTGGGAAAATCAAAAACAAAGTATACAGACCAGGATCCAAAGTACTATCCTGAAGAAACGTAAAATAATTTGACCGGTTGGAATAGAAAAATAAATAAATAAATTTATGGATGTTACGACAGACACCTGTATCCCAATCATAACGCTATGACGATGGCATTTCGATAATTCTTTTTAATAACAGTAAATATAATCATTAATATTATTATTAATAATAATAAATTAGTACTAATAGGAAAGTTCCGCTGTGTAATGAGCTATTTATCTTGTTACGTAATGTAAAAAAGTAAACCGAATTATGACGAAAATTATTACATCGTAGAGAACTATTTTGATAATGGTCGTTACGAGTTCTCGAAATGGTAAAATGATAGTCATAAAACGGTTTGTTTACTTTTTTAATCAAATTTAAATGTAAATAAATATACCCTGACTTTGCATCATCATTATCATCATTATCAATATTATTATTATTATTATTAACATCGTCGTCGTAATAGTAATTGTTATTAGTACGATTTCGTTTTTATACGCCACTTCAATAATAGTTGATGTGTCGTAATCGAACCTTAAGTAAGCAACAACAGCGGCAGTTAGTGAATTGACGTATAAGCTCACGATGTCGCAATATATTAACTCCGAATGAGAACTTGAAAAACTTCACGATAATAAAGTGTACTTCTTAAAATGAATAAGAAAATATAATTTGAAATATTTGTCACGGAAAAAGCTAATTTCACGGTCTGGAAGTATATGCAAATACCAATATATAATAAATATAAACCACTTACACTAATCTGGTCACCGTTAAATCATTTCACTCTGTACGAATATATCGTCGGTAAAATCTCGTACTCGGTTGAACAGGTCATCGGTACAGTGACACTTCGACTTCTATTGATCGTTACGCCTCCATCTTTTTACTTCGATTACATCACCAAAATACCGTAGTATTAGGTTTGACAAGAGCATCTTCGGATTTCCAAAATCTCATTTGATACCCATGGAACATTCAGCATATGTGCCGACATCACGTTTTAAATGCGTCTATACATATTTTTGCCCGCGCTGCTTCTCGACCAACACAGCACGCTCAACGAATGGAAAGTTCAATAATAGAATGTTTATGACTTTACTAAGACCGGATTCGGCTTACCCCCTTTAGGCAATTTGTGTGCCCTGTGGAATACCTCCTGTCGGTCGTTATTTTCCTCTATAAAGCCGGAGTACGTAACGCGACTTATAATTCCAATGTGTATTGTGGGCAGTTATATTGTTAATGATCATTATTTTAAAGCCAAATAAGCGGTTATATATAATATTGAATAATTTGTTTATCTTAATAACGTGTTAGTTCTTAGAGTGCTCGGATGATCTTGCAGTATGATACAAATGAACAGCCTTGAATCGCATTACGAATGCTGTAAATTTTTTACAATTTTTTCAACTGCAGGCTTAAAAATTTCAGCAAAGATATTGTCATCTTCAGAAACACAATACCATATCTCATTCACCAGCAAGGTTTCTCGGGTTCGTCAAAACAATTAAGAGCAGTATTTGTGATAATATTCATCATAGCGTGTACTTTTGTATACCTTAGTTATTCTTTTGGAGATAGTCTGAACTGAGTGGTTTTTGTCGCTAATTATCTACTACCTCATTTTAAGTTTTATTGCTTTCAGATTCATTTTGTCCGAAAGAAAGTCGACATTATTTTTCTCAGCCTACGACTGAGCATTTTCCCAAATAGACGATAGGTGGTTATTTTTATTTCTGCCGCGTAACTACGAACTATCATTATCTTGTCTGAAAACCAATGCTTTTATCTGCGTTCTCGATGTTCGAAATCACTGCTAATTAATTAACTGACTGTCCGACACATCGTACGACTGCATCGTCGAAAGCTAATTATCGTCCGGTCTTATAACTTTCGTTCGGGAGTTTATTCAGAATTTCTTTGAAACGCTGAGACTTAAATGAAATTTCGTCAATATGGTACTCTGAACCGCATGTTATGTTGCATCGGATTTTCACAAAATCATATATATATATATTTTATTCATATTGTCTTCGATTAGAATTGATTTCCATTTCCGTTTGTGTAGTACCAGTTGCTTCAGTTTCGCATATGATGATAGCGGCACATTAATATATCTGTGAAATGTAATAGTTTTTTTTTTTTGCCTTTCAGCCAATTTCTTTCCAGATGTATTTATTCTATTAGGTGAAATACTAACCCTTCATTGTCGTAATACATGACCTATTAGTCTTTTTACTATTTTCCACAATTTTGGTTTTCCACCAATTCTTCTTAAAATATTTCTTCGTTGGTTACTTTATCCGTCCATTTTATTATTATTATCGTCGATAATACCATATTCTAAACGTTTTCAGTCTTCTCTGCTCATTTTTTCATTGCTCAACTTTCATATATATATATATATATATATATATATATATATATATATATATATATATATATATATATGACAGTGCTAAATATGTGATCTATTTTGTCAAATTTATCGACGTCAAATAATATTTATCTAACCATGAAGAATATTATAATTATAAATATATCACCACGTGACTAACCTGTAGGGAAACATACGTAATTGACATTTGATAATTAAACTAAATTTCATCTTTGTCTCTTGTGTTACATTCCCCAAAACGCAAAAACCGTCATCAGTACGAGTGTCGTTGATATTCGTGAAAGTTACTTTAGCGATTCCCGAAAAAACCTTATGTCTTTATTACCGTATCATCTGAATAACTCACTGAGGCGTATATCCGCGTCAGATTTATATGAACTGAAACTGTTTTTAAACTGATTATAATCGCATTTTATTTATTACTTCCGGTACTTCTTTAGGATATAGTTAAAATTTTTTCCGTTATCAAGAAAATCGCGTCTTTTTTACGCGAATTTCAGTTCTGTAAAGTATAAACAATATCAGTTGTCTGATTATGATGAGTCTAATTTAAATTACCCCATAAGCTTACTTTCACAGTTCTCAGCTTGTGTCCGACCAGGGCACGAGAGAAATCTATTTATATTTTAAATTTTAAATAGACGGACAGCCTATTTCGACTACATATGTGAGAACACCGGTTTTTAACTGAATCGCGCAGTACAAAATTTATATATTTTTTGTTAAATTTCGTGGTAAATTTAGCAAAAACACAATAACAGCGATTTTCCCTTCCCTGTTGTAGAATTTTTCCGTTCAGGTTTATACCTTAACTGAAAGAATTGGGCTTTAGAGATTGTGTTGTTTAGACAAATCGAATGTATTACAGAGAATAGTAAATTTCGACGTAAACTAATTTATTCGCAACGTTCGTACGAACAATTACAACTAGCGACAGGTGAACAGGGTTGATTAAGAACGGTGTTGCGATAATAATAAACACTTGTAATTAGTGTAAATATCATTAGGAGAGATTTATCATTAACTCACGGAGAAGGCAGGGCACTGCACTATGCGCGTGCATCTGCGTTGCGTATAATTAATGAACTATGGATAAACTAGACGTGTTTGGTAACGAGGGCGTATTGTCACACAACACGATGAAAAAATGGAAAACCCTAAATAGATTACGAACAAGATGCGGCCGTACAAAGGAAAATTTAAAAAATTGGGTTCCAGATACGAATGTGGGGAAGAACAAGAATCATAAAGACTTGTTTAGATGTCCGCTACTTGGAGGTGAAATAACAATTGACAGCTTGTGGGCTCTACAGCTGACGAAGCGATGAAGCTAATTGATTTTTTTGGAAGGGGAAAATATAAAGCGCTATGGAATACGAAGACAATGCTAGCCCATTTTGCACGTAAAAATGAACGTACAACGGATAGTCACGACGTTCAGCAACAAAGTATACACGCTGAAGAAAAATAAATAAGAGAAAATTAAAAATACAGTATTCCAAAAATGTCGTACCATTTAAAAAAAAAAGTGGTCAACTAGTCTGATGATGTGCAGCTAAATTCGATGACATTATTCACCACAGATGACAGTACAGACATTTTCTACCGGGTTCGTACTTTAATTTTGGTTTTGCCCGTTAGCTCGAAAGTTGTTGTAGTTTCAATTCAGTTCGACGACCGCGAGGTAATTATGAATGCATATATACATTGTATATACACATGTGTGTATATATATATATATGCGTGTGTGTGCGATGTGTCATTAATTTTATCGTGTTACTTAGGGAAATGATAACAACATACGTAGACGATGTATTCGACGATACGTGTATGTATAAGCACAGTACGTTTAATATATATATTAATGTGTGTGTATGCGCGCGCATATACACACAATAAGGGTTTACGGGTATTTTTATAAACATCTGGTCGTCGGCTGGAGTTATTTTTAAAAACTTACATTGTAAGCTGTAGGAAATCCGTCTTTCCACGTATGACAAAAAACCGTTCACCGGGTTGGTCTTTTTTCAATCCGTTATTAAACTTGCTTATAATATTTTTGATTTTTTTTTGTTTACTTTTATAATTTGTCATATCGATTTATCGATTGATATAAATTTCATTCGAAATACCGCACAATGTCGTCCTTTGAATATTCTTCCTTTTTTTTCTTTATACCTAGCTTGTGGTTATTCAGCATTGTTTTATGTCATTATGCAATTAATATGCGGAGCATATTATCCGATGATAATCACTGTCAAACCGAATAACACGATGTATACTAGCTTTAAAATAAATCATAAAGTCGTCGAACTTCTATCCAATAACGCAATGGCTCTGTTATTTTTTAGCGTCGTCCGATATTGCTTGTCTAATGAATTTTACATGAATACCATCGTGTAACGTCATGTTTGTGTGTGATGTATCGCAGTGCTTTAAAACAATCGTTCGTAAAATTTCATTTTATATCCGCTGTATTTGATCAATATACACATCCTTTTTTCTTGTACAGATGCCCATTATTGAATGGACATCCGTGAAGTCAGATTGGTTTTAATATTTGCTTGTAAATGATCAGTGTACGGACAGTACATATTTTATATCGAGTAGATAATTAATTTTACGTTTATTTCAGTCTTCTCTGTTATTATACGTTTTTCCACGTTTGCTTTCGTGTTTTTTATTTTTTATATCTTCCGACAGTTTGTATTTTCCGTTTGTGAAGATTACACGTGTGAATTTAGACCTAATTCTCCAGACATTAAGCCGTGATGAAATTTCATCGATGGCTTTCTGTAGCTTATTCGGAATATTTATAGAACAAACATCCGTATACACAAAATTACTGCGTCGTCAGCGAACGTCTACTTTATATGGTGTAGGAATATCATCTAACATACTATGCTGCTGGGGTATGGCTGAAATGCTCGATATATTAATCCTCCATACTTGATCTGAAAATATATCTTTCGCTACCTAAGCAAAAGTCTTTTGAATCTATACGAAAAAGTCGATGTCGATCATTCGCCGTACAAATGTGCATTATCCATTTTCACGATTCGATCGACCAACATTCATTATTACTAAGAACGTTTTAAAAAATGCTGCGCTTTAAAACTTTTTTAGTTACAATGTCCACCATGTGGTATGGGAAATTTGAATGCTAACGCGAAATGTCACAGTTTTAAAAATTATTCATATAAATACATCGGAAATTATCGACAGTTCACCTAAGTATAATAAACATCTATATAAAAAATTTATAACTTTACGTCAGAATTAATTTATATTATCAAAATGAATACCTTGTTTAGGCGTTTAATACGTCATTATGTAGACGCAAGGTGGATACAATAACCTAGTTTTGGACGAGTAGAAAATACGATGCGACATATTACTAACCGATTAAGCGAGATTGTAGATAACAAAATATTTGTCGTCTACATAAATGCAGAAAGCTCCGTGTCTATGATTATTATTTTACCAGTGTCGGATCTAGGTTTTCAAAGAAGGGACTAAGTCGAAGTTTCTTAGAAAAAATAAAACACTTTTATCGATTTTTTATCACAACGATGCAAAAACACTAAATAGATTATAGTAGTACTTTCCTCGTATTTTTTTTTTCGGCGAAATTGTCTATCAAACTGTAGCTACTTCACACTCGATCGATAGTATTGGCTAATCCTGACGAATGTTCCTAACGTAAATAATAGTTCTTTATTAGCTTCATTTTGCCGAAGCTTCTTTCACATGATGCAGAAGTTGTAGGCAGTGTCGCATAAATTTTAAAAATTGTGCTCGAGTTAGATCCTGTAAATCGTTTTTGCGTATTCCGGTAAAGAACTAGGCTGCAATTCTGATATATTCGGGCATAAACTGTAATGTTTTAGTTTTAAATTTATCAATAATAGGAATATTGCACACACACACACAGCGAATATAGGTAGTACAATTTAGACTTGATAAATTTCGTATAAATTTCTTTCGTTACAAGCCCCGTACATCCTATTCTATTTTTCTTTTCCGATTTACTCATCCCTCTCTTTCTCTCTGTCAAATAATTGAAACGATTTCTTGGGATGCTTCAATATATAATTTTGTACACATTCCCCAAAGATGGAGATTTGCTACTCAATTTCTCTCTATTGCTACATATAATTTCCAAAAATAGAAGTATAACTCTACTTTACTATTGTTAAATCTGTTTTATTAATTCTTATCTTATTAATACTTTAAGCACATCAATGTGGAAGTTCTACATCTTTTTCACTTCCCATTTATCTAATTTTTTGAAATCTGTTATAGCACATAAATAACCTAACCATATTCTCGTATTCTCAGACAGATCATTTTGTAAATATCTCATTCAATTGTCAATATAATATGTAAATATTGTACATTTTTCGTATTAATCCGACAAAATTGTACATATTACAATTTTCAAAAAATTTTCATTCATTACTCACAGATAATTAATATTTTTTCAATGTAATAGTGGGACAAGACTAAAAATAGAATATATTTCGAAAAACTGATGTGCGGATTATGTCGAAAACAAAACAATTTTGTATCGATCATCTGAATGAAAGTAGTCACACCTACTCATTTTTTCTTAATTCGGCATAATTCGCTTACGTGTATATGTATATATATATATATATATATACATATATATATATATAATTATTATTATTAGCCTAACTAAAAACGTCCAGATCTTAAATTTACTTGTTTACTAACGTTAATAAACGTTTCATTAGAATCTCTTCGGAGCAATAAAACTAGATAGGAAAAATAACGGATCGAACGAATTAATACCCACCGAGGTAGTAGCCTGTATTCGTCTATCGAAATAGAAAAAAAATATTAAATACAATCCTCCGTACGCTATCCGCCTTCTCCTATCCGATAAATTAGTGCCAGTTCGCTGTTAAGGATAAATGCGTCGTGTCGGATAGTACCCTGTAATCCGCAATAGTCTGAACCGACGACCGTCGTTTTCGTCAAATATGGCGATGGTTGCGAACTCCTACATCGACGGACTGTCTAATAACGCGTTATCATCCTCCTCAATGAATTTCGCAACGAATTTTCGGTTTTATTTTTTTATTTCGTTTTAAATTCGCCTACATTAACCCATTTCAACGTCATCTACGATAATGATGATAATTACGATGATAACGATAACGATTATTATCATTATTATTATATTTATATCTGTATAAGAATATCAACCATGCCCACCTATTCCTAGTTTTATCATATCTTATTAAACGAGCAAATCTTGTATATACACACACATATATATATATATATATATAATATATATATATATATATAATATATATATATATATAAATACTCAGCTATCCCGGAAACGGCTCTAACTATTTAGGTGACGTAATGTATTCAGTAATTGAAACTGATCTGTATGGAAATTAGAAATTATAAAATTTTGGGCTTCGATCTCGAGTATAAAATAAAATATTGAAAATTTCGATGATTTTTTTCGGTCGTCTTTTTTTTAATACTTATCTAAACGTACGTTAAATATTTTGCTTAGAAATTTGCTTTTTATCACATATGTGTAGGTAAATATAATATTATATCTCGGGCACCGTTTCCACTTAAAATATTCGAAAATACATTTCAATTCGTGAAAAAAATTATTTTAATACCAAAAATCATTTAAAAAAAAACCCGAAACATTAAGCATGTCCTTCCGATATTAACTCCGGAAAATTATGAAACGAAATTCTGCGCAATAAAAATAGTTTGCGATCTATTATATAATGTTTTTTTAATAGATGCTTTAATAAATTACAAGTCATTCAAAATAAATGTCATAGCTGCGTTCTCAATTCGCTATGCCAGAGTTGACAGCATGCACGACTTACCTGCTATACTTTAGGTACTTCGTTCTAAAACTATCGACTGACTTTTTCAATAAATGCTCATACCGAAACAACGAGCTCGTCTCTTCGATTGCCAGTTACGATTCCAGGCAACTTCGTTTCATCTATTCGAAATATAAACACATACGACTTAAGCGTAACGTAATGCAGTAATAAATTATAATTAATTTAGTTTATTAACCGCTTTTACTAAGTAAGCACACTCGACAACACTATGTTGCCCATTTCCATATTTTTTAATTACGGTATTAATTTAGATCTGAAGACTCTAACAATATATTTTAGCAGTTTAAGTTCTGATATTAACAAGTATAGTTAGTAATTAGTAACGAAGAAGATTTGTTCATTTTTGTTGCCGAAAATTTTCATTTGTTTTTTTTTCCTGCAGTGTTTAACCTTTTGTTTACTTTTACTCCTTATATTCTTACTTTGACACGGTGCTAAGGTGTTACCGGTACACGATGTTTGTAACACGTGTTATATTTCCGTTTATCTTTATAACTTTATGCGAATATATTGTTGTCGATATTTTCAGGCGGAAAACCCCTATTTTACAAATACTGAACAAAGCTAAGTCGCCCGGGTACCTAATTATAAAATACGCCTGTTACGTGCCCATACAATTGTTTGTATATGATACAGGTAAAAATATAGAGTGACCCAGAGAAGACGGACGATGTTGTTTTATGCTACAACTCAAATCGCGTACTGCACGTTTAGTGTACGCACCAGAGATTCGTTTTTGTTAAGTTTCAGTTATCATGACATTCTATAACGATATTTCGAGTAGATCGTTATTTTCAGCGTGAATCAACGACAGTGCAAAGAGAGTTTTGAAAAAGTTTAAAGTTACGCGGTGTGAACCTGTACCATCTCGCAGTTCAATTTTAAGGTGGGTTTAAAACATTCGAGAGACAGCTTCTGCAACGGATAAAAGACGTCCTGGACAAAAAAAAAAAAAAAAAAAAAAAAAAAAACGGTTCGTACCCAACATAAATCGATCGCGAGTTCGGGCAGCGACCATTCGGAGTCGCGGACGTTCTGCCTGTCGTCATGCTGCTTCTTTAAACTTGTCGAGGTGTTCCGCGTATATGGCTGGAAGACTTGAAATTTCATCCTTATCAAATCGTAATAACTCAGGAATTAAAAAATATCGACCATGTACAACGAAAGCTTTAAACAAATCAAAGACAAACAAATCGATTTAAACAATCTTTTGATGGGAGATTAAGTTCATTTTCAACTATCCGGATAAACAAACAAAATTGCCGTCGTTGGTCCGAATCTAATCCGAATTCAATCGAACAGAAGCCGTCACACAGCGAGCGAGTAACCGTTTTTTTGCTGAAGTAATACTGGGGCCATATTTTTTTTCACTGGTACTGTCAACGGAACGCGTTATATCGAGATGATCAACTCGTTTTTGCTTCCCTCGCTTCGTCGTTTTCATCGATGGTGCGATGTGTCACTGGTCGGTATAAGAAACGTTTCTCGCCTGGATTTCGCTTGGACGCCGCGCTCGCTAGATTTGACTGCTCCATTTTTTTTTTTTTTTGTGGAGATATCTTAAGAGCCGCGTTTACGAAACACGTCCACGAGATCTTGAAAGTTCGTATTTCTGTAAACATTTCAAAAATTCAGCGACCTATGCTCGAAAAAGTGTTTGAAAATTTTCTAAAAACACTGAATCGGTGTATTGTTGTAAATGACGGTCATATGAACGATATTATATTCGACAAATTCGTTTTCCTATTTTTAAAACAAACTTTCATTCAATTATGTTGGTTACGTAATTTTCGAGTTATTCAAAAAATAAAACCGTCCGTCTACTCTGGGTCTCCTACATTATTTATTATTCTGATTTACATTCGATTATTTAAAATTTTAAAGTAAAATTTATAATGTATATCTCCATGATTCTTTTCTGTCAAGGTTCGATAATTGGGGATATACATTCACACTACAGAAACGATTGATATTATTTAATTCATCTAATTACGACGTTTTATTGTATAGACAATTCATATTAACTTTTTAATTCTGAAATTCGGTAACTTTGTCGTAACGCGGACGATAAGTGGTTTTCAAATTTTGTCGAATTAAAACAAATTTTTTATCGTTCCACCCAATGAGTGAGAACAATTGAACAGTCAAGTGTAATTCAACGTTTCTCAGAAAAACTTCGTATAAACACGTAAAAGTCATTAAGCGAAACAGACAGAACTAAACACAACCTATATGTACTACCTATTTACTTGTATTAATATTTACTTCTGCTTTATAGACTGTGCCTCGTAAAAATAACATAAACTATCTATGTATGCATCTGGATACAAAATTAAATCGAAAGTTGAAAATCATGCAGACGAACAAAACAGAATATTCTTTCGCTGAGCAATAAGCTACTAGTATACAATCAAATACTGAAACCAAAATAGAGTTATGGTTGTCAGCTATAGAGTTGTACTGAAAATAAGTAACATTAAAATAAAAAAGTTCAGACGTTAACAAAGTTCCTAGAATTATCACTAATGCCGGACAATACGAAAGAAACAGTGATATACCAGAAGTGTCATCAGTGATGAAATAGGAAGCAAACATGAATTAAGACGGCAGAATCGTACAAATTCAGCGATAAAGCAGCGTTCAATCCAGAGCAGGACAAATTAAGACGGTTGCCAAGAAACACACCTTATGAATACGTATAGAATACCGGAATATTCTATTGGGAAAGCCTGTGAAATGTATATAATTAATATAATTACTTTAGAGTATTACTGAATGTTGAAATATCTTGTAATAAAAACCCACTTAGGTGTAAAAAAAAAATAATTATACTTTATGAAAAGTAGTAATTTTAATCGATCAAAAATCTCGAATAACTTTCCTACCAATATACGATACATTAAACGTATATATATATATATATATATATATATATATATATATATATATATATATATATATATATATATATATATATATATATATATATATATAAGTTAAGGATAGTTTATTTCCGCAGCTGAGAATTTTAATATTTTTTAAGGCGCGTTTTCTCGTCCAACCCAGGAAGCCCGGATAAAATATTTCATATCCACCGGCGTTACTACGCCTAAAAAACGAAAAGACGATACAAGCGACCTCCGTCGTGTCGATTAATCAACCATTTTCCTGTATTGTTTTTTTTAGGGGGAGCGGTGATGATAATCCGTTTATTACTCGAAAGATACGGGTAAATCTAATACAGTCATCTTTTTCCGGGCACAATTGAGACAATAATGAAAATTGATTCAGAAATATTATTATTATTTTAGTTTCTCTTGTAACAAGTCACTCCTTTTAACTGCAACAACTCTAGTAGTTTCGACACTGAACAAACAAAGGTGTTTCGTTAATCGAAGATATAAAACAAAACAAAAAAAACGTGTAGATTTTTAGATCGTTACGCTCGGAAAAATAAATTTACGACTTATGTAAAAGTATTTATTTATATAGATTATAATATGTGTTGCAACGGAGGAAGGGGCGCATGATTAAATGGCGGGGTAACATTGCGAAACGGGCAAGATGTTGAATTTAAGCTGCACATTAGAATATAAATTTAACCAATTTCGATGCCGAACCTAAAAATATATATTTCATTAATCGAACATATAATCGATTTAAAACGTGTTCAGAATACGATAAATCTCTTTATATTAAAAAAATACGATTTATATAAAAATATATATTTGTATATAGCGCATGTAAATAGCGAGGTAATTTCGTAAAACGGACGAGGAATTTCAACTAGACGTTAGAATATAAATTTAAACCCAGTTTCGATGCTCAACCTAAAAATAATATTTCATTAATCAAATATATAATCAATGTAATAATAAATTTAATCGTCTTAAATATAAATTAACGGTATAACGTCTGACACTGACAAGATACGTGACGAAGAAAATTGAAAACATTTGGAAAAGCACTTTTCACGTGGCGCAAATTCGAAAGGCCATTGCAACGCGTTAGACTACAATATCCGCTGCTAGGTCGTCAGTCGACCTTGAATTCAAAAAGTAAAAGATGCATTTATCTCACAATGATTGCGCCGCTTTGACGTTACACACTATTGAATTACAAGTATCAACTAGTGCAAGTAATCTGAATACAGCCGAAGATACTTCGTGTAAACATGTCCGCGCCATTCTACGTTTCTTAACCCTGCATAATTATCTGAATGTTTCATTTGTTTAGGATATTTACATTGTACGAAAAACTATTTAACAAATTCAAACATAGCAGTAATCCAAATAATTCCAGAATGCGTTCATTAGAACTTCAATCCAGCTAGAAGGCTAAGAAGGAAACGGTGCTAGGATGCTCTTCCGATTACGTAGGAATCGGAATTATCTTGTGCGATGTATTTTTCTTTACTATATTACAATTCAATACTTCTAAAAAGCGTTCTTTAATCATTACTTACATTTACCTCATATATCACTTTCACATTATAATACTTTAATTATTATACGGTATTCATTATTTCATCGTATTGGAAAAGCTACTAAATGGAATGGTAGATGATAATTGTTTCTTCTTATTGTAAATGTAAAAATACACTTTTTATTTATTTATTATTTATAACAAGGAAAATAAGTTCACTCGTACGTACTATCCTACAGGAAATACCTGGAGGATGTAGAAACCAGCGAAGGTGCCCGTTTCGATGGACAGATGGAATAAAATAAAAAACTGGACTCGTACTAAGTTGCAACTACGAGAATGGTAGCATGCCGAGAAGAGCGGAGAAAAGTGGTCCATTATGGCACATGATGTTAGTAAATACCTTCTCGTTATACAGTACACGGGAGTAAGATCTATGATTAAATGGCGGACTGATAATCGGACGAGAAGTTGGATTTAATCTTAACAAAGTAGAGAATGCAGGAGAAATTTAGCGAAAATAGAAAATTAAAAAAAAGGACCGTGATTTTCTAATTTTTGATTTTATATAATGAAATAAATATACGAATTATAAAAACGTAGGTACTTATATATAGCCGTAACAAAATAATACAAATCCGTATTTAACGATATATATGTATATATATATAAAATACATAATAAGTAGTATAGGTCGATTATATTTACATGAAATTTCTGTAACATTAAATACAGCATTGTCCAAATTAGTCGAAGAAAATTAACTATAAAATAAAGTGTTGCATAATCAAGTCGTAAAAAGTTGTTCGGTTCTGAAGTAGTTTTAAATATCGAACACTGAGCTACAATTTCGAAATAGAATTTTACGTGTTTATAAACACACACACGTATGCACTTCTTATTTTTCCCATTAACGTGTCATATACTGCTGCAAGGTCGGAGACACGGATGAGAATATTCAGATTAGAAGTGAAAGACCGGATGATTAGATGAATCGAAGAATACGATGCATATTATCTGGTACTGAATTCAGTAATTCGTTCGAAGTCGTTGGCAGAGCTAATTTAGTGCGCATGTGATTAGTACAATCAATTAGAGGATGATGCGCTGCGATGATATTGTTCCCGCAGGAACAACGCGGAGGAAGTTGACGCTGAAGCAGTGTGAGTGATGACTAAGTCTAAGACGACGTAAAACAACTTTCCGCGATTATCTATCTAATATAGTCAAATAAAATATTAAATCCAACGCAACCACAAATAATGACACTAACAGCATGTAACAGTTTGGCAATGGACAGATGTCAGTGGAAGAAAATGATTTACGAGATAATTAGCTTATCGGTGGTCACGACGTTCTATGAGACTTGACGACGATTCGCTATATATATATAATATATATTCTTTTTCTTTCAATCCTTCCCCCACTCAAATCCTTCCACCGTTGTCTGTCCTGAGCCTCATTAGCGACATGTTTTACCACGTCATCCGAACAGCTTCTTGCAGATCTTCCTTTTTCGGTTTTCTTACGTGCGATCGCCAGTTCACTATTTCCTTTATCCATGTTCTGCCTGTTAGTCTTGCTACTCGTCCTGCCCAATTCCACTTTTCGAACGCTGTGTTAATCCGTGTATCAGAATTTCAGATTTTGCCTTTTAATTGTATCGTCAGCTATACAATTTCCGACTTTACAATGTTATTCACTAATTATTTTTTTAGGTTCCTATTCCGTTGCTCAGCACTGGTACGAAGCATCGATCAAATCGTTTTCGCTGGATGGATTTTAGTTGGTAGAATCTTTTTTCATTCTGCCAAACGTTGTCCATCTGACCTGTATACGACTGTTTCGTGTTTTTTTTTTAATTTGCAAATTTCTTTCTAAAGTATAAGCGGATGTTTACATTTCCACGGTGCCTGTTTTATTTATCTTGTTCGTATTACAAAAATATTTTTTTTTCCAAATTTATTCAAAATCCGTTTTATTTTACCTTTTCCCTAGTTCAAGTATCATTTTTCAAAATTATGTTTTATTTATTCGCAAATGTGGTTAAGTAAGGAAGATAATTTAATGTACTATCCATTTATATTTATTCCTGCAAAAATTTGTGAGGCTGAATTAACGTTAAATATAGTGTCACCTTATTTTACTTCACTCTGTTACGTTACGTATTTGTAGGTGAATTTGTAAAATAATAAGTCTCTATGGGGGGGGGACTTGATAGTAGTGGACTTAATAAAAGCAGCTGGTGGACCAATCGAGATAAAATTAACAAAACAGTGGAAGTTTGGAGAATTGAAAAAATACCACTGGAATGGATATGTATATATGAAAATATGATAAATCAGATGTCTACCGGTAGGTATAAAATTTTTTCAAAGGTGTTATTAAATCGAATAGAGAGGAAAATAGAAACAAAGCTGGGAGAATATCAAGGAGGTTTGAGGAAAAATCCATCTTGCGCGGAACAAATTCTTAATCTAAAATTAAGAGATATGTTCTAATATTCGTAGACTTCAAAAAAGCATACGGTTCGGTTGATCGACAGCAAAATTAATACAACAAACATTGTTAGGGACTAAAGCTACAATAAAATTTACGGGTCACATCTTTGAAACTTAATATTCGAGTACAAGGCAAGAAACTGAATTATCCCAATATGTGAAAAAATTACTGGAATCAGAAAATATAAATTAAGCAGATACGCTTAGAATACAAGAGGGAAACAATTGCCAATAATTGTTTGGTGTTTGCAGATGACTTGAATTTTCTTGGAAGAGTCTGCGGTAACGCAGATTAACCTCCAAAAAGAAGTAACAGAAAAAACTGGTCTACAAATTTCGTTTAAAACAGAATATATGATAAACATTGGAATCTCGCCTCGATACATATGCACCGAGTATGGGAAAGGCAAGAAAGTAATAAATGTCAGATACTTACGCGAGGTTATTCAGCAAAATGCATCGGATGGAGAGTCGTTGAAAATGAGAGCGAGAAGTTTGGAAATGGCGTTCCAATTAGGCGCAATGTATACAACAAAAAATCAATAACGTCGTTCGTGTGAAGTTGTTTAGCCTTTTGCGTTCGGTATTACTTACTCGTTGATTGTAGTTTGGTAATTTTCGAGGTAAAACAAGAACCTTTATTCGTGACTTGTTATCTTGTCGGCAATAAGGGATAGTAAATGTCGCAGTCGTCGGCGGGCAGAGCCGATACACTTTCCCCTGCCCTTCGGGTAATCGCCGGTCGTCGTTGCGGCAGTAATTCACATAACCGCATTGCTAATAATAACGATAACGATGGTAACGGTACTAGTATCAGTATAGCGTTAACGATAATATCTGTAATAATAATAATAACCAAATAAAGGACTAATGTTCGTTGAAGTTCAAGGATGGTTTTTACGGCGAGAAAAATTCGAAAAAAAATTTCGGGAGGTTAAGGGGTTGAAGGGGGTAAAGTATTTAAATTTCGATTTTGGAAACATTTCAATAGAGTCGATTTGGTAGATATTAAAATGACCGATATGAAACAGAAAACCGTTTTTTCGTTACGATCGATAGGTGTCGAGCTACGAATTTTTGAAAATCGATGACCTGCCACCTTTGGCAAGGCATAGCGAGCGACGTAAACATTTTTAAACGATTCCGACTTTACAAACAGTCGTTACTATATAAGATCTGTCGGATGAAACGAAAAAACCGCGAAAAAAAATTTCAAACCCAATCCAAAAATTTCCAAGTTGGTCCTTGCGATTTTTTCGAAATTTCGATTTTTTCGCAATAATTCGCGAACGATTCGAAATTTTGGAAATAGTGTCTTAATAAAAGTTATTCGTCATTAAAATATGCGTCTAACGATGGTATTGCAGTATTTTTATATCGAATACTCGCCGAGAAAATGGGGCTTGAAAGGTTTCCGGGGTTTGGGCCTTTTTTGAGGCCCCTATGATAGATCGGCGGTTCGGGTTAGGTTTAAAAGAAAGTAGACGTCGAGATCTATAATTTATGTTATGAGGTAAATGTTTTAAAAATTAACCGGTAACGAGAAATCGCGAGTTGAATATTTCATTTTCGATTTTTAAAAATTCTGCCGGCGATTTTTAGTCTGCCGATTCTGCAATGCATTTAAGTTCAATAAATCTACAAAAATTAAAAAGTATCGAAATATCATTTAAATTTCGTTATAAATTTATTTTTTAATTTTTTGTATAGTTCCTAATTCTCCATCGGTATTTGTGCTTTATTTAATTCGGCTAATAAATTTATACATTTATTGACTGTGGGGCGATACGAAGTTCGCCGGGTCAGCTAGTGTTTAATATTATAATAATAGTAATAATATACAATGGCGATAATAATTATAATATAGTAATTAATGTTTTTTTTGTTCCTTTTTATACAGCGTTCTTAATAATTAAATATTCTATCTTAATTTATACCTACTTAGGCTATATGTAAGCAGCTACTTTTGCGATATAATTTAATTAAAGTGAACCTAATATATAAATATGGCAATTAAATTTTGGTAATTTTTTATTCTTTTTTTTTCACTTTTTAAATGGCTGGGACTATGTTTTGTCATCCTGGCTGTTGCCCTTAAATATAAGTACACTGGCAAAGGATTTACTACACCCACATGTGAAATACTTGTTTTCATGTTTATGAATTTATAACCGATATATGTTGATTAAGTATATAATTTACCTTTTTTTTTTCTTAAGTATTAATTTTTCTTTTTTTTTTATTAATAGTCCTTTGCCCCTTTATATACACAAATTCTTGTAAATAAATAAATATTAAAAAAAAACAACAAATAAATGATATTAACAGTATTAATAATGATAATAAATGAAATAATCTCGTGCAATTTAGCGATTCATCCGATACCGTTATGGACGTAATTACAGTAGTCTAAAACAATCGAGTAGAACCAAATCTCCAAATTATTTCAGACGTTTTGCGCGATGTGCTGTCTACAGGTTCACCAATAGAAACTTTAATGTCTTCCACGTCTGCACTTATTTTCCTTCAATTATTTTTGGGGTTCTGCTGTAGTTATGATAGCGGGAAACAGTAACAATATAGGAAATCTGCATGCTATATTTTTATGTTACGTAATAAAGTTAAGAGTTTGAAATCGATGATGAGGAGTGACAGAAATTAGATTAATATTTAACACAATTATCGAATAGAACATGCATTTACTATCAGAAAATACTCGTAAGGAGCTCGATATTCGTTGTTTTATTCCGAAAACGTTGCTTTTCCGTTTTGAGATTGTGAGAGACATCCGAATCTCTCAATCGAGGAGCTTACTGCACTTTATGCCAAGCGCTAAAATTGACCATATTCGTATGACTCAATAAAATAAAACCATGATGGTTCGTTTTCATCGATTCCATTAATTTAAATCAAATTTCATGGCAATATATTGCCTAAGTCAGTTGAGTTCTTTTAATATTCTTGCAGAGTCGAGCCTAGTATCAAGAGACCCAAAATGTGTAACAATTGTCCTAGATTTAGGCATATCAGCAAACTTTGCCGTAGTAAACCTAATTTCGCCTTTTGTCCCTCAAGTCACAAGTCTTCAAAATGTCAAGCAAGTCATGAAAGCCCTCCCTCTGCTCTATTCTGCACTAGCAGTAAAGGTAATCATTCAGCTCTTGATCGTATCTGCCCATTTCATCAAGAACAGATTAAATTTCAAAAAATTATGGCAATGGAAAATATATCATTCTCTGAGGCAAAATCACTTAGTAAAGGGGTTGTGGTCACCCCTGCCTTTTGCTTGGCTGAAATTACAAATAACCGATTACGATCCATATCCAGTTTATTTGAACGAAGAAGCAGCAATGACTCAAGGGTGGGTCGTTCTGGTCGACATTACGGTAACGATAATTATAACCGCAATAATAATAATAATAATAATAATAATAACAGAATAGTAGTACTAGTAATATAAATACGGGCAATAAATAAATTAAAGTGGTTTATTTCGGAAAACTTAACCCTACAGTGTATGAAATTTTTTATTACGTTGGAATAATTTTTTTACATTATATTTAGACCTACAAAACATAAATATCCATAGTAAAACAGTCCCCCGATCCCTGAGTCCCCTATAATTGTAAAAAATAAGTATGTCGCTTAAAACTAACATTATGCATCTAGTATTACAAATTATATAAATATTTAAAATATCCAGTCTGAGTATTTTAAATGATAATTGCGAAAACAATTTTTTTTTTGCGGTGTAACAGAGTGTAACTTTACATTTTTCACACTGTGTTGCGCTGAAACCACTGCAGTTGACATTCTTGCAACGGTTTTTTTTTTACCAAATACTGGCCAGTGATCTGTAGCATCGAACTGCGTACTTGGGACAGGTATTGGTTGTTTAAGTGCTCTTCTTTTTTCAGGAACTGGTGGTACAAGAGACTCTCTTCCAGGTTTTCTGAGTGCAGTAGTAGTCATTTTCGTCTGCATCGGTGCCATGGTAACTTCAGCTCTGAAATGGATTAACTTCATCTGCGAGTTGGTTTTTTTTTTTTGAAAAGAAGTCAAGCATTTATTGTTGCAATGTCTATGAAATGGTAAAAAATTTGGAAATACCATTTGCGACTTTTAAGTATAATCCGATAACGGCCAATGTACGAATCCATTAAGTCCACAAAATCCATATTTTTGTTATATTCACGTATTACAGCAGGAGTTGGAACATTGACATAAAGTTTATCTTTTCTGTTATATCGCTGTGAAGTTCCTATTGGATCAACAAATGTGGATAACAGAGTTACAACTTTTGTAACAGAGGACACTGTTTTACACGAGAAAATCTTGAAACAATTGTGCCTCTCTATCCTTTTTATTCATTGTATGGTCATCGGGAAGCTGACAGTTTGGTAATCAATTTCGACGAACAGTGCCTAAACTTGGAACCCCTTGATTGTATAAAAACACCTGTAACGCAACTGAATTGAAATAGTTGTCGAAGTATAATTTATAGCCGTTCTGCTTTGGAATTGCACGACTCAGACGTACAATAACGTTGGAACTTTCTCCGATATTTTTTTTCGCCATGTTCTAATGAATGAGTTTCACCTGTATAAATTTCAAAATCACGACAAAAACCATTTTCTCCAGCCAAAATATAGATTTTATATTCATGCTAAAAATGAAGCATGGGGATCACGGCGAGTTACAATACATAATCAAAGTCCTGCCCATATAAAAGGGAAGGAACTGCTGAAAGCCTTACAAACACTTCAGTGCAGATTTGCAAGTTCAGGAAAACCAACATACTGGCCTTCCGACAGGAGGAAAAAACCTGATCTCGTAGATTTCTTCATTATAAAAGGAGTTGCAAGTAATTACATAGACGTCGAGGGTGTAATTGATCTTTCATCAGATCATACCCCCGTTCTCTTGACGCAGAGTGCAACAGTCATACGAAAAAATAAGAAACGACACCTCACTAATAATCTAACAAATTGGGATAAATTTCGGGAAGAACTAGATCAGAAAATAAACCTTAGAATACGATTAAAAACAAAACAAGATTTGGAAGAACACTCAAAAAGTTTTATTGAAGCAATTATTGAAGCAGCCAACACAGCTACACCTGAACCAGAAAGATATAAATCAAAAGAAATCACGTACCCATTACAAGTACGACTCAAGATCGCTGAACGAAGACGAGCCCGGCACATATGGCAAAAAACTCGGAGTCCATCTGATAAAAATCGATTTAATCGAACCAGTCGCCAACTTAACGCGTCAATAAAAAAGATTCGCAAAGAAACATTCACCGCATACATCAAAGATCTTAGTCCTTTCGAGGATAAAGAGTATTCTCTTTGGAAAGCTACCCAAAAAATTAAGCATACAATTACACACGCTCCATCCATTAAAGATGAGAGTGGAAACTGGGTAAGGTCAGATACCGATAAAGCCGAATGATTTGCTCGCCATTTATCTCGGGTATTCAAACCGCATAATATGCCTTCAACTATTAATATCAGCATTAATTATAAAACGGACGAAAAAGTGATAATATTTACACCATATGAGATAGCGACTGAAATAGATAATAATATGAATCCTCGGAAAGCTCCAGGTATTGATGGCATATCCCCAAGAGTGCTAAAAGAACTAACAAAAAAAGGTATAATTATGTTGACATATTTGTTTAATGCTTGTCTACGTTTAGAATACATGCCACGCTGTTTCAAAATAGCGCAAATCATTATGGTAAAAAAACATAACAAACCAGACGCTGATGTAGGGTCATACAGACCAATTTCATTATTGCCAACTATATCAAAGTTATTCGAGAAATTATTACTCAAACGACTGTTGCCTATGGTTGAAGAGTATATACCAGTACATCAGTTTGGGTTTCGACGGAAGCACTCCACAATTGATCAAGTGCACAGGATCACAATGGTAATCAATAGAGCATTTGAGGAAAAAAAATATTGCCCGGCCGTCTTCTTAGACGTAGCGCAAGCTTTCGATAAGGTATGGCACGACGGGCTGACCTATAAATTAAGCCGAATTCTGCCAGGTAACATCTGCCGTTTGCTCATGTCTTATTTATCAGAAAGACAATTTAAAGTACAGCAAGAAAAGGCTACTTCCGCATCCTACAACATAGAAGCTGGAGTTCCGCAGGGAAGCGTTCTCGGTCCCATCTTGTATCTTCTATACACAGAAGACTTACCAATGGATGCGCAAACGACGACAGCTACGTTCGCCGACGATACAGCTATATTAGCCGTTAGTAGTAGTCATTCTGAAGCTATAAATAAATTGCAAAACTCTTTGAACAGAGTGCACGAATGGGCATCAAACTGGAAAGTTAAAATCAATGAAGAAAAATCAACGCATATAACTTTCACATACCGACGAACAGATGTGCATCACCAAGTGTACTTAGGAGGTAAACCATTTCCACAGGTTGACTCAGTCAAGTACCTTGGTATGCACCTGGATAGGCGGCTGACCTGGGAAATACATGTCAGAATGAAATGTAAACAAATAAAGAAAAAAACTCAGCAGTTATATTGGCTTATTGGACGCAAATCGCCTCTAGACGTAAGGTACAAATGCCTACTGTATCGGCAGATCATAAAGCCAATATGGACTTATGGTCTGCAGTTATGGGGCTGTACCAGCAGGTCTTCTAGAGCAAAGATCCAAGCTAGACAAAGCATAATACTAAGAGCAATTGTCGATGCATGCCGTTATTCGAGAAATGATGATATTCATCGAGACTTGCACATCTCGCTTGTAAACGAAGAGATTAGAAAATTCGCTACAGCACACGAGAAGAGGCTACACCAACATGTCAATGTGGAAGCTACCAATTGATTAGATAATAGTCAAGACATCAGGCGTCTTAAAAGGCGCCACCCGTCAGACTTATTATGAAGTCATTAAATTCTATTACATAAATAGATTAATACAAACTAATTTTCGTAGTCATGGTCAATGGACTACTGACTTCAACCCATAAGCTGGCTAACAGGATGATCTTGTTAGTAAGCTACACTTTACTAAATTTGATACTTATTTAACTTCAATGAGTTAAGATCGTATCTTTATTAAAAATAAAAAAAAAAAAAAAAAAATATTTATGTGGTTTCGATGGTATATACATTTTCAATGAGCTATGTGCTTACACATTTGCTCATCAATAGCTAATGATGAACCCATTGGTATTCACAAAAAACGCTGTTTTAATGTTTCAATGAGCGGACGAATTTTAAATAAGCGGTCATACTCTTCCTCATTACGACGTTTTTGATTAGTATTATTATTAAAATGTAATAATTGACGAATTTTTTCGAAGCGATTCAACGTTAAAGATTCCTGTATAGGTGGATAACCACAGTTGCGATTCCAGTACGTACGAAAATTTTTACACTGTACTACTGTAGACATCAAACATATTCCAATATACTTATAATTGTCTGGTCCTTTTATATTAGCTGGACGAGTTATGTCCTATGGTTGTACTGTACAAATTCGTTTCATAAACAATGTGTTCAACAAGATCTGGTGTAATAAAGTAATTAAAGAATTGTAACGGTGCACATAATTCCTGTACATCATTAGGTAACTCAGTATTTGCTTTGCATTTAAATTTTTCAACAGGAACTGATAAAAAATTCCGCTTTTTCCATTCCATATTAGTAATTTTTTGTCTTTTGAGGGTTGCGTTTTTTTCATCACAATTAATTTTTTTTTAGAATCACCAGTACTGAGTAGTGCAATAACGGTAGAATTATTGGTTTGACAAGTCGAAGGATGAATTTGTGATACTGTTGAAGTACTTCTTACATTCTCAATATCATCATCCAAAATCATATCATTACTGTTAGTCGCATCAGAATTTACTACACCTTCAAATTCATTAAATAAGCGATCTAACTCAACGTCAGGATCTTCATAAACTGACAAATTAGGATTATTCTCCTCTGTGTTATTGTCGACATCAAGTACAAAATCTTCTATATGGCAAATATCACTAAAATCTTCTTCACATGCAGAATCGTATTCATCGTCATCACTTCCATCGAATAATACAGCTTCTATTTCTTTCTCAGTCAGTAGATTTAATTCCTTAATTTTACTGTTAATACAACCGTCAGCCTAATTTCAAGATAATTATATATAAAAACGACCCTAAATTATAATTTGGTAATGTATAAAACAACTTCTTAACAAATTTATGATTTAGTATGTAATGCATAATGTTGCTTATAAGCAACAAACATTTAAATTGGATTCTAAGATAATAATAAATAAATATCTTTCTACTTACCATTTTTAAGATATAAGGAAACTCTAACTTCAAAATAATTTTTTTTGCGAAAAAAGTTGTAAAACAATAGCGTGCAAAAAGATTCTAATTCACACATATTAGCAATTGTTTGAAGTCAAAAAAACAAGTTCTCTCACAGTGCAACCAGTTAGTTAGAAGAAACTTTATATGACAATTTAATAGTTTCATAAAGTAAATACTTAATGTAAATCCAACGTAACACATTTTTACGCATGCGCCTTACTTTTAAAGTTATGTTGCTTCTAAGCTACAGTATTAAAAGAATTTAAAATTTAAAATAGTTTAATTACTGACTAATCGGTGCTAAATAATAATGCCGAAGTTAGTATTTCAGTAATGGTTACAACCAGAAAGTATATGTATAATATTGTGAATAAAATTATAATAAGTAATCAACGAAAAATTACATAAAATCACTCGATTTTAATATAAATTTTTTTAGTATATGTGCCGACGAAGCGAGTACATTAATATAAATTATCAAGTGCACATAAAAAAAAATCAAATATAAAAAAGGTATACAATTTATAAAAAAATATAAAATGAAAAAACAAAAAAAATAAAATAAAATGAAATATAAGAAACAATTTAAATGTACAATATTACAAAAAATAATAAAATTACACGTTACACTATTGCCGGAGTGTGTGAAATTTTATATTTGTATAAATAATCTTTAAATATGTCGTGTTCAGTAATAAACTTTACATTTAAATAAAAAAAAGAGCGCCATATGCCATCTGTGGTGTATGGTTGGTAAATATTTTTTATATATATCGTTATATTTATTTCGTTATGTCTAGAATTTATTATTATTATTATTATTGTAACACTAAAATAGTATGAGTGTAAACTATTTAAACGTTAAAGATTTGTATTCGTGTAGAAATTAAAGGTCATTGAATTCGTGATTGATAGTTTTATTAAACATAAATACGGTTAATAATACGTTTATGCATTTTACTACTCAGTGATTTAATACTAGTTGATAATTAATAAATTTTTACGGATGACGCGGAAAAACATGATGTAGTGGAAGCGACAAGAAAACGAAAATATGGTGGGCACATATTCTGCGCAAACAATAAAATAATTAAGACTAGTATACATTAGGAATATATAAAAAAAAATGTGTTTCGATCATATCGTTAAACATGTGCGGACGAGTTGGATTCAGAAAGTAAAATACAGAACCACTTGGAAACAAATAATGGTTGAATTTTGGGAATATGATTAAAAAAAATCAAAAGATGCTTTTGCCAAATGTTGCCCCTTAATTGAATGCTACGCGATATACTAGAATTTCTAGTCCACACGTTCGTTTAAACATCCCTTACATATATTCATTTATTAATAAAATATCAAAAAACATTTATGAAAACTGTAAAATTCATCAAAATAAATTAATTCGAGTAATAGGGAATTACAATATGGAACACCTGCGCATACGTTATACTAAGTATAAGCATCGTAGATTAAAACACAGATTCTTGTAATTATTAACCTTTTTGTTAAGTGTAAATATTTTGAAGTTAAATTATTTCTAAGCACATTGCTTTTTTTTTTGTTTGATTAATTTATTGATTTATTAATTTTGGTTTCCTCGGTATGTCTGTTTTTTCTGTAGGTTTTTCCCTATTTTCCTGCATTATTTTCTTTAAATAATTTCAAAATCATATTATAAATTTTGCAATTTACATATTTGGAGTTGCTAATGTTTATGTATATAAGTACTTAGCTTTAAGTTACGAAAGAAAATTGTTTTCGATTTATGTGTAAAATATAATAAAATGTTTTATTTCATTTCTTAATTCGTTATTTAATTATTTTTGAAATTATATACTTAAAAGTATGTAAAATAAAATAAAGGGTTTATTATTATTAATTAATATTATTAATTGATAATGTACATTATAAGATTTAAAATAAGTAAATCATCTAGCAGACCACACCGTAGTCGAATAATAATTATGAAACGTAACGTAAAAAGATTGTTAACCGAATATAAACAAGAAAGAAAATATTCTATACGTAGAAACTTCTGCCTTAGTCGTATGTAGCATTAATTAAAAATAACGAAAATAAAATGATACGTGATTGCGTTATTAATTTAATTAATTACATTATTATAAAAAAAAATTATATTTATACTCGGCGTACGTGTAATTTATCTTTCTGGAATCGAGCAATTCCCCGGTACTAAATATTAATTTATTTTCGGACATCCACACAGGCTGGCGTAAAATTAATTTTCGAATTTCGCGGTGTACACATCGTAGTCATCTGTGTTCTGTTGTTTATAAACTACTACTTATTGCAGACGAATTAATAAATAATAATTACCTTTTTATCGATTTAGAAAAAATTTGCAATTGAAAATAGGATGCATGTGGAATAAACAGCTTCGCTCTAGCTTCATAGACCATATTCTCTCTGCCTGCAATCCTTCAACATATTAATCTCTTTTCGCTTATTATCTCCGCTCTAAATTCGATCAAATTGGACAGAATTCAAAATCTTTGCGATTAATTTTATGCTCCTTTAGCTAATTTTCTTCTTTCTCTAATTCTTACATCATTCATTTCTACCTCCGACGCCGCAGCCTATCCTTGCGTATCATATCAAAATCAATCAATCAAACTGCTGAAATTTTGTATCCAATTTAATCTTCACCACTTTTTTACTCGCCAATATTTTTCATATGCTCCGAAAATATAAACGGGAGTACCTCAAGGCAGTGTACTCGGACCAACACTGTACCAGCTCTATACATACGACTTTCCAGTTAACGAAAATACAGACACAGCTATGTTTGCCGATGACACCGCTATTCTCTCGACTCATCGTGATAATAATTTAGCGGCCGAACAACTTCAAAACCATCTACTAGACGTAGAAAAGTGGTTTAGACTGTGGAAATTCAATATTAACGAATCAAAATGCAAGCAAGTTTTATTTACTTTAAATAAAAGCAAAAATTTACCGATTAAGTTAAATGGGCAAACAATTTCCGAATCGTGTAACGTAAAATATCTTGGATTACACCTTGATAAACGGCTTACCTGGAAAAATCATGTTATTGCTAAACGTAAACAGCTCAGCATTACATACCGAAATATTTATTGGCTGATGGGCAAATATTCAACACTGTCGTATGAAAATAAAGTATTACTATATAAAACAGTCTTGAAGCCAGTCTGGTCATATGGTATCCAGATTTGGGGTACAACGAGCAACTCTAATTTAGACATAGTACAAAAATTTCAATCTCAAGTATTGCGGAATATCGTGTCAGCGCCATGGTATGTTCGCAATGACGACATACACAAGGATCTCCGTATACCGTCTGTTAAAGAGGTAGTCAAAAGCTGCGCTGAAAGATACTTGTATCGACTTCAAACCCACATCAATCCACTAGCAGTCAATGTTCTACGTAACGGCGTGCAATTCCAACGACTGAAGAGACGCAGTCAGATCGAATTAGGAAATCGACCGTAGCGATCAACTAGTTTATATATATTATATATCATATATATTATATTATATTGTAGAATAATACTAAGATAAATTAAGGGATACGACCGTTGGGAAGTGTCCCGTTATAGCTTTTAAACAGATCAGTGCTGCTTATTGTTCAACCGAACAGATTGCACGCATCTTTAAGCGTTAAAAAAAAAAAAAAAAAAAAAATATCTTACTTCCATTCCGTACTTCGCTTTATTTTACTAACTCGTGTTCCGCTAATCTTTTGAATATCACAATTGACACATCTATCTTCGCTTCCTTCTCGTTCCCCTATATTAATTTAAACTCCATCATGCTTGACCAATATCCTAAACATGTTTTGGTGTTTTCAGATAGCTCCAAAGTTCCCGGTCGCTCCGTTACAGAAGCATTCTTTATAATTACAATATCTGCAAATCGTTCATCAATTCTTATACCATTCGTCCAATCAATATTTAATGTTACCGGATTCCTTAAGTTTCGCTTACGCCAGGCAACCTGTTTTCTACGGTGCACTTGTTCCCGCACATACTTCCTCAGATCTGGTATCCATCACAGACTTTTCGCTAGCCTACGATTTATCTTCATGGTTATTTCCACCCAGCGTTACCATCTCCTTACCTCTCCGATCCTTGGTATTTCAAACTGTCTACTATGCACATCAACAATGGCAAATTTATTGTCACCATCACTCGTTTACGTTTTGGACATATTCGACTCCGGCGCATTTGTAACTCCCCTTACTACTTCCAACTCTCCGATAGACATCTCTTACGGAAACTACATTTTAACTAACAAATCTCACTCCTAAATTCCTTGACATCAATTGGCTAATGTCCTCCTTTTTCCATTACTTCCTTAATTTATCCGATTACATTCGAAGTATTCTTTTCCCTTTTTAAATGTTTAAACTATTGCTAATTGACGTCTAAAATCTAATCACTTGTTAGTGGATTGCGATTGTTACGCCTAAACAAAAGAAAAAACCCGAAAAAAAAAAAACAAGATCATAAAATTAAAAATCTACTATTAAAACTTAACCCGTTCAGTCACATATTACATTGAAAATATAGAGTAATATTTTGCGTATAATACAGGTTTCTTGATAATTCTATGTAATTCATAATTTCTTCTTGATCGATTTCATATCTTCGATGCCAGTCGGTTCAACTCATCATGAGTGGTTCCCGTTGCCTACTGGAGGATTTTCTGTCAGGGTTTTCTCCCTTAACTCTTGGGTAAAAACCGAACCGCGAGGGCGCGGATTGCTATTGATTAGCGGGTGAGACATATTTATACAGGCGGTCTCGACTTGGCCAAGGCTAAATCGACCATCTTAGGAATGTGAAGTTTTGCAGCCAGTTCCCAACCTGCCTCTCTACGTTCTCATGTCGATGAACCTGTCACTATTGGAATCGTCTGCTTGAGACTTTCCACCAGTCTCTTGGTCTGCGACTGATTATTTTACCTTAGACTTATTCGCAGCTAACCTAGGTCTTTCCACTATCCGCCACCTATGGATGCTCCCCGTTCCGGTTAAGAGCTCCAGCTCATTGAGAGCACCCGTACAAGTGCCAATTAAATTACGAACATATTTTATAACGTATGAATTATCATAATATATAAATATCTTTATAATTTAAACATTCTGCGTCGATTAAATGTCCTCTATTATTATGAAAATATACAATTTAAAAGTTTACACACCAAATAAGGAACACTCTGATTGAAAGGATTAAATAGCGAACTTGATACGACCACTTAGTATTATTACATTTAACCGTTAGATTCTAAGCAAACGTTTGAAGAATACAGCTTCAGTGTGGATTAGTACCGAAATATCCAACTTTAATCAACTACGTATTGTGTTTTATATATATATATATATATATATATATATATATATATATATATATATATTTATGCCCCGATGACACAGTTTGCTTGACTATTTCGCGATCTAAAAGTTTTTCATCGTTATTTAACTTTTATTTATTCTCGAAGACAGTAAATATCCTAGCCGTATCATATTATATACGCGCTTGCCTAATTAGTGAGTTAAAAAAGGGGCAACATCTCCTTGGATAGCAATTCCCAACTATCAAAAGGCTTGGGGTGGAACCACTAGTTTTATATAACGTACAACGGCCCGTCACGAACTTTCGTAACGAACGGTGATGATATGTAGAGGAGGACAACAACAAAAAAATGCATTATCGTCCGCGTACACTGTACAGTAAAATTTTGGTATAGTTGAGAAATCATTACACACGAAGTATAAAAATGAAAATAAACATAATCCATTATTTTAGAGTTGCTTTTAGTTTCAACTAATTTGACGACTAGTCAGTAGGAGGCATCATGAGAAGGACTATTTTAACCGAAGAATAATAATCTCGTTTATTTACGTTAGTAATTAACGCTAGAACGTGAATTGCGCTAAAAAAAAATAATAAAGTAATTTACTTCTTAACTCGTTTATCCGCTGATTTATCCGTTCTCATTTATTCATTCATCCGTCGATTTATTTTCGTTATTTTAAAGAATAACCAGATAATATAAACGCGTCGGATGAAGATATAGTCGAGAGAGAGACAAGTCAGACAATGTGATGTGCGATGTCGCGTATTGCCAAGCCTTAAATTGAACAATTGCGAATGTAATTCCGCAACAGGTTCTCTACGCTACCTACGTTATCGAGTCCACATCATGTACATAACTAACACATACGTATACATTATACTCTCGCGTACGAACGTATATATTTTTTCTATCTATATTATATTTAGTTTCTTTCTCTGTGGGCTACTCTGAAGTCATAGCTAAGATTATCCCTGACGAATGGTACTAATAAAACGAGATCAACGTTGTGTATATCCCGGGCAATCCTTGAATGCCATTTTGGGTAAAACCGGGTCGGTCGCCTAAATGGATACAATCCGCTTTTGAATATTTGTCGTAATATAGTGCGGAGGTGTTGAAACAGCGTGGGATGATATGCCCACTGCCGTATTCGTTATAGCCGAACAGAAGTGACGAAGATTACGCACAATCGTCAGACTACGGCGCCATATAAAGAAACAATTTCCCGCCTGTAGGCTGTAGGTGTTTTTTCTCTATCATTCAATCACACGCACACACACATTTTCTTATATCCACATACACACACACATACATATATGTATACATGTATGTATATATCCGAGTTCGAAAATTAATTTAAGTAATCATCTGATCAGTGGTGGCATCCGTCGAATATGAAGGTAACTATGATAATAATAATAATGATAATGAAAGATAGTGCGAAACTTTCACTTACTACGTGATAATTAAATTGAACGCACGACATATATTTACGTGCTTAAATAGGCGTGTGCTTATTACAACCACTTGGTCAAATGAGATTTTATATATATATATATATATATATATATATATATATATATATATATAGTATATATACTTGCTAAAAACTTTCGGACATTTTAGCAATAAAGTCCGAATAAGGACCTCCTAGAGAAGTTTCAGAAGTAAACATCCTACATTAGTTTCAACAAAAATTTCAGTCACACGTTATCGATATTACGAAACTTCAGCGCGTTAAAAGTAATTTAAACAATCCGAAATAAAGTACTTTTTAAAAGGCGCCCGTTATTGAAATACGGAATGTTCGGTATACGGTACATATTGACCGAAGAAGGTGAAAACGTAATGTTTTAGACGCCATTAGATAAATATTTTTAGAACTGGCACAATCTGGACGAAGAAAACGTATCTGGTTTTGTGATATCCCCAAGAATTGGATATAGACTTATCTGGTACACTTACCAAAATACAGCCATGACTTCGCTAGATAATCACCTATGACCGAGGTCGGTCGGGACAGCAAGAAGTAGAATGTTTTTTTATTATTGCGAAAAAATAGACGATTTTGTTCCAACTAGAATTTTTTTTTTTCGATCTAAAATTCTTTAAATCATAAAGAATTTATATGTACAAAAAGGTAAGTATCCCCTCAACGTGGTGCTTCTGGAAACGACAATTGTTGCTCGGCTAATTTTACCTCCCGGATGTTGAGAATAATAGACGCTCATATTGAAAAGATTAAAAATAGTCATTTTAAGGGCCCCGCAATGACAAATACATTAAAACCCTCAATACACGAGTAAAGGATATTTCAAAATATTAAACTTAAATGTAGAAGATCTATCGCAGAGCAAAACAGATTGTATCGCACAGATAATATAAGAACATAAACATAATATAGATATAATTACGTCGCAAAAAACTCGTAATATAGCGCGAAAAAGCAATTTGGTCGGTTTTAAAATAGCCGCACATATCCCACATAGAAAATACGATATAGCGACATACGCCCGTAATGACCTTCAATCAATCTCACTAGGATAATTCAACGAAAAAACATATTTTTCATAGTGAAATATCGAACACGACTATTACGAATGTTTATAAACCTCCTATTTTTGAGTGGAAAACCAAAGTGCATCCAATGTTTGGGCACCCTTCGATCTATATTGATGTTTACAATAGCCACTCAACAAACTGGGGATACGCCGATGAAGACAAAAACGGAAAAATGCTTAATTAAACAATCTAGAACTGCTCTATAATGCAAAAGACAATGGAACTTATGGAACTTTTAGATCTACAAGATGGAACAAGTCATATACACCAGATTTGTGCATTTACAAACGACACAGAAAACTGTATTGATAAACCTCAAAGGATAATACTCGATGCTTTTCCATGCAGCCAAAATCGGCCAGTTATATTAATAATCTCGCCCGGCATACCAGTGAAAAATTCAGTTCCAAAAGAGAGATAGAATTTCAAGAAGGCCAATTGGCATACTTTCAGGGATCATATGGAAAATGCGTTAAAAAACGTTACTCTCTAATTAAAGATGCAGCCCGATACAGTGTAGCTCGTGATTACAGAGAACAATATATTCCAGGCTGGTCACAGCCGAATGCGAATAGTTACTACATAAGTTCGGACATATATAAAGAAAGCGAGACGGCAGAAATATTACAAAACTGAATAGCGAAAGACGACGAAATGGATCAATATAGTTGAAACATCGACCTTATATATATAGTAAGGCATGGAATCTTCTTAGAAGTTTAGGGAGAGATGCGGTAAACACTCGCAAAATTCAGGCGCCATTAAAACCGGACAGCTTCGAGATGGATAAGAAATTATCCCCTTAGATACCAAAAAATAACCGCAAAAATTTCAAAAGAGAACACCTCAAAATACCTTTTCAAAAAATATTGAAATTAACTAGTTATAATCGGCATAAAAATCCATCAAGAGTGAGAAGGCCGCTGGCCTAGACGGAATCTTTTCAGAATTTAAAAAGAATCCTGGAGAAACAGCGATCCATTATTACTGCTTATAATGAAATGATAGATGAAGATAAATTTCCCCGGGATTTCAAAAAAGCAATTGCTATTAAAAAGCCAGGAAAAAATAGGAATGACCCGGCGGAATACTACTACCTAATATAAAATTCTCGAATCATATACAACAGAATATCAAAAACTGCCCGTCGAGCAAGCTGGTTTTCGTACTAACAGATCATGTGTTGATCAAGTAGCTGCATTAGCCCAATTTATCGAGAATGGCTTTCAGAAAAATCTAAAAATAGCGGCTGTTTTTTTAGACCTTATAGCCCGACTAAATGTTGTCAAAATTAATAGCTTGCTCCAACATTATAAATTTACTAAACAGAATGTTGGCTGATCGTTTCTTTCGCGTCTTCTTCGGGGGATACAAGTAGCAGACGACGGAGTTCCATTTTGCCCTCATTGCTTTTTAATGTATACCTTCAAGATTTTTCCGAACATATTGAATAATACCGCATTTCAATATTGCAGTTGCAGTGCGAGACAACAATGACAAATGTCAAAAGAATTTTCAGACGGAATTTAACATAATAAGTGCATATATGGAAAAATGTAATTTACGTCCAAATCCAAATTTCAACTTAATAATAGGCTAGTAAATACACAACTAAACCTCTAACTTAAGTCAGAAAATTAGAACACGCGTAAATATCATAAGAAGATGGTACATGGTGGGGATCAACAGCTAAGACTTTACCCATATCCGCTTTATCTTTAGTTTATGCAGCCGCGGAATACTGTTCGCCGGTGTGAATGAACAGTCGTCACACAAAGTGGACGTTCATCTTAACGAAATAATAATGCGTATTATTTCGGCAACGATACGTAGCACACCGACCACGTGGCTTCCTATTAAACATCCAACCGGCTCACATTCGAAGAACCGATTCGTTGAAAAAGACCTCAGTAAAATTCGGAGAAAACGAAAATCTATTAATTACGAAATTTATAAGAGAAGCACCTAGAGTTAGATTAAAATATAGAAAATTCCCATGGACAACCTCGAATCAAGCACGATTTGCACTCGATCGGAAAGAATAATGGACGAAGAAATGGAAATCGGTATTTAATTTCTTTATAAATAGAGCCCTCGTCGAAAATCCTACGGAGCAACCTCTAGTGATTGGAACTTCGACGAAAGGAGTGGCGACTCTTGAATAGAATCCGAACTGGTCGTGATAAAACCTCCCGCCGAAGTGGTGTATTTCTGATTCGGCTACTTGCTGTTGCGGATAAAACATATCGTTGAAGAATGCGAAGTATACTCGAAAAATGGGATTACGATTGAAGATTTACATCGTCTGCGCGACGAGTGTTTAAACTGGCTTTAGAGCTCTAGCTATAGATCAACATCCTACGATAACATACGATACGAGTATCCTTTACACCTTTTCGGCTAAATACAATCGGCTTTTTATAAAGAAATGATATGGAAAATAAAAGTAAAGTAACAATTTTACAAAATCTTAATCGATTTTGGGTTTTGCGTTATATTTAGACGTTTCCTGGTTTTACTACATCTTCTCTACTCTTACGGATGAACGAGGGGAAAATTCTATGCAGCGCGAAGGTATGAAGCATTTCAGTAAAACTACACGTGTTTGTTGTACATCGATTTTCTTATTTATCCCGTTTCTAAGCCCCGTTAAGTCTCTAGTAACTTTTCTTGCGGTTAAGATAATAGTCGCTTCGATAATATTCGATCTACACTATTCTGACGAATGTTTATTTACGATCCGAGATGTATATACGAATTAATCAATGTATCCAGCAGTTTCCTTGAACTGTTGTGGCACAATTTTCGTCTTAGTTTTGCAGATACCCCAGATTTCGACGTTCTTTTTCTACAGTAGATTATGAATTTCGCTTATGCGTTCAATATAATTCGATACTCGTTTTCACCTCGTATTTTAACTTCACCATTAAAAATCTTCCAACGCGTTTCTCATTATGTAATAGTATAGGATGACAATACAGCTTTGGCGTAAACCTTATCGTGGGTGTAATTCTTGTAAACATTACTCATTAGGATGGATAGTCGGTTTGGTACATCCGCCATAATACTTGCAATTGTTCGATTTGTAATAATAATAATAATAATAATAATAAGACGAATGGTACTCTAAACATTTTAAATAATTGAAAAAAAAACATACGAGAATTTCATAAAGAAAAATTTATTTTCATGTTCACGATTGTTTTACACCATAAACGTACATTGAAGCAATAATACAAAATGGGCCGGTTATTACGTTTAAAAACAAAATGGACCGATTGTTAGATTTACAAAAAATGAAAAATAAAAACAAAAAAAAAAAAAACGGTAATCAAAAACACACAAAAAAAAAAATTTATACAAGAGTACAAAACATAAACTTAACACAGAATGGAACAGGAACATATGTATGAAATCGAAAGAATTAGTTACGGTAACGAAAAACACATTTTTCTTTTAATGAAACAAAACATATACGCGTACATACGTACACACACATACACACGTATATATTATACATAATATTATGAAATATATGCATCAAATTAAATTTCGATTTATGATATATCGACGAATTTGATGAACGTGTAGTAGTAAATACAATATATATTATAATGTACGTATTTTGAATATTTGAAAACGGCAAGATAATTTTATGTGAGCTTAAAACATTTAACGGTGGCGCTGCTAAAGCGAATGAGACAATGCGAATATTATAGAATAATTTATAATTCTAATAAACTCCTTCAGATTATTTTAGTTTCCTTTATAAAAATATTCGTCGGTGTCTCGTTAACTTTTTTTTCTTGTTTTTTTTTTTTCCGTTTTTCCCGTTTCTTTAATGTGTTTAGTTGTAACCAGTGGCGGCTAGTGGTTAAAATATTCAGCGGTCGCAATTACATCTTACCCATCTTCCACATGCCACGTATAATATTTTCTCGTTTCACACAACATCACGAAGTAATAATATCAAAGTCAACAAAGTGTCAAATACAAGAACCCATTTAAAATGAGAAAAACTAAAAATTACGAAGATTATCAATACCGAGATAAAAAATTATTAATATTAAACTAAAATGTATTAAAAATTTTAAGTACAAAATTTGTACAATTAGAAAAGTATAAAAAATTAAAACGAAACAATTCGATAAACTGTAGGTATAATATTCTTATTTTTCTATGCAAAACAATCCTCTCGAAATGAAATGATCAATTGTCGTATAAATAATAAAGCTTTCAGAGTAAGGAAAAAATTCTACATATAGAGTTAAGATCGATCAGTAATAATATAAACATAAACACAAGGAAATGTACACAGTAAAAGGAAGAAACACCAATAGAGAAGTCCTACAGACTTGTTCAGCCGGTAGTATGCGCCCACATATTATGAACAACACAATGAGAAAAAACTATTCTTCCGCGTCAAGTGTGTGTACTTCGAGGACACTCTGGTTGCAAAACGATTATCAATCGTTAATACAGCCCTAAAACTGTACACCCGTAGTATCATTAGGCGCAAAATCACCGTATAACGTTTTATATGACTTTCCAAAGTCTTCTTCAGGTTGCATCGAGCATACAACTACCAAATATTGTAATTAGGCATTTAAAATCACATTTTTAAAGATTTTCTACTTTTCATAATTAAAATTCGCTTATTTCGTGTTTAATCTTCGTAAAATAATTAATGCTTTTAACTATTTTATTACATCGTAAATTTGTACGCGGTTCTGCATATTTCTGGTGGTTGCATAACCTTAATGTACAAGCCGCCACTGGTTATCATAATTACATTACGTCTCCTAGTCCATTTTGATATGTCCGGCGAAGGTTTTTACCCGTTTCCGTCTTTACTTCTTGCAGTATGGACGAGTTAGTTGTTTTCGAACTGTACGGCACTCTTAACATTCGCCCCCCCCCCAGTAGTGCATTTCAAAGGCAATAATCCGTTGTATATAATTCTTCTTCAGAGTCCAACATTCTGACGCGTATAAGAAGACAGAGAATACCAGTGAATGCATAGACGCACTTTTGGGCGCATTGCTATTTCACGACTGTTCCGTATTTTTGTTAGTTGTGATAGCGCTAGTTTTGCTATCTTTATTCTCCGTTTGATTTCTTCTGTTGAACTTTCATCTTTTGTAATCAGTGTTCCTAAATATACGGATTTGTCAACCCCCGCTTCTATGTCGTATAGACTTCGTTCTGATCATTATTTTCGTCTTATTTCTGTTTATGAGTAAATCATATTTTTATATTGAATAATATTGAACTTACTATATCTAAATTAACAATTTTAATTATTTAACGAGTACGAGGCAGAAATCAGTTTAAATTGTATTTTACGCTTAAGAAGAACTATGTTTGGCGAATTTTTGTTCAGAAATATTTTAATGAATTTCGATCGTCTTCATTCGTATTTCTGGCGAAATTGATTATTGACGATTCTTTTAAAACGCGTTTTATTTATAAAAATAACTTTAATTCGTCTTTCCCTAACTATTTGCCACACCCCCCTAGATTAAACACGTGTGTATACTTATTTTTTGTATCCGGAATATATATGTCCTTTAAAAACGCTATATAATAATCGACGTTATATATTCGTACACAAAGACATCCATCATCACGACTCATTACTTATTAAATTTATATCGTACGAATTTTTTACACACCACGAATAGAGAGGGCATTTGTTCCGGTACACATAATTAAAAAAAAAAAAAAAAAAACAGTAATAATTAATAATTATTATCGTCAAATATACGGAAAAAATTTTGCTTCAATTTTTACATCACTTACATATGAAGTCGGTATATTTAATTGATTCGGAATATATTCTTAATCGGGACTGTTTATACGTTTTCTATTAAACTCTCGTAAGTAACGATATTATAAAGGAAAAATAAGAGATTTTTCAATATTCCTCATTCGCTTGGTTAGCACGATACATGGCCAGTCAAATAACGATTTTAGCGACGCCACCGTGTAAATGACACAAACACGCATGTGTATGCGAAATTTATTCCATATATATAATATATATATATATATGTGTGTGTGTGTGTATATAAAAGTGGTGTAAATTGGACAGGATTCATTTGTGGGACGTTGTCTTCTTATTATTAGATAACGACTGTAAAACGGTAAAACCTAAAAAACAAGATGTACCCGGTTTGGTAATGTGCACGTCCAAATAGGACTGCCTGGAAAATACACGATTACATTTTTGACAGCGATATTTCCAATTGTGAGTTTTATTATTGTGTCTCAAAAGAGACGTTTGAAACTTAAAGGCTTTTTTACACTCGTCGCAAGCGTATCTTTTTTCACCTTCTATCGCGATTACGTTATAACAAGATCTCTGGTTATAACCGGACGTGGACGATACCTTTCTCGTGCTCGAACATGGTGCAGTTTGCGTTACAACGGTCGTTGCGTTATCGAAGTTACTAACGTCATTATTATTACTATTACTATTATTATTATTATTATTATTACTATTAGAGTCGTCTCCGTAATTGATAACAGGGCCTAGATGATCGTTGACTACCATCGAATTTACCGATTTCGACGTCACCTGTAATTCGTCCAAATCGTACAACGATTCTGATGCGACGTTGGTTTCCAATAGAAACGGTTCGTCGTTGAAACTCTGTAAATCCACCGTATAGTCACAATTAGCGAACGTGGTGCTAGTAGTAGGAGTTAACGGATAGAGTTCTTGAAAATCCGAAGATGAAGAATTAGTATTGTTCATTCCGAAGATGGTCGTCACTTCTTCAAGGTAATAATCGTTCATCGTCGCGTTTCACTTATAATCCTCGAAGGATACTGGCGATTTTCGATTAAGGTTTCTATAATAAAATCAACCGAATGTATGATACACTCTTCGATCGATAAAGCCGATTATATTATATAAAAAATATTTCCCGTTTTTAATTAAAGAAAAAAAAAAAAGAATAAATAAAAATGTCGCATTAAAGGTTTTCGCCCACTAGACCGTACCATACGCTAGCATCGTAACTATGCCGGCACATTAGACCGTACGGTCACCAGGGAATCATGTCTGACAGCTGAACAATCGTTGTGCATATCAATGTAGTAGTGTATTTGTCTTTGAAGGATGAATCTATGCATACACTGTTCACCACGCAAGAAAGAGCTGAAATGTGCATCAGCGACCGGTGAATGATGGTTACATAACGGTTTATATACACGTTGCATATATAGAACGTTGTTCATACGTCGCAATGGGCATGTATGGTTTTTTTTTTTTCGTACGGCCATTGTATGATACGGTCTAGTGAGTAAACACTTTAATATGTACAATATTTAGAAAATAATTAAACGAAAATGCGTATATTCCGACGTGAATTGATCATTCTAAATACTTACGAAAAATCTCCCGTTGATACATTATCAATAATTAAATCGTCTACTTTTGTTACGTCATTTTTCCCTATCGTGAATTTTTAATGTTGAAAAGTTGTCTACTTTCAACAAAAGAAAATGTTCCATTTGAAAAGTATTTATACAACACGTTAAAAATTTGAACAGTGTGGAATGTAGTGATTTTTTAAAAAAATGACTAAAAAAAGTAGTTACGATTATTTCATAATCAAATCAATTTTTCACTTTGATATTTTTTATAATATTGTACTACTAAATTATGTATTTTCTTACATTTTATTTAATTCTCCTTTTATAATTTTTGTAAATTATAAATTTTTATATTTTATTTATTCCCACTTATCAAAACAGTCCGAAAGCTTTGCGGTCTTTTCATACATAAAAATTAAGTAATTCTAACTTATTTTTTACAGTTTCACATTTTTAATCTTAAATATGATCTAAAATCGCCCTAAAAAAAAATATATATATATTACACGATATATTCGACTTTCACCTGTCCAGTAGTTTTCTTTAATTATATCTTATTGGGAAATTTATAATTTTTGTCAAACAAAAATAATATGTTACCGAATAACAATCCGCATAAAATAAATATAAAAAATTAAATATTATTAGGAAGACAAAAAGAAAAATGATTTATTACCTTTTAATTACAAATAATTTTTTCATATCAAAATATTTTTCGTTTAATAACGAGATTGAAGCTGTTTACATTGTAACGACGTAGCGCTATCTAGCGTGATTCGAGGATAAAAAAAAACAAACTAATATTTCGTTGATTCTTAAAACGTTGGTTTAGAAAAAAATTTCTAACATTTATTTATATAATCCATTTCTCGTACTTGTATATTTATTCTTGTAAATTTTTTATAAACAATTTGAAAACCCTCGAATATTGTTTTCTTTTTAAAAATATACATCGTAATTTATTTATTATAATTTTATTCGCAAAAAAATATTATAAAAAGACTCATTTTGTTAAAGACGAAAAAAAAAAGTTTCAAATATAACGGTTGTCAACGTACTAATAACTTTTGGACAGTTACTATATCCCTCCCATCGATGTACACTAAATAAGTCGCAATATAAAAAAATCTCACTTTTGCCCGACATGCTATTGATTTAAATTTATATGCATATATACATAATGTTTGGTCGTTAGTTTATATACACTATTACTCCTGTAAATTATTTTCGATCTTCACGATAATTAATTAATACAATTATTATAGGGGCTAATCTATATAGATTATTTTCGATTTTAAAATTCGAATCAAAATTATTTTATCGAATATAAATTTAATTAAAGTCGTTTATTTTTAATTTTTCGTTACGTAGTTTTTTTGTCGTTAGTTTATATACACTACTAACTGACCCGACGAACTTCGTATCACCACAGAATCGATAAATTTATTAGCTTATTTGCTGAATTAAATAAAAAAAATACTGATGAATGAAGAATTAGGAATTGCACAAAAAACTTAAAAAACAAATTTGTAAACAATCTTAAATGATATGCCTATACTTTTTAATTTCTGTAGATTTATTGAACTTAATTAAAAATTATATTTAATACAGCTTTAAACTCGCGAGTTAATTTTAGTAACATTTACGTTATAACATAAATGCTAGAACTCCTCGTCTACTTTCTTTTCATACCAACCCGTGTTGTGTGGCTTCATTAAATAAATAAATAAATAAAAACGGCACAAAACCCCAAACCCTTTAGCCTCAAATTTCTCGATGAGTATTTGCTATAAAAATGTAGTAATACCATCATTAGACGCTTATTTTAATGCCGCGTAATTTTCGTTTAAATAATTTTCCCGGATTTCGATTCGTTCGCGAATTATTGCAAAAAAATCGAAATTTGAAAAAAATTGTCCCTTTTGAAATTTTCCGATTCAGTTTGAATTTCTTTTTCGCTTTAAATAAAAATCGATTTTTAATTTAATGCAAAAATTTTAGTCCTATAACTATTTCAATCGGCTGTTATCAAATTTTGACGCGAAATTATAAAATTTACAGATTGTTTATTAAACAATGTTGTTTTTTATTTACTCTAGATAATTTTTACGATGTTTTAATAAAAATAATTTCGAGTAAAATTTAGACATTTCACGTCAACCGGAAAATAAATAATTTTGTTAGCGTTAAAATTTCACGTACCGTATAAAAGTACTAATTGAGAATCAAATTTTGTATAAAAATTTATTTCCTTCATCGGTGTGGTTGAGAATGTTACTGACAATATATAAGAGCTTCGATTACATATTTAACATTTTGAAATATCAATTAAAAAAAGAGTAATCATAAATCGATATAATACAAGGGTAGATTAATTTTTCGTGTTTTTTAACTTTTTTTTTTTTAAATGGAGTTTATAATTATGCATTTTTGAAATAATAATTGTTCTAAATTATAATATAGTCGCAAAATTGTAGTAGTCCGGTGTTTTAATAGTTTTATACTGGAAGAATTTTACTGTAATAAATCGTTATAATCAAACGCGTGATTTTAAAATTAATCGTTTTTTGTCTCCTTCGAGAAATAAAACAATCATCGCCTTTATCATCGATTATGGTTTACATAATTAAAAAATTTGTGACCTTCAAATTGTCCCATAAATTTAGGAGTTAAGTGAAAAATAACTAAATTTATGATTAATATTCTAAATTTATTTCCGTAACGATAAATAACGCGAAATTAAAATTATTGTACTTATATTCGATTAAATTTCATTTTTAATATATTTTTTAAGTGTACACTGCGTGTTAATAATTTTATCCCTCCTCGCATCCTTTAAAATTACTATCATTATTTTATTTCATCTCACACATACACCTGCAAAAACGTATAAAATATGCCTATATATATATATATATATATATATATATATATATATATATATATATATATGTGTGTGTGTGTGTGTGTGTCCACAAATACTTCAAATTTCCGTTGCCTGTAATTTAATTCAATTTTAAAAGTATTAGACAATAACGTTATCAGTTCATTATGGTAGTATTTTACAATGACGCGTTCGCATGTTTAATTATACTTTAGAACTTGTTTTGTAATTTTAAATGAAACAAGTAATTTAATAGGAATGAAAATAGAATATCGTAGTATAATTCATCGTATTAGATATTAGTAATATTATTTTAAAATAGTCGTTGAATAATTTTTAAAGTATCTATTTTTAAGTGAGAGAGTCAGTATTATAAATTTATTCATTCCTTTTTTGTAGCTATATGTGTGAATTATGAAAGTAGAATAAAAGGAGAAATTAAAAAGGTGCATATTTGCCAGATGAAAAAATCATTCAGTATGCTTAACGAAAGAAATATTTCAAAAATATATTACTCATTTGTAAGGAAATGCATTTAAAAACGAAAATAATATTCTTTTTTATTTTATCCTAATTATAAATTTATTTAAATAATTCTTCGAAAGGATGTTAAAGCGCACAATTGACGGCACTGAGCGGACTACGATAATAAATCAGACTGTAATTATTTTCATATCTAAATTTAAAACTTGCCGGTATTTAAGAAATTTAAACAAAATTCTATATATACTACACAACCGATGTATATATATATATATATCTGTGCGTTTGTGTTAAACTAAAATTAACAGCTGTCTGTAAATATTGTTATATTTTTCATTTATTTTTTAATTAACATAATTAAAATGAAAAACGCATAGTTTCAAGAATATCGTAGAACCAAACTTTATAAGAATTAACATAAAAACTATTAACAAGATTACTACAATACTACGGTAGTAGTGTAAAACAGTTACCGGACAAAATTCAAAATAATGTCCAACCTAATATACTTCCATAATTTATCCTTTAACGATATACAATATAATGGTAATGTATGTATACTTAGCACATACCCGATTTATTAACTATTATTCATTACCGTATGGAAAAATTATTCTGGAAAATTGCGTATTTTAAAAATACGTACGCCTAATATTACACAATTTAAAATGTCCTTCGGATGAATCGTCGCTTTGTTAAAAAATTGTAATTCGTCGGACAAAATTCTTAAATTTAAAACTCTCACCCATCCCTTCGTATCATCGATTACACGCGAAGTAATTGATTTTTTTTCGATCAGTGTTGCACTTTATCAGATGCGCAACCCTTACACGTTTGTCGCGTACGATATAATATTAAAAATCAATATTACACGTTATAAATTTAAAATAAAATTAAAAATATTTATATCGGACTTATTACAACAGGATGCTGTAACTGAAATTCCAATAATGAATTTTAAGATATATTTTTTAAAATATTGTAAATTAATCTGTAAATTTGAGGCGATAATAAATTAGATTTCGATAATATCGAAGTAGTTTTTAATCTAGCTGGATATAGTAATTTTTAAAAAATCGATTGTATAATCATATTAATTTTGAAATGTTATGGAGGTTGAATTGAAGGACAATATATTTTTTTTTTTATTAGTAAATAATTGAAGAACGAATTAATAACCGTTTCTAGTATACGTCAATTTCTTATAGGAATTATAAATTTCGGATTACGAGTAAAATTAATGTAAGGATAACAAAATAAAATACGGTCAACATTATTTTGGCAATCATACTAATCATTAGGTATGGAATTCACTTTAAATTATATCGACTTTTAATGCAAAATTACAAACATTTTATTCAAAAAGTAATTACTTCTACATGAGATACAGTTAATGTATTTTAATCGGTACATCCTTTTTCGGGATATAATGTGCTCGTATATGTTGTAAAAAATCAATCAAAAAATGAAAATGAAGGAATATTACACGTACATCACCGCTTTTTAGATAACTGTTGATAATTTTTAGTGCGTTTATATATATATATATACATATATATATATATATATATATATATATATATATATATATATATATATATATTTGGATTGAGAAATTTCGTGTCAACCAAGTAAATGTACTTTACTTTTACGAAAATGAACAATTTTCTTAATACCGAAAGTTTGTGTTGTACCTTATATGATGACCGAAACCGTTAAAATTTGTATTAATTTTTTTGTTATCGTTAATAATGCCATTTCTCTAATTATCGCAATTGACATAATATCGTAAATATCAAATATTAATAGAAATTTACAAAATATACATATGAATTAACCTTATACTTTTCGATTCACTTAATGTTTTAAAGTCTCTCCACAACTTTCATACAATGTTTTCCGTTTCCTGTATTTATTGAACCTTTTAAATCTGATATAGAACCACAGTATGTCCCTGGGTACGTATACACATCGGAAAGGAAAGTACGAACAAATAAGAAACAAAAGAATCTCGCCCAAAAAACGCTCATCTGAAACTGTAACGTAATAGTACAACAAGAACAAACAAAACTTAATAAAATGGGGAATTCCCGAGGCAACTGTGGCATACCGCAAGATGATGAATACATATTTAATTGTAAATTATTTAGAACTATCAGGATATTGACAAGTAAATGGTCAAGTTTCTAAAATTGTAGACCATTAGAGGCATTTAAACCAATCGCTCTCACATATTACTCGTAGTTGATTCATCAATTTTTTTACTTGCTGGCTGTTTTTCCCAGGAGTACACTATATCATCAGCATATCTTCGGTGCATTAATATACCGTTCCCGACATGGTTTCCCATAGGTCGCTAATTTAAACTTTTCATTTTATTTCTCGGAGAACAGCGTTAATTGGAGAAAGTGCATTCCGTTGTGTGATTACTTTTCTTAACGATACGGTTTCTACATATTAGTTAGTTTTGATATTGGCTTTAGCGTTATAAATATATTTTACAAGTTGTATGTATGTTTAATTTATGTTTTCAATTTTTCAAAGCTTTCATTAATTTTATGGAGTCGAACAACGCTTTTTCGAAATCTATAAACATCATGACTAAAGGTAGTTTAAATTCGTGACATTTTTCTCTAACTTGTTTTATGGAATGTATATGATCTACAGTGTCATATCATTTCCTAACTCCAGTTTGTTCAAAAGAATTTAAATTTTTATCATTATTGAAAAGTTTAATTATTTCCACGATAAATTTTAACAGATTCGATTACGAGATTTTAAATTGTAATATATTCGAAAAAAAAAATAAATTACGAAAATAATGATTTGAAACAGTTATTTTATAACATATATACGTGTGTGTGTATGGTTAATTTTCGGACACCAATAATTTAAACTATATATATTAGATGACCCGGCCACGCTTCGTTATGGCTTGCTTATTGTAGATTAAATCAATAATGAGCGAAATTATTTAAAACAATTAAATTATTATTAATTCATAAAATTAAAAACTTGAGATTTACAACAAACCACAAATCAGCAAAAATTTCTAATTTCATGTTTTATTTATATAATAGTTAAGTATAAGAAGTAATACAAACGTTTTTATTTGCAATGTTTCCGTTTTTGTTTATAATAATGAATTTAAATTTAATATTATTTCGTCTTAACTTACATTTTGTACTGACAAACCACTGCCTTTATTGGTGCGTTTGTAAATGCACAGAACTGCAAAGTTCGACATTTATATGAGCGTTGTACGCTTTTGAAAGCAATGGCGAGTATGATGCCACCTACTTATATTTCAACTTCATTTGTAGCATTTAACATTCTCATCCTGAATCTGCGGCTATCATTCTCAACGTTTCTGTGCCTATACGACGGATAACACTCGTTATCCGTAATAGTATCATTGATACATTGCTTTAGGAATCTCTTTTTACATTTTCCATACTCCATACACGGTAATGTCACGTTAAAAGCACCGCAGCGGCCGTGAATCATGTGACTTATAACAGTATCAAATAATTCTCGATCAGTCTAAAGATTTGAAAGTTCGAAAGAAATTATTCTACTAATCTGCTATGGACGAATTTCATCTTCAAGCCAAATCAAAATATGAGCATAAGGTAAACCATGCTTTTGATTTTCAACCGAATACACCAAGACGCCCGGCAGCGTGTTTTAATAAAAACCGGATATTTGACAATGAAATTCATCGATGATTTTAATTTTAAAATTATACACATACAAACGTACAAATTAAAAGTTCTCAATATTTAATAAAAATTATACACATAATTTCATGTATTATCAGAGTTCTGTATAAAAAATACAAAATAATACACAACACAATGATAATAAAATAACATAAAAAACGGTGCACGCACGTTGTTTGTATCGTATTTATGCAAAGCACATGTAATTTAATTGAAGCATAAGAAAATATTTGAATTTAAAATACAGCGCCATCTATTGAAAACTTATAAAATGTAAAAGTGAAATCTTTTCTATATAAAAAACCAAAAAATTCGCTATAAAAAAAAAAAAATTGACGGTTAATCAAGATAAAAATTATATTATTTTTCAAGTAGAACCAAACAATACATAGCTATAACACTTTATTGAAATCGATTTATTATATATATATATATGTGTGTGTGTGTTATGTTGTGTGTATGTATACATATGGTGTTTATTTACGTTTTAAGCGGAAATGATAAAGACAATACATTAAAGGTTAATTACACATTCGAGCATATATATAATATATATATATCAAACAGTAACAATAAAATACATAAATACTCCAAAATGGAAAATCAAAATTAACACGCAAAAAACTGAAGCTATATTATTTCCCAAACGTAGATCCCACAGTGTATTACAATAGACAACACTCGATTGGAGTGGAAATCTGCTGTTAAATACCTCGATCTCACCCTCTAGACAGACGGTTAACATTCTGTAATGAAGTCAACCGGAGTATTGATAAAGCTCATGCTCGTTTACCTCAATTATTCCCAATAATCAACGAGCGATCGAAATTAAATATACAAAACAAATTATTGATGCACACAGTTCTCATTTTACCAATCATCTTTTATGCTTATCCTCTCTTAAACTACAAATTCTTCAGAATAAATGCTTCTGAGTCATCTTTAATGCTCCTTTTCATATAAAAATTTCTCACATGCGCTTCACACTGAATCGCCCGTACATATCTCAAATTCTCAACAAACAAGCTGCTAAAGTTTATCGTAAGTGCCCCATTAGTCAATATACACTTGTAAGGAGTGTGCGAAATAAATTCCGAAAGTAAACCTTAGGTTGCAGTTATCAAAATTTTAAAACAAGTTGATTTTCTAATTCATTATGTACCCATAAATGGTTGTGTGAATACACGTATGTGTTTCAATTTTTGCAACAAATAATAAAAACTATACATTATACACAATTTATATACATATGAGTGTATAGAAATGATGAAAACAATATATTAAACGTAGCTATGAATAACGAATTACCGAAAATCAAATCTTAGGTCGGAATCTTCATAACGTTCGGGTAGGTTGATTTTCGTTCAATTCATATATATATATATATATATATATATATATACGTACACATAAATGCACGCGTAAATATGCGTGTGTATCCAAATTAACTAAATGTAATTAATTATGAATGTATTAAAATATTAATAAACTTGTATTAACTAAATTTAATTAATTATTAATATCTCAAAAAGTTAATAAAACCCAGATTAATTTGCGTGCTTGTGTTTATTCGGGTTTTAATCGAAAATAATGAAAACAATATATGTATATATATACCAGATACTGGAAATATGGACTCTGACCAAATGTGGCAAATAACAAAGAATTTGATACAGACAGCTACAAGAAACGATACAAAAGAACAACTAACTAGAAGAAAGCACTGGCTGTCTGACGAAACACTAAAACTGTTAGAAGAAAGAAGAGAAATTAAAAGAATTAAACTGGAACTACGAGAACAAAGAATGAAGGAAATTAAATAATCAAAGCATCATGCTGGAGAGACAAGTCGAATCATATTAATAAGTTACGTACAGAAATGCAAAAACACGCAGAATATAATGAAGCCAATGATCTATATAAAAAATTAAAATCACTTACAAGGGACTTTAAATTAAGAAAGTAAGCAATGCAGAATGATGCAAGGGAGACAGTAAACGACCCTATTTTGATTACTGAAGTGTGGAAAGAATACTGCAAAGCGCTATTTACAGATAAGGACATGATCACCGTTAGAACAAATGATACCAGCGATAATATAAATGTAGAACCATCAATATTAAGAACAGAAGTACCCAGAGCAGTCGAAAAAATAAAAAACGGTAACGCTGCAGCACTAGATAACATCACCATCGAAACAATAAAAGCCATGGGAGATTGCGGAATCGACATTATTCATAAATTGTGTTGTAAAATATGGGAAACTCCTGGTGCCTTACATCACTCATACCGATACACAAAAAAGGATTCACATCACAATGTAGCAATCACAGACTGATTGCACTAATATTCCATGCTAGTAAAGTTATGCTGTCACTCGTAAACGATAGACTGCAGACATTCCTGCTAAAAGAGATCTCCCCGGAGCAACTAGGATTTATGCCAGACGAAGATACAAGAGAACTGATAATAATAGCAAGACAGTTAATAGAAAAAATTCGAGAGTATAACATAACAACGTATATGTGCTTCATAGACTTCTATAAAGTATTTGATTCTATTAACTGGGAGAAATTATGGTTCATATTACAGGAGATGGGAACCCCAGAACATCTCATATATTTAATAAAGCAATTGTAGAAAAATAATTCGACAGTCGTGCGTGTAAATAACATAAGAACTACTAACTTCAAGATGAGAAAGGGTGTTAGACAAGGATATCTGTTGTCCCTTTATTGTTTAACATCTACACAATTATGCGGCAACTACTGAACAATTGGGATGATGGTATTTCAGTGGGCGGTAAAAAAATTAATAATTTTCGCTACACTGACGATATTATCATTATAAGTAGCTCGGAGGATAATATGTCAAAGTTTATACAGAATCTCGAAGATCGATGCAGAGAATATGGATTACTAATAAACAGGAACAAACCAAAAGTCGTGATAGTAGATAAAAATGGTAATGGCAAACGGAAGAAAGCATGTGGATTGGATGTTGTGGAAAATTTCACGTATATTGGCTCAATACTGACAAATAACGGTAGTTGCTTACCGGATACAAAGAGGAGATTAATATTACCGCGTAGTGCGACAAAAATATTATCTCCGATTTGGACTATAAACACAAAGCTTAAACTGTTGGACTGTCTGGTGTTTTCAATTACTACTTATGCATGCTTGACTTGGTCCTCACGGTAGACTGCGCTAATAGAATAGACTGGTTCGAAAGATGGGCCTACACGAAGAATATCGTGGATGGATCGGAAAGCTAACGAATATGTCTTTCAAAAACTAAACATACATATGCGGCTGTCATGTAGAATAAAGAAGAGATTCTTGAAGTTTTTCGGACACATAGGGAGAGATACGGACTCCCTGCAAAATCTGATAATTACCGGGAAAATAAGCGGGGAGAGGAAAAGTGGAAGACCGTGGATGGCGCTGGGTTGACCAGATAAAATCACTAACTGGATTAAATCTACACGAAGCATCGTTGGCTGCTCCAGACAGATCCGTTTTATTCCCATTTCCGCTTCCCTACTACTCGTACTATAACATTTATTACATTTGTTCGTTGTCGGATCCGCCTGTTTCGTTTTCGATATATCGCTTTCAGGCCTTATATCGATCGACTTTCGCACATAAAAAAACAAACAGAATTTCGTGCATATATATGAAAATGAATTACATATATTAAACTAACCGACCAACCATAAGGTTGAGGAGAGAAAGAAGATATACACATATATAAACGAACGAAGTGTAATTATTATATAGGCCCGTCATTTTTTTCTCCACTATTGCTCGTGATGTTTTCTTATATGCGTTTTAAGCGTATCGAGCCGAGAATAGACGGACTGGCAATATCGACAGGAATTATTTCTGACGAAATGAGTTTGAAAATGATGCCATTTGCTTTTGACCGGTTTCTCGCAAAGCGAACAAACGTAAATTCCGTCGGACGTATTTTTATCTCGGTCGAACAAAACGTCGTAAATATTTTTAGTGATCCGAGATTTACGTAGATAATTCGCTATCACACACCAAAAAAAAAAAACACGAAAATTATTCATATAAGAATAATAATTATTTTATTCAACCTCATTCGGAGCCTAATAATGATTAAATGTAACGTACCGAGCAAAAGCTTATATATATATATATATATATATATATATATATATATATATATATATATATATATAAAATCAATTGAAAATTAGTTAAATCACTAATATTTATTTTCTTATAGAAAACACAAACCTTTTCGGCATTTACGCCATTATCAAGTGAAACATTTTAAAAAATCATAATTTTAAAAATATAAATTATATATAATTACTTAAAAATATTTGATGGTGATTGTGAAAATATACTCCAAAAATGCTGTTCTGCTTCTGTTCTGTCTATTTTTTGATTTGTTAAAATTTAACATCAATATATTTGTTTATTAATTTTTTTTTTATATTAATTTTTTCTTCAATATTATTTTCCGGATTCTGTAAAAGTTGTATACTGGTGGAATTTTAAATTTTTCATTTACTGTTGCGATGTATGATGTCCAAAAGTAAAATATAAAATATAAAAATATACGAACACAAATTAAAAAAAAAAAAAAATTATATATATATATATATATCATATAAACAATAATAAAAAAGTTAACTAAAATGTTTCTTTATGAAAAAGCATAAAGCTTTTAAATTTATATTACTGATCGTTGTATTGTTTACCACATTCACTGACAAATTATTTTGTTAATACGGTTTTTCACATCGTCGATTTTTGTGAATTGTAATCTATAATTAATATTTTTCATTTTATACGTCTATCTTTTTTCTAAAGAATCACTTGATAATGGCCTAATAGTCTAGGCCATTATCAAGTGATTCAGTGCTGGCCATAAAAGTTGTGCTTGCGCTTAAACTAATTCGGTATTTATTTTTAATTCGGATTATACAGAAATATCTCTATTATATTCTTCTGCGAGAAAAAAATCATGAACTTGTATTCAACTTAAAACAAACTGTTTCAAAAAGACTAAAGTAATTTAACATAATAAACTACAATAATAAAATATGTGTGCTTGTGTGAACGTGTGTATGTACATGTTGTTTCTATTTTATAAATCTTATCTTACACGAATATACAAAATTTGTGTATTTCTTACTTATACATTAATTCTATTCGACGCGTCTTTGCAGAAAAATTAGTAATTATGTTATTGTAAAATTCTGGTTCTCCTTTCAATTTCATCAATAAACATTTTTCTATTGACAAAAGAGCTAGTGCAGATAATCTCTCTTGACCCTGAATGGATCTGCAATATGTATGAATCCTCTTTAATGTTGAGAACGAACGTTCCGCCAACGATGTTTGGATGGGATTGTAGCAATTAACTTAATTAATTTAAAAACCTCGGGCATTGCAAGATAAACTTTATTACCGTGCATGAATTGTATTAATTCAAATACACTTTTTTTTTTTAAATCATCTGATGAATACAATACTGTTAACTCAGTTCTTAGTCTGATTAAATCAAAAAATAGTCCGTATGTGTGTAATGATTCAAATTTTGTATTAGGAAATTCTTTACAATACTGATCAAAATTCTTGCTGTTAAGTAGTGAAAAGAACAAAAATTGTTTAATAGCTTCAAAGCGGAATTTAATCTGAGTCATTATATTATCTAAAATCTCATTGAATAATCTTCTACTATCTGAATTATCGGCACATCCTTTATTATCCAACCGAAGTTTCTTAATCGGTAATTCTGCTTCACATTTTTGTTTCACAATTTCAGCTTCACTATAAATGGTTACAAATTCATTATCCCTGATATTCTGAATATATGCTGAAAGTTCATCAATTTTTTTGTGACAATAATCTATGTCCAGACTTTTTGTTTGCAAAATATTAAACACAACATCTGAAAATAATGAAATTATTTTGGCAAATAATTTTGTAAGGAATTTTGAATTAAATTTGTTTAAAAACAATAGGAACCCCTGTATTTTAACTACTGTATCTTGGTCCCACTTTTCACAGTCTTCAAGTATATAACTGAAATATTCCTCTATTATAATATTCGTCAACTATAAAAATTCCATCTTGTTGGTACAACACTGGGTAACTTTCTCTGAACAAATTCTCTAAAAGCCACTGTTCTTTTGGAGGATTTTGAAAAGAATGCAGTTAAACCCGATAGTGTTTGAAAGAATATTGTACATTGTTTTACATTAGCAACAGACAGTACTAAATTTATCTGATGACTATAACAGTGAATAAAAGTTGCCTGTGGAAAATGGTCTTTAACATATTTATTTAATCCATTCATCTCACCTGCCATGACTGCTGCACCATCGTATGTCTGAGCTATACGTTTCTTACCACACTGAAATGATTGAAGAGTTGAATTAACATATTGAAATAAAGCAACAGCTGTTTGATCTGCACTGACATCACTGAAACCCAAAAACCTTTCTTGAACAACACCATTTTCATCAACAAACCGAAGTACAGTTGATAATTGGGATTTGCAACTTATGTCGGAAGTTTCATCCAGAATAATTGCTACAAACTCGGCGTGCAAAATTTCTGATTTAATTCGATCCATTACTATTGATGATATCGATCCAATTAAATCATTTTGAATAGCTGAGGATGTACCCTTAAAAACTGTAGATGTTTTCAAATGATTATCCAGAATAGGATCATACTGACTTAATAAATCAAGCATCTCCACATAATTGCCTCGATTAAGTGAATGTTCAGACTCATCATGTCCACGAAATGGCAATTCTTGTTTGGCTAAAAAGCATACAGCATCACGTAATCATTTAAGAACTTTTCGATTTTCCTTTACATTTTTATTATGTAAGGAATCATTTACTTTTTTCTGCCTGTCTAAATCATGATCAATTCTAATTTTACCAAACGTTGTTAACTGCAGAAAATATTTAATATGATTAGCTGTTTTCTCATGTCTAGAAATAGCCAGTGATAAAGTACTTAAATTATTAAATCCTGTTTTATTCCATGTTCCATTATCCATGGAAAATAACAAACAAGGCCAACAAAATAGTTTATTTAGAGCACTAGATCCTGCAAGCCATGTAACATTCTTATAATTAGAATCATTAAATGATCGTGTGTATGTTTTACTTTTTTCTGTATGATTTACCTTTAAATTTGGTAATTTTGGACATGTTCTGCCATTCTGTACAATAACTAATTTTTCCTCTATACTTCTACGAGAAAACGGATTTGTTATTAAATTAATAATTACATCTTCCACTAAACCATCATTTGCACTCATGATTAAATTTTATAAAAAAAATAAACTAAAAAAAAATTAAAACGCAAAGAGTACACGAAAAGAAATGAAGCGAAAAATTAAAAAGCACGCAGATCAGAACAATTAACACCGCAACTAACAACCGATTGTAAAATAGCGCGAATTATTGCAGGATGCGTTTCAAATAAGCGCATCGATCACCGTTTAATTACGTTATTATAGTTAGGCCGTGACAACTACACCTTGTAACTAACAGTATTCCGAACTTCGTGTACGAAGATGCAACCGTTGTAGTAGTGATTTTGTTGTATCTCCAAGGATCAGCGCATCCAACGAAAAAAAGTTGTGGTATGAAAATCGCAAATTCCGTCGGATGTGTTGGTAAAGTGTAAACTAGTGTAGTGTACAAACATCTACTATCGCTATACTGTTGTGAAGCGGTCAACCAACAGTAATATATATAAGGTAGATGCGGCGTAATCCTACGCATCATTGGCCGATTTCTCGATTTAGTGATTGTAACAAATATTCCGAGTAACCGCAACAGATGTCGCTCTATAAAACGGACGCAGTTAAACACTATATATATTATAAAAATATTTATTTATTGTGAAAATATAAAACTCTTATGGGCTTGCGCCGCAAGCTACGCATTCATGGAGAATTCGCCCCTGATAGTGATTCTTTAGAAAAAAAGACAGAAATATAAAATGAAAAATATTAATTATAGATTACAATTTACAAAAATCGACGATGTGAAAAAAAGGTATTAATAAAATAATTTGACAGTGAATGTAGTAAACGATACCATTGCTTGTTGCCGGACCGACTGTTCCTTATAGAGAAAATCCTTATTGCCCTCTACATGCTTGTCGTGTAGTTTGCAATCCTGATTACGTGTTCTTCGAATTCCCTTCTTTAACAATATTACGCTCTGAACTGTATCTTAAATTACTGCGCGCGTCTCGTAATGGTCCTCCTTATAACGTATTGCCCCTTCTTCATATTGAGAATTTTCATCTGTTCCCTGACATAGCGATATTTTTAGAGAAGTTGTCCGAGTTTTAGCAATTATTATAGTATCACGTTGGGTAAGCTGTAAGGGCATCCCCATTTTTAAAAAAAAACAAAAAAAACAACGATTAATATAAATTTGTAAAATAAAAGATAATTACATCAAACAGTTGTGCGATATAAAATTTATAAATAAACCAAAACGCAATAGCCGGTATAACAAAAAGTAACAAAAATTAAAAAAAAAATAGTTGTTCAAAATAAAAATGAAATTTACGATATACTTCTTAAAATTAATTCTTACTCGAAATTTATCATCGAATTTAATAAATTATTTTTATCTCTTTCTTTTGTGATTATCGAATTTTCCAGTAGTTTTCTTAGTTTAAAATATTTTTCCGTATGTAAAATTTTTTAATTTCGATTAATATTATTTATTTTGCGTTTTAATTCCATTCGACCTTTGGCAAATAATGATTTTTCATCGTTGTTTACGAGTGAATTTAAAAGTTCTTATCGTGAATTGTGTTTTTCCTATGTATCCTTTTTCTACAATTTAATTTATATACTCCAGAATTTTTTATTTAATATATTTCCATCTTCTATTTTATTGTTATTGCTAATTGATTTTAATAATGTATTATTATTATTTCTTACTTCAAAATCAATGTTAAATTAATATTTTTCATTTTGTTTTTAGTTTTTTTTTTTTTAATATTCACTTGATAATAGCCTAACAGACGAAAAGGTTTGTAATTTTTCATACTGAAAAATTTTAGTGATTTTAACTTATTTTTCTTTTTTGTTAACGTTTTACAAATCAATGCATCCACATTCTTAAAATTATATATATATATATTTAATGACACTGCGATAGTATTTTTTTGTTTTCATTTTATAGGATATTAAAATGTGCAATCATGTAGTAAAATGTTTACTTCATTATTTAATAAAATCGATCGCTCATATTACGATAGAAAATATATTTCCTTTTGCTTATGCCAGAACAAGAAGTCAGCTAAATTTTACTACTCGTTTGAACGAATCTAAATAGTAACTTTTTACTACAGTATACATTTATAATTTCAGCATTTCATTTTTATTTTAATAAATTTTTAATTATAATTTTAAAAGTTCAGCAATATATTTCAGGGCAGAGTTACGTATCTCTACATTTTAACACGTTTCTATATAATCTTTCTATATTTATTCGAAAAACATATTATAACTTAGTAAAATAGTTAAATAATTTTCGCCGACACTGATCAAAAATCAGTTAAATTTCGGACTAAAGTTAATCTAAAGAAATACCTGTATAATGTATATATCGGTGTACTACTACGTATTAAATGAAATTATTTATATTAAAAAAATTAATGTGAAAATAAAAATAACACAACAACAGGATCAGTACAAGATTACATGCAACAATGAGAAAACCGTTTCGATCAAGTACTTGTCCGAATTTCACACATAACAACACATGCACACCATTACAGAATACTAAACTAGACAGCAGAACTAGTTCGGTTGCCTACCGTGAAATGTGACAGGCACTAATTTACTAAAGTTTCCTACTTATTGAATTAATTAAAGAAATTTCTATCCATTAAATATTAAGTAAAGTAAGTTATTGTAAGTTGTAATTTTTATTTTCACTTGGTACCGCTTAGCATGGAGGAATTGTCCCTGATATATATATATATATATATATATATATATATATATATATATATATATATATAATTATTTATTTATATTCGGTTCACAAAACAGCTGATTCCAATTAATATGCGAACACTGAGAAGTAAATAATTAAATAAAAGTATATAGTTGAATTAAACCACAATAAATTATATTAAAGCATTAAAATAATATAAAAAAATTATACAACCGGATACACAACACATAATTACGGTCACTCACAATACACATTGAAATTTACATACTCAAGGAAAAAAGAACAATTATTTACACATACACACATTCACTACACTGAAAGTACTCTATATCAATCAATCTATCTACCTATATATATATATATATATATATATATATATATATATACATATATATACATACACACATATGTATATATGGCATCACGTCCTATTCTATTTTAGTCGTGTAGAATTTCGTATCATAAATTTCCAAAAGTTTCAGTTTTGACGACAAACATCGAAATGAGACCACCCTTAATGTTTTTTTTTTTTTTTTTTTTTAAATAAAAATAATTTTTTTATCGGATTTTTTATGTAAAAATAATTTTTTTCGGAAGATGCGATACCTTAAATCAAAACGATACACGTGATGTACAAGTTTAATTATACGTAAAAGGCAAGTTTTTAAGCTTATCATATTTCAAATCCTCTTAATGCGATCGAGTTGGCTGAAATTTTTAACGCGCATTTCGATCGAGAAAAAACTAAATTTCGAAATTTTATTGTATTCCGGCCGGGGCCAAAAATTTCGAAATTCGTAATTTCCATACAGACTGTGTTTGATTATTTAATAAACTACAGGTATGTACAAAATTTCAATACCTATATTTGAATATTAGGAAATACCTACCGTAACTATTTACTGATGTATGATCGTGTTCGTTTCCAATTCCAAGTTTTTGATGTATCAATGTCGTTTTAGTACACTGGTCACAATCCTGCGAAATTGGTTATAGAATCAGTTATCAAGTCGCATTTATTTTTATAGTATTCGTGATTTTTATTTTAATTACTGTCCGAAATCCGCAGTCAGTGGCGAAGCGTGGTTCATTAAAATTTGTTTCCGGTAGACCTTTCCCTTATATGCACACATTTAAAAAATTAACGCAAATAGTACATTAAATCGAAAACAATTTACATTGGTATTCGCCTATTATAATGGAATCGTCCTGGTCTAATAAATAACATTTTCAATATTATATGTCGATTAGATTGAAGAAATTATATACAAAAATTATCTATGAAATTAACTTAAAATAGTAATAAAATACATTTTTGGCATTTATTTGTATCGTAGTTCTATTCGATGATTATTCTCTAAAAATAAATCTATGATGGAATCATAAAATGAAGATTTTTCTAGTGAATTCTGTAGTGGATGTCTTTCAAAATAATTGTAAATTATCCTCTATTACACTGTTAATAGAGGATAATTTAACATCATGAAATTCGATCTTTTGTTACAGTACGTGTATATACATAAAAAGATATATATAAAAAAAAAGTTGGTAAACGGACATATACAATACCCTGATTATTGAAAAATGAAAATACGATTCCCAAACTGAAAGAACAATTAATGATCGCAAAAAACAATGATAACAACATGATAAACGTATGTATGCAACGATTTATACGTCTACAAACACATATAACAGGTAGTGTTTCTGAAATTGAAGCCGGTACAAAACTAGCCACAGCTGATTCCCAGTTATCAACCTTTCCCAATGAAGTCTAACAGCACTATCTTCCGCAATCCGTAATAACTGAAAAAAATGCCCGCCAAAAGGTTACGCTATTATTTAGGATAGAAAAATTATTATCCTTGATTTGCTTTATGATTTTTTTTCTAAAAAAGAAAAAAAAAACGTGTAACTACTTCATACTCCACTTTTCCTGTTTCCGCCGGAAATACTGGCAACATGGAGGATTCACCACTGATGCCGGTTCATTAAATTGTCAGTAAACCTAATTTATACAAGTGGGGACTCTTAATCGTGTCTTTCAATGAAATGAATATTAAAAATTATTTCACAATTAACGCATCAGTAGAAAAATTAGTTACGTTATAAATAAATTAAAATTAAAAAAAAAGTAACCATAATTAAACAAAGGAAAAGTAATTATCTATTGAAATTTAATTATCTTAGTCTTTCTCCTTGTCTGTCTGTCCGACTCTCTTTGTATTACATATACACAACATATATACGTATAAAACATACACGCGCGTATATATATATATATATATATATATATATATATATATATATATAATTTTTAGATTGTGGAATGTAGTGATTTTTTATTAATTTAATTACAAAAATTAGTTAAAATTATTAAACGTTTATTTTCGCCACTGTCAGATTGTTTTAAGTATCTATTCTTCATTTTATAATTGTAAATATTTAAATATCACTTGATAATGGCGTAATTGCGGAAAAGCTTTGTAATTGTTTCAAAAAAATAAACGTTTAGTGATTTTAACTAATTTTTGTAATTAATATATGAGACGTATCTGATTTCCACAACTACAGTGCCTAATGTAACATATTATACAAAGTTATATATTTTAGCTGTTTTTTTTTTACCATCCACCGGCAAATGTTTTGGCTAACTCACCGTTTTATACATCTTACCGATATATTTCGGATTCTTTTAAAATATGTATCTTCATACATTGCGTGCGACCAGCCGTCAATGTTTGAATAATTCGTAGTTCGTCCGGTTAGCGACTAGGTAGCGTAATTTGCCGAATCCCGCCCAACTTTTATTAATTTTAAAATTCAATTAGTATATTGTCGAACATTTTGAATTATATATAATTGTTTGACCAATACATGAAAAATTGCAGTATTTCCTGGTGCCAATATCACAAAAAAGTCGCCTGTTGCTCGAATCTTCCGAATAAGTTATACTGCAATATACCTTTCTGGACTTGTATTTTCATTCGTATTTGTCGTCGTCCCTAGTTCACCATTCCTTCAGGTTATGTTTGGTTCGCGTCATACCGCTTATTTTGTTCGGAATGTTATCTAAATGGTAGCTGGTTTTCCATGGTTCCAATCTCTTGCAGACTTAAAAAAGTTTTTCAGGTCAACTGTTCGATCTGGAGTTTAATCTTCTCACAGTCAGTTCCCAACTCCACTAAGCGCGTTCAGCTACTCAGGGGCGTGGCGTCGAGGAGACAATTAGTAACGATTTTATACGTTTCACTTAGCATCTCCTTTTTGTGTGTGTGTGTGTAAAACGGCACCAAACTGGACCATATATAAATGTTCCAGTTTTTTATCATTCTACGTAATCTACAGTTGGCGTTTTATCTTATAAGCTGGATCCTCACAGAAATATTGAAGAAGATTGAAGCTTTTGAGATGTACGTTAATCGGGGAATGCTAAAAATATCACACCTATATCACGTGACCAATAAAGATGCGCTGAATAAAATATCAAATCAAGCTGGGGTGTTTTATATCGTCCGAATCAAAATGTTAAAATACTATGAACACATGCATAGACTCCCAGAAAAATATCACGTGTTCCATCTTGAACCATATGGTGAAATATATATAAGATATGATTAATTGATCACGGTTATTTTATATAAAGAGTGGATACGTGCTTTGAACGATATGAATTTTCTTCAATCGATTAGTCCGTTCGAAAAAAACTGTCTTCTTAGAAACGGATATTTTTGGTTGTACCTACTTATGTTTAAAACCCCTCGCTTCAATTTGAATTTTTATAAAGAACGAGATGAAAAGTTCGTAATATGTATATACATTGTTATTATCGAGAACTTTTTTGAAAAGCTTGAGTTTCTTATTTGAGCAAAAGATAGCGCTTTATATTTTACTTGTGTGTTTCAGATTGCGTCTTAACTTAAAATTTAACATTTCTTACAATTGATTAAGAAATCGAATATCGCATTACAGATGAATCTTGTCAATAACGAATCTCGTTTGTTAATATCATAATATCGTTAATTTAGGATTATCCGTTCGTCATTTTTTGTTCGTTTTTTCAATTTTTTTTTTTTTAAATAACCGGCCAATAACAGAATCTCTATCGGCGTGACTTAGCCAGTTAATAGAAGAGAAAAAAATCGGTGGTTTTTACGATAGATTCAAAATTTCAGACTGAAAAAAGAAAAAGATAAGAAATTAATTTATTTTCGGACATTTTTAAAATAATGGACGATTAGAAATTGAACAATTTAAATTTCGTAAAATTCAATCGTATATAATCACTCGCATTTCGTGAATAGAATAAAGTATTTTATTGAGGGAGATTATTTTTATAAGCAGACAATAAAGTATGATCGTTATTATTAGCGTTTGCCTTGGATGAATTTTTTGAAGATACACCTTATTATCAGATTCCGTTCTTAATTTAAAAGCATTTTTACAAGAGGAGAAAAAACCCGAAAAATATTTCCACCTAAAATAAGGAAGACGTTACTACATAAATAGAGCGTTGATTAGTTCCGAGCTGTTCGCAATCGTTACAATTGTTTTTTCCCATAATTATTATTTACCTATTACATTTGGCGCCAGTTTTATGGTCATCTAGCAAAACAGCATTTATTACTAATATAAGACAGACACATTTTTTGTGAATGACTGAACTAGTGTATTTGTCGTTAAAAAGTGATATATTAAAAAAATAATAATAACCATTATCACACCACAATGAAAAATCGTCCTAGAAGGGACTGTCAGACCAACCTTCCTCGAGCTAGAGTTCTATCAATTTGAAACAATCGTTCATTTTTAAAAATCAATCTTTTCAACTACCAAATAATCGTAGTTCTTTTTGTAATTTAATAAACGGTCTGGTAAAATTACACTGTATGAGTAAATTCGGGTTTTTTTAATACTTCAGAGTAGTAAAACTTGGTTTTATTAAAATTTTAAGATATTAATAATTAACTAAATTTAGTTAATTATTTTAATTCGTGGAAACATCGGTAACACCGCGGATGTAAATTCCGACATTGGATATATACTTTTGTAATAATTTTCCCGTTTTTAAATTGCGTTGATTTTGTTTCATTAACTTTGATTTTCCATTTCTCACACAAAGAGGTGATGAGGTTTACACTTGTATACAATATTTTTATTCGCTTCATTAGGACAACAACTGCTTAAACATAAGACAGCTGTATCGTCAGCAAAAAATGTAGCAATTAGTGTATTCTCCGGTAATTCAGCAGTATAAAGCAGATACAGTATAGGGCCCAAAACACTCGCCTGAGGCACTCTAGCGTTAGCAAGATATATTTCAGATAATTTATCATCATACTTTACTTGAAAGTACCTTTCGTCCAGGTAGGATTCGAATAGTTTGCAATAATGGTAAGGGAATATTTTCTCAATTTTATGTGATAATCCCGTGTGCCAAACTTTATCGAATGCTTAGCTTATGTCCAGGAATATCGAATCACATATTCTTCTTTTCCCGAGTTCATTTTCTATTTCGTGCGTTATTCGATGCATCTACTGTATGGTGGAGTGTTTTGATCTAACCCCGTATTGGTGATCCGGAATAACTTTATTGTCTATTGGTATTATGCATCTATGAATTAGTTTCTCATATAGCTTGGACAGCACAGGCAATAAGAAGATAGGTCTGTATGACGTTACTTCTATGGGTGGTTTACCAGTTTTATTAATCATTATTATCTGTGACCGATCAAAACTGTTAGCTTGTTTCGTAAAAGACGATCGCCTTTGCCCCTATTCCCAGATACGGCATTGAAGTATACAGAATAATTAAATTCAACGGCTACAATCCAATATTTTGCGCAGAATGGTTAGTGCTCCTTACTTCTTCGTTTCAAACCATACGCATCGCAATTGTATACGCATGCTATCTAAGAATTTTACGGCCGATCAGTACAGAAAATGTCGGAGAAATTAAAAATTAACACTAATATCCTCAATATGCGTTGCTAAAATCTTCCAGAAATTCCGCGTAAAAAATAAAATTAAGAATAAACGTCGTGACGTTTTAAAAGACGACTGATTTCGGCGAAATTACCACAACTATTACATTGTTGCCCGATGTACATTGAAGTTATATTCTACAGTTTGATCTATATACTACAACAGCGTAAAATCAGCGATGTTGACACAGACTTCTCCAGCACAAATAATCTTTATATAAGTATATAATAAAAAGAAAATAAGGATCGCCGGTCTGCCGAGAATTGACGTTGTATTTACAGGTTGACCAAGCTAGACGGACGGTTTTATTTTTTTTTTAATAACGCGTTGGATAAGATTGTTAAAGCAAACCGCGTGCTCCACGTTTACTGTACACACGAGAGATTCGTTTTTGTTCAGTTTCCGGTTATCAGCAGGGTATTCTATAACTTGAAGAAGCGCCCGTTTCGCGTAGACCGTTATTTTTGTCGTGAAACAATCACGACAGTGCAAAGGGAATTTTGAAAAGAATTCAAAGTTACACGGTGTAAACCTGTACCGCCTCGCAATTCAATTTTAAGATTGGTTGAAAACTTTCGAGAGACAGCTTGTGCAACGGATAAAAAATGTTCTAGATAAAAAAAAAAACCGGTTCGTATCCAACATACATCGATCGAGTTGGGGCAGCGATCACTCAGAGTCCCGGACGGCTCTGCTCGTCGTCATGCTGCTTATTAAACTTGTCGAGGGAATCTATTCGCCGTATATTGCTGGAATACTTGAAATTTCATCCTTATCAAATCGTAATAGCTCAGGCATTAAAAAGTATCGACCGGGCACAATGGAAACTTTTTCTGAAACGATACTGAAAAAAATTGGAGATGAAGAGATCGATTTAAACAAACTTTTGATGAGGTCCATTGTCAACTATCCGGATCCGTAAGCGAACAGAAGCCGTCACACAGCGAGCGAATAAATGTCTCGGTTAGAATGGCGAAGTGCGGAATAGTGCGGCCTTATTTTTCATTGGTACTGTCAACGGAACGCGCTATATCGATGTGATAAACTCGTTTTTGCCGTCGTCTGGGCCGTACATGGTTTCAAAAAGATGGTGCGACGTGTCACTGTTCGACAGAAACACTCGCAGTACTGAAAGAAGCGTTTGGTAACAGCATATTGTCGCGTCTCACGGATTTTGCTTGACCGTCGGGCTCGCCGGATTTTTTTCTTTTGGAGGATACCTTAAGAGACGCGTTTACAAAACACGTCCACGAAATTTGGAGGACCTGAAAACTCGGATTTCTTTTAGAAATTCGAAAAATTCAGCGATCTATGCTCGAAAAAGTGTTCGAAAATTTTGGTAAAAAGATAGAATGAAAGTATTACTGCAAATAGCTATCATCTGAACGATATTATGTTTCACAAATGATTTTAACCTATTCGTTTCCTTAGTTTCATATAAAATTTTATTAAAAAGTGCTGGTCAAGTAGTTTCTGAGTTATTTAAAAAAAATTAAACCGGTCCGTCTTCTCTGTGTCACCCTATATGTTTCTCGTAGGTATGAATTCGAGAGTGCGTTAAGTAAGATACCGAAAAAAACGTACCCTGGTTTTATTACGTGTCGGTTGATTACGACTGGGATTTACGGTCAAATTAAGAGCGACGTTTTGTTCGCCGTTACATTTAGGATGGTTACATTCTGCGTCCGTTACCACGACGTCTGTCAGTTCGCTAGACGGACGATTTATCGCCGAAGATAATTGATCGATCATCTCGTTAATCATCAAAGATTTTGCCGTCCGTAATAGATGATCTATATTGTCGCGTTTTACCCGTAGCTCTCCTTTGTATATGAAGATTAATATCGTTTCCAGGTCGGAAGCGTTCACATCTTTCAAATGAACGACCGGATGAGGTTGTAGGTCGCGTTGAAATAGCGATCGAAAGTAAACGCTATGAGCGGACAGGATGATTTTATGAGCGTCGAACGTCCGATAAGAACCGTACGATAGATCGTCGCAGGTTAAAGTTACGTCCGACAACAGTTTACGATCCCAAAATTTTCCGATCAATTCTGCGAGATGGCGTTCGCGATTTTCCCATTTTATTAAGCGCGGTCTGTCTTCTCTAGCGTCGTCCATAAGTCCTGAAATCGCCATAATAGAACGAGAAAAACAAAGAAAACGTTCTTTTCCGCCGTTTACCGCGCTCAATATTCGAAAATTTCGATAATAATGAAAAAGTTATTAATTATTAATAAGATTAAAATTTGTTTATATCGTCGAAATAATAATCTTATCACCATTTTAGTATTATATAACCTTTATTTAATACAACTATTTATCCATATATATATATATATTTTTTTTAATGATGAAAATATATAAAAAAAATGAAGTTACGAATGAATAACCTTTATTTAATATAACTATTCATTCACATTTTAATTTATGTTTCATCGTTCAAATATAAAGAATAATTGAAGTTACGAAGCATGAATGAACGAATAACCTTTATTTTAATCTAATTATTTATCAACATTTTAATATTGTATGCTATTGATATTACTATTTATTATTAATATTATCGAAGCTAAAGTACTTTTTTTTTTTTTAAATAATTGATGTTACAATAAAACCGCCGGTCAGGATGTTTATCGAAAGGCTGGAGGAGTAAACCCCAGCAGAAAATCATACAGAAAGTGTATTATATTATAAAAAAAAGCCGCATGAAGGTTATAGAAAAGATTGAGCTAATCGGGATCGGTAATAATGAAGTTGCGGGTGCCGGCACAGGCAGTGCAAGAAAAGTGAGGGCTTCCAGGTCTACAACAAGAGAAGCCCCTCATATGTAATAGCTGCATGGAATGTAAGAATTATGAGACAAATAAAAAAACTGACTAATATCGTTAAGGGAATGGAACGATATAAAAAACAAATACAAGGACTGGTAGAAATTACAAGATTTCGAAGAATATGATAATTACCGCATAGTGCATTCAAGTTTAGATAATGGGCAGAGTGGAATTGCGCTAATTATGGATAAATTCTTCAACAAGGGGTTAATACGTGTGAAATTAGTTGAAGACAGACTAGTTATGGCCCGTTTTGACACAAAGCCGGTCAACACAACAATAATACAGTCCAACTTCAAATAACGAATATATACACCTATATATATATGTGTGTGTGTAATCTGAAGACGACGTAACTGGTTAAAAGCTTCGTTTAAAATTTTTCAAATAAAGTCTTTGTTCTCTTGAATTTCATTTTGGACCTACTGCGTTTCCTTCCTCACTAAACTAGCATAAATAATAAAAAGCGATATACAAAAAAAAATATAATTAACGATCTTTAACTATAAACTACTTCATCATAAACACATTTACTTCCAGCCCTCAAATATAATTAGATATTTATGAGCTTACGATTATATAGTAGGTGTAGTGTACCTATATATATATATATATATATATATATATATATATATATATATATATATATATTACATAAATGCAAGCACAGTGTGTTGCAGATTGACTCACACAAAATAAAAAGTTGATACAGCATTGAACATTAATTTTAGAATAATTAACGAGTGCCTATAAAACCAACAGCAACTGGAAACCTTGGTTGGTGGTATTATCTCGCTCTTAATATGTAGGAAAGTAGCATAAATGAGGACAAAGAGCTTTAAAAGAACAACGCTAAATACTCAATAACCAATCGCCATTGAAAAAATAAAATTTAAATCCGGATAAAAACTCGAAATTTCATCAAACCTCAGCTACATGAGACATCAAAGCGCAGGATTGAACTGTGATTAAGTGGCGAAAGTGAAAGGTCAATGCACACAAAATACGGACGAACAAGAAAAATAAAATAAAAAAGTGGAGATTTGGACGAAGATACGAAATTCAAATGCTGCGAGGAACAGGATTAATGAACATATGTTTAAATGGACTGTACTAGGAGTGGAAAAAACGACTCCGTAAGCTGTAGCGATAAAGCAGATTGATTTCTGGGAACGGAAATATAACATTCTGAATTCGATTAGAAGAACGAGCAGGATTACGAATTGTACGAAAAGAAAAATTTACCTAGATGCGTGGATTTTTATAATTTAATACAATATCGTGAAGACGGATGACGTATAACATTTTAGAGTCAATGGAAACTGAGATATTGTGGGATAGATAAAAAGATAAATAAGAAAAGCTATATCCCGGATGGATGAAAAATATGAAGAATTAGAAAAATGATAGAAGAAGCGTAATGTTCTGAATGCGCACAGAAAAATAGAAGACATCTCGGGGACTTGCAGAAGGAGAAAACCAGTTAAACTGATAGCGGATAATGGGAAATTAGTGTTCACGCTGGATGAAAAATTGAAATGCTGAATACAAATTATATTTTGATCAAAGACACGAAATTTATATGATATCCGACAATAATGAAAAGTTATTTATTTTGATGTCGGAGTTGCAAAATGCTATGAAGTACACGAAACACAGAATCGCTACTGGTCCCGATTGTACACCAGGGGAACTAGCCACAAAGATCAATGACGAAAGCATCAATCATCTCGAAATTTTCAATGAAATTTATTAAGTCGGTCGTATACTCCAAGGTTAGTTGTATATAACTTTGCCAAAGAAGACCACAGCGAGTATTTGTCATGAATATCGCGCGATAAATTTAATCAATTTAAAACGTTTTTCTTCGAATCATACATACGTGTATTCCAGGAAAATGTGGAAAACTAGTAAACGAGTATAAGTTTGGTTTTAGCTCAGTATGTGGGATTCGATAAGCACTTACAACAGTTAATGCATTACTGCAAAAATGCAGAGGCCAGCAAAAATATGTCTTCCGTTTGATTTTTCGACTATAAAAGGTCTTCGATAAAGTGTAACATACAAAGCTTCTAATCATATTTAAAGCGCGGGGGGGGGAAACATTAATGAATTTGTTCATAGAATTATTAAATAATTTTTACTAGGAACAGAAGACAGTTGGTGGAAAACACTTCGAAAGTATCGAATTACAACGAAGGATTCGGCAAGGATGTATTTTATAACTATTACATTTTAAAATATATGCGGACGACATATTTATGCAAATTTCTTCATCAAAGTGAATGGAGGATATCTGAACAATATGCGAAGTACGCAGATGATACTGTTCCCATTGCAAATTCAATCGAATCTAGTACACGACTTAATGAGAAAAATAAACCGATTGATACCAGGCTACAGTGGATGTAACACTAAATGAACAAAAAGTTGATAAAAACCGGTAAATTCAAATACTTCCTTTTTTTTTTCTTTGTTGACATGCCGTGTACTGCCGCCTAGGCCAGAGGCATGAGAATATAGGAATTAAATGAGTTGAAATAAGTTGGTGACCTTGAGGAAATGAAGATGTTCAACTTTAGCGCATGACGATCAGACAGGATTTCAGAGAGAGTGGACGATTGGAGAATTTGTGCTCGGTAGGAATTATCATTTAGGCAGCTAACGAGTAGACGTTGGATCGTAACACGGGAATTGTAGTTGGAACAGAGTGGGAGAGGTTGATCTGATAGGAGGGGTCTATGCGTGAGTTTGGAGTGTCTTAGGCGGAATCTTGTGATAACGATTTAATTCTTAGGTTTAATGAACTCAGTACTGCCCAGATCTCCACTGTGTCGAACGCCTTCTCATAGTCTATAAATGCCATGTATAAATCTATATTTTACTCTTCACATTTCTGTATTAGTATTGTAATTGTCAGCAGATGTTCGTATTAAATCCTGATCTGAAGCCAGCCCTGATTGAGATCAATCTGTTGTGTTATTCTATTCATTATTATGCGAGAAAATAATTTATACATTTGTGACAGTTTTTTCTTACTGTCATATTTGGAAAAATAGTGCCTAATCTCCCGTGCTGGCCAGACAAATTAGAAGACGCATTAAACTTATATATTTACTAGTAAATAATAACTAAATGAATAAATGATGTTATATGTATAATATGCGGATTACGCTTACGAGAAGAAATATTTCATTAATAATAATGTCGAAATCGTAGTCAGATTCTTGCGCATCGACGAAAAACTTGACTTCCGCCCAACATCTCGTCACGCGTGCAAAAGTTCTCCATTTAACAACGATCAGTGTTAATTAATTATTATCAGTTAATTTTATTAAACGAATAATCCCGAGTAGTATTAATCTGCTCGTTAATCGTTAATAGAAAGTTAGTATTAACGGAACAATTATTCGATATATTACGTTAATTTTTAATGAAAATCAATACGAATGCCATTAAAAAATTAAAAATACGATTAAAATTAAAATCGATTAAAATTAAAATTTCGTTTTCTTAAATTCGAATAATTCGATAAAAAAGGAAACGTTTTTCTTTTATTATTACGTTAATAATTAAACGAAATCGGCATTATGTAAAAGTTTTTTTTTTTTTTTTTTAAATAATCAGTTATTCAAAATTGAAAAGAAAATTATGAAAAATATTCCTTCAATCGGAACGACAATCGGTACATGTGTGAAAAAAATTTCCATACACGCCAAATAACGGAACGACACGCTATCGAAACTGTTCTTCGTAATTACCAACGACGTGGAACGGTTTTATTTCGCGTTATTTAATTAATTATGATAATTTTATCGAAAGAACTTTAACTCGATAAGAGGAAATTTATATATTATACACGTAGTAATATATAATTTTTAAAAAAATCATATAAAATATATATTTTTAAAAAATTTTTAAAATAATTACGTTATTTTAATACAGTGTAGATAACTTTAAATAATCAAACCGAATTCTTTATTACGATTTTTATTTCTTTAATGAACTGAATTAGTTGGTTAATTTTTATCACTATCGTTTTTGCTAATAACATACTACTTACAGTCGTTACAGTGAATCGCCAAAAATATAACAGAATCCGTTATCGAACGATTACTAAAGAAATGGCATGAGAAACTTCACGTCATTCGTGTCGATTGACGAATACGGCACTCGAATGTCTCTCTGGTCCAACGAATGAAATTTAACTCGCTTGCAGAGCGAACGAATTTCTATTATGGAAAATTTTTAAGCGTCTCTGCCTAGCAGTAGGCTCTTGCAGGTGTTTTCGACGACGACAGTCGTAAACACTATATTTGCAGGGACCTCCGGCACAGCGTTGAAAAATCAAAGAAAACACCCTTTTTTTTAATATATTACAATTATATATATATATATATATATATATATATATATATATACGTATATAAAATTATATGCATTTCAAATTTGATACTTAAAGGAAACGAATGGCATTTCTTCTTACCGGATGATTTTCTTTGAAACGAAATATCATTTAAGAAGTAAAAGTTTTCTAACTTTAGTGAAGAAACGATGTTTCGGAGAATTTCAGTCGCTACTACGAATGTAGTCTTTATAAAGAACAGATTTTCTCCTTTAATATAAAGGTCGAATATTCTAAAAATGAATACGGTTTAAAACGAGAAATAAATGAAACATTTTAAGCCTGTTTATTAAAAACGGATGAATTTGCTACAAGACAGTTATAGGCCAGCATTCATATATATATATATTATAACGTATTAACCCATTGAGGATCACCACGTTATTACGTTCCACCTAAGAGAGCGAGGTACATATATTCTGTGATTACGGACAATTTGCAACGTTCTCACAAAACCCTCTCTTTGGTAGAGCTATGAACTTGTAGGCTGGTAATGTACCAAGATAAAGCTAAATAAGAAATGCCGCAGTCGCCAGCCAGAATACTGTGCAAAAAAAAAATATTTATTTATAAGCTTCTTGGCGTGGAGCCAACGACTAACAAATTTCCCTACGGAATGACTAGCGTACGTTACGAATTTAATACTATTTATTTTAATTATTATGATAGTTATTTTAATTTTACATGATTCAAGATAAAAACAATTTACTAACAATTATTCACATTTCCATATAACATAATTCACAAAATATATACATAAAATTCATTAAGACGTACAAAGAAAATATAAAATATAAAATAACGTAACCTGGTGGTACCGCCGGTGTGATCGATGGCGGCTTTCAAATCGTGGTGACTTATCCGATATTCCGCTCCTTGTATCTCCGCAGTAAGATAGTATTCAGCTGTTCGGAATTATTTTTTACTATTTCAAATTTAATTAATTATTTTTATTTTATTTGTTCGCGGACGAATGTATTATGTGATAATTATTATAATTAAAACAAGCAATTATTCTCTTTATTATTCCGCTCGATCTCGTAACGGACGAGCAGTTCGATCCATTTACAACTTTTCGGACGAAGGTACGATCTCTTCCTAACAACGATACCGATTATTATATTAACCATATACGCTTATCTTTATACGGCACGTGTATCTTATACATACATATATACATACATATATATACTTAAAACGCGATTATCGGTTGCTGGCTCCACGTGCGACTTGTTTCTTGGAATTTCCCAGTTAATCTGGGATTGATCATTACTATTCTGTTTTACTTGTAACTTAATAGACGGATAATACCGATATATATATATCTACACTAATATGTCTCGCACGAGCCTATACCTCTGTATTATTTTCCAAAACTCATTTTATTTATTTTTATTTTTATTTTTCTTATTTATAATAAATTTCTACAATACAAACCGCGTGCTCCACGTTTAGTGTACATGCGACAGATTCGTTTTTGCCCAGTTTCAGTTATATCCTATAACGAGGAGAAGCACACGTTTTTGTGGAATGTCATTTTCGGCGTGAATCTATCACGATAGTGCAAAGGCAGTTTCGAAAAGAATTCAAAGTTTTTTTTTTTTTTTTTTTTTTTTAAACTGGACTTCCACAGCGGTTTACCCATTTCAAAAAATAATAAATAATAGCCTTAATATGTAACTATACAAGTATTCTACAGTCTATAATAAATTTATATAAGTAAATGTAAATGTCCAAGTTGCGGATGGCGAGAAGGAAAGGAATATTGACTGGGAAAGGAACGTGTACTGAGATGAGTTGATTGTATAAAGTAGAACGAGAAGAGAGGTAGTGAGAACATTCTAGAAAAATGTGATTTGCATCAGCGGTGCAGTGAATGTCTGCAGGATGAGAACAGAAAGGAGTTGAGATAAGGTGCATACGAAACAATGAAGCAGGTAACCGATTTTTTCCGAATCGCAGCCTACACATGGTAATAATAAAATTGCGAAGTAGACTAACATGTAATGGGACATTGTAAAACCAGGGAAAACAAGGGAGATCCGGTTGGATTAGTTTGAACTGTGATGTGGTATATGGGTTATTCCAAAGAGTTTTCCAGTATTCTTTATGAGCTGTTTTAATAAGGGAGAGAAGATCGATACAGGGAGTATAAGCAATAAGTAAACTAAGAGGGGAGAAGAATTTGGCGTAGTAATCAGCAAGAAGGTTCCCTGTGATACCAGCATGACCAGGAACCCATGTAAATTTAACAGTGATTCCGACGCCCTGTAATAGAGTTATATGATTAAGAATTTTGAGTATTATGGGAGAGCAATGTGGATTAAAAAGAGAAAACTGCAAGGCAGAGAGACAACTTCTAGAATCAGTAAATATTACGACTTTTTCAGATAATTGATTGAGTTGTATAAAGCGGAGAGATTGAAGAATAGCTACCGACTCAGCTGTAAAAATAGAAGAAATTTTTAAAAGTGTAAATTTTTTAACAATACCTAAAGAAGGAATAACAAAAGCAGCTCCTACGTAATTGTTAGATTTAGAATCATCTGTATAAATGGGGAGAAAATCAGAACAATTTTCAGAAATATAGAATGAGAAAAAGGCGTTGGCAACAGAGTATGGAACTGAAGCTTTGAAGGTTTTGAAAGAATCTAAATTTATATCAAAGACTGTATCATTATTAGCGAAAGGAAAATTAAAAAAACTTGAGGGTACAGAAGGAAGTATTAAGTCACTGTATCTTGAAAGATGATGAGCAGAGAGACATAATATTGGACGTCGATTGAGAGAAAATCTCCATTGCCGGAAAATATCGTGGAAAAGAGGAAATAATGATGATGTGTTAGCTGAAAAGCAGTTGATCATGAATTTGTCAGCTAAATATGTTCGCCGCACTGATAAAGGAGGGACTTTTGCCTCCACCTCTAATGCTGCTATAGGAGTAGAAACAACAGCCTCTAGAGCCAAACGCAGACATATGTTTTGAAGTTTGTCCAAAGTAGAAATAAATCTTGAGGGAGAGTTGGCAAATAGAAAACTACCGTAATCCATGACATTGCGGATGAAAGATTTATACAGAAGAATTAAAACAAGAGTTACGCGGTGTAAACATGTACCATCTCGCCATTCAATTTTAAGGTGGGTTGAAAATTTCCGAGGGACAGCTTCTGCGACCAGATAAAAAAAAACGGTTCCCCACAAACGTCGATCGAGTTCGGGCAGCGATCACTCGGAGTCCCGGACCATCTACTACTGCTTCTTTAAACTTGTCGAGAGAATCTGTTCGCCGTATATTGCAGGAAGATTTGAAATTTCATCCTTATAAACTGTTAATAACTCAGGAGTTAAAAAGTACCGACTATGCTGGTGTTGCCTATCGTTTCAGTTTTGGAATTTTATATATTATGTCTGTCATTTTAGTCTAACTATATAACGTGTATTTGAACTGATCGCGTGTTGTATGTATATATATATATATATATATATATATATATATATATATATATATATATATATATATTGTTTTTTTTCATATATATTTTTAAAATTGCTACTAACCTGATGGCAATCCAGCAATTTCTCCAGAAGATAAGATAACTTTTGAGGGGTTAGCATTCAGTGATGGACCCCACTGTCATTTAACTAAACTAGATGGAACAGCCGACTACGTTTTAACATACAAACATCAAGACTATTGTCAAGTATACATTGATCGCTAATATATTTCAGTGTGTTTCCAAGCAGCTTATATATTGATATTCCTTGACGTATGGGATATTTAAATCTCGATGTCAAATTTATGGGTAGATACGCACTAAGGTGAGTCCTTTGGCCTTATTCTGTAACGTCTGAATTTTGTTTATGCTTTTATCCTTTGCGCAAGCCAACAACGCTAAATCATATGTTCAAACGAGCTTTAAAACTACTTTATATACTGGAAACGTGTTTTCTAATGACATACTCGAGTATCTGCCAAGAAACTGATTGAGCTCTTGCAATTTTATTTCTGTTTTCTTTTTTGAATAATACGCTTTTCAAAAGGTTAATTTACGATCTAAATGAATACTTAAGAATTTCACATATTTTTCCTTGGCTGATAATCGCTTAATTTATTTTTAAGATATGTAAAGTTTCGCAACGTGAAATCGTCTTGCGTATTTCAGTTCACCATGGCACGTCAGCGTCCCAGTCAGATATAAAATACATATACGCCACGGTGGTTCTTCAAGATTAAACTGAATTTTATCTTGCTGAGGCTGGCGTTCCATAGGGTACTGTTTTGGGTGCAATTCTATTTCTCTTGTACACACGTGACCTTCAAGTTAAACACAGCATTGAGGTTGCAGCATTCGACAACGATCGGATAGCGGCGTCAGAAAAATTACAGGCCGGTGTAAATCACCTAGAAAAATTAAAGGTCAACCCATCGAAGTCAGTACATGTCACATTTACAAATAGACGCGATACAACCCGTTTATCTTAATGGTCTAATTCCACAGGAAAGTAAAGCTCGGTACATGGACATGTGGCTTGATCGCCGTATGACGTGGAGAGAGCACATTAAGATGAAGGTTAAAGAAATAAACACAAAATTGAGAAAGACGCACTGGCTTCTGGGTAAACATTCCCAGTTGCCTCTAAAATCGAAATGATTGCTGTATACCGCAGTTATTAAAATGGTGTAGATGTATGGTATATCCTTCCTTTAGGGTACAGCATCGGTGTCTAATATTAACATGGTCAACGATGCCAGTCAAAAATATTAAGAATTATAACAAACGCGCCATAGTACATGCGTAACGACAACCTGCATCGCGACCTAGGTGTACCGTATGTGCGTGAGGTAATCTAAACAAATAGTGAACGTTACCAGCACAGATTAGAATACCACCCGAACCGACTGGCAGTTGATTTGTGAAATAATGGTAACGATGTCCGTAGACTGAACCGTTGCACCCCCTTAGATCTTCCACATCGGTTTAATTGATTGGCGAGGTAACTCTGAGTATCATTAATGAATGATATCTCCAATCTTGTTACGATCCATATAGACAAATTGCTTTTATATGTATATATGTATATATATATATATATATATATATATATAAATTTATATATGTTTATATATGTGTTGTAGAAATTGTTATTGGGAGATTCTCAGTTCGGATTTAGAAGACGTGTAGGTACTCGTGAAGCAATTCTGGCACTAAGACTGTTAATCGAACAAAGATTTAGAATCGGAAATTCACTTTATATTGGATTCATAGATATATAAAAAGCCTTTGATAATGTCAATTGGAACACATTGTTTAAAATATTAGAGAAAACGGAAATAAACAAGAAGGATATTAAATTAATATATAAATTATACGGAAATCAGAAAGCAATGATACAGATTGGCAATGTGAACAAAGAAGTTAAAATATTGAAAGGAGTTAGACAGGGCTATGTTTTATCACAGATATTATTCAACCTGCATATAGAAGAAATAATGAAAGAAATTACAGAGAAAACAAAGAAGAATGTGTAAAAATACAAGGTGAAATAATATGCACATTACAATTTGCTGATGATATAGCTGTTGTAGCAGAAAATCAAAATCAATTGAAGGAAACATTAAAAATAATGGAAGATGTATTTAAGAAATATGGAATGCAAATAAATAAAAATAAAACAAAAATTATGATATGCGAAAAAAATAACAGTCGAAAGAAAATAAGTGCAGATATTGACGGTGTTAAAATACAAGAAGTGAATGAATTTCATCACTTGGGTAGTAAAATCACCAGAGATGGCAGGTGTAGCAAGGACATTAAAAAACTGATGAATCAAGCAAAGCAAGTTAAAATATTTTAACCAACAAGGCTATAAGTACAAATTTGAGGAAAACATTTTCAACCCTATTTGTTTGAAATGCAGCGTTGTACGGATGTGAAACATGGATGATTGGTAAGGCAGAGAAAAAGACCTAGAAGCCTTCGAAATATGGTGCTATAGGAGAGTGCTGAAAATAAAATGGACCGATAAATTAACAAATGAAGAGGTGTTAGAAAAAATTGGCGAAGGAAGAACATTATGGAAAAAAATAATAAAACAAAGTACTAATATGATCGGTCACATTTTAAGACCTGAAAGCTTATTAAAGATAATTATAGAAGGACGGACGAATGGGAAACGCACACAGCAAGTAATAAAAGACACTGGTAGCACAGGATATAAGGATGTGAAGAGGAACACAGAAAACCGTCAGTTGTGGAAGAAATTAGCAAACCAGTCTTAGGACTGATGACTACATGATGATGATGTATTTGATATATATGGCATAATTTATCATATGATTTGTTGGTTTGATTAGTTGAAATTGTTTTATTTGGTCATATTTATATAAATTAACCGCTAGAGTAGTTGTAACGACGTTCTTTAATTTAAATAATTAATTCTTACGACTTTTTTTTTAACGCAGTGTTTAAAATTACACTTCAGACTCCTCACGTTCTTCTTTAATTATGCTTATCGCTGGTTTTTACGTTATTTTTCAAATCAAACCGTCACATACATCCTAATTATATGTAATTACATATATATATATATAATATATATATATATATATATATATATATATATAAATAAATAAATGTTGTATATGTTTATATGTATGTTTGATATATACATATACGTGTATAGTTTATCATATGATTTGTTCGTTTGATTAGTTGAAATTGTTTTATTTGGTCATCATTATATAAATTAACCGCTAGAGTATTTGTACGGAGGTTCTTTAATTTAAATAATTAATTCCTACGACTTTTTTTTCAACGCAGTGTTTAAAATTACACTTCAGACTCCTCCCATTTTTCTTTAATTGCATTTATCTGTGGTTTTTACGTTATTTTTCAAATCAAACCGTCACATACATAGTAATTATATGTAATTATATATATATATAAATCAATTTGTATATGTGTATAATTTTGTGGTAAAAAATGTAGTTATTTTTTCGATGGATTAAAAACGTATTCCTTATTATTGTGTATACGGAGATGTGGTCATTTTATTTCGTGTTTCATTCTATTTATCTTCATCCTATTTCGTTATAAAATAAGTTTAACAGATGATTGATTGATTGATTAATTATTATTATTAACATTTCTTTTTCCCGTTCAAGGTTGTATTATATTTTTGATTTTGACATATTTTTAATAAATAGCGGCGGACTTAATACGTTCGTACAGTTCAAATTCTTGTTATTCGTGTTTTTATTAGCAAGCCAGAAAAATTTGCGGAATACCGACTCGATAAACGAAAAAATTAATCGTATATAAATTAATATTATAGGAATCTGTAACAAACAAATTAAAAATAATTAATAAATTAACGACTACGTAATAAATTAATCGATAATAAATAAATAAATAAATAATTTCACAATATATTAATTAATAATAAGTAAATTAATAATTTTATATTAAATAAATTAATAATAAGGAAATTAACAATTTCATAATATATTAATTAATTATTTAATTATTTAATTAATAATAAGTAAATTAATAATTTCAATAATACGGTTAATTAATTAATAATAAACGAATTAACAATTTCGTATTGAATAAATTAGTAATAAGTAAATGATAAGTTTTATTAAAAATTGATAAATAATAAGTAAATTAATAATTTCATAGTATATTAATTAATAATAAGTAAATTTATAATTGCATAATTAAATAAGTAAGTTAATAATTTCGTAATAAATAAATTAATCGTAGATAAATTAACAATTATCAAATGAAATCAAATCAAATTAAACTTCAATAATAATAATAATAATAAAATACTTCATCAAATACAAATTTACAATAACTAAAATTAAAAGCCTATATGGTAAATTAATAAGTTAATAGTTTTATAATAAATTAAATAAGTAAATTAATAATTTCGTAATATATTAATTAATTAGTAATAGGTAAATTAATAATTTCCCATCGAATGAATTAATAATAAGTAAATTAATACTAAAAAATAAGTTAAAAATAAAAGAATAAATTAATAAATTAATAATAAGCGAAATAAATAAAGCGGATTATGTCGTTTTCGTTCGTATTGAAATTTATCCACTTTTTCCTGACGTCTTTAGGAGCTTCCGATAGTTTAAACGAAGGAAAAACCACTATAACGAAGTTCGGTTATTATTTATTAGCGGCTTTTTTCACATTGACCGGTTTTCAAATATTGTTACTGTTTCACGTGGCGAATTTGTACGAAATCACAATGACGGTCATGTACGTACTGATGGGTATTTACTATAACGTGGCCAGTTTCTTCGCCTATTTAAATAGACGTCATTTAATCCGAATCGCCGGACTAGTCGAAAACGGATTCTATCGATACGACGGATTACGACGATTATTATCGATTAAGAACAAATCTCACGAATCGTCATTATCGATTATCGTCGATAACGTTATCACGTCCGACGATCGATTTCGCGAATTTACCAGAAAATTCTGTTGCACGTTGTTACCGATTCACGCTTTCGTCACCATACCGCCGTTTATATTTTCGTTAATATCCGGCGTGGACATCGGAGCACCGACTTCGATGATGGTACCCAGTTGGTATCCGTTTCGTATCGATAACTATTTCAAATACGTTATCGTTATCGCTTATCAATTCGTTTGTATCGGTTCGTTATCGGTACCGTTATTCGCTAATATATTGTTTTTGTGTTATTTCGTCATCGAAATACGTTTACAAGCTTATAAATTACGTACGGCCGTTAGCAGTATCGACGTAATTTGTCTAGCTAATAATAATAATAATAATAATAATAATAATGATAATAATCGTGATCATGATCAGCGTCATCGTATTGATAGTAAAAATAGACGTTGTTTAGTAGCCGGAGATTATTCCGATTATAACTCGATGGACGATGAAGCTTATCGATATTTGATAGAATGTATTCGCCATCATCAAATAATCCTCAGGTAGTTACAAATTAGCTTTATTATATGCTTTAACCGAGCAATTCATAATATCGTCAGTTCATAAGACTGGTCCATTGTCGTGATGGTAAATCTTCCTCCGGTCTTCCGCAGCTTTTTCTAATTCAGCCTAGTTTGTCTTTTAATAAATGTGTTTCTCGGTCTTCTGACGGGTTATTTTCCCTCGGATTTTGCCTTCGACACTATTTCGAAGTAATCCCCCATGCCGAACCCATCCGAGTTACTCGTGTTTTTTTTATTCGATTTAATAACGACCTTTATTCTTTAATTTGCCGTATTATTTCGAATTTTTTCCACTCAGCTTAGCCGTCCCATTTTCGTCCAAGCCTAAATCTAGTACGTTTGTAACTTATTCGTATTCGCTATATTTAATGTCCACGTTTTAGCACCATGCTATAAGAAACCATCCATCCTACCTGTCTACCTTCTACACGATTCCTTTCGAGTATAGCCTTAATATCAACATATAACTGTTCTCCTCATTTAAGAACAATGTTCTTATAATTTTTACTTCTCGATTAATAGAAATTATCCTAACTCTCTTCTAATTTTCACGGATGGCTTGAAGTTCTCTTTTTCAGTCGGAGCTGCATTCGTAATCGTCGCTCTCAACATTAAAAAAAAAATTTACCCTTAATAGAATATGCTCCATTTTTACTGCAGAAGCTACAGCTATTCTTCAATCTCTTCGATATGTATCTATAAATCCCTGTCTACAAATATTCTGATCCTCTCTGATTCTAAAAGTTGTTTGCTTGCATTACAGCACTCACAGCTCAATTCTCGTTTACCGTCAATTATTTATAAAATTTCTAATTACATATGCCGTTTAAACTCGTTCGGTGTCAGAGTTAAATTTGTTTGGATCCCCGGGCATAGCGGTATCCGTAGTAAGTAATAATCTAGCTGATCATTTAGTCACTTCAACGGTTACATTAGGGACTTTTTTGTTTTATACTCGTCCTATAGATCTCCTAGCGTACATTAAATATGCGGATAAGGAATACTGGAAAAATCTATGGTCCGATCCATCTACTGCAAGGCATTATAAATCCATTCAATCCGACATACCTTCTAATCCATGGTTCTTCAATATTAAAGTTGAAACGATCAAATTGCGGGGTTTTATTACTTACATTTGTCGACTGAGACTCGGCAGTAGTCGCCTTCCTGCTTCGTTACACAAGTTGAAACTTATTAGTTCTCCTAATTGCTCTCACCCTATGGATGCCCATTTAGTGGCCGATGCGGACCATGTTATCATCGGGTGTTGCCATCATAGTAATTTTCGTGTTGCATTTTATCGAGCTCTTCACAGCCTTACAGTTCCGTTTCCTATAAGTATTGCATTTCTCGTATGGAAGCGCCCCCCCAAAAAAAGAAACCATCGTACATCTTCAATATTCTTTTTCGGAGCTCCGACGATATTGACTTTTGTCTTAACATGCTTCGTTTTTATTGAAACGCACATTTTGGTTCCATAGTTAATTTCAGTTTCACAATAGGGAGACCTTCTGTTATAATCCGACCAAGGCATTTAAACCTTTGAACTTGCTCAACTATTTCTCCGTCAAATTTTACGTAGAATGGGCGCAATTTCCCTGCAATCATCGTTGCTTTCGTTTAAACAATCTTTTGATGAGGCTCATTGTCAACTATCCGTATTCGTAAACAAACAGAACTGCCGCTACTAGTCCGAATCTAATCCGAATTCGATCGAACAGAAGCCGTCACACAACGAGCGAATAGAGATTGGCGAAAACGGTGCTAACGATTTGGATGAAATTTTGTACATAGATGTAACGTTTTAAGTGATTGAAAATAATCTGTGTGGAAATTACAAATTTTGTAATTTTAACCTCGATCCGTGATACTCCCCCTTAATAAATATTAATTTCGATTGTTTTTTATGAGTTTCTCGATACTTATTTAAATGTACGTTGAAAATTTCATCTCGATCGCATTTACCGTTGGAACGTTATACGAGCTTAGAAATTTGATTTTTATTGCGTATGCGTATATATGCTGATAAGTATAACTAAAATTTCACATTCGCAGTACCGTTTCGATTGTAGATATCGAGTATTCGGGAAATTATTTTATAACTCTTTCAGTCACGCATTATAAAATTTTTACAACAAATATACATATATATACTCGTATATATATAATTTTATACGAACCGATGAGATGAAAATGTAAAGTACTATTTCGCGTCTAATATTATAATGCATTATTGAAATCAATTAGTAACAACAAAATAGAAGATAGAAATATATGAAAGTAAGGATAAATAAATATCGATACGATCTACTAAATATTTTGCATACAGGTTCGAAGATGAATTCGTTTCGTTTTATAAATCGGCTTTTCTGTGGAATTTGATGTATAGCACTATCAACATGTCGATAATATGTTACGCCGCTGTCAGTGTGGTAAATATTAACAATAATATTAATCATAATAACGATTACAACTGATTTTTGATATTCACCTTAATTACCGGTTAAATTTTTAAATATCCGCGTGTTCCCATAGATAATGCGTTGTTATATTAAGATAAAAATATAAATTTTCGGAATGTTTATCGGACGCGATGTTACGTATTTGTATTTAGACGTTAAACCAAAAAAAAAAATGCTCCGATTATCAATAAGAAATTAATGAAAAAATATTCAAATAATTTTATTTTTACCAAAAGGAAATTACACCGAAAATGATAATTCAAATTTTCGGCATATATGCGCGCATAAATACGTGATAAAAAAAAATTAATAAATTCTAATCAATCAGGAAGTTGATAGGAGATGTCGCCTAAGTGAACCCCGTTAACCTTAAAATTAATCAAATTACTTCTTGTTATCCAAGTTTACTTTAAGAAGATGGACATATATTTTTGGGTGGATGCAAAAAAATCATTATACTTCGTGTGGTTAACAGTAGTAAAACAAAGTATGTAGTCTATTCAAATCCGGTCGACTGGATTTATTTTGAATTTTAGGAAATACTGCTAAACTAGAGATATGGTTGGCGAAATTAAATATCTGGGAGTAAAATTTGATCGTAAATTAACCTGTTGCGCTCTATCTATCGAAAAAACGTAGAAAGTTAAACTATCTGTTTAAGGCAATTCTAGACTCTTCAGTTCATATAAGATCGTCTATACTTCGAATTCGATCAACCAGTGCTGTCATATAGGATATTCTATTGGGATGGCATGGATAAATATCATGTTGAATGCGTAAAAATTCTTCAACGTGCTATACCGGGAATGTCAAATGTCACTTACTGTTTTTCTTCAGTTGTGTAGGTTACAGTTACAAGCTCTCATTTGATAATGGTAGGACAAGATCAGGTGCAAAAATTCAATAAATCACGAATAAAAAAAAACAGGCTTTGTACGCTGCCCCGATCGAATATAACTCCCTACCCCATGGAGGTATTTAAAAATCGATTTAACGAATTATAAACGATAGGAAATTGTTAATAACATTTATTCAGTATACACGGTTGCGTCTTATATTACATTATGAGGAAATTCTATTCACCTGTATTACATTAACAGCTCTAATTAAACATTTCTCTTTTTATAACGTTATTATATTTCACGAGCATTAATGGCGATCGTCATTTATTTATTATACGAGAATATTTTTATCTGTTATGAATTATAATATAAATCTTTTTTTTTTCTATCGTTTGTTGTTGCAAGAGGTTTTTTTATTCGGAATTTATATAATTCATCGAACTTGCGTCGTCTTTATATTTTATAGTAAGCATTATTCGTTTTTATATTCAATTGTATAAATTGTAACGATGAAGGAATGTGATTAATTTCGATAAGGAATTAGGATAATCAGTAGGTATTTCATTTAAAGATGTTGGAAAGTATGGAAATGTTAATGTTATATGTATTACCTATTTGAGCCGGTCACTTCTGCAAAAGGTAATCACGCGTTAGTTGAGTAGGATCGATTCGGAACCGGCTGATGATTATTGTAACATTTAATCTGACGTAGTTCATTTGTGAGTGAAACAGCTATCCACCGTTGATTCGACAAAGTTGCGAGGGCTTTCTTTAAGTAACGGATGAAACTCGTAGCGGGTGTTGGAATGTCAGGAACAGGACGGATCACAACAGCTTCTTTGGATGCCCTATCAGCCAGTTAATTTCCAGGAATTCATGAGTGACCGCGAATCCGAAGGAACGTTAATACGAGGCGATTTCTTGAAGCTCGACTATTTCCTTAGCAATAGGGTATTGCTTGTAATCGTTTCTAGCGAGATTGTCTACGGTTTTATTTCGAAGCGATATTAATCTCGACGAACGACTTCAAAATAATAGGTTTCTACTAAGCGGTTATTTAATTATTTTTAAAACGATAAGTTATTTTAATCGTTCCATCGCACGTAATATAACGTTTTATGCAATTCGTTATGAAATTAATAGTAATCTCGTCGATTGTTTAAAATACGTTTTTAATTACGCAGACTGACGGGGTCGTTTCGGCGTATCTGCAATTGTTCAGCAGTTTTATAATGGTCATCGCCTATCTATTCGTATTCTGTTTTATCGGAGAAGTTTTACAGCAAACGGTAAATATATTAGTTCATTTCATATATTATACAAACACACGCATGCGGTTTGTTATTCATCCCACCTTGCGCTAAATTTTAATAACTCTTAACAAAACGTAACCACCGTACGCACACACACACATCGCGCTTTCACAAAATTTTAAAAGTGAAATTTTAACTGGCGCATTATATATGGGAAGTTAACTAGTAAAACGAGCGACAGCGAAGATTTTAACGAAATAACGGATAGCCGTGTGCACATGTGCAAGAGAAAGAATATGAACACCCAACAATTTTTACACACACACATATATATATAATAAAACAAAAAAAAAAAACAGTTAAATAAGCCGGTTTTTGAAATGAAACTTCAGTTGGTGCATTGTATATTGGGAGTTAACCTATAAAACGAGCGAGCTAAAAGCTTATACATATAGGGACATCGGCAGGCCTGTTCTCGTAGTGTAGTCAGGCTCCACCAACTTTTTCCCCCGTACTGTACTCATATACATGTATATTCAGTTTATATGTTTTATGAAATTCGTACAAAATCGTGAGTTAATAAGCGTCTTTTTGAGAAAATGTCTTTAAGTTTCACTTCTTCCCTGTGCCCCGAGGCACAGACTTTTTTGTTTCTTGCAATTTTGACTAATTCTTCTGCCTCATCGATTACGGTCTATTTTTTATATTATCGAGTCACCATGTAAACCTTCTTCCCGTTTTTCCTTCAATCGTACACAATGCTATTTTTTGTAGTATCACTTCTCGTAAAATAACCAAAAAAAAAAACTTATCTTCCGTTTTTTGGCTACTGTCATTAACATTTTGTCAGTGTCCACCAATTTTAAAACTTCCTCATTTTTGATCTTTTTAGTCCCACATATTTTTTAGATTCTTCGTTAGTACCACATTTTCGAATGTTGATATTCCGCTTTTTCATATTTCTAGTTCCATGTCTCGTTTACATATAGGAGCATACGTAGCATTTCAGTATCTTATTTTTCATCACTAGGCTTAACTTCCTATCGCAGAGGGTGTTTTTTAATTTCGTAAATGTACTTCTAGCTAATACATCAGGATCATTATTTCGTGCCACCCAACTGTCCTCTTTTCAATAAGGTTCTATTGTGATTATCATTAATTTTGTTTTCTTGGTATATTTATTCCTTTCTTCTTGCTTTGTAATGCCACTCAAGGGTTCTTTGAAGTTCTGTTATATTTTCTGCTAGAAGCGCTGTATCGTCAACCACTGAAATCCGTTCGACTCCTATTATTATTCCTTCACCACGTCCTTCTAAGAATTGGTCAAAAATCGCCTCAGAATATAGATGCGATAACACGCATCCTTGTCTTGTCTGTGCTGTTAATTTGTCATCTATTAGTTGGTTATCATGTAGGGTTTGTATTATTCTAATATCCTATCGATTGATGCCTATATTTTTTAATGTTTTTATTAATTCTAGGCGCCTTGCATTATCGAATGTTTTATTATATTCTATAAAGCAAATATATACTGATTTTCCGAATTCCAACTGTCTTTGGATTAATGTTTTTATACAGAATAGTGCTTCTCTTATACCCACGCCATTACATAAGTCAAACTAATTCTATTTTATGTTTTCTTCGCTTGTTGTAATTATTCGTCGATGGATTAAAAATATTTATCATCATTTATCCGCAACCGCTAGATTGGTGGGCAATTTATGCCACTACTTACCTATACATATTTTGTTGTATAGTGTAACTAGCGTACAAATCAATTATAATATGACGCTAGCTCAGTTAAACATATACACACCGGGGAGAACTGACTGTAATCGCTTTGTTGTCACGACACAACGCGGCTCCGCGTTTTTTGTAGTGTACTTATTACTAGCGCGCGTATGGTGTTGTGCGTGGTGGTTTGCCATTGTCTTCCACGCGAGAATAATATTAGGATTATTTATATTTCTACTTTCTAAATGATGATATTTTCGCGTCATTGATCGCATATTCGAATTACTCTTAGCCACTCGGCTATTCCAATGACTTATATATAATATAAGAATATTTAAACCTTTTGGTCACATTGTCCCGTATATGGTACGTGAAAGGTTAATACTAACAAAATTACATATTTTCCGGTTGAATGTTTCAATTCTAAAAATATTTATATAAACACATTGAAAATCGTCTAGTGTCGTCTAAAAAGCACTGTGTCGTATAATAGACACCCCCCCGTATAAAATTACGAAGTTTTTATTAAAATTTCAAGTGTGACTGAAAGCGTTAATTTTATTATAATTTAGATATTTATTATTCGATTTTACGAATAATAATGAAAAATTTCCTTTAAATTTCCAGAGGGACGAATTGCAATACAGTCTGTACGATTTAAAATGGTATAACGGCAAACGTACGATTAAATTTACAAATGCTTTATCGATAATGTTATGCCGCGTACAACGTAAGCCGATGTTAAAAGCAGCCGTTAATTACGTCGCTTCCTACGCGTTATTTGCCTCTATATTGAAAGCTTCTTATACTTATTTCAATTTTCTATTAAGAGCTCTTCGCGGATAAAAAAATATATCTATAATTCTCGAACAATATTATTAATAATAATAATTCTATTCGATTTATTTTTGACCGATACATTTACGTTAGAACAAAATATTATTATTATTATTATTATTATTATTATATAATACAAAAAAAAAATTACCGCGAAATTAGCATTACAATATGATCGTAAGTTTATCAAATATATATATATATATATTTTAATGGAAAATACGATGGGGTAAGTTTATTTATAAATGTTATAATACAAACGAATAACGAACTGAACAGAGTCCATCCAAAATTAAGTTGGCGGTACTCTAGTCGATCCATTTTACAATTAAAATTTAGATAAAAAGTTTATTTTATTACTAGAAATGAAGATGAGTTTTTCGGTATATTATTTTAGATATATTGTAAAATTATTATTAAATGTTGAGAATTATTTATTTACTAATTCGGTACCACTGATGTTTGTATATCCTGTCAGAATATGCGCTCTACGTTGTCATTTGTAATATTACACATCTGCTCGAGTATGCTATTCTGTACTTATATATAAGTGTAATCTTTAAATAATCCGTCTCCACTAGAGATGGGCATTCCCGTTCTTTTAGAAGAATGTGAACGCCTGTTCTATTCCTCAAAAAGAACGGTTCTAATGAACGGTTCTTCAAAGAACGGGTTGTTCAGTGGTTCCGTAATGAACGGAGGGTTCTTTAAAGAACGTAGGTTCTTTAAAGAACGGGTGGTCGAACGGTTCTGTAAAGAACGGAGGGTTCTTTAAAGAACGCTTTAAATATATACGGCCTTGGATTGTTTTACGTTTAAAACAACATTTGTAGTTCTTTTCTAGGTAAAATGAGATTAAATATACTTAAATAAGTTAGACAAGGAGAAACTGCTGATGTAGTAAAAAATAAAAAAAAAATCATGTGAAAAAAATGAACAGTTGACCGCCGATCACTGCCATAGTACTTTACTATAGAAGTATTTAAATATTTAGGTTCTAATTCGTCATTGACGTTGTATACATTTCATACACTTATGTATGTGTGTGCGCCTCTGGTATCTAAAGAGCAGTGTTTTATTTCCGGACGTGCGCAACACAACAACGCATCTAAGTAAAATTAAAATGAAGTAGAATATAGTTAAAGCGCAGTAAGACAAGGAGAAAGTTCAAACAAACTCGGGAAATTAGCCGAGAATAGCCGAAAGGTACAGAAAGACGTTCTGTATTTTTACTGAACTGGCAGGCGTTCTTTAAAAAAGGTGTTCTTTAAAAAAAAGGCGTTCTTTAAAAAAGGCGTTCTTTAAAAAATGCGTTCTTTAAAAGAACGGTTCTTTTTTGTTCTACAGAACCGTTCATTCATTCCGTTTATAAGAACAGTTCTGACTGAACCGTTCAGTTCTTTTTCTCCCAACACTAGTCTCCACTGACGAACTGTACGTTAAAATAATTCGGCGTAAATACAACGTTGTTTAGTCGGCTACCTATATAGTTTGGAAGAATGGTTTTGCTAAAATATTCATACCATATAATGCTTGATATTTTTTGATATATTAATCATCCGGTATTGTTTTAAATCGTTTAGACGTTAATGTATATATATATATATTTTTAATAGTATACATAATACGGATGATAATATGTAGCGTTGATAATATTAAACGATATATACTTATGTTATTCTTCATCAGGAAGGCGTTAATATGTTTCTCTATTTCATATTTTAGTAGTGGCTTAATACCAACAATCGCTATATAGCTGTTCTATATGACTTGTTTAACTCGATGGCGATAATTCTCTGAAAAGTCTTTAATTGAAAACGTTTAATATTAATCGTATCGATATAAATTATACTGCGATACATTTGGTAAAATTACACTTTTATATCCCTTTCTGTAATTTATTCTATTATTATTGTGATATAATTTATCGAATACTCTTATAAATTTGCCGATTTCGGTTGTAATATAATTAAAGCGGTTATAAAATTTTCAATTATTATCAATTAATACTACTAAGAATTTAGTCGGTGTAATAGATCGAATGTGTAAACCGTATTGAGATAGATTTATTATAAGTTTATCGAATATTGAACTCGTGTTTAAGTGTAATTTTATTTTACATAAATAAAACTTATTAATTATAAATTATAATTAGCGTATCGCACGTACAACCTTCTACCCGCGTACCAGGTTTATTATTAATTTAAAATGTTATTACTAAACACTCCTATTATAAGTATACTTACTAACATACTATTCACAAACGGATTAAAATTGTTTAACATATACAAATGCGATTTTAACAACGTTTCCCCCTCTTCTAAATTATGAATAACATTATCTGTAATAAATATTTAAAAAAATAAGTAGTATTATATTCCATACGTACACGAGCTGAGACGTTAGAACTATTGCAACTACTGTAATGAACAATTATACCACCATTCATGTTACAGTTGTATAAGTATGTTTTTTTTTTTAGCCCCAATTTGTGATACACGATGGGGGTAAATTAGTAAAATTGAATACAAGGGGCAATTATATACTGAAAAGGGCCCATACATTTAGGTTTATGGTTTACGACGCTCTAATCGGTTTATTTTACAATAAAGGTAATTTATGTTATTAATTAATTAGTATAATTGTCAATTTTCGCTTGTTTATTTCAGCTACTGTGTAAAAGCATTAAAGTTTATAATAAATTCCTTATTGGCTAATTGAGTAACGCATAAAATCGGTTTTACATCCTAAAATATGCTCGGTATTACCAGGTAAGTTGCATATTTCCAAAATGTATTCTTCCCAAACCATTTGATATTTTCCACTATAGTGATCATCCGCAGACTGTTTTAAATTTGTTTTGACGTCAATATTTTTCCATCGTGTAAATAATAGGGATGCTGGTACTGTGTATTATTAAATTCGTGGTGTTTACGTTACGCTTTATTAAGAAGATATTTACAATGTATACGTAGTAAACAGTATGGTGTAAGCGACAAGATGTGTCAAGCGCGGTAAACATTTAACAGCCAACTGCACTAAAGGCAGAAAGAGATTGATCATACCTCGCTTTATGCAGTAGCAGCCATCCAGCAAACTATAATGGAAATATATAAAAGAAAATAAGACAATTAAATAACCCGGTAAATGTAGTTCATAATAATAGGAATCTCGGCATTATTGCAGCAAAATATATCTGTTGACTTTCCTGCACTTACAAACAAAATGAGAGATACCCTGAACGATCGCACTGAGACACTAGTAGCACAACGATAAAAGTTCGGATTGAAAGCTTCGAGTACGTCCTATGCAAAAGTAGTAAATAGTGGTCGAAAGGAAAATGCTGAAAAACTTATTTTACGTACGCTAACACAAATAATGAAAGTAACATTGAATACAGTCCTCAATGCGCGCTTAGAAAACATGTTTACTAAATCTTTTGATCGCATGAAGATCATATTCGACCGACTGATGGATGTTGTACTTAAAGCTTTCATGCCAAAATTAATTTCCAAATGAGATACGAATAGCTACATGGAATATAAACGAGTTGATAGAACGCCAGTGCGAGCTTGAAATGCCCATTTTTAGTCAAAAATTAGACGTATTCAGAGGTACACTTTACGTTAAAAAATCATTACGATTTAAGTAGTTATAACTTTTATCGGGCTGATCATCCAAATGGTAAGAAACACTATGAGAATTCAGCTATTTTCAAATACTATCAAATTAATTGATAATACTGGTAAAAACTTAATAAACTCATCCATATATTGTCTACTTAGATATATAATATTACAAATACCCAATTTCATGGTTTTTTCAACTCGTTAGGCAATAAATTCATCGTCGGCGAAAGGAAAATTATTTCAGCGTGTATCAAAGTCAAAATTGATAGTGCTCTCTAGTGGTCAACCTACACAATGGCCCTCAGACACAAGTGAAATACTAAATTTACTGGAAGGATATTAGTACTTTATATTCTAATGTCGAAAACTCATTTGATCGGATCACTCTCCATTAATGCTAGAAATAAGTCAGTTTAAATTAACTTTAAATTTCACAATAATCGAACTGACCCTCTAGTACACGTTGGATTGAAGAGAATCTTGATCTCAGCATTCAATTTGAAACAGGTGATGAAGCGATTGAATATTTTAATCATACGTTGCAAAACACGACATGGTTAAGTACCTCAAAGGAGGCTGCAACTCGCGTTATTAATTACCTTACGCGTTAAAAGAAAAATTATAAAACTGTGATAGACATCAACGTACACAGACTCATAAAATATATCGTAGTAAAATTACAAAAGAATTAAGCACAACACTGTAAATGCATAAAAATTGCACTAAAATCTAGCATGGGCATTAAAAATTGTGAAAGACCAGCAAAGCTCTTAACAGGTCACAGAAAGTGATTCCCACCCCCCTGCGGAAACATAATGACGAATGGGCACGTTGCAACCTGAATAGGCGGAGATGTTTGGATTACATTTAAAGGATGCGTTTAAACCACGTCCACCCGATAACTAATCGGTGTTTTATTATCAAGTACAATTCGACTTAACTGTCTTCTTCGAAATATCCCTTTTAATAACACCATTTTTTCTGTCCTAAATTAAGAGGGTAATTACGGGTAATTTATCATTGCACCGAAGTATGATCTGATCACTGGAAAGATGCTTAAGTTTTTATCGCGAAAATAAGCACTGTTAATAACAATAATCGGAAAATGGCTCAGGTAACTATGATATCAAAGCCAGGTAAATCTACCAGTGATGCTTCCTCATATCGCGACCCATTAGTCTTCTATCGATTGTATCAAAAGTATTCGAAAATCACTGCTGCCTGAACTTTAATAAAAAAATAAAATAAATATACGATATGATTCCAAACTATCAGTTTTTGGGTTTCGTCCGGAGCATTCCGTATGGCATGAAGGATTACTTTCGAAAAATAAGCGAACCTTGCCACATCCTTACTACGACGTTCATTTTTACGTGGAGTGGGGTGACAACGCCTTCTCCGTGATAATTAAGAATTACGCATCGAGGAAAAATTGTCTATGTCCCGACTTGGGTTCGAATCTCGGCCTTTCGAGTTGACAATCATTTTAGCAACTACGCCATCACGATATAATTTTAGTGGGCAGACAGTATAGTTACGAGTATCGCATGTTTACTATTAAGGTTAATTAATATTATGACGCAGCGTGTATTACGCGGCTGTCTCACGACGAGGCATGTCGAAGTATCGCCTGATATGTTTTATAAATAGAGTAGTTTAATAACTGGACGGGGCTGTAACGGGATTACACGCGTCGTCTATTTTCCGGACCCACGGCCTAGTGTCCGTTTTTTTTGTTTTTTTGTTTTTTGTTTTTTTTTCGTACAATTTAGGCTTGATTCACACGCTCATGCTCCGACCACGCTCCTGTTTCGGTCCGGTAAAATATTTCTAAATGAGAAACAATGTAAACATTCACACTATCGGTGACATTCAAGTTTCGCTCCGGCCACGATCAATCCAAAAGAAATGTTTGCTGGTCGAAGTCGAGAACATAAACGAATAAAAACTTTTTTTTTATTAAAAGCAGAAAATAAGCGAATTTATTGACTGTTCATGACCGTAAGTGTGAACGTCATGTGACGGTAGTGTGATCATACCTACAGTACGAATTAAGCGTTAAGTAAACGAAGTTGACACGGTGCTGACGGGGTTTATTACAAACAAGATGTCGGTAGATTAAATGGGCCTCGTATCCTGACCGCATATACGTAAGCGGCACGTCGTAGCGTGTTATCGCTCGTGCCGTTAAAACGTAAATCGGCAGTCGTTTAACCATTTCACTCGTACATTATCGACTTTAGACGTAAATTTATAAATGTCGGTGTACGAAGTGGTTGAAACCGTTAAACTAAGGAATGTTTTATATCCGTTACAAAATGATTACCTAAAATAAACTAATATTCGCGTACGATACGAAAAAAGAAACACCTATTAGAATAGATACTACGTCGATCGGATGGCACTTATCATCGAGAAAATAGATAACTTTTATTCGTATGAAAAAAGTTCACGTAACCGTCTGAAGGAATTACCGGCATTGAAACGGTCGACTAGATAAATTAAGATATTTCTCTAAACAAAGGAGTAGGGGGTCGGTCGTGATGGCGGACGTAGAAGTTAGCGAAGCGTGATTGGAATTAGCGAACAGGGCGAATTTGAATTAACGTGTAGACTTCGCGAACGTTTATTAATTAATTAATTAATAATTAATAAATTAATTAATTAATAAATTTATCAGCGTCGTCCGAGTAAAATTTCAATGTCGTTTATATTTCGCGCGCGGACGAACCGAACAAGTTTTTATTATAAAACGACGCGCGTGAATAATAAAATGTTGACGTCATTTTCGAAATAGATACGGCGGATAATGAATTCTTAATGAAAACTTACCAGCATTTAGTTGAAGTAGTATAGTAATAGAGAGTACCATCTACTTTGTAAAGGAGCGGTTCGAATGTGGCGGCAGATTCAGTCCGATTTTTTCCAAACGACGGATAGATTTATAAAATAGAAAAACCGCTTAAAAAATAATCAAAAAATATATATTATATATTTTTTTAAATATATATTATATATTTTTTTAAAGACTCGATATCGTTCTCGAAACTATTCCGTTATCATTGTCGTTGTTGAGAAAGGTAAAATTAAAGAAACAAAACAAATTATTCGAACATGTACGGAATGCTGTTAGAAAGCGTCCAGCATTATGTGCAGGTAAGTAAAAAAGCTCGTATTATCCAATTTACTTACTTTTATTTCATGAATACACTTTTAAACTTTCGCAGTTGATATGCCGTAATAAAATAATCGACAAGTTTTACATGTAATAAAAAAATAATAATATCGCGAATGTTATAATTATTTCAATTTTTAAATAATAAAAAGTTCGTTTAAATTATTTTTAAAACCGCAAAAAATTTTTATTATTTACGTAACGGATTATTACGTCATCCGTCTGTTCAGATAGTAAACTTAAAAGTTAAATTGGGGTAAATGAATTACGGATGACGTTAAATGAATCAAAATAGGGGGTTCAACATATCCGCTCAGAGGATGTTGACGACCAAACTGTCTCATGCATATCGATCTCTGACCGTATCTGTTAGTCTTCTTATTTCACCGATTCCGGTCAAGTCTTTGATATTCTGCATCCAAGATAACCTCGGTCTATCCCGACTTCGTTTCCCCGCTATTTTTCCTTGCAGTATTAGTTGCAGCACCCCGTATTTGTTTCCGCTTAAGACGTGTCCTAGATATCGAACTTTACGTTTTTTTTTTTTTTTTATAATTGCTAGTAGTTCGCATTCCTTCTAACGCTGTAGTATATTTTTGTTACTTATTTTTTCCGTCCAGCTTACTTTCAGCAAACGCCTATATACCCACACATTTCGAACGCCATGATTTTCTTCAGTGCAGCTGCTGCGAGTATCCATATCTCCACTCCATATAGCAGTGTTGCCCATATGTAACGCCTGACTATCCGCAGCTTCAGTTTTAATTTATATTTAATGCTAAAAAAAATATAATAATAATAAAAATTGTCTATTCCGATAATAAGAGATATTGATATGGAACGTTTAGTCGAAAAAGTGTTTTCATCTAGATTTAAAAATCAATATTGTACGCCAAGATGCGTCACTTCCTCCAGTCGTTCCGGATAATTTTGTCGTATATAAATTGATATCGGACTGAAAGGGTTCTAGACGAGACGAAAATGCTAGCTTTTGGACTTGAAATTAAATAATAAATAAATAGGAGAAAACTCGAAACTATTATTTATTTAAATTTACGTCGAAAAATATTACCAGGAAGGAAGTAAGGAGGACAATAATTATGAATTATTAATCTTACTTCGAGAAGATAACCGGGGTTTTTAAAACGAATTTTCAAAGCATCGAATGTATACTTTTACGCGCGGTTATCAAATTTGAATTTCGAAAATATATTAACACAAATTGACGATGTAGTTATAAACAAAAAGTAAATACGAAAGGCAAGAGAAGAAAATAAGATTACTCTTACATAAATTTATCCATCCGTCGTGAAGAAATATCATCGGTATAAAACTAAAAAGCAAATGGAAATCTATGTGGATGTCCACGCCTAACTCGAACAAGTTAAGAAGCATTAAATCGGATACAAGCAGCTGGCCTAATTTATCCAGAAAAGAAGAAATTACTTTGAGACGGCTCCGATCATAATAACACATGGGCATTTATTAAGGCGTGAATCTCCTGTCAGATGTTCCTGTGGAAATTACTGTCAAACATCTTCTGCTAGATTGTACTACTTACAACTGTCAACGTTCCCAACTAGCATTACCAACAACTATTAAAGGCCTGCTAGAAATAGCAACACGCACCTTCAAGTTCTCCGCTTCTTGTACAATACTGGGCTCTTCAACATGATCCGAGCTTTTCTCATCTGTGCCTCGAGTCTAGCAGTACATGGCACATTAATGGGAAAATAATAATAATCATAATAAAATTGGAAAATGAAATTTTATTAAAATGCTGGTTTATAGACATCTTGAATAGGCCCGTTTTAAGGAGATTCGTTAACAACGATAGTAATATTCGTTATAAGTAATTATTATGTTTAATGTAAGATAGATTAATTATTAGAGTATAGATTGAAATGGATTTTTTTTATTTAAAGTTTCCGTTTGATTCGAAGTAATATACGTAACATAAATGGCCTATGTAATACACGAACGCCAAAATACAATCATTTGTTCACTCATCTCACAAACACATCACACACATTCATATAAATACACACTTGCATAACGTATTTTCCTATTTATAAGCGTAAATTAGTATAGTACATAAATGATACACATATTATCAGAATATATGTATACGATGAACATATGATTACGATAAAACTAGCAAATTGTTGAACCAAAACGTGTAACAACTACACAAATAATACTTATTATTATATAAATATAAAGACTAGTGCAAGTTTGATGAATTCTATAAATTCCGAATAAAAATTAATACAACATACTATACAAAAAAATATTCATATTACGATATAATAACCGATAAATAATTTTTCGTATAATAAATGCATTAAAATAACCGTTAATTCTAATGAAATATAATAATATAAAAAGAGAAATATTTAAGGTTCGATATATATATATATATATATATATATATATATATATATATATATATATATATATATATAATTAGTTATTAATGTAATACAGGTGGATAGAATTAAAATGAAGAAATGTTATTAACAATTTCCTAAGACGTCGTTTATAATTCGTTAAATCCATTTTTAAATTTCTCTATATGGAAGGTAGATTGACGGTTCTTCAATCTTCCGAGTAATTTACTACAATTGCCGAGGTTCTATTTCGTTAAGAATAAAACTTAGATAATTCTAACGTTCAAACTGGATGTCTACGTTTCAAAGGTCATTTTATTTCATGTGGCAATAGTCGTACAGTTTCGATATTGACGCGGTTTTGCAGTCGTTTTTTTATTCCTATCTGTTTAGTTCAGAATGGGGTGTGCTATGACTAAACGATATTTTCGTGTATTGATTACTATCAAGATCAACGCAATATCAATACATCTTATATACATGTTTACATAAGAAGAACAAGTTAATGCGTAGAATACCGAAAATATTTACATACTGCACTTCTGATCTCAGTCGTTATCAGAAAACGCGAAATCAATAATTTCTAAAGGTATACGTCAATTATTTAGTGTTTTCAAAATGCTATTTGATAAATTTTCATGTGTATATATATATGTATTTCGACGTCAAACGCGCGAAGTGCCGTACTCTTACCTATTCGTTATAACGAAATACTATCACTGCACAAAAATTGACATGACAGGCTAACATCAGCTGAAATCTCCCTCTCCCCATTCAATTTTTTATATCGCAGTAGCGATGTAAAATACGTTAGGTTTCCGTGCCGCACCCTTTGTTAAATCTAAGCGCTGAAAGCGTAATATTGCTTAAGGAATTTTTGCATTCGCATTAAAAATAGTAATCGTAAAACTGCATTTTATCGAGTCTGGTGAAATTATGAAAATTTCTAAACAGAGAGAATACGGCGAAGCGGTATGGTTAAAAGCGTTGGAAATGGTCGGTTTCAAATATACCGTTTTCACAACACATCAGATTTATCCCGACGACTTGATGCCCAACTTAGCTCAAGCTTGTTCGACTATACTGAATAACGGAATTTCACAACAAAACATAATGAAGATCTTCGGACACTGCATGATTAGTTATCTTAGCAATTTTGGGTAAGTTTGAAAATTTTAGTCAGTAATGTTAATCATCTAGAATTTATTCATTCATTCTATCACGTTTAACATATCTTCACGATTGTTAACTAGATTATCGATTATCAATAGATACGCGAAGTAAAATTAAATAAAGTTGGATTATATAAACCATACTTTCTCCACCTCTATCCCTAACTCTGTCATTATTTCACCCACGTTCAATTAAGGAAACTTTATATTTTAAAAATTATAACAACATTATTCTCATAAAGTACATATGAGAAACACACACACACATATATATAAGGCTAGTATCGCTTTTCTAAATATTAATCTTCTGTTAAATTTTCTTCAACTTTTCATTTAGTCCGTTTTTTCGAATGTTCAGCAGGATTTTTGAAGTATGTGATAACAGTGAAATTCTTTTTTATAATTTGTACAATTATATATATTTTTCTCTTTTTGAATATCATAATCTGTTTGCTTTTTATAGAATAATGTATCTTTTTCATATAATTTATTATCCCCTAATTGACCCTTCCATACTTTTACGATTTCCGCTGGTATTCCATCTATTCCTATTGTTTTTTTTTCTCTTTCAATGATTTTAAGTTCTCTCTTACAAATTTTTGGTTCCATAGCATTTTGATCTACTAATTCTTCATTCTAAATATATTCTTCCGTAATTATTATCTACCTCTTCACCACTATATAATGCTTCGACATTATATTCTTTCCAGCGGTTTGCAATGTTTTCACTTCTATGTCACCTTTTTATCTATTTTACTTTTCGTTAGTAAAGCCTTTATTACGCTTTGTCCGTCTCCATTGAATGAATGTTGAATTTCTTCACATCTTTCATTTAGCCAGTTCTCCTTAGCTATCCGTTTATTATAAAATTAAAGTATCATTCGCACATATAACTTACAAACATACGAATATAATAGACGTGTCGCGTATTTGTTTCACAAAGGTATTTTATAATTAACTCAACTTTAAAAATAATTAAAACTGATTATTTATAATAAATCCAATCCGAATAGCGTATAATAAAAAGAAATAAACGATATTTCACGTTGTAATTAATTGTTAGTGCGACGGTTTTTGCGCAGTTACGACGAACCGATAAAAGCTACCGGTAGATACTTTTCGGATTTTTTAAGGAATATGGATAATATACATTTGCAGATGAGATTCAGCTATCCAAAAATGAAAAGTCCGTCCATGTATATAACTCACGTCGATAATGACGGAGTAGTTCTCGTATATCGAAGTTCAAGGGTAGGATACATACATTATTTAATCGGTAAGTAGACTAAATTATTTATTATAAACTTATGGCAGATTACTACAACGTGTTTATTAATACGGGTAATAATGATGATGATAATAATAATAATATATCCTGACAAGGGAACGAATTGTCTACGTTGTTGTTTAACTGTGTTTTAGAAAAGATTGCAAGGGAATGAAAGGTATGAAAAAGATTCAAATAGGTAGAAAGAAAGATAACATAGAAGTTGACAGCATAACATTCGCGGATGACTCGACGATTTTATCAGAGAACATAGATGATGCCATAGAACAAATAATAATTATCCTTAAAGAGGTAGCAGAAAAAGCGGGATTAAAAATATCATTTGAAAAAACAAAATATACGATTAATATAAAAAATATTCCTAAGTCTCACCAAATTTTATTTATTTATTTATTTACGAAACATTAACAACATATTCAAATACTTAGGAGAATTTATACAAATAAATGCGTTAGATAAAACAGCTAACACCAAGAAAGAACAAGAAAAATGTAATTACCATTCCGATTAACAAAAAAAAATATGTAATAAAAAATCGATGTCTATAAAATCAAAATTGAAGCATTATAATGCGGCGATTAAATCGGAAGGACTATATGAGTCGGAATATGTAAGTAAAGAGCCGGAATAAATCAAAATGAAGGAAAGGAAAATAGTAAGCGAAATTATAGGACCGAGATGTGATCTGAAAATGTGGAAAAAATGAGCAATAAGGAAATACATATTGAAGATATTATAGTTATAATGATATGGTCACATAAAAAGGACGACGGGGTGCTTAACAAGAATTTTGAAATACTTTGATTAAAATCTTAGAACGAAAATTGCCCGATCTGGAAAGTGAAAATTAACGTCACGGAAGAAAACATTATGAATAGGATAATAAATGAACATAGTGTTACTCATGGACATATACACGTAGTAGTATTGTTTTGAACATACAATTGTATACATACACGCTAGTAAATACGCTTTCCTACATACTTAAAATCATGTAACCAACATCACACAATTAATAATAATAATAATAATAGTAATTGATAATAATTACAAGTTTTTTCTTGTTTTCGGTATTTTTGAAGGTCAACTACAGCAGATAGCGATTGAGGTGTATAATATAAAATTGAAGGTATCTATTTTGGAAGAAACTAAACTATCATCCGGTTGTCGTAGCGTGATGGTACGATTACGTTTACAGTTTGACAACCGCGATTACTTCGCGAGCAAGATGAACGCTCAACTTCAACGAATTCCTTTGCCGCCTATTTCCCATCAACTTCTGCTGAAGTTATTTCCATTCGGTTTCATGATAAATAATTGTATGATCATCACCGATATCGGGGAAAAGCTGTTTCAAGTTAACGGTAATATGGTCAGTAAACTAGTGACCAACTGCTTTCGTCTGAGAAGGCCGAGAGGTATACCGTTCGCTTGGATAAATGTAAGATCGTTATCATACTATCATCAGATTTCTTTTTTAACACCTGTGATTGTTTGGATGATCGTGATTAATTGAACGATTGTGATTGGATGGATATGTCGTTTACCACACTGGTATTTAATATACATACATATATATATATAGACGATGGGTTGAAAAACATCTCAGTTCGAAAGTATATATACTACGTTTAAGTTGTTTAATAGATTTTTTAAAGTAAAACTTCTATTGGTGCGGTTTATATGGGGAGTTATCCCGCCAAACAAGCGAGCAAGCGGAAAAGATGGATATATTATATACGTATACATATACATACACATAAACCCATACACATATATGTACATTACATATATATATATGTATGTGTACGTGTGTTTATATACACGCGTAAAAATTTAAAAACAAAATTCTTTATCGAATTTAGTTAAAATATTTTCAAGTTTCACTTCTTGCTTGCACTCCGAGGCACGGATGTTTTTTTTAATGGGAAGGCTTTTACAGCTTACCCAATGTGATACTACGATAGACTGCCTATATTTTAATCAAAGGTGCTAGGAGGGAATAGTTTAGATTTTCCAGCTGGAGGAGAAATGATACATTAGGTGTAATATATGCGGAACGTGGTAAGATAGGGTAAAGCTCGGAATGTAATGGTGCCACAGTAGAGCGTTTAAAAAAAAACAAAAACAAGATCGGGATTGCAGAAAGACAGATTGACTTTCTCTAAGTTGTATATGGAAAAGACGGTCAGCTAACAAATTATGTAGAAATCGTATAATTTACTGATGAGTACGATTCCTTTGCGATTAATCTTCTTAAAGAAATAGAACCCCGAAAGCTTGGAGAGGGACGGTTGAAATTGATAGTAATAGGCGACAGATGGTTTTACTAATACTCTCAGTTTACATCAGTTTCCGACGATCCTTATATTCCAGCTAGACAGAGTGAATAATATCCTCGTGGGAAACTAGAGTACTAAGCTATTATATGATGAGTTTTTAGCTAATGTATCTACTTTATGACACGGCACGCGTAAAGAAGAACACACATAATCCCATACATTATAATTAATGCGATTAATGTATCGAACACATTCCATTTATTGTCTATATCCTTTGCTATGTTTTTTGAGCCGGTAATAATAAGGTAATTTCTACAAAGATCCAAGTTGTTAATTATATTTCTTATATATAGCCTTATTATTATTTAATTATTTAATTTATAATATAATCGGAATATGGCGTAAGGGTGAAAAGACTTGTCGCAGTTTTTTTTATAGGTAATTGACACTACTTCAAGTGTAAATAATATATTTCAATTAAACAAAAATGTTAAAAAATTATATTTATAGGGAGTGTTATATGGGTAGAAAATATAAGACAAATTGTTGAGAGTCGCATTCCAAAAATGGACAGTCTACGCGTTTAATATTTTATCATCGAAGAAGGATAAGAAAGGAAAACATTTTTAAATTGTATCGGTATAGGAATAATGGTAATCTACTAAACGTAATCTGCATATGATAGCGGAATAACGGATACATAGCTATCAAAGGTTGTATCAACTCGTAAACGGTTGGATCAAATATTACTCTTTTAAAATAATATTTTATATATATAATTTTTAAAACTATTTTCGCGGTCGACATTCATAATTAGATAAAATAATTTCGGAATAACCGCGTGCAATTTAGAAAAAAAAACGATTTATTAATAATAAAATAAAACAATATATTAATATTAATAAACCCGAGTTTACGATTCAAGCAACATGCCGCTCTCATCATCAGAACTAAGGAGTTAGTTAAATTCGTGATTCCATTATTTTTAAACAGAAATGTTTCCCAGAGAAAACGGGGGCGAATAAAAGTACGCTTATTTAATAAATGCATATACGTAAAGAATAAATATAAAACTGATATAGAATGAATATAAAATATAGAAAATAATATATGAAATAAAACATAAAGAAAAAAACATGATTGCGTATAATCCGACGTTGCTGTACGGGGTATGGATGCTTAAATAATCTATATTAAACAAACTGGGTACAGTCGAAAAAAGGGTGTTAAAAAGAACCGTGGACGGGTAACATGTCAAACGCGACGATAGTACAACAAAAGATCGTGTATAGAAAAGGAGATTGTCTTAGGTCTCCTTAGAAGAAACAGACAAAAAATTATTTAACAAAAAAAAAAAACAAAAACGATTTATTGATCTAAAGAAGTATTACAGGAAAAACGAAAGAACACGGCTGATCGCAAGAACTAAAGAAGACCAATATAAATCACTTAAGTATATATATATAGACAAAAGAAAAGAGTATTGTAGTTTTCATTAAAAATTTTTTATTATCTGCCATTTTCACCCACGATCATTCAAAAACCTTGAAATACCGCAGTTCTATTTTCGGTTATACGAACATTCAATTTGATAAATAATGCCAATTTATATATTTATATGTATGTATACATTTGTATAACACACTCACACAAAAAAAAGAAAATTCCAACTATATATATATATATATATATATATATATATATATATATATATATATATATATATAGATAGATATATAGATATACGCGTGCTCGCACTGATAATGTTTGTTTAAATGCTTTCATGGTAATTATGAAAAATTCATTATATATTCCATTCAGATCGTGTTTTTGACATCGGTGACGTTTGAGCTGGAATTAATTAAGAATAGAAATAATTCTAACAAGGTATCCATCGAGACGGCCATTGAGGAAAATGAACCAGTGACGAATGTTAAGAATACGTTATTACGAAGATCAGATATAACAGCCACCTTGGACAGAAGGGGAAGCCACGGTGCTAGAAGTATCTTGTTAAAAGGTCAGATATGTTACGTGGAAGATTTAAATGTCATCATTTTCTTGTGTAGTCCGGTGTAAGTTTTATTATCTTATTATTATTGTTATTATTAATTATCGTCATTCGCTTACGAAATTATCTGTATAAACATTATCGCTCACCTGTCTTTTCTAACGTGTGTTAGTCGGTGTAACTAGATCGAGCTAAAACCGACAACACACGTTATATTAATTTTCCAATTGATAAATGTCGTCAATAAGTTATACGTCGTGGAAAGTTTTACAAGAAAATAAGAAATTGTACGCATATCGAAATATGACTGGATTGCAGTTTATAAGATCATACAAGTGTTTTATTTTATGAAAATTATTAAAACACTAATTTCGAATAGATAAAAATACATTTTTTTTTCTTTTAATGTGGTGGAAAATCCATCATAGATATCAGGCCCAAGGGCATAACTATGTGAGACTCCTACTCACTAAAAACCACCACGGTGCTCATTAACTGTGTCAGGCTGTACCACTGGGACTGCTTTCAGCATTACTTCAGTGGTACAGACCGAGTCAAGGCAGCACTAAATCTGTGCCATATGGCTCCTGTCTTATAAATACTTAACTGTTTTAAAATAAATAACGCCTCTTGAAATTTCACTCGTAATTATGTTTACAAACATGAAACAGAGCGAAATTTCGTCATTCTAGCGATCAACTTCGACTTTATCGGTTGGTTATGCGACGTTACATTCAGGTTTGTTTCGAATAGTTAGAAGTAGAGAATTAAAGGAAAAAACGAGGCTGGCACATTACCCGGATGACTGATAAATCGAAATTTACAGTAAGATCCAGTTTTCAAAATTTTGATTTTCTAGTAAAAATTTCAGTTTCCGCAAACAAATTTTTTCAACACGGGTCATTTTTATAAAAATGAGATTTTTGGAAAAGTAATCGCTAATTCTGAACAAGATCGTATCGACTGCTGTATCCCTCGTAATATATTCATTTATTCTCGTTAAAACCAAAATTTTCGTTTGGAAATTTACAAAATGAAATTCTACACGATTAAAATAGTTACGTAACGGTTTATCTAAAATATATTTTCTGAAAAAACGCAATTAAAAAAAAAAAAATTGTACAACTGCTCGGTCGCCCGAATACGTACTACCGTGCGAGCGAGCCGTTGTATAATTTTTTTTAATGGTTCAAATTACCGTGTAAGTTTCAAAATTGTATTAACGTTATTGAATATTACGGGGGCTAATTTTGATCGTTTGAATTGTTCTATCAAGCTCTGCATATCCCCCAACTCGACACGTTCTTATTACATTTCATTCAGACGACTTCCTATTATAACATCTTCGCGCGGTTATATTAACGTCCTACATTCTGTCCCTTTCGTCTATTTACAAACTTTTTGCTTTATCTCCTAATCTTTATATTATCCTGTTATCCCGTATTATATTATCTCCATAATCTATTATATTATCCTGTCGTCTCATAATCTATTATATTGCCCTGCATTCGAACTTTACCGACCGTACAACCTCCCTTCCGCTGTTCTCAAAATTATAACATTTCTTTTTCTCTCCGATCTCGTTAAATATATCTATAAATTAAACATCTAGTGCCGTAATAGAGTCAGCAGTTGCACGCACACTTTAATTTGCTTTAAAGAAAACAAAAAAAAAAACAAATAAAATCGTAATACATTTTATCTCGCTTTTAACGTCATCGAAATAGCCTAGTGGCTCTAGATCACGGACCTCTATACGGAAAGTACCGAGTTCGAATATGATCGACGACGCAAAAATTATCATCGGAAAATAAAAATATAAATAATACTCATCGCGTGGAATGGCAAACCACCACTTATAACGCAATATTCGCGCTAGTAACAATGTAGTACACTAATACGCGTGGTTGTATTGTGTCGTGACGACAAAGCGATTACAATTAGTTCGTCTATTTGCGTTAACGCCACATTATGATTGCCCTGTAAGCTAGTTACACTGTGCAACAACAATATACGTATAAGTAAATAGTCGCCTACCTCCGATACGGAAACGGTACTTAATGATGATGATGGTATATATATTAAATTAAATTAATAAAACAAATTTCGATAAAATAAACGCGTACCTACAACTGAAATGAAATATTTATAATAATTATTTTTTTTTCAAATTTTGAAAATAATTCTAGGGTAAACTTACAGCCTACCCAACGTGAGATACTATAATTACTAACATCTCTATAAACTCGGACAACTTCTCCAGAAATATCGCTATGACCGGAAACAGATGTAAATTCTCAAGACGAAGAAGAGACAATACGTTACAAGGAGGACCATTACGAGACGCTCCCAGTAATTTAAGGTACAGTTCAGAGCGTAATTAAAGAAGGGCATTCGAAGAACACATGATCAGGATTGCAAATTGCACGTCCAGCATGTAAAGGGCAGTAAGGAGTTTCTCTAAGCTGCATAAGAAGTAGGCGGTCCGGGAACGAGCAATGCCCAAACCGCAATCTGTTGATTACAATCCTCTCCGCTTAACGTTTTTAAAAAAGTAGAACCATGAAAATCAAGGAAGAGACGATTGCAATTGATAGTAGCTAGTAAGAGGCAACTACTGTATACACTCCACATACGTCGGTTCCCAGAGTTTTTTATGTTCCCGCTGTATAATCAAATGATGAAACTGAAGAGAATACCACACCACTCGAAGACCCACCTTTAGCTAATGAATCTGCAATTTCATTGTCGGGGATTCCTCGATGTCCCGGTAGCCACAAGAAAGACACAAATATACTCAAGTTTTCCAGATGATAAAGCTTCAACATGATGAATGAAACTAATGAATCTGACGCCTATTTACAATAATAAACATAAATCGGATGTTATAGGTAAGATATAAGCTAAATTGTAAATAGTAAATAGCGTTTACTCGCGCGTATATGCTGTTACTGAGTGTATAATATTTTTTTTTAAGTATACAGACTTCCCACTTGCCTAGTCCGTTAGATAAACAATTTTACTTAATCGGCATAGTTATATTAACTAATAAGAGTAATTAAGTGTATTTAGTATACAACGTGTTGTATTGTATGTTTTTATAATTTAAATAAATTAGATTTTTTCTTCTAGAGTGAACACTATAGAGGAATTACAAGGGACCGGTTTATATCTGAATGATTTGAATTTACACGGACTCGGTAGAGAATTAGTTTTAAACGGATGGCAACACTGTTCCAGGTAAATATTAAGGAATATTCGTTCGATTTTATATTAATATCGTACAATATTCGTTTCAATTATAATTTCGTATTTAAATTCTATAGTTCTTCGAAAATCGTTCGCTTATCGCTGAATTTAAAATATGCATTACATAAAATTTTACAATATTTCGATTTAAATTTTATCGTTATTCAAAAGCTTTCGATCGTTTACGCTTTGTAAAACTTACAAATATTAGAACGAAAGTATCTCCATTAACTTTGAATTATCGGAAAGACAGTGATAATAATAATAATAATGGTAACGTCACCAACAATGTTACAATGTTATTTATAATTATTTACTACAAATATACGCACACGTATGCAAGTATGAAACACACACCCACATACAGTTACATATAGAAATGTATACAGACATCTGTCAAATCAATGCATAATAATCTGATAATAAATAAATGTATGAAACACATGCGTTTAACCTAAATATACACACACGCACACAAACACATATATAGCACACGAACATTAAGGTGCATATACGCACACACACACACACACACACATTTCAAAAAATAAAGATACATTACAATAGTTAATTATATGATGCAAGAATCGCGTTGTGAAAACTAAGGCGCCATAATGCTGATAATAAAAAATATCCATTCATAGTAGAAACGTTCAAGCACATATCTATTTATAACTAAACGCCTAAAAAGAACACTTAAACACATTCGTACAGTTATGCAATCACATAATGAAAAGCACACTTAAATACACTCGTACAGTTATGCAATCACAGAATGTCTTTTGATGTTAAAGTCCCCAACGACAGTGTGAAAATAGTTTGGAAGCTGCCCCAAAATCTGGTGAAGTACAGACAGAGCTCTGGTTTTTGGCTTATTTGGGGGAGAGATAGACACATGTTAAGATGTATGTATTCAGACTAATAGTTAATAAGTTAAACTTTGTAAATAGCAAAGAATGTGGAAGATCCGACTTCACTACAACCGCAACTCTATTATTAATATAACATAAATATTTACTACTGATTGGGATTTCACCATTGCTAATATAGGGCATTCGTTCCATAATCAACCTTGGCCCTCAAGTCTTCCCGTGCTTTGAAAAGACAGGGGTAATTTTTGGAAAAAGTATCGTGGTCAACTGACTTAAACGCTACCGCGAGAGAGTCCTTATCGCTAATTTTATTATTTATTTCCTGCCAAGAACAGGTAGACTTAATCTTAGAGAAGGTGCAGCAAGAGCATACACCATTCTCTGTACATAACTTATGAAAATTAATTTGGGCCACCGAAGTCCGACAGTACTTTTCCGGATGGCTGTAGCGACCGCACTTCCTACACTGGCGTGAAGTAATTGCGTCGACGAAGAGAAGAGATTTCCAGTTAATGCGTACACGGCCTCCTCTGGGAGTAACCTATACTGTGCTGGTGTAACCTGTAGATAAATACGAGACGCGCGAGAGTTTGAGATCTTAGTGACGCTGATCGGTTCAGCGCCAGTCACATCTGAAACATGCTCCTTGACATCCTGTTCAGTAATATTGTTTGCATGAATAACAACACTGTAGGGTTGAGGAGCTTCTCCTCCTTGACTGCACATTCCGGAACACGTTCCTGAATTATTTTAGCCAACTTTGATGATTTCGCCTTTGATGCTGTATTAATAATACACGTAGATTCGTTGATTTTATTAATTAATGATAATTCAGGATTTACTGTTCTTGGGATTTATTACGAAGTGCTGCTGAATAGTTATATTTTCTATCGGTCGCAGTTTGTGTAAAGCGCTCCTTATTTAACTGCTAAGAGAAGTGTTCGACAAACAGATCGATTTGAGTTAATTCCTTGTGGTTTATTATTTTGATTGCTATTTCGCATTTTGAGTAATCTCTTGTATATAATACATCCTTTGTAGTTGGCGAGGTGGTTTCCCACGCAATGTTCTCATTTAATGGGTGTATTACAAGCATTTGTTTGATGCATTTCTTCACATTTTACACAAATGAATGGTAGAGCACAGTATGATTTACTATGCACCGTTATTTAATCCACTCGATAAAATATTAAAATACACATACGTATATATATATATATATATATATATATATATATATATATAATTCTCTCAATTGCAAGATTGGAAATGTATTTCGAACGGGCAGAAAAACGTTCAAAAGAACTGGAAGAAAGTTATTCGGATTTCGACACATGGAAAAAACGAGGCGACGATTTACTATATTCGATGATACCGAAAAAAGTTGCCGACCTATTGAGATCCGGAGAATCATCCTTGAAAACTTGCAAGGTATTGATTGTGGAATAATTAATAAATTGAACACTTGCAGGTAGAACATAGTTACAGTTATAATAGAGTAGACAATTAAAAAAGTAACGGTAAATTCCGCGACGTAGTATACATTCAAATATATATTTCTATAGCCTATATTACGATTATTAAAAACGACGAGAGCGGTTAAAATTATTTATGTGCGTTATATAACACAGTAAGTTCGTATAAGATGTATTATACATAGATTTTCGTTCCATGTAAATCATTACAAATAAAGAAAATACATTTCCATAATCGAACTTAGGATACTAATTATTGTATGCATTGGGACACTTTATTTTATTTTAGTATATATATCAGGATTATTAAAAAGAACGAGAACAATTAAAATTAGTTATTACCCGCATATTTAAATGTTTGAATGTTTGCCAGACGATAACGTCGATAGCCGGTAAATGTATATTAGCTATTCGTTTTCATTATAAATAACTTTGTTCCATCCCTATATATGACTCTTCCTTAAATTCCCACTTTATCCCCTCCTTCTTCTTGCAATTACTCTAAATTATTTCCATATTATTATCCAACTTCTTCTCTCTTCCGGAAAAAGATTACACATAATAATACAATCTTCTAATTTAAGAATATGACCGAGCGTAATTTCATTTTGAAAACAAATAATTTAATCTATGTTTTACTAACGGCACTGAATCCATATACTGTTCTGTTAATAGTCCTACAGCGTGCGCATTCTTCGTCAATGATTTATGCTATCTTAACCGATTGCAAAATTCTTGTTCTACATATGATGCAGAATATACGGTATATTTGACTTCACAGCATTTATTCTTAAACCCTACCAACACCAAAACACTAATTGCAACGGACTCCCTCGTCGCTATATCAGCTCTCAAGAAAAACAAAGTAAAAAAACTCTCTTGTTAATCGCATACAATTCCTACAATTATCACCGGACACAGATCCAATATCTCTCTATTGGGTTCTAGGTCACAAGGAAATCGTAGCAAACGAGGCTATGGCAGCTCATTCTACTCTATGTTCCCCAACAATGTATAGAGACCCGCTATCTACTATACTAAACACGACCCTCAAATACTTCATCCACTACAACTGGTAACAGATGTTGAATTCACACCACTATAACTTCCTTCTTGCTATCAAACCCAATCTTTTAAAATGTATCCCGTTCGAACTATATAGCACTCCAACAGGCTCCGCCTTGACCATATATAACTCTCTTATGACCGTCTACTCCAACTTATCCACCCATCTGCTTTATCAATTCATAAGCCCCTCTCTTATTAGCCATATTTTACTACACTTCCCTAACTCCATCTCTATCATCTATCCGCTCGCATACCTTATCTGTAAAGTCATCAGTGCCGTAATTTCCTCAATAGTTACTATAAAAATTAAAATAAATAAATATAAAATGTCCGCGTAATTAAATAATATTACATTAGTTATTGTATACATCCGAACATTATATTTGAGCGTATATATTACTATTATTAAAACGGATGAGAGCAGTTAAAATTAATTATTACGTCTATGTTAAAATGTTGCGAATGTTTACGATACAGCATAAATCTTACAATATACATAATATACATATTTCGTGTATATACGCGTGTTTTCTTTTAATTAATTATAGGCTTTCGAAATGGTAACAGTTATGTTCTGCGAAATAATGGACCTCGGTCTGACTGATACTACCGAAGGTGCTATGGAAATGGTCAACTGTATGAACAATGTGTTTACCTGTTTCGACGACCTTACCGATAAATACGACGTTTATAAGGTTTCATTTTTTAATGTATAAATTTCTAAAATAAATAGAAACATTCTTCTTCGTCTTTCGGTGCATATTCGATTAACAGATGTTTGAGCCACCTCCTGCTGATCTAAATAGTTCTGTAATTATTGCGTCATACTGTGTTCTTAAATTTTCCAGGCATGATATTCTTCTTCATCATGGACACCTCATTCCTAAATATCGCTTTAAAGTATTCTATTACAGTAGTTTATACGTTTTTCCATTTACCATTACGTGAAGTATTCCAATATTTCGGATTTGACTGTATTCAAGATTTCAAATATTCTTGTTGAATTTTAATATTTTTTTGTTAATTTGTTTCTCTGTTCTGGGGAAGACGCGACGATATACCACGCCTCAAACATATTTATTTTTTTCTGTCGAAGTACACAATTCCATTTTAGATAATAGTATAGAAAACATGTAACGTATAAGTAATCACATTTTTGTGTGCAAATTTAGATCATTATGTGTGAATAGATATCTCATTCTATTAAATACATGCCTTATTTCTTGAGCTATTTATTATAGTTCCAAAATATATTGTGGTCATCAAATTTTTCATTATTATTTTGTATATATATATATATATATAATGATCAACCTTTGTGGTATGATGTTGTTGCTAATTGCCGCATATTTTGTTCTGTTAAGTTCCTACTTTCTATTACTTTGTTTATTATAGTTTACGACCTTCTATATTATCTGGAGAAATTATATCTAAGATTGTGTTATAGCGCTCTCTACTAACTAATAATCCCTCATTTGAATACTGGAGGGCTTTATTAAAGATTGGTTCTGAATGAATAATAGCGAATAAAACCGGTGATAAAACGCAACCTTGTCTCACACCTCTTTGAACTGTTTTCGCTTCGGATTTTTCTCCTTCAACCGGTTCGTTCTAGTAAAGATTTGTAATAATACTTATATCCTTATCATCTGAAATCTAAAACCCGTTTACGGTGTTGCACACCGTGAAATGTAGTTTTTTTTTTTTTTTTTTTTGTAATTGATACAAATGTCGCAGTTAATATCTTTACATTTCTGTAACAGCACCCGTAACGAAAACAATGTTTTTATTTTACCCAAAGCATCTCTGAATCCGAACTGAGTTTAAGATATCTATTCCTCGCGTATTTTATAAATTCTACGATAAATGATCTTTAAGAACACTTTTAGCGGGTGATTTATCACGCTGATTGTTCTATATTAATTGCACGACATTTTCCACGCATTTCTTTGCTAAAGTAATCAACTCTGATTTTAGGCAGTCTCGTAGTAATTTCCATTTGTCATATATTCGATTAAAAATTCCGTAATATTAGAGACGAGTATAATTACTTTGCGTTTAATCTTCTCAAAGAAATAGAACCACCGAAGTTTGGAGAGAGAGACGGTTGAAGTTGATAGTAATGGGTTAGAGGTGATTAATGCTCTCGGTGAACAACAGTTCCTAATTTATACTACAGCTGAACAAGCTTAAGTCCTCTTCAGAACGCATGTATTCTTTATTCGTTCAAAAATACAATACTATAACTAACGAATTCGATATCGCGAATTATAACTACCAACGATAATAAGTTACAAATATCACATTACATCTTCAAACGAGTAAATAACTCGAATATTACAAAATCACGATTAAGATAGTCGATTAATCAGATCACAATAATAAAACCAACAAACAAAACAATTTAATGATTCATCTTTAAATTTATCTTTTAGGTTAATTTTTCACTACATACGCAATGCACTTCATTCGATAATGTAGCATATTTATATTATTTAAAGCAGATCGATGGGAAGTATTTTATTTCTCAATTTATTATTATTATTATCGTTTAGTTATTTGTAGAAGTGCCGAGTTATTTGATTTTAAGATATATTTTATTTTATTTATTTTAGTAAATTAGTTTTTCCATTTTAATGGGTCCGATCATATTTTTGTCCCGGGGCTTAGTTTGAGTGTTAGAGCTGCATATATACGAGTATATATATATATATATATATATATATATATATATATATATATATAAATAAAATATATAATATATATTATATTATATATATATATTCATTTATTCATTGAATGTCATCTTCGTATCGGAGGCAGACGACTACTCACCTATACATATTATTGTTGTACAGTTTTTTTTTTTTTTTTTTTTATTTGGCCTGGCTGTACATACCATTTGGCCACCAGAAGAACAAAAATAGGACACAAATAAATATAACGAATGAATTAACTTAAATTAAAGGAAGAGAGATAATTATAAAATATGAATATAAGAACAAAAATATATCATAAATAAATATAACCGATGAATTAAATTAAACTAAAAGAAGAGAAATAACTATGAAACATGAATATAGCGAGAGAGGATAATCATAATAAAATGTATCATATAAAAAGATGAAAGGAAAAATTACTCCCAAAACAAAAACCAACACTTAAATTAGAATACGATTTATAATAATGAATTTAAATAAAACTATCAAAACACGGACATCCAAACATATCAAGGATAGGATACAGTAAGGAGGAAAAACAACAAGGGAGAATAACTTCTCAAGCAAACTGGTACGTCTCTGTTCAAACCACCCACAGCTGAAAAATAGATGATCTATATCTTGTCTAAAACTGACGCTACTATGATTGGTACAATGCATATAAGAAGGATTTACGAGATTGAAGTTCAACGCTACTCTAGAATAACCAGAACGTAGCCTACCTGTGATAGTGATAAATCTGCGGATAGTAGTGATTGGGATATCAGGGGGAAGGTGTTTGAACCAGGGGACCGGGGGAAATTCAGTTTGAACCATACTATAGGTTTTACCTTTGATTGAAGAATTAAGCATACTTTCAATCCAGTCAGTTTTAAAAGTTCTCCTAATCATGTCATAAAGGTCGCTAGAGGGAATATATGGAAAACGAGCTCCAGAATTAATAGCACTTTTCGCCAAAGTGTCAACTCTATCGTTCATGGAGATGCCACAATGACTAGGTATCCATAAAAACTTCAGGTTACCTCCACGTTGAAAGATAATCAAGCATTTTCCCTTAATTTCTAAAACGAAGGGGTGAGATTTATAATTATAACTACTGTAAGTAGCGTACAAGGCAATCAAAATATGGCGTTAGCGTAGATGGACACACACCCGGGAGAACTGATTGTAATTGCTTTGTTGTTACGACGTAACGCAGTCGCGCATGTTTTTGTAGTGTACTATATTATGGTTCTGTGCCATTGCCGTCCATGCGATAATATGAGAATTATTTATATTATATATATATATAAAAAAAAGAAAAACGGTTTAACAATTTATTGCATTTAGATTACGTCGGAATCAAAAAAATTAAAAATTGTTTTAATGATTCTGATTATGTTTAGGTAGAAACGGTGGGCGAAGTATATATGGCAGTAAGTGGAGCTCCTTCCCCTAATGATAATCATGCTCGGAATGTAGTAGAGGTTGGTATAGCGTTCATCGAAGAAATACAGAAATTAAATTGCGTCACCGCTCACGTACGAATTGGTAAGCTTATTAGAATACGTGCGTCATCTTTCAGTTAAGTCTATATACAAAAATACATTCTAATTCACGATGTCAAATATTTAAAAAAATATATATCAACAAATGAACTCGAATAATTACGAATTCATACCTTAAATAAATAACGTTCGTCTTATAAAAACAACTGTAAAATATAAAATATAACAAATACTTCGAAATTTTTTATTTATTCTTACATCGCTTTCAAAAATATAAATAATTATTAACAACGCGTTGAAATTAGTACTTTCCAACACATTAAATAATTAAAACTGACTATTGAAATTTTTTAAGCGCTATAATTATTTCTATGTAGAAGCTATAGTTTGAAAAGAACTTATCGATGAAGTTACTAGTTATTTTTTTTAAACGTGCATATACACACATTGCGAGTGAAAATTTATAAATAACACTCGCTAAATATTTGTTCTCTTCAGGTGTGTCAAATCCGACGACAAAGTTTATAATTAATCAGGAAAATGAAGAAATTAATGATCTAACACTTAAAAAAACACTAATAAATGTACGCGTTAAGTTATTAAATTTTGTGGCGAATAAAATATTATCCAGGAATCCCAAAAATAAGTACTCGGAAGTAAAAGTATTACTTGTACGAAATAATCCTAAATTGATATGTTTACTAGAAACAAAGTTTAAGCCCACGTACACAGTAAACATAACGAAAACAGATTACACAGGAGGAACTGTGGCTAGCCTAGGGGTTCTAGCAAATAAATCAATTTTATTCCGAACGAGTAATGCTGAAGATCAATCCTGAAACTGTATCGGCCTCTGTTCACATTTTCGGGTCTCGCAATAACGCTGTGCTCAATGTGCGTTACATAAAAATGACGATATCACCTTAAAAAGTGTACCTAATTTTTTACTTCGACTACCAAAACCTTTTATCAAAAATTACGATTTTAATACGCATAGTTCAAAAACACAGACATCAGACGTAAGTTAATCGAAAACGCTATCAATCAAACTAATTTATGTCTCAATAAATATCAGTAGTACAACTCATTTCAATAACAATGACAGCGAGTCAGTAATTGATTTAAAGTCCAAAAACATCAATGAATTAAATATAAATTATCACAACAATTTTACAGGACGATCCAAATAAAATCGAAAATCTATTTAAGTTTCTTACGGACACTAATATAATACATGACTTTTGTCTCATGTTTAGACGTTAAAGATCTTGACAATCGAGATAAATAAAACAAAATTAAAAAAAGAAAAAAATGTCAAATATTATAACTAACCGAGGTCAGTTTTAAAGTTTTCTAATAAGGCTAATGTAAGAAAAATAAATAACATAATTATAAGACATATGAGAGTTAATTCCAATATCAGACACAGATTATTCGGATCGGGTGAAATTAAATCAATAAATAACCATCCGGAACCATCGGTACTCCTTCATCAAACAATTTATCGAATTCTATCGAAAAGACATATCGACATTCCGAATAAGATTGTTTTTACAAAATACCTCTACTTCCGCCTGCAATTTTAGCAAACATTCGTACCGATACCACGCTAATAAAATATAACAAAAAATCTGTACAAATAATATCTCAAGCCTACGAACAGCTGCTGTTAGCTTACACATCGTTTAAAAAATTCTACACTGACGCATCCAAATCGAGGGAAGGAACTGGGTGTTCTGTCGTTCACGATGACGAGGTCATCAGATACACTTTACCGTGTGGCTTCTCTGTTCTGTCTGTGGAACTAATTGCACTAAAATTAGCCGTACAAGAAGCAATACAAATGAAATATTCATATATTGTTCACAGACTCGCTTACAGCTATACAAAGTATCAACGATCAACAATTAATTAAAACAAAATACCATCCTGTAAGTCAAGAAATTCACGCTGCCGTTTATAGGTAACCTTCTGCTGGATTCCGAGTCATTCAGACATCACTTACAACAACATAGCTGACAAAGTAGCGAAACAGGCATCAACTATGTTTCCAGCTCCATCGGTTACTGTTCCTGCAGTGGATGTTATTAGTCATATAAAGCATAGATTCGGGGATACGTGGAAGAAAGCATGTATAGATACTCCTACCACGAATAAGCTACAGAGTGTCAAATCAGACACAACTCCCTGAAAAACGTCGATACAACCATCGCGCCGTGAAGAAGTAGTTCTTGCCCGGCTCCGCATCAGCTCTTACACACAAATATATCCTCATCGAAGGGACGCCCCATCGTGCTGTTATTGTGGCCAGCAAACTGCAACGGTTGTCCATATTCTCTATGAGTGTCCTATCCTCCAATCTTATCACATAACCCGACCTTCTTCATTCTCATCCACTATTTCTGATAATCCTAACATGATCGATCACACCTTCCAATTTCTGAAACGTACTAAACTCATTCCCCTAATATAAATATCACAAGCGGTGTCTGTGGCCACAGTAGCAGTACATGGCGCCGCTTTAAATAAATTAAAAAAAAAAAAGTTTCAATATTATTGTTTTATTACTATTGTTATTATCCCAATATAATTATTATTACTATCGTTACCATTATTATTATTGCATCAACGTTCTCAGAAATGATACCTAAGAGTTTAACATAAATGTATTCATATGAATTGTAAAACTAGAAATTAAAGCAGGTTTCAAAAATACGGTCCTTTAATTTAGAAATTGTTTATAATCGACTCGCTAATAACCGTTACAGAGAATACCTTTGAAGTCATGAGTCGTACTTTTAATTGTATATGCGATTTTTAATTTTTTTTTTTTAAATACCAGTATTCGGAGTGGTTGTTCTAAGATTGAAGTTTCCCATTAAACAGCTATTTCCAGTTTTTCGGGAGTCCGCAATTTTTTTGTTAATTACCGTTATAATTGGCATATTTATTTTTTTTCCCTTAGGAATCCATTCCGGACCGGTTGTTGGTGGCGTTGTCGGTATAAAAGTACCTAGATATTGTTTATTCGGCGATACCGTTAATACGGCAGCTAGAATGCAAATGTATAGCGAGGTAAACTTCGCACATGGCACACGCAATAGGAAATTATACATACATTATATATATACATACATACATTATATATATATATATATATATGCACATTTCCGAGGGTTTCAAATCCACCCAGTGTCTGAGATAAAAATTATTTTATTTAGTCTATCTTATTATATGTGTATAGCAAATCACTGATAACATAATGTTCAATAATATCACTTTCCGTTTCAATGTAATATCTCATCTATTTCTGAGAACTTTACGCCGAGCTGATAACAGTTTATGGATTCGAAATGAGATCCGTAGCAGATACGAAATAATCATGATATAAACAAATAGATCATCCAGAATTGCAGAATAGAAACATAACCGTCGATTGAAACGAAATTAACATGTTTTGAGGAGTACCCAACTAATCTTAGAATGGGCCATATCCCCAAAATAGAGGAAGTAAAGAGAATTCCTGCAAACTATATAAATATAATGATAGGTGTACAGAACTGCGATAATTCTTATCCTATTGTACAGGGTGGAACCTGTTAAATGTACAGAAACATATAAGGACTGTTGAAAAATTCCGGCAACGCTAATTACGGCGTGTGGTAAGCATAAAATGGGTGGATTATGTCTCTTTCCACGTCGCTCTAGGATAACTGATTTGTAAAGCGCAACTACGCAAGACATATTATACGCATGAACGATTGCAGAATGCAGGAAAATTTTGTACATAAAGCTCATTTTAATGACAAAAGAAAAAAAGCAAGACCCATAAGGCCCTATCAAATTGCAGAAATGATGTGATATTTACAGAGAGGAGGCGACTGGGAAAACATCTGTGTGAGAAAACGTGAAATAGTCGTAGAAAGCCAGCAAAGTATAGTGGTATGCTCAGTTCGTGGATTTATCTGCAAATCCAAAATATGGTTTGCCTCCCAAACGGTAATCCGTCGATAATTCTAAAATTATCGTGGTGAAAATGATTAACTTTTCCGTCTAAAAAAAAAGATAATGTATTTATATCTATACGTATATACACATTTAAATCTACTACATGATATACATACACAGATACATAAAAAAAACGGAGTGCAGAATTTTTCTTTACTCTCGTCGAAATGAAAAACTTAATTCGAGTCATCTATTTCATTCCACATTTTCCATGGTGTTTATTTTTTCATTTTTTTACATATTCCTCATCTTTGTATGTAAATACACACACACAGAGCGAGAGAAACGCGTAAAAGAAAGGTTTCCTCATTTCAGATTATTATTGAATTCTTTCAGATTGCCACTGTGGAGACTTCAAAAACCCAACCGACCAATATCGAACTTCAATTTCTGTCCCTATTTTTATCTTACAACTATAACGCCTATAATATTAAATAAATAAACATCTCCTATTATTATTTTTGTCATTATTAATAGTAATAATATATTTATTTTTTAAATATTATTTCACGAAATAGAAAACATTTATTTTTATTATCGTTGTTATTTCATCAATTTTTTAAAAATTGAATTCGTTTAGAGAAGTTTGATTTGATTCACAGAAATTGGTTATTTAATTTATTTTTTATTAGCTAAACTATGGGCAGAAATCGCTGATTTTATACATACATATATATATATATATATAACACACAACCGTGATGGCGTAAATTATACCGGAGGAGATAAGGTACACAAGAAAAAAAGAGATGAAAAATGATGGTTCTTTACCGGAGTAAATTAAATTCTGCAAACATTATTTATACTGACACACACACACACACAGCACATACACGCGCATGTATATATATACATATGAATGCCACTTCACTTTTAATACGAAAATTGTTTCCCTCATTTTCTAGGCGGAATTTCACATTTCTGATTTCAAAAGTTAATTTCTTTTGATTTGTATGTATGTGTTTCTAAAGAGGTTATTATTTTTTTTTCCGACTAGTTTTTTAAGCCTTATTTTTTTTTAAATAATTCTTTTTAAAATACAAACACACATACACACAAATATATATACACATAGATAATTTGTTCGCATTTTACGTTGGAAAAATTCGGTCGGAATGAATTATTTATTCTTATTATTATTATTGTAAATTTTTTGGAAGCTTTTTTTTTGCTTTTACGTTTTACGGCGGTTTGATAAGTGACATCTAGAAAGAAATCAATTTCAGGTGTTATTAATAAGCAAATTACGGCTACTGTTGAAAAATGAAATCAGCCACCGCTATCCAACACCACAGCAGTTTATAGGAAAGATTCTTATACACGTCCTAAGAAAGGAATTTTTCTTATTAGAAAATCAACAAAAAATTGTCGAATATTAGAAGTTTCGTGTACCTTGTGAATGTTTACACATACATACATACATACGTATACTTGGGAAATACGGTTAATATTTAAAATAGGTTTTTTTTCTAATGGGATAGTTCTTTTCGATACCGATGCGGACTTAAGGTTAGACTGACAATGCATGTATTTTATTTTTACTTTATACGTCTAGAAGATATTGGAAAACCGCAAAATATTAAGGGAACACAACTATAGGGAGAACTAGAGTTACCCCCTCACCTGCCACGCTCGTACATTCGGTTCAGACGTAATAAAATAAGCGAACGAATAATTAACGATAAGCGTACAATTAAAATATTGCCTCGGGATGAGAATAAGTCGATTATTCCGTTCGTCTAGTAAAATTTAATATCAGTGATCACAGTTCATTCTGTTGGTCTGTCATAATTTAATATCAGCGATCGCTGATTTCTTCTTTGTATTTTATTTTTTTATTTTAAAATCATAATGTTTCTACTCCTCCGCTTATCGATTATGCTGTATCTGAAATTCTTTTATCACTCATTATCCAACTTTATTGATTTAACTATTCATAATTACTACTATACAACCAAATACTTGCTTCAAGATGAAAGTACGGATGTAAATTGTCGGACTATAGTACAAAAAGTAATATCAATAAGATTCAAATATATCAAAATTCTACACTATGATCAATCGTTGTTCCATGGTACGTAAGGAACACAACCTTACATGATGACCTTAGCGTAGAGTTTGTAAGTAAAAAGATCAGAATAAAGCATCAGGAACGGTTATGTAACCACACGAACTGGACTGCAATTGAACAACTCGATGCAAATACGCAGACTAAAGCGAATTAAACAGTTAGACACGGGAAGGCATTGCAAATTTATGCGAACAATTAACAAATAAATTACTAATATAGGGTCTAGTCAATAAATTACCAAACCTTTACGTCATAATTATTTATCATAACATCTACTAATTAACCTCCAGGCTAGGTATAGATTAAAAAAAAACATCTGTGCCTCGGAACGCGGGGAAGAAGTGAAACTTAAAGACGCTTTAACTAAATTCCAAACAGTTATTTTTTAAATTTTTACGCGGGTGTAACATACACACGCGCGCGCACAAGCACACACACACACACATATATATATATATATATATATATATATAAGAATAAACCTATGTATGTTACAAAATGTGGTTTGAAACACGGGTGTTATAACCGTTATTTCGTTGACACACTTAACGCAACAAAATGTTGTCATATATATATATATATATATATATATATATATATATATATATATATATATATATATCCGTCCGTTAATTCGGCTCGCTCGCTTGATTTGCTGGTTAACTCCACGTATGCTTCACTTAAAAAAACAATTATAGTTACTAGACTGTGATTCGCATTGCGTTGTTTAAGTTCAAATTTTCGTTTTAATATTTTTGTTTAACATATTGCAGGTTGGTAAAATCAATATTTCGGTTGAAACGAAAAACCTATTGCCAGCTAATGAATATATATTAGAATCAAGAGGATTAATTTGCGTAAAAGTAAGAACTCTTAAGTAGTTTATATTATCATATCATCAACGTAAATATTAACGTCGAGCCGCAGATGGAAATTCATCATCATCATAAATTTAGTAGTCCTAGGATTGATTTTAGTAACTTCCAGCCCAACCGATTCCTGCAGCTTTTTTCATTTCCCAATTTTGATTTGTGTCTGTATTATGCAAGAATTTGTCACGATAATCTTTCACGGTCTACCACGACCTCTTTTCCCTGGAATCTGCATTTGTATTACATCATGTAACAGATCACCGTGTCGGAGGACACGCCCCATCCAGGTTAATCGTCTCTTCTTTATCAAAAGTAATGAGGTCCCTTTTTTTGTCAATTCTTTGGAGAACTTCTTCATTCGTAACTTTTCAATCCAATATTTAATTTGTAAAATAGTTATGTGTGACGAATTACAGTTTAAAGGTGAACATTTTTTTCTTTGAAACGTGACAAATTATAATGACCAACATGGTCATAATCGAACATAGGTCTCAATGATTATGATAATACTGCTAATAATAATAATGCAACCAAAGCAAATCACAATAAGTCTCCCGAGTATGGTCCTAGTAGGAATCCACATTTTCGCATCATACGTCAACACTACACTGGTTGTATACAAATAGGGATGTGTATAGTTCTTGCAATATTGTTGAGTCTTCCAACTGCAATCCATGAGAGGTATTTCTGTGTGGCATAACATTTTCAGAATTATTTGACCTAAATATATATGCTGGTCTACATATCTAATAGTATACTAATTCGTCATGGACTATTACTCGTAATATATTTATTGTCAGACCTACTGGTTTAGAGTATTGACACATATCCGTCAATTATATGTCGTCCGTAAAACGAAAGTGATTAAATGTTAATTCTAAAAATTTATATGAATACATTTTTAAAAAATTTTACTTTGTTTTTAACTCCTCGAGTAATTTTGTAATGTATACCAAAAATTGATGTATCGTAATAGGTTAGCTGTATTTTACTGAGTTTTTAAAATTGCGCGCGGTTTAAACGGATAATTATTTATTTATAAAACAAGAATCAAATATGATAAACAACGGAAAGGGAGTTAAAATTGCTAAATTTTTTATGAAAAATCACAAATCTTTTCAAATGTCGAGCTATTATCAAGTTAACCTAAAAAATAAAATATAAATAATATACAATTTATAAGAAATATAGACTGTAAAAGGTACACAATTTACAAAAATTAAAAGTGATAAAACGGTGTTTATAAATTAATGTGATAGTGAATGTGATAAATAATACAATCGACAACAGTGATATAAAATTTTATACGTAAACAAAAACATAATAACCAGTAAAATGAAAAATAAATAAAAACAATTGTTCAATATAAAAAGGATAAAATTTATAATATACTTCTTAGAACAACTGTTCATCAAAATTTAGCACTAAATTTAATAAATTATGTTTATCTCTTTCTTATGTTTTTTAGCATAATGCTTTTCCGTATGTAAAATTTTATAATTTTGGTAATTATTGCTGACTTTGTGTTTTAATTCTTTATAATGTTTTCGAAATAATTATTTTTCATCGTTGTTTATACATGAATATGTTTTTTAAATCTTATTGCGAATTGTTTGCATGTTTTTCTTATGTATTCTTTTTTCACACTGATTACAATTTAATTTATATACTATTAAATTTTTAGTATATTTCGATATTCTATTTTGTTGTTACTAATTTTGATTTTAATAATGTGTTATCATTTCTTAAAATATACGTTATATTTGTTAAATATTTTTATTATTTTATATGTACGATTTCCTACATAATTTATCAAACCTAAATAATTAATTTTAGATTTTTCTGTATTTTTATCGTTGTAAAATTTTTTTTCCATATGTTTTGTCAACCATGGTAGGGTTAGATTTATTATCGATTGCTATTTGTTTTATTATGTTTATTATTTATTTACTTTATCATGATCTGTTCAAATCATTTCTGCTCAAGACTTTTTAAATTGACCAATTTACACTTTCTATATTTCTGAAAGAATGGAATAATAGGTTTTAGGGAATGTCACGGTTCTATTGTTAAACGCGAATGCTAAAATATATACATGTATATATATACATATACATATACATGTATATATATATATATATATATATATATATATATATATATATATATATATATATATATATATATATATATATATATATATATATATATATATATATATATATATATATATATATATATATAATTGGAACAACTAAATACATTTGAATTTGTAAAGGCGAACGTTAAATCGATGTAAATTGTTTTTTTTTGTTTTGTTTTTTTAATAGGGCAAGGGTAAAATGGAAACATTTTGGGTTCATGGTAAGAAGTGAAAGGAAGAAAATTATTTTCGTCTCGAAGTTATGAGAAAATCTCATTGAAATATTATTTAATTTGAAAAAATATGCCGACGAGGTATGCGTATGTATGAGAAGTAATAAAAATTAATTTTATTTTTTCTTTGATGATAGTTTACATAAAAAAAAAGAAGTAATCCCGTATGTTAAATTATTCGTGTAAAATCTGGTATTAGCTTAATAAAATAAATTTAATTCGGTTAATTTTTAGCGATATTTATTTACTCATTAATAAATCTACTCGTCGAACTGTCGTACAGATTTTCGAAATAACGATGCACAAGAAAATGAGATTTACTGCGCTTTTTTACAGAGAACGGAATTAAAAATTCTGTATCGCTAAGAAAAAAATAATATTTTATTTATTGTTACGCGAGGTGTTAAAATATAAAAAGCATAAAATAAAAATTAACTAAAATTATACATTTAACAATGCCCAAAGTTTATGTTAATAGTAGAAAAGTTTCATGTTAAGTAAAGTTAACAAAATATAGAAAGCATGAAATAAAAATTAATTAAAAGTATACATTTAACAATATCTAAAGTTTTTGTAGTAGAAAAGTTTCATGTTAAGTAAAGTTAACAAAATATAAAAAGCATGAAATAAAAATTAATTAAAATTATACATTTAACAATACCTCAAGCTTTTCTTAATAGTAGAAAAGCGTCATGTTAAGTACAGTATTTTAGTGATTTCGGTTGTAAATTTGTTTATACTTTGTTTCAAAAAAATTATAAATACAAAGTTCATAAAGAAGACAAACGGGTTTAAACAAATTATCGATCTTTACGGAATAGTTTTTTCTTAATTAATGTATTATGGTTAAATTCTTACATTTTAATGATTATAAAAAGAATATTTATTAAATAACTCCTAATTTGAGCTGATTAAGTTTATGCCTTGAGAAGTAGTCCTCTATTAAGAGAACATAATCATTATTTCTAAATCATATAAGACTAATGTAATTAATCTAATATTTCACAAACCAGAATTAAAATTGAAAACTGACTAAAATTTTCCCGGTACTTTATATAATACATGTGTACTTAATTTGTTTTTAATAATAATTTCACATTTTCAGAAAAATATTTTCATGAGTAGGTGCGTAATTTATTCTAAGATTTTAAAAAATATTCATTATAATTTTATTAATATTAATCTCTTAACTCACCTGTCATTTTTTTTATTGCACTAATGTATTATATTTTACTACTAAAAATGTTATTCGAAATATTCATTCAAATTTCTTTATACTTAAGTTTTCGCAAATACGTATTATATCATGTTTATGTATATATATATTATATATATATGTGTGTGTATACATACATGAACATTATTATACTAATAATACACTGGATGATATAACAAATCTAATAACAATTATTCGCATTTACTAAATACACATTATTATGCATTCAATATACACGTAAGGTTGAATCATTTATATTTATAATATACTTAATAATAATTTACATTCCCGCGCAAAATTTATATTTACATATATAAGAATTAATCGAATTTCCACTTCATATTCGTGGTTTATATGAAATTTTAAAGATTTGTGAAATATCAACTGTAACACCAAAATCTCTGATCTTTTCATGGTAAGTATCGATATAGTTAATTAAATAAATAGTTTTCGTCTTTAGCATTACTTCATTATGTATCATATTAAAAATTTAAACATCCTTTGTAATCTTGACATTAACCAGCCTCCTCTCAGCAAAACCAGCCTACTGTCTATTCACTTCTATATGTGACACTTCTCTCTTAAACCTTTGATCATCATCAAAATTTTCTGTCCAGAACTTCTACCAGAATCTTGTGAACATTTATAAGGATCATTAAATACTATACACAGATGGTACAAAAAACCACTAGTTGTGCCATCGTATATAAACATAGTAAAATTCTATATCCACTTCCACCTATGTTCTCTGTGCTGTTGGCAAAGCTGTGTGCAATCTCTTGCGCAGTTAATGTAGAAGAATCAGAGTTAAAATGTGCTATATTAATTTGCACAGATTCTTTTAGTTCCATCAGACGCATACAGATCAAACGTGAACACCAGCATCCCATCGCGAAAACTATATTGGAAAAAGCGTTTATTTATTCGCATCAAATTTTATGTTGGAGCCAATAACAAGACTGATGCAGAATCGTGTAATATAACACCAATTCCATTCGAGTAAAGATATGAAAGCAATAGAACGTTACACTATTATTTCTCACTATTACTCCACCATCACAAACCCGGTAACGTTGACGTCCAGGGAAAATGATCTAGTCCTCTGTGTTAGATCTACACACACGTTTTACATCAGTTCCTATTTACAGAAAAAAACAACAGCCGGCCTGTCCTGTATGTAATAACCCCTTATCATCGGGCACATTCTAACTTCCTGCTTAACTTATGCTTTCCAGGTCTTCCTAATAATCTTCCTAGCATACTTGAACGCACATCTTCCTCGGTAATATAAATATTTTTCTTTTAATCCAATGCCTCTGCCCAAAAGTAGCAAGATGTTGTACGGTCACAAATCAAAGAAGAAGAAAAAATTAATACTTCTCGTGTTTTGAACTTTTTGAAATAATTACGAAATACATACTGTGTATACTTTTTAAATATTTATTATGTTACTGTTTATTACATTATTAAATATTATTAGTTTACCAATTACAAACACTTTTAATCTTTCGTAACATCGCAATTCAAATGTTAGTGAGCATAGTTTCATGTAATGTTGCTTTTGTCATTCATATTTATAAATACTAACAATATATATTTATATACATAATGCATATTATAAGATTAAACCGCCTTAAATAATAATGAAAATTATATAAAATGATTTTCGTGATAACTTTTTACTTAAATTATAAAACTGCGTTATATATAGTAACAATTACATTTAAATTAAAAACATACATAATATATATATATATATATATATATTATGGATGCACACATACGTATCTGTCATTAATAGAAAGCCGTGCTGGTCAAAATAGAACGTCACATTCTTCTTACTTAGAAAGCCGGTTAGCATAAGCTTTCAAAGTAAAATACTTTTTTTTTATCCAGACTTATTAACCACAATTGCATCTCTCTTAAACCGAAGTTACATTGATCATATTTAGATATGTAATGTGTATTAATTTACTTATGTGTAAAAAATTAAATCACATTAAAAACAGTTAGTTTTATATATATATATGTATATACATACATCTATACATAATACATAAATACGCTAAAATAAGTGTATTAAATTAAGAAATGTTAAACATACCTGTAATTTAAATGATCAGTTGGAGCCGGCAAAAGCGTACTCAATTTACGCATTGTCGAACTTTTCAATAGCAAATCATCATTAATACGTGTTTGTTTCCAGGCCATATTCGTTTGGTTACAATAATTATTTAATAATATATTAACGAAAATTGAACACAGTTTATTAAGTAGTAATAAATGATGTGTTTCAAAATTACTGCACATTTCTACAAATTCGGAATAAAGGTATTTTTTTCAATATTATATATTGTTAGTTTGCAAATAGTTTTCTGTTATAAATTTATTCAAACATGTATCATCATTTATAATAAATTCTAAAATGAAGCACATGTGAACTAAAACAGCCATTTCTTTGTAAAGTGTCAAAATATTGATAATTTACAAAAATGCCTTTATTCTCTTTAATAATGCTGGCACACTGTGAACATTGCAATTGTTTAAAAAGAGAATGTGATGCATATGCCGAAATATATATCCCTGCGAAAATAAAAAGGAAGTATTTCCATTATATATGTTGGGTTCGAAATAATTATTTTCCTCGCTATTATCAAAATTTAAATTTTCCTTCAATTCTGCAAGCGAAAATTTTTCTTCGGCCTTTTTAAAAATTCTTTTAAATCGAATTCTTCGCTTCCTATTATGTAATCGTATGATATAATTACATCAAGATTTGTAAAATACAAAATGTTTTTCTAAATCATCTGTACTAAATTTTCCGGCCAATATATATTTTACATCAGGATAAATATTATAAACCGCAACTAAACGACAAACAATGAAGAACTTTAAGGTATAAACAAAACAGGATAATTTTTACAAAGAATCGTCAAAACGCGAATTTTATTTACGTTTAGTATAAGCACTAGTTGATAAAATATTAAAAATCAAATCGAAATTTCGAACTTAAAGACGTAATCGGGAAGCGAGTTCAAATAAAAATCAAATACTTTGTGATATATGTAAAACATAAATATCAACAGGTTAGGCCTTCACGCCATGTTGCCAATTTTCACCACAGAACGGTTTTAGCTATGGTATCTTAGGAATACGGTGCCGTTTTCAAGCGGCGGTAATGTTACGTTGAATGACGTCACGAGGATGTTCACAATTGAAACAAACGATCGTGTTTTCTTAAAAAGAGGCAACTTTTACCGTCGTATAAATAAACGGTGAAATCGCGGCAACGTTGCTTTTAAAGCGGTGTGATGAACAGTGTTATGTTAAATCATAGACGGTGATATAAAGTGGTGAATATTTTGGTTTTATTTGTGCTTGAAACTTTTAAAATAAGATGACTGAAATTATTTGGAGTAGCGTTGACGACGTAATATTTATTGATTTTGTAAGAAATCATGATATTTTATATAATACAAAAAAATAAAAATTATAAAGCTTGTGGCGTAAAATTGGTGTAAAAATTAATAAATATTTCGCTTATAAAATAAGTATGGAAACCGTTCAGTGTATCATTGCAATGTATTATAGTAATCAGTTTGGTTTACAATAATGTGCAAACAACCATTTAATTGATTTTTACTCCATTAATGAAAACCATTGCTGGATACTACATACCTGACAATTTTTTTTTTTTTCATTAAAAACAACATTCAAGTGGCTATATAGTCAGTTGGAATTAATGAAGAAAGAAAATTAAAATTCTTTTTACCGGTGAATATGTGCGAATTTATATCTACTTGTTCAAGCTCAGATGTGGATAAACAATTTTACGAAACTAATATAAAGAGTATATAAATACATGTGAGACGGTCTAATTGCGTACAGTTTAAATCATTTTAGTAGTCCCACGGTTGTTGCGCGTAGAATAATTGAATGATGCAACGGATTTTGTATAGTTAATTCATTTATTCATCACGATTTATTAATTATCTTGAAGACACATTTATCGCTAAGGTTAGCACGCAACAGTAATAAATGCTATAATTACATAAAAATACCGTAGAGTAGAGGTAAAATTAGGAAATAGGGCCACGCGCTCTATGAAATTAGCTTTTGCAAATACCAGCTATGAAAGAGAAAAGAATTTGAATTTTAAGAATCGTCTACACAAACATCTTATACCATCAACCTTCCTGATTCTGTACAGATTCGCACCTTGTAAGTTGTGGCCTATATGGTTCAATAGTGGTCGGTCGGCTCTTCGTATTTAACCTTATAAAAATCGTTACTAAATTATACTGGCTATATTACAGATTGGGCCGCCATATCGATCAAATTTCCTTGTAGAATCGTCATTAGTTACAGGATTTATCTAACAAAATCGGTCTGCTTCATGCTTCTTCAATAAGCGTTTTGATATGTAATCTATTTTATATAAATTTCGAATTAATAATATTTAGAGAGTGTTTTATTTATTTTAGGAGGACGAGATTTTCGTATAATTGATCTGTATCTCGAGTAATATATATATATATATCACGATCACGACAAGCCTTTATCTATCTACTCCTGGATGAAGACTTTCCCCAACGTCTTCCAACCACTTATGTCCTATGATTTCCTCAACCAATTTTTCCCAGCTACCTTTGCTACATCATTGTGTCACTGCGTCATTGGTCTTCCCTGTTTCCTTTTTCTGTCCATCGGCCACCACTGTAAGATCCGCTTTGACCATCCATTATCTTCTCTTCGAGCAATGTGGCCAGCCCAATTTCATTTTGTTGTAGCCATTCGCTCCACTGCATCATCCAACCGTGTTTATTCCTGTATCCATGTATTCTTTTTACGATCCGATAATCTTATATCCAGCATCATTCTCTCATATGCTGTCTGAGCTTTTCTTATCCTTTTTAAATTTGTTTTTGTACATGGCCATGTTTCCGAACCATATACAAGAATCGTGTTATATAATTTACGTTTCAGATTAATCGGTATTACTGCGGAATACTATGCGTAATTTTCCAAGCGCAACCCGCGATAGTGATATTCTTCTTGCGACTTCTGCTTTCATTGTCTTTATTTGTAGTGATTTTTTGACCTACGTATATGTAACTATTTACTTGCTCTATCTGTTCCGATTTTACCGCTATTTGTACACTTTCTCCTGTGTTCGTCATTATTTTTGTTTTATGTAAATTTATTTTCAGTCCTATTTTGTTCGAGTGTACATTTAAATCTGTTATCATCGTCTGTAGCTCTTCTGCATTTCCTAATATACATTTCTCCTTTTTTTTCAAAGTCAATAACACAGCTTGGAACTGTTTTACAAATAATAAGTTATATAGAATTAGAATTATACTTGACCTCTCATTTAAAAAGAAATTTACCATACTCTCCCCCAAGTATTATGAGACCTATCTCCAATTTCATTGTTTGTAAAAATTTTCCCTACATCATTACACCTATATCTCTACTTAGGAGAAGGAAAAAGCACCGATGCTGGTACACACACCCGGTAATACTAATAAATAAAGTGAACAAAACACGTGTAATTATTTAGAAAAGGTAAGAATCACGTTCCAACCTCAATAAATTTACTCTCGAACAGCATACGCCATTATTTAAACAATTAATACAGTCGAAATAATTCCCGTGGTATAAATATATAATCGTTATTAAGATAAATAGAACTTTTAGTTGTAACCCTTTAAATTTCAATAATTGTTCTAAAAAAAATTGTGCATTTGATTTTTCTATTTTTCTGGTCATACACGCTCGCGATTCTCCGTCACAAATATGTGCTTAACAATGACAAATCGTAAATTGGTCGTTTTTCTCGATAATTAGTCTTGTGATGTAGAATAATTACAATGTAAGATTTCAAAAAAAATTATTTATTATTAATAAATGTTCTAAAAATATATGGACATTACGAAGTGCAAATAAAGGCGAATACACATTAATGTTTGTAACACTACACACACACATATATATATATATAATATGGTATTGGCCTTGAACTCTAAATTCAGAAATGGAATTTCCACTTGAAAATTTACCCCCGCAAAATCCGTTAAAGTGCACCATTTATACATACATATACATACATATATATATATATATATATATATATATATATATATGTGTGTGTTACTATTATAATACTAATGCCGATTACGTAGAGATCGTTTCTTTTTGTATATACAAGCATAAAATATATTTAAAATAACGTTGAAATCGTGACGGATATCCAGGATGACGCGTAGGACGTGTAGTTCAAAATTGTATATCGACATCGGACAAACTGTCCCGTTCAATAGTCGACTTTCTGATACGGACAAGGACAAGCGTCGACTGTAGCGTTATGAATCCAATTTAGGTATCTGTTCACACGAGCGTAGACTCCCGGATAATTCTTTTCGGCGCATCCTTCTCCCCACGAAACTACGCCTGTTTTTTTGAGAATAAAAACAAACAGAAAACTAATGAAAAAAGGAAAAGTTAGTAGATAATTTCTCATTCGATTATAAAAAATTATCATCATCGTCGTATCGTTGCCAAACGGCATGACTAGCTAATGTACGTTTATTTTTACGTACAAAATGAACTAGAATTCAAAACACTATTTGCATGAGATGTAGATGCGCGCGCATACGATATTATGCGGAGTGGGGTTCCACTGCCGTCAACGTGATAATTAAGAATTAAATAACGATGAAGAACTTTCTATTTCGCGTGTAACCCCCAACCGTCGATTTGACAGTCGAGCACTCTAGCAACTACGCCACCGCGACTTTAAAAAAAAAAATAATAATAAAAAAAAGAATTCTACTAAATAAAGGAAAAATAAAAATGTCCTATTTCAGCTTAAACGTTTTAATACAGTCTCGCGTTTTATATAAGGAAAAATTTAAAAATCCAAAAAGAGATATAATTTTTTTTTTGGAAAACTTAATATTTTCAGTCGAGTGTATACACACGGTACGTAAAATTTTAAAAAATTTGTCTGTTTTTATAATAATTCGGTCGACGTAAAACGTTTCAATTTCAAAAAATATTTATACAACGCGTATTCTTGAGTCATTTTCTTTAAAAAGTTAATAATACCGGACTAAGTGGGTGTTAATTTTCCCGTTCGGGTAGAGGACGACAATATCTGTCGGGAATATTTCGCGCGAATTCGAGTAATTATAATTTTTTTTTAAATTAAGGAAAAATCGTTTAATCGAATGAAATTATAGAGGCGGGCATTTATATCGGAATTTAAAAATGTTCTCGATGAAAAATTATTAACGAGCAATGCAGATATTAAAGAAGTAGGCGACATGAAACATTTTTCCCTCACTTTTCAGGTAAGCGATATTTCATATGTGGTAGCAAATTACTCGAGAAGATGGAAGCAGGGTAATGCGCTTTTTAGACGATTCTAGATAATTTTTTACGGGTAGCCAATAAAAATTCGTAAATTCGAAATATAGCCAACCACTAGAAATACACTTTATTCTGAACCTAGACGATTTTCATAGGTAACATACGACGGTTTATAACTTACCTACTATATGATGACTGGTACCGTTGATTATTTTCAGCGGTCCACCGCTATCACCCTGCATCGGAGAACATAAATAAATTATTAATAATCGTGTGTTTATATATAAATAAATAAATGTATACATACTTCTATTATACGCTGTCACATATGTGTATGTGTACGCATTTTGAGTTAAAATCATGCCGTCGCTATATTTACGAATAGAGATTTCTTATATATATATATATATATATATATATATATATATATATATATACAAAGGATCATTAAATCTTTGCCGTTTTGCTAGCGCGCCTTTAGATCGAATCTCGCCAGAAATTTTTAGCGGTATCTCCAATTGCTCGGTGAAGTAGTATCGGTTTGATAAAAGAAGTCGTTGATAGCGATGATAAATTACCTCGTATCGACTTGCCCGGGATGTGACTTTCGACCGTCTTAGACGGTGTCTACTATCAACTTTTTTTAATTTTATTTACTCGAATAATATATTTACATGTATTATAGATCTATTAAATATCGCGTATTAGAATTTATCGACTTACAATTAATTTTAAAATCGAGTTAATTTATTTACTTTGCCGTTGTTATTACGTAATTACATTATTTCGATTTTTTAAATTTATTGTATGATAAAAAATTATTTCCGTCCGTGTGCTAAGAAAAAAAGAAATTACTTTAAAAATTGTGCATATTGTCAATCAGTTAATTTAATTCGTTACGTTAATAAGGATTAAATATAAATTGTCTTCGCCTACAAACCTGGCATGAGTCTTTACCGCCTTCTGGTGCTCCGGCGCACAACATATTCGGCGTTATACGCGACTCTCCGTAACCTGTTTTCTTGCATTCTTCGTTCGACATAATCGGTACTTGAACTTCTTGTAACACGTTGGCCGTGGAACCGCCGGCTTTTGTAGTACCCCATCCTACTACTAGACCTTGCTGCCCGGAGAACGATTTACCTATAAAACGATGGTCAGCACGTGAGGAATTTAATTAAAAAACTTAATTCGCCGAATTTTAAAATATTCGAAATTTTTGTTGGGGAAATTAAAAAAAAAAAAAAACAAAACGAGAATATTTACCTTCTACCGGCAGACAAACTGGACTTGGATTTTCATCTTTATTGGCGCTTTTCGTAAAGTTAATCGGTTCGCTTAATCTCAATAAGGCGATGTCGTTATTGAAGTTGCGAACGCTGTAACCTTTATGTTTGACGATTCGGTCGACATTACGCTCAATCAACTTCGTTTCGGTGGACGATGATCTATCGTGATCCATCAGACGAATTGTCAAATGTTTCTTATCGAATCTATTGAAAATAAATACAAGAATTTGGCAAAAATTGCGATTCTATAAAAAATGTCTCTCTTATCGCTCGATCTAATTATTACATTACGTTCACGCTTATAAACATTACGCGCGTGTGTAGACACGTTATAAGAAAATTTAACTAGGAAATGGAGTTGTATAACTGTAAACGTATCGAAAACTTTTGATTGCATTAAATGAAATGACGTCATCATTGAAAAAGTCGAACGCCGATGAAAACTTTTTAAACGAAATAAATCATCACTTCGACGAACGCAGAAATTAATAATTAAAAAGAAAGATTAATACTAGACGCCAAAATATTTTAGCAATTTGTGAGCTAAAAAGACTAAACGGTGAAAAACTAATAACTTTTATGGATAACGTATGAATTATTATCGTCGATAAGAGATTAATAAAGTCTAGTAGAAAAGATTAAGAATAGCGCTTTTCTACAAGTGGTTTCTAAGAGTGTACAAATAAAAAAATTAAGTCATATAGAGAGATCACTAGTAAGTATAAAGCAGTGTAAACTAAAAAGAAATTCAGAAGGAAGACTCGACTCTACGACGTGATGGAACAAATAGTTAAGTTGATAATTAGGTCGAGCACATAGCTGGGTGAACAATAGTAAATGGACAAAAGGCTGTTAACTACAACGATATAACTGGAGTAGCGTGAAGGAATTGGATATAGAGAACAACTTGAAGGGGAAATTTTGGGTAAAGGCTACGACCACAACGAACTGATATCGACTAAATGAATAAATAAACCAATATGTACATGATAGACGAAAGAATTATTCTTAATATCAGACTCAAAAAAGACGATTTCACGGATAAGACAACAAACAAAATTACTGGATGCGGTGGAAGAAATGGCCAGGCTATATCGCGAGACAAGTCGATGATACAAACGTACGATGCAGTGGTGGTCTATTAACAGTAGTCGTAGCGAAATGGGTAGGAATTAATTGAATTCGATCGGTACAATTTAGAAGGCGTTGGAAATGTTTGGAAAATGCCTACACCCGGCAGTGAGTTGATATAGGAACGCCGTGATATCGTGATATATACATATATATAATTTTAGTTAACTTACTGGTGAACACAATGAGCCGCTGTAAGTATGTATTTATTGTTGATTACGCTTCCTCCGCAGTAAAATCTGCCTTTGTACAAGAGGGCAGCAACCCACGGGTACATATTGGCCTGTTGTACCGCGTGACCACCAACTATACGGACTTTTCTAGCAACTCCGCATTCTAAAGGATGAATGTTTTTTTTTTAATTTTAAACAACTAATTATTCGTATCACCACGATCGCGCCACGTTCTTTCGAATGACAGAAAAAAATAAATAAAAACTAATGTTCTTTAGTATGATATCTATCGGCATTAGTTTATACTAATTAATAGTTTAATAATACGCCCTCAGAGAGAGCTGAGTATAGAATACATTTTATTTAGTTGTTTTTATTTCATGCGGAACATGTTTCATCGAGAACTTTAATTTATTTTAGAATTTGAATTTTTTAAGATAAAACATCCATTTAGTCTAATTAAAAGTTGAATATATCGGAGAGTAGTGATTTTATTAATTAATTATAAACAAACAAAATAAAACGCAATCACTAAAAGTTTTTAATCGCGAAGCTTTTCGACAGTTACGTCATTTTCAAGCGCGAACTAAAATTATTACATCTTAATTTAGTCTAATGTTGCATCTATAACTACTTCCAAACAAGATACGTAATAAATTAAACGCGAATGTAAGAAAACGTAAATTTAAATAGGATTACAAAAAAATAAATAACAAAAAAAGAGTTGAAATCGCTAAAAAAATTTTAAAATGAAAAATCACAACGCTTTTCAGTTGTTAAGCCAAAGTGAATATAAAAAGAACAAAATATATACAATTTATAAAAATATAAAATGTAAAAAATATACACTTCACGTATACAATTACAAAAATTATTACGAAAGCGATAAAACAGATTTTTAAATGATTTAAACTCCTTTTTGATTGTTTACTTATTTTTATTTTTTTTAATCACTACATTCAACACTTTTCAACTGAAATAGGAATAAGTGTACCGTACCGCAAGGGGGACAGGTTTTCAAATCAACGGCGTTCACAGGGACATCAGCTTCTTCGGTTGATGTAGGTATACCTAAAATGTTTTGCCACCAACTAATGTAATCTGTAATCCCTTTATCCGCCACCGGTACGATAGTATTTTCCGATACCTGAAGAAATAATTTAAGTGGAAGGCTATAATAGGATATACAACAAAATAAAGAAATGGGGAGAAAATTTCCGATAATTAACAATTTCCTTTTTTGCAGGCTCTGCGAAGTTATCACTTACAAGCAACTCGGTTGTTACTTTACTTTAATAATTTACTCTAAACGACTTATTCTGAAAATTAGTCATTGTTCCTCGCAATTCTGATTGATAAACTTAATTTTCCTTCTCGTGATCATTTATCCTACCGTCCTAATTCTAGCTTTCTATTTGCGTGAAACTTACGTATTAATTCTGAAGAACTGAATTGGTGATTGGATAAATATGTTGATTCTCTCAATTGTATCTTTTACCTAAAGGCAATATATGTACATGTTAATGTATACACTTATAATATATAATTAGCTCCAATCAAGCGGTCTTAGGTTTTCCAAAAAGTTCAATTTCTAACCTTTTTAGTCATACATTAACAATCTTGATTTTGGTTTACGAAACGGTTAAAGACTTCTGATTAAAACATAGTTGGCGTTATTTAAAGTTACAGTCACTATCTATACTCTCATTAATGTTTTACAAAATTCAAACATCACTACAAAGTACAAATAATCTTACTTTCTACATGAAGTTCTATCGTAACTATGTGAGATAAGTTTTAATATATTTTTTTTCTATTATACATAAATATATTTTCCAATTACTGAATATTGAATTCCTTGTGATAATTTTATTATCTGTAATAATAAATTCCCTACGTCCTTATCATTTTGTTGTAACCACAACAAATATTATATTTCATGTTCAGATCTTCTATTCGTCAACATAAGGAATATCGGTTCCTATTATTGTTTACTTCTTATTTAACTCCTCGTTGCAGATTACTGCAAACTAAAATTCCTCGTTATCTTCTCTGTGTTCTTATTATTATGATTTATCGTATACAGCGTTTTGAATTCCCCTAATTCTATTCAACACACACACACATGAGCACGTTATAAACAACTAATAAAACTCTTGTACCGTATTAGGTTTAACGCGCAAATTCTCGAAATTCATCCTCTCTGTAAGAATTTAAAGCTTGTTTCCACCAGTACGTATTCCGTACTTATGTGTATATACCTATGTACGTATACATATAAGTATATTCTATATATATATGTGTGTGTGTGTATATATCTATTTGTATTTGCATATACAATAGAGGGGGCGTGCAAAACGCCAAAAGAAACGAATATATCATCAATCGATGGAAGAAATCTGAAACAAGTTGAGTCCCTTAAAAATATTTAACACATAATAAAGGTATCAGGTAGATTCAGCGAAGGATTAAAATGCCTAAAGAGGCATTCGTAAGAAAAATATACAGGATTAAGGGGTGATATAACACGGACTTTTTTTTTTTTTTTTTTAAAAAAAAAGAAGAGAAACAGAAAATTGAGAGTTTTGAAACAATGTGTTGGCGACGCATGAATATTTCGCTGTTGATAACATTTCAAATGAATAAGGTTTTTAACAAAGTACACAAGACTCTTGAATAAGAATTAGAAAAACAACACAAAATTGGATAAGGCATAAGACATGATGGCCTACCGAAAGATACCATAGAGCGAATAATAATAACAATAAAAATAAAAAAAAAACGAGACAGGCACTGAAGGACATAGTCAAGAAAGGAGCGAACATTAAGGGCTACGTGGAACTAAAAAGGTTAACAGGGAGAAAATGTATGACTTAAATGGTATGGGCGAACTAATCAAAGGACTGATACAGCGATTGATTCGTATATGTATAGTACAAATATTCACATTTATTTATTTATTCATTTTTCTCTCTTCAATTCATTCCGGAAATTACGTGCGATTAAATTCGTTTAAAACTCTTTATGCCATATCTCAGTTCATCCCATTCGTCTACATTTAAATCCCTTTTTCCACGTAATATCGCACATTAATAAACGTAGAATACTTACCCACTAATATGAATTACACATATCATAAATGCGTGAATCTGTTTATATATATATATATATATCATCATATTAGTCGCATCTCTATACATCATACTATATTTTATATGTTTCGATGTCTGACTTTTCTTATAATTTTAGTCAAGTTATGAAGCGGCATGTTCAAAAGCCTCATGCAGGTGATTCCAGTGGTGACAGGCTAATGTGATCTGTCCATAAAATTTTAATTTCCTATAACTACCCATAAACCCTTAGCGTGTTGAGATCGCCTGTATAATTCGGTCTCAGTGCGCATTTTCCCAGTAGTAAAAACCTCTACTTTGTGGTTAGGATTTTTATGCAAAGTTGGGTTATCATCCCGAAATAATGATATGGCTGAAAGCGACAGAACACCATCGTCATTAATCTTTTCCTAGTATTACATCATATATATATGTATATTATTTAAATGTTTTAGTGAATAAATAATAATGTATGAGTATATATATATATATATATATATATATATATATATATATATATATATACACGATTAAATTTCTAATAAATAACAGTTTAGAATAGGATATTAAGTGTTCTAGGAAATAAATTATATTGTATACGTATCCATATGTGCACAATAATTTATGGGAGTTTTTATATTAATACGATTTAATTTGTACTATTCTTTTAGTTCGGTCCTAAGACCGGTCTTCTTCTATGATGATATTTTTCCAATGTTCCCGATTTTCCGCAGCTCTTTTTAACTCCTTATGGTTATGTGTCTCGTAGCAAGGTTACTATGAATGAATTTCTGGGTCATCCACATCCTCATTTCCCTTGGATTTTGCCCTCGAAAACACATCTCGAAGTATTCCTCCATGTCTTATAACGTGGCCAATCCAGCTTAATCGTGTTTTCCGTATTCGATCAAACAATCTCCTTTTTTCGTTTATTTTATCCATGATTTCTCGATTTTTTTATTGTCCGTCCATCTTATCTTCTTCATTCTCCTCCAGCCCTACATTTCAAATGCTTGCAACTTGTCCACATTTCGTTTATTCATAGTCCAATTTTCGGCACCATATAGTGCTACAGACCATACATACTCTTTCAGCATGCGTTTTTTCAAGTCCATTGGGATTGATTTTTGCCTTTATATATCTTGTGTAAATCCAATACTTGAACTGATTTCCTGATCACGATATAAGTCATCCGGCATTGTTTGTCGTAAATATTTAAATTGTCTCTTTTGTTTGATTTCTTTTTAATCGATCTCTACATGTAAGCGACCCGGTTTCTTACTTATCATCATTGTTTTCGTTTTGTTTACGTTTATTTCCATCCCGAATTATTTTCTTGTCCTATTAAGCTGCTGTATCGTTTTATTTTTACTTGGTCGTCTGCAAATTTACTTTCAATGTGATTCACCCCAATGTTTATTCCGAACTTTTCATTGCTCAGCGCTTTGTTTACTATAATTTCCAGATATACATTAAACAAATACGACCATAATAGCACCCTTGTCTTAATTCCTTACTAATAGTTACTGTTTCGGAGAGATCCTTCTTGACTTTACAGCCATCTCTGTTGCTGGTAGAGATTATAAATGAAAGGTAATATGTGCTGTCGGATTTGCTCAAGTGATGGAAATATGGCATTCTGAATATTTTAAAATAGGATAGTAATATAATATATGTGCGCTATCATTTATGAAAGTTCTTTCTTTAATACTATTAAGTTTTTAATAAATAATAGTTTAGAATATAATTTTTTTTTTTTTTTAATTTTTGTATTACTTAAAAAAATAACGGAATAGCCGTCATTTTCTTCGGTTATATACGTACCGATTGCGTATTTATGAACGCTGGAAAATTCGTCATCACCGCTATAACGATCGTAAACTGAATCATTGATGAAAACGTATCCATTTGTACTGTTATTAAAAATTTGCGATTTGAAAAACGTATTGATTAAATGAAATTATTGTCTAGGACGATGGCGATCGTTGATGATTGTAAGAGGACAACCGTTCGACTTGCTGAAACGGTAAAGAATCGTCTGTATTTATTGGAACGGAATTATTCAAAATTGTTTTATTTTCTCCCCCGCGGGTAGTTTTATCGGTCGAACCGATCTAGGGGTCAGGTCGGAAAATAATAATTCGAGGTCTGCGGCTAAGTTTAGCTGGCGGAATAAAATTACAACGATAAGAAGACCGTACGGATCTACCGCCGATCGTACATGAATTGATTAAAAATAGAGAGGTCGACGATATACAAAAACATATACTATGTAAATAAATAAACAAATAAATCAATAAATAAATTAATAATAATGATAATAATAACTACGAAGTACGGTGAAATAGGGGCAAGGTTAATGAGGAAGCGTATCGGGGACAAATCTATTCGATGTGGAGTATGTGGGTAATTTGTTATTTACACCATGAACGGTAATCGAGATGGTTATTTTCTATCGATAAGAATAATGAGGACTAAAAGAAATTGGACTTCTAACTAATAATAATCAATTTACGTAAATTTTAAAATATATGTATTTCTCGATAGGTTAAAAAGAGTTGCAAAGATAAGATTTTTTTAGCATTCTAGGTCGAGGACGAATTTTAAATCATCGAAAGAATTTACACTCTACGAAATATTAAACGATGAGTAATCTAATGATTTGTGAAACAGCTACCGGTATAGTATTATTAGTAGCTATCACTATTTTTAAAACACTACTACAAACGAATAGCGAACACTCTAAAAGATGTTTACTTCCATACTACAGAAAAATTCGTTAATTACTAATTGGAATAGTTTTTAACGTAAACGTTATTAAATTACCTACGTAACACGCAAATTAGTATACCCCGCTTGTTAACAGTTGAACAGGACTAATTTAACGCCTGCCATTTCCTAACCATTCTTCAGCTTTTGCGTTTACTACCAATTTATGATTTCGATGTAAATAGAAAATAAAATCGAAATTAAAATAAAATTCGAATCGATATAACGAAATTAAATCGAATTAAGGTTTCGTAAAGGAACATCCTGTTCTCTAAGAATAGCTCAGACCTATATTGTAGGAGCTATTTCTACGTTTTAGATCGACCTCTTTTCAATAAATGAAGTAAAAAATATTGTTAAAGGAAAAAACTTTAGTGCTAGTAAAGTAACTCCACCCCTGATACAGACGAAATCACAAGCACGTAATAAGAATGAAGACTTCACATTGATTATGAGTAAGATTTGTTTCCTTTATAGCCCAAAATTGGCTCAGTTATTTACCTGATGGATCCGAAACTCGTAGCAATGTTAGTGCCGCTTTTCTTTCAACATTTCTGAAAAGTTTGTTCTGCCTCGAATAGCGTCTATTATTAGGGCGAAGGATTTTTTTTTAAATATTTGTTAATTTACAACTAGCTCTGTAGGCTATTAAGTAAATGTAATATCTCAGTATCATATGGCTTGTTAAAGAATCATGTCCAGTGACAGCATCTCATACAATATGTATACGGAATGTATACTTTATACCAGATCCATAAATTTTGTTCTCTTTATGCAGCCATAATTCGTGTTTTTAAAAATGTTTATTACGTAATCTAACCGCCTGCACATAATTGTTTTTTCTGACTCTAGAATCTGTCTCCCAGCTTTGAAATTTTCGCATTTTAACCTCTCGATAAAAATAAGTTTAATAAATCATATCGGACAAATCGATGAAGTTATAATGAATAGCGTGTATATACTTTTATTGCGAATAGTATATCTAGTAAAAGAAACCTTAACGAACATCTGTGCTAAAGTAAAATTTAGAGGTGATACATCTACACAATTTGAAATAAAAACAGAAGTTAAACAAGGGGACGGCCTCTAATCTATTTACTTGAAAAATTTATAAGAAAATGAAGAAAAACTATGAACGAAGAAAATATCACAGGGAAAATTACACTTTACTAATAGATTGTTTAGCTTTTGCAGATGAAGTAAAACTACAGATGGAGAATTAAGTGATAAAAGTTGATCAGAAAAAGAAGTAATTAAAGCCATGATCGATCGACTAAACTGAGATACTACACAACTGTGATCAGACTAGAGGCATCGTATGCAGTTGAGTCTAACCAAAAGGATTAAAAGATCAACTTGAAATTACAAGAATGTCAGATCCAACGAAGAAAGGTGAAAAATACATAAAACAGAGTAACCAGGAAATATACAAGCGTGTGGAAAAAATTACTACAGTTATCCGATAAAGAGGAATTCGATTCTATGGTAAAAAATGCAAAGGATGGAACTTAATATGTTTACCGGAAGATGATTTAATTACAGGCGAAATTTTAAAATAAACGCCACGGAGTGCACAGAGACTAACAATGGCTTGTAAAAACTAAAGATTATGTCTGAAGATATTAATATTAAAGAAAAGACTATTTAACTGTAAACGATTCGGGGGGGGCGGCAAATCACGAAGAAAGAACTGGCACTTTGTGGATCGAAGAAAGAAAGAGAGACACATCGAAAGGATGGAAGCAGTTTGGAGGGCGACGGGACGAAGAAACCAGTTGATTAGTGACGGTTTCGGAACAATAATAATATATATATATATATATATATATATATATATATATATATATATATATATATGATGTTTTATACTAAATCGATCATATTATATATCATTATCATTAAGCGATATCTCCATATCGGAGGTAGGCGACTATTTACCTACACATAGAGAACTGATTATAATCGCTTTGTTGCTACTACACAATGAAGCCGGCGTGTTTTTGCAGTGTACTATATTGCTACTAGCGCGCATATGTTGTTGCGCGTGGTGGTCTGCAATTACCTTCCACTCAATAACATTAGGATTATTTATACTTTCATTTTATGACGATAATTTTTTCGTTGCCGATTAAATTCGAACTCGAAACCCTCTGTATAGAAACTACCCACTAGGGAAAGAACGGTAACGGTTAGTGTTGACGAAATCATGCAGTTTTGCAATAATGGTCTGATTAACAAAGACACATTAACAATTGAAGAAGTAACAGATTGGTTATAGTGTGATAAACAAGATGAAGGTTTCGAAATGTTCAGCAGTCCAATAATGGTGAAATTGACGACGATGAAGAATCAGAATGTAACCAAAACTCACCAATCAGCTATTCGGAAGCTGAAATAATGTTAGTAACATCGATTAGTTTGAAAGACAAGAGGAGGCAAACTTTACACAGATCTTACTTATAACAAAAAATACGGAACATTGCCGTAAATAAAGGTCGAATTACAAAAGACACAGAAGAAAATTGCATTTTTTTTTAAGATGTAAACAATATTGTCATAGAGACAGTTTTTCTAGGTAATTATATTGCACTATGTTATACAAAATTTCTAAATAAAAATACAGTACTCTAAATGTTATCAATTAAACATATTTTTTAAATTTCTTTCCTAAATTATTTACAATGTGGTATAGCACTATATATGTAATTTGTTTATAATGGAATTGCTGTTATCCGTCACAAGGCCCAGTCCCGAGGGTAACGGATAAAGAAGTTCTATTATATACATACACACAAACACACACACATATATATATATATATGATCGACTGAATATAAGACAATACAAGAATTTCGAACAATTATTATAAACAGAACAAACTTGCTGCAACGGTAAAGTATCGCTTTTTAGCGAGTAATAAGTAATAATATAAATTCGAATGTGCGATAAGAAAAAAATTGTTTGAAGATAGAAATGAAGCCAAATTAATTTATAAAATTTTCCCTCTCTGATTAAATCGTTTTAAATGGTTATGCCAACTTAGAGTTTATTTTAATTAAATGTAATAAATCTCTTCTCGATGAACGAAGGGAAAAAGAGGAAAAAGACAGTGATATACGGATAGAAGAGATTATGATAATTTGTGATTTATGATGTACAAATGCATATACATATACATACATACATACATACATACATACATACATACATACACAACAAGATATATATATATATATATATATATATATATATATATATATATATATATATATATATCACTAAACGAGTAGTTTTCTGTCTAGGAAATAATTCTTTCTAATGGCGTCTACTTTTGAAAAACAACTTTCGCTGAAAAAATTCTGCAAGATTATCTAACGAACGACAATTGAGCAATAATGATAACAATCAATAATGACAACGATAATAATTATGATATTATTGGAAAGCGAATCCCGTTTCTACTAAAAGAATTTCAAATAGTCGAACGGGTTGAATTATTAATTAAGGTTAAGAAACGTTTGAAGATGCCATTTTAAATTTGCGCATTGACATTACGAAATCACCGAGAAATTCCTCTAATACTTACCTAACGAACATATTAATAAATAACGAACTGATTGTGCATCGCGTAAAACGGTAAATTATATCGATAACGATAACGATAGGGTATCAAAGGTTTCCATAAGACTACGTACGAATTTTCAAGTATCAGACGAACAGATGTGGATAGTGTATCGATTTGGTTTATTTCTTTAATAGTTAGTATTTCGATCGGTTATTTTTTCGATAAATAATATTATATCCGCGTTTCAGGAATTTATATCGCTGAATCGATCGAATAATAAAATTTAATATAGACGGATATTTATCGGGATAATTATAACGAAGAGGATTGACATGACGGAAGAAGATTATACGCTCTTGCGACGCTTAACGTTGATTAGCGGAAAGGAAATTACCAAAAGGATCACTCAAGACCGCGTGGTCCAAGCCAAGAAGTGAAACTGAAAGAGTCTAATAAATTTACGAGCGTTTGATCCTGAATTGGCGACTATTTTGTTACTATGTGAAAAGCGACCAGGAAATGGAACTGAACCATTGACTACCGAAATTAATCGTTTTCTGGTAAACCATAATGCTCACAAGTACAGTATATAGTCCCGGCAAACTCGGTAGTATAAATACAGATGTTGTGTCGGTAAAGGAAGGGTCGTCAACAAAAGAAATCCCTGTATGAAAATTGGATCAAGTAATGTACATACAATGTTATAAACGGGAAAACGGGAAACTCCCCGCCACCGGGCCAAAGCTATAACCGGAACGGGGCGCGTCCACAGATGGTAGATAGCGGAATGATCAGTAAATATACTGGTTCGCTATGAATAACTAATAAATAGTTGTGAACCAAAAGCGGCTATTGGTGGATTCGAGTAGGCGATTACAGTAGCGACAGGATAGAGACGAGGATGCAGACGGTCAGCTTAAGGAACTGGTCATAAAAATCTGCATACACCTTATGACACTGTCTCTTCCTCGGCAGGTATAGATGGTCGTAAAAACCTTACATTGTTATCTCTTCAGTAATTCCAAAGGAGACAACCCTGACGGAAAACAAAACTTAAATCCAGAAGCGTCTGTCTCTTAAGGACCGGCTGTCTGGTCAGTGTTTAAATACATATAAAAACAACTATTCATGTTCCTAAAGTAGACTAAATTATGTTAATTTACAAAAAAAAAATAATAATAATAATATCAAGATAAACTGAATACAAAAATATAGTCTGATAACTGGAAAGAAATTAAAACGAAATTCGTGAAATAGCTCCATTTTTATATATATATATATTATATATAATACCGTGCTGTGAACTGGAACAAGGTCCAGACGCACGGAGAAAGGAACTTTTACATTAGTTTGCATGACTTAAGGAAAAATAGGAGTCTTTTTCAGAAGGTATGTTTTGAAGGTTAGTGGAAGAGAACTAGGCATAGGGAGGAATGAATATTTGTATATAAAGGGCAGAGGATTAATATATGTAGGATAGTTAGTTGAATGTTACAAAGATGACAGACAGGAAGGGCTCACATGTAATGGAGATTAAGAAAACAGATTGCGGTGAAGATGTTGAGGCGAGAAATAACTGGGGAAAAGATGGCATTACGAATGGAACAGGATGATTATGGACAACTTAAAAATAAGAGATCCAAAACAACTAAAGTAATTAAATCAACGAAACGGATATATGAAAAAAACAACTCGTCAGAATAGAAGAGAATTTAAAGAAAAATAATTGTGGGATCTTTTACAAAACGTTTAGTAAACATTTGCAAAAATATCAGTCACCTAGTCTATGTTTCAAAAATGAGGAGTGCAAATTTGCTCTCAGTCACTAGGAAAATGGTTTTAGCAACGTATTCTGAAAAGCTCTTTAATTGTGAAGAGCCGAAAGGAAAATTTCCATGGCATTTAACAGCGTGCGAATGTGAAAAATCTATAGCCTCGAATTATCAGACAATCGAATAGATTGTGAAAGAATGGAATAAGGCTTCCGATGAAAGATAGAATAATTGCTGAGATGTGAAAGAACGTGGCCAGAAATTATCAGAAAACTACAAAATGTAGTAGAAAAAATTTTAAATTAGTATCTATCCATTACATATGAAAGGAGAGAAAAATAATGTCAGCAACTATAGAGGCATTTCACTATTGTCTGTTACATGTAAAATTTTGACTGAAACACTTCTAAACCGGTTAAAAGGCAATTAGAAAAAAAAAGTCGACGAATACCAAGCAGGTTTCCAAAAATGACGATCTCGCGTGGAACAGATTACGAATCTTAAATTGCTAATTAGATATAAAAGAATAATAGGAAAGAACATTCAAAACAGCGTATCTGTCGATAGGAAGGCACTTATTTTTAATACGTTGGAAGAGTTAAATGTGGATAATAAAATTATAAACTTAATAAAACAAATTCTAACAAACACAACATCAAAAGCCAAGTTCCGAGGAGAAATATTAGAAGCATTTGAAATTAAAGTAGGAGCAACACAGGAAGATTGTCTATCCTATCTGCTTTGCACTGTGTTTTAGAGAAAATTAAAGCAAATCTAATATGAAAAATAAAAATTGCGTATATGAAACCATCAGCACCGTATTATTCAGAAACAAAATATGGAAAGGTAGAAAAGTCACAAGATTTAAATAATAATCCAACTAAATGATCTAAGAAGAAAATCCAGCAAGCGTACACAAGATAGAACTGAATTTAATCAGAGAAATATGTAATAAAATGTTATTGTCGATAAACACGAGGATACGACACTTTAACACCGTAATTAAACCGCCAGGTCTATATGCTGCAGGAATATGAACACGAAGAGAGCTTAAAGAGAAGAAGGAATGAAAAATCATGAGAAAAATTCTGAAACATTAAAGACGGAAAACGGGTGGTAAAAAGCAACAGAGAAATATATGATAAAAAATTGAATAGAAATCAGACACAATGTGCAAAAAGAAAATAAATTTTTATGGAAAGAGCGGAGTCGTATAGACAAATTAAGATGATATTCACAATATTTTGGAGAATAAGCTTACATGGTTTATAGAAACCGAAAGCAATGATAGAAACAAATTTCGCGAAAAAGTTTAACGCATTTAAAGATTTCATCGAAAATGTTGAGAAGAAGAACACCGTCGGTAACAACATGTGGACGGAGGAAAGAAAAATACAGCAGCACAGCTCGAGGATGAAATAATATCCTCGAGGATAAAAAGGGAAATTCTGTGATTATTATTTTTTACGTGATATATAATTGGCTAAAATCGAAAATAATAAATAAAACGAGAAACGGTAGTCTTTGAACAGGATATGATTGAAATATATGAAACACGATAGCAAGCATGATAATTGGTTGCAAGTAAGGGCAAAGCGGAGTAGAATAAAGAAAAGTTACTAATAAATTATAACATTAAAAAAAAAGAAGTTGACGATATCCCGGTTTGCGATCTGCCTAATAGGCACGGTAATTACACTGCATCAAAGAGAAACTGCAGTGAAAAAGATTAGAACTAGAAGATAGTTTAGAAAAAATACCATCTAAAGGTAATTGCAACGAGTGATTGGAATGCGGTTTTCACTAGGATGTACAGATTTTAGTGTACGTGAAGAATTTGACTGTTAGAAACAACTCGTCGTTAGTTACAAAAAGCGAATTGTCATTACGAATATATGGTATGAAACACCAAAATGCCGACGATGTAGCTGATAGGTTCCAAAAGATACTCATTATATATTTAAGTAAAATATAAATAGATAAATCAAGCGAAGAAGTCAACTACATATCCAGAAACGGATGCAGATTCTGACCGTAACATAATTATCATGAAATTGTGTCTAAAATTGAGTATATTAGTAGTTAATAACAAAACGGAATACTTAAAAAAAATAACAATGAAAAAATTCCTTGGATCGAACAAGTTCAGTATCTAGGAGTCATCTTAGATAGTAGACTAACTTTCAATAGCCATATTACATTCGCTATAGAAAAAGCGCATAAAGCTATGCGCACACTTTTTCCATTATTTAACAGGAAATCGGGGTCTCAGTTATGTAAATAAAAAATTATTTTATACGACTGTCGTACGCCCTAGATTAACCTATGCTTGCCCTATATATTAGAAATTACAAGTAGTTCAAAATCTTTGCTGCAGAATTTCGTTGAATGCTACATGATATACTAGAATTTCTAGTCTACACGATCATTTAAACATCCCGTTACATATATTCATTTATTTTTTAAAAAAATTTGATGAAAACTGTAAAATTCATCAAAATAATTCGAGTAATAGGGAATTATACAATATGGAACACCTACGCATACGTTATACTAAGTATAAGCATCGTAGATTAAAACACAGATTCTCGTAATTATTAACCTATTGTTAAGTATAAATATTTTAAAGTTAAATTATTTCTAAATACATTGATTTTTGATTTATTAATTTATTAATTTTTTTAATTTTTGTTTCCTCAGTGTGTCTGTTTTTTTCCGTAGAGGTTTTTTTCATATTTTCCCGCATTACTTTCTTTAAATAATTTCAAAAGTCTAAGTTTTGTAATTATACATATTTGAAGTTGCTAAGGTTTATGTACAGATACTTGGCTTTAAGTTATGAAAGAAAATTGTTTTCAGTTTATGCGTAAAATACAATACAAATTTTTCATTCAAGGGTCCTGCCAGTACAATATTATAATATTATAAAATCCTATCTAGACGAAAGATACTTTCGAGTCATAGTAAATAATGAACAATCTCAAATTCAAAAAATTAAATCGGGCGTACCCCAAGGAAGCGCGCTTGGTCCCTTGTTGTACTCGATATTCACTTATGACATACCGGTACCAAGGAATGCGAGTGTAGCAACATTTGCTGATGACACGGCAATAATGGCTTCACATAAGCTTCCGCAAACATCAAATAAAATATTGCAAAGTGCAGTCAATGAAATTGAAAATTGGTCGAGCAAATGGAAATTGACAATAAACGAGTCCAAGAGTACCCACATTATATTTACTAAAAGGAGAATTGTTCGCAACAGATATAAAATCTTTATCAAAGGTAGGAAAATTGAACAAAGTCGAGCGGTAAAATATCTAGGAGTTCACCTAGACCAAACTTTAACATGGGCTCAGCATATTAGAGCGAAGAAAACGGAGTTGAACATAAAAACTAAACAGCTGAACTGGTTGCTTGGTCCACATTCACAACTTCATACTTTAAACAAATTACTACTGTACAACGTAGTATTAAAACCTGTATGGCTATACGCAATTGAGCTGTGGGGCTGTGCGTCCAAAAGCAAAGTAAACAAAATTCAGACGTATCAAAACAGGGTATTACGTGCAATTGTAGGAGCACCGTGGTACGTCTCAAACCGTACGCTACATGTAGATCTAAATATAAAGTACATAAACGAGGTAATTCAAGAAGCAATTGAAAAACATATATGGAGACTACAGTACCACACAAACCCACTAGCAGATAGTTTGTTGAAGAAACCAACAAAGGCCAAAAGATTGAAAAGAAGAACGATGATGGATTGGATATAGCCTATAGCCATTTCAAAATAAATTGAGACCTTGCTAATGGGCATATTCTCAAGAAATCAAGTGCGTTCTCAAGAGACAACATCCGGTTGATGACATAAAATTGTCAGTACCTGATAAGAAGAGGATTTTAAATAAAAAAAAAAAAAAAAAAAAAAAAAAAAAAAAAAAAAAAAAAATTCATTCATCAATTTTCATCTGTATTCTGTCCTATGTATGCGATAGCCGACGCTAATCGTGTGATTTTTGCTTGCGATTTGTATAGCAGAGGTACAGATGACTTTATGCATAAATACATTTAAATATTTACCCCTTCTCGGTTGCCTATTTATTGATTTTATTCCAATATTCGGTTTTAATCTCAATTTTTTTTTTGTTTAATTTGTAATTACATATTTAGCTTGTTTTGGTATTACGTTAATTTATTGTTTGTACGGTTGATTTAGTTCTTATAAAACCAAGCTTGGCTAGCATACTTGTACAACTCAGAATCGATTAGGGCTTGGATAAATTGATGTGTTTTGCTTCCCTAAGCGGAATAAAAAATAAAAAAAAAAACGGAAAAAATTTTTAATTGTAAATTACAACATTTTAAATTTTACTTATAAGTATGTTTATAAACATACCTAGGTTAGGTTAAATTCAGTTAGGTTAGAATCGGTCAGGTTTATTTCGGCTAGTTAGCAGTAGAATTAAAAGAAAAAACTAGACTTTCAAAAATGGTTTCCGCGGATTTTTAACTTGGTAACTCGTTAAAAATAATAATTTTTGATATTTAAAAAAAAAAAACGAAAATCGGGAGTGTACAAGTATTCTACGAATCTACCTAAAGCTTTGTCAGATTGTAGAAAATTTTAAATAAATATTCTAAATAAAAGCGCAAATAATAGTAGACTTGAAAAGCGTATTGAAGTTTTCGAAATGTACCTGTATGGACGGATATTAAAACTTTTTTTTTGGATACAAAAAGTTAATTAGAAATAAATTACTAAAAGTGAATAAAAAGCATCCAGAACTATTTAATCTATATTCAATAAAGGGGGGCTACGATACTGAGGACACATTCTGAGAGGACCTAAATATAAAAAGATCGCGGATTATTATAGAAGGCAAAATCGCCGGCAAGAGATCAGTGGGGCCGTCCACAAAATTCACGGATGGGAGACCCACGACGCTGGTTTGGCTGTTCATCTTTCTAATTACTCTGAACTTCTATGTTGAAAGAGATTGTAGCCAATTTGATTGCCGGCCTTCGTAATGAAGATGGCGGATGAAGAAGAAGAACAGTAGTTTCAGAACGATGAATATTCTGTAAAAAGGCGCATAAGTTTTGTTTTTTTGTTCGGAAACGAGGTGCCAGTTTTTTGATGAAGAGTTTAGTTCGAAACTTTAAATTTTTATAAGGAAAATTATTTTAAAACTTTTATACGTGTTCATGCTTACCGTCGTTATAAGACGTTTGCATTTGAAAACACTAAAATATTACGAAATGTTCTCTCCATTGATGGTTTAGCCAGAATATAATATTTTAACAGGAAGAGTCACTTAATTTTAAGTGATTACCTTTATTTGAAACATTATATATATATATATATATATATATATACGTATGTATGTATACTAAATCATAACATAGTTAAGTTTTTTATTAAAAGTTGAATATATTGGAGAGTAGTGATTTTATTAATTAATTATAAACAAAACAAAATATAACACAATCACTAAAAGTTTTTTACTCGCGAAGCTTTTCGACAGTTACGTCATTTTCAAGCGCGAACAAAAATTATTACATCTTTTTTAAAGATGAAAAACCAGAAATGTTTATATAACGACAACTTAAAATTTGATATACATATTTCACTAGCCAAACGTAATTTCAATTTTAGATTAATTTACAATAAATTTCATTTATAAAACAGATTTTTGAAAAATTCTTCATCAAAATTGATAAATATCTCCCAAACCTGGTTCAGGTTCTATTAAAAGTTGAATATATTGGAGAGTAGTGATTTTATTAATTAATTATAAATAAACAAAATATAACACAATCAGATTTTAAAAATATGTAATTAGCGATTAAAAAACTTTTAGTGATTGTGTTATATTTTGTTTATTTATAATTAATTAATAAAATCACTACTCCCAATATATTCAACTTTTAATAGAACCTGAACCAGGTTTGGGAGATATTTATCAATTTTGATGAAGAATTTTTCAAAAATCTGTTTTATAAATGAAATTTATTGTAAATTAAACTAAAATTGAAATTACGTTTGGCTAGTGAAATATGTATATCAAATTTTAAGTTGTCGTTATATAAACATTTCTGGTTTTTCATCTTTAAAAAAGATGTAATAATTTTTGTTCGCGCTTGAAAATGACGTAACTGTCGAAAAGCTTCGCGATTAAAAAGCTTTTAGTGAATGTGTTATATTTTGTTTTGTTTATAATTAATTTTTTTATTGCAAAGCTTTTCGACAATTACGTCATTTTCAAGCCATACACAATAAATATTACATATGAATTACCGGAAATATTTATATAACGACAACTTATAATTTGATATACATATTTCACTAGCCAGACGTAATTTCACTTTTAGATTTATTTACAATAAATTTTATTTATAAAACAGATTTTGAAAAATAATTCTTCAAAATTGATATATATCTCCTAACCTGGTTCAGGTTTCATTAAATGTTGAATATATTGGAGAGTAGTGATTTTATAAATGATAAACGAAACTAAATCGTAACATAATTTAATCACAACTTTTGTTGAACGATACTCGTGTACAGGTATGCACAGTCGAATATTACACTGACCTGTAAATTTTTCAATATAGAAGTGTAATTTTAAAATAAATTTAAAAATTATTATTATTATTACTATTATTATTATTATTGCACCACTTGTTTTTCTAATTTACATAAACGATTTAGGCGGTTTAAAATTTAATGGAAGATTATTTAAAAAATCAATTGAAAATTAGTTAAATCACTAATATTTATTTTCTTAAGGAAAACACAAAGCTTTTCGGCATTTACGCCATTATCAAGTGAAAAATTTTAAAAAATCATAATTTTAAAAATATAAATTAAATATAATTACTTAAAAATATGTGATGTTGGATGTGAAAATATGATCCAAAAATGCTGTCTGCTTCTGTTCTGTCTATTTTTTGATTTGTTGAAATTTAATATCAATATATTTGTTTATTAATTTTGTTTTTTTATATTAATTTTTTCTTCAATACTATTTTCCGGATTCTGTAAAAGTTGTATACTGGTGGAATTTTAAATTTTTCATTTACTATTGCGATGTATGATGTCCAAAAGTAAAATATAAAATATAAAAATATACAACCACAATTTTTTTTTTTTATATTAGTGATTTAACTAATTTTCAATTGATTTTTTATAAAAAAAATCACTACATTCCACATTATAAAAAATTAAAAGAAGATTATTTAGCTACGGTTTTATCAGTTGATTTGAGATATCCGAATTTACTACAGAAGTTAGTTCAAGCGCATTTATAGATTGATGACGTGTATGACATGTATAATAGGAATAAACGTTCTAGAATCCGCGTTTTTTTAAAGTCTTTTTTGTTTACCGTTTTTTTCCTTTTTTTTTTAAATTTTGGTGTATGTATGTATGTATGTATATGAGTTTTATATATTTATGTAAATCAGTGCAATATCTTCTTCATTAAACACTAATAATTTAGTAGCAAATAATAATAAGACTAAATATATGATCTATACAAATCAAGAGCGATTAATTAGGATAGACGATAGACTGTGTATAAATTTAAAAGATTCATGAAATTAAATATCTCGCTAGCGGGTTATACAATAAAAACAAAATTTGAATCGGTACGCGGTTTATTTAGCGAAAGAATTCAGAAAAATAAATTATTTATTTCATTATTTGAAACAATCTTTCTCGCTATAATACTTTTAATATATCGTCCTATATTGACTAGTTCCCGCTTACGGGAGTGTTCGTTGAGGAGGCAGAGCTAAATATCGCTTTATTTAAAAGTCAATCGTTAGATGTATCCTTGGTGGAAAATCGACACTACAAATAAAGGTATCGTAAATATGCGATCTACATCAAATGGAATTAATAAGTATCGAAAAATAGATTCAAATATAATCATCGAGAAAAACCAGATCTTGGTGGAGCTTCTGAAACAGTAATCCACGTACGATTGAAGCCAAACCATATAACAGCTCACCGCATTCACTACCATTTAATTTATTAAGCTATAAATTATTTTTATCTTGCCGGGTGTGTACCGGCGGATACTCCTGTTATGCTCTCCTCCGTAATACTGCTAAATGATCTTGTTGGTCTCAGCTTGCAGTAATAAATAAGAGAAAAAAAATATATTTTTATCATTCTGGCTTTCTAAATGAACAGAACCAACATCGAACAAAATGAACTACTAAAAACTAGCACGTTTATAAATTGATAACGTGTATTTGATGTATAATAATATTCTATAATGTGTTTCTTTTCACCTTTTTTTTGGATTTTTGGTGTATATGTGTGTGTTATGTGTATATGTTAATATACACTTATGTAAATCAGTGCATATGTGCGCGCGTCATATTTTTAAATCGGTATAGTTTTTTTATTTTTATCATTATATAATGTTTTTTTTTTCACTTTTTTTCTCAAAGAGGCGAGTAATTTTTTTTAATATAATAACTTAAATATATATTTCACGGCCATTTTGTTGTACGATATTTTATTTTAGTTCGATTTAGTCAACCAGTTGTAACAATAGATAGATATTCATTTTCTTCTTTACAATTTGTTCTATACTCAAATCGGCGCCCGTGCAGTTTTACGGTTATTACTCGAAATTATTTTTTTAAGTGTATTATTTTTTATTCAGATTTTCTTTTTCTACTATTTTTTATTTATTAATTTCTATGGGATGTAATTTTATTTTAAAAAGCGTTCGTGCGTGTACAATAATTATGAGTTGAAATTTAAACTATTATCGTACTAATGATTTTAGAATATCAATCGTTAAAATTAGTAAAATTATATATCGATTTAACAATGCGAAAGTATAATTCACGTTCACGAACAAATTCCTAAAGGATATTTCGAATAAAAACGCCACATGACCTTGTACAGAGGTTGCAGAATTAACGAAGATGATAAACGGGTGTATTATTATCCTTTATATATCCATATGAGCGCGTTGTACACACACACATATATAAACATATATATATATATATATATATATATATGTGTATACATAACGACGAGGTAAGTACATAGATAGGACGATACGGATGCTCACCATTATGTACAGTACAGGTGGACGAATGCCGATCTAAAGATAATATCTAAAATAAGACACAAGGTGAAACTAATCTAAAGGACAACATCCCCGCATGATAAAACAAATCACTCTAATACAAATTCAATTTCCGATTAAAATCGGATATAAATATTTAAATGCGTATATGTATATATGTATATATGTGTGTGTGTGTGTCTAAATAAAAAAGGCGTTTCTTACTGACAATATTAAATTTTCTTATTTTGATGAAAAATAAAAAAAAATAAATCGAGATTCCTATAATTCTTTCTCTTCTCCTCTCGAAAATTATTTATTTTCACAATAAACGATATCCTATTGACGAAAAATGTGTCCGTTTTAAAAATATTTATAAAAATGCTCCAACCAGCTACAGTCGTCTGAAAACCCCCGTATTGTTTATTCGTTCGCCTTTTTTTTTTTTGTTTTCAGTCCTCGAATAATTTTCTAATCTATAAGTAAATAAACGAGTTAACATCACTAAATTTTTATATATAATAAGACCATAAAAAATTGTTCGGCTTTTATATTAGACGTGTTTTATATATATATATATATATATATATATATATATATATATATATATATATATATATATATATATATATATATATATATATAATTTATGAAAAGAAAAAGAAAATACTTAATTTAGTTAATAGAAATAGCGAAGTAAGAAAAACAGCTATCTATAAAATAAACTGATAGCGAATGTGGTAAACAATACAGTTAACAAATGTGGTAAACAATACAGTCAACAAATGTGGTAAACAATACAATCATCAAATGTGGTAAACAATGCAGTCAACAAATCAGCAACAGAGTGTGGTAAACAATACAGTCAATAAATCAGCAATATATAATGTATACGTAAACAATTACATTAAATAGCGAGAAAAATTAAAATTTTCTGTCTAATAAATAAAACTGATTAAATTTGTAATATACTTCTTAAAACTAATTCTTCATTAAAATGTATCATTAAATTTAACAAAAAATTACTTTGATCGCTTTTCTTTATTATTACTATTTCTCCAGATAGTTTTCAATTCTTATAATGATTTTCTGTATGTAAAATTTTATAAATGCGGTTAATATCGCTGATTTTGCCTTTTAAATCTTCACAATGTTTTCCAAATAATGTGTTCTTATTTTATTTTAAGTATCCACTTGATGATGGCTTAACGAACGAAAAGCTTTGTTGCAATTTGTTTTTCTAATTTTAACTACTTTCCCGTGTTGTTTATTATTTTTTTTTTTTAAATCACTACATTCCAAACTGTTCGAAAAGATAGTTTTCAATTCCTATAATGATTTTCTGTATGTAAAATTTTATAAATGCGGTTAATATCGCTGATTTTGCCTTTTAAATCTTCACAATGTTTTCCAAATAATGTGTTTTTATTTTATTTTAAATATCCACTTGATAATGGTTTAACGAGCGAAAAGCTTTGTTGCATTTTTTTTGCTAATTATAACTACATTCTCGGTGCTGTTTATTTTTTTTAAATCACTAAACTGTTCGAAATGTATAAGTTGTCGAATGTACCTTGCGATATCGGATAGTAGTATGTTTACTTAGAAGTTAGTTACTCCGCATATAATAAGAGAATTACCTACGTAATGATATCTTACTGATAACACTTTATTGATAACCGATCGATGGCGATTTTATTATTATTACTATTAACTAAAGTAAAAATTACCTCGTTCCGATCGATCATTCAATAAGCGTCACACATCGACTTAGCCTTTATTATGGTAAACGTTCGCATCGCGAAATTTTTCGCATAAAGGGACGCTTCATTTGCGAACAGCTGTAATCCGCACGTAAGAGAAAAAACGAAACAAAATAAAATTTGACATCAGAAACAAATTCAATCTCGCTGTGTGACGCTATTAGAACTGACGCTGAGATTCAATGTTAGTATATTTGAAAGATAATTATAACATTGACCCATTATTATATACTACGTGTGTACGATTAATCGAATTATTTCATCGAACACCATCATCGTGCTAAAGGAAAAACTTACGTCACACATGCCTATATATACATACACATGTTAGACGGAGTGTAATTATAATAATATTGAAATAATAACAACAGGCTATAGATTTCGACGATGTCATCGTCAACCTTTAAGGAAGGTCTTCTTCATTATAGAGCAGTAAGTAACTTACGAATAATATTACGGATAGTACATTTCGCCTAATCCGAATTCGAATCCGAGTCCTAGTACGAATCTTTGTCCGAATACGAGTTCATTCGCAACTATCGGATCGTTGTTCGAAAATCGACGTTAATAAATTCGTAGAACGAAAGTAAGTTATCATCATCATCAAATCGAATCGAATCATTTTTATTTCTTCTCGAATAATAGTTACATATAAAATTATTAAGCTAATTAACATCGGCTGTGCGCCTAATTGCGCGAATGCCAATTTACTAAATACAATAAAAATAATATTAACAAAAATAACTTAATCTACAAATGAATAAACAATTCGCTTAAATGAAAAGAATAAAAAATATATTTTGCACATATATAAAAAAAATTTTAATATGAAAAAAAAAGAATAATTTCTACTCGAAAACATTTTAATTTATAAAAATTATACTTTTTCTAAATGATAATAATTTTTTTTTTTTAGTTTCGTTTTTAAAGTTTAGGGACCAGTATAATCAGAAGTTTTCGATTTTTGAGATGGAACTTCTATTGGCGCGGTATGTATGGGGAATTAATTCACAAAACGAACGAGCGAGCCGAATTAACGGACGGATATATATTTATATAGACATATATACGTATATATCACGATCACGATAAGAATTTATCTATCCACTCCTGGATGAAGGCTTTCCCCAACGTCTTCAAACCACTTCTGTCCTGTGCTTTCCTCAACCAATTTTTCCCAGCTACCTTTGCTATATCATTGTGCTACCGCGTCATTGGCCTTCCCTATTTCATTTTTCTGTCCATCGGCCACCACTGTAAGATCCGCTTTAACCATGTATCATCTTCTCTTCGAGCCATGTGGCCAGCCCAATTTCATTTTGTAGTAGCCATTCGCTCCACTGCATCATCCAATCGTGATATATATATATATATATATATATATATATGTTGAATATATTGGAGAGTAGTGATTTTATTAATTAATTATATAAAAAAAGATGTCATAATTTTGGTGCGTGCTTGAAAATGACGTAACTGTCGAAAAGCTTCGGGATTAAAAAACTTTTAGTGATTGTGTTACACTTTGTTCGGTTTATTATTAAATATATATATATATATATATATGATAAATATATATACACACACACGTGCGCGCACGTAATCATAGTTTTCGGACGAATATTTCACGCGATTAACAATTAAATCGTTTATCGTGATTTTTCTAACATCTTATTTATCAATTTGAACCTTCTGGAATCTAGTGATTTTAAACAAATAAACGACACGAAATTAATTAAAATCAAACTAAATTTGTATACAAAAAGATCGCAAACCTTTAAATTTTGATGAAGAAAATTAGTGTTTAAAAATTGTATTATAAATTTAATCAATTTATTTATATTAGACAGAAAATTTTAATTTTGTCCGGCTATTTAGTGTAATTGTTTACGTATAAATATTATATCGGTGATTTTTTGATTTTGTTGTTTACTACATTCGTTATTAGATTATTTTACAAATTGTTTTTCACTGTTTTTTGTAATATCGTACATCTAAATTGGGCGTTTTCTTACATTTTATTATACTTTTTTTCTTTTATTTTTTCTTTTATATATGTATTCTATAAATTTTGTACATATTTAAAATTTTTTTTTTTATATCCGATTGATAATTTTTTTTTTTTCACAACTGACCAATTTTGATGGTCATCAAGTGATTGATTTAGCGAATAAAGTGTTTTGTGGAGGGTTAGTACTCAGCAGTACTCCCTCGAAACGCTATATTTCGGCACAGTCTGCGGGTTTCGCCAGAGTTATCCAGCAGGTTGATAGCAAGTGGATTCGTATGAACGCTAAGTCGGGCGACATGTTTATTTACTTGTATTTTGATTTCATCCTCCACAAACATAACATTCAAGTCACTATGGAGGGTAAAATTTGACACGTACCAGGGAGCTGCAGTAATAGTTCTGAGTATTTTGTTTTGATATCGCTGTATTTTTTGCAGGTTGGATGTTTTTGCGCAGCCCCACAGCTGTATCTGATACCACACCCGATCAAAAGCCTGCTGAACATCCAAAAACAGCGCCGTACAAATATTCTTGTTTTCCAAGCTATTTTCGATAACCTTTGTTAATCTATGAACCTGCTCTACAGTATTGTGATGCCTACGGAACCCAAACTGAAAATCGGGAATAATTCCATTCGTGGATGATATCGGAAACAACCGTTTTAAAATTAATTTTTCCAGAGTCTTCGAAAGAACAGGAAGCAACGAGATAGGTCTGTACGACGAGACTGTTTCAGGCGACTTTCCAGGCTTTGGTATAACAGTTATCTGCGAGAACTTCCAGCCCAGAGGAAAATATTGGCTGCGAAAGACGGCGTTATATATCTGTGTTATGAATACAATACTTTTTCGTGGTAATTCATTTAAAACTTCAGCTGTGATTAGGTCAAATCCGGGGCTCTTTCTCCGTTTCATTTTTTTTGAAGAATTGTTGTACCTCACTTGGAGTAACCGGTTTTATAGGCAGACTCATTTGCAGTGGTTTTTCCAGATATTCGAGGATATCTACGGAGTCATCAACTTCAGGATTAGATGTAAATACATCGTGAAAATAATTAGCAAGAAGCGCTGCATTATCGATGTTAGTACGAGCCCAACTACCGTCAATTTTTTGTATTGGAGGAATATGCACATTTGGCCGTTTGATAATGTCTTAATAAATGTGACCTTTTTATATATACAAACATTTTAGTGATTTTAACTAATTTTTTATTGTTTATGTAATTTATTAAACGAAATAAAGTGAAAATACTCCTTACACCACGACGCTATATATTTAATTAACACAGTCTATACTAGTTTCGTCGGGTATAAAGTATACCTAAATATGGTATAAAAATATTTTTATTGGTTTTCGTTTCATTTTACATATACATCACCTACAAAGTGCTACGGAAATACTTTTCGACGATTAATTAATTATTATAAATGTTGTTACTATTACGTATCATAATCGTTGTTAATAATAGCATTGTTATGAATACGATGACGATGATAATACGTCAAAAAATTTATTTTACACTTCATGACGGTATATGACAACTTTCGACGTTTTTGATTCCAATTTTTATACACGTACTGTAGAAATGCCGTATACCACACGTATGTACATACATACATATTATATATACATATGTACATACATATATATATAATAAACCGAACAAAATCATAACACCATTTAATCACTAAAAGTTTTTTATTGCGAAGCTTTTCGACAGTTACGTAAATATTTTTTATTGTGTGTGCTCGAAAATGACGTAACTGTCGAAAAGATTCGCAATAAAAAAATTTTAGTGATTAAATGGTGTTATGATTTTGTTCGGTTAATAATCTATAAAATCACTACTCTCCAATATATTCAACATTATATGTATATACATACACACACATATATATATGTGTGTGTATATATATAATTTAAATAGTGCGGAATGTAGTAAATTAAACATAAAAAGTAAACAACAGAAAATTAGTCATAATAGTCGAACTTATAAAATTTTACATACAGAAAACGATATAATAAAAAAAAAAACTCCTAGAAAAAGTGTAAATAATAATAAAAGAAAGAGATAAAAATAATTTATTAAATCCAATTGTAATTATTTGTATATATATGTATTTCTGATTTATTGATTGTGTTGTTTACCGCGGAACTATGAGAATATTTTATAATCAAATCTGTTTGTTCACACTTTGCTATTTTTTGTCTATATAGTATTATACATCTAAATTAAATAATTTCTTACGTTTAATTTAACTTTTTCTTAAATATTTTTTATAAATTTCATTTATTTATAAGTGTTGTGCTCTTTTAATATGTAAAATTTAGTGATTATAACTGCTTTTTTATTGTTTATTATATATATATATATATATATATATATATATATATATATATATATATATATATATATACGCAAGGGAAATAGGATTAAAGTTGAATAAGATCAAAATAATATTCACTACTAATGCGGTTATTTAAAGATCGGATCCATACGTATATCGCAAAAAGGGATGATAACAAAAGAGATGCGATCCCTATTAAAGATGACGGTTCAGATTGTGAAGTAAAAATATAGCTTCGGCAAACGAGTCGACTTTATCGCACGTCATTTGTTTTAATTAGAAAAACGTATTTTTCGGTCTTGCAATTTGTTTTGCTAACTTATTTTATAAAGTAAAGCAACTATCCGAGGAGGAAACAAAATTCGTTTTTTAGAGTGACGTAATAAAACTGACTCTGACACTCCAGAATTAGTTGGAAAACCCTGGTGATCGTACCGATAATAATAGTTTATATAATATCGGGTCTGAACGTTCCCGAATCGGACTAAAATGGATACGTATGTAAGTATATAAGTAGGGATATACCTTATTCTCTTACCTTATGTGTTTTTTTTTTTATTCTTTGCGTGTAATGTAATAAACGGATTATTATATTGCTTGTACTTATCTATTTTCGATAGTCGTCGAAAATGAATTCGTTGGAAGTAGGATTATTTTTTATTATAAACAGACGGAAATGAATTCAAATGTTCGGAAATTTTATTAGAACTACCCGATTACGTGCAATTAGTACAATGCCGATAGTGGGGCGTTTGTTTACCGATACCATTATCTTCCACTCGATTAGGAAAGTGTGTTTGAAAAGAAGACTTCAAAATTGACGACAAAAGTGAGGATGTAGAGTTGCCCGAGGTTAGTATGCAATTACATGTAAATAATGTATATATATAATATATATATATATATATATATATATATATATATAATATATATATATATATATATATATATATATATATATATATATATATATATAATTAACATATAACCGAAGCACGCGCACGTCATAATCCGCCTAAGTAGTATATGCCTGGCGGAAGAAGATTGACAACAATACAGGTAGTAAGTAGAAATACAACGATGACAGTTAAAGGATAGGGAAAAAAAACAAACAAACCTGAAACTAGTTACGTTAAGTATCAATGAAGCATATAGTACGGATTATGCAAGAATAATTTTACAGACGCTTCAACTATACAACTGGAAACGGTGACAAGAGCGCATGTATGCACACTGCACGATTATACTGCGTGTGTGTGTATGTACGCGCGTGTCTATTATTATATTATTATACAGTTTAATAGCTCAAGGTTACATTTACACTTCTCGATAGTCCTACAATATGGGATAATAGACTTACGTATATTTGTCCTCAATGTTTCTCCAAACTTGTTTATATAAAAATATGTGGATCATTCGTGATTGTCGTTACTTACCGTTTAACTTTTGACAATACACTCAATTTACTCTATTCTTCTACAGATATTCATCCTATAAGTACGTCGCATTCTACTTATATAAATATATAAATATATATCTATTTATTTATATTTATATATTTATATACGTTTGTCGCGATATTTTATTTTTTCGACGGTTATTTTCAGTGTTATCATCATTATTATCATACTTTAATATTCGCGTTTCTCGTTTACGAAGAAATCTACTATTAGGCATTTTTGTGTTTTCCGTTAGTTAAAAATTAAAAAAAAAAAAACAAAAAAAAAACGATATTATTATAATTTTATTATTAATATATAATAAATAAATAATAGAAAAATATCGCGCGAATTACGTTTCCGCGCACTTTTTCTTTTATCGGTTACGTAACGTGAAGCGCGAGTTGTTAGTGCGAACGTAGCTTAAGACTTTCGATTAGTAGAATTCTCCCGCCAAAAATAGGAAAAATGTTCGCGCCAATTTCTTCCGTAGTTTCGATACTATGCGCGGTGCAACTATATCAGGTAATATTCATCGTTACTATTATTACTATTATTATATTTTACGTTTTTGCGTCGAATTTAGGTTATCGTTTGTTTTGATAATAATATTATTATTATTATTATTTTAAATGACCAAATTATTTTATTAAGACGTCATTTTATTTACTTATCGTAAGAAACGGGGCATTATTTCGTTTCCGGGTCTATTTACAACTTTCTTCTATTAGATTTCTCTGTTAACATATATATCTATTATATTATAAATAAATATAACGCGTATATATTGATGCATACATACATATATTACATATATACATATATACAGGTCGTGAATATTATATATATATATGTATGTGTGTGTGTATATACTCAATTAGTATCGATGTTAAATACGTATAATTCTTTTATACTACCGATATTATCCTGCCTAGTATTTAGCCAGTAAAGTCTTTCGTATTAACAACGCCGACAACTTTCACATTCTAATCTCTCGACTTTTTCTTTATAGTGATTCTCTAATACGAAATTAACTTATTTGGTTTTAAATTATAAGCCCCGCGACTTTTTTTACGACAAATAAGTTTGTTTAAAAAAAATATATATATAACCCTTGCCTTTGTAAGTGTAACTTGTATTTTTGATATGTGCTTTAGAATCCATTTTATTTATAAAATTATATATATATATATTCCTGTAATAAAGGTACGATCTTAATAGTTAAATAAGTACCAATTATAATAGGAAGTGTTTAAACAATAATTCTTATTTGGGATACAAGTGCGATGACTTAAACCGATAAATATATTTCGATAACTAATCGAATGGATGTCTACGTATAAACGACGTCTAGCGTCAAATCCGATATCTATAGCACCTGTATCGCTTCCACATTTACGCGATTATTTATAAACGCTTCTCCATGTTTTCGAACTTAATAACTTCGTTAACGGTAGCACCGTGGAGATCCGAATGAATGGTGAATATCGATTTGCATCTACCATTGAGCGTTAGATTATATTTCGGCGACGCTACATCATTTTTCGATTAGAACGCGCAGTACAGCATCGGCAATTCCATAAATCGGTTTAATGTTTTCTTCGTGCGATAATAGTTGGCAGCACATATCCACTACAGTTTGCCTACCTATTAACCAGTATAACTGTCGTAGTTTGGTTTTAATTTGTTCAAACTTCATTTTGACGTGAACTTTTCACGACGTACGTTTATTCAGATGCATGTACCTTGTTAAATTAGCTTGTGAAATAACTTGATTAACCAGGTATATGCCGGTTACTAGCCGTACGTAGAGTGAGAAGAACGTGGATGGATTTCTGCTCATTCAGCATAATTATAAACGTATATATATATATATATATATATATACATGTATACCAGCCTAATAAAAAACGAATTTTCATGGAAAAATTGCGATAAATCGAAAATATCACCAATTAAGGATTATCGCGTTGGTTTACCTTTGGCGTGAAATTTTTTCCGAAACATTACGCGGAACAAATTTTTTTCTGACGTGGCATCTCCGTCAAAAGTGCTGAACTTACGGATAATCAAGGATGAAAGCGTTCGAAATGTTGAATACTTTTATCTGAAATGATCATTTTTAATTTTTACTGAAAAATTGTCAAAATTGTGGCGACAGGGACAGTATCACAATATAAAAAAAAATGTTTTATTCTTATTAAGATCATTATTATTTTTTGGTTTGTCGTTTTATTTTTTTGATTGGGAATGCCAGCCAACGTGATATTATACTTATACTAACTCATATTTCTATAAACTCGGACAACTTCTCTAAAAATAATGTCCCGAAACAGATGTAAATTCTCAAGATGAAGTAGGGACAATACATTATAGGGAGGATCGTTACGAGACGCGCAGTAACTTAAGGTACAGTTCAGAGCGTAATGTTATTAAAGAAGGGCATTCGAAGAACACGTGATCATTCTTTGTACGTTCAGCATGTAGAGGAAAGTAAGGAGTTTCTTTAAGCTGCATAAGGAACAGGCGGTCCGGCAACAAGTAATGCCCCGAACCGTAATCTGCTGATAAGTACAATTCCTCTCCGCTTAATGTTGTTAAAAAAGTAGAACCATGAAATCTAATGATTAGTGCCTAGTAAAAGGCGACTGTTGTATACATTCCACATATTTCTATTCCCAGAGTTTCTTATGTTCCGGTGTAGAAACTAAAGAGAATACCACACCACTCGAGACTCAACTTTATTTAATGAATCAACAATCTCATGGTTCCTCGATGTCTCAGTACCCATAAGAAAGACATAAATATACTCGAGTTTTTCAGATGATTAAGTTTCAACATGATGAATGAAATCAATTGTTTCTAATAGCCTTCAAAGTACTTTGCGAGTCGGTGATAATGAGATAATTATATGGAAGCTTCGTATCAATTAAGAACGATAAGTATAGAAATATATACACTGAACGGTAAATGCGAAACAAAGATCAGATAATTTATATGCCCCGCTAATATTAAGAGATGATATGAAAATTGCTGCTCCGGTTCCATGAGCCGACTTCGATTCATCTGTATAAATAAAGGTGTGCGTACGAAAATTCTCATTCATAATATTATTGGCTCGAATCAGTGACGGAGAATAAAGAACGTGTAGTTCTCGGGAAAGAAAGATGTTATTTTGTTGGAAAAATTAATGCTAGAATTCAAAAAATAGAAATCGTTAATTATAGCATATTTGTTTAAATATAACCGGCGATGATTTCAAATAAGAATGAAGTTCTTTGCAGGTTTTGAAATTCATCTTTGTTATCAACATGAGAGCAGTTACTTGAAGCTGAGTTTTTTTCTGATGTCCGTAATTTATTCATCTAATGGCGCATTTGTTTTGGACAGTTTTAAAATATATTCTATTAAAATGCAAAAGTTATTATATTTAAGATTATTAGTGTGGAAATGTTTAAATACTTCCACCCGTCACATTATCAGTAACTCGTTTTTTCAACGTTTCAGTAACCAATAGAGTCGCGAAAATTAAACATTTTAGTTGTTTTCTTCGCCTTATGAAAAAAGTATTTATAAATAATTTATCGGCATTTAAATGTAAACTGTTTTATAACAATTAAGAAACTAATCGAATTGTCTGCGACTAAATTCTACCGTGCATATGCCAATAGTTCCCGTTGATATATTTGTAGATAATAAGATTTATGTATTCGTATCATACACATAAACATTTGTATATATACATATATATATATATATAATAAAATATATATACACACGTGTGCATGGTGTGTGTTTGACTGATATTGTATATAAAATATATAGTCCGACTAAAATAATACTTCTATTCGTAATTATTGAGATGCATCTCATATTATACCACTTCAATAAATAGAAATCATTTGATTGTCGCAATTAAAGAACTCCTAATTATTTAGTCTCATCGATTAAGAAGTTACATGACAATAACAATAACAATAACAACACTGTCTCTAGATTTATACCGAAGTGATCATCACGAGGATGGATTACGTTTAAAATGAAAAATAACGGAATAATGACAAAAAAATAATAATTAAAGCTGCGTAACGCGAGAGATTCGTTAAAAACAAAAAAATGGAACCATTTTAATAGATGATAATTTGAACGGCGTATATAGGCGTACGAATACATGCAATCGCGCGCATTACGTTACATAGTGTGTATATTGGCGTTTAATTGTGTGTGTTTAATTATTATTTTTTTATTCAGGAAAGGTAATGCTTCGTTACAGTAGCAATTATGTCCTCTCACGGTGTATAGCCAGTGTAGTTCTCAATATTTACTTATATTCGAGCGATAGTATATGACATCATAAAATATTGAAAATTACCGTATACGAATGCAAATATTTCGCACAAAGTAAAAACAGCGCTTATTCAGCTTTTTGACCCCCAACAATTGTAACTATCGATCCATTCGAGTTATCTCCTTGGAAGACAAACCTTGCCATTCCGAATACTGACCTTGCAGTATACTGCTGCGAGAATCGAAACATACCTCAGCAGGAAATCAATAAATTCCTTTCTCAATACAGCACCTTTCCAATATAGTATACTGATGAACCAAAAAATCGCTGTGGCTGTGCTGTCGTGTATAATGTTGACGTAGTCCATTACCCGTACTATAGTGCCCTATCATGTGAACTATTTGAAATTCTTCAGGCTGTATTAATTGCATCTTTTAAAAATGAGCAGGAAATTGTCATTGTCACAGATTCGCTGTATTCGACCAAACAGCTGAAAAAGAATTCCAAATGCGTGTATCCGTTGGCTGTGAAAATTAATTCTACAATCAGCAAGCAAAGTCTGCATGATTCCTGGACATAGAAGGAATGAAAAAGCAGATCGAACTGCGAAAGAAGCTACCTTCGTGTCTCCTGTAGAATTACTTCCAGCAATATGTTCCGATGTGCGTCGTTGCATGTTCCGCGAATTTAAGGAACAAGCAACAGTCAAATTTTCCGGTTTACCTCAACATAGTCGTATCTGGCCTATTCAACGTGTTCATCGCACAAGACAGGATGAAGTGATGCTGTTCCGTGTCTGTGTACAGGTCACATTGCACTCATTCTTATATCCTATCCAAAACTGATCCTTCTACTTTTTCAATCTGTAATGTTCAAATCACTCCATAGCTCATATCTTACTTCTTTGCATACGTTAAGTAGATACCGGGACATCGGTTCCGTATTTTAGCCTCTAGTTTATGTAACCGTATACGTAATATATACATATTATACTCAACCTTCGATAATTAATTTTATCGCATATTAAAGAATTAATAAAGGCGATATAAGAAAGTCGAATATTTTTCAAAAGAAATTAGCTAATTCGGACTTTGGACGAGGTAAACGAGCTTGATCTTACAAATGAAATAACGTAATACGATTAACAGCTAGTTGCGAAATATCTTCGACGATATTTGCAAATGCCTATTTCGCATTAGTAATTAAGATTTAACTGAAGTAAAGTTTAAAAAAAAAAAAACGAAAATCCGAAAATTCTGATTGCAGTGTTTCTATCTGCCTTATCCGGTGACGGTCATTTCTTTGGATATACCGATATATCCGTCGGCGTCGTCCTCCAATCCTAGTCACTCTAGCGACGGCGGTATTCACGACGGAGTGTCCGTTGAAAGCGTCGATACTGAAACTGTTCAGAACGCGGTAACGCAAGGCGTTACTACCGAAGCTTGCGATAAATGCGGTAAGTGTAGATATAGGAAGAAAAAATAATTACTTTTAATAATAAGATACGTGTGTAACGAGTTCTTATTATCAACCCGATGATACCACTTTTTGCAATTCGGATGAATTAGTAGTCGATCGAAATAATTAGTAGAATTTCGGCAATATATTAGTCGACGGTAAAAGACGAATAAAAAATTAGCAGAGAAACAGAGAAAATAATAGAAATATCGCGGTAAAGTATATATAAAATAAATTAAAATCACTTTAAGAAAATCACAAAGCTTTTCGACTATTAAGTCATTATCAAGTAAACATACAATAAAAAATGAAAATATATAAATATACACAAAGGTGAAAATTCAAGGAAACAGACCGAAGGGTCGACCGCCGCAGAGGTGGACAGATCTAATAAGAAACTGGAGCGGATTAACAGTACATCAGTGCGTGCGACGGGCACACGACAGAGAAGCATGTCGCAAAATGACACAGTTACTGTATGATCACGATGCCCCCTCGGGGTAACCGATTAAGAAGAAGAAGATACACAATATAACATTTTGTTAATTATTATAAATTGTATATCTAAACGAGTACTTTTATATTTAACATTTCTGATAAGTATTTAACCCTGTCAGACTATTTTTCATTTTGTTTTTAATTTTTATAAATGTTATATCTAAATTAATATTTTTAGATCTTATATTTCTAATAAATTGTACATATTTATATTATATTTTATTATATATTCACTTGATAATGGCTTAGTAGCCGAAAATTATCATAAAGCGTTTTGTGATTTTAACTAATTTCTTGTTGTTTATTTTTTGAAATAATTAATACATTCCACATTTGTCAATATATATATAAAATAATGATACATGATACTAAATAATAATTTTCTAATCCGTAGAGACGCGAAAAGGAGGTTTTTTTCCTGTATATAATAGTCTCGAACTTTTAATAGGGGCCTGTAAAACGCACGAATTAAAATATGGAAAAAGTGTCGAAGGAATTTTATGTATATACATATATGTAAAACACACACACATATATATATACATATATGATGAAAACATTCAGATGGAGCGTTTTATTTTATGATTCGGAAGCTGGGATAATAGTTAAAAAGACGCAAAACCAGTCGGAGATGTTCAAAACCTGGTGTTGGAAGAGGGTGGATAGAATATCTAGTATAACATAGAACTATTTAGATTAATCCATGGAAATAGACGCTTATTAGAGAAATTAATAGAAAGAAGATATAAACGGATAAGTCATATTTTCAAATACAATGTACATTTAATACAAATAATTAATGACACCATAGAAGAGAAAAGATCAAAAATAAAATATATCAAACTAATACAACACGATGTACGAGCAACAGGATGTATAGTAATAAGAATTTTGTTTTTGTTGTTTTTTTGCATGCAATCTATATTTAATAACAATAAGCAGCATTGAAGAGATGTTAATATAAAATCAAAAGGAGGATAGCGATCCAATGGGTGCTGATAAGGAAAAATGGCGCTACCAAGAGAATTTTGACATTCGAGATTAACCAATCTTAACAAGATTGAGGAATTATGTTGATTATATATAAACAGATGAAAAGAGAAGAGTTGATTTTGGTGTTACTATTGTTAATTAGTTGAAATACATTGAATAACAAATACGGAAGGGAGATCTATATAATGTTAAATAATCCCACATTTATATTTCTTTATGAAAATCTTTTCAAACTAATCATCTAACGACGCTGATTAATAATAATTAAATCGATTATTATTCGTTTTGTTTTTTTTTATCGTTTTTTTATCTTTTATGTGGCTAACGTTAAGATTGAAAAAAGAGTAAAAGTATATAGCGATATCTTCAGCGATATTTGGTAAAACTCAGTTCTTTATATCTCACCGTTAGATTACGCTGCAGCTACGAAATACGATTTGCCGTTTCTTTCCTATCGTTCGGTTTGATAAAATAAAGTTTGTAAAATACACGTGGTTTTAATATTTAGATCGGTTTGAAAATTAATTTACCTGTAAACGAAAAAATCGAATTAGAAATTATTCGTTAAAATATTTTCCTATCGATTTGCAGTATGCGGAGTGGTCAATAGAAGAACTATTAAAATCGTAGGCGGTGTAGCAGCCGATCAACACGAATTTCCTTGGATGGTAGCTTTGAGTAAAAAAGGCAAATTCTACTGCGGCGCTACGATCATTACTAAAAATCATTTGTTAACCGCCGCTCACTGTGTTGACGGGTTCGTAAAAAAGACAATATTCTTTTTTCGAAATAGTACGCGAGAACTTATGTTCGTAAATTTTAACGAAAATTTTCTACACCAATTTTACACACATATATATATATATATGATATTATAAGAGAAGAAAATTCTGAAAAGATATTGTTACTTCGTAAAGCACCTGGTGCAAGAGGAAGTGAGCGCTTACTAGCTGTACTGATGGATGATCAATTTGGTACGGCAGCAGCAGTAGTCAGTAGCTCAGAACCAGAAGATATGCAGAAAACTCGCCGGTTATTACGGTCAGAATTGACGAAATACAACATGGATGGGATATATACATGAAACAGACGTTTAATCGGGCAACACATTAAAAAAAAACACGAAATAAACTATTTAACTTTCAGCTAAGATGTGGGTGTTATAATTACGAAACATTAAAAATATTTACTGGTAAAATAGCATAATGTTAATGATTGCATAAGATCAAACGCTTTTATATGCTTTTTTCTTCGCAACTACGCTAGTCAGGACGTGTTGTACGCATGAACGATTCCAGAAGGCTGAAAAATCTTAAGTCACAAATAGTAAAAGAAAACAAGATGAACCTCCCGGCTAAATTGCAAAAATGATTAGCATGCGACTGGGAAACAAAGGAATTGGAAACAGTCGTAGAAAGCTGCATGATTAGAACGTAGCTAAAAGCAAACTCCAGTGACGTGTCGAGTGTATGAGGATGTATGTGCAGAGATAAACAGGACTTATCTCACGCACGAAAATTCATCCTTAATTTGAAAACTGTCGAGACGCAAATGATTAACTTGAATACGAGTTAAATAGGCCTCCGTATAATAATAATAATAATAATGATAAAGTCAGAAATGTTGTATTTTATAATTCACGGGATTTTCTTTACGGTTGGTGTTTCGCCTTTTTTTACTTACACGTAAGATATTTATAATTATTGTCAATATTTCGTTTTATTGTCAAAGATTTTTCAGCGTATATATTTGATTGGCGGATAATGCAAAAATATAAGTGTTATATATATAAAGATTATCTCTTCGCCGTTTATGAAGAAGAAGAAGAAGATATATATATATATATTTGACAAAATAATATATACAACGCTATATAAATATTATTGTTATTTATGAAAACGACCATCTATTAAATTTTTTTTTTTGCATTAATAACGTAAAATATTATTAAAGCTTCGACTTGTTTACAGATTTTCGGCGAAAGAGATCAAAGCAACTATAGGAGAATACAACAGAGCGCTGAAAAATGATACTAAAAGACAAACCGTCAGAATTAAGGAGATTGTCAGACATCCGAATTTTCAAATATCTAATTTCAAGAATGACATCGCCATTTTGAAAGTGGAAACCGAAATGAAATTCGCTAATTCGTACATACAACCGGCTTGTTTGCCGGCTGACGGTAATGAAACGTTTTTTAACCGAAACTACGAGATCGACTTAGCGTAATTATTTTAAAACGAATTTCGCCGATTTTACGCCATCGATGAAATCTGTTTACATCTAGTTATCGGATGGGAAACAATTTTCTTTTACGAATTATAATTTGATGAAATTTCAATAAGCGGAATCGATTAATAGTTGAGATTTAATCGAATTATTATTCGTACGCGAAACTTCGATTATTACCGGGTTATTAGTATTTTATTATTTGAGGCGGGGAGATGTACCGCAAGATGTAAGAAATCATCCGAATTCGTCGAAATATCATAGCGATTATAAATACTCCCGGAGGAGATGATAGTAATCGCAATGATCTACCAGTTCGTTTTTAGCGATACTGTAATCGTTATAATATCGTTTACGTATATAAACGTGCATTCGGGATTAGTGTTTGAGAAACAACTGTGAAAACGAGTTAGTTATGCTAATAAATTATATCTTAAGCGCGCTTATTTATTCGAAATAATAAGCTTCATTATGTTGAAAAGCGTACAATGTAGCGATTTTAAAAAATAAACGAGCTAAAAAAAATCCAGAGAAGGATATAGCGCATAGCATGGACAGAAAAAAGAACAAATAAATATGTATTGGAAAAATGTGCCCTCAAAACACCAATAATAGTTCAAGACATCCTTGCTAGGAAAAATATTTGGCGCGTAAAATCAAGGAAAATTGTATCTTTCTGCTGGCTCTACGGGGTAAGATCGAAGGAAAAGCTCCAAGAGGAAGAAAACGATTAAAAATGATAACCGCCGGTATAGGAGATCATAAAAAAGTAGTCGACATAATAAAGGACGCTAGAAATCGAATAAATCATGATGTACGCTAACTCCTGTCAAGGAGATGCCAATAGAAGAAGAAGAAAAAGGCGTTTAAAAACTTTAACAATAAAAAAATAAAACATAACGCATGAAAAATATATATAAAAAAAAAAACTAATTTGTATACGCTATTTACGAAAAAATTATCTCAAAAGTAAAAAACCAGTATTTATAAAATAATCCGATAAACGATACAATAAACAATCAGCTTTGTAAAATTTATATACATAAAACACAATGAAACAAAATAAAAACATAGTTAATCCCTATAAATTATTTTTAATAGACGTTTATTGTGCGCGTTTGATAATGACATAACTGTCGAAAAGCTTCGCGCTAATAAAAAATCCACTAATATAAATAATAAAGAACAACAGTCCGATATAAAAATGATTAAATTTACCTTCTTCTTCATTTCCTTCATCTGTTGATTGGTATGACTCTCATGATCCTAGTGAGTTCAACTAATAAAATTGTCTTTTTTCTACCCTTCTTTTAAGGTTTGCATAACTCGTTGCTCCCTCTATTATTTCATCTATATATATTTACTCCTCGGCCTTCATCTGTATTTCCCAATTGAATTAGTTGTACGAAACTTGGATTGCGTCGATATAAGTGGCCTATCCATTTAATTCTTTTTTTTAGCTTCCGAATTAAGCTGTTCGATTCGTTCATGTTTTTAAAAACTTTTTTTACTAACGTTCACGCTAACCAAGTTTCGAAAGCTCTATTTTTCTTATACATTCGACGGTTGATCATTTTAACAAAGTACTTCCCGACTTCTACTTTTATATTTATTGACGTTAGTAAAGATCTCTTTTTTTTTTTTTTACTAGACTAACTCTAATCAATATCTCTTTGTCACTTCTTCCATCTTGAGTGATTATGTTACCCGAGTATGTATACGAATTTAAATTTACCATATACTGCAAACGGAGTACGTATATAATTAAAAAAAAAAAAGCGAAAATCTGTAATATTTCTAAATTCGATTGTTCTTATTTTTAATTTTTCAGATCATCGAAATTATACCGGAATTATGGCTACTGTAACCGGTTGGGGCAGAACCGGTGAATATAGCGGCACGTCCAACGAAGTGAGAAAAGTCGAGGTGCCAATTATGTCGTTGGACGATTGTCGACAACGTTCAGGTTACGTCCCGAGTCGTATTACCGATAATATGTTGTGCGCCGGTTACATCGAAGGCCAGAAAGACTCTTGCCAGGTAAACATCGATATTTGTTTAGCGCTGAAAAAGTCAAGTACGCACAAATCCGGTTCGATTAATGCCAAAATCGATCGCTTTTACTATAGAAATGAAACACTTTATTATACAAATGTACTTTTGGAGAGCTTTTAAAATGCGATTTAAATGCGTGGAAAAATATTGTAGATGGATAACACAATAAACATATGTAATACAATGTATGATATATATATATATATATGTGTATATATATATACAAAAAAGTAATGATTCTTAAAGTACAACTTAATTATATAGAGAGAACGTGGTAGAAATATGTATTGCATTAAAAAAAAATAGATATATAAGAAATGTCCTCTCACTCTCTCTGTCTGATCGTGTTTAAAAGGGCAATAAAGAAATAGTTTTCATATATTTACTTTATTCCGAGAATTTTTTATTGTTACAGATAACGTTGCTCGAATAACAACCTTCATTTTCAATATACTTACGAAGTCTAAAAAAAAAATGTTGTAAACTTCAACCAACATCGCCAAATATGAGCTGTTCGCTACGGTATTTCTGTCTGTTTTGTTTTGATTCCCGAACACATTCTGGTATTGTCGGCGTTAATACCGTGAAACCTAGACCGACTGCTTCGTCACCAGAATCGAATATTTCTGTCTGATTTCTTTAGATTCCTGAACGCATTCCGATATTTTCGGTACTATTACGACTGACGTTGTGCAAGCTGAAGTGACTGCTTCAATAGCGTTGATACTCCGACAAATTTCCTAAGTTGTATTAAATTTCCCTTTAACAAATACTGAAGTAATACTTGGCCCAACTCCGACATATTGTTTCTTCGAGATATATATATATATATCCGTAATTAACGTTCCGGTTAACCTGCTTCGTCATTTCATCACTACCAGACGGATATTAATTCTTCGTTTCGTCCGATAATATTTTAGAGTGCTTTTATTAAAGCTCTCGAAAATCTTTCCGATTTAATCAATTAATTTCTCCGCACACTCCATTCCCCATAAATATATCTTACTCTGTTACTAGTAAACACAGACGTGTCTATTTCAACTCTGTACCGTTCTATTATATCAGCTAATAGTAGTGTTTGATATTTCTGTTTAAGCAAAATTACATTTGGTATTTACACTCTAAATGGGCGATGGTAAAAAAAAACGAATAAAAATATAACGATTTTAATATTAATGTTAATATTCAAAACCACTTAATCGCAGCACATTTAATTCTACACTAAGATTGATCTTATTGATAATGATTAAAAAAAAATTTTGAAATATGAAAATTAAAAAATGAAAGTAATTCATTAAACGCGCTAATGACAATCGACGATTCATTAATGTTAAAAACAACGTTATAAATATGTTCAATTTTTAGCATTAGAATTTGTAATTTTTGAATATTAGTTGCATGCTGTTGATTACATTCGTCTTCACAAATAAGATGATCTGTTGACATGCATTTCAAACTATAGTTAAGTTGTTTACAACAGAAAATAAGTTAATTATATTTAATTACACTTGTGATATATATAATACGATTAGTAGTAATAAAATTATTGTTGTTTAATTTATTTTAATGACCTGAAAATGTCGTTATTTCTGAAAAGTTTTGTTTTTAGTTTGATCAAATATTCGTTAATTATTTGTATTTATAATTTCATTGTTTATTATATATATATATATATATATATATATATATATATATATATATATATATCGGGAGAAAGAGAGAGCGAAGGCGATCTCTTGACAAAAATCCCAATGCGATACTAAATGTGGTATAATTAAATCTCTTATGGCAGAAAAAAAGATAATTATATTTAATTATAGATATATAGTATATTATTAGTAGTAGTAGTAAAAGTATTGTTATCTAATTTGTATTAATAACCTGAAGATGACGTTACTTCTAAAAAGTTTTAAGTTTAATCCAATAATCATTAATGATTTGTACTTATAACTTCAATGCTTGACTGGTTTTTCGGTTTTTAATTTGACGATTTGTACGTGTCTTGCGCAGGGTGACAGTGGCGGACCGCTTCAAATTCCCGGATCAAAAGTTGGTACCATGGAAGTAGTCGGTAATATATTTTTATTATAAAATTCATCTTAGGGAATTTATACACGACTCTAATAGATTATTTCGCGATTTCTTTAACTATGTGAAATTATTGTTGCCGGTTCGAAATGAATTGATAAAATTTGCGCAATATATATTTCGCGTTTCGTATTATTCGCACCATAAAATATCGCGGATTATATTTATAGTGTGAACTGCAGTGCCGTATTAAATGATTCGAGGCCCACAAACAGCGTGGGGGGCCCCTTATAAGGCAGAAAAAATTAGGAATTTGAAAATTATTACGTCTACAAAATTATACATATAAAAATACTTTTAAAAAATCTATTAATTTAAACGAAATTACTAGTACCGTTGAAAAATTTAGGAATGTATTTTCATGTTTTTGTTTTTTTTTTATAAAATAAAAATACATCGAATAGGTTATAGGTAATACATTTATACCAACAAATACTTAAACAGAATACTTATACAAAAGAATGAAAGCAAACGTTTTCGTGCTTTTTTTTCTGCGAAATTTTTTATAATCTCATTAATGTCTATTTCTCGTAATATTTCCCTACTCATGATTGTCAAATAATTTAAACGATCTCGAGCCATTGATGTTCTTAATAAATTTTTCACAATAAATAGTTTAGAGAACGATCTTTCATCAGTTACGTTGCTACTCATTAACGTTAAATATATCCGTAAAACCATTTCAACATTCGGAAAAAATTCTCGAACTCCTTTAAATATTGTATTTGCTGGAGTTGTGATAACTACAACCGCTTTAATAAAGAGCCTTTAAAGATCGTATTGGTGCGCAATTGCAATCAGTGGTTAACTGAAAATTATCATCCTCTCAGAACAACTGGAAAAATCGAACGACGAGCCTCAGCAGGTACGACTGTAGAATGGATTTCAAAAACTCGGGGGGGGAGCAGATTTGCCGCCGAATATAATCATCAAATCTAAAGCGCTGTATGTGTCCAATGCGTTGGATCGCTCTGAAGATGATCGTGTATAGAATCACGCAAACGATTCTACTTCAACGTCTGAACGAGGATTCAACAACCGAACGATAGGAATTAAAAACGTAATTAGAAAAAAACAACTAAGTCATAAAAATTACCGCTTTTTTCACATGGCGAATGAAATTTTGCGAAGTAAGTCTATAAGCTTGCTTACGAATTTATAATATTTCGTATGATGTTGAAAAAATACAGCAAGTATATTTTTATGCCTTCTAAAACTTACTATTCTTCCTTAAGACCTAGTAATTGTAATGCGTCTAAAATTCGAAGTAATATGATATATATATATATGTATATATATATATATATATATATATATATATATATATATATATATATATATAATGTATTTACGAATATAAAAAAAAGTGGTGGTCGATTAAATTCGTTTTGCATTTTAATAGGTATCGTGTCGTGGGGTCGAGGATGCGCTCGGCCTAATTTCCCGGGGGTATATACGAAAGTAAGTAATTACATCGATTGGATAGACAGCAATATCGGTGATGAGTGCACGTGCAAAGGATGAAAAAATTCGACGACGCGCGAAATATTGAAGCCAGTTACCGAGGCACACGAATTAATAACGTGCGACACGATACGCGTCATTGTGTTCACATTGTCTTTCACGTTGATTTTTTAAATTTAAATTCATTTTGCATTTCGTTCGATTTTATTTCAATTTAATTTTACTTTATTTCAATTCTCTTTTGTTTTTTCGTTTAGATCGTAAGTAATTTATGTTTAAAATAACAAAAAAAAATATAACTTTCTAAAAATTCGATCACAATTTGTTCTTGTCTTAATTCGACGTAAGAATCGAACTTTCTTGTTATTTGAGAGTTATTGACTACGTTGTTTGCAAGAAATGAAATGAGAGAAATTGAAACACAAAATTCCCAGGCCTGGTCTATCGGGCGGTTAAGTGGAAAATTGAAATCAGCAATCAAAAATTGGTTCATGTTACTTTCACAAAACGACGTCAAAATTGCTCACCAGTCTTTTATAATGGTCACGCTATACCACAAGTATGTCAAGTAAAATATTTAGGCTTCATTTTAAACCGGGGTTTAACATGGAAAACTCACGTTATTAATACAAGGAAAAAACTTGCATTGTTGATGCAACAGATGTACCCACTTCTAGGTCGAATTATACAACACTCTCATTGCTCCTGTTTGGAAGTATGGACTTGAATTATACGGATCAACTGCTAAATCACATCTCCGCAAGATACAGCAATTTCAGTCCAAGACGCTGAGGGCAATCGTAAATGCGTCCTATTATGTTCGCAACAGCATCATACACAATGATTTGGATATACCTACGGTTGCGATTGTATCATCAGTATAAGAAAATGCACGAAAAATTTGGTCACAGTTCAAATCCGCTTATAACACGGATTTCGACATTCACTTTGCCAGTTAAGCTTTCAAGACGACTGAAAAGAAAACAGTGCCGAGATGCCCTTGGGCTTGATTAACATTAAATAGTGCCTGGCCTAAGCTGACACATAGACAGCAAAACAGTCTATTGGGACAAGTTGTTCGGAAAGAAGAAAAATTTTAATTTAGATTTCGTGTTTATGAACTCCTGAGTGGATACAGGAAAAAAAAAATTACACAAATCAGATTAAATGTTCGGCTATGATTATTGATTATAAAATTTTACAACCATTTCAATAACGTCAGAAGTAAAATCGACAAATTTATTCCGATCTTTAACAAGCTTTATAGCAACAATAGTAGGATAAATTACCATAAGATTACTGTACAATGCATAATATTACACGATATTTTGTACGGTGGAATTAATTGCGATGGTAAAAACAAGCAGATTTCAAAAGATGCTTCAAAGTTTTCACAGAACTTATTAAGACCATCAAAGCTTATACAACCATTAGTATAGATCGCAGGTGCCCGTCAAATAGGAAAAACAGAAATACATAGTTTGTTTGCTATTAAAAATAAAATAGAAATGAACCATTCTTTTTTTAATACAGCTCCCGAAAAGGATATCCGCTATATTTCTGTAATTTTGTATCTAAACTAAGTAAGCAGTATTTTTTATAAATAACATAACACGCGCAGAGAAGGAATACCACATTAAATAAACTCTTGCTAATTATATTAATCGGTAACGATCGAGCCATAATTTCGGTAAAGTAACTTAGAGCGATCCGTGCTACATTAATGTAATATCATCACACAATGAAAATATAAATAATCCTAATATTATCGCGTGGAAGGCAATGACAAACCACCACGCGCAACACCATATGTGCAATAGTAACAATACACTACAAAAACATGCGGTGCTAAAAATTTGCACAGAAACACTGAACAGCTCTCTGTTCTTAGTTCATTAATTTCAATCGGTTAATATTCTTCTTTCTCTATTTTATTTTAATTCACTCCCGCGATATCCGAGTTTTCTTTTGGTTAGAACAGTTCTTAATGGAATGTAATATTAATAAAAAAATAAATAAAATTAAAATAAAATCCTTCTTTATACAGTATCGCGATACATTTTAAAACGCAGTTAATCAATTTATCGTGATCATTTCACGAAGACATTCTCCTTAAAAACGGAGTCTTATCACGTTCTTCCGACAGTCTGGTTTATACTTTCCGATCTGAATCCTTCTTTGTTATTCTAGCCTTCAGCGTGTAAATTTAAATAAATTATCAACGATTAAAATTAATAAATTTTGAATAAATATGTAAACACGAAGAAGTTCATACGTGAATTTTGAACGATCATTTTGTGTAATGTAACTTATTACATCTTTTTATACGTTTTTTTTTTCTGTTTTAAAAAATTAATAAACAAAATAAAATACAAATAATAAAACATAGTCACTCGGTTCTCTCCCTTTCAATATTCGACGTTTATTTTTATTCATCATCATATTGTGCTCAATCCTAAGATTGGTTTGTCCTTGATTTCCATCCCCGTCGATTCTGCGCCATTCTTTTCAGGTCTTCATACGATGTCAGATCTTCGAGTATCTGTGAAATGAAATCTGTTTCGTGACCATCCAATCACATTCTTTCCCGAATGCATCCCTTCTATTAGATTGGCCCTTCGTGTCGCAGTGCTTGTCATATTATTTTTAACAACGTCGGTTTTTCATCAATTCTTCTCAATACTTCCTCGTTAGCTTATCTCTCCATTTTAATTTTAGTAATCTTCTATAACACCAGAGTTCTAATGACATCAGTCTTCGCTTCTCATCTTCATTATCCAAGTTTCGCAAATGCTAACATATATACTTGCAGCAGTATTTTCCTAACGGCTAGATCTATGTTTCTCGATGTCAATAAGCTTTTCTTAACGCTGCTTTAGCTTGGGCAATTCTGTTTTTTATATCCCTTTTACTCCTACCACCTTTGGTAATTACGCTTCACAAATAACAAAATTCGTTTACTTGTTCTACTTTTTTTCTCGCTTAATATCGATATTAAATTGATTACTTATATTATTATATTTATCGCATACTAATAATTTGATCTTTATTTTGTTTATTTTCATATTATATTCCTGCAGCATGTTTTCTATTTACACTTTTATTCAATTGTTTTTCTGATTCAGTTAATACAGCGATATCATCGGCAAATCTAAGCGTACTAACATTTTCCCCACGTATTTGATATTCTTTGAACTTTTTCTTTAGTTTTTTTCATCGTTTCTACCCATGTAAACATTGAATAAATAGGCAATTTAAATATGTATATATATATATATATATATATATATATATATATATATATATATATATATATATATATATATATATATATATATATATATATGTATGTATATATATAATATATATAAGTGGTCTTTTTAAATATAAAAATTTCTTAATTTCAACTACTTTTTTGTTATTTATTTTTTAATTAAAACTCGCAACACATTCCACACTGTTCAAATTAATTTTTAAAATAGTCGTCTCGTCGCTTATATGGTTGAGTACCATAGGTCAAAGATAAAAGGAAATACCGTTGAATAGCGTGTTTTTAGAATTGAATTGTCTTTTTAAAAATCGATTTTATCGTTCGATATTCGTCCTTACACATCGATTTTAGGAGATTAAATATACGACATAATTCCAATAATTTTCTATCGTCGGAAAAAATCGTTTAACCGTTTCAGTCACGCCGCTGACTATACATGGTACTCGAAATTTTAATACTAACAAAATTATCTTGCGGTTAACACGAAATGTCTGAAATTTTAGAAATATTTTCGTATAAATCCGTTGAAAATTATCTACCTGAAAAGCAATATTGTATAATAAACGTCTGTGTGAATTTCAATAATTTTGTGTCGAAATTTTATAATGTACCCGGTTAAATTAACAGAAAATATTTTGAAGTGAAACTTCTATTGGCGCGTTGTATATGTTTGGATAACCTGTAAACGAGCGAGCGAGTCAAAGGCTTATTCACATAGGCACATAGGCAGGTCCATCCTCACAGTATAGTAGGGCTCCTGGTCTCTTTCCCGCATGTTATAATAATATAAGTGTATATTCAGTTTACATACATACAAACACGTACAGAAATTATGACAGACATGCATCTATATATATATATAATTTAACACATAAATACAAACACGAACACGAAGCTTTTCGACTATTAAGTCATTAGCTTGAAAATGACTTAATAGTCGAAAAGCTTCGTGTTCGTGTTTGTATTTATGTAATACATTTTTTAGTGATTAACTTCGATTTTATTTTGTTTTGCTAAATTCATAAAATCACTACTCTCCAATACATCAACATTATATATATATATACAGTGAACTTTCGATTATCCGGGTTAATCACTGGGATGGGTCGCACGGATAATAGAAAAACGTGGATAATTTGAAAATTGCTTTTTATTAAAGAAAAAATTAACATCTGTACAAAAATATAAAAATGACTTACATTTTGACCTCTATGCGTTTGATCAGCTGACCTAGATAATCATTTACAATACTGTCAGCTAAATCGCACCAAATTATATAACCGTGTACACGTTTGTATTTAATTTTTTTTTTGTTTACTATTCCGGAATGAGCACGGATAATTGGAAGTTCATTGTGTATATATTAGCGAATAAAATTATTTCATACATGCACATAATTTTTTGCGCGTTCGCATTCTTTCTCTGCGATTTGAGTCACGCCACGTCACGTTGGACATAAAAGTGCGTTCGTTTTCTTTCTGATATTTGTACGACATCGCGAGTGTATAAAATTTTTGGGAAAACGTCTTTAAATTTTACTTCTTCACTGCGCAGCATGGCACAGATGTTTTTTATTTGTATATTTCTATTCCTAAAGAGGGAAATATCTGTTTCATTTCGCGAATAGAAAAGACAATCAATGAGACAATATCATAGGCAAACCTTACGAGTATTTTCAGTTTCTATAAATGTCCAAATTACACCGATCTAATGATAGAAATATATTTTTTCCGAGACGCTGATAAACGAAATCGCGCCACATATAATTAACGCCTGTTATTATTCCGGCTTGTAAGTCGGCGTGTAGTTTACTAATTGAACGTTTAGAATTACAACGCCTACGATCGTCGTAGAGAATCGAATGCTGATTTACAGCTCCGTTTAATACGTTAAATTATTCGCGAGATTTAACTATACCACGTGGTAGAATTAAGCGCCTAAAAAAAAAATATCGCTTCCATAACTGTTTCAGTCGAACAACTCCCTCGTATTGTACCGGAGTTAATTATGCATCGCACAATCTTCGCATTGCTGATAGACGTAGTATATCGATCACACGCGCACGTTGTTATAATTCTTTTTAAATTAGATGAAATTACGTTAAATAATTCACAGAAGATCCAGTTAAATGTAACCATATTCCTACTTCTATCGAAATTAGTCAATACGTCGAACGGTTAAAAAAAAAACAAAAAAACACTAAAGCTATGTGGTTTCTTAGGAGTACGATATGCCGTTTTCATGCGGCGGTAATGATATTGAATGACGTAACGAAACGTTCTCAATGGAAACAAAGGATAGTGTTTTCTTAGGAAGCGGCAACTGTTACCGTTGTAAAAAAAAGAACCGGTGAAATCGCGACAACGTCGCTTTTATAAAGCGGTCGTCATTACGGTGATGAACATTGTTATCAACGTTTTATCATTGTACGGTGATATAATCGGCAAATATTTTAGTTTTATTTGTATTCAAAACATTTCAAACAAGATGAGTGAAATTATTTGGAGTAGCATTGACGACGAAATACTTATTGATTTTGTAAGAAATCATGATGTTTTATATGATATAAAAAATAAAGATTATCGGAAAACCCAATTAAAGCAAAGCTTGTGGGATGAAATTTGTATAAAAATTAATAAAACAGGTATACTAACAATGTGAAACACAGTTTATTATAAATCATGAAAAAACAATATATGATACAATTAGTATAAAAAATTAATAAAACAGGTATATAATAAATAATGAAAAAATAGAATAGGTGAAACTTAATATATCTGTAGGTACAGTTTAAAAAACAAAACTTAATATATATTAATAAAGCTAAATCTAAATCGTCCATTTAAAAAAAAAAAACTTTACAAGATTCAAAAATGAACAGTATTTACACAATTAACGGTGTTTCTAACTTTACACTTCTGGTTCATCGTAAAAGCGGACATCTATTTTTCACCGTTTTATGACGACATTCAACGTAACATTACATGCGCTAAAAAATGGCACCGTATTCCTAAGAAACCATAGCTTAAGTGTCTCGTAGTGACGATTAACAATATAGGCGTAAACCCGTTATTAATTTCGCTAATATCTTAAGTAATGTGCCGCGGATATGTAGTTTTCGTATATCACGATACGCTTATATCGATCTGGATGTGAACGTTCACCCGTTTTCCTCCATCTATGGCGATTACCGGCCTCTTTCACTTTACACCGGCTAACCTTTTATATCATTCTGATATCTCGTACTCTTCTATATCCTTCCACCGGTAACCATTCCTTCATTCGTTTTGTCCATCTGTCATTCTTACCGCACCGGCTGGCCAGTTCCATTTCAGCTGCCCCCTGTACGTTCTACTGCATCCGACAGTTTAGTCTGCTATCTTATTCAAGTATTGCCATTTCCGGCTGACGAAAATGGTAAAATTATTGCATCATCCAAACCGGGAAAAGATAACGGTAATATGGCCTTTTTCGTCCAGTACCACTTTAGCTGCCCTGCACGTTCTACCGCATCCGACAGTTTAGTCTGCTCTCTTACCCATGCATTTAATTTTCTGTCTGATGAAAACGCTAAATTTATTGTGTTACTAAAACCGGGAAAAACCTACGGGCAATTTTAGTTCGCTAATCAATTTAAACAAAATAGTATCTGTAGAGTCTACAAATGCGAAAAAGAATCTGAATCTATTTATTACAAAACGACCGTTACCTGAAAATGAGAGATTACCAGAAAAAAGAATTCCGTAGCTCAAACAAGTTTACTCAGAAATAGTCTTAGACGGCGGATTAATTTTTAATAACCGCCTTACTTCCGCAATATAATCGTCGGGATATTTTAGTGACTATTCTATACGAAAGCTACCGAGTTCGAATACGATCGACAACGCAAAAATTATGACCGGAAAATACGAATAATACTGATGTGGAAGGCAATGATGACAAGCCACCTCGCCACATCGTATGAGCGCTAGTAATAATACGGTCACGTGGATCTGAATCGTGTCGTGACATCAAAGCGATTAGAACCAATTCGCCGGGTGTGTGCGTGTCTATCTGCGATAAAGCCGTATTATGATTGCCTTGTACGCTGCTTATATTGTACAACAAAATATGTATACGTAAGTAGTCGCCTACCTCCGATACGGAGATATCGCTTAATGATAAACAAAGTATACGTACTTGTTTCTTTATGTCGCAGAAGATCCGGGATGGTCTTAGTTACGTTTTCGATCAAGATTTAAATTGAAATTTCCTTCGAATATAATTAATTAAATGACAATTTACGTTACTGATTATTTTCAATAATAGAAACAAACTTTACACCCCGGTAATACTCGGTTCGTGTTTGTTTTTAATATCAATAAATAAATTCTTTTCAAAATTACCTTTTGTTGACACACTAAACTTTACGTTAACGGTCACGGTTCTATAAAAGACAGATACTATAACAGATTCCAAAAGGCTGCGCAATTCAACCATCTAAATAGATCCACATGACTAAATTCGTAGATAAATTATTTGCTAGCCATCGATCTAATAGAAAAAAAAATTACTTTATATATTATATATATGTATATATAATATATATATATATATATATATATATATATATATATATATATATATATATATATATATATAGGGTAACCAAAAGACGGACGGTTTTATTGTTTTTTTAATAACTCAAAAACTACTCGAAACCACAAAAATTTTTGAACGAAATTTTATAGGAATAGAACACAATATGGTTCAGATGATCGCCATCTGCAACAATACGTTCATTCAGTCTTTTTACAACGTCTTCAAATACTTTTCGAGCATAGATCGATGAATTTTCGAAATTTCTGCAGAAATACGAGTTTTCAGGTCTTCTACATCTCGTGGGCGTATTTCGTAAACGCGATTTTTAAGGTATGCTCACAAAAAAGAAGTCGCGTAATTTTGAATTTTTTTCGAAACTATCTTTACACTGTCGTGATCGGATAGTGCTCATTTTCGTTATATCGTTAATAACTGAAACTGGACGAAAATAAAACTCCCGTGTGTACACTAAACGTGGAGCACGCGGTTTGCGTTGTAACAGCCTTACCAAATGCGCTATTAAAAAAACACACACAAAAAACGTCCGTCTTATGCAAGTCACGCTATATTTTTGTACGTATATATATATATATATGTATATATATACATGTGTTCGGAAAGTAAGAATTAGCGACAGTAATCGCAGCGGGTAATATTAGAAATTCGTTCAAATAGTTTGGGTAAGTATAAGGTGTAATTTCTAAAATTATAATAATAACCTTTATGTACATTTTTAATAATATTACCCGTTATAATTTCCGGTTAAACGAATATTATCGCCAGTCCGTTATTTTAGGGTTAAAACACAGTTATTATCTTCGACTGGCTCAATATAATCAACTAGTTACGCCTTGGTAATAGATCGAAAGCGAAATAAATACTAATTACCGTTTAATTAAAATTAAGGGGGGGGACTCTTAATTCGTACGATTTTATCGTTTTTTTTTCTGTTGCTTTTTTTTAATAAGGAAGTTTAATATCGAATTGAAAATAAGCGGATTCGGTTATGTTTTCTCCGAATATTCGTAATTATACGGATAAATTCTTACAACGGATATTATAATATACACACTGTGTCTTCGGGGGGAAGTCCAAAGAAATCGGATAGAAAAAAAAAATTCGACATTAATTAGGAAGGTGTCGTCGTAAGAACGAAAAGCCGAAAAAAAATAACATCAAACAGCGAAACGAGTTTTGTAAGTTGGAATAGAAGTACAGGATAGTTGGCGATGCATATTTATATTTATATATATATATACTCGTACCTATGTAAGAAGGAAAGTACACGGCCGTTATGTTATCAGTACGGATATAAAAGTGAGAGTTGAGACGCAATATGTCCAGACGAGAGATCTAACGCTATACACATTATTAGACTGGAATACTCCGTAGAATCGGGAGACCACTTTTCTTTTCAGTCGAAGGTCTTAACACGAGAGATTAGTTTAACCGTTAGACGAACGGTGTTGTACTCGCGAAACGATGTTACGTACGATATTTACTCGGAAAACCGTTTCTATACCGAACTAAAACAGGCTACTTAAAACGGATGTCTATATAGATGATTAAGTTTTTCTTTGTGTAGTAATAGTAGTAATAATAAATAATAATAGTAAACCGAATCGTAATGTACGTTACACGCGTGTGTGTTGTAAAATCGAAATATGTTAACGGCAAAGGTCGATAAAAGCTTAAATCGTTATATCGTTATCGGCGCTCGATCGCAATTCGCCGAACATCTTCGTCGATCGTCTACTTCTGATGAAGCTGAATTATTATAAAAGTCGCGATGCTCGATCGTACTCGATTTCATCTGTTATTACTGATGGTTGTTCAATTAGCCGAAAATACCGCGTCGAATAACTTCCACGAGAAAAAAAATCTTAGCCATCTCATCGAAATTCCGTCGAACGTTATCGATATATCGTCTGTCCGAGTAAGTGTATTAATTTTCTTTTTTTTTTTTTAACTTTATTTTTAACTTTATTTTTATTTTAATTCAAGGACGTCTTTTCAGCTTACGTGAGTACGTACGAATTGATATTTCTATAGCGATTTTATATTTATTCTATGCCGCTGATATTCCGATTAACGAGAGCAAGTCGTGACGGCCGTGTTTGCAGATTCTGCGATAGCTACTGAAAATAGAAGACTCAACTAAGAATGTACAATTCGATAAACGAAGAAAATAATCGGGAGAAATCTTATCAATTAAGTGTTAGTTGTACCTCGTAAAAATAAAATATCTACGTACGTATTTGGACACAAAATTAAATTAGTATATTAATAAAAACATAGAACTAAAATTGGAAATTGACTTCTCGCAAGACACAGAGTATTATTTTGCTGAGCAATAAGCTAATATAATCAAATACCGAAACCGACACGGAGTTATAGCAGTCAGCTATTGTGCTAAATAACGTTAAAAAAAAAAATTCAGACGTTAACAAAGTTCTTAGAATTATCACTAATGTCAGATGATAGACGAAAGAATGATATCTATCGAAACGTGTACTACCAGAAGTCTCATAAGGAACTAGCGAGAAAGCGTAAATTATAAGACTGCGATATCATGCAAAACTTTCAATGCAGCAGAACGAATTAAGGGACGTCTGAAAAGAAGCCAACCTTACGAATTGAGCGAATACGTATAGAATATTGGCACATTTGAAATGTATATAATTAATATATAATTATTTTAGAGTATTATCGAATGTTCAAATATCGAACAGATTGTGATAAAAAAAATAAAGAAAGAAAAAAAACTATAAAGGTTTTTCTGGAAATATCGCGCTATATAGGGAAACAGATGTAATGTCTCGAGATGAAGTATATACGCTGTACGGAGGATCGTTACACGACCAGTAATTTATATAGTTTGGAAGGTAATAATGTTATTAAAAGTCGGATAGCACTTGATTAGGATTGCACATTGCGCACGTCCAGTATGAGGGCAGTAAGGAGTTTGTCTAAATAAGGAATAATCAATCTTAATGCCCGAATCGCAATCTACTGATAAATACAATTCATTTTGAACGGCGCAATATCAACGCTATATAAAATTTATACATCAACGATTACACTCGATACTTAAAAGAATAAAAATAACAACTTTCTAATATTTAAAAAAAAAAAAAAACGTTTACATTTATAATATACTTCTTAATTAAAGATCGAATACATTATTTTTATCGCTTTCTTTTTATTTTCATTTAAAAAATAATTTATTAAATTCGAAGGTAATTTTTAATGAAGAATCACTTTTAAGAAGTATATTATAAATGTAATCACTTTGTTGAATATATCGGAGAGTAGTGATTTTATAAATTATAATTCAAAGTAATAGCACAGTTTAATCACTACAAGTTTTTTCTTCGACAATCATTTTCAGGCATACGCAATAAATATTATATTTTCAAGCGTACACAATAAATATTATAATGTGTATTGTGTACGCTTGAAAATGACGAAATTGTTGAAGAAAAAACTTTTGGTGATTAAACTGTGTTATGATTTTGTTTAGTTTGTAATCATTTTGTTTAGAAATTTATTTTTATTTTTCCGGCTATTTAGCGTAATTGTTTATGTATAAATGTTACATTGTTGATTTGTTCATTGCGTTGTTTATAAGTGTTTTTGCATTTTTATTTTTTATAATATTGTACATTTGTTAAATTAAGTGTTTTCTTATATTTAAATTTATTTTTCGTTTTATCTTTTTATCTTTTTTTTTTTATATAAATGTTAATATTTTATTTCAGGCCCACTCGATAATGGCTTAACAGTCGAAAAGCTTTATTGTCTATTTTTATACATAAAAAAAAGGATTTTAACTACTTCGTTTATTTTGTATTTAGTAAGTGCAAGCTGTATTTATGCTTTACGAATAATGGAACCGTTTTTCTAATTATCATAATGAATAGATAAAATGCAACATATTAAAGTTTTATTAATTGCACGTACGAATATTTACGTCATACTGTTTTTCACGTTATAAAATTTATTAAAAATATACCGCGTGCTTGGTAATTGTTTAATCTTTAAAAAGCAACATTAATTTAATAGAACCATTTATACACACGTAGTTTATAACTATACCATTTAGGATATTGCATAAATTTTTTAGGATCCGATTTTGGAGCATTTTTCCCCCCCAAAAATATAATTTCTATGTTCTGTACATCTAAATATGTAAGTTGGGTTTTTTTTTGAGGGGGAAACAAAAGTCTATGCACTCAAGGGTTAAGATGTAATTGGTGTGTGAAGGGGTTTTAAGTGTACTCGAAAAACTATATATTTTACAAGTTTAGTATGGTATTGAAATATTTTATATAATTTTCTATTAAATTTACCCGTGCATTGATTAACACAAACAAATTTATTTGTGTAGTACAGCTTCTACATTCAATACTCACACGCTATCGATTGATCGAATTGTGGTAACGGTACATCTAATAACGTTATCAATTGTAATAATTTTTTTTTAATAATAATTTTTTTTTAATAATAATTTTTATCAGAACAGTTCCGATTTTTAGAGCTTATTCGAAAAAGTTTGACATTTCCGAATTTAAGACTTGTGTACTAGACAACGTTTGTCGCGTCCGCTAGTAACGTATATCTTACTTATCGGCGGAATTCCGATCTTTCTAAACAAGATCTTTATGACTAATCGCTTTGTTATCGACGATCTTCATATTGTAGTCTGGTTATGTATGTAGGTGTGTATGCCTGTGTAATATATGTGAACGCTGGGCGATTGAATAATATAAGCTCAAGAAAATTGTTCTATCTAGAGTTTATAGTTATGGTTACTATTACGTTAGTCGCAAATTCTCACGCATTAATTATATATCTTATTAGAAAGTGAACAATACACATAACATACATTATATATATATATATATTTATATGTATATATGTATGTGTGTAAGTATATTACCCATGTATACTAATGTACGTGTGTGTATATAATGATAACACGAACGCAACGAGCATGACAACATGAACACCTTTCAGAGCAACTATACACCGCTTTCACAAAAAAAAAAACAGTTGATGGAGGAGTTATCTATATCTCGCCGAGTGAACCAGATTCCGGTAGGCCGGACCACACTCGGATACGAGTGCCGTCTTTTAAAGTAAAGCATCGTGTTACGAAAATATGACGGGGATTTTTATTTTATTTTTTTCTAATTTTTCCAGTCATATTCAGAGAATTTTTACGCGTTTTTTTCCCCCCCGAGTAATTCGAATTAAAACCTTAATTTTAATTTTTTATAATGTGGAATGCGGTGATTTTTTTAATAAAAAATCAATTGAAAAATTAGTTAAATCACTAATATTTATTTTCTTGTGAAAACATAAAAAAATCAAGTAAACAAATATATCGATGTTAATATATTCAATTTCGACATTTCAAAAAATAAATTAATAAAAGAACAGATAAGAATAACATTTTATAGAATATAGTTTCACCATCAGATATTTTTAAGTAATCATTTTTAATTTATACTTGTGAAATTATGATTTTTTTTCAAATGTTCGTCGTCACTTGTAATGGCGTAAATTCCGAAAAGCGTTGTGTTTTTCGTAAGAAAATAAATGTTAGTAATTTCACTAATTTTTCAATTGATTTTTTTAAAACCTAAATTATATTCTTTAACGTTACTATAAATTAATAATTAACTAAGCTTAATTATTTTGTATTTTATTAATATTTATTGTATTAATAATTAATTAAGTTTAGTTAATTTTTGTTTATTAATATTTATTATATTCATAATTAACTAAGTTTACTTAATTCGAATTTTCTTAATATTGTATGAATAATTGAATGAATTTAGTTCATTTGAGTTTTATTCATATTTATCGTATTAATAGTTAACTAACTTTAACTAATTTGGGTTTTATTAATATTTATTGCATTAATAATTAATTAAGTTTAGTTAATTCGTTTTTTATTAATATTTATTGTATTCGTAATTAATTAAGTTTAGTTAACTTGTTTTTTATTAATATTTATCGTATTACGAATTAACCAAGGTTTAGTTAATTTGGGTTTTATTAATATTTCCTCTATTAATTTAAGTAAGTTTAGTTTTTTTAATAGACAACTTGCGATACACACAAAATTCATAAAAAATAAATAAATTATACAAATGTTATCGCGGTATTCGATAATAAAGGTGAAATTTTTAACTAACAATGAAAAGAGGAACGCTTTTCTTTAAACAATGATTTCTTAATTATAATTATAACAACACAATACCGACTAATTATACCGAGGTTCTCGTCAAAATTAACGCTATGCATCTACGGATGTATCTATATCTCGGTTATTCTTATTATTTCTCAACTTCCTAAGGGCCATAGAAGTCGACCGAATACTAGTAATAATAATAATAATAATAATAATAATAATAATAATAATAATAATAATAATAATAATAATAATAATAATAGGCGTACAGTACTTTCACCGGGTGTTTGATTTTAAATGGACGATATTCGGATTTCGTATACCATTCACGACTAAAAATACTAAAAATAAACAAATCATTCGCAAAAGGATTATCGTCGTGTATAATCGCATCTTATTTGTACGAGAGGAAAAAGTAGTAAGACTTTGTAAATATAACTAACAAGCGTAGGATGTTGCTTAAAATGTCGAAAAAAATTGATTTAAAAAAATATATATATATATATTTTCGTATATTTATACATATTATTCTATAATTCCGACGAAATACACGTCAACAGGTACTAATGTTAGAAGCGCGTATTGCACTGATCACAGACTATTAACGAAGACGCTGGTACTTTAAGGACGTCAATTGTCCATAATACACGCTAAACCCGAGTCCGCTCGTTTTAATATTGATAGGGATGTAAATAAATGTAAAGGAATTTTTGGAAGGTTTTTGATAAAATATTCGCGACATTATATGATAATGCTAGAACAGTTATTTACCAAACTTGGAAGCTTGTACTCTATAAGTGACAATTGTAAAAAGATTCGGATGAAAACAAATGCAGACACCGAGACTGGTTTAATGAAAACGACGCATATTGCGGAATTAAGAAACCGAAACAAAAAAAAAAAACGGTTTTCATTAACTTATTTAACAAAGAAGATTAAAAAAATATCGCACAATCTGTATAGAATACACGATGGGAAAAACCAATCGCGCACCGATGCGGGTTTTTAAAAGGTAATCGGAAGAAACAAGCAAGAGCCACGCGTAAATGGAAATGTTATTTCAACACTCGAATGGGGATGTTCCTGTATTGGATGAAATATCAGACACTCGGGAGAACACGGCGAAGTATTATATTCGTAATAGAATAGAAAACAAAAAAATGATAAAACAAGAAATAGTGAAAAAGCCACATAACTGTGCAAAATAATCAGAGTATACACGTATGGTAAATGTACTACTGGATAACTTGTCGTTGCCTTCGTGGGTCGGTGAATTATTCTTTCGAATAATGTTGAATAGAATAACTCCGATTCGGCATAATATTCTTCCTGCTAAGCAGAACGGGTTTCGTCCTGGGTCACAGTGGACTGTATACCCACATTAAGGCAATAATAAGGAAAATACTTAATTGCTGAGATGAAATGTATAAAGACATCTGCAAGTTTGTAAAAATAGCAATACCGGTGTAAAATAATATGGCTGTCTTTTAGCTGCAACCCTGTTTTCGTTGTACATGTATTTTTTTGTATATCAAGTTGGATTCAAAGTGTCATACACGGACATATTGGACGATCGTTAATTAGCTAGATGTCCGCTGTTTCAATTACAGTTTTTTATTGTTGTTATCTTCCCGGACTGTTTTACATTCTTGGATCGTGATATTTTTCATCTTCCTTGAACTTTTTTTTATTTTCCGTTAATTTTCCCTACTATAATTATCTGCAATTATTCGTATTTCATGATGATAACGCGGTCAAAGTAACTCGACTTCCTTTTTTTAAATTATGTCGAATATTTGCTTTCAGCTTTTGCTTTATACTTCATCCTTTTTCAATTTCCGCATCCACGATATTTTCATTGTTCTTCTCTGCAGCCATATTTCACACGCTTCTAAATATTTAATTTATACGTTGTACATCGTATAATAAGATCGGATATACGTAACATGTTATAAATTCTTGTCTTTAGACATGGGTCAATGAGCAATTTATAAATTCTTCTAAAAGTTGTCTTTGCGTAGTCGCATCTTTTTTTAACTTCAACGGATGGATACAGAGTGTTTACCTAAATATTAGAACTTTGCAACTTCTATATACTTTTACGATTGATATTTGCAATGTGGTGTTTTTTACGGATTATTATCATGAACTTCATTTTTTGTTCCGCAATGCCTCTTTAGGAATCGCATCGGTACATTAAACAATAATGTTGACAAAACGCATTGTACCTGTTTGCAAATTTGTATTGATTCTGATTCCATATCATCTGTACGAATTTTAACGCTTTGTTTCCAGTACAGGTTCTGAATCATCCTCAGTTCATATTCATATATTATGTCTTTTTGCCTTAATATCTGTAATAATCTGTCTCGTTTAACATAATGCTTTTGCATAGTCCAAAAAGCATATACGTATATCACGTCTCTGGTGGTCCCAAGATTTCTCTAATAGTAAGTTGACTGCAACTAATACTTCTCTCGGATCATATTCTTGTCTAAAACCGAACTGACATTCGTCTGCATCTTCTTCGCCTTTATTGCGTATTATCATGTGTATTATGAGCAAAAACATTTTTACCATATTACTCATCATCAGACTAATGTAGTCATTACATGTTTTTTTTTTGTTTTTTTTTTTAAAGCGGGTGGGGGATATTCAAAAGACACTGGTAAATAAAGAATTTTAGTTTTTGTTAATGCAGCACAACTGCAAGGAAGCCGAAATCAGCGTGTGGGATTTTTACCTACTAAAACCCCTCTCTCTATAAACAAAACATAATGTAGATCCGGGCACCCATGCAGGGATCACCATAATTAAATTAACTTAATGCGATGGAAGAAGGAATGAAATATATGTTTTTTAAAATTTTGATTTGTCATTGGTTGCGCAGAGATGCCCTCAAGCATGTCAAAGTGTTTCATTCTTGAATAATCCTCCCCCACATGACTATGTTCACTAGGAAGTAAGATATAAATCAAAAGGCAAGACCTCTCATAGAACACATGCAGCAGAGGTAGGAATAGAGTCCTTTATAATGAACCCGTTTGAAGCAAAAACTTCCTTTGCTGCTTCCAGATCAAGTATTTTTCTGTTTATATAAACGGCCGCACCATACTCATACGTGGCCTGAATAAGGCCTTCATACAATATAGAACGTTCTTTGAAAGACAAACCTGAAGCATTTTTTTGTACGCGTAATAGTTTATAAAAAAATATCCATACACTTAGTAGAAATGTAATGGAATGGAGTAAGAACGTTAACTTTTCATCAATTAAAATATCAAGATACTTTAAACATGACGTATGTAAAACGCTAGAATCAGATAATAATTCCAACTCCTTGACTACAATATGGCTCTTTACATTAGTCAGTGATTTCTTAGATAAGGCTATAAATACCAACGCGAATCGTTCCTTTGATATTTAAACTGTGTAATAGATTTTATTAATGGCCGTATTTAATTTTTTAATATTTGCGGTATCCAATAATTTAATAACATCAGTCGGTACATTGTCAGCGCCTGTCGTTTTTCCGGATTTTATTAATTTCATAGCATATTCCACTTCTGATTTTAGAATTTCCATATTTACGTTCTCTTAGGTGTTGGCATTAATTTTGAATATCTCGTGTTCTTTGAACATACCTTATCCAGGCTTCGAATTTGTCTTTATATCCAATACTATTGTCCCATATTCATTTTTTTAAATTTTATTATTTTCTTTTAAACAGATCTGTTATTTCCTTTTATTTTCCGATGCATATCGAAGGAATCATGTTTTTCCTCATTTCTTCCATTTGTTGACACTGTTCTTTGATTCAAATACACTTTACTACACATAGTTTATGCCGAATATATTTCTACTTGTCTACATATAATGTTTTGTCGTTATTTTTATCGCTCGACGTTGATTCATTAACTAAAAGGGTTTTTCCGTCACCTCTGGTTTTCTTGCTGTGTAGGCATTTTTTAAAGTTTTTGCGCGCACACTGTTGTAATACTTTATGGGATCTTCGTTATAAATTCGTTTTTATTTATTTATTCGGTTCTGTACGCTTAATTTATATTCAATATTTCTCAATGACATCCGCTCCTAGGTAACAACTTTTTTGATAGAGAGTCTGAAACGTTAATTAATAAAAACGTAATCAATTTGGTTACTTATATTTTTTCATTACTGCGTAGCGATTTTCATGTATATAGAACCTACGTTTTGACATTTTATATCACGTATTCGTGACTACTGTTCTATGCCTATCACAAGAATCGAAAAGTTTTTCTTCTGTTTCATTAGCTTTATCTAACCCAAACGGTCCGACTAACTTATAGTCTCCCATTATAATTACGATTTCACATGGTTTAATCAGTTTTTTAGGTTCTTCAATATCACCGTAGTATCCTCAATTTCATCGTTATATTTGGGTTCAGCTGTTGGCATGATTTCAATAACGTTCGTAATTGTATTTTTGAATTTGAATCGGATAAGCGCTATCCGATCTGAGAATGGTATACAAACCTTGTGTTTTATAGAACGTACTATTTTCTAACAATTATTTCGACTCTGTGAATGAGGACCCGATTTTAAGGTGCCGGATACTCGCCTATTTGCTCTAAATTGGAATTCACCGATCCGACTGAGGCACCCAGTCATGAGCGAATTGCTGATAGCCGGCAGTATAAAACTTAACGGTATTTAATAAAAGGAGCACCTTCAACAAGTGAACCCTACTCTGTTAAAATGTGCCAAATGATTTCCGAAAATCTATAATTGTAAATATAAATATATAAATAAGGGAGATGAACTTGATTGTAATAATTTTAACCACTATTGCGAATAAAATTTTGATTAAGATATTAGCTAATAGAATTAATCGTTCTGTCGATAGTATAATACCTGAGAAGCTAGCAGGCTTCAGATCACAACCACAGATTTTATATTTAATGTGTGATAGATTTAAGAAAACTCTCTTGAATGAAAACAGGAGCTACATCTCGTATTTGTGGACATAACAAAAGCATTCAATTCTGTCGACAGAAATAAAAAATTCTATGTCCAACAAAAATTACTTCATTTAATCTCGTCTTTTTACTCCAATGATATATATATATATATATATATATATATATATATATATATATATATATATATATAATATTTTATCTGGAAAGTAGTCCATGTCATATCAGGCAAGAATCTGTTTTGTCATCAAATCTATCTAAATATTTTATAATTACGTTTATAATCCGTGTATATCAACAACTAATGCAGCGCGACTATAAAGTTTCACAATAATTTTAAACAATACAAGGTTAAATCAAAATGAGTTGTTACATTGAAGACCTTTATTATACTAACGATTTTATTATGTTATGCTTTATCTCGGTATATGAAGTACTAGGATTGATGATTAATGTAATTCTATCAGAGTTCTATTCTATCAGAGTTCTCCACTACAAATAATCGAGGCGATATTCGGTTATAATTGAATTCCAGACACATAGAACATATTCAACATTTTCCATACCGGAGAAGTTATATTTAAAATGCAACAAAATTAAATACGGAATTTAAATACATATGTATAGCTTACATCGGCAACAATTTATAAATTAAACAAACGCGTGTAATAAACATTTAAAACTAACGAGGAAGATTTCGATGTACAAAGCGATTATTGTATTTCCACAAATCTACTTTATAGGAGCGAAACCTGGGTTGCGTACAGAAGGCAAATAAGACATCTAGAGAATTTTCACCAACGACTTCTGCGAAGACTTTTAAAAATTAAATGGGATGAGTTTTTATCAAATCGCAGAGTTCTTCGACATAGCGCAATATGAACCGACAGAACAATTGTTAGTCACGGCACTATTAGCTGGATAAGTCATGTCGCATGAAGCTTTCGAGGAAAATACTATTATGGGGAATTACATCGAGGCAAACGTATGCCGGCCACAGACCATACAAAATAAGTGAATACTAGAAACGATAAAGTTAATGAAATTATAAAATAACTGACAATAAAGCAAACTACAGAGAACTAATTGCACCGAGAACACCCAAAACATAGTCGAAATCGAAACAGTCAAACACAATTGGAAGAAACCGAAATATCCGTACCTCGTACCTGTTCTATATTTAACGTCTCGGTATTATTATTATTATTATATATATATATATATAAATTTTATATACTATATAAAATTATACATATATATATATTTAAAATTAATGAACAAGTACAACAATAAAAACTAATTTCAGTTTAACGTAGTGCGAACAACACGTATTATTTCGTATAATAAATCAATATTTATGAATTGAATATTTAGCAGTTAGTACGCACACACACACACTTTTATATATATGTATGTATATAGACTTGCAGATAATTAAAGCAGTATATTGGGAACAGACCACGAACGTCAGAGTACAAGACGAACTCTCGGCTAAGGGATGTCTAATAAAAAGAAGAGGTGAGGCAAGTATGCCCGCCTTCGTCGAGGTTATTCAACATATACATAGAAGAAATCATGAAAAATGCGAGGATAGAATATGCTGGCGTTAGGATTAACGGATACCAGATAGGATGCATAAGTCACGCAGACGATAATTGCTTGCGCACTCAACTTGAGAGTTACAAAATATGTTGAATAAATTAAATCGGGAAAGGAAGAAATTAGGATTGAAAATTAAGTTTGGAAGAACTAGAACAATGAGGTTCACGGGAAGCTCTTAGCGAAAGTCACATCCTAAGACTAACATTGAATTAGAAACGCTGGAGATAGTCAAAGAGTTCAAATATTTGGGTTCTCTATTCATCAATGATGGAAGAGATATTAAAGAAATTTGCATATTGGAATGGCGAAACAGGCATTTAGTAATCTACAGATGATACTAAAAGATCGGAAAATGAGAATCAATCAATTCTATGTAATGTCGGTGCCTCTGGACTTAAAACCGGAAATGTATAAAACGATTAAACGCATTTGAAATATGAACGCTCAGGCGCATGGGACGAATCTCATAGAAAGAGAAGAGAACAAATAAAGAAGTGCTCCAAAAAAGTGGAACGGAAAAGATGATCCTACTAGATAACATGACGAAGAGGAAAAAAAAATATGTGGCCCACGAAATCAGAAATGGAGGATTATTCTCATGCCAATTATACAGAAGAAAATCGAAGGGAAGCCTCCGCGGGGAAGAAGACTGGAAATGGTAACATCAGGAATGGAGTCAAATTGTCACTTTTATTTATGAGAAAACCATCATAAATCACACACTGATTTGTTTTTAAGGTTACTGTATATATATATATATATATATATATATATATATCTGTGTGTGTGTGTCTGTATTTATATGTTACGAGTACAAACAATCGTTTCAAAAAAAATATTTTTTATGTTTATACAGACTGATAGGGACAAACAAGATCATTTTGGAAGCGGTAGAATATTTTTTGAAGAATTTTTTGGCGCCCCCTCTGTTGAAGCTGAAGAAAAAGAACCTTTGGGTAATTGTAGCTGCAGTAAGTAAAATATTTTCATATTCGCACCAATCCACTATTACTTTATTAATCGCAATTATTAATCTTCTACTTATAACACCCACACTCAATATACAAAATGTGTAAATACATTCAACATATATACACCCATACACATATTACACACATATGTGGTCAATTTCGTAAGCAGTTGATATGTGACGAACCTACTATAGATTAATTTTTCAAGTGATATATATATATATATATATATATATATATGCCACACATACTCTCCACATAGTGATACATACATACAGCGCATTAAAATTTTAAAAGGGTAATGTTGAAATACAGGAAACCGTTATTAGATTTATTGAACGTGATTAATTTATCAAATTTCCTCAAATCAACGGTATTATTTTCAAAATTAATATTGTCCGATTTAGTTAATTAATCTGCTATCAAATGAGGGTGCGCCATTTTTTATTCGACCCACTGACCTAATATTTAACACACACACACATATATATATATATATGTATATGTATGTATATGAACGCTCCTTATATTGAACTTAAAAACACTACACGAGCCTGGTAATATAGATAAATGCATATTAGAATTGTATGCAAACGGCCACACGTACAGTTGTTACCAGTTGATTATAATTATGGATTGTAATAATTACGATTATTATCGCTATTATTATAAATTTTCGTACGTACACTACGACGTAATTACATTTTATAGTATTTATTTTTATAATTTTACAAGCTTTAATAAATAATTCCTATTTTATGATATTTCTATAAATTCGTTAGGCATTGATCTATCGGAGTAAGTTATGGTATCAAATTATGAAGGCTTTGTTATTGATTATCACGTACATCGCATCTGTTAAGTGAACAGATTAAAAAGTTACTTAACTTCAATTCGACGGTGCACACATCCGGGTACTTTACCTTTGAATTGAATAGTACGTAGAATATTCAATTGAATGCGATAAATTCCCTCTCTACGACGAATAAGATTATTCTAGACGCATTCTTCTTACCGGACTTGAAATCGACGGTACACATACCCGGGGGGTTTGAATTGAAGAGTACGTAGAATACTCGATTAAATGCGATATTCTTTGAATGTAATATAAAGAACTGTAGACGAAATAATATTATATTTTAAGATAGGATGAAAGCCGACGAAAACAATTATAGAAAACGAACGTCAGGGGCAGATAACTCGAATGTAATATAATGGGTTCTGATGCATCTTTCTTTATTCTATTGTGACGGCGGCACTTCAAATATTTACTAATATTGAGGTCAAGGTTCTTCCGAATAGACTGAATATATAGATATATAATTTTATAACTGCTTGTGAAGTAGTATAAACTGACTGACCTACTAAAAATTACGAGAAGATAACGTGAAATCTAAAATATTGTAGAATTAGTGGAAGCCCAAGATAATGAAGAAGTATCGGAAAAAAGATAAAGATAATATTCCGTAAGCGATATAATGATAATAACAATAATAATAATAAATAAAGGGCTTGTCGTTCGTTTGTACGGAGAATAATTTCGTAATAATCGTTAATAAACGTCGATTTAAAAGATCAAGGACTTTTCAATATTTACACAGTCTTCTTCTTTGTGAGTAACCGTGCCGTGTACTGCTACTAACGCTAGAGGCACGGAAGGAATTTATATTAACGGGTAAATTATGGATAAATGAAGTCAAAGAGTCCAGATTCGGATGTAGGAGAATGCCGTAAAATATTTGGGAGAGAGTTTGGAAGGTTTGCGGTTGCACGTTCGGAGGAATAAAGCGGACAGGTAATAAGCAAGTGAGGAATATATTGCATGCAGTACATTTCAGTTGGTCACTATTAGTAAATAAGTGCTTGTAGGTAAGCAGTGTATGGCCTGAGAGTACACGGCACAGGACCAGTTCGTTTCTCCTGTTTGAGTTTTGATGCGTGTTTGACATTATCCAGTTGATGTATCGCTGCAGATTCGAAAATCTTTCGTTTGCTCTGTCGGATAGTTTAGATCGTATGGTGTGAAGGAAATCCTTCATTGGAATAGCTGAAATAGGCGATATTAGACACGCTTCTTTTGCGGCTGCATCTGCATTGTCGTTACATCCCACGTCGTTATACCCTGGAATTCGGAGGAGAATAATTTTTCCGGTAAACTCTGATGCGTTGGCTAAGATAGATTTTGCCAAAGGATGTTGGTGGTGTGAACTGTTTTGAAGACTTCTAATGGAGATCGAGGAATCGGTGCAGATAACAGCATAGTTCCACATCGACAGCAACTGAAATTGTACAGCGCTGTAGAAAAGACGTTGAAGTTTTGTGGAAGCGGAAATCGAATAACATTGTTTGAACATACAACTGCGCAACAGCAGTAGTTGTCTCGTTTGGCACCGTTCGTGTATAAGATGTAAATCATTTATTAAATCTTCAAAGGAGGAATGTAGACGACTTTGAGAAGTAGGACAACATAGTTCCAGGAGAGAGGTATCGAATGATAAAAGATGGGACGAGACCGGTGGTATTGGGAAAAGGATGTTGCTGTAGAAAGTAGGTAATGAGATGCATACTTTATTGTGAAGGATGGATTTGAATTTATACTGAAGCATGGATTTTAAGTATGGTCGAGTAAGATCAGAAGGTAGAGAAGTTAAGGGCATGGAGAGGTTAGGGGTCGTATGAGTATTTACACGCAGTCTTGTTCGGACGGAATTATATTAGTTCATTTGTTTACACTTATTTATATTATAAAAGCGAAACAAAAAAAATTAAACATGATTTTCGTTTGGATTTTTAAACGATAACGAAAATATTAAATTAAAAAAAAAATTTAATCTTATTTCACGATAATCGAAATAATTTAAATCGAGTAAAATCAAGGGGTGTTCTTTTTTTAAATTTCCGATATCGCGCACTTATCACCGAAACTTTAACTATAAAATCATTTTCGGTAACTATTTTTGGGACATCGAAAGTTATATGTTAGTTTTGAAAGTACCTAAAAATTAATAAGTAGATACTGCACTTAACGAAGTATGCGGTATAATTACCGACTACTTAAAACCAAGAACGGTTGGTTGACTATACAAACTAAGTGGCACATAACGTCACCCGAACTCAATAGAACAGTAGGTAAAGAAAAAATGAAAAATTGAAAAGTGTCCGTGACAATCGCTATTCCTTTATATAGTTAAAAGAAGAGATATTTATTCGTCTAGAATTTCAACGTAGTTTTCCAAGTATAGTGAAGGACCTAGAAAATTAAAATCAAGCCGAAAAGCTTTCGGATGTGGAGCATACGTACTGAAGAGAAACAAAAAAAAATGTCTTCTAAAAAACGTTCGACCGAACGTTTAATGGACAACACTAAACGGATTAGACAGCGAGAAGGAGACATTATGAGGTCTGACGGAAACAGCGCGATTATGGCAAACCGCAGGATAATTAGCGAGTTAAAAAACTATATCAGAATATTGACGAGTAAACTGTCGAGTTTCTAAAATTTTGAACGGCCAGAGGCATATCGATCGAATACGCTATTGACTCATCTGAACTGAAAGTAGCTGTCAAATCTTTTTACATCGTCAATTAAATAAATTACATCTTATTTTTGAAAGTACCTAAAATTAATAGTGCACATTATTTTTCAATATCTCCACCTTCGTAAATTAAAAATTTATTAAGATCAATTTACTACGTAACTCGGTAATGTCCGAATTTGTGTATTTTAAATTTATCGAAACTGTAATTCTCTCTATTTTGAAAACTAAACTCAATATTAGATTTAAACATTTTATTCATAAACGTTTAAAAATTAACTGTGGCGTTTATTTTAAAGAAATAACTACTTTAAACGATTTTATTGGAAAACTTTCCTGTTGGTTGTTAGAAATTTCCACTTTACGCTATTAATAATTCCTTTTTAGCGGCGACCAAACGGCGAACGCGTAGAAATTTTATGGACTGGAAAGCAACGGAAAATACGATAAATCTAAAAGTGGAATTATCGTTATTTTTTATATACGCTGTAGAGATGTACACACATCACAACTATGCGTCACGCTACATCCATCTGAGCGTATACAAAATTATAATGAGCATTCAGCTAGCACGACCTGAGTACGAATTTCACCAAAGACGATAATTTTCCATAATAAAAAAAAGTCCTCCAGCCAACTCAGCTGTTCATCGACAAGACAACTGCGAACCAGATTTTCTATTAACTTCCGAATTGATGGAATTTTATTTTAATCATGAAGACACGACTTGTAAAGCGGCAAAGTGATTATCGTTTAAATATTGATCAAAGATCTCCATCGAAATTTCGCTTTTGAAACATACATTCAGAAAAAAAAAACAATACAGGAGAAGATCTTTCTACCCTGCTGTTATGACGGATTTCTGCGAAAATTAGATAAAAAAATAAAAATAATTTAACGCACGGTGGTTATTGTGTCGACTAGAATAAAAATTATCGCGCCCTCTATCGGTACGTGAAAAATACAGTTTCGCACGTTTTAAATATATACGATAATCGTTTAGATAGCGGCACAGTTCTCATTTGAAACCAATTTCCAATTTTAAATTTGTTCGTTTTTAAATGGGTGTTTTTTTTATCATTATTATTTCTTTTATAGTACACGAAATAAGTTTTCTTCCAAATAATTTTTTTTCTTTTTTTTACTTTTACTTGTAATCTTAGAACTAAATCTGAATAAGCAACAACTTTTGTTAAGCGGTAACGTGTGCACAGGTTAAGATACTCAATTGACTATTATTCGATCACAAGCAGGTTATGAGGCTTGTAACGCTTGAGCCTTCTTAAGTCCATATCGGTAGACAAAAGTGCCAAGGCCTCTGAATTTGGATGAGTGCAAAGCTATTTTTGGCGTCGTAATCGTTTATTATTTCCTTTGCAGTTTTGATATGCAAATCCGTATGAAGCGTATCATTCCGTGGAAACCAAATTGGTGATTAGCCGATGAAACTTATTCCGGGCCATTCTTGTATAATTTATATATTCGATGCTTTAACACATCCCCATAATTGTATCCTATAAGTCCGTAATTAAGCGTACGATAGTTTTATACATCAGCAATTTGTTCTCCAGCTTCGTTAAATTTTTAATCGATAATATTAACTCAGTATAACCGCAATATATCTGACACGCAATTATTAAATTTGTAATCTATAATATTAACTTTAATGACCGCCCACATATCGTAAAAATATGACGTCGTTTGAATAACGAAAAATATCTTAGAATCAAACTTTTTTTTTCTAAAAATGAATCTATTAAACGTACACGTATATATATATATATATATATATATATATATATATATATATATATATATATATATATATATATATATATATGTATATGTATATATATAAAGTTAAAAATTCATTAATAAAGTATGTATGGTATACAGAGTTTGTGCGAATTGTTCATGCGCTAATTTCTTCTATTAGTGGTTTTAAAACTTTTCATGTACTTCCATACGTTTTTCACCAATACAAGCATTCTAGATTTACTCACCAATAAAAGAAAAAATATAATACAATTATTTATTGATTAAGTGACGTACTTCCCCATTTATATCGCTGAAATCATTGGTAAGTTATTCGTAAAAATCGCTAATTGTTAAATAATTAATAACGAAACTTTTCAGTAATTAGACAATTTTCAAGGTAAAATAATAAACGATAATCAATAAATTATACATAATAACGATAGGAAAAGTGATATATGAAAAAAATATATACACAACTAATCAGTGGCTCATCCAGGATTTGTATGTGAGGTGAGCTGAAACATCTTCCCCAAAAGAAAAAAGAAAAATGAATAAAATATACATAGCCGAATGTGTAAGGAAATTCGACAGGTGACACAAATTATAAACGATCACGAAACGACGAAACAAATAATCAAAAGTCGCACTGGTCACGATCTGGGTCAGATTGGAATGACAAAGGGCCAACCAACGGCCATTTAAATTCTTTATGTTGCACAGTCGGCTTTCAAATATTCACTTCTGTTTCAACTATCATTTTAGCGGCGAAATTGTTTAGAGCTTACACATGTATTTTATACTTTTCTAAGCTATCTGGGAGCTTTAAGCCCGGTAGCCCCCCCCCGTAGGTACGCCGCTGCAACTAATAATATATAATATTTAGCGCATCAGTCAAGACTGTAATGCTTGTCAACGGGTACTACGATAGTAATCTACAATTTTCCGCACTAAATACTAAAAACTGGTCTTTAAAACTAATTACTTATTAAAAGTTATTAACGAGTTTAATGAATTATTTTCATTATTTTTAATAATTTTCCTTTTTATATGTAAAATATTGTAGTTCTGGTCATGATTAAATTTCTAACGATGTTTGATTTATTATATTTGTTTTGATACACTAAATCTAAGTTCAAATTATCTACCTGCTTCTTCTCTAGGTAAATTTTAAATGTAAGAGAACTTTACCTTCCATTACGTCCTCTATTATTAATACTTTATTCCTTTTTTTTTAGTTTTACGTTTTTATTGTATTACACTATACTTGTTTTATAATTTCAATCTCATCTTTTCTCAGCGCTCTTTTTTGAAAGAAAATATTTACAAACAGTACACATTTTAGTATACATTTTAGTATTGACTAAAGTGGAATTAAATGTTGCGAACTGTATATTTATTCGCTAATTACGTAATTCGTAATAACCAGCCAATATGGTGTCGACGGGTATTATGCAACGTGTTACGACTTTACAGTTGCTTATTTGCGTACGAATCCTACACATTTTAACCGCTTTCTCCTGGAACCTACTGTATTCCAATTTTTATTACGACGTGGGTGTCTATACGTCCATTTTGCAGTTTACGTATTTCTTTTAATATTTCACTAAGTTAACTATAAAAAAAATCTCATCGTTATTAATTTTTTACGTCGGGGATTAATAAAATTAAAAAATATATATACATACATATATATATATATATATATATATATATTTATTACGTTCGTGAAATATATCGTAATGTGACAATGCGTGAAATTAGAATAATACTGATTCTACGTATAATCGGAATTAATTAGCAGTTAGTACGTACTTTTGTTTATACATGCATAACCAAACCATGCACATACAAATTCGTACGCGTATATATTTTTTTAGACTTGACCATGTTGCTGTCAATCCATGGGATTATTAACAGTGATAACTGAATTACGTATTTATGCTAGAATTCATAATGAAATTACGTACACTTAAATAAAACCACGGTAAATAGAATACACGGTAGGGATCACGCGCAGGCTGCTTAGCAGCTATTACGTCATTGGTGTCCAGTCGAGCTCGACGATGTACAACGTAAACGCTACTTTCGGTTCCTTACTCTAGCTGTGATTATATTTACAATTTTACATTCCTCTCTTTTCGATATAATTAATTTATTTTAATTTTATAACAATTACATTATATCTATTAACATTATTTAACGCAATTAGTATATCGCTGTTTTGTTTTTCAACTTGTTTAAACGCAATAATTTCGTTAAAAATTATAGTACGAGGCAAGTTTCATTTAAATTTTTGGATATTTTAAATAATACCAAAAATATGATAAAAATTTATTCATATAAGCAAATATTTCACTCACCAAATTTTAGTTATTGCAATTTTATCAATTTATTCCTTTTTTTTCGTCCATCGTCGGTATTTTTGCTTCCGTAGATTCTTCTTTTACTGGACTTCTTTTTGTTTAGCGTCTTAATTCTGATGAATGTTCGTGTTCTGACGAAACAGGAAATGGCGAATTCATCAATCCCGATGCTGCTGTATCTCAATTTTAAAATGTTGATCAATGTTTTCATTACCTCTGAATTCTCCTATTGATGTTATCACTGCCGTGGTAATTGCTAAAATCTTTTTCCATATTATATACTATGTCTGTCCACTGCTCGGTTGGATTCATTAACGCACCCCTCGATATTGTTGCCAGCCAGTCTGTTTGCTTAGATGGATTTATTTTTGTTGGATGCCCGTACTCAAAAACAGTATCTAGTCCTTTTTTTTTTACACGATATGCAATGTAACCAGCATTTTTAACAGATCTTTGTTTTCACCTTCTACTTGGCCCGGCTTTTCTTTATCATCCGATAATGTTTCGATCACGCGAGTAAAGTCATTTTTATATCTTTTTCTAATTCTTCGCATTCCGATGATTTACTTTCGCTACCTTTTTCAATTTCATTTATTACGTCGGCGCTTAATGTTACCAGCGCTTCATTCCACGAATTAGCAGTTTTTATTATCGAACCCGCATTTTTACTAAAAAGAAGGCACTTAATTCTTTGATTTGCAGCAGTTGGCGAGGGATGATCATAAAATTTACCCAAGCCTCTAATCAAAGAAAAATAAGATTTAAGAATATTTTGGTTGCACCTCGCCGACATTATGTAAGAATATCCTTCACAATATAATTCAGAGAACATCCGCTGAAGACTTCGAATAGAAACCTGAAAAGCAATTTGAAATGGTAACAAATTCGATCTACCGATTACCCTCATCGATGTGCACAAATTATACAATTTTTCCAATGTCTCATTCTGTTTCACTAAATTTTTACCAAATGCGTTTTTCATTTCATTAGTTGGATGAAAAGGAATTCTCGAATTCAGCACATCGAAACCGTCATTAATTGTTTTTAAAAATTTTACAACATGATCGTTGCCTGGAAGTGTATAACTAATAGCATCAGCTACTGTTCTTGAAAGTAACTCAGCTGCTATCCGGACTTTTTGTCTCTCGATCCCCGAAAGAAGTAAATGATTTTCATTAATCTTATAAGCAAATTTAAGATCTCCTTGTTTCTGTAATTCAATTAATTTTAGAAAAATGTCTTTAGTTACAATTTCACCGCTAGATAATTTGTATCCTTGATCAAGAAGATGATTTCTCAATAGTTTCAACGCATGAGGAACATCGTAAAAAGCCCAGATCTTACGATTTTTACAAAGCGGATGCGTAATATTTGTTTTAACATTATTAACACCAAGGTCGCCCATAAGTTTCCTATTTGATGGGCCCATGTCACATACAAACGCACGAACTTTGAATCCTGTAGATTCTATCATTCTAATGACTTCAAAAAATAAATTTTTATCCACTGCACAGTCAAAGTTATAATATATGGGTTGTTTCCATTTTCCAACGAGGCTACGAATAATCATAACCTGCACGTAAGAATGAGGACCGCGGATTATATCCGAAATGCTGTCGTAACATATATCAGAATAAACTTTCATTTCATCGAATGAAAGTACAACATCTTTTTCAAAGTCCGTAAATACTCTTGAATGTGATGTCAAAATATTCAAACTTAAATTTATAAAACCCGGGGCAACTACAAATTCGCTCAAACGACGTTTTATAGTCACTTCACTTGGAATGGGATACTTATAGGCTTCTTTTACGAAGTTGAAAGATTTTTTTGAAATACACCTTAACGATATTGCCTTCGATATGTCGTCAGAAGACCAGCTGGAACATTTTCCACTAACGATTACTTGTTGTTGACACTTCGAGAAAGTTCCTTCAACGCTTTTAGCCGAACTTTTAAACTCGTAATTTCAGCCTTCGCTGTCTCCAAATCCTTTAAAAGGCTTTCATTAGTTTGTTTTAAGGAATTATTTTCTAACTGTAATTTAATAAATTTATTCTTATCGCTAATGTCAGAGTTATCGGATGAACAAATTTCATTATTTGTTAAACCTATGTCTTTAGCGTTGCTTCCTAACAAAGAATTTACAACTTTTTTAGACTCGCGTTTGTTATACCTTTCACTTCGTTCATTTTGAATATCTGACTCGCATTCAATTAATGTTGGTATTCGCAAATGAGGAATCGAATCCTTTTTTAAATTTTTCTTTGGTTTATACCCAAGCAATTCTGATCTCAAATCACGTTCAAAATCATTTTCATTAAAGTGACGAGAACAAACGCGGGCAGTTTCAATATTAAAGTCATCAGCTCTTTTGCTCATATGTAACCACTGTTTCCGTACAGCTTTATCTTTGGGAAACCAATGAAAACTGATTCCTAATTTATGAGCGTTTCTGCCATGATTAGAACACCCAGCGATGACACAACAAGGCATAATAAAAATATTAATAATAATAATATAGTATCAAAACGATCTAACCATTTCTATGTTGATGACGTAATATATGTATAAAAATTGATAACATAGGCAGTATTAAACGAAAAAAAAAACACATAAATTGCATAAGTTAATTTGTTGACCGAATAAAAAATAAATAAAAAAATACTGGAACAAGCGGCGACAGAAGCACGAAATAATACGGAAGAACACGCGAAACAACGGAACGACTACTACAGTCGACTGTCTGAACTAGTGGGCACCGGTGACGTCAAAATTTCGTTTGACTACTGCGCAACTAGTTCGTGATACCTACCGTGTATTCTATTTACCCTGAATAAAACGTTAATATTACATTATCGAATAGAAGGTGGTCGATTGCAGAGGGGGCGATATAGACCCAGATACATTAACTGTGTCTTCAGTGCCGACCACCATGATGCGAGAGATAAACAACCAAATAGGGCATGATTCAAATCGATCCGCCGTTTTTACAATTTATGGAAGGTTGAACAGGATACCAAAACCAAGTATGTGAGGACGAGTATAAAATATATCTATATATATATTGCAGAGTCTTTCGGATCTCTATTAATCATTAGGATAATAAGATTGGCTTAGGCGACGTCACCTACTATACTTCGTATGTATATATTTGTGTACGATAGTATGTATTTAAATATTGTGTTAGAAGGCAAAGAAGAATGAAAAGGATAAATATTATATATATATATATGTGTGTGTGTGCTGTATGTTTTATATAGATGGAGGGGACAGAGAGAAATGAAAATATATAATCTGGCAGCTGATAGGTTTAGTTATACAATATTTCTCCGTCCTTTTTCCTTTGCTCAATTTCTCTCCTCTGTCAGCATATCGATTATTTTATATTATTATAATGTACGATTCATTTTTTTAATTTTCACAGACCTTTAAATTAGTTCGTTACGTAACCGGGTGGTGCTGATCAATCACATTCCGGATATTCTGGATAGATAGTCTATCATCCTCAAATTGTAATACAAATTATATTTAAATTGCAAAGGTATGTTTTTCTCAGATTGCGGCGTAGTTAATCAAGAAATTCGTATCGTCGGAGGAATGGCTACTGGAATTAATCGATATCCTTGGGTAGCCAGATTGGTCTATGACGGAAAATTTCATTGCGGAGCGTCTCTCATCAACAATGATTACGTCGTAACTGCCGCCCATTGTGTTCGCAGGTATATCTTTTATATACACATATATACATATTCACACACACACACATATATATATATACATATATATTATCATCATCATGCGGTGCAACAGTCCGTAGACTGGTTCGCCCCTATGCTTGTCTTTTTCCACTAGTATCGGTTATTGGCTACTCTTTTCATTTCCGAGTAACTGGAGAATCTGGAATCCCTCTTCAGATTGTCTATCCAGCTTAATCGCGGTCTACCTCTTATTCGTTTTCCTGGTATATATCCTTTAATTGCATCTCGCAGCAATGTCGTAACACATGCCCCATCCAACATAGTTTACGTTTTTTAATTTGGTTCAGTATTTGCCGCCTTTCATTGACTCGTTTTAAAACTGCTTGGTTTTTTGTTTTCTCCATCCAGCTTATTTTCTCCATCCGCCTCCAGTACCACATTTCAAATGCTTCTATCCTATCCTCTTCTCGTTTTGTACACGTCCATGTTTCCGATTCATAAAATGCTACTGGCCACACGTATGTTTTTATAATGCGTTTTCGCAGCTCTATGGGCATTTTTCTGTTGGTTATTATTTTTATTTTTTTCAGCATAGCCTGTTTCGCTATGGCAAGTCGTTCCCGTATGTCTTGGGAGCTACGCCCATCGTCAGTAATGATGCTCCCCGGGTACTTGAATGATGAAACCTGCTCTATGTTTGTTCCGTCAATTACCATATTCATTTGTTACGGTTTTATCCCTATTGTCATTACTTTGGTCTTTTTAGTATTAATCTGCATTCCATACTTTTTTGCTGATTCATTTACTTTAAGTATCATTTTTTGCAGCATATGTGGGCTATTTGCTAATAAAGCCAAATCACCAGCATATTTGATAGTTCGTACGTTTCGTCCTCCTACTTTTACACCATTTTTTGTATCTTCAAAAGCCCTCTAATATATATATATATATATATATATATATATATAAAACGTTAAATATGTAATAAAGTTTTAAAGGTCATTTTCTAATTATCCGTACTTTTTTTCAACACAAATTATTGTCCATACTAGGTTGAAACGTTCAAAAATCCGTATCGTTTTAGGAGATCACGACATAACGTTGGCAAACGATAGTAGTTCTATAATGCGGGCTGTATCGTCTATAGTCAGGCATAGACATTTCGACGTTAATTCCTACAATCACGATATCGCTTTGCTTAAATTGCGCAAACCGGTTGTGTTTACTAAAAGTGTCCGCCCAGTTTGTTTACCGCCAGATGGTAAGTGTAACGTGTCATTTTTTAAATTAATCTCATTTTATAGCGACGTAAATAAAACCGGAATACTTTGTGAAGTAGTATATTGACAGATCGTACTAATAGTTCGTGATTTCTTTTACATGCCACGTTTCTGATCAAGCTGGAGAAGAATTACCGCCCCAGAAAAACGTCTGGAGTAGATCAACTACCAAAGCAAAAAAAAAAATACGATATTCACGCTTATGAAGAAAATATATGAAAAATATTCCCATGGAATTTATGCTACCACGGTGACCATTACTCTAAAAAATATAATAGTCAAACGTGCGAAGAACGTAGAATTTTAAATGCGTTATCGAATACGCTAAAAATTTTAACCGGAATTGTTTACAGACGTATAGAAAATAAAAAAAGTGATTTACCTGAATTCGAATTTACTAAAAGGCACGCGAGAAGTCATAATGTCATTGCATTGAGAAAATGTTAGAGATAAACAAATCAGTATATATATATATATATATATATATGTAGCTTTTGTAGATATTTAAAGAGCGTTTGATAGTGTAAATTGGAATATACTATTTAAGATTCTCAAATATCTACGGATAGATTATAGTGATAGATGATTACTCTTTTAACTATACAAGAATTAACGGCTAATAATAAATAATAAGATACCGACTAACGTTAAAAAGGAAGTTAGATAACGATGCTGCCTGTTATCGATTCTTTTCAATATATATATATATATATATATATATATATATATATATATATATATATATATATATAAGCAGCAATGAAAATATTTGCAGAAAATAAAAAAAACGTTATTAATATGGTATAGCTCAATGACTTAATAGCAACGAGTGAAAACAAAATTATAACAATCTATCAACGACTTAAATGAACTACTACTTGAAAAAATGAAAATAAATTAGAATAAAATCAAAATAATGTCGTGCTCAAAATGGAAAATAAAAGGTATAAGATATATGAATATATTTCTAGATAATCGAAAATTGACACAAGTACTGGAATTTTGCTACTTAGGAAGCCTAATCGCAACGGATAGCAGGAGCGTAAGGAAATTAAAAAAATAATAGCACGTGCTTAAAAATACGTTTAATAAAAAGAAAACCTTACTTCAAAAAATATTTTATCAAAACTTACGTTTGGAGTGTGACGTTGTATCGCTGCAAAATTTGGACTATTTTAAAAAAAAAAACGAGGCAAAACTGCAGACTTTTGAATTATGATGCTACGGGAAAATGCCAAAAATATCTCGGACGGAGAAAATGCAAAACTACTTTGAAGAGTGGAAGAAGAGACGAGATTAATGTCGGTAATAAAAAATCAAAGAAATGATCGGCCACTTATTAAGACGTTCTTCGTGGATAACGATCTTAATTGAAACAAGACCAAGAAAAAAATTCATGGAAAGCGTACTAAAGAAAAGAGAAAATATGCTAAAATCAAAAAATTGGGCTACAACAGAAAGTTACTAGATGGCAATCATGTTGCTCACCAACCTAATGATTGAACAGATATAAAGAAAAAGATTAATAGTTCGTTTCATAGAGAAATCTGTTCTCTAGTTTCAGAGGGATTAGTGGCGTACTCCTGTAAACCGGCTACTCGGTAGTTAGGGAACACGCGGATGCATGGTTCGAATCCCGCCGGTGTTTTTAAAACTGAACGGGATTTGTGTAAGTCATGGTACTGAAAATCTTGAAAAAAAAGTATTATGAATGTATAAATCTCTAAGTATTTATATATATATATATATATATATATTATATAATCAAATATCCGGTTGCTCACGCATTTATGGATCATTTTAAACTCCACCGAGTTCAGTTTTACATTCGTATATAACCTAGTTACAATAATAAATTGATTGATCGATCGATTATCATTATGATAATTATTAATTATATTATTTCAATGGCGTACTACTAGCAAAATTACAAATATCTTTCACCTATCATCAAATCGAAATTAATTTTATTTATTTCATCGAAAGAAAAACACACACGATTAATTCGTCAAAATGAACAAATATATAACTTTAGTCTAGGTCGACACTTTGTTTTCAGGTTTAGATCCAGCCGGTATGAATGGTACAGTAGTAGGTTGGGGACGCACTTCGGAGGGCGGTATGTTATCGAATGTTGTTCAAGAAGTACAGGTACCGATTTTGACTTTAACTCAATGTCGCAGTAGTAAATACAGACCGTCTCGTATTACGAACAATATGATTTGCGCCGGCAAAGGTACTCAAGATTCGTGTCAGGTAATGTGCCGTAAAAATAAGTTTAACGATAACGACCTATAACGTTTTTTCTTTAATGATTTTCAGGAATTCTTTAACGGTTGCAAAACTCGAATATATTATATATATTTTTAAAATAGTAAAGCGAATGTCAAAAGAAAAAATATTTATTTATATTTAAATCGAAACGTTTTTTTTTTGTCTACATCATTAATCTCTGTGTGACGCATCATGTTGTAGGGAGACAGCGGAGGACCTCTGTTAGTTAATAGCGACGGAGATGATAAATATGAACTCGTTGGTAATTATAAAATATTTAATTTTCAATTTAAATTTATTATTATTAAATAGTAGTTTAATTCGAACGATTTTTTTTTATTCATTAAGTTACAACCAGTTAGATTACATCGAACGCGAAGTAATTCGTTGGCAGTTAAGATGCAGCAATGTTTTTAAATGTTAAGTAGAATATGTGCAAATGTATATTTAAGTAGTTTATTAGTTTTATTTTATTTTCGCCATCCTGGTTTATGCGTCGCGGTGGCATAATTGCCAGAGTGCTCGACTGTCAATTCGACGGTCGACGATTCTAAACCATTTGGCGACACGTAAAAAAATTTATATAAAGTTTTTCATCATTGCGGAACGCTTAATTATCATGGAGAAGTCGATGGTACCTCCGTATAATATTATATACGCGCGCATGCGCGTCGAGTATAATTTCAGTGCCCTTGAATGCCATACCATTAAAGATAAACGTACGATGGGTTAGTCACGACGTTCGGCAACGAGAACAATACGACGACGATGATTATCTATAGAAACTGTGTAATCTGCTCAGCTGTTACATCGAAATATCGTCATCAATTGAAGATGGTTTATGGAATATATAGTAATGTGAAGATCTTAATTTCTCGAAGCATCTTACAACTCTGCTTTCGCAATATAACAATTTTTAACAAAATACAAAAAACAGACTCAGAAATAAAAACAAATATAAAATACAAAAGTGCAACACTATAATTACTAAAATATATATAAATACAAACCGCACAATACTTGCCTAGCCAGCAAGGGCGATTAGGCTACTTATTCCCTGATTAGGACAGTAAAAAAGAAAGACCGTAATAGCCAAGACCATAATGGGCAACCTGATACGACACGCGCCTCCTCAACATCTAGTATATAGATATATTTTTAAATATATTCAAACTGATATTCGGCGGGTTATTCGGATTGTATAATGAAAGTTTAGCCGTTTCGATATTATTATTCAAATTTACGATAAAAATTTGAAAAAATAAGTAATGGAATTTTATAAAATTGATCGATAGTCGTAGTATACAGATTAAAATAATAATAAGGATTAATTTTCACTTATCCGATTTCAGGAATCGTATCTTGGGGTGTTGGTTGTGGAAGACCAGGTTATCCCGGAGTATACACCAGAGTAAATCGATATTTAGACTGGGTGAAGAAAAACATGAGGGATACCTGTCTATGCATCAGTTGATGAAATGAACGCCGGAATTTCGAATCTCTTAATTCGACTTCAATTTCGTTATTTATTATAAATAAATAATATTCGTTTTAATTGTTCGAAATTTTCTATAAAGTACTCAGATTATAACTTCGATCAAATTTTAATAAGAATTATATATTCATATATACATAGATATATATCATCATCATCATTGTGTAGTCATCAGTCCTAATAATGGTTTGATGATTTTCTCCACAATTGACGATTTGCTGTTTCCCTCTTCATATTCGCATATCCCATGCTACCAATGTCTTCTATTAGCCGTTGCATATATTCTTTTCTATTTCCTTGTTTTCCATCTATTATTCTTCTATAATTTTTTTTGGTCAACTATGGTGCCTTAGAATATGCCCAATCATATTCATCCTTCGTTTTGTTATTATTTTCCAGAATGTTTTTTCTTCTCCAACTTTCCTTCGGACTTCTTCGTTAGATATATATATATATATATATATATATATATATATATATATATATATATATATATATATTATTGTCATAGATGTATATAAATTATTCTCTCGCATAATAACGAATAGAATAACACAACAAATTGATTTTGATCATCCAAAAGAACAGGCTGGCTTCACATCAGGATTTGATGTGAACGAACATCTGCTGACAATTACAATGCTAGTATAGAAATGTGAAGAGTACAACATAAATTTATACCTGGCATTTACGGACTATGATAGCGTTCGTCACAGTGGAGGTCTGGCCAGTATTAAATTCATTAAACCTAATCGTCATCGATGACAAGTACATCGAAATTATTTATGGGTCTGCTACAATGTAGATAAATTTATGAAATAAGACGAAAAAATACCAAAAAGGAGATATCATCTCACCGAAATTATTTATCTGCGCTTTAGACACCGTGTTTAAAAACTTGAATTGTACTATAACCGGTATTAGAATAGACAGTGAATATTTGAATCGTCTTAGATTCGCGGACGATATAGTTCTAATGAGCGAAAGTGCAGAAGAGCTGCAGATGAAAACAGATTTAAATGTACACTCGAACCAAATAGGACTGAAAATAAATTTACATAATACGAAAATAATGACGAACCCAAGAAAAAGTATACAAATGACAATAAAATCGGGACAGATAGAACAAGTAGATAGTTACATATATCTAGGGTTAAAAAATCACAGCAAATACAGACGTGATAATGAAAGCATACGTAGAAAGGGGAATATCACTATCGTGGGTTGCACTTCGAAAATTACGCATGGTATTCCGCAGTGAAAAATACCGATTAGTCTGAAACGTAAACTGTATAACCAATGTTTATTAAAAAAACAAATTTAAAAAGGATCAGAAAAACTCGGTCTGCACACGAGAGACTGATGACGGATATCAGACTATCAGATCATAAAAAGAATGCATGGATACGTGAACAAACACGATTGGATGATGCAAAACAATGCATGATCAAAGCGGATGTTAAAGTAGTGACCGGTGGACAGTAAAAGGAAACACGGAAGGTCAATGACGCGGTGCACAATGAAATAGCAAAGATAGCTGGGAAACATTGGTTGAGGAAAGCGCAGGACAGAAGTGGGTGGAAGACATTTGGGAAAACCTTCATCCAGGAATGGATAGACAAAGCCTTATCGTGATATATATATATATATATATATATATATATATATATATATATAAATACATCGTTATCATCCTTAGTACAGTCTGATTGGTCCACGAGTCAAAGTTTTGTTACAAACTTGTTTCTCGATTTTTAGCAAGTACGTTTTCGTCGAACTTTATACCTTTCAGGATGTGTCAAACTATTCCATCAGGTTCGACGCACAAGATCGATTCGCGCTAAAAGTGTTTTTCTCGTTCGATTTATTACTCTCTTCGATTTGACGAAGCGCTTGTTCACGTTCGAACGTTTCCTGTCCAATTTATTCGCTTCACTTTTCCTTTAAATTTGCATATCTAAAACAAACAGTAAGGAGAAATTTAACTTTTTTATAGTACCGCTCATTTACGCGGCAAAATTATCGTGTAAAAAGCTATTTAGCAACGTGAAGAAGTTTATTTTTACCCACATATAATATAGATTATTATAAGAAATTAGAATTTAAATTCACTCACAGGACGAGATGAACCTAACGTTTCGAACTTTTGTAAATAGATATATACATATACCACATACGCAATCCATACACGCATGAAAATTTATACTTATTATACGCGAAGAACATCTCCGTTACCGATATTAATAAATGTTGTATTTTTTTTTTAACTATGGAACATTGTTTATTAACAAAATAACGATATAAAATAATAATTACCTTTATTACGTGGCGTTAACAACAATATTGTTGATAAATGCAGTGCGTTTACTATCATGTATTACCTTTTTTTGAATTGAACTTTTATAAAAAATAATCAATTACTCCTACTATGACAAAATCAAAGTACACACATACAGACACAAAATTTTATGTTATATATATATGTGTGTGTGTAAATTTTATATAGTTTATTAATTAATAAAAGTAATTTTTATTATAATTAAATAATAGCAAAGTGATAGTAATAATAATAATAATGGTAATCATTATGAAATTACAGAAATGTATATTTTTAACTTGCACGTAATTTATATATACCACTACGTTCTTAATTTACATATTCCTTCTAGTCATGTATTATACATTTTATCTTCATACTATACGTTTTTCATTTAATTACGAACAACATTTATATATATATATATGTAGATATATCCGCTGTAATTAAAACTTTAAGTAAAGAGATATAACATGCATCGAAATTTGATAAACTTCCATGAACTAAAAAAATATAAATTAGATCGTAGCGCATGCTCGTATTAACGAAGAAATTCAAACATTTAAATCTTGTTTTGACCTCGAGAGAGAAACTAGTTTGGAGCAGATTTGTGAGATCTACACACGATACATCCAACGAATATCACGTTAACACATTATCAATGTTTGTAGGAAAATGACCAATTTTAAACCGAAGTGTACTTTTGTTTTCGTGAAATATAAAATGGTTCGAGGAAGTGAAAACGTGAAATAATACTTTTTTCAAAGTCGCACATTATAAAATGTTGACAGGAAATGATACAATTTTATACGAGTGTTTATTATACAATACTGCTTCTGAGGTGAATTTTAGATAATTTTCAATGTATTTATACAAATACATTTTATATTTGAACACTTCGTGTCGAAACAGTCCGGCATGATGGTCTATTACACAAAATTAAGCAACATTTTCCATATTATGCCGGTTACTTTGGTCCTAATTAAGTGAACAACGGTATTTTTATGACAAAAATATGAAGACGATTCATTAAATATATATCAACCGGTGAAAGCAGGTGTGCCACAAGTTGGAACCACTACTCTACCTCATTTACACATCAGATATTCCTAAATCCTGTAATGTAAAGGTCGCGACTTTTGTTGATGACAATGCGATTTTGTGTTCTGACGTGTGCTCGGTCAGAGCGCGTAATACTAACCAGACAGCAGTCAACGAAGTTTCATTGTGGCTTAACCTACGGAGGATCAAGGCCGATGAAATTAAATCAACACAAGCAATCTTCACTAAGAGAAGAATTGATTCAACAGAAGACATAGTCCGAAACGGTGCTGCAATTTCACAGAAATCAGATGTAAAGTATCTCGGTATGCAACTTGACTAGCGTCTAACGTATAATAACGGAGCGGAAGCTAAATCAAAAACTGGAACAAATGTTTTTAGATTGTGGAATGTAGTGATTTTTTATTAATTTGATTACAAAAATTAGTTAAAATCACTAAACGTTTATTTTTTTGAAAAAATCACAAAGCTTTTCAACAATTACGCCATTATCAAGTGATTTTTTCAAGAAATACATAATAACGAAGCGGAAGCTAAATCAAAAACTGGAACAAATGTTTTTAGATTGTGGAATGTAGTGATTTTTTATTAATTTGATTGCAAAAATTGGTTAAAATCACTAAATGTTTATTTTCTTAAAAAAATCACAAAGCTTTTCATACGCCATTATCAAGTGATTTTTTCAAGAAAATAAACGTTCAGTGGTTTCAACTAATTTTTGTAATTAAATTAACAAAAAATCACTTGACATTAAAAACAAAGGTTTAAAAAATAAAAACACAAATATAAATTTAAGATCACAAATTTACAAGTACGAAATGAAGAAGAGATACGTAAAACAATCTGACAGTGACGGGCTTAACGATGGGCAGGCTGCTAATCGTGCCATCTGCGTAAAACATTAAAATTGCGAAAAAAAATTTATGACGGATAATAAACAATTTCGTCAGAATTAAAATTTCACGTACCATATAGCGGACATCGTGACTAAAAGGGATAATATTTTCTATGCAATATCGATTTTTAGATAAAGCCAAATAATTTTTAAAGCGATTATATAAATATAACTTTCGAACTGAGGCATTATTTCACGTAAAAAGACGATGCTTTGTATTATTATTCAAATTTTGCTACCGTTAAATGTTCACTTAATGTGGAACGACGCCGTGCCTAGAAGTGTTAATTAAATTTTATTAACAAAAACAAAAAAAACCTTTTATTTAGAATGGCTTTATTAATTTTGAAAAAAACTTTATATATATATATATATATATATATATATATATATATATATATATATGTATATATATATATATGAGGCACAATAACAATAACACTACGTCTGATGAAACAACAGTACCTGTTATCTTAGAGAGCGAAACACAATTTACCATCAAACAAATGAAAAACGGTAAATAACACCGGAAATGTTAAAATACAGCGGTGAAACGTTTGTTAAAGAACTTACAGCTTTATTTAATCGTTGCATTTTAGAAAAACAAATACCAACCTTGTGGAAGAATGCAACCATTATTTTATTACACAAGAAAGAAGACAAGCGGAAACTAGAAAACTATTGACCCATTTTAGCCTTCTATCAACGATATACAAAACTATTTACAAGAATAATATCAGATTAGAACGTCTATTGGACGAACAGCAATCGAAAGAACAGGCTGGTTTTCTGAAAAAATATCGTACAGCAGATCATATCCAGACTTCAACTTTACTAATACAGAAATGTAAAGAATAATATCTTGGATTTGTTGACCTAAAAACGGCATTCGATTCCATTTATACACGTTCGATTATGAAAGCTCTTTATATTATCGGATTAGTTCTAATGTTTGTTTCACATTGATATCACAAATAGGGCAGAAACTACAATAATTTAAAGTTTTAAAATAACGCTGTCTCTTTCTATTAATAGTTTTATATTTAGTATAGTATACATATCTGTCCATTATTTGGTCCACGTCCCTAACGCAACAAACGTATATATATATATATATATATATATATATATATATAATATATATATATATATATATATATATATATATATATATATATATATATATATATATATTCCAGCGATGTTCTTTTCAGAATATTACGATTTTTCGGACATATCACGCGAAGCGATGACTCCGTGCAACGATTAGTAATTGAAGGGAAAATACAAGGAACGCGTCCTCCTGGTAGATTACACATCAAATGGACAGACACGATCACAAAAGCGCTTGCAAAAAATGGGAAGCTGCAAACCGGATACAATGGAGAAGAAAAATTGAAGAGGCTGTAGCATGAAAATGGTCACGACATCCCTTAGGGGGATTACGACGATATCTATATATATATATCCGTCCACCCTAACGCAGTTTGTATTGCGGGTGTTGGTAGTGAAGGTGCATTCGAACCTGAAAACGTTTAAATTTTAAACGATTTGGCAGTGATATCGCTGTTTACTACTTTTTAAAAACTTTATACTGTAGTTTCTGTGCTATTTGTGATATCAATGCGAAACAAAGCTTCAAAAAATAAGGTAACTTCTAGTATATTATATGTACAGAACTTCGGAATTTAATCACGTGAAAGCAGAGTTATCGAACACAGTGATAGCTGGATGTCATATATTCTTCAGAAAAGTTCGCCACTGACTATCATTTGTAATTTTTTTGTTTTAAAACAAAAAATCGATTTTAACGAATACGATTTATTAAATAAATACACACTCTATATATATATATATATATATATATATATATATATATATATATATATATATATATATATATATATATATATAATCGCGTTGGTTTTTAAAATGTCAAATCAGTGGTCTTAAATGCACTAGATGAAAATAACCTTTAAATGTTCAAATTTCGATAGATATAGAGGTATAACCATTTCTAAGAATGATCGTCTTCCGGTTCATTTATGTTAAATGATTCAAATGATTATTACCAAACTGCAGTAACTGACGTAACTGATAACGTTCGCCATATTGTATTTTTATTATTCCTTATCATTATTTCTCAAGAAGTGTATACGTTTAATAAGATATCGTTTATACATACGTTCATGTACGTATGTACACACATATATGTATGTGAGGAAAATAAAAGAACATATAAAAAAAGAATATCTCATCATTGAAAAATGAACGTTTACCTCTAATCTGGAAGATATCGTTTATTTATTTATTTATATACGGTTTACACAACAGCTAATGTCAATTAAAATGCGAACAATGAGAAGTAAATAATTGAATACATTAAACCGCATAAAATGCCCCCCCCCCAAAAAAAAAAAAAATAAATAGAAGAAAAGACAAATCACATTATTAAAGTAATATAAGAAAAAACACTTATATAATAAACACAGTCACTCATTATAAAATTACGCGTGATAAATAATAGCGATCATGAAAAGGAAAGAATGAATAGGAAAGAAGATTGAAGTTTAATAGTTGTGGAATAGGGATGGAAATGTATAACGAATTCCCCAATTTGGATCTTCAAGAGGAAAATTATTAATTTATCTTTTTATTCTTTTTTTTTCTGGTAGTACATTAGAATTCCTCGAGAACAGCTCGCAGGTAATTGTAAGTGCATCGCGATACCACTTCTCCCTTTTCAGTCGTCTGCTAGATGTGACTGGAAAATCACTGGATTTGGGTTGAACCGAAGTTATTCATACAATCTTCTGTACTGTCCCATATAGACATGCTTTACATAGGGAACGTTCGATAGATAATAAGGCGCAGATACGATTGTACGTATAATTCTGGACTGTCGTTGCTGTATTCTGTGAAGGTTCTCGTTGTTCTATATAATTCTAACCCATATATCCGTACTAGGGCAACTCAACATAACATGTCGAACCGCTGCGGTGAAAGGCTACGACTTACTCCGTAAAGAATGGGTACAACTGAATCGTATTCGTACTGGACAAGGACGTTGCAACGATCCGCTAACGCTGTGGAACATAAAAAACGACGCTGCTTGTGATTGCGGCTACCAACATCAAACCATCGATCACATTGTTCGTAGTTGTCCAGGCAGAGCTTTTGACGGGACACTTCATGAGGTCCATAGAGTGTCAACGGCAGCATTATCTTGGCTAGAAAACTTAAATATTACATTATAGTGTCCTGCATCAAAGAAGGCACGTGGCCTGAAGTCACAAATTAGGGAATTATTCTACGTACAGTCGAAACTCATTTCGCGAAACTATGAAAAGGAGTTAAAGTATATATATATCCGAAGAGGTTACGCGTAGAAGGGGGATTAATAATTATGGCAATTTATTACGGCATATTTTGATATTTATAAACGTAAATTCGTTATCGACAATTATTTTTATGAATGTATCGAACTTTACCTGCCGCCATCTGTTGAATTTTTAGCGAACTATTTTTTTATTTATAAGCTTTAACAATGTAGAAATTGCCATTTGCAAGGAATTGTAAAAATAAAATTATAAAAAAATAATTATCCATATTTTTAACGTAAACGAGTTTATCGTAGATAATAATTTTTTAAAAAGTATCGGATAACGCTGTAAAATTTATATATATATATATATATATATATATATATATTAAATAATTAACTATGGAGAACGGAATAATTATATAAAAGTGTACTAAAGATGACGATAATAATATTGTACTATAATTTATTTCTGGTATAATATTTACATTATAATTACATTTATGGATTTACTTTTCACGACACCAATTTCAGTATAAGAATAATTTTTTTTCTCTCGGTTTTTTATTAGGTAGAAAGAGTGTCCACTAATGCCGGGTGTGAAAGTAAATAAAAACATATTGTATAATTTAAAATACTTACGAAATCGTCGATAACTTTTTTCCAATTAAAATGGAAAAGAAGATCAAAGTAGGAATTCCAAATTATTAGACAGGAGGTTAGAAAATAAATAAAGTCAAATTTACATCGGAGGTGAAATAATTCTTCGAAGTAGATAGTAAATTAAACTTTATTTCCGAATAAATCAAGGACAAAAATTCGTTAAAATAATTTGTGTATTTATATGCATATATGTATATATACGTGTATGTGTATATACATATATACAGTGAAAACAATTTAACACGTAATGAACAGGACTGAAATATTTTTTCGTGTTAAAATATTTTCGTGTTAAACGATATTTTAAAAAGTACAGAACAAAATTACGTCTGTTAGAGTACATTTTATATAAGATACGCGTGTATGCGCGCATTTAATAAAAATCAATAAAACAACAATATTATTAACGAGAATTTAATGAAATTTAATACGTACATAATTTTAAAAATTCTTAAACAAACATAAAAAACTTATCGAGTTTTTGGAAAATAATCTGATATTTTTTGGATTGTATTTTTTAACGTAAACTTTTCAACAAATTGTTCGCGATATCATCTATTATTTTGTTATTCATTTCACCATTGCAATGCGCATCTAAATAACTGCGCACACGTTTCACGATGTAGCGCATATCAGGCATTGTTCGTCCCATTAATTCATCGTTGGAATCTATATATGAACGATACTTTTTGAGCTTTGAACAATCTCTAGAATCAATTTGTCTGTCGTAATTGCGAAAGTACACATATTATCAACGAAGACACATGACAGTTTGTGGGGAGCGAGCTTTCCGTTACTTCGTGTTAACCGAGTTAAACATATTTCATTGTATATATATAATTAACAAATCGTGCATTACAAACAAGTCCATTTTTTTGAGTGGTGCATCCCAAACAAGTCCATTTTTTTGAGTGGTGCACAAAGCATTATAGCAGCGTTTTTAGAAAAATGGAAAATTTTCAAGAAAGAATAGAACAGTTACATAAATAAACGAGATGCAATGGCATATTACTTCGGATCGCATTAAAAAATATGAGCCACGAATGCTCTCTTCAGCAGCACTAAATTTTTACAGATACAAAGAAGATTAGCAAGACCCTCACGCAGAGCTAAAAAAACTCAAAGTTTAACCATTGTATTCAACGTCATTAGAACGAGTAGAAATTTGCATTACTAATATACAAATATATATACATATATTCACGAATGTATGCGTGGGCGTGTGCAGAAATGTAAGTGGATATATATATGTACATATATATACATATCTATGCATACACACATATATATTATATATATATATATATATATATATATATATATATATATATATATTTATAGTAGCCTTAATGATAACCGAATCTTATATAATAGTACCATAATGTTACGCATCCAAAACTTAAAATATGTTCGTAGCTCATAAAGCGTATATATGTATATATACATAAATAGTATTTCTATATATTATTTTTTAAGATAGTTTCGATAATCACCTGACTCAATAATCGTGTAAAATGTTTTATATACATATATAAAGTGATATATATGTGTGTGTGTGTGTTTTATTTATATATTGCGTGCAAAAATATATATATTAACGAGAAAACTACGATGCGCACAAAATTTCGAAATAGACTAAATAATGATTAATTAATTAATAAAATATTTTAAAATAATTTCTTCTTTTTCTTCGTGAATGGAACTGGTTTTCACGAATATCGAAACATGGTCCATTTTTACAGAAAAAAAAAAATATTAATAATAATAAATAAATTAAATAAAATAAAATTATTCATACGCATACGATAGAAAATAAAAGCGCTTTTAACCATCTGGAGATGATCCTGTTCCAGGGTAGCGTAAAGTGTTCTTTAACGGCCGTGAAAACTCCAATCAAGAATATGTCGATGATATATAACACGAATACCACTTGTAATACATCACGCACATAACATCGTAAGGCCGGCATGATGTTTACGATATATAAATATATTTGTGTATATATATATATATATATATATATGTATGTGTGTATACGATCGAAAGTAAAAACGATAATAATATTACTAATAACGATTGACGAATATATTGAAATTTCGAAAGCGTTTTTTTTTCTTTTTTTATTTAATCCGAGCCCCAATTATATAAAATCGAGTCTTGAACGAAATTTAAAAATTAAATCCAAAAAACCAAATAGAACACATTAACTGCGAAACGAATTTCAACCGAACCCAAAATCGTAATGGTTTCGCATCTTAGCCGAATTTCGTTTAATCGGAGGGGTGGATTAAGAGAGATAGAGCGAGACATGAACAGTGCAACCAAATACAAGAATTTCCCATCGTTAGTATTGTACAGATGCGGAAGTTAAATCCGAAAGCCGAAAGTCATTCATTAAATATAAACGAAAGAAACAAAGAATTTTCGAATATATTAAAAAAGTCGAATCCGTATCGAATTTTGCGATTTAAATCTCCGCGGTAGATAATTTCAACGCTGTTTTTCTTTAAAACGAAAAAAATAAAAATAAATAAATAACAAAAAAGGACCTCGTTAATAACTGCAGAAGGAAAAATAAAATAAATAAAGCGTACAGATGAGGAGTAACAATAATGGGAAAATTATAGTTAAACTACATATATATCGCTTATGTATTCATAAAGGTATATTTCAAAACTAGGCTTATATTTAAGGGCGCAACAGTCGGCATAACTAGAACGTAGTCCAGTGTAAGGTATCATATGTACAAACATAAAATTTAAGATTATTATACTTTGGTTTATATTAAAAGCAGAAAAAAATATATATATTTCATCGTCAACAATTACAATGCTCGCCGGTGAATTATTATTATTATTATTATTATATCGTTATTATTAGTAGTATTACCACTACGGCGACTATTGATAAAAACGGCAGTCTTATCGTTATTAATACTATTCTAATTAAAACAAACAAAAAATTAAACTCTTTATTTATTTTAATATTATTATTTACATCTCCGCAGCAAATAATTCCGAATCATTATTATTTATTATTAATATTATTATTTTTTTTTTCAGAATAAGATTTTTTTTATTTCCATTTTTTTAATTGAGTTGTTTATTCATTAGTAGATTAATGTTATTGTTGTTAATACTATTTTTATTGTATTTAGTAAATTGGCATTCGGGCAATTATGCGCACAGCCAACGTTAATAAGCTTAATAATTTTATATGAAACTATGATTTAAAAATTATATATATATTTTTTTTTTAAATAAATAATTATCATTATTTTGTTATTATTATTATTGTTATTTTAAAAAAAAATTAGTTTCACTGTATTTATTTAAAATTATAACTGATAAAATTTGATTTGATTTGATTATTATTATTATTACATTGTCCTTTAAGAGTTCGTGGGTACATAAATTGTCGTGTGTATGTGCGCGTGTACTGTATACATGTATCAAAAGAAGAGGACGTTGCATATAATTTTGTGTTTGTGCGCAGGTCTACGATTAGTTAATTTGTTCCTTATTTTTCGGTTAGATTTATTTTAAAATTTTATTCTTAGCGCGCATTGCGACGGTTTTAATTTAATTTCTACGTAATATTACGAATTAATTGATTAAGTAACATTCTATACGTTTTATTCCGCATATTTTAACTCCGTTTATATGCCTATAATCCACATCTATGGATTTACCTTACGAAACGCGATAGTAATAAATTCAAATTATTACTATTATTAACGTTATTATATCGCGTACAAGAACGCATATAATTAATGGAGCAAAACTTTATATAATTCGATCCGATCCGAACTGAAAATACATTTATTAAAAAATTATAAATGTTTATGAAATACGTAAAATCAGTTTATTATTAGGATTGTAAAAAATGTGTATTGAAATTTACTTACGTCTTTAATGCGCATTTTCGCCTGAAATAAACATAATTTAATTTGATATTATTATAATTATAATTATCAATAAGTAGTAATGGGAGGAAAGCTTATTAATTTCGTAATGTTCAGTTTGTTATTCTCGATGTTTCATTTGACACGGTATTTTAATATTAATAAAGCTTTTAAAGCTTTCGAATTTCTTCGTATATATATATATATATATATATATATATATATATATATATACATGTTGAAGTCTTTTAAATCGAGCTTCCGAAAAATATTTGGGTTATGCGGACAGTTTTCGAGGCAGCACTGAATATCGATTGCGACCTACTACTTATCTTTCAGAAAGAGGGTGAAAAATAATTCGCGAGATTTCAAGCAACATCTACTGGAACAGTTATTTAAAGGGGCGCGCCCTTATATATATAATCATCATCAAGTGCCGTCTCCGTATCGGAGGTAAGCGAATACTTACCTATACATATTTTGTTGTACAGTATAAGTTGCGTACAAGGAAATAAAAATATGGCGTTAACGCAGTTACACACACACACACACACACATCCGGGAGAACTGATTTTTATTGTTATTAGCGCGCATATGGTATTTGTTTTGCCAATTGTCTTTCACGCGATAAGGATTATTTATATTTTTATTTTCCGATGTACCCTCCGTATAGAAGTCCGCGTTCTGGCCACTACTAGGCTATTATCCCGACGACTTCTTATATATATATGTATATATATATATATATATATATATATATATATATATATATATATATATATATATATGTACACAATCGTAAATTATAGTTCTTGTTTTAAGTTATTTGGTCGCTACTTATATGCGAATAATAATAATTATTATTATTATTACAACGAGACATTTACAGTTTATAAACGAGAAAATAATAGTTTGTTACGAATGAAATATATATATATATACATATGTACAACGAACTCCCGATTATTATATTACGGATTCGTAAAATAATAATAATAATAATAATAATATAGACAAACATTTTCACAGTGATCACGCGTATAATTTTGTCGACTTTAGATTGCGTTGTAAATTAATTAATCGGGATTTATGCGTATTGATTATAATTTAATTTTAATTTTACATGATCGCCGTGATTGCCATATTTATTATAATTTCGAGAAAGCCAATTTACTAAAATTTTAATTAGTCAAATTTATTAAGAATTTATTCCAGATTAACTAACGAATTATTTATTTATCTAATATTTACTTAATTAGGATTATAAATTGGTTTGTCGTGCATGAATGAAAATTAATTATTTTATATATATATATCTGCGTTTATTCATTATTACTTCACCGACGGCGTTTATTTATCTAGAGCCAATCGTGATTCTCACCAGTCTACTATGATAAGACAAGAATATGTGAATAGTCGTTCTAGCCAATTGATTAAATATTACTACTTTTATACTGTAAAATCGAAGAAATGTTGTATATATCTTAATTTTTTATATTATTATTCGTACAGACGAAGGTAAAAAGAAAAAAAAATTATAACACATATATCGAGACATGAAGACATTAAATAATTATAATACCAGTAAATTACTTATATACACAAAAAATAATAATAAGTAAGAATATAAAACCTATAACGGTGCACGCAGTAGTAGGAACCGATACCAACCGAATTTATATCTGCTCCCGTTTGACTACTTATTTGGAAACGATATCATCCTTCAGAATACTGAAACTAAGCCTTTGGATTCACTTGAAATAAATATCAATATTTTCCTCCGGTGACGTTTATATTTTTTGAATAGATCAATTTTAGTTCAACAGTAATAATATCGATAATAATGTTTAAGTAATTTAAAGGCATTTCTTTCAGATTAATTGGACATAAGCAGCACCTAATGCGATAAATCCACCGTAATTGTTAATTATTTTAAAGAAATTTCGAAAAAATCAATAAAATATTTTGTTTCTTTCGAACCACGGTCTTACTTAGAATAAAAATTATTTATAAGTCGTTCCGTTTCGATAATCTAATAATAAATCATTACTCGTTCGTATATCTTATTATATCACTCGATCCGAGCGTTAATGAATATTATAAACCGGGCTACAAGACAATCTTACTCAATTCATCTCGAAAACAATTGTATTCATTGATGTACGATCAATTGTTTTACTTCGTCCATATATCTAGATGGAGCTCTTGAAACAAATAAGGTATTAATATGAATTAGCATTGCACAGGCGAATATTAGACGGGATGTGACGGCAAAGAAATAAAAGTGGAAAACATCTCATCACATCCGTCATCCACTTTATAGCTACGCGTAACTTGTTGATAAACGGCTGAAATCTAGAAACAGCTTTCTGCGGACAGTCGTCTAAAAATCCAGACAGAATCGAAAGACTGAATATACTTCCAGCGGGTAAATTAGAAAACCCTAAATCGAGTTCAGAGTGGGAACCGCGTGTATAAAATTCAACCTACATGATCCAAGATGGTCATTGTGAATATGGTGAAATTCCGAAAAGCAACCACTTTTTAAACTAGAGTATAATTAGGAAAACTATGTCAAACCATACAAAGATATTGACGAAGAAATATTAACTTTTGGACGAAGGACTATAATAGCCGGTAGATACGATATAATAATAATAATAATAATACTCTAACCTAAGTTGTGGTACACGGCACCTAAAAAAATAAATAATAATAATAACCTTCCTCGTCTTTTGGCAGTTTTCGTTTTATCTTATATAATCAGTCTTTGTAGGACGTCATTAAGACATGGGGCCGACATGTCCAACAAAACAATCCTTTGTTCGAACTACATGCTCTGCATCGTTACGTTGAACTGTTGAAGTATAGAAGTATTGGATCTCCTAGCCGTCTACGGTATTCTAGAACATTCTTCTTCAGCAATACATTTCAAAAGCGTTTATACTTTTTATGTAATTTTCCTTCAGCATCCAGCATTCGAATACATATAATTTGTATATATTAACTAGACGGATTTCTGTGTGTCATGGTAGTTTTGGTAATGCTGTCTTTACAATTGCAATAGGTTTTTTAATAATTTCTTCGTTGCATCCACTTGTTCGGTGTTCTTGTGTATATAATCATTATCTATCTATTCACATGCATAATTATTTTGTAGGGGAGGTATAAGGAAGAAAATTCGAGAAAGGACTAATAAATCAAAGCTTAAATAATAATGATAAAATCGAAAGACGGTAAAATGAACAGAACATCTTATAATCAGTTAATGGTTTGATTTTCTCCATATAGAAAAGAGAGAATCCGTTAATCAGTGGACAAGCTGTTTAATTAAACATTTTAGAAGACTTTCATAATACGCAAACGTAATATTAACGATAAAAATTTTAAATTGGCATACCTTCACATAAATCATCAATACGAATGATAAACGCTGTCCGTTGCCACATTGAATTTATTGTGTACATGTTTATACATTTCAAAATGCGGACGAAAACCCATAAACGGAACAAAATATCAATCGATGTGTATATACTTAAGACACACACACGCATATGCATACATCTGTGTATATATATATATATATATACAGCGTCGTAGCAAGACTTGGTTGAAGAGGGGAGTTCAAACAAAACTAAATTATAACAGTAAATCCAAGTTAAATTGAACTTTAAGTAAATAACCAAAACTCAAGTAGGCTAAACCACAAAGCCCTGAGCAATCCAACTCACCAGAACTATTTTTATACTTATTAGACGTCGAATATGTAATTCTATTAGAAGTAATAGACGGCAGAAATATTTAACGTCACTGAAACACAAGTATGTTATTGAGGACAGAGGGAGATGGTTACAAAGTACAATAAATTCCGCGAAAAAATAAACGATACATAATGAGTTTATCTTTTTTTAAGGAATAATACATAGTAATACTTAACTAAATTTAAAATTTAAAATCTATTCTTCGCGTTTTTCTACAAAATTCTTCTAGTACCTCTTATATTACAAAACTATTTATTTACTTCAAAAACAACGAAATTTAAATAAAATAAATGAAAAAAAAAAAAAGGTTTAACAAATGCAAAACCGCATTTAACAACGAGTATATATTTTCTTATTGTCAGATTGATTCCAAACCACCCCCTGGCTACGCCACTGTATATATATATATATATATTTATTTATTTATTTATTTATTTATTAGTACGAATAAGATTAGCTATAGATTTCAACACACTAGGCCATGGTTTGCACCTTAGTATAAATAGCTTCTCATAATTTAAGTAAACTAAAATCAATATTAAGTATCACCTAATTATTTTCTTCTAAATATTAATGTTGTGTCTAATGTAACTCCTAAATATTTAGGATTGTAGATGTGGCCGAGCTTCGTATTGTTCCACGTGATTTGCAGTTGACGTTTAACCTCACGATTACGGAGGTGAAATGTGCGTGTCTGAGTGTTTGTTAAATTCGGTTTAACTATTCCGACCATCATACTGACTAATGTCTACGTACATTTTGTTTCGAGACTTTGTAAATGAATTGAAATTGAAGGTCATCATTTAAGCGATGTTATACTTTAGATTTAAAAAAAATCTGTCAAAGTGAAGGAAGTATATCAAAAAAAATTTTATTCTTCTTTCCAACATGAGTTAGCTGCATCGTTTTCCAACATGATTACAAAGCGCGATATGAATATATTATTTGTAGCGTCTACTATGGCAATTATGTAACAAAGTTTAATTATAAACGTCGTGACGATGATATGTAAATACTAACACGTGAAATACATATTTAAATTTTCACGGTTGATATCCATTTGTCGGCGATTTTTTTTCGGTGTAAACAGTGCGAATTGTTTTTTATTAGGTTAGGTTTCGAAAACAATTGCAATTTTCATTTTTACAGATGGAATGTGAAAACTGCAATTGTTTTCGAAACGTAACGTAATGGGAAAAATTGACATGGTTTACACCGCGAAAAACAAAATCGTGAACATACTAACACTGATTTATGTTTCTTTTAAAGTTATTTAATCTTTTCTCTTCAGTTTCGAGTTTAAGTAAACAGCTTTCGTATTTATCGAGTATGAGCATAACGTATTTTAGGAACTTCACCACTACAATAACAACAACAATATATTTGCATAAGTGATAAACATAAAAGAAAAATAAATAACACGAGTTTTTTTTTAAGCGGGAGGGGGAAAATCCTCCAAAGACACTGATATAATGAAGAACATTTAGTGTTTTTTCTGCAGCGCATACAAGCACTAAACCCCTTTACATAATAAGATGCAGGTCTCGGGGAGAATGAAGAGACCTCCACACTTAAAATTAGCTTATTGAGATGGAAGAAGGGATGAGTATACATAGTCCCTTCTTCCATCAAACATAACGAGTTTATGCATTAACTATATATATGTATATATATATATATATATATATATATATATATATATATATATATATATATATATATATATATATATATATAAAGCAAAAAGATCTTATAACAAAACGACTTTATACAATGTAACTTAAAGTTTAAAAAGTATTATTCATAATTTAAAAAAGTAAAAACTGATAATATAGATATTATCTTAAATTTAAAGAACAAACAAAAGGCGCAATATACATACAATGAATTTTTTTCACACTTAAATTGCTGAGCCTGTCGTCAGCGGGCGCCTTTTTATTTCGTAAATTTTTGACTATAGTCGCAATATTTTCCGGATTTATTACAGCAGGAACACAGCCACAAACAGGAAGGATCACCAAGGGAATATCGTTTTTGGAGGGGAAAAGTGGTCTAATAAGGCACCTACTTTTTCACTCCCTGAAATCATAATCTGATCGCCAACTTTCAAATCAGGTAAGGACAGATCATATCTTTGCTTAAATAGCATTTTATATGCTCTACCCCAAGCAGAACTCGAACTAACAAAGGCCTTCAAATGTCGGAATTTGGCCCTTACTACCTCGAGTTTATGTAACCTATTTAACTCCTTCAGCACATTCTTATAAATAAATATACCAAAGGAGTTCTTGCACTTGGAAAATATAAAGTCTGATGGATACGATACGAAGACGAGTATAACATTTTAAAAAGTTACACAATTTAACAATTGTACGATAGAAGCGTTTCATTTTAAAATCATCCTATATCTGAATGTTGACAGTTGAAATGCAGCTCAACTACACTTATTCAGAGAAATATATAATTTAAACTGCGACGCATCTATTACATGTGATCCCTATTTAAAAATTAATCACATTTATATCGCTAATAGTCGGTAAATATTTCCGATACTAATAACAGAATAGACTTTATCGTTAATAAAAAATCACTCCAACACTGGTTAAATTATTCCATCGAAAATATAGTTACAATTACATATTTAGGAATTACTCACTTATAGGCTATGTCTCCTCGAAACCAGGACATAATCTGCAGAAATTGGATATTATAATTTAAAACAATCGTTTTTTAACACCATATTAACGGGCGACTTTAATATTCGAATCTAAAATTAATGTATACGCCTATTTATGCCTTATTATTTTTTTTACACAAATTACCAGCGAAATAATAAAGAATATTTTCTACACATACACATACGTAAATCAATTTTTACACACGCATACAAAAACACATAATAACAATAATAATAATAATAAAGTACAAATAATACATTTACATTGGATAGCTTATAATTAATGTGCGAATCACGTATACGTAGAGTTCAAAGCATTTCGTAGTGCATTCGTAAAAAAACGTGAAAATTTTATCACGTCAATTAATATGTGCGCGCGTGTGTGTGTGTGTGTGTGTGTGTGTGTGTACATGTATATGTATGCATCGGCGGTATTTAACGAAATCGATATCTAGAAAGAAGAACTGGTTCCAGATGTATCTCTTCAAAATACATTTCTCCGCTATCGCTACTATTAGGAGAGAAATTATTATACGTAATTAGAACATAAGTGAGAATTCGCAAGAATATAGCGGCAACCTTAACCTAACAAACAACTGAACAACTACAAGGGTAATCATCAGTTAGATGGTCGCAGATTGTGATGGCCGCATTTTTAAATCGTCTCTCAGTATGATACCGTCTTCTTCATCATCACGGCGGATTCTGGCCTTTTGTTTTACGTTTGTTCTAGCATACGCAGTAAGTTCGACAATAGTTTTCTATATACGCGTGCATGTCATCGATAATACGAGACCACAGATACTTATTTGTAATCAATATCGACGATTATTATCGATTAATTAATAAATTAATTCATTACGATGATTATTATTATTGCATTTAGATTACCATTTAATTCATAAAACGGTAATTATTTAGCATTTAACGCCCGATATATCGGTTTATTTTCACGCGTTTAACACCGGTAATTTTCATTTATTGTATTATCCTTATTACAATAAAAAATTCTCGTCACTTTAGAGTTGCGGAATATTTCACCAAAAACCCATACGAGAATTCGATCGATACTATGCTGATCGAACTCACAGTAAGAATCCACAATCGAAATGCGATTGCGGTAAGTTGATGATAATTTTCAATATATATACTAAGTAATATGATAGAATTTTATATGCGTGTTAAATTTATTGAGATATATATATATATATATATATATATGCACATTCAGGCATACATACTATATATATACACACACACATATATATATATATATAGTATATGCATATATAGTATATTTAACGTGGTACTTCATCTATTATTGTATATGTATATTATATATATTAAATATTTTATATATTTATATATATATTATATAATGTATTATACGTATTACACGATCATGGTACGCTTATATCAATTCATTGCTGAATGTAAGCGTTTAACCGTTTCTTTCATCTATGGCGACCACCAGCCTCTTCCATTTACTTTACACCGGATGATATTTTCATATTATCTTGCCATCTTGTGTTCGACCGACTGCTACTTCTGTATCCTTCTCTTGGTAGCCATTACGTTATTCGTTTCGTCTACCTGTCATCATTTCTTCTTGCCACATGACTGTTCTGCAGCATCCTATAGTTTAGTCTGCTGTCTTATCCATGCATTGGCTCCTCTGTTCGACATCTTAATTTCTAACGTCGCTCTTTCACGGGCTTTCTAAGTTAAAGCAAGTTTCTCTACTATATATTTCGTCCGGCTCCATGTTTCCGCTCTATATGTAAGCACCGGAAGGACGAACTGCTCCCATACTTTCTTTTTTAGTCCATTTGGTATATCTTTATTCGGGAATCAACTTTCCAAAAACTATTCACAGGAGATGCGTTCGTCTTTTTTACTTCCTTAACCATTACTTTACTCTCTGTGGTAATTATTTGACATAAATGTATGTATTCACTAACCTGTTTCAGCATCTGCCCATAAATTTTTGTCGGTAATTCCGGTCGCGTATTTTTCATGACCTCAGTTTTATTAATGTTTATCATTAATCCTGCTTCTTTGGAACAGTTGATGAAAGTCAGTTATCATGTCCTGTAACGTATCAACGTTGTTGCTAAGTGTGTTTACATCAGACACTTTCGCAATTCTCAAAGTCATTCAGTATATCCGATCTAATGTGATCAAGTTGAAAATATTAATCGCAAGTGACTTTCTTAGTGTTCTTAAAGCCCTGAAGAAACCTAGGCTACCCTATCATACACACTATATTCTGTTAACTATTGTAGGAAATTTATTTTATTTATACGATGGCAATGTCTTTATGTCTTTCGTTTGGATTCCATCCCATTAGGGAGTCCAGGGAAATGAAGTATGCGATTGGGCTGCTAAACTTGAGGCATCGCAAGGCTTCTTCCTGTTTAGTTGCATCCGCTCGTGCAAATCTTCTTCATCGATGGAAGTCTATGTTCTGTAAAAGGGGGACGACTTAATTTTTATAAATCTATCCAACCTAATCTCCCTACTACATCCATTCTTGCACTTACTCCTCCTAAGAAGCTACCAACTGATTTTTTCCATCCTGGTCAGACTTCGTTTCAACCACAATTGCCTTCCTCGCCATTTGTACATCATCAATCTTACTCAATCTGTATACTGTCCTGTACATACGGGAACTATAGCTGATGCTAATCATGTGATTTTTGCTTGTGACTTGTATAACAGAGGTAAAGAGCTCAATTTTACAATTAAATATTTACCTTCCCTTCACGGTTGCCTACTTATTGGACCAGAATAACAACAATGTCCTCGCAGCTCTGGAAACCTATATATATATAATATTAATCTCTGTTCTTTTTTATCTTCTTTGTTATCCCATATATGATATATTTCTATGAAAATAGTGTTTTACAATGGCTAACTTTAATATTCATACCTAAGACCAATTATTAAAAAAAAAAAAAAGTGGACAGTGTGATATATATACGCAGATTATGTATGACAAATCGAAAATCAATTCGTTTTAATTCATCATAGGGGAATATCGGTTCTAAATATTAATCTTCCATACACCTGTTAATTGTCTTTAGGCTGTGGTATCGCTAATGAAGGTCAAAGAGTAGTAGGCGGTACGCCTACCGATCCAAACGAATTTCCATGGATGGTCCGGTTATCTTATTTCAACAGATTTTACTGTGGCGGTACGTTAATCAACGATAAATACGTGGTGACTGCTGCTCATTGCGTCAAAGGGTAATATAGAACATAATTCGTTTATTACATACATACACACACATACATGTATTTATATACATACATACACATATTTTTCGCTCTTTTAGTTTAACAAAGTCTGTTTCATTAAAATGATTAATCATCCGTACGTTGACCATAGAACATTCCCGTAAGATGGGAAATATTTGTCGTAGAAGTATCTACACCAAATTTGTTTGCTAGTTTCGTTTGTTATCCCAATAAAACGTGGGAAAATTTTATATTGTCGCTCGCTAGGACTAGCAAGGCTTGATTCACACTATAGGTACCGTCTCGGCCCGTTAAATTTTCTTAAATAAGTAACAATGTAAGCACTATCGACAACGCTCGACTTTCGCTCCAATTACGATCAATCCGAAAGAAATTTCCGCTTGTCTTGAACATTTTTCGATTGGAAATATTTTAATTAATTTTAAATACAAACAAATAAAACTATTTTTTATTAAAAGCAGAATACAACCGAATTTCATTATTGACGGTTCAAAACTGACTGAAGCCTGACCGTAAGTGTGAACGTCATATGAGCGTGACCGGACTGAGAATGGAGCGTGACCACACCTATAGTGTGAATCATACCTATGTGAAGCTTGGTGCGAAAATAAATTTCAGAACAATGATCGACTATGTAAACGCGGCAGATTTCTGTGGATTCGGAAATTCCAGGTTTTTCTACAGAAGTTGCTCACACTAACACGACCCTTAAACGACTCATTAAATTTAAACGAAGAAATTATCGCCTTTGCAAATATGTAGCAGTGTGAAAGTGCTCTGGACGTTGTGAACTGATTTCTCAGAAGAAAATGTAATTTTAATACATTAGTAAAGAAATAAAACTACAGCTCATGTATTTAGACTTTTTTTATATTGTAAAGTTTTGCCATCCACTTACTTCACATCTTTCTCCTTGAAGAAGAGCCGATTGGCTGATTTACCCCAACACAATATTCCTTCGTAAAATGCGGTCACTGACTGTTTTACACAAATTTACGTATTCTGTAAAACTCGTCTGCTTTAGCACCATATCCATAAATGTTATTATAAGACGTCCACGTGATCCTTTTCCTAAAATTTTACCCCTAATAGCAATATTGAGAGTGCTAAGCTCAGACTGTATCACATGATTTGCGTATTCTGTTAAACATCGCTATTTCCTCTCCTATACTTTTTTCGTATTGTTATATAAATATGCGTCACAAATTTTTCAAATCGATCCCATCAGCCATTCGTAAAACTTATTTTTGCGTAAATTCCCAGTGGAACGGGGAATTTCGGTTACTTAAATAACATATTTTTTGACAGCCAGTGGTGACTTCGTTAGCGAGAAGAAAACGGCTAGTACAAATATATATATATATGTGTGTGTGTTTGCGCCTACGTGTTTGTTCTCAATATATCATCATCATCATCATTAAGTTCCATCGTCGTACCAGATGTAGGCGACTCCTTACCAATACATATTTTGTTGTACAGTGTAAGTAGCGTAGAAGGCAATCATAATATGGCGTTAGTGTACACACACACACACCCAGGAGAACGTTACACAATGCAGTCCCGTGTGTTTTTGTAGTATAATACTATATGTTACTAGCTCGCATATAGTCTTGTGCGTAATGGTTTGTAAATGCCTTCCACTCGATAATAATATTTGAATTATTTATATTTTTATTCTCTGATGATAATTTTTGCGTCGCCGATTGTATTCGAACTGGCTACCTTCCATACAGAAGTCCGTGTTCTAGCCATTAAGCTATATCAATATATATCTACAAAATACGCGTATACATACATTTTAGTTTTTTTGAATTTCCTGAATTAATTTAAATACCAAGGAAATTCGTATCGAAATAAGTGTAGAAACCTCAAGAAACTACAACACTGTTAGATATGTGTGTTCCGTAGAAAGTACCTTATATATATAATGATACCGATGAACTGCCGATTTGAATTTTTCTACTTCAGTTACCCACGGGGTATTGAAGACAACGTTTCACCTAACCCTTAATCCTTGCCGAGGAAAATTTCATAATATTCTGCTGTTGATTGAATTTTATTAATTTAAAAACCATAAACACGAAAACCGTGAACCCGAACACTGTAAACCTCAAGACGTTGTTAAACTCACATAACCCAACTATTAGTTCAAACCTTTATATCGAACATAAATTTTACGCTCACTTTTGACACCTATTTTAATATAAAATAAGTGTAAAGTACTCGAGATAATTATTTTTTTATAATTTTATACTTAGGAAACAAAAAATTGAAATTAATTTTTTTTTTTAATCAGGCAAATGGGTATTTTTGAGTTCACAGTTACGGCTCAACAGCTAGTTGGGCTACGTGGGTTTAACGTTTTTTGGGTATATAGCTTTTTGATTTTTTTCTGTTTTGTTCAAATTTCGTGACTACGCAAAAAAAAAGTTTCTCAACGAGATGGGGCCTCCGTTTGCATGGAGCTCGGAGCTGCATTACTCTGGTCCTCTGTTAAGCGGGCATAACTTTACCTTTCTACACACACACACACACACACACACCTATTACGTCGCTTATTTTGGTTAAGTCTGACATTCGAAAAAAAGGAACAGAAAACCTCGATGGTAAAATAAATGTGAAAAAGTGTTTCAGGTTCGTATGGTTTTTAATCAAGGTTACGCTAGGCGAATACGACAGATGCGTCCCCAGCAATAATAAAAAACCGGAGACCAGATTCGTATTGAGAGTATCGGCCGGTAATTTTAGTTTTTTCAATTTTAACAACGATATCGCTCTGCTACGATTGAACGATCGCGTACCAATTACCGATACTATTCGTCCCATTTGTCTACCAACCGAGCCCGGTAAGATACGTTTATAATTAGTAGTGCGGTTTTATAAAATATTAATATTCTTCTATGGAAGTTATAAAACAAGTCAAGTATCGTATATTTTGATCACGTAATGCAACACGCAGATGCTCCGTGTGGTAATGCAAGGAAAAATTACAGGAATATCACGAGGAACAAACAAGACAATTTACATAATCTCTAAGAAAGATACGATTTACTAGTGATAATTTTATTCCAAGCAGTTTTAAGCGCCGACATAGGACTGCCAGCATGTTAACCAAAGTTCGATAACGGGCACTGCATAATAATAATAATAATAATAATAATTAATAATAATATTTATTAAAATACGTGTAACCATTCAACGAGGCTATTAGATTATATATATATATATATATGTATTTATAGAAATAAATATTTCTACTAATAAAAATTACGATAATCATACAGATATTTTACTTTTTATAGATTGTATACTCTATTTATCTATGTGTGGTATGTAAAATTATATAGATATCTCAATAAAATTGACAGCTACCTTATGTTTTATATATATATATACATAAAACACGAATATGTACTTCACATGTATGTGTATACAAATATAACTCGCGTATATATACTCACTCTCCCTCACACACATACTCACACAAATATATATATAATATAATATACATATATGTAACTATATAAACACGCATATATATATATATACATGTGCGTGTATTTGTGTATATACATGTGTCTAAATAAATAAACATATTATATATATATATATATATATATATATATATATATATATATATATATATATATATATATATATGTATATATAAATGTTTTCTGGGACCGTTCAAACGCAAAAAGTCAAAGAAAGAATAAACAAAATTATAAATTTTTTCCATAAAGAGCAATTATATAAAGATCAGCTAATCATTAAGGAATGCATAAATTAGGGATACACATATCCACTAATATACATGTACAGCCGTATATAAATATATATACATATATTGCTGATTGAGTTTGAATGTAACTTGTAAGTTTATTGAGTTCTTTTTATATCTTCTTCTTCTTGTAAATCCATCTCCTACCGGAGGTTGGTGATCATTTGACAATATATTTCTTTATCTCGTGCCGTATGAACCAGTGTAGCCGTGTCAGGCATATTGAACCAATCTTTAAGATTTTTCGTCCAACATCTGCTACCTTCTATTTTACCCTGGATTATGGTCTGAAATGTGACGTATTTCCTGTTCCGAATTATGTGCCCAAAGTAGGCTGCTTTGCGTGTTTTTATTGACGCCATGACTTCGCTTTTTTTTTAATTTGTTTTAAAATGGCTTCATTGGAGATCTTATCTATCCAAGATACTTTCAGAATCCGCCGATATAGGCACATTTCGAAAGCCTCTATTTTCTTGATTGATGCAGCCTTGAGCGTCCAACTCTCTGCTCCATACAACAAAACCGCCAGCACGTAACACTTTGTAGCACGCCACCTTGTTTCCAGTGTAATGTTTCTATTGCACAGTAATCGTTTCATTTTCTGAAACGTGCTTCGCGCCATTTCTATTCTAACTTTAATTTCGTAATCAGGATTCCAATCATTCGTTAGCCAATATCCTAAATATTTAATTTTTGTTACTCTTTCAATTTTTTTACCTGCAATGTGCAGATGTATATCCTATATGTATGTTTTACTAACAGTCATAAATTTTGTCTTTTGTGTATTAATCTCAAGTCCCATTTCTTTACTCGTTTGATTTATTTTATTCAGTAAATCCCGCACATTATCAGCAAAAATAACTGCATCATCTGCATATCTAATATTATTCATCCATTTGCCATTTATTTTTATTCCCTTTTCTACATTATTCAGGACATTTTCAAAAATTCTTTCCGAATACAAATTGAACAGTTTTGGTGATAAAATACAGCCTTGCCGTACACCTTTAAGTATTTTGATCCTGTGCCCATTAAAAAAGAAAAAAAAAAGTATTTTGATCTCTCTAGTTGTCATCTGATTGGTTTTAATGTGGGCCGATTGATTCCAATATAACTGTTTAACTATGTTAATATCTTATAATAATGATTAAATATATTACTCGTTTGGTAAACAATGTGTAGGTAATTACGTAGACCATGTAAAGAATTGGATATCTTTAATACATCAACATGTTGTGAAAATGGACAAGTTACAGCATATTGTTTACTACAAAGTCGTTCAAGCAATTAAAACTCGTTAGTTGTATACGTACATATTATATTCACATTTAACATCGTGCCTAATGTTGAAAATTGTTCCACGTGGCCAAATCATATTTATAAACAACTGTTTACTGCCGAAAAGAAATATATATACATACCTATATATAATGCATATGTTCTTTAGATGCAAAAGATGCATACGTCGACACGATGGCTACTGTTGCAGGATGGGGAACGTTAGAAGAAAATGGCAAGCCAGCGTGTATCATTCGTCACGTTGATGTACCGATCATCACGAACAAAAAATGTGCGTTGAATTACGATATCAATAACGTCATCACGGACGATATGATGTGCGCTGGTTATGAGGATGGCGGCAAAGATTCTTGTCAAGTAAATTCGTTTATTCTTTGATTTTATCGTATATGTTTTGCATTAGTAGTAGTAGTAGCAGTATATATATATATATATATATATATATATATATATATATATATATATATATAATCAGATTCGTTAGCTCGGTCCGAGCATCGTGAAATTACGAACTCCCTTTCAATCTTATCCGCCATACGTCCCTATTTTCCGCCAGTCTTACAGCTTGCTTGATGTGGCCGCAGTTAATTGTTTTATTCTATCTGTATATCTGATTTCTGTCCTTCCGCGCATCCTTTTGCCTTCTACCATTCCTTCGAGAATTAATTTTTCTACTCCGTTCCGACGTATCTCCGAAATACCTATTATGCGCCGTATTACTACATCTCCCCGGCATAGATCCCGATCCTATATCCTCCAACTCAGAGAGGTTGGTTTGTTTTTCTGTCCACGAGGTTCGCATGAACATCTCAAAAGCATCAATGCGCCGGATATCAGCCGATATTAATTTAGAATTTCGCAGCATATAGAAAAACTTAGAGGACTAGAGTATTCATTAGGCGTACTTTCGTACTCATTGACTTTTCCATATTTTTTGTAATTGGTCTCGTGCTAATTTAGCCGTTGATAGTCGGATTTTAATTGCATCCGTAGATCCATCGTGTTTAGTAATTACAGATTACAAATATACAAAATTTATCAACCGCTTGTATCGTATCCAGTAATTGTATGTGACGCCGACTGCGGTTATTCTTGTTGATAATCATTATCTTAGTCTCTTCTCGGTTTATTATTAATCCAGCTTGTTTACTTACGTTTCAAAGCTTGTGTAAAAGGGTGAAAAATTATTGTTTCGACGAGGCGATTATTGTTATATCATCGGCATACCGTAGATTATTAACAATGTTATATTCCCCCATTTATCGAGTACTTTCCTAAGTATTCATTCACTGTATATGTTATATAATGGGGCTCAGAATACATCCTTGACGAACGATTTTTTCAACTTTAAACGCATCGATTAACTTATTATTAATTTTTACTTTTCCAATGTCGTATACCTATATACATATTAATATCATCTATAAATCGAATGCCCAAACTACAAAATAAAAAAATAAAAAATCTATAAAACAAAATGACTAATCGCTTAAAATTTCCAAAAATTTGCTTTCCACGTGCTTCGTCCACACGTTTCAGAATGCAAATAACTTAATGGTCCGTTCACGTATATCGTGTGTCTTTGTGTCTCTATGTGCGTGTGTGTTGTAGTGTTATGTGCGTCTAACATCCAAATGCCTAGTTATGTAAATAGATAATTATTCTAGATTTCAACAGTACATATTCCATATATGATTCTATCAATGACGTGTGTATTTTGTAAATGTAATATAATCCAATGTCACCTTTTAACTTAAATATAATTCAAATGCGCGCGATAATAGTTTCGTACGCAAAACCGGATAAATGCGAGTGTATACGTGAGAAGTTTCTTCCGATTATTAATTACGACGAAATTGTAAGTAGCGACATCTCCTGATGAAGCTTAAGAGCTTGCGGTTCGGGAGAGCAACTCTAATTTCAATCGCAAAATATTATTTAAATTGTCGACAAACGAATTAATAAAAACAAAAGCGTGATTGAGCTTTATTGAATATCGTCAATTTTTTATTTTCTTTTTCGACGATTTCACTTTTCTAGTTTATGAAATAACACATACACCTCGAAGATTCGGGATTAACTTATATATTACTACGTTAATTTAAATCGATACAATTTTTTTTTTTGGCTTTAGTTTATATATTTTTCATATAATTACGTGTCCAGTTTATTATAAATGTCGTGTATAATATAACGACGAGACATTGTTGCCTGATTAACAATCATATTAATTCTAACAAGTTCGAATGTTGAAATAAGGAAGTAGTCTGTCGTGTTTATACGAGGCAGTCGGTGATTGAATTGATTACTTTGAATTTGCATATATTTCTTAAAAATTTATTACGCCATTACCTAATCGACATTTTTTGTTCCGCATTCGATATATTAATCACTTTGACACGTATTCCGTGAATAATCTATTAATCTATTAATCTACAAATATACAAATATACTTATATGTTTAATATTATTATAATTACATAAACGTATTACGCTTGACGGTATTGTCCCGATCGTTGTATACGGCTTCTAAATAACTTCGATTGTAATAAAACCTATTTTAGAAAACTTAACTATACCGCCAACTTAATTGAGACTGCAGGAAAAAATATCTACTGAGAACGTAATTTCGAATTTTCAAATGAATCTTTCGAGCGAATAAGAAAGCGTATTTTACCGATTTTACGTACATATTCGTAATATAATTATTTAATAAAAAATTAAAACCCGAAATTTAACTTTTCGATAATTACGTCATATATGAAATTTTAAATAATTTAAACAACAACAAAAAAAAGTAGTTAAAATCGCTAAACTTTATATAAAAAGATCACAAAAGCTTTTCAATTATTAAGCTATTATCGCGAGTGGATATAAAAATAAAAAAAAAAAATATATATAAAAATATACAATTACAAAAAATATAAAAGGAAAAACGAAAAATTAAATGTAAATTGATTTAGAAAATAAATAAAGTTAAACCGCGCCACATTCAACAGTAGCATTATTTTATTGTTTTTCACTTTATTATTTTTGATAATATTGTACGTCTAAATAAAGTATTTTCTTGCATTCTTTTTTTTTTTCTTTTATATTTTAGTAAATTGCATACTTTTATATTTATTTTTTTTTATAATGGCTTAATATTTAAAAAAAACAAAAATTTAGTGATTTTAACTACTTTTGTTGTTTATTTTTCAAAAATCACATTACACGCTGTTCATAAATAATTTTACTAATAATAAAAGACAACGGTATGAATCCAGTTCCAAACTGAGCTGTCTGTCAACGATAACCTAGTCTTACACTAAACTATATATTTATAAGATCTTTAAAATTATAATCTTCGTACTTTGTTAATTTTAATAAATTGTTTTTATTTATTTATTTTATTATTTATAATTTTACTTTTTTTTTTTTTTTTTTTACTTTACTTTTCTATACGTGTAACGCGTTATTAATATTATTAATTTCACGATTTAATTTTTCGCAATGTTCATCGTATTTTATCATCGTTATTTTTTCACGAGTTTAAGCATTCCTTTTTAATTATTTTTTTTACCGAATCGTTAATTTATAAACTCGAGGTTTGTAATATATTTTCTACCCGATTAGTATTTAACTCGTTCGGTTACCCATCACAGTTTTCGGTCAGCAAAATTATACACGTCGCTGTTCGAACTAATTAATATTTTACATAATTCTACATAATTTTTTGATATAAATATGATTATAATTTTAAAATTCTACGTCAACCGAATTATAATGAAAATATACAATTTAAAAGTCTACGTACCAAATAATGGTCATCGTTACTGAAAGAATTAATGGACGTCGACAATTATTATTATTGTATTTTTAAATATATTATATTATTTTTTTTTTTCTATATAAGATTTATTCCAGAATTTTTTTATGACGAAATTTATGAGGGTTTTTTTCCATCGTTTTATGAATAATTTTCGTCAAAATGTAATTCGGCAAATTAAAAACATTCACGAGTAAATATGAAAAGTAACCTTTTAGTATACAAAAATTATTCGCTATTTCAGGTAAGTTATTTATGATAGCATTTTATAGAATAAATAAACGAAAATTATGCATAATTTAAATTAGTTTAAAAAAACACCTAAGAGGTTTTTTATTACGATATGCTCAATATTTGAACATTCAGTACTACCCAAAAATAGTTATCTTAATTGTATACATTTCAGGTTTTCCCCCCGACAGAATATTCCTATATTCGCTCAATTCATAAGATTTGGTTCTTTGCAACCGTCTAAATTCATCCTGCTGGATTGAAAGCTGCTTTGACTATAAATTTGTACGAGTCTACAGTCTTAATTCACGTTTTCCTGCTAATTCCTTTATCGCCAATGATACTTCTGGTACACATCTCGATGAATATCATTGTTTCTTTCGTATTGTCTGGCATTAGTGATAATTCTAAGAACTTTGTTAACGTCTGAATTTTTTTTACTCTTAGTTAATTTAGCACAATAGCTGACAACCATAACTACATGTCGGTTTCGGTATTTGATTATATAGTAATAGCTTATTGCTCAGCCGAAGAATACTCTGTCCTGCGAGAAGCCAATTCATCTGCAGGATTTCCAACTTTAGTTCTATTTTTTTTATTAATACGAATTTAACCAATTTAATTCTGCGCACAGATGCATACCTAGATAATGCTTTATGTTACTTATACGAGATGCAGTCTTCGAATTAATAGTAATCGGATAATACTGGACTTTTCCGTTAGTGATGATGATGATCCATTTACGTGTACCGCTACGAGGCCAGAGACACGGACACGGAAGCTATAGTTGTTGAAACATGCCGGTTAGGAACGGCTACTGTTGGACCGGTTGCATTTGACTGCAAAAATCGTTGTATTGCTGATGGAAGACCATAATATACGTTTAGCTTTGTACTTTTGACAGTGTAGCAGAATTAGTAAAATTGATATGCGTACATTTCTCCTCATTAAGACTACTTTTCCATTGTTTCGTCCACTTTCAAATACTTTCGATATAGGATACTGTTAGTTGATTTTTCTATACTATTTCCAGCAGCCATTGCAGCGGTATCATCTGCAAACATGGCTGTCGTGATTTGCTTGTTAACCGGAATATATAAATATAAAATTGGACCGAAAACGCCTCCTCACGGAACTCCTGTTTGTACGGATTGAAATTCAGAGTATTCATCATTATGTTTTATTCTAAAAAATCTGTCCGTTAGGTACGAATCTGTTAGTTTACATGTTTTTTTGTTTTTTTTTTAGGAAATATCTTCTTAATTTTGAGTACCTGTTCCCAAATGCCATACCGTGTCAAAGGCCTGCGCTACATCGAGGAATAACAGCTGTACAGATTTTTTTTTTCTTCGAGGCTTTTCTCCATTACATTTTTAGTTCTATGTACCGGATCTATTGTAGAGTGAGCTCTTTAAAATACGAACTGATGTTCGACTATATAACTCTCTACTAGCGGTTTCGTTTAAGCAATAATTTTCCAACAAGTTTCGAAATAACTGGTAATAGACTTATTGACCCGTACGATTTAATAGCTGTCTGTGCTTTCCCAGGTTTAGGTATCATAATTATTTCATCTAAACCTGGGGGCATTATCCAGTTTTTATTACGGCATTAAGTATTTACGTCAATGACATTATCCTTCATTTTGAAAATTCTTTTAATATTTTAAGCGAATTAGTGACCCGAAGAACACGTACTGGAACGTAAAATGAATATTAATTCAATTCTAAAAAATATTTTTTATTATTATTATTATTATTTTTTAATTCTCCACTACTTAACGTTTAAATATTTTACTCGGTGAAACATTATTTTTTTACGTCTAGGTAAAGCAAAATATATATATATATATATATTTAAATTATAACAATAATAATAATTATAGTAAATTTTAATAGAATATTTTTCCTTTACTACTTAGGGTGACAGCGGTGGTCCCTTAATGTCTAGGCGAGAAAGCGATGGAAGATACGAACTGATAGGTAAGAATAATTTTAATCCACGACGGTATATATATATATATATATATATGTGTATATATATTAGTCGGATGGCGGTTCGGACACCGTCAAGGAGTTCGGTGAGCGAATACAGTCCCCATCGCGAATAAAATTATCATATTTATTTTATAAAAATTAAACAATAAAAAACATAAATTAAAATCATAAATTAAAATTACGAAACTTTTTAATGAAAAATCACGAAGCATTTCAGCTGCTAACCAACTATCAAGTGTACAAAGAAGAAACGAAATCGGAATATATATTTATAAAAAAAATATATATAAAATGTAGAAAACGCCAATTTAGATAAAGAATTTTAGAAAAATTAATCAATTTTTTATTTTTTTATAAATCGTATATATTTTTATATTTCATTTTTTTTATATTCACTTGATAATATCTTAAGAGCCGAAGAAAAGCTTTGTGATTTTTCATGAAGAAAGTTTAATGATTTTAACTCTTTTTTCCTTGTTTACAAAAATTACTACATTCCGCACTTTTCAAATTATTTATTTCAGCTGGTTGTATTTTGACCGACAGGGTAATGTCGGTACTGTCGATTTTCATTACAACGTAATATTACACAGTAATTTCAATTCAAATCTGCTTCGCGTTCGCAGTTAGCACCATGCGTACCCGTCGTCTCGATTTTTGCCTTCTTGCCATCGAAATCGCTTGTAATATTTTTTTCTTTATATAATACTGCGAGCTGTCCACCAAGGACATTTAGCAGTACGTTTAAAATAATTGAATATGAGGGGACAAGTATCCAATGATACCTACCTGATTACCTCGAACCCAGACGAGATCTTGCGGTTTATTACGTTTTAGTCTCTCCTTATGCCACCGGCGGTATCAAGTAATCCTCTAGCAAGAGTGTTCGGGTGGATATCGAATCTTCTTGCGTGTGTTTTAGCGTGAACTTTTATGACCTGAGGTCACATAACCTATACGTAAATCTCGATGCAACGTTAGATCTGTTACATACCAGACTGCCTTGGTTATCGTTCGAAGAATTTTATTTTGTGATATTTGTATTATTTTCGTTGATGGTGTAGCACGACCGCAAAGTTGCACCCCATAGGTCCAGACACTCCTTAGAATCACTGTATATATTAAGAGTTTATTATCTGTCGTCAGTACACCGTTTCTCCCTTTCAGCCAGTACATTTTTTTAACTCGAATATCTAATTCTTTTTTTTTTTCCATCTGTACATGATGTTTCCATGTTAATCGGCTATCGAGTTATAATCTTAAGTACTTGAACTGACAGATCGGTGCTATTAATCCTGACGGTTGGGTGTGTAACTTTTCTGTTGGTAAAATGGATATTCACCGATTTATTTTCATTGATTCCAATTTTTCCTGGCTAAAACGATGGCGCATAGTGGTTAATGAAAGTAAGTCAACACATATTTCTTTTACAAATCGAAAAATTAAACGCCTTCCAGTCAAGATAAATAATGTCATAATCCCGAACACCAACAATGTAAAATATTTAGGTATGCACTTAGATGCTAGGCTGACCTGGGGTACTCACATTCAGAAGAAAATTGAGCATTTGAGACTTAAAACCAGAACTATGTCGTGGATACTAGCTAAGAGATCCGGATTGTCATTGGAAAATAAAGTACTTTGTATAAAATTGCTTTAAAACCAATTTGGGTGTACGGAATACAGCTGTGGGACTGCGCAAAAACATCCAACCTGCAAAAAATACATCGATATCAAAATAAAATACTCAGAACTATTACTGCAGCCCCCTGGTACGTGTCAAATTTTACCCTCCATAGTGACTTGAATGTTATGTTTGTGGAGGATGAAATCAAAATACAAGCAAATAAACATGTCGCCCGACTTAGCGTTCATACGAATCCACTTGCTATCAACCTGCTTGATAACTCTGGCGAAACCCGCAGACTGTGGAGAAATAAGCCTTTAGACCTTATTTAAACATTATAGCGTTTCGAGAGAGTACTGCTGAATACTAACCCTCCACAAAACACTTTATTCGCTTAAATCAATCACTTGATGACCATCAAAGTTGGTCAGTTGTGAAGAAAAAGAAAAAAAAATTTCCTTTTTTTTTAAACATATCTCCGCCTTAGGCTTTCTTTAGGTTACTGCTAGCTATCTTCGGATCCGTATGTGTTGAGAGCAGTGCAGTGTGATCCGCAAATGTAGCCACCTATACGTTTTCCATTGTAGAGAAATCGGCCGTGTATAACAAGTACAGCGTGGGGCCCATGATTCATATAGACTATTTATGTAGTTGTGTATTTCCCTGTCCGTGCCAGCCGTTATGTTTGGCTGAAACACGGTTGCCAGGTACTCAGCAAATAAATTTGACTTCTGTTTATCATATCTTGCCCATGATCCGTTATCACGTTTTATTGGAGGAATATGTGTATTGGACTGTTTAATATTTTTGGTGCACTTCCACGAGGAATAGTCATCTATTGCTACGGGTGAGAGTTTAAATAGCTATTAAGGGTTTTGGTTTTTAATTTCTGCTAATAATTTTTTTAATTTTTTTACTTTATTGTTGAATAATTTTTTATTCCAGGGAGATTCCCTGTTTGGAACCACCTTCGTCTAAACTTTCTCTTTTCCAAAAGTAGCTTTCGAACTAATAGCGGATAATTATTACTTTTTTTGTAATCTGTCTAGTTAGATACCGTACGGCATTCTCGATGTCCATTTCGTTTTCAAATGGAATTTTTAGATTTAATTTGGTATCTAATGAGTGGATAAACGAACGAAACGTGTATAGTGGGTAATGAACCGAAAGAGGATTTGGAAGATGATATTAGAATAAAAAACAAAAAGAAAAAAGAAAACAGCTGTAATCATCGTGTTGTTAAAGGAAGCGCAGAACAGTAAACGATGGAAAGATTTCATCCAGCAGTGAATTAACATAGACGTATCGCCATACACAGATAAAACGTACGATAAGTTTAATTACGGTAAATATAGAGACGGACAGGTTATTTTTTTTTAATAACTCAAAAACTAATTGACCAAAAGGGATTAGTTTAAAATCATTTGAGGAAAACAATACCGTTCAGATGACAGCCATTTGCAACGATACATTCATTTAGTCTTTTTACGAAATGTTTAAACACTTTTTCGAGAATAGGTCGCTGAATTTTTGAAATTTCTTCAGAAATCCGAGTTTTCAAGTCTTCCAAATCTCGTGAACGTGTTTGTAAACGCGTTCTTTAAAGTATCCCCCGCAAAAAAATCTTGAACGGTGACCAAACGAAATCCGTGCGACGTGACAATATACGCACACAAACACTTCTTTCAGTACTGCGAGCGTTTCTACCGAACAATGATATGTCACATTATCTTGTTGAAACCATCTGACGAGTGAGGGAACTAAAAACGAGTTTATCATCTGGATATAGCGCATTCCGTTGACAGTACCAGTGAAAAAATAAAGTCTCACTTTTCCCCACTTTGTCTCCCAACACATACGGTTACTCGCTCGCTGTGTGACAGCTTCTGTTCGATTGAACGTGCCTTAGATTCGGAATAGTAGCGGCAGTTCTGTTTGATTACTAATCCGGATGGCTGAATATCAGCTCCATCGTTCATAAAAATATTGTTCAAATCGAAAATTTTTTCGTTGTGCGTGATCGGTACTTTTTAATTCTTGAGTTATTACCAATTTATAAGGATGAAATTTCAAGCCTTCCAGCAATATATACGGCGAACAGATTTTCTTGACAACATGACGACGAGCAGAGCGTCCGGGACTTAGAATTATCGCTGGCCAAAGTCGTTCGATGTTTGCGGGGATACGAACCGTGTTCTTTATCCGTTGCAGAGGTTGTCTCTCAAGTTTTTAACCCACCTTGAAACGGTTTACACCACGTGACTATGAATTCTTTTCGAAACTCTCCTTGCACTGTCGTGATCGATTCACGCCGAAAATCACGTTCCATGCAAAACGCGCACTTCTCCGCTTTGTATGATACCATGATAACTGAAACTGAACAAAAACGAACACCCCGTGTGTATACTAAACGTGAAATATATATATATATATATATATATATATATATATATATATATATAAACATTTTACACTAAATCTACGTGTTGAGTTTTCATTTTTTGAATAAACTGAAATTTTTCAGGAATTTTTAATCTAACTACAGCTTTATTACGATCATTTTCCAGTATACAAAAGTAGTCTTCACATCCGAGTGATATTATTATTACGATGCGCGTAGCGAGTCCTATACTATGCAACAAATTTACAGTTCAGAGTTGTACGAAAAAAAACTATTGCACTTCTATATTTTAATTAGAATCGTGTCTAGATGTATTTCCTATTACCGGTATATTATTTTTTAAACTAAAAATTTATATAGAAATAAATACAAAACAATAATCGCTAGCTTACTAACGCCACTTATACAATGAATCGATGTATACAATTATATCCATCCCCGAGAGGTATTTGTTTGTTAGTAGTTTATGTTGTTATTCATGTTGTTTGGTATTCTATGTTGCTTCGCATTGAGTATTAAATTTTTACTTGTAACCTTACTTACAAAATTGCTAAAATTATTTATAATTGAATAAAGTAGTCGCCGAAGGAAAAAGTAAGTAGTTGATCGAAACAAAAGATTTAAGTATCGAACTTTTACTTACAACTTAAAAAATTGCTCGACACTTTTATACACGTTTAACGCGTGAGAATTAACAGTTTTACTCGGGAAACAATTTTATTGGAATATTTAGGAAATGCATATAATGCTGAATACGTTCAATTAATTACGAATGTTTAAAATCTACGAAAATTTTTAAGGTGCAATTTAACTGTTTACCTAATTTTCAAAATCCTTTCGTATTAATTTAATTTATGAAGAAAATCGTAGTGCTCCTGATCAAATGCTACCGATGATTAATGGTTTTATTCTTATAAAACTTACCCCATTACTAAATTTTGTAAAAGCGAAAGTACTAATTGTTCTAGGACATAATTCCCATTACAATTAGCTTTCGCAATTACGATTCATAAATCGCAATGTTTAACCACTAAATAAAGCTGTTGTAGATATAGGAGAAAAGGAAACAGCTACTGGATTATCATATGGCGCTTTTGCACCGGCGAAAACGTTAGAAGGATTAGCATTGAATAGAAAATTTTCCTGCGATAAACTAAGTAATATTAAAAACTTTTATACATTAATATGTAGTAGACAAAAAGAAATTGAATTTTAGGCTTTAAAAAAATTAAAATTAGAAATCTTGAATATATAACTGAATTAACAAAAGTAGTATGTAAAATAGTTTGCGAACCGTGACAAAGCCGCGCTTTTGCTAGTTAATTGGTGTAGTGGATATCTCCAGATTCCTTTATTTTTTGTTTCCTACGAACAGTTACTATTTTCCCGAAATTGGAAACTAACGATTTCCGTCCAGAATACAATCGTGTACTTCGACGATTGTATAAATACACACCCATATATATATATATATATCGATATGTACTTCTTTGACGTAGTAGTAGTAGAAATAATTTAAAAATATTTTCCTCTATTATAGGAGTGGTATCGTGGGGTAACGGATGCGCTAGACCTCATTATCCGGGAGTGTATACAAGAGTTAACAAATATAAGTCGTGGATAGAAAAACACTCGAAAGATGGATGTTTTTGTTCCAGTTAATGATAATTCTTTAATGTAAATTATGCTAAGATTTATCATTAATGTCACATTGACTGAAGATTTATTTATTTTATAACATATTGATCTAAATTGTTGGTAGGATATTGGTTTGAATTAGTACAAATATATATATATATATATATATATATATACACGCATGTATGTCTGTATAAGTATTCTACGTGCTTTAAAACAGATTTATTTAAATATTTTTATTTGTATAGAATAATAAAATAATCAATTGTTTAACGTAGACTTCCGAAAATTACAACGGAAATAAACAAAATTTCAAAATAATAATCACTGATGTTTATTTTCGGTCGTTTCATTTATTTCAATATTTTTTCTTAAACGCTTTGTGTTTTTATTTTATAATTATTAATTGCGTACGTATTTGTTAAAACAGAAAACACTTTCAATGGTATAATTTATTTAATTGGCGGTGCTGGAAACCTCGTAGAAAAGTGAAATGCCACGATTAGGAGCAAATCTTTCCCGTAATATAAAAACTAGTTCCGAACTTTCTCTAATTAATACGCACTACAAAACCAGTCCTACTTAAACTAATCGTAATAGAATATTTTATTATTATTATTATTATTATTATTTGTTTTTTATATTTTCCTCTTTCACCTTTTTAATATTCACACACACACACACACACACACACACACACACACATATATATATATATATATATATATATATATATATATATATATATATATATATATATATATATGTATATATATATAGAGTTTGGAATAAAATTAAGATGATTTTTCTTGTTATATCCGCTAGTGACACATATCGTTCGAAGTATGTAAACCACGTATTTTCGAGACCATCCAATGAAATCATCGTAGCGACCTGTTTGTAAATTTCGTGTATATACTCGTTACACAAACAAAACTCAATCGTGCAATCTTAATAGCGACCGATTGTGAAAGAGATAACTAATAATTAATGTAAATAAAAATAATTATGAGGGACAAGAAAAATCTATAAAATGAAACGATGTTCGCCGACTGTGAAAATGCCACAGGCTTTCTATATATACCTCGAAGAGGGGTTCAGAAGACGAAACGAGGCTAAGAATAGAAATTGCCCAGAAGTTGGATGTGTAAAAACTGAACTTTATTTGGAAAGATAAGTCTATTAGAAAATAAGTAAACATTAAGTTATCTCAAAATACTCGTATTTTCAGTGTTACTATATGCAGCGGTTACGTGAACAATGAAAAGGGCAGGCGGCTCCACAACATACCGTGAAGAGCGAGACAGACGAATCAGTCGTAAAAATTGTCAATTATTGTCATTACGAGAGTGACGAAATTTTTAGGGCATATCATGCGAATGACAGAAGGAATAGAAAAGTTGATATCTCTCATTTGTGGAATGTATACGACGGCCAATACACGGACTAAAATTGATCACGAAAACTTAAGGTGACGATTACTAATGATAATGATGTTGAAGGGAGAGTAATATCGAAACCGATAAAAAGAAGAATATCGAATAAGAATTGATCAACACAGGTGCGCCGACTTGAAAAAAACTTCGATGGGCAAAATAATATTTATTTTTATGTTCCTAATAAAATTGTTTCCTTACATTTAAAATATATATATATATATATATATATATATATATATATATATATAAAATGTTAATACATCGGAGTGGTGATTTCATGAATTATAAACAAAACAAAATCATAACACAGTTTTATAAAAGTTTTCTATCGCACAGCTTTTCGACAGTTACGTCATTATCAAGCATACACAATAAATCTTACATATAAATTACCTGAAATATTCATATAACGACAACATTTTATATATTTTTACGTCTAACTTATGGTACTGAGAGGTTTATTGAATAATAAATATCGAAGCTGCAAAGTCCTTAATTAATAACCCTTTAGGGGGCATGGCCCCGGTATAATAACTTTGTGTATGTGGTTGGGGCTGCCCCCAAAATTCAGCGACTATAGATCAACATACATATATAAAATTAAGGTAGGTCGTCGCATGGATAGACTATACTCTATATATGATTGTACGTGTAAATTAGGATAAATTATTCCACTTGTAAAAATTAATCTTCGAATATCACGTGAAAAATAATATTTCCAAATTAGTTTTTGAGCGAGACTAATTTATCAAAAACTGTCATCTTTTCATCCGTACTTGGTTAACTTTTATTATTTAAAATTACAAAAATGTTTTCTAAGCGACTGTTCTGTATTGATTTTTAATCGATAATTCTACGATACGTCTCGATAACATAAAATATTTTCTTCGCCGATTTTACTGCTTTATTATAAAACAAAAGTAAAGTATAGAAAATGTCCACATATTACAGATTTAATTTTAAGAAGCGTAATACGATTATAGTTGAATCTTCTTTTTAAGCCTTCTGGCATCAATATTTGACGGATCTCTATTATGAGCCACCCACTCGTATCCATGTGTATCCCCGCCTGTTTTATTATGTCATCTGACCATCATCCTTCTGTGTTTCTTATTTATGCCTTGTATATGCCCGACAGTTCAAAATTTCCCTCGTCCATCTCCCATCCGTCAATCTTTGGTACGTGCTCTGTCCAGTTAAATTTATTTCTCGATATCCCGGCTACAATGTCAATGAACCTCGTGCATTTCCGTATATCAGAGTTCCTGATTCTGTCATTTAACCTTATTCCGGACAGCACACGTTCTTTTTGCAATCTTATAGTTCTTTTATTAAAATCCGCTTTTCGACTTCATAACTCGATGCACTGATTAAACAATTTAGCTCGGTTTGCTGAACTAATTTTGCTTTATAGAATGTTTTACATTCTTCCAAACGCAATCCATCCGAGTTGTATTCTACTTTTAAATTCCTGTGTGTGTGTGTGGCTATATATTTCTCCTCTAAGCAAAGGAAGACGTTTTCTTATAGAACTTTGTCCTAAACTTTATATTTATGTTATTTTCTTCGTCTTGTTTATATTTCACAGCCGTCATTTTTCCTAGATTTATTCTCAAACCAATTTCTTTCAGCGTTTCAAATTTGTTCTTAATTTTCGCTGTTAGTACACGATATCGTCTAGAAAACGAAGGCGATTTATATATTTTTCATTACGTATTACAGGCATCTTTGTACCTATTCGGTTCGAAAAGGAAATTTTCGACTAACAACAGCTCACCAAACGATACGCTATGATAAACGTGTGTATCAGAAATATTGCGTCCGTATTGTCATAACTCAAATATATGATTTGTATATAAGTATTTTATCCTTTTGTTTTTCTGACAACGCACTTTACTAAAAAGGTTAGTTACGTATACCAAAAATCGACATGTTCTATTTCTGGCACTTTTTACGTAAGTTATATCCGTCTATTTCACGATGTTACCTAATTGATATACATTCCACGGTTTCTCTTCTCGTCTAATATATATATATATATATATTGTTCAATTAGATTAGTTTTGATATTTATATTCTCCGACCAGACGATCGAATTATTTTATTTCCTAAGTATAATGAAATTTAATAATTAAAAATATATATACCCGGCAAATATTTAATGAGAGCGAGGAAAATCATTTGGGAAACTCGGCTTTTAACCCTTTCAGTCACCGTGTCCACTATATGATACGTGGAATTTTAATAATTATATATTTTCTAGTTGTCGGTATAGTCTAATGACTAGAACACGGACTTCTATATACGGAAGCTTTCGAGTTCGAATAATCATCCTAAACTAAAAATATAAATAATCCTTACAAGTCAATGGCAAACCATCACGCACAACATCATATACGCGCTAATATATGCGCTACAGAAACAGGCGCGGGGCTGCATTGTTACGTAACAACAAAGCGATTACAATCAGTTCTCCAGGGGGGTGGGTGTTTAACTGGGCTAACGCCACATTACGATTGTTTTGTACGCTACTTACACTATATAACCAAATATGTGTAAGTGTAGTCGCATAAATTGCCAACCAACCTGACGGTTGAGGATAAATGATGAATGATATATTTTCTGGTTGACCGTGAAATATCTGAATTCTAACTATATTTATGGAAAAACATTGAAAATCATCTAGCGTTATCTAAAAAACAACGTAGTGTAATTAAACATAGAAGAGGAGGAAGATTTTTTGGATATAATTGTATGAGATATTAGTGCGACCTAGGCGCAGACAAACAAGTATACAACATCATCTCTTCTGCTGATTGAGTGAGATGGAGTCCGGAGGAATATATCGAAGTTTGTTGGACCACGGGGACTTACGTACTGAGAATTTTATATAAGTCTGGACGTATTTCATCGGTGTAGTTCAGGAATAGGTAAAGCGATATGCCATCTCTAGCTGCACCGTCCGCTAGCGCATTTCCTCAGTATGCGATGGGATCCATGCGAGAACTACATAGATATTAGATGTTATAATCAAATTACCAATTTCTTTAGCTAAAGGGTGTAATTTAGGATCATGAAAATCACTGAAGCACTGTAATGCTTCAAGAGAATCCGTGCATATTAAGAACGACTGATCAACGATGATGTTTGAAATATCCATAACCGCCATTTTGATGACGTATAATTCCGCCGATAGTATCGAGTAATGGGGTGGAGTGGAGAAACGAATTATAGACTTCTGAAAAGAAACGAAAGCGCCCAACCACTCCAGCCTGATTTTTAGAACCGTCGGTGAAGTATAAAGTATGAGATGGGTATGAGTAAGCTGCTTTTATTACGCGTTTAGGAGTATAATTCTTTGAACATTTGGTGAGACTGAGGTCTATTTGAATCTCACTCCACGGAGGACTGATGTTAAGGGAAATACGCCTTCGCCGATTTAAAAGCTTCACTTTCTTACTCTTTTTTTTTTCGTCATTAAGATTATTGTTTGACGATAACGATAATGAAGTTGCAAAAGAATTACACTTCCGATGAAGTGACTCCGACTTAATTCATTACTTCACTAAATCATACGATTTTCGACGTTCGAGTCGTCTTAAATTTTCAGAATTGTCCAGGAGCTGTATAACTTCGGCATGAGTGTGATTTTCCAATCTTTTTACCTGTTTGTAAACGAACCCGGTAATTTCATCGATGACCATTGAAATTTTTAAGTCTCGGTGTATGTTATTGTTATATGCGTGGATGATCGTACTAAGTGCAACGTTTCGACCTCCTTATATTGAATCTATATTGAAAATACTAGTACAACCCCACAATCGTATTCCATACGTCCAAATAGGTTCATATAGAAAAGTCGTTTATTTATAGTATTTATTTCCAATCATGTGCTTCCAATTTAGACGCGAATCTATATGCATCCCTATATATTTGACTGGTTTTTTTTTGTGTGATAATCCGCTGATTCAGTGTCATTGGAATATTTTCAGTTTTCCGCGGGGTCAAGTTTATGTGCACCGATTTTTCGTTATTAACTTTCATTTTCCAACTTTCAGCCAAGCTAATCCATTTATTGTTAGCTGTAGATTTTCGATAGCACGCTGTTGAATCTTATCTGTAGATATAATCGCTGTGGCATCGGCAAACATATAGATAATTGTACGATTGTTTGTTGCTTACCAAAAGAAAAAAAATCTTTTATCCGCTATTTGCGTCGGACAAATTTATCGAAGCCCCGTTAAAATAGTAAATTCTTTTATACCCCGCTTTGTTTAAATTAGATGTTTACCGTGGTCCAGCGTGCGAAACAGATCTGAATATATAATTAAGTAAATGTGTGTTTACACCTATTAGCATCGGCGATCACCGACCTAGTCGATAATATATACGTACGTACAAAACAACGAAGTTAGATTCAATTGTTAGAATTTAAGCGAGACAAATTACGTAAATTATGCTAACCGGTTTACAGAACAACACACTACCAGGTAGGGCAAAGGTTAATTAAATTTTAATCGATCGATTGCGAATAATTGTTTTCATTTATTAATCAACCGTTAGAAATTTTAACGCGATTATTTCGATTTCATTCGTACGTACTTTGATAAGATTTATAGTTTATAGACACGTCTAAACTTTACATGTAGCGATTTCAGTTTCGAAATCCGTAGGAAAATTATTTGTACTTTCAGAAAATCTTTTTTTTAAAAAAAAAAAACAAACGGTAAGTTAATTTAATATTTTTAACCATTTTCAATGTAGTGTTAGAAAAAAAAAACAAAAAAACAATAAAAAACTTGTTATCACTAAATTTTGATATATATAAAACAAAGCACAAAGCTTTTTGGCTATTAAGCCATTATCAAGAAAATAATGAAATATGTATGTATAGAATTTATAAAAAATATAAAAGGAGAAAAAAAAAACAAAAAATAACACGTAAGAAAATACTTAATTTAGATGTACAATATGACAAAAAATGAAAAAAAAAAACCAGATTTCGATTATAAAATAATCTGATAGCGAATGTGGTAAACAACACAATCAACGATATACGTAGAAAATTACACTAAATAGTCGGAAAATAAACATTTCCTGTATAATATAAACAACGATTAAATTTATATATATGCTTAAAATTAAATCTTCATCAAAATTTATTATTAAATTCGATAAATCATTTTTATCACTTTATTTCATTATTTCTAGCGGTTTCCTTTTTTTATCTATAATTTTGATAATTTTTTTTTTCACTTTGTTATTTTTTGTAATGTCTAAATTAAGTATTTTCCTTTTTATATTTTATATAAAATCTAAATTTTTATATTTTGTTTTATATCCACTTGATAATAGCTTAGCGATTTTAACAACTTTTTTGTTGTTTATTTTTTTAAATTTAATATTCCTTCCTAAATAATAATTTTACCAATATTACCGTTTTTTGTAACAGCAGTATTCTCTTTCATTTTGAGATACATACATATATATAATATATGTGTGTGTGTCACTTTTTATTTATATGAGATGTTACAAACAGTCAGATTATAATTTCGAGGCTCGTAATTATTAACTATGAATTGCTGTTTGAATGACAAAACCTTTTCTTCTTTTTATAAAGTAAATATAACCCTCAATTATAAATTAAACTTTTAATAGTAATAATAAAATAACAATAATAATAATAATAATAATTATACGAAGATTTTTGCTGGACAGTTTTATTGCGTTCATCTTTATATGTTTCGTCTTTTAATTATGATTATATATTAATATAATTTGTTTCAATAAACTGAAATAAATTTCTCGTATTGTCAGATGACTTTATACTATTTCGACCATAGACATATAGGTTATTAAATCTTTCCAAATGAACACCTCCGATTCAGCCCATTCTTCGGACATTACCACGCACCGATTATTCGACTGTCCTTCTGTACCGTAATTTAGATATCGACTCTCAGATATTATTTTCATTCGAGCTAAATGTTCAGCATTACAGTAATAGTTCAATCTCAGCCCTGTCAATTTTACTACTCAATTCCTATTTATGTCCTATATAGTGAAGTTTTTTTTATTTAATTCGACGATGCGATTATTAATTGTAATTATTCGATTATTATTAACGATAATCGTATAATTATTATTAACATTAATGATATGTGGACATGTTTTATATATATGTATATGTATATGATATGTGTGTACGTATGTATAGATATGTAGCATTTAAGTACCTTGTATTTTTTCATTCTATCTATTATTAAATAAATATGAATTTGAATTTGAATTTGAATGATTATTTTTAATGATAATAATAATGATCGTATTTTTAACCAGAACGATATTTATAAAACCAACAATTCAAATCGCCGGAACAACCTAACCCAATTTTAAAATGTTCACAAAGCAGAAGCGTTTTTATGTTTTAGAAATAGTTTTTCATTTACACATGTACATTTCTTTATTTGTCTAATTTTTAAATTTACTTTCGATTTACGTGTATCTTGTGGCGGGTAAAATTTTTTAATACGTACAAACAACTAACTAGAAATTAACTCGGTTAGACGAGGGGTATATACAAAGTTCGCAGACGTTTTAAAGTATTTTTAGCTGCTTATACATATGAATATTACCGAGTCAATTTCGATTAAGCAATTATTGAACGATGTTAAAACTGTTGGATGTCAGAAAATCAAAGACACAATGTAGTCAAGAAATGTACAAGATGCTTGACTATAGCGACGTTTAAATAAATAAAACCGAACTAAAAATAACTTCGAAATTATTAATTAATAACGGTAAATAAGTCCACGTAATTTTTTGAAACAGATTATACGCGTATATTACGATTAAACGTGAAAGGTAAAAAAAAATTTAAAACTAGTAACCATTATCATTGAGGATTAAACAGTTTATTAACCTGAATTTTATTAGAATCCACTAGGAACAAGAAAAAGATCTGTAATCAACTCAGTTATCCATTTAATAAATGAGTACCAGATTTAAATAAGTAAGTTTGGAAAAATAATGCGAAATTATTTCGTACTGGATTGACTAGCTGGTCTTTTATCAATCTTTTTCGGTAGACTTAGAAGACATCCTCTACCGGTTTTTAAATTGATGTGACTTTTCTTTACACACACATATATAATATATATATATATATATATACATATATAAATAATATTCAGTTCTTTACGCTCATACACGTATAATATTAAAAAAAAAATTGATTTTACATTTGAACAGAAAAATGTCTAACGTGACCACCAAAGTTCAACTTCAAAGAGAACGCGATATCTGTCAGCCGACGACGACAAAAATCAAATTTAGTTTGAAGAATAAAATTGTCGACGAAACGCCGAAATCGGATTACGACGGTGATGCGACTGTCAAGCCGTATCGGATGGAAATCGTCTGGTTCAACGCGATCGGCTTTTTGATATTGCACCTAGCCTGTTTGTACGGTCTATATCTCTCCTTCTTCCACGCAAAACTACTTACCACTTTATGGTGTACGTGGTAAAAGTTTAATCCTTTCAATCGCTTATTTTATCTACTTTTTTTTCTTTTTAGGTCAAATTATAAATTTTCACGCATATTAAGCAATTAAACTCTGTTTCGACGTGGATTTTCGAGATACAAAATGTTCCACATAGGACGGGGGAAAAATTCAATCTTAACCGGATTTCCCTTGTAACGAAAACAGATAATTTTCGGTATAAAGTTCGTATTAAAAAAGTCGAAAAAGTTTTTTAAATGGTTATAAATAACTTAAATATTAATACGTCGAGATCTAAATATATATATATTATCTGATGAAACATTTAAAAACCAAAAAATTAAACTTAATAATATTAACATTCAGTGTGTGACAAGTATAAAATATTTTTATGTAATAATTGAAATCCGTAACGTAAATAATAAAATAATTAAATTTACGCCCTCGTTTAATAAACTATATAAAACGATAGCGAAAGTTTAAATCGTAAAAAGGACTAATTTTAATTCTGAATTTTATAACAGTAACATTTATTACGAAATATTAAAAATGAAAAAATTTATAACATTAATTAGAACTTTTCAGAGAATAATAACGATTAAAATAATCGAAGCTTATAAAAAACTATTAGCAACAGTAGTAACAGAAATTTCCCTTAGCGTAAAACATAAGGATATCCTTTTAACAATATCAATATGATCCGCGCATTTATTCAAGAATAATATATAAATAGAAAATTCATACACACAAAAAAACACACTAGTTAGCAGTTCAAAGTTTTATATTAAATAAACGTAATTTAGAGCAATATGAAAATATCTAATTCATATAAAAGCCTAATTTGAATAACAAACTCAATAATAATCGTATCGTTCCTAATTTTTATAATACGCAATTTATTAACGGTCATGGTAATTTTAACAAATATCTAAGACGTTTCGGCATAACAGAAACAGAAAACTGTACACAGCGTGTAATTCTGCGAATTTACCATATCCTTCGAACGGACGTATGCAGAGGGATAGTTTTGAATTGTAACGGAATTAATAAATAGCGAATATAACGAATTCAATAAGTTAGCCATCGAAGAAATAAGAAACAGGGAAAATTATAATTTATTATATTAAAAAGGTAACATTAATTTAATTTAGATATTATTATTAAATTTAAAGTTATAAATATTAGAGAACGCAAGTAAAAGATTGCAGAGTTTACAGTGGCGATGAACATAGATTGTCACCTTAAATTTTTATAACATAAATTTGTAGTTATTAAATAAATATACTGATATGAAATAAAAAAAAAAAACTAAATTTCGTGTAGCGTGTATAAAACACTAGAGACCGAAACGGTGAACAATAAGTCGAATATAATCTAATGCAATATAAACGATTTCTAGACAAACGTCGTTGTCAAGATATTTACGTTCTTTCTTATAAATAGATCAAATGATAATTTCAAAATTATCTTTTGATTTGATTCCATTATATATTTTTAAGGTATCCACGGATTTCTATAATAACTTACTGAATACATAATACAGTTATAAACAGTAAAATAAAATCGTGATCTTTTGAAGTATGTTACGCGTGTTATCAACGATAGAGACCCCGAATCGCAGTTACCGCTAATTAGATCGTAAGTGAGTCAGCTAAAATATTTAATAGTTGTACTTCCCCGTTGTTGATATTACTTTTCAACGAGTCGCTGAGAATAGGATAATTTCCCAGACTATTCGATTTCAGAATTATTACACTACTGTATACGTTTTGGGGAGAATATTATAAATTATAAACCTATTTAATTCCTCAACCTAGTTAATATTGATGGACAACTAATTTGAATTGTCAGAATTATCTAAATAGCGTCATTTTTTTTCTTCATACTACTCTATCCTGCTGTTTGAACATCGTGTTGCATTTGTTCGATATATTTCATTCTAGGCCCTTCTCTGGATCATTTCCCTTCTATAACGCTTTCAATTATTTTTGTTAAATGTCCATTGTGTCTGAAAATATGACCTGTCCATTTGTATCTTTTTTTTTTTTTAATTTTCCTAATATTTTCATGAATTAATCTACATACTTCTTTGTTACTAATCTTTCCATTCTCCTTCGACACCGGATTCACAACGCCACCAAATGGCTTTCGTATAAATATATATATTTATATACTTCTATATTTATATTATCTTCTGTATATTCGGGGCAGAGTTGGACAAGGTTTACACATCAGATCATTTATGAGTGGAGAACGTGGTTTTCCGTTTCTTGCTCAGTCCTCGCTAAAATTACTCATAGTCATCTTCTCAACCGTCAATCCATTTTACTATGTTCAATTTGCAACGCACACATAACTTTTTGGATCCCATCGAAACATCCGCGGTCTTCCTTTTACTCTCATTAATTTTCTTTTGGAAGCCAATAGTAAGGTTAAAAACCTTCGAGCGTTTCTCAAAGTAGCTAAATTATTCTCCTACAAATCTAATACCTTTCCTAATCACGTGCATCTAGTGCATGGGAGTAAAATGGCACGTAAATGTCACTCGAAACCTAAGAAATATTTGAAAAATATCTAAAAAGAATGATATACCAGAATATTTTTGACAAAACTATACTTCTTCAGGTAAAAATCAGTTTATCCCTTGAAAAAGTATCGGTGACATATATAACAGCGAATTTGGAAGCAAGCCGATTAGTTGTCGGAGTATAATTTCGTGTAAAGACAATTATAAATCATGAAATTTTACTCGACGAATTGTAGGCCACTTGTTTTAGAGATAATATTCATCCCTGGTTTAAAGAATATCTTACGAAGTAGGAATATATCACCACAATAAATGACGTATTTAATTATACTAAAATAATTATTTCGAATAATATACGTTATATAGTGACTAAAATTTTAAATATTTTAAGAACGATCGACAGGAATAAATGGCGCTAATAAATTTAACGAATAAACATGACACGAGTAAAGCCCAGTTATCTGTTAACGAACCAACATATCTTGAAAAATGATTTATAAGTGTTTCAATCGCCTTAACACAGTAACACATTTAACACCATCAATAAAGGTAGACGTGCCATCAGTGGCGCACCCACTATTTGTATCCAGGATGGGATCAAACATTCATTTCTTTCCCTCTCCCCCTCCACCAAAAAAAAATCGTAATAAAAATAAATAAAATATACACGGCCGAATGTGTAACAAAATTCGACAGGCATAACAAGCTATAAACGATCACGAACAACAACGAAACAAGTAATAACTACAATAAAAATGCATTGATCACGACCATGGGTCAGATTCGAATGGCGAACGGTCCAACCAACAGAAATTTTTTTGCTTTGTGTTGCACATTCAGATGGATTTTCAATATCAGGAGACAGTGTGTAATGAATATTTTCTAACAATACATTTTGCAATCTAGGCTATTTTTGCACGCTTTTCAAGGAAGTTTTATTAGTGATAACGGGCTCTTTCAAATATTATCTTCTGTTTCAACTATTATTTTAACTGCGAAATTGTTTGGAACATACAAGTTACACGCCTTCTTGATATGTATTTTATAATTTTCTAAACCCTCTGGGGGCTTTAGCCCGGTAGCCCCACGTAAGTGCGCCACTGCGTGCAATATTGGTTATTTCTTTCCAATATGTGCGAACATGAAATACCTGCCCACAACTTTCTTTATGAATTTAGAGTATTCCATTAGAAATTGACATAACTCCTAATAATTTCACTGTACGACACTTAGTAATCCTTGTAATTAATTTTCTACTTTAATAATAGTCAGATTATTCATGGTTTTCAGGCCACAAATGAACCGAGATTTATTTACTTAATTTCAACTTCGATGATGCCGCAATTATTATATTTATTTTCTAACGGTACATCACATAATTAAAACTTAATGCTGTGGCGTATTTATGTAGACTTGCTTATAAATACATATGATTATATCCACCAAACACACACTGAAATTATCATAATAACCTTATTCTATTGAGCATAATAAACATGATATAAATTAACACAAATAAAATGTAAGCTAAATCGTTGAGTCATTTGTAAATTTGCTTAAAATGAAATGTAACTTCGTTGATAACAACAGTAATTGACACTGCTTCTAAACTATGCCACTTTGGCGTAAGTTAAAAGGTTTCGTATGTAAAAGTCGTGTGACTAAATTAGAATTGTTAGGTAATGTTAAACCGATACGAATTATTATTATATATATATATATATATATATATATATATATATATATATATATATATATATATACATATATATATGTACTTAGGTTGTCTGAAACGTATCGCATGTTTGAGGTCCAATACAGCATTTCACTAGACAAGAACTATGGTGTTGTAGCAATGTTTTGAGGTTCTATACTAAAATCTCCATACCAGATTTACATTGATGTTTTTAACGCAACTTCACAACTGGACAGCATATATTTACACCGGTTAAATATTAGAATACCATCTTGTACAGTAATAATTTATGCTTTACAGAATTAACCATTGAAATTCTAGTACTGTTTGTTTTGATTATTTTTTAAATATAATCCCTATCATGCTTTCACCTCGATAATCAGTTATCAGGAACGAAACTAAGCATCGGCGAGCACAAACTAAAGCGAGAAAAACATCCGAAATACCTTTTAAGCTTAGATCACCAACTGGCCTATCGCAATTGAGAACATAGCGGCCAACCTAAGAACACATAATACAAAAGCAAGCAGGAATAACGTGGGACGTGTTTTACATTATACGAACGTCAGTCCTCTTACTAGTTTAATTCAATGGCCTAATATACAGCGCGAGCTGGGCTGAACAGTTAGAACTAAAAGGAGCTTTATGAATAATTTCTGGAAGTAACTAAATCAACCCCGGTCGAGTGGTTACTAGATAATTGAGCTGCCCTACTACATCATCATTTCCAGCTGATGTTCCCTCCATCAATTACGTCATTACCAAAACACACGCGTAATTTAATAGTGACGAAATCCGTATATTTAACTCGCGTTTAGCTGCGTTTTTTTTTTTAATGATAACCTGCAAGCTAATATTTTTAACGTTTTTATTGCGCGTTATTTATTTTAGCTCACCTTACTCCACCTAGTCACACTTTAATAAATTATAAATTGACGTTTGTATCTTCTCTATATCTCGAATAAAAATACCATCAACTAGGCGGAACGTTTTTTATTATATATAAAACAACGACACGCATGTATACGTAATTAACTTATTTTTATTTTTTTAGTTATAGCCACTGGTTATTTGAGCGCGCTAGCAACGACAATGGGTGCTCATCGATTATACACGCATCGAACGTATAAAGCGAACAAATGGATTCGTTTAATATTGGTCGCGTGTCAAACTATGGCCGGACAGGTAAATATTTATGCAGATACATTAAGAATAATATAATAAAACATATCGAAAGGAAAAATCAAAATGTCAACAGTGATTAAATGAACCGCAACGAGTTTAGAACAAACGGTATCTATCGTCTTTTACCTTTAGCGAAGTTCTTTGCAAGGATATCTAGTATGTCCAGTTCTAACAACGTGTAAACGCGCACTGATGTTTTATTTTAAGTATGTGATTTTTCAGAAATCAGAAAATATTTAACCACCTTTTCAAAGACTCCACTGTGTCGCGAATCTTACCAGAAGAGTGTCCGGGTAGAAAACGAATTTATTTGGAAAATTTATCGACATCGACAGTATCGCTTCTTGAAATATTTCCACGCTCCCAGAGGGGTGGTTCTAGGTCGACCACCTTATAAACATCCTGGTATCCCCAATTTGGAACTAGGCATCCTACGAACGAATTGAAAACAGTAAACAATTATAAAATATGTCTAATCTCCGTGCTAGTATTATAAAAACGTCGCTTACTAATGGTAATTTCGTTTTATCATTCACGGCTGTATGTTTTCTTCGAACAAACTGAAAACAATGTGTATATTTTATTTTTAAAAAACACGCAGAATTGTCTATGGGTGTGGATAAGAGATCACCGGCAACATCACAAATACAGCGATACGCACGGTGACCCGCATAACGCGTCTCGCGGATTTTTCTTCTCGCACATCGGCTGGTTGATGGTTCGTAAACATCCGGAAATATTCGTCAAAGGTAAAACCATCGACATGTCCGACATCGAAGCTGATCCGATGGTGATGTTTCAAAAAAAGTAAGCATTTATTAAATTTTTTCGCCATTAAAATGATGGAAGAGATGTTATGTCTAGTTTGTAAATCGGAAGTCCAAATTCAAACTGCGAATAAAATTATACGTAGAGAAACTATCAGACAGTTTTCGAGTAAGCTAGGTGAGATATTTTTCTACTTTTTTATTTGTAGCGTTAGAAAATTATGTATTGTCTTCTGACGATAATTACTGAAATCATTCATTAGATAGACCCACCCATCATTATATTAGTCATAAAAGCATAAAATGCTACATTTAATACATATACAGTATATAAACAAAACTCTGCGTACTATTGCGAAAATAGTTGAAGTTAACTGGTTGAGAAAAGAAAAAAAATCAGGAAGCTATGGAGACAATTGGGACATTTTCGTTTATCGAGTTGTTTAGTTGTAGAAAAATAAATGAATATGGATAATCACGTTAGGTGGTTCTAAATCGTTTGTATAATGCATAGGGCGTAGTTATTAGAAATACCTATACATGAATATACAATTCTGAAATATATATGTGTGTACTCCTCCACATTGTAAAAATTGCTGAGTCAACTGGGTCAGGAAAGATAAAACAGTGACATATGGAGAAAATTTGGATATTTAGTTATTTAATTCTAGGAGAATAAAAAAATATTAGGTGGTTACAAATTGTTGGTTAATCCATAGGGCGTCATTATTCGAAATATCTGTATATACACATACAATTATGCATACATATATATATATATATATGTTGCCGATATTGTGTAGTTATTCTAACTATGTATGCATATATAACAATTATACATATATATATTATATATATATAAGACTTTACATTGCAAAAATTAACTGTAGGAGTCAAATGGTTCAGAAACGGGCGAAATAGGGATCCACCATAGAGAAAATTAAGTCACTTTCGTCTATCCGTATATCGAGTTGTAGGGAACGGCAAAAAAAAAAGTGTCCACATTAAATGGATATAAATCTTTGGAATACACAATCTAAACGAGACGTCGTGAGAGTGATTCAAAATTTTCGATATTTAGCCAAAAATGTTGCAACAAATAAATTAATACATTAAAAACCAAAGGACAGTGAAAATATTTCGAATTAATTGCTGAATTGTGAGCTCTGAAGTCGTTAAACAATTGAACTGTGTATTTAATAACTATAATCGCTTGTTAAAAGTAAAGCAGAATTTAGGAACGCCAAAAAAGAAGTCGTATGTGTACATACTCCTGTCGTGTTATTACAGAACGCGTGAGATAGACAACTTTGGAAAAGTTTGTAGAACTCCTACATCCAGAAGTAGGTTGACATAGACGTAATATTAAAAAAATTACGACTAATAAAGGTTTTTCTAAATTTATAGAAGGAAACTGAATATTGTAATTAATTATTGTTTTCAAAGTTTTCGCATATAAAAATTGTAATCAAAAACGTATCGTCAGAAGCTTAAAATATTTTTATTTCATCGTTGGTTGGTTAACGTAATTGCCTAGAACGTTCGACATCATCCAAGTTCCGAGGCGCTATTTCTCTCTTCGTATTCCTGATGTGAGAAACTGTTTGTCCGCTCAAAATTTTATCAAAACGATTTTATTTCACTTATTTATTTGTTTATCTTTTTCGGTTGGCATCGAGGCTGATCTATCCACCGATATCGTAGTTTTCGGGTTAGTAGATCTTGATCGATAAATACGCTGTTTTATCCGAGTGCAGAATTTTATATAGCACGTAACTACGAGAGATGTCAACTTCTACATTGCGCGCAGGTGTTCACTGGTCATGGCAGGTTCAGATCCTATCTCCATAGGTTACGACCTGTTAGTAATGCAGTCTGTACCTGTTTTACTGTAGGTGAGATTGACAATAGTCAACATATTTTGTTTATCCGTCCAGCAATTACTAAACTTCGTCGCAAGTTTTTCATTGGCTGCACTGATGTATTTCCTCTTGGTAGGGAAGTAAAAGATTTTCTCTTGCTGGCGGAACAGGTAATACGATTTAAAAATTAACATTTCCTAGTTTGCAATTAACAATTTTTGATTTCAATCGAATGGGCATGCGTTTGTCGCATAATAAACCGGTCACAGATTTCCATTTCAGCCATGTCGTGCTTATTCGATTACGCACTGCTCCGGATGAGCCACTATCACTCTGCACACAGGAACCAAGATATTTAAAGCTGTTTATCCGAGGTAGTTGTTCACCAGATAATTGTATAGACCCAATTGTATTATTATCAGTAGTCATATATTCTGTTTTCTTCATATTTACTTTGAGGCCGAACTTTTCCAAACGATCAACCCATATTTGAACACCATTTTGGAGAGCATCCTTTGAGTTTTCAATTAAAACAACATCATCTGCATACAGAAGAGTCCAGGGTATAGGCATCTGTATATCGCGCGTGATTGTATCTAAAATCGCATTAAACAATAATGGTGAGAGCGCTGAACCTTGGTGCACACCTATTCGGACAGGATAGTTATCACAATCGCCTACAGCACATCTGACCCTGGTTGTTACATCTTTATAGAGTAATTGTACCCATTTTATCAGTGCTTCTGGAACTCCATGCTCTCTCAGCGAAAACCAAATTAAGTTATGAGGGATGCGTACAGTTGATATTGGTCAAATATTCTTTATTTTCATATGTAACTTTAAAATGTTTAGCTTTATTTTAACTAGTGTTAAATTTTTTTTTTTATTTAAAATTTATTTTGTCTATTGAAGTTTTCCACATTTTTTCTCTTCATAAAGAAATTGTTTTCTTTTATATTGGTAGTATACCGATTTATAATATACCTAACTTTAATTTGCAATCGGTATGATACCCTAATTCTATTTATATATATATTTTTTTTTTAGTTTACTTGCGGTATAGTTATACCATTTATATAAATGTTTTGGTTTATAATTTTTTATTTCTTTATTATGACTATTTTAAGTTATTAAGTTTTGCATAAACTCTAATTATTTTTAATTGGTGAAAGAAGGGACTATGTAATCTCATCACTTCTTTCATCGCATTAATTTGAAGTGTGGAGGTCTATGCACATGTGCCGGGACCTCCGTCAATATATATTAACCCTTTCAGTCACAAATGAAATTTTGACGGAAAATTATAACTCTTATACCAGCTGTTTGTTATATTTTAGATAACTGTAGATGATTTTCAATGTTTTTACATAAATATAATCAGAATTGAGACATTTCATGGTCAACTAGAAAATATATAAAAATTTCATGTACCATACAGTGGACATTGTGACTGAACAGATTAAAACACCTTGGTGTTAGGGTGTTTTATAGAGGGAGAGAGTTTTTAGTGGGTAAAAATCTGACTCCCTAAGTGCATAACACCCCGTTAATAAAAACTAAATTTCCTATTATGTCAACGTATTTTGAAGATTTTTCCCCTCCAGATTTAAAAAAAAAAAAAATTACGAGATATAAAATTTAAACACGTATAATTTATACGTCCAACGTGTTATTTATTGCCCAACGAAATGATCTTGTTAAATTTGTTCTCGTTTCAGGTATTATAAAAGTTTATTCGTTATATTTGCTATCATTATACCTACATCAGTTCCTTGCCTGCTGTGGAATGAAACATTATATAATTCGTTTTTCATATCGTTCGTAGTGCGGTTAATAGTTAGTCTTAATTTTACTTGGTTAGTAAATAGCGCCGCTCACATCTACGGAATGAAACCATTTTCCAAGTAAGTGTCACTATTATTATTTTTATCGTGATTTTATTTCATTTTTTTTTTTATATATAAGTACGTATTGCAACGTTAAACGTTTAAATAATCGTAATATACGAATAATTAGTAATTAAAAGGGTTTTTTTATTTTTTCATCTTAAAACTTTGTCTAAAAATAATTCGCAGAGAATATCGCAGTTAATAAACGTCACTGCGGTAATCCGTTACTGGAATATCAGCAAAATAGGTTCTTTACCTAGCAGTGTTTCCGCTTGTACAGGATGAAACCTTAATTTCCGTTCTTCGTACGTAACTCGGAATTTTCTGTCGGGAAGATGTGCAGCTGTTTTTGACTAATGCTGTTTGCGCTACACACTGTCGAATGCTCTGTTGATTATCGAAATAACTCGATGAACATAATAAATAGTCGAGTGTTGATTTCGGTAGTCAAAACGATGATCTAAAATAGCTGCAAGAGGTTTGAGGCGCTCGAGGGATAAGTTTTCAAATAGTTTGAATATGGCTGGCAGATAATTTCTTATTTCGGTTTACCTGGTTTTCTTAGCAGGTTTATGTGGGAAATTCTGAAGCACTCAAGTTAAAGACTGAAACACGTATTTGAATATATGCGTTACGAATACGATCCTTTTACGTGAAATACTAGGCGGAATTCCACCTGTCAGTTTGTTTTTTTTCTTTAAGATTGATTTTGTTATTTCCTGTACAATTTTTAACGACGATGTTGGCTTAATTTGCTGTTTACCTTTTATTAATAAAAAAGCAATAACAATTATTACTAGTAATGGCCAGCTGAGGACTACGGAAACATTACATACATAACTTAATTTTTTTTTTTTATTTTTTCTTGCTGCCCAGTATTCTTTCATTTTCCCGGAGTGTTTCTGCTTCTTTTCCTCCGTCCATGTTTTCCCAGTCCTCTTCACTGTGGTTTCTGCAAACCCATCGAACGAACTTTCAATTTATTTCGGGTCTTTTATATCTTCATTAGAAATCCTCGTGTGTTCCATATCTTTTTTCACTTGTATAATCCATGCAATCTCCTGGTTTCAGGGTTCCCAAGCCTTCATCCATTCGTTGGAGATGACCATAAAATCCGGCTGTTCTTTACTTCATTGTGTCGCGCTAATTTTATCGATTCTTTTGTATATCTCTATATTGCTTCTTAATTTTCATTGGTCTCCAACTAGGACATCTTCCGTATTATTCTTCTTTCCTTTTTTACTAATTGGTCAATTTCCTTACGATAATCCATTGTGAGACATTCTGCCGCGTATAAACTCTGTGTTTTAATAAATGTGCTGTAATGTCTAATTTTTGTATTAATGGAGATTGATTTCTTATTATAAATGTTCCTGGTTAATTGAAAGGTCCTTTCCATTTTCTGTGATCGTTCTTCGATTCATCTTTATCCATAGATGTAAATTGAATTAATTCTCCGAGATATTTAAACTTTGCCATTCTTTCTATTTTTCCAGTACACACTTTAATTATGTTAGGGGCAATTTTATGACTGGCCATAAACTTAAAAAAAAAAATTTCAATCCCACTTATTTTACCACGTTCTTTAGTATTTCTAATTGTCGTTTCGCATGTTCTACGTTTTCTGCTAGTATAAGTCATCTTCAAAAGCAAGACAGTCTATTTCCAGATCGTTTTTCTTCCGTCCAAGAACAATTTTTTTTTTTATTTTCTCTTGTTCCGTGCATTTTCTCCATTCTCGTATTATTTTTTCTAAAACACAGTTGAATAGAAGCGGCGATAGCCCATCTCCCTGTCTAACTCCCATTCTTATTTCGAACGGTTCTGAGATTACACCTTGGAATTTTACTTTTAACATTACTACAGCGTGTCATCCATATTTTCATAATAAGAGAACATTTTTAGTTGACATTTTGGTTCTAGAAATATTTATATAACTCATTAAAAATTGAAAAGCGATACTGTACGCGAAATACTAATTTATATTTTCACTTCCTCGAGTTTATTCCGTATAAACCGAAATGTATAATTTTTGTGTAAAAAAAATTAATAATATACAACTGAATAAAATACAATAAAAAAAAATTAATCACTATAAAAAAATTTATTAATGCAAAGCTCTTCGACAATCACGTCATTATCAAGCATTTTATTGTATATGCTTGATAAATGACGTAATTTTCGAAAAGCTTTGCATTAATAAACAAAAAACTTTGTTAGTCATTAATTTTGTTTTTATTTTGTTTTATTAATTTAATAAAATCACCGCTCTCCGATACATCAACATGAAAAGGTTGATAAGTTTGTGATTTTGTTCTAAAATTAAAGGCGTTTAATGACGAATTAATTTAATCGACATTCGGTTATTATTATTCGACATACTGCCCCGTTCCGATTTCGATTTTCTATTATTAACAACTTTTATTATTGCGATACAAATATGACTTTTTTTTTTAATGCTATGATCAATTACAAACTTTCGAATAAAAAGTATATCTTTCGTAATTGTAATAAATTACAATAAAATTATATAAAATAGTATAATACCGAATTTAACTCCTGCTAGTACTGTGCATTTTCGTTCCTTTATCCCAACATTTCATTTTTTTCCCTTTCTTTTTGTACTCCACCATGTCATTTTTATTTTATTTTATTTTTTTTATTTCCTATATTCCTCCATTCCTTTTTTTTGCACTTTGCTAATTATTTTTAAGTATTCATTTAATATTATTCCTGGTTTTAGTTCCGGGATTTTTTCTTTTTTTGTTTAATGTCATCTATTAGTAATAATTCTAACCTAAGAGTTCTACAGTGTGAACTGTCATAGTGCATTAAAAAATAAAGCTAGGCTTAGAAACATTGCTTTCCACTAACAATTTTCACGTTATAATTTTATCTGAAACTTGGCTCTCAATTTTTAAAAACTTCTCAATATCAGGGTATCAATGTTTTTGTGATGATAGATCGGATGTATATGGAGGTATTGCTATTTTAGTACATAATAGTATGCCTCACTCCTTACTTTCTATTAATTCAATTTTACATAGCAGCAACTGTAATGGATTATGCAGGTTGTATTCTCAACCAAGATTATATATATTTTCTATTTTTATTGTCCGCCCAACCATTTCTTTAATAAAGATAATTTTATTGATTTTATCCATACCTTACCGGCAAACTCTTACATAATATGTTGTGGAGATTTTAATGCCCAACATTCCAGCTGGGGCAGTATTGCAAACAATAATACTGGAAAGCACATGCTGGACATTATTGACTCAACTAACTTAACGGTGGTCAATGATGGCCGTCATACCACTATTCCTTATATTCATAGACCATCCAATGTTCTCGATTTATCGTTACTGTCTAGCAACCTAGTGCTTTTTGCAGATTGGGATGTTAAGTCTATTCCGTTGGGTGGTGATCAACTTCCTATTGTCCTGACTATTCAATTCCTTTCTTGTCCTTCTGTTCGAAACTTTACGGTATACTCCAATCCATGGTTGCTTCCCGAGCACAATATAGGTAATTTCTCTTCATTTCTAGATTCACTGTGCACTCCTTTACTTTCAGCCTCAACTTTTGACATCCCTTTGTACAATAAATTTATGCATAATTTTAATAAAGCTTTGCAACATTACGCCTTTCAAAAAAAACCTTCTAATACAACATTCCACTCTCCTCCTTGGTGTGATTCTTCTTGCTACAGTCAGCAAAATGTTACTTTAAACAATTTCGACGGAGTCGCTCTATTAGAGATTACCTGCTATTCAAAAAGCAGGAAGCCATTACCCATCGTTTTTTACTTAGTAAGAAAAGGGAGGCCTGGAAGAACTTTGTCTCTTCTATAAATCGCACTCAACCCTCATCTTACATTTGGAATAAAGTTAAATTATTTGCTGGTAAAACAGTTTCCTCAACTTATAATCTCAACTTCAACTCTGAAGCTTTCGTACACTTTGTAGATTCTGTAGCTCCTAGTTATGTCACTAATCAAGCCGAATGTCTTTTTCCTATGCCCATACAACATACCGTCCACGACTACAATTTTCCATGTTCTCCTATAAATTTGTATGAAATTTTACATTCTCTAAAACTCTGTGACGGTATTACCTATAGAATACTAAACAACCTTCCCTTCTCTGCTGTTACCATCCTCTTAAATTGTTTTAACCATTTCCTTAATACTGGCTCCTATCCTGAAAGCTGGTTACACTTTCTAGTGGTTTCTGTTAAAAAATCTAACTCTCCTGTGAGTAATACATCATATCGACCTATATCTCTTGCTTCCTGTATTCGAAAAACATATGAAAGAATATTGAAGAACAGAATTGTTTGGTGGTTGGAAAATAATGATATGTTCCCTTCTGGAATGTATGGCTTCCGTAATAATATTAGCTCACTAAATTGCGTCTCTCATCTGGTAGCTGACATTTACAAGTCTTTGATAGCAAGTAAATATCTAATTGCGTGCTTTCTAGATATAAGTAATGCTTTTAATTCCATTTCAATTCCTATGCTTTTTGATACACTTGCCTCACTAGGAATTCCTCCTTCCTTCATCTATGGCGTATGTAAATTACTTACAAATCGGATTAAACATTCGTCTATCGCTAATCCTTACATCAGGGTTGTACATTTGAGACTACCTCAGGGATCTGTTTTAAGCCCGGTTTTATTCAATATCTATATGTTTAAATTATTTCAAGCCTGCCCTCGTAATAGGATTAATATCTTAACCTATGCTGATGACATTGTACTTTATAAAACCAACTCTGATCTTTCAGAAGGTATTCAATTACTAAATAGTACTTTAGAATTGATCTGTAAGTTATTAAACAACATGGATTTCACTTTTTCACCTCATAAATGTGACTCTATCATATTTTCTTATACACGTTTTAACCATTCGATATCCGGTTTAATGGTTGACAATTATTGCGTTCCATTTACCACATCTAGCAAGTATTTAGGCTTTGTCCTAGATTATAGACTCAATTGGCGTAATCACATTGAGGCCATTTATTCCAAAGCTTCCAAACGAATAAATCTCTTAAAAACACTTTCACATACAACTTTTGGGGGTGACCCTCTAATTTTACTTCTTTTGTATAAATCGTTTATTCGTAATGTCATAGATTATGGTAGCTTTCTCTTTGCCAATGCACCATCTAGGTAAACTTTAGACAAACTTCAAAATAAATGTCTACGTTTGGACCTTGGAGCTTTTGTCTCTACTTCCATAGCCAGTCTAGAAGTAGAGGAAAAAGTCCCTCCTTTATCTATGCGACGGTCCTATTTGGCTGATAAATTTTTGATTAACTCTTTCTCAGTTACTTCATACTCGATATTTCTCTCATTCCTCGAAATTTTTCAGAACTGGAGATTTTCTTTTAATCGTCGTCCTATTTTATGTCTTTCCGCACATCACCTTTCTATGTACAGTGAATTAATACTTCCTTCTTCACCTTCCGTTTATTTTTCATTTCCCTTTCTTAATAATGATCTTGTGTTAATTCTTTTAAAACGTTCAATGTTTCTACACCCCCTTTTATCGCCAATATTCTCTTTACATCCCATATTTGTGATAACTGGTCAGAATTTCTCGCTATATATACAGACGGTTCTAAATCAAAGAATCATGTAGCAGCAGCTTTTATAATTCCTTCCTTAGACATAGTTAAAAAATTTTCCCTTTTGCGAGTTTCTTCCATTTTTAGAGCAGAGTCTGTGGCTATTTTTCAAGCTCTGCGTTTCATTCTGTTGAATCGGGTAACTCAAAAGGTAATAATTTTTTCAGATTCTAAAAGTTGTCTCTTGGTCTTAAAGTTCTCACTTTATAATCCTCATTCCTCTCCCATAATACTTAAAATTCGTAATCACATTACCCTTTTACGGGGTGCCGGTATCTCTGTTAAGTTTGTATGGATTCCTGGTCATGCTGGTATTAAAGGGAATTTACTTTCTGATCATTATGCTAAATGTACAACGTACCTTGGTTTATTTATTGCTTACACGCCGTGCATTGATATCCTGTCTATCATTAAGAAAGCTCATAAAGAATACTGGAAAGCTACTTGGAATAATCCTTATAATGTTACAAAATATAAACTGCTTCAGCCTGATCTTCCTTGTCCACCATGGTTCTATAATATCGAAATACAAGTGAGTCTGTTCCGTGGTTTTATTGTCGCTTTATGTCGACTACGTTTTGGAAAGAATCGTCTACCGGCTATACTTTTTCAAATGCATCTTGTTGCTTCTCCGTTCTGTTCACATCCTTCAGATATCCACTGTATCGCAGACGCAAATCACATTTTCCTGGAGTGCTCATATTACCGCTCCACTCGTTACTCCTTCTATAATCACCTCATATCTCTAAATGTTCCTTTTCCTGTCAATATTCCTTTCTTACTCTCCACACGTAACATTCACATATACATATGTTTATATAGGTTTATTGTTAACTGTAACATACCCATATAGTTAAAATTAAGATAATTCTTTTTCATTTTTTTTTGTCTATGTAATATAGTATAATGGGTAAACTGATGTGGAAGCCCAATAAAAATAAAAAATAAAAATTTTACGTATTTTTTTTTTAAAACACCACTTCAGTCAGAATAAACTGACCACTATTGGCGAAGCTAATAAGTTAGTAACAGATTAACTTATATCTAAGATATGGTATGAAATACAAATCACTCTCAATAGAGCGAGCAGGACAGATAAACATAAAAGATCTATAAAAAGAGAGAGAAAGAAGGGACAAAGAAAATATATGCAGTGGTTGTAGAGAAAATTAAAGAACTAATAAAATAATTATTTAAATAAATCGCTGGGACTGCCGATAATAGCGTAATGTCATCCAATCCTAAGAAAGTCTCTGGTCCAAATTACCAGGTAGCGATGGCTGTTGCATACTCGAAATATTGCGGTTGGATCTGGTACATAGCGCGTCAAAAAAGTTGTTATGTCGTCTAACGTGATAATCGTGTACATATTCAATGTAGACATCATCGTGAATCGTTCGATTTGATACAAGGAACGGAGCGTCGACCATCAGGCGAAGAATCTTGGATTTGTAGCTGCTGAATACGATGTATATTACTTCTTGTAGATGCACCGTAAATTTCAGTTCCATACTTCCATATTGGAGCTATTACCGACAAGTACACCAGACTCTTGCAGGATAGCTTTACAGAGGACTTTCTGCCAATTATGCTGTGCAGCAATTTCATTCTGGAACATACTTTTTGACGCACATACCGAATGTCAGTACTCCATGTAAGACGGCGGTCCAAATACAGGCCTAAGTATTTGATGGTGTCGCAGTGAGGAAAATGAATGTTATTGATTTTAACTGGTGGGCAAGGCTTCTTGTTCAGTGAAAACGTTACCTGTTTACTCTTTTTCATGTTGATTTTAATTCCCCACTGTGTAGCCCATATAGATATTTTATCTAAATGTTCTTGCATGAAAACAGATGCATGTGAACAATCATCATATGCCGTTAGGATACAAATATCATCAGCGTAGGTCGCCAGCACGGAGGTAGTTAGTACTGGAATGTCCGCTGTATACAGTAAATAGAGTAGAAGTCCAAGTATACTTCCTTGCGGAACCGAAGCTCTGACATCATACTTTTTGGAGAAGACGGAGTTTATCTTGACTTGGAATGAGCGATTTGATAAATATGAACGTAGCAAGCAATATAGATCGCTGGGCACAATACTTTTCAGTTTAAATAAAAGTCTGAGATGCCATACACGATCGAAAGCCTTTTCCATGTCTAGGAAAAGCCCAATACAATACTGCCGTTTCTCAAAGGCAGCAGATATCCGATTTGTAATTCAAGTAATCTAAAATTATGTATAATTATATAATTTTATATATATATATATATATATATATATATATATGGAAAAAACTAAAACCTTATGTAGCATAATAGCTATTACAGTTTTATTCACTGTTTACAATTACACGTATAAAAGTTCACACTTTTAGTTCGACTAAACGTTTCGACGATACATAGTAATCATACATCATAGTGCAATATCAGATTTTTTACTATCGTTAACACTGGTTTTATGTATTAATGTAGACAATTTTATATATAGAATTATTGTTATTTATGTTCCTATATAAGTCTTAATAAGAAAAGACTGTATTTTATACTTAACATTTTAAATATTTTGTCGCTTACTCTTGCGTTATAATGACTAATTTGAATTTACTGAAGTATATTGATTGATTGATTGATTTTCTTTTAAGAGATATATTACCGGCGGAGAATTGGTTCGTATCCATGATGGGTCTAGGAGAAGGTTGGCACAATTATCATCATACATTTCCGTGGGACTATCGTGCGGCGGAATTCGGTCAACACTTTAATATCACTACTACGGTGATCGACTATTGCGCCCGTAAAGGTTGGGTTTCAGATTTGAAATCGGCCAGTTCGGAATTGGTTAAAAATCAAGCGGTGAAAAAAGGCGACGGGTCTCATAAAGTGTATAAGCGAAAAGAAATTGTTCAAATGCAGAACTCAGAGCAGACAAACGTCGTTAATTGAGTACACACTAAATCGGTTTATAATTAACTCAATATATTTGGACGATTTTTAATTTGTTAATTTATTAAATGTAGTGGAAAAAGAAATGATATATACATTACAAATGAAATATGGCACGCGTAGATCTCGTGTAAAATTACATTATTTAGTTTTGGTCATATATATCTCGTTAATAATATATTAATTTATTTATAATTTTTATTTATATTTAATTTTTCGAAATTTATTACAAAAGTAATTATCGATTAGATCGTTATTATTTCATAATATATCGTTTAAATCGATTTACATCGGGAAAAAAAAGACAAAATAAAAGAGTCGTAAATTATTTATTCAAAACTGCTGTTGTTGGTGGTGATTAGAGTAAATAATAGAGTAGTATATGGTATTATCACTTCTACGAACCGGAGTAGTATTTTTGCAAAAGGACATATCGCATTAACCACGTTCAAGATGTAGCTATGTTTATTATGTACGCGACACTAATTATGTTCATTATGTACGCAAAACTAATTATGTATAAAATTATGCATTATGATAAGTTAGTGATAACACAAAAAATGTTTAATTTCCTAATATGCGACAAATATACAAATTATATTGTTTGCGTTTTCTGTTAAACTATTTATTATGACTTTAATAAAACATTTACACGTTTGCGTCAACAGTAGTACTTACATAATATTTTACGACGGTTTAAAATACCATACAAACTGGAATAATGTATATATTAGGTATGCGTTATTATTCGTGTCCGAGCCAATTATAACACAAGGAGGTTGAGTTCAAATTAGATTAAATTATATTAAATCTTCTCGAACCTGTACTCCGCCAGTTTTAAGGAACTCTAGTCCGCGTTGAAGACATTCCTCATTATGCATCTAACGCCAGCGAATCTGCATTCAAGTAGATACGCCATAGTTCGTATCTCACCGCTCTCGAATTGTTTATCCTCGATCAGGGGCTACTTAAATTCTGGTTTGTCCGATCGAACTCGATTCAATGTTCTCCACGTCCGCCAACTTTTAATGGCACCTTGCGCTAGTTTCTCCTTCATCGCTATATCTTTTGTACGCACCAGGTTTCGTCATCGTCGAACTTGCCCCGCTATAATATTTAACGGTGGTATACTGCTGGTAGAAAAGAGAACGCTTTCCCTGGATTTCAACTGTAGAGTTGCCGCATATTTTTCGTGCATAGGATATCGAAGATCTTGAACTTGCTTCGTCCTCTCTATATCTGCAGAAACTTTCCTTCTTATATCCGGAGCAAGTGCAATATCGCATTGAAAATACAAGTTATCCATTTTTGTTGACCTGAGATAGCCTGTGTATGCGTCTAACGAGCAAATGATTATAGACAACCGAATCTTAACTTCACATATATATCTCTATGAACAATATCATTGTAGAGGGATGATATAATCGCATTCTTACCCGTATTCTAACGTTTTAACAATGTATCGTTGGGGTTTTTTATTAAACAATATTGTTAAGCACTTTCGACAAATAAGTCGATACTCTGCAAAAAAAAAGTGAGACGTTCGCATAAAACCGGTTTTGGGTAGTGGAGTTAGACAAAAATTGACGGCAATGTGTTTACATTATTATGCACTAGAGATCATATGCTGGCTACAGAAATCATGCTGCTGATTCATGATATTATTAGAAACATCTAGGGATATCTGATAAATTTATTTGGCGCAGTATATATAGTACAGCTTATCGTTAAACAGATATTTATTAAGTAGATTATTTACGCTAGTACATATTTAAATAATCATAATCATCATCATCATTCGTTGCCGAATGTTGTGACTAACCCATCGTACATTATTTTTGTGTACAATATGAGTCGCATTAACGGCATTGATTAGCTGTCTTCTCCGTGATGAATAACAGTTACATTATTTTTTTTTTAATATAATACAGCGAGCCGTCCACCAAGGACATTTGTCAGTACGTTTAAGAGAATTGAACACGAGAGGACAAGTATCCAACAATACCTACCCGATATATTGCTCTTGTGGTCTTAGTTATGTGGAACAAACCGGCAGAGCTGTTGCTGTAAGGATTAAGGAACATGTAGCGGACTGCAAGTATGAGCGTATAGAAAAGTCGGCTGTGGCGGAACATCAAACGGCTACAGGCCATGTAATAAGGTTTGAAGAAACAACAGTTCTTGCCAAAGTAGATAGGTTGGGTGAAAGAATTTTTTTTTTTTTATACCACACCGGCCAATCCTGGCCATAATTGGCATTTTTCACTTATATGATAAAATAAAATAAAATAAGTATTGTCTCCTCTCCCAATTTTTTAAATATAATAATTAAGCTAGACGTAAATGTTTCTTTAGATTACAGTACTGTTGGATTATATTATAGCCACTTATCTTTCGGATACTTGGGAGCACACAGATATATGATCATATAAATATACGCTCCCTCACTACTCGTGGACATTGTTTACTGTGTGTCATCTGTATGATAGACATAATCGTCATGTATTGTTACGAATGGTACTATTGTTGGTTGGAAGAGCGTCCCGGCACCATCTTCTTTTTAGCCTTCTTCTAGGATTTCCCGGCAACGTGTTTCTGGACATACGAAGTATATTCGGGTTATCACTAAGACGCAATTTGTCGAAGAATCTTCGATATTGTTGCATGTGCACGTCTTTGACGAATGGAATATTGAGATCATTGTGGAGAGTAGGATTGGAAACATATCTAGGAGCCGAAACCATCGAACGCAATATTTTCGATTGTCGTCTTTGTATTAGTGCCATGTTACTGGCTTTAGTTCAATCCCATACTTCCAGATTGGAGCTATAAATTGTTAGGGAAACTTAGAGATTGAAAAAATAAAAAACTTTAATAGAGAGGAGGGCTTCCGACTTGATCCGGCATTGTGGACCGTGATTGGTCAATTCAGAACCAATCAGATGTAGTGTAGTTATCTCTATATAGTTAAGGTAGTAGCTTGTTAGGTCATATGTAGTTAGTTTAGTTTAGTTCTGATGATGAGCGCGGCATGTTGCTTGAAACGTAAACTCGGGTTTATTAATATTCATGGTATTCTGTACACACCCGCTACTTCCCTCTCTGGTATAACATCCTTGACATTTTTCAGCATATTACACAGTTTTATGCACGTGCCAAACACCGATCTAATATTATTCCTGTACAGTATTCCGACCGAACGATCTGTAATGCACTTCACAAATGGGAGGCGTATCGTAGCTAATATTTCTTTGTCCAAACTAGAATTCTTTACGTTCAACTTTCTTCCGTTAAATTTTTTAACCAGAAGGTGTGCAGAGTGGTTAGTGTAATTGAAGATAGCTTAAAAACAGAAAAAGTATGTACCGTGGCATTTCTCGATGTTCAACTATTGCTATTGCTTGATACCGCCGGCAACATAAGGAGATTAACACGTCAGAAACCGCATGATCTCATGTAGGGTCGAGGTAACAGTTTGGAACCGAATCCTCGACCACCGAGTTGATGGTTGAACACTCTAGCAAACTATACCACACCAGCATATAATAATGATAATGTAATACTAACTAATGATAATGATCATAATACAGTAGAACCCCTCTAATCCGTCAACATCGGGACTAAAGAGTATGGTAGAACGGCAAAAAAAAAAACCGAGTTATCAGAAAAAACAGAAAAGTACGAATTTACAGTAAAATAAACAATCTAGGAATTAAAAAATTATTGTATTGTTCTCTACAGTCAAAAAATGCAATAAATTAAAAAAAAACAGCTGTTGTTATTATTATTGAAAAATAGATTTATATATGTAGTAAAAACTTACTTAGAAAAGAAGTCAGTTATCGATTTTTGGTTAGCAGATGAAATTCTTGACTTGGCTGCAATGTTCCTCCATTTCGTCGTCCACAAAATGTCCGTAGTTGTTTTAAGTTCTGCTCGATGTACCGATGTATGAAATCCGGTTAGGCGGTTCGTTATCATCATCCGAGTCCTCATTCATAGTTTCTTCACCATTATTTTCCAATGCATACGTTATCAGCTGTTCGAATTCAAGAGGAAGAGGATATCAACCATATCATATGGAAATGTGAGAAGTACAAACAAAATCGAAATAATACGATACTGGAATTATTAAAGTACAAACACACACTCTCTCTACATGTAGAATAGTAAGTGATCCAAACAACGAAGATCCATATATAAGTTTATAGTCCAGAATAACATAGAAGTATAATAAGCCAACTATTATACCTTAAAACAAGAAAACCAACGTAGTATAGATGACCAAAGCGACCAATGATATAAAAAAATAAAAATCTGTTCGCTGGTTTCAGAGTCACTAAGTTTGGCTAAAGCACGATCGGATTAACCGGAGCGTCGGACCAAACGAGAGCGGACGAGAAAGGTTTTACTGTAATAATAGAAAATTGGAATTACGTTTATTTCAAGGTGTTTTTTTTATTACTTATATAAGGAGTGTACTTGAAAAGTTACAAATTATAAACAATTTAGCAGAGCAGCTTCTTTCAAAATTCTATATCGGAATTCAAAACGTAATGGTATCATCTATTCCGAAACAGTTGAATAGATTAATAAAATAGTGGAGACTCGTACCGCTGTTTAAAATAAATAATACTCGGTTCAAAAAGTAGAATACAGACTTTAATAAACAATAGATTTGTCAACGATATAAAAAACGGAGACTCACACGAGTAAAGATCGCTAATTAACTTCAGTCGTTGAAATGTATGAAAAAACATATCCACAAAAAAAGAAGTTACATACTTACATGCGTGCCGCCCGTCGGTACGCGAGTAAATTTATATCATTATTGTAGGGTAAAAAATAGGAAAACTTTAATTCGCTTAAAATATAGTTTATAACCATTTTTTAATACACATATATTACACACTACAGGCCAATCAAACGATCAAACAGTTGATCAACGGAAAACAACGTATACAGAGAAGAAACTCGTCAGTAGTTCCACTGCTTTTTTTTTTTAGAACAGTGTTGGTTTAATACGATATTTGTGGCTAAAGTATTATAATAAAGTCGATCACTTTACCTCTACGAAAACGGGGTTTATACATAAGTCACCGGTTATTTCGGATAAACTAGGTGGTGCTAAATTTGTCTCAGAATTCGATTTTGAAACCTCCGTATAATATCCATTGGTTTTGTACATCTCTGGAGTTGAGGATCACACGTCCGTGTCGATTTTAGAACTGCGTTATATACTAGCAGTTTATTTCGAAGGCTAAATTTTCCGATAGAATTTTCTCATTTTTAATTGTTATTTAAGAGTTTCGTCCAGTTCCAACGTTTAAGATAAAATACGAACTAGGATATAAATTTTTGCTGACGAAGATCATTACATAATTTTTCGACGATATTTAACTGTTTGACACTCTATAGTCTCATCAAGGTGAAATGTTAAAATAGCTACGTCACCGGCATACATCGTAACTCCTATGTATCAGCGGTTAAAGATAAGTCCGCAGTCAACACTCGAGACTACCTCGAAAATAAAAAGTTACACTATATTGTAACCGTTTCAGTCGTGCACCATCAAATTTTGACGCTAAATTAGAAATTTTATACGAATGTTTATCGTACAATACTAAATTGGAAGAGAAACAGCATTAAAGTAAGGTTTAAAAAATTCAATTCTTAAAGTAGTTGCTTTAAATGCTTAGGTATTATCGTAGATAATAAATTAACTTTTAAATACCATCTTGATAACATAATATCGAAATCGGATACTAAATACTATCAAATTTAACGAACCTGTCAAAATACACGGGGCTTCAATTAGCACAGTACAGAATTGTGTTATACAAATCATCGATCGAAAACACATCTTAGCATACTGCTCCACCGTCCTCTTATTAAACCGTCCAAAAAGTTAGTAAAAAAACAACTTTTCGGTAATAAACGTATCCACGGGATATAGAACAATTTCACACAGCTTATCGTAATTATAATGTACTTCCTCTCAATCTTGTTATGTTCAGTAGAGCAGTTATGTGCGCCGGTAAAAACACAGATTTCTTCCAACATCTTAATAAGCAGTCGATAGAAATAAACGCCATAATTTCAATATTCACTTCAAATTTTCACAGCGAAACCAGAACTCAATATATATCTTAACTCGGAAAGCTATAAAACGATACTACTTAGAAATGTGGTAAAAGAGATGGGAAGAAGATAATACTGAGCGACACACCCACACATTAATACCAAATATATTAAAATATATCACATAGGCGCAAACTCAAAATTACTCCTGATTTATACACTATCCAATTATTAACGGGGCGTGGAAAATTTAGGTCTTATCTATTTCATTTTCATTTAAATAAGGATTGTAACTGAAAACCATGTACTCCTTGTATAAGACGAATACACTACCCGATAATTTCAATTATTTGCTTTTAATGTACTCCACGAGAAATTCCAAGGTTACTGAAGTTTTTTACTAGCACTTTGCGAACAGTGATAAAACTGTTCAACATCGAATAAAATTATACGTATGGGATGAGTATATTTTTGCGCTCGTATATGTATGTATGCGTATGTATGTGCATTTGTGTGAACTTTCTGTGCAATAATGCTTAAGTTGTATATATGTATACGTGTATATACGTATCATATATAGATAATTTATTTAAATTATAGTACAAGAAGTTATAAACGCATGCATTTATAATTTCGATAACTGGGAGAGAAACTGGCGCACAGCCCGCGAAAATGTGACTGCACACGTGGCTACTATATTATTATATACTATAGAGTAATATAAAGTATATGCTGAATAAGCCCTAAACTGTGGCGGTGCAGATTGCATCTCCGTAAATGTAACAAGCTATAAAACTTTAATTTGAATAATGAAGTATTGATGAAAAAAAAGAAATCATACAATAATGTTTCTTCGGTGAACTCTAGATAATTTTCAGTATATATATCATCATCATCGTTGTATTGTCGTGACTAGCTATTGTATTTTTATTTTTACGTACAAAATGAGCCAGCATTCAAGGCACTACTTATATGCGATGATAATTAAGAATTAAATAATGATGAAAACTTTCTATGTCGCGTGATGGTTTCAAACTACCGACCGTCGAGTTGACGGTCGAGCACTCTAGCAACTAAGCCACCGCGCGATATATATATATATATATATATATATATATATATATATATATATATATATATATAATAAACATCGTACCTGCAAATAACGCGGATACAAATAAAAGAGCAGGTGTTAATCTAATGCATTCATTGAAGCACGAGATTATGAGAAAAGAAGAAGTAATAAGTTGAGAATGAAATTGAGAAGGAATGATAGAAATAAGAATAATCAAGTATACAGTAGTTAATAGAAAGACATGCTAGCATTTGAGGAAAGGGGAGCAAAACTGAAGTCCGTTAGGTTGATAAAGATAATGGCACCACTTTCTTCTCAGGCCCCTTGGCGGATTGTTCAGAAGACTTGTTGTATGCATCTTGCGGATGATGGGATTGTTGCTATCTACGAACTTTTCAAATAATCTCTTGTATTGCTGAATGTGTATGTCACTGATATATGGAATCTTAAAATCATTATGTAATATCAGATTTGGAGACGTAGACTGGAGCCGACGTGATAGTACGAAGTATCTTCGAATGTTGCCGTGTTGTATTCTGCGTAGATTACTTTTACAGGTACTTCATTTATACAAATATTTCTAAAATTTTCGGACACTTAACGTAAACTAGTAAAAAATTTCGTTAACACGAAAATTTGACATCGTTACAGAAAGGGTTAAATAAACCAGTAAATAGTAATCAATAAACTAGCTATAACTGTTACTTTGTTCTCTCTAGATTCGTTTTGTCTATTTCTGACAACTGTTAAATATTAATCACGTTAATAATAATTACAATGACGCGAGTTACAGCGTCGCGATGACTAACGTTGTTGTAATTCCCGGGAATAAAGTTACGTCGATACTCGCAATTTAGCGAAGGCATAATAGAAAAATTACGCGACCGTTATTAAATCATTTTGTTAGACACGAACGATACTAGAGACGAACGTGTGTGTGTGTGTGTGTGTGTGTGGATGGTCGTACGATAAACGAACTGAGTTGATTACTAAATTACGATTTTTCACTAAACACCGGACGAAGAAGTTGATTATTTCTGAGTAAGTAGTAAAGGTTGAAGAAGTGAAATCGAAAATTTTAAAAATACGGTTTAGCTAAACGGTAAACTGATAATCGACCCAATGACAATGAAATGAAAGTAACACGAAAAAATCCATTATATCACTTAGGAAAATGTTCGCCAGTACGAACAAACTGATAATCGCGTTCGCCATATCAATATTTGTAGCTGGTTTCGCACGGGTGAGTACCGACTTGAAAACAAATTTTATAAATATTACAGTTGGTTATTTTATATGTATATATATATATATGTATTTTATATATATATATATATTACTCAAATACATAAATGTGAACACATAGAAATATATAATATCGCCGGTATGAAATTTTTCATCGTATAACTCAACTTTGTATTGGATCATACGTGCGCGCATTGGCGTTGCATACAATTAATGCTTCAGATGCTAGTGCAATTTTATACAAAAATAATAAACGAACATCGATCTAAGTTATTATAAACGTGTGTTTTTTTTCAAATTTAAATAGCTTTAAATAATAATATATGAACAAAAGATCCGGTTTAACGAAATTAACATATTTCCTGATAAAGAAAACTTTACGCATTTGACTATATTAATAATCGAAATATTTTTTAGTAGATTAATATTTGAAATGTTTTCCACTATATCAATAATTTAAATAATTCGCAATTCTGAGAAAATATAATAAGCGTAATAATTAGAATTCAAATTTATATTAAGTTTCCGTTTGATTCGGAGTAACGAACAAGGGCAAATTACAATCTTTCGTTCACTCAGCTCCATGTACATACACAATCGCAAACCCCCATTTATACATGACACAATTTTTTTATACAACGAACATATAAAAAAACGATGAAACTAGTGTATTATTAAATAAAAACGTGTAAAACTATGAATAAGACGGTACAAGTTCGATGAATTCTACAAAATTCCAATAGAAACTAAAACACAACCAGATATTCATATTACGATGCATAACGGACATATATATATATAACATATATATATATATATATATATATATATAATATATAATATATATATATGCGTACATATTCTCATATAAGAAATAAACTACAATCATTAATGTTCTTAAAAAATACAATGACGCTGATTATATAAAAGTATATATGTTTAAACGTGGGTTCGATACACATTAAGAGAATGAATAATGCAATACATGTGGACAGAATTTCAGGAATATAAAATGTGATACTAATACGTATATGTTCTTATATAACAAATAAAATCGCAATTAATGCTCGTAAAATACAATAACGCTGATTATATAAAAAGAGAAATGACTATGCGTAGGACGATACACGTTATGAAAATTAATACAAGTGGATAGAGTTTTAGAAATATAAAATGAGATACTAATACATATATATTCTCGTATAACAAATAAACTACAACATCAATTAATGCTGGCAAAATACAATAACACTGATTACGTAAAAAGGGGAATGTTTAAGGTTCGATATACATTATGAGAATGAATAATGTAATACAGGTGGACAGAATTTCAGAAATATAAAATGAAATACTAACACGTATGTATTCCTATATAACAAATAAAATCGCAATTAATGCTCGTAAAATACAATAACACTGATTATATAAACGAAAAATGACTACGTGTAGGACGATACACGTTATGAAAGTTAATACAGGTGGACAGAGTTTCAGAAATATAGTAGTAGTATAGTATAGTATATTTCAATACAAAATTCTATAAACCATGAAGAATTTATATGAACATACACATATAGTATCCTTAAAGTTGCCTTAGCAGTTAAATACAACCAAATGACTTTACAAAATTAAAGAAATAATGAAGAAAATAACAGTAAAATAACAATAGGAAAAATTTTTAATAATTAGCTCGTATATTAAATTTAGTTTAACTTGTGTATAAATAAATAAAAATAAAAAATCGAAATGAGATACTAATACGTATATATTCTCGTATAAGGAATAAACTACAACAGCAATTAATGCTTGTAAAATACAATAACGCTGATTACGTAAAAAGGCAAATGTTTAAAGATACACGTTATGAGAATTAATAATGTAATACTGCTGGACAGAATTTCAGTATAATATAAAATAAGACACTGATACCTATATATATATTCTCGTATAACAAATAAACTACAATCCCAATTAAGGCTCTGAAATGATATAAAAACAGAAATGTCTAGAATAGGACGATACACGTTATGAGAATTACTAATGTAAAAACAACTGGACAGAGTTTCAGTAATGTAAAATAAGGCACAATCGTGAAAGCTGAATAAATATTAATAATAATTTAAAACGTTTATAATTCGTCAACCCGATTCACCCATACCAATGGAGTATCATATAAGACAACACGGGTCGATAAAATGCGAAGTAGCGACGTCTTATATTGAAAAGAAGAACTATCTTAAATATTATAATTCAACTTTCTAAATTTTTCCGATAGATAGAGCGCATGTTCGCACCGACTTAAATTACGATCAAACTGTACTTTCAGATATTTAATCTCGCTAACTAGTATTACCGAAATATAATTCGAAATAATTCTATTTGACATTTGTCTGCATGAAATCAAAAATATGATTTACATCTTCTTGAGCTAATGTCTAAAATAAACTTGGGTAACGAGAATCAACCCAGCGCAGTATCATCTACATAACTAAACAGATATCGTTTAAGTAGATTAAAAATAAAAATGGGTCAAACACGCTACCTTAAGTCACTCTGGTAATTTATACCGTGCTATCGGTCTAAGTGCTATTTATTTTTATCGCACATTTTCTATTATATAAGCTTTAAACACGCTTCCTCTAAATCCGCAATTATGTAATTTTTTTTAGTAAAAGAGTTTTTTTTTTTTTTAATGAAAATGCCTTTACGGCCTATCCAACGTGATTTTGTGGGGACTATTTACATTTTAGTTAAAGATGCCGACTTCTCTAGAAATGGCGCTACATGGGGAACAACTGTACGAAACATTGTACGTAGGTAATGCATGGAGAACTTAACAAGCCAAGGTAAAGCTCCGAACGTTAACGATGTAACAGCAGAGTATTAAAAAAACCATTATCGGGATTGCCTGTTTGCCAGTTCAGGATGGAGGGGGACAAAACGGACTTTCCTTAAGCTGCATACGAAAGGGAAGGTCAGGTAACAGATGATGTTCAAATCATAATCTACTGAATACAATGGAAAGCTCTACGAATTTCAAAATCTACTGAAATAATCTACCTTCCTTCTTACACATACTGGTTTATACGAGACACATGTGCAAATAATAATAATAACGATAATAATAACAAATTATATTTGGACCAAATTTTAATAATTTCAAGGTAACCGCCGGTTTCGTGTCGGATATTGTACAAGATTTCAAACGAAAATTTAATAACGAAATCGAACACATTAATGAAGTAATATCGAATATTTTACACCACGAACTACCAAGCGCTGTTGCCCACAAATCTAATATAACTTCGGACAATGAAGTACCAGATGTCCGCAATTCTTCATCTTTGGATCAGACTTGCGGTAAGTTTACGTTTTATAAATAAACAAATAATCGTACGAATTGAATCGGTATAGATGAGATTGTATACACGAAATATTGAAGAACGCGTTAAAAACAGTCGATTTAAATCGAAAAATACAATTAATCAAAAGGATAGATTGCGTTATTAACAAAACTCCGGTCTTCGGAGGAAAATAATTTAACATAAACGAAAGAAAATTTGTAAATTTATTAAAAGTGATTCCTAAGAAAATTTATTATTTTTTTTTTTTAAATTAAGAACGTGAATTAGGTTTCAGATTAATTCCGAAAGACATATTGGAATTCAACCGATAATTTGTACCAACGACCCGGTTTTTTTTTTAAATTAAACTACTTCGTACTCCGACCACGCGATGTTGGATGACACAACCTGTTTTACGAAAATTCCTATCATTTAAATTCCATCTCGGTTAACCGATATTAACATTTTAAAAGTCGATTAGGTTTTACAATGAAAACGCGCAAATTTATACGAACGAAATTTATTTTTAAATAATAATTTAAGATATATATTCGAAAATGTTGTAATTGAAATATAAATTTCGTTCGATAACTTAGCAATAATATGAAAATAAAAATAATTACATCTTCAATGCAAATAATTGAGTACATTCTTCATATCTCAACATAGTAATAGAAATGTAATCCAGTGAAATATTAACTTTTTTCGCGAAAAAACTAAATATAGACATTACATAAATGACAAAAACGTACTTAAAAATGAAAAAAGGAACTCTCGCATATTGTTCACGGTGGTACGATGCTGGCAGGTATGCCACCACACAATAATACAACGGAATAGCTAAATTAAATATCTTCGAACTTCGCAAGTACCTCATAAATGTAATCAGATGAAATATTAACTTTTTTCATGAAAAAAAAAAACAACTTAAAATAGACGTTATATAAATAATATGAAGACAAAAACATACTTATAAAGGAAAAAATGAACTCTCTCAGATTGTTCACAGTGGTACCACGTTGACAGATAGGTCATATATAATAATACAATGGAATAGCCAAATTAAATATTGTCGAACTTCGCAAGTACCTCATAAATGTAATCAGATGAAATATTAACTTTTTTCATGAAAAAAAAAGAAAAATCTTAAAATATACGTTATATAAATAATATGGAGACAAAAACATACTTATAAAGGAAAAAATGAACTCTCTCAGATTGTTCAAAGTGGTACCACGTTGACAGATAGGTCATATATAATAATACAATGGAATAGCCAAATTAAGTATCTTAAAACTTCGTGAGTATCTCAACATAGTAATATAAATGTAATCCAACAAAATAATAACTTCTATTCTTTAAAAAAAAAAAAAAAAAAAAGCAAAGTGTAGTCCTTACATAAATATTTTCATTGTGGTACTAAATTGACAGTTACGTCATTGCAAATAATACAATGGAATGGTTCCACGAAAAATATCAAATTTCTTCGCTCACACTGAATATACCATTTACACCTCAGTACATTCAGTATCAAGATTCTTTATTATGTTTAATCGTAGTTCTCATCTATTGGACTAAAATAAATTATTGAATTTTCAAAACAGTCATAGTTCCGCGCTTACCCAATTCGGTGGTCGGTAGGCAAAAGTAAAATAAACAATTGGTAAAAAATACAAAATCTAGATATCTACTATACACGACATTCTCCATTGACCATATATATATATATATAGGAAATCGTTAGGAATCGCTATTTAGAACTTTGTTATTTATTTTGATTTAATAATCATTATGGCATACAGGAAATACAGATATAGGCGATTTAAATACATCTGGTTAAAGTAACCTATATTTTTTAACTTTCACATGATATATATATTATATTTCTGTACTTGCACACGCATTCAATTGAATATACCGATTAATCAGTGACTACAAATCACTCGATATGGACAGAAGTTAAAAATTACAACGATTGTTCGAAAGACGAATCCGACAATTTTTTGAACGTATTGCAAGAGGAGAAAATTTTACAAAATATTACTGCTTGGTAAAACACTGAAGAAGTGACAGAGTGCCTACTCGCTAGACTGATGATTTGCGGAATAAATTTATTGCGGTGGCACAGCTCAGAACCGAAATCTATGAAGAACAGTCACAGCTCATGACGAGTCAGAATTGACCGAATTCAAAATCGTGTGTGTGCATTTTAAATTTGTTCCCTTCAAAGTCAAGTTCATATATAAATGTACTTTATGCTATTTATATATATATATATATATATATATATATATATATATATATATATATATATATATATATAGGTATATTTCTCTTTAAAGTGTTACGGATATCCTACAAATAATCCTTTACGATAATTCTTTATTTATTTTTCCCTTTACACGCACAACTGTATAAATAAATATTCGTTTATTTCGTTAATTTGTTCAAATAATCATTTAAAAAAAATAAACATTAAACTTGAACAATTATATTGGCTCTTTGGTAAAATGCACGAGTTACCGTTAAGATTGAAATTGTCGCTGTGTAGGCAGTTATCTATCTAGATCCTCGGCAGAAAAAAACAAAAAACAAAATTGAGTATATTAGTACATCATGATATGAGCGCAATGATAGTCTACGTCGAAATGTACCCGACGTACGAAGATTGATGAAATGATTAAGGACTTTGGATAAAATTTTGAAAACGAGATACAAAAATTGTGCACAATTGTAATATAAAATTAACGGAGAAAAAAGTATAAAGAAGTGAGTATGTACATACCGAAAGCAACAAAAGCTAATATCGAGAAAGATGAACTAATTGTTGAAAAACCACATGGTTATGATGATAACAGAATAAATGATATGAAAAATATAAAAGAGAATATTTCTGAGGTTATAAAGAAGAGGGTAAAATACCATTAAGTTTTAAAAGTATCATTAATTAGACCAGTATATAAACAGGGAAACCGTTTTGATCTTGCAAACTACAGACTCATTACAATAAATAGTGTTATCAAAGATTATTGAAAAATAAGTAGCGAAAAGGTTAATTAAATATTTAGAACAAAACAATATAATAGACAAAGAACAGTATGGATTTCAAAAAGGAAAATCAACATCAACGGCACTAAACTTCGCGGAGGAAATTAAAATAAAGTTTGAAAATAGAAATAAGGCGATAGTAACATTTATTGATTTCAAGAAAGCTTTTGATACAGTTGATCATAATATCCGCCGGTTAAATAAATCGTAAGAAACAGGGATAACTGGTAGGGAACAAAGCTGGTTTAAAAGTTATCTACAAGATAGGAGAACAATAGTCTGTGTAAATAAGGTGCAAGGAGATCGAAAGGATAAAAAAAAGTGGGGTACCACAAGGTACTAATTTGACAACCATTATTGTATATAATATATACAAATTGTCTAAAATATATAATGAAATATAGTAAAGTATTCGCTTTTGCTGATTATCTGGCGCTAATGGTAAGTACACGGAGATACACAAACAGAAGAAAAGTCCATGCAAAGGGATCTGATAGAAATAAGTAAATGAACTCATGACAATAGGTTAACAGTTAATACAGCTAAAACTAAAAGTATGTTATTGAAACCAAGGAGTGATAATGATATGTATAAACCAAAAATTCATACCGACGAATGCGAGCATTACATGGTAGATAAAAAAATGATTGTTTAAATCAGAACTGCGAAAGAGTAGAACTGATAAGCAATAATATTATACAACCACCTTAGATGGAATCTACATATAGTAAAAGTGTTGAAAAAAAAATTGCAATCAATGATGTACACAGTAAGAAATTGACTGAAAACAGTATTGGTTGAATCCAGATTGAGATGCGGAATTCAAGCTTGGGGCTAGCAATAAAAGTGTATATATAGAGAAATTAAACGAAAGAAGATGTTTACGTTTAGTAAAGATAAAAATGAGGAAAAATCACAAAAAGATTTAATAAAAGAACGTAATGTATTAAACGTTACGAGACTATATTTATAAAGATTTGGACGAACAAAAAAAATTCTCTTCAAATTGTGGAAAATATAGGAAACAATTATGAGTTGAGAAAAACGCTAAAATACAGATTCCAGTAATGAGATTAAAACGTGGTAAACAAATAATTATAGCGAAAGTATTAAACCGGTTACCGGGTTATATAGCGGAGACAGAAATAAGGAGAAAACTAAAACAAAAGTTGAAAACATGGTTGCGAGATGATAGTAATGTGAACAGTATTACAAATATCCAATTTTAAGTTAATAATACAAATTTGAAATATGAAATTAAAAAAAACATTAAGTAAGAATTAAAATGACCTACTACTGTAAATGAACGTTTTCAGATAAGAATATACAAAATAGAAAATGTGGGAATGAAAATGAGAAAGCAAATGTAAGTGTAAGTGAGGTGATTGAAATTAATATTTATGTTATGTGCGTGTGAGAGAGTGAATGATAACAAATTATATATATATATATATATATAGTAACGCATTACGTATATATTGTATACAGTAAAATTTCTGTATGTTCGTCGACAAGCGAATTTCTTGACGACACTGTGTATTTATAAAATAAGGAATTAATTGCTTATCGGTTGCATCAGCTAGATCGCAACTTTTTAACGTACATATTTTTAAAAACTGTGACAGTTTATCTCGCGTTTTAATCGATATAAAGAAATAGTCTATTTACAAATCTGAAATTATGATAATATCATTCATTTTACTCTCACGTCTGCTATGTGTAATCGAATCTATCTCTTTTTAATTTGAAGGGAAAATTTGTTAAATTCTTCTCTTATCAGCAGATATTGAATTTACTAATATCGTCATATTTTTCATTAACTAGAATTACATTTATCTTCCTGCAGAAATGAACATCCATAATTAAAACTAAATATAAATAATACGAATAAAATTAATAGCACTGTAGGCATAATACATAAAACGCTACTTTAATAAGTCTTGTAAGTAAAATCCGTGTAATATTCGACCAGTTTTTAAATTGATAAATAATTTGTTAAATTATAGAATGCGGTTTAAACGATGGAATGAACGATAAAATAATCGGTGGTGAAAATGTTCCACCCCGTAAATTTCCGTGGATGGTGGCGCTATGGTTGCAAACTAGTTTCCGGCGAATTGGTTTCAAATGCGGAGCTAGTGTTATTAACGAGTACTTCGTACTTACCGCTGCTCACTGTGTAAACGGGTATAATTATTTACAAATGTTTTCCCGATTATAATTTATTCAATAATTTTTTTATTTTTTTTTTTGAGCTTCCACACAGTTTCCCATATCTGTATATTACGGCATGAATAAGAAAGGGCTACTTATAAATTAGGCAGAGTAAGAAGTAATGTAGGAATGTGTAAAATTAAATAATGATACCAGAATCTAAAATATAGGAGTATAGAGGGCCGTATATACTTCAGCATTTTGAACAGCTAAGAGAAATGCAATATTTATAGGAAACGGAACTTTAAGGCTATGAAGAGCTTAATAAAATGCAACATGAAAATTACTATGATGGGAACACTCTAGGATAACATGGTCTGCATCGGCCACTAAATGGGTATCCATATAGGATGCGAGCAATTAGGAGAACTGATAAGTTTCAACTTGTGTAACGAAGCAGGAAGGCGACTACGGCCGATTCTCAGTCGACGAATGGTAGTAATAAAACCCCGCAATTTGATCGTTTCAACTTTAATGTTGTATAACCATGGATTAGAAGGTATGTCCGGTTGAATGGACTTATAATGATTTGCAGTAAATGGATCGGATCACAGATTTTTCCAGTATTACTTATGTGTATATTTAATGTACGCTAGGAGATCTATAGAAGGCGTATAAAAGAAAAAAGTCCCTAATGTAACCGTTGAAGTGACTAAATGATCAGCTAGATTATTGCCGTGGATACCGCTATGCCCAGGGATACAAACAAATTTAACTCTTACACCGAGAGAGTTTAATCGGTATATGTAATTAGGAATTTTGTAAATAATTGATGGTAAACGAGAGTTGAGCTGTGAGTGCTGTAATGCCAGTAAACAACTTTTAGAATCGGGGAGGATCAGAATATTAGTAGATAGGCGATTTACAGATACATATCGGAGAGATTGAAGAATAGCTGTAGCTTCTGCAGTAAAAATTGAGCATATTCTATTTTTCTCCAAAATTTTTGCACGCAACTGTCTGAATAAGCAATAAGCGGCAGTGTTAAGGGGTAATTAGTTAATAAGTATGGAATGCTTCCCAGCGGTCGCGATTCCTTGTTGTTGGTGAGGTATTAAACAATTATACAATTATATGTTCTATTAAGGGTATATTTTTTTGAAATGTTGAAAACGCGGATTACGAATGCAGTTCCGACTGAAAAAGAGCACTTCGAGCCATCAGTGAAAATTAGAAGAGAGTTAGGATAGTTTCTATTAATCAAGGAGTAAAAATTATAATTGGCGGCTTAGTGGTAGAACATTGTTCTTAAATGAGGAAAATAGTTGTATGTTGATAATAAGGCTAACGGTATTATACTCGAAAGGAATCGTATAGAAGGGAGACGGGTAGGATGGAAGAAGAATATCATTGTACCTGGAAAGATGACCAGAGGAATAACATAATAAAGGACGTCGAAGTATAGAGAAACGTCAGTTGTGAAAAATTTCTAAGTATAGAATATACAAAGAGAGGGCGATATGAGTGAATGCTTTTAGAAGAAATTTATCTGACAGAAACATTCTTCGTGAGGATAGAGGGGGAACCTTTGCCTCCTTCTCGAGAGCAGGTGCAGCGGTAGCATGAAGTGCTCCTAAACATCTGCGTAAGCACTCGTTTTGAATTTTATCTAGCCTAGAAAGGCAGTGATTAGAAGCATTCCCGAAAATAAAACTGCCATAGTCGAGAATAGAACGTATGAAATTTTTATACAAAAGTAGTAAAGTTAAGGGGTTCCCACCCTAAGGAGTGTGACTCAGTGCTTTTAGAAGACTTATTCTTTTAAAAGTCTTGGTATAAACTTTTTCCGTATGCAGTTATTACGACAAAAAAAAAAATAAAAAAAAATATATATATATACATAAAAAACGTTTTAAGAGGCAACGGATTTTTATTTAAAAAATAAAAATAATAATGGAATAAATATTAATGGTGAAATGTATATAACAATTAGATTCGCCCATGATATAGCTATAACAGTAAAACAAAGACGGAGTTTTAAATGCGCTAAGCAAAACATCAGAACAAAAAATGAAAATAAACACTGCGAAAATTAAAATGATGGCGTGTTCAAAATCAAATAATAAATATTTTCAGAAATCAACAGTGCTTAGATCGAGTAACGGAGTTCCCCAACTTAGCAAGTTAATATCCTCAGATAGTAGAAGTGCGAAAGATATAAGAAGAAGAATAGTTCTAGCGAAAAATGCGTTTATAAAAAAACCGTTCCTCGTATTTAAAAATATATCAGTTAATACCAGAAAACACTTTGTAAGAAGCTTAATCTGGCGTATGTCGTTGTATGGATCGGATACACGGACGGTTTTAAAAATAAATAAGCTCAGAGCATTCGAAATGCGCTGCTGGCGTCGAATGTTAAGAATATCATGGATTAGTAAATAACTAATAACGAAGTTTGACAACTAATAAACGAACGACGCAAAATACGATAAAAAAGAGAAAAAATGAAATGGTCGGACATTTTATCAGACATTCGGAATGGATGACAACTCTAATTGAAGGATTGGTAAACGGAAGACAAAGTACAAGCACACCACGAACTGGATATATGAATGGCGAAAGTTATGTCGTTGTAAAAGCACGAGCATGCTCTCGTAGACGGATCTAATGTGCTGTATTATACTCACCGACCAACGGTAACTTTGAGGAGAGAATGAAGAAGATATACAATATATATATGCCAACGGGCATAGCGCGTTGAGTACGGCGGCTTTCCGTCTAATTGCCGAAGTTAAGCAACGGTACTTGAATGTGTGACCGCCGGCTCAGTGTGTTATGTGTTGCTGGTATCTCCCAATTTGCCTGGCCCGCACGGGAGTTTAGGCTATTTTCTCCCCAATGTATTGATTGGGGAGACCTACGTCCAGCAGAAATAAAAAAAATAAAAAAAAATACCTGTATATATACATAATAGTAAAGTTCCAGCGATTTGGCGTCGCCTAAGCGAGCCTCATCAAACTGAAAGAATAAAAGAAAACTGGCCGAAGAATGCATTTGAGGAAGCCAATATAGTGTTATTTTTTCAGCAAGCTGATACTCATAGACAAATCAACTCTAAAAACAGCTAAAATTAAAAATTCTGATCTCGGTGTAGGAATCTAACTCAAATCGTGCGAACCGAATGCTAAAGCATTTAACTCAAAAACTATTAAAGCAATACTGATGAAATTCAAGTAGCTTATAGCCTATATTATCGGATTCGTTCAAGCTTTGTTTCACATTGATATCACAAATAGGAGAGAAATTGCAATAATTTAAATTTTTAAAATATCGCTATCTCTTTTAACAGTTTTATATATTAGTATACACTTATATATATATATATATATATATATATATATATATATATATATATATATATATATATATATCATTATATCATTATCATCGGTATATAAGAGCATGCTCTTGTCGTTGTAGCTAGCCAATCATTTTCTTCCATTCCTTCCTGTTGTCTGCTATGATTTTCATCTCTTTATACGTTATTTGTATTCTTTCTTTTTTCTAGGTCTTCCCCTTCTTCTTCTTCCATCCAATTTTCCTTTGATTATGACCGTCATGAATTCGTTATGCCGCAGTATGTGCCCTAGAAGTCTTTCGCGTCTTTGCTGTATTGTTCCTATTAGTTTCCTTTTTTCATTTACCATTCCCAAAATCTCGGAGTTTCTTTTCTTCTGTGTCCATGGAATCTTCATCATGCGGCGCCAACCCCACATTTCGAAGGCTTCCAACCGTTTTTTTAAATTTTGTGTTAACACCACGTTTCTGAACCTATAATAATATATGTTTTTAAAAGGTTTTTCCGTAATTCTATTTTCATGTTTTTATTAAATAAATCTCTCTTTTTCTCAAACGCTTGTTTGGCTATAGCAATTCTTGTTTTTATTTCTTTATCACTTCTTCCTGTGCTCGTTATTATACTACCCAAATATTTAAATTGTTCTACTTGTTCTAAAATCTTGTTTTCTAACATTATGTGTATCTTTTTTTCATAATTTGATGCTACTAGAACTTTTGTTTTATTTTTGTTTATGTTTAAATTTATTTGCTTTAAGTATTTCTGCAATATTGTTATTTGTTGTTGCAGTTGTTGTTCATTGTCGGCTAACAATGCAATATCGTCTGCAAATCTTATACAATGTATCTGTTGTCCATTTATTTTTTCGCCCACGGTGCCATCTTTCATTTTTTGTATCGATTCTTCTATTACTAAGTTAAAAAGTATCGATGATAATGGGCATATTTGTCTTATTCCCCTTTGTATTTTTACTTTTTCTTTTGAATTACCGATTTTTATGTCCGCCGATTGCTCTTTATATAACTCCCATATTATTTTTCTATCTTTGTAATCTAATCCTATTTCTTCTAGTTTTGCGAATAATACATCCCATGTTACACAATCAAACGCCTTTTCTATATCTACGAATGCTATGCATAGCCCTTCACCAATTTCCATTTTTTTCTCGATGGTTAATCTTAATGCAAATATAGCTTCTCGAGTACCTCTTTCTTTTCGATCATGGCTTAGTTTTTCTTCTATTCTTCGTTTTATTCTATTCAATACAATTTTTATAATTATTTTTGATACATGTGGTATCAAACTTATTGTCCTATAATCGGAGCATTCCTTTGTGTTCATTTTTTTTGGTATTGCTACTATTGCCGTGTTTTTAAAATCTGTAGGCAATTTACCCTGTTCATAGCAACTTTCCGTTAATTTAAACAGCTCCCTTATGATTTCTTCATCATCAGTCTGTAATAGTTCAGCTGGTATGGTATCCAAACCGGGTGCTTTTTTCTTTGGTAACTGTTTCAGTGCCAATTCAAATTCTTCCTTCATTATTTGGGGACCTTTGTCATCATCTTCTTTATTTTCATTTATAGTTATTTCTTCTATGTTCTCATCTGTCTTATATAGCGTTTCCAGATGTTCCTTCGATCTTCCGCATATTGCTTTCTCTTCTATTAGCATTTTGCCTTTTTATCATTTATGATGTTACCAGTTATTATTTTACGTTTTGGATTCAACTTATTAATTTCTCTATATGCTTCATCGAGTTTATTTTCTTCCATTTTATTTTCTATACTTTTACATTGTTCATCTATCCATTTTTGTTTTCCTTCCCGACATTTCCTGGTGATTCTATTCCGCAGTTCTTTATATTTCTTTCGTCCTTCTTCTGTCTTTAATGCTTTCAATTTCCTTCTTTCGTCTATGTCTTGTATTATATCTGTTGTTATCCAGGGCTTCCTTATTTTTCTTTTGTTTTTACCTATTGTTTTTTCTGCCGCCGTTACGATTGCATCTTTCATCTGTTTCTATTTCTCCTCAATGTTATTTATTTGTTTAATTTTTTTATTTCGTAATAATTCTTTTAATTCCAGATTGTATTTGTTCTCTTTTCGTTTTAGTTCATCCAGGTTTCATTTTCCCGCACTTCCAACGGTTCTTTTTTTCCTTAGCGTCAATCTGCAGTTTGCAATGACTGGTATGTGATCACTATCTATATCGGCTCCAGGGTAACTTTTATATCTTTATATATATATATATATAGTGAGAGGGAGAGAGAAAGAGAGAGAAATATCCGTCCGTAATACAACAAACGTATTATATATAGTCATCATCGTCATTAACATAGGTTCTTGAAATCTGAACATTGCCACCTAATATCAAAATACTTCATATAGTACTTTAATCATCGTGGTCTTCGCAGGTTTTTCGACTGTCTAACATCACTTCGCTTATTTGGCCGACATGTCCGTTCGGACATAATCCTTCATGCATTCCAGTACGCTTTGCTTTAAATATTGTCACTTTTTTCAGCTCCGTCGTATCTTACGATCTGTTCAAAATAATTAAACCATCTTTCGTGTATATGTTCGGTGGGCAGAACGTTTGCAATTTCAAAAATGTACGGTTATCATGTGCTTTTTCTACTGTAAAAGACGTATTTCGAAAGCCTGTTCGCATTTACTACTTTATTTTGTCTGTAGTCCAGGATTTTACTATGTAACGATTGAAAAGAAAAGACATCGTTTGACTTTAGTTTTCGACGAAGTGATATTTTTAAATATTTCTAAATCTCGTCAATCCATTTTTAATCGTGATAAACTGATCAACGCGGTTTAACTATGACCAACTAGATCGCTCTAGACTAAATCGCCCGAGACTTAAGGAGAAGCGTCCAGAAAACGAAGATATCCGTGCGTATATAGTCATCCTTTACGTATGAAAATTTCATTAATTATATAAAACGCTACTGTGTACTTTCTCTCAGGCTTGAAAATGTACCTCCATCGGTACGTCAAATTAATAACTTTCATATAGAACCGTTTAATAAACATTGTAACTCACTTACGATGGTGTTAGACAACGTAATTTATTTTGTAGTAATTACTGTTTTAATTATTATCAAGGCGTTATATTAATGATTACCATATTTAACAATTTCAGCCTAATTATCGGTAAGTTTTCACCTTTTTTTTAATAGCTACGTATTTCTAGTTTTATTACTTTAATTTATTCATCTCGTAAGCCCTCGTATTAAGGTTGGACGATATACACTGGAAAATTACGATTACTATAATTGTATTCGAATTATTTAATTATATAGATTTATTAATTTTATTCGTTTTCCGACTGTTTCCGTATGCAATCCAGAAAGTAAAAGTCCGATCGTTTTCATCAGACGAGTTGTGCATTAGATTATGTCTATCACTTGTCGATGCTTATTTTCGCCGTTCGATCTTATAGAAATAAAATTTTCGGAATTTTTTCGTTTCACAGAATTCTATGGATAGCGTCATTTTTTTTTATTTTTTTTTTTAATAATTAGCACGATAAACGAAATTTAACTTCTACATCGTATTGACTCTTTTTAATATATTCAAGTCTGGGCCTTTCCCCTGTTCTATTTCCTTCCACAGCGCCTTCGATTAACTGTACACGTGACTGATCCATGATTTTTTTCTTTAATTCTTTAGCAGCTTCTTTATTTTTCAATTAGTTCGAAAACTGTTTTATTTTCTTCCCTAGGTCTGTTTTATTTTCTCTATTATTTACCGAGTTTGAAATGCCGCAGTTATTCTTATTTCTTGCCCAGCTTTCCGATAAGATCCGTACAGATATTTTAATAAATTTCCTATTTATTGAAATATTAATATTTTTGGACGTTAGTCATCCTTTTATTTTCTATAATAAAAGCTCACTTCGTCGTTCGTATTTTTCACATACGTCATTTATATTTCGTACCTTCCGTTATTATACTAAGTATCTATTTTGGAAATTCACTCGTTTCATTTTTTCTCTGGTTAATATTTTTTAATCATTCCTTTTTATCGCATAAGCATTGTCTGTTTTATTGATTCATTTTAATAATAATCTGCGAAACTTTCATTCTGTCTAGTGTAATTCCGCCATTACATTCTTCTACCCATTGATTTTTACGAATATATGTTATAAAAAAAAAAAAATATCTCGAATTTTTAAAAGACAATCTCCAAGCCAGAAAGTATTCTAATGTGTTAAAATATTGATATAAATCACTATTTACGTTTAAATAAAATAAAAAAATAATAAAAAAAGGTATTAATAGCTAATTCTAGAACTTAATTAAATAAAAATTCACGCGTTAATGATAAGAAATACGTAAAAATTAATATATTTACGTCGTAATAATTATACCTATTGATATAACCGACAGCTATTTTATCATATTAATAAAGTAAACCTATTTAATATTTAATCGATATGGATTGAGATAAAGTAACTACTATAAAAACACAATTTAATATATTAAATTAATCGAAGACCGAAGTTAAAAAGGAATCTATCGTAAACAAAAAAATGCATTAAGATTAAAGACAGTTGTGACTAACTTTATAATCAAGAGGCATTAAATATTTACCTCCTAAAATCCAAAACTTTAAAGTGACCCACCTGATATGGAATTAAAACTTTTGCTTTCTCCTTTTTAATTATTTTTCTTCTTCATCTTTTTCTACACGCTTCTCTTTACGTAATCGAAATATACGTGTTATGTAATCCCTATTAACGACCAGCACGAAGTGTCAAAACTGCAAAATATTTAGGTGATATACATCTTACGTACATTCCAAGCCGGCGGAAGCAAAATCCAAGTGTGTTAGATTTAGTTTTAGTTCAAATTTTAATAGTACTACTATTCCTATTTCAATTTCATGTTTGTCCTCTGATCATAATCCCATTATGTCGTATATAATGAGAACTGATAAATGTAGTTCATTTTTAATTGCAAAAATGCGGATTAGGAAAAATTTAAGCAACTAATTAATACTAACATTTGTCCGACAGACACTTTTGACTGTATTGGTCTATCGATGCTGCTGTTGCTAACCTAACCAAAATTACGCTAGATTCTGCAAAATTAACTATTTAAAAAAAAATTACGCTTCACCAATATTCTCAGAAGTAATATCCCTCCCAGTATTAATTCTATTAAAAACTATTATAAGCGGCAAACTGCTAGATTAAGATTCACTCGTGCGTACGTTAACGTCAGGTCTAAATATTTAATCCTAGCACGAATTTCTTGACATTTATTGAATTTTTGAAAAAATAATACCGGGAATTCGTATCTACCTTATCGCCTAAAAACGATACTCTTTGGAAAGTACGTAATGTCAATGCAGAATGTACCGCCACTAATCCTTATAACAATCAGCCCGTTTAAAAAACTAGCTGACAAATAGAATTAATCGCTACTCATCTCTAATGCACTAGTATACTTTGTGATGATTTGATTTCGCGAGCTCGTTATTATAAAATAAATAATGCGGTAAAAAAAACTCACTAATTACACGTTCTTCGGATAGGTTTTCCTTCGTTACACCATCTGAAACTTATAAACGTATTAAATCGTTAAGAAATAAAATGTCGCGCGGTGCTGATGATATTGTTTACCTCGTAAAGCGATAGTTTATGTTACTAAATTAATTAATAACATTTTTAAGTTTAGTTACTTACCGACTAAGTGGAAACTGATAAAGATATTAGTGATATTCGTCCCATTAGCTTATTATGTACTTTTAGTAAAGTCGTCGAAAAAATTATAATAAACCAGTTGTAATCTTATTCTCTATAACTGACAACATTCTCAAAAATGAACAATTCGGTTTTAGGGCTGGTCATTCAACAGTGCATCGCCAGAATAACTGATTTCATCACCGACAATTTTAACCTTAATAAGCACACGGGTTTATTATTAATTGATATTCAGAAAGCATTTGATACAGCTTGGCACAATGGGATTTTGTACAAATTAATTAAATTCGGTTATTCACTTCATCCCGTTAAATTAATTAGGTCCTATTTAAGCGGTAGAACGTTTTACATTCATCACCTACATTTACAATCAACACTTAAAACTCTTTTTTGCAGGTGTTCCGCAAGGAAGTATTTTAGGTCCTTACCTATTTTTAATATTATTAAACGATTTTCCTAATATACCCTTCGTCCACGCTGGTTTTTATGCTAACGATCTGGCGTTATTTTACACATCGTTCAGAACTGATACCATCTACAATAAGTTACAAAAGTTTACAGGTCTATAAACGCTGGATGCTAAAATTAAATACCGAGAAATCGCACGCTATACCTTTCTTTGCCTAATATTACTATTAATGGTAAATGCATCAGTTGGCAGAAGCAGGTTAACTATCTAGGAGTTACTCTAGACTCTCATTAATAAATCTATCGGTGACGCGAAAAAAGCCATTCGAATACTTGCACCAATTTTCAGTTACCGTTCTCATCTCTCTTCAGTAAACGAGAAATTAATTTACACTACCCCTATAAGACCTATAGTTTATGCTTGTCCGGTCTGTTATTCAGTGTCCGTTAAAACTCCTGGTAATGCAAAACCGGTGTTGCAGAATATCGCTAAATGCTCCTCGATGGACTAAAATGCATTCCACGCTAAATATTCCTCATATTTATGATCATATTTTTAAATTGTCAAAAAAAATTTTATGATAAATGTATCATGACAATAACTTAATTCGGGTAATCGGGAATTACACTTGATCTCAGCAAGCTTTACACTAGATATAAGCATCGTCTTAAAGCACCGATTTCTAATGTATACGATCTGTGTTACGATTTTTTGTTTTTATTTATTTATACACAAGTTGAACTAAATTTAATATACAAGCTAATTAGTTTTTCTAATTTTTCCTAATTTACTGTTATTTTCTTTATTATTTCTCTTTAGTTTTGTAAAATCATTTGGTTGTATTCAGCTGCTAAGGTGTAACTTTAATGTGTATGTACATATAAATTCTTCATGATTTATAGAATTTTGTATTGAAATATACTGTACTACTAGTACTAGAGACGTTTTGGGACTTTTATCTACTGATATTAAGAAGGCTCTAGCGTTACAAGCCTCGAGGAAGAGGAATAAATTTATGAGGCTATAGTTCAGTTCTTCGACATAAGTAATTCCAAGTATTTATTAGGGTTTTTTTTTTGTTTATGACCTTGAATATTCAAGTTCGACTGGATATCTATATATATTTCTTTTTAGTTGCTATTTCCGTGATGTATTTTATATAGTTCAAAAGATGACTCTATTGATTCCTATGTATTCACGATTCATTATTTGATCGATTTTTACATCTTTCATCTTAGATATCTGTCTGGATTTAAAGAATCTACTTAATTTTTCTCATCGCTATCGTTGAATTAATGGAATAAGCGTTGACTTAACGAATAAAGAATGTACCTGGGGCTTTATGCGATTAATTTAAAAAATTAATTTATCTACGCGAATGTATTTAAAGAACGAGTTGAGAACGAAATTATCCGTATCTAGTGATTCTATTTTTTATTTTATTTTTTTTTTTATGGCGGGAGAAGAGATCATTACGATTTCGACGATATTTAAATTTTGCTAATTTTAACGTAAACAAAATAGTGTACGATATTATTTTTTGGATTTTCAGTATACACAGCAGGAACATATTACTTACGTTCGGCGTGGAAAATTATTGCAGACACAATGTAAACGATAAAATTATTCGGCGTGTGGAATCGGTGTTCATGTTTGAAAAGTACGATAAAAGTACCGGATACGGTGATATAGCGTTACTAAAAGTCGCCAAAAAGGTTCGTTTTACTGATCGAATTGGACCTATCTGTTTGCCGAAGAATTCTGGTATGTGTAATTACATACATATAAATTAAGCTTTTATTTACTAAGCAAAATATTGGCTCGGAAATGGAAATTTCGGATATAATCCGATTTCTCCGGCCAGTTTTGTGATTTTTTCATAAACTACACGTCAGCACCTTCCTTAATAAGGACTTCCTTCGATACTTATTGATAAAGTTCATCATATTATTCGGTTCCTCCAGTTCCATCGTCTGACGTTAAGAAATACATCATAAATGGGCTTCTTGCATTAGTGGCAGCTGACGTTGCAAACCAACAAACTACGGCAAATCAAATATTTGATCGATCCTCGGATAACTTCGCTTCCAAGCCACAGACATGATGCGTTCACCACTAAATTGGCGGCTGAGACATACGCGTCTCACTCATGCGTATCTTAATAAAACTTCGGCTCCAGTGTGCTCCGGCTTTAATATTATCCTATTCATTTCCCATATTCTAATTGATTGCCTCTCATACTCCTGTCTCTTAATCTTCCTCCTTCGCTTCATTTCCTCTTCGAAGATGACCACATTACCTTCCTCCGCCGTTGCGGTCTCTATTCCTCAATCTAATTCTATTTCTCTATCGTGCCCCTAGCCTTGACTGCTGTGCATGGCGCGTTAATTTAATTTAATTTTTATAATTTATTTATAATACCTATAGTGAGCTCGTTATGGAAACTCTCCTCGTACTTCGAAAAATTTCCAGCTGTCACCTTCTTAATTAAAAACGTACGAAATAATATTTAAAAGCGTGGATGTGAGTGTTCAAACATAATATTGAGATATTTTGTTAGTCGCTTAGTTCAAATCGCTCTCTCAATAATTTGCTATGCACTTAATATTTATGTTCTCTAGTGCTTGGACCAGGCGTGGTCAGTTCCTGTGTTATATACGCTTCGATTCTCTCGTTGACCATATATAAGAAAACTTTATCGGTGTAGGTTGTCGTCGCTAAATATTTCTTACAAGAAGAAGGTGTGAGCCATTTTGAATATCGATATGAATAGTAGGTCCCAGTAGTTACAACTTGAAACCGTGTTAATTATAATTGCTGCAAACCTATCAATACTAATAGAAAAAAATTACATTTTCCTAATACGAATCCAGGAGTTGTTTTTATCCGTAATTGTTTACATTGAATGCAAAAAAATATTGTGATTTATCTGATTTTCGTGTGTTTTTTTCATTTTATGAAATTTTTTTTCTTCATAACTTTTTCATTTTCCACTTTTAAAAGTATTCGATTATATCTTTTGATAAATAATAGAGATTCGTGCGTTATTATGTAATAGCGTATGTAATGAATTTTATATTATTTGATTAGTGCATTTTTTAAAGCACATTTAATTTATTTTTGAAATACTAGCGATACATAATGTTTCGAGGTTTTCTTTTATTTACTTTTCTGCGCGAGAAAATGGTAAAGGGATACATAGAAAAATTGTAATATAATATATCGAAAATAAACTAATTTGTAGTTTCTCACATTTACGTCTCTGTAAGACCCTTTCACGGTGAAAATGTACAAAATTTTTAATTATAAAAAAAAAAAAATTATATTTATAAATTAAAGGGATATATAGGAAAATTGTAATGTAATATAATATATTGGAACTAAATTGTAGTTTTTCGCATTTATGTCTCTGTAAGGACCATTTCATTCATAAAAAAAATTGATAAATTTCTAATTATAACAACAACATTTTTTGATATTTAAAAATTAAGCGGATTAATAAAATAATGTAATCGATTATAAAAAAATGTTAGAAGGTCAATATATCGGGATTCGAAGAGTTAACCTAAACTAATCTGTAGACCAATTGCGCCAAATCGAACTTCGAGTTTAACTTTTCAGTCATCAATATTTCCATTTTTGTCTTATTCATTGCTAATATCACTTAAAATGTTCTTTCTATATTTTCGTGTCCGTACTGATTTCATATCTTTTGTTCTTTCATCACGGTATAACTTTTTTCAATAATTCCTCGTCATATTTGAAATGACCACGGAACTGGATTTATCATCATTACTGATTGCTATTATTCGAGTTTTCCCCTGATTAATGTTCTGCATGTTTTTTTAATGTGGCCACATATATTAATAATACCGAATATTTTAATCGTCCGTTTTATTTTCTTATTTATTCAATTTTCTTTTCTAGTAATGTTTTTTTAGTCATCAAGTGTTTCATATTTCATCCGGTGTTGTTACTTCATTTTTGCGTTATAGTTTGTGTACTTTCCAAATTCATTTACATCGTTCCAAGTTTGGTCGTAATTTCGTGTTGGATTATGTGATGTCTACTAACAGCGTATACCGTATTTCCGCAAAATTTAATGGCATACTTTTAATTACCTTCACTATTAACTTGAACTCCGCATTTATTGATTTACGAATCGGAGTAATATTTGACTGTTATTTTTGTTTCGATATCAGTTACAAATGTTCTCCAACATTTACTAGTTAGCATGTGGGATCGATCTGATTTTTGTACTCTCCACTAGTCGATATCGACGTAAACGAACATCTCGGAGAATTATTAGCAAACGACCCGTTTAATATGATAAAAACGTTTTAACAATTCGCCCATCAAGTCTATTCTCACAATTTATGCGTATCTACAATTGCTTTCATATGCATATAATTGGTTCTTTCCAACTTTAGCATTTATGTCCTCCACATTGTAACTTACTGGTTCTTTTTTAGGGATGTTCGACATACTCGATTTTAGTTCGTTATATACCTGTTCAACTTTTTCATGTATTGTATCTGTGGTTTTTGTGTATATGTACTTGTTTTATATATATACATCTTGACATTGAAGTAGCTTCATGCGCTCGTGTCTACTGCTGTTGAACCTCCTGCTATCTAACAGTGAGACATGCTTTGTATGACTTCTCAGATGTGATGTGTTTACCTTGATTGGCCATTTCTCGTAGCTAGAGGTTAATGCTAACTTAGCTCGCAATATCATCTAACTGTATCATCTTCTCCGCCACAATAAGGTGATGTGTCCAAAGGATTATAATGATAACATTATTAGCATAAGTATTAATATGTTTAATCTTCAAAAGCTTAATATCAAATCGAACGACGACTGAAAATATTCATATCGGAAACTTATTTGTAATCAGAGCGTTCGGTAGATAGTCCCCTACAATAAACTGTTCTTGTTCTAATGAGCGTTTAAGCGTCTTTCAACAAGATATAAATTTGTCATACGCTTTACTGCACAATTTAATAACGATATCGGATAAATACCCAGCAAACAAACCAGAATATTTCCTAGTAAAAAAAGAGCTCGATATAAGCAAATAATTTATTACAAAGAAAGCAAATTAAAAATTAAATTATAATTAGAATGAAACGAATGAAATTAATTAAATTTAAATCACGCGTCTTAATAGCGAAATATTTATTTCGCAGATATATATTTTTAAAATCAAGCATTCTTAACCGCATTGGTCAACAACACGTACACATAATAAAATTAATCTGCTTGTCTTATTTGCCCTACAACTAACTTTCGAAAGTCATTATGCGAAGTTATTAGAAATAAGACATTTATACCATTCTACAACATGTATATACGTATTCACGTTAACGTAATGTCTCATTGCGCATTATTAAATAATATACTCGTATATGCGCTGTATGTCTATATACTAAACTTCTTAACTCGCTAGATTATTAATTACGTAAATTTCTGCAAATAATTTCGATATTTTTAACAAAGATCACGAAAACAAATATTTGCCTCGCGATTACAGATAACCCATATAACGACGATGAAGTGATCGTAACCGGATGGGGTGATCGAATTAAATTTATTCCCAAGTCCATTTCATGTCAGCTTCAAGAAGCAACAATTAAAACTTACAGCACTGAACAATGTCGGCAACAAACGGATTACAACCCGCGGATAATTCTCAATAGCATGATCTGCGCTGGAGATTTAAAAGGAGGAAAAGATTCGTGTCAGGTATAAATCAACAATAATTCTAATTGCTCGCGCGTTGGCACGATATCCGTTCTTGACATCTCCTATATCATATCTACTACGAAACGACCGGTAGAATTTTCATATATACAAAAAATTATACACGCAATTATTCTCGTGGTACAAAAATTATTATTCGACCGGAAACAATAATAAAGAAATTACAATTTCAGAGATTTAAAGACATCGTGTTTTATAAAAATATAATTTAATGTTGAAACAAATATCACTAAAATATTCGTGTGTTTACTTTCTTCGAGAATTTAATTTTTTTTTAATGGGGGTGTTTTTAAGAGAATATAATTAATAGGTAATATTACTCTAGTCTATAAACTATCATTATTTTGTGATTATTTATTCCACGTTCCAAGTCGACAATGTTTTTTTATTTTTAACTAATCAAATAAATAAAGTGTTCAAATAAAATAAATAAATATTTGTTCCCGTTCAGATTCGTAATTAGTTCCGTATCTTGTTGCAGGGCGACAGTGGTGGCCCATTAATGTATAAAAGAGAAGATACGAAATACGAAATTATTGGTAAATATTTTTAATAATAATTTATTTTAACCAACCATTATTATATACAAACAAATAGAAGGTGGAGAACAAAAATTGTTTAACGGTGATCGTATATACGGAAAAATTTAAAAAAAAAAAAAAAAAAAAAGATTGGGACCACTATTATTGCAGTCAAAGGAAACAGTAACATCGTGAAGAGGTAAGTAGATGTTGGTGGAGAATGTTAGGGGGAAGCCTAGATCAAATAAACGATGTAATGCAGACATTATAGAACAATAATTTATTTATTTATATACTACATAATTGGAAAATTAAATGTGGTGAGACGAATGGTAAATTGAGCATCGTTACAAAAAATAGAATTTTGTAAAGGTGTTTTAAAGAGTTATTCCGGAATTTTCTATCAAGTACGATCCAATAATCATATTTTTCTTTAATACTTCTGAGATGGTTCATGGTTGTACTCGTGCTCTATTCGGTATTCTCCATAATTTTTTCTTTATTATATATTTTTCAGAATGACTCTACATGATTAAGAAATTTGAAGAATTCTTCGTCTCGCAGATATTATTAAATTTACTACATTAATCACATTATAGAACATACAAGGAAATGTTTTCAAATTTTAACGCAGCGTATAAGATAACAACGTGTTGCCAAAACGCAGGAAATTAAAATATTATTTTTTAACTTTTTAATCAAACTTAAACTCGTCTCAATGATAATCAAATGATTTCTCCGTCAGTAATTAAGTTGTAACCGCGACGAAAACCAGGAGATTTAAAGTTTAGTAAATTAGATGGTGTTTGGCTTCTTGACACACACACACAAATATATATATATATATATATATTGAATTCACGTGTTACCGACCAAAATGAATGCCACCCACTTTGTTTTTTTAAAGCAAAGAAATTGGCTGTATTATGAAGTTAATCGAAGAGTTCTGTTTTGTTCAAAAAGTTATGACATAATTGTAATAATATTCTTCTGGCGCACATCGCATATAGAATTAAATGCTTGAAAAAGTTACCTCAGGAGAGAACGTAAATAATGATAGTACAGTGGAACTGTAGGTCTGTCTATGTTTGTCAGGGAGAACTTGTAGAATTTCTGTCTAGGTCAAAAGCGTCTGTCTGCGTGTTATGTTGGATTTGGCTCAAACGAAATTAGTAATTTAGGATTCCTAATTATAAACTCCTACGTAGAGATCATATACATAGAAGGGGCGGAGAGGTGGCTATTCTTATCCATAACTCACTGTCAACGGAACATTTTACTATTAATATACAGAATTTTAGGAACGTAGTTGAAGCTTTGGGAATCACTTTTAAAACACGTGAATTTCAATTCTAAACATAAAATTACATCTGTCGACTGGGAACATTTAATACATAATCCGAAAACTAGGCGATTTAAATTGCCTTCATTCAGCTTGAAGTTCATCTATACACAATTATGAAGGCCATTAACTTTTGACTTTTATAAATGAACATCACCTTTATATTGTAAATACAGAACAGCCCACTCGAATTGCTAGATTTAATCATGCTCCTAATAATCTAGATCTAATTTTGGCTTCCTCTGGAATCTCTGAAAAGATTGATTAGCTAGTAGGAAAAGATTCCATGAGTAGCGATCATCTCACAGTTTTCATACAAATCAAGTTACTCGATATAATTTCAGCAAGTATTTCTTTTTATCGTAGTCGGAAGGTTTGGTTAAAAAAACTCAGAAGGCTCTTCTTGATCTGGATGAGATTCTACAAGATGCCGGCTCAAAAAATAAAAGCCGGCTTCCCGTTAGTAGTACGAAAACGCCGAGCAGTCGGCCGGGTCGTGGAAATGTTAGCGCGATACCTGACATCGCAAAACGGTGTGGTGAAGTGTCGAAGGCGAGTCAGGGGATCGTTTCCGCGCTAACTCGCGACAAGAAAACCTCGAGGGCAACTGTTGCCGCAATTAGCGGCAGCCTCGAGCAGATTATGGCAGTCTTGTAAGAACAAGTACAAGTTACCCTCGAAGAACGTTTAGGGGAAACTCCAGCCCGAGGATAGAGGCCCGTCGTGAGGCCCCGCAAGTTATTGTGGAAGCCGCAGAGCCAGGACCGGTTGAATTGTTAAATGAACGGTTGGATTTGATCCTCCGTGAAATTACTACTTTGAAGGCCTCGGTAATTCCGACAGTCACCGGGAGGAACGGAGCTCTAGCCCTTCCCCAGAAACATTCTGCCGAACAGCTGGCGAAAGCGACGCCAAAAGCGTCCGCCAAGCCCAAAAGCAAAGAATGTGGTGACAGCCACTGACTTATGCGAGTCCCGTGTTGTTGGTGTTCCGGGGCCGTCAACTAGGTCTGGGGTGTCGGAGAAGTTGGCCAAAAAGGCCGCAAAGGGGGAAAATGGCTCGAAAGCCCAAGCGCCCGAAGGAACATAGGGTGTTCGACTCGGAAGATTAATATATCGACCGAGGTTCGGACGTGTCTAGGGCCTGTGCCAGTTGGTACGGTTAAGCTGGCTTTTTTTTTTTTTAAGGTGCCGTGTACCACAACTCAGGTTAGAGGCACCGAAGCTATTTTAATTAAATCAAAGGATATATGTTTGTAACTTTTAAAAACTTAATGGTTTTTTCAAATTCCGCTGGATTATCAGAGAGTGCCGTGTGAATTGAAATATTGCCATCAGGATGGTATTTTTGTAGTGGCCTACACTTTGTAAGCATGTGTTCGACTGTTAGAGGCTCCCGTCCGCAGTAGCAACATATCGGTTGTTTTTTTTTTTCTATTAAGTAATTATGGATTAATGACGTATGTCCAATTCTGAGCCGAGTTAGTACAACATCATCACGTCGCGATGGGATGATTGTTCTCCATGGATCTGTGTTTAACTTGACGTTTCGAAGTTTGTTGGTTGTGGGAATACGCTTCCAGTGTAAGTTCCATGCCTCGTGAAATTGGTTTTTGATATTGTGTATTTCGTCTTGCATTGGGATTGAAATTTTTGGTACTGGGAACATCTCCGCCGCTTCTTTCGCAGCGATGTCAGCTTCTTCATTTTCCTTTATGTTGGAGTGTGAAGGGATCCAGCATATGATGGTTTCTTGTACGTGTTGGTTAGCTGCCAGGTGAATATCTTGGGCTATTGGGTGGTTAGATTTTGTGGGATCGAAATTAATGCTTCGAACGGCGTAAAGTGCGTCGGTAAAAATAACTATTTTTGGTAAGCGTAAGTCTCTAGCCAAATTGATAGCTAAGTTGATTGCCATTAGTTCAGCGGATAGTACTGAGAATTCGGTTGGTAGAACGTATCTTACGGTGATATCTCGATGTATGACGGAACAACCCGTACCTTGGGTTGTCTTTGACGCATCTGTGTAGAATTTTTCATATGAATCGAATGATTTCATTAGACTGTCATAGGCTCTTTGTTTTGACATCATATTTTTGTTGTGTAATGCCAATGATACGTCAATATTTAAATTTGTTCTTTTGTTTGGTGGTAGCGATGGTATTACGCGATGATCAGTTTGTTCTGAAAGATTGAGTTTCAAGGTCTTGATGATATTTGTAATATGAGTTTGAAATAACCCTGTTGAGTGGGGGAGGTGACGTAACATTTTTGTTTTTTGTATGTTTGTTGTATGTAATCTACTTTTGGTGTATGTATCAAGCTTCATCATTAAGTACTCTCGACGAAATTTTAGCGACCATTCATTGGCTTCAATTAATAGGCTAATTATCGGACTAGTGCGAACAGCTCCAAGAGCCAATCGAATAGCTGAATGATGAATCGGATCTAAAGTACGCAGAATCGATGATTTTGCCGTTCCATAAATTGGAGCACCATAATCTAAACAGGGACGTATTATTGTTCGATAAATTTTGAGTAAGACGGCTCTGTCGGCTCCAAAAGAACTATTAGATAGTTTTTTCATTAAATTCAATTTCTTTAGGGACGATTATTTTAATTCGTTTATGTGTTGCCTCCAAGAGAGCGTGTCGTCGAATGTTAGGCCGAGATATCTGACTGTTTGTGTCTGAGGGATTGGTATATTATTTAGTGTAACGACTAGGGTTTTATCACAGCTCGTTAATTTGCAAAAGTGGATGCATTTTATTTTTGATACCGAGAATTCTAAACCGTTTTGTGTTGTCCACTCATACGCTTTATTGATTACATTTTGTAATCTCCGAGTGCCTGATTGTAGATTTTTACAACCGATACTGATTGTGAAATCATCTGCGAACAGAGTAGAAGATATAGACGCAGGAACATATGTTGTTAAATCGTTTATCGCTATAATAAATAATGTTGGACTTAGCACCGAACCTTGTGGGACACCGTTTTGCAGCTGTTTTGAGGCGGATATAGCTCGACCGATTCTTACTTGAAAAGTGCGCTCCGATAGGAAGTTTTGTATAAAGTACATTATGTGTCCTCGAAAGCCCCATTTGTGCAAAGTTAAGATTGTTTTTTTCTTCCAAATCCGATCAAATGCTTTTGTGATATCGAAGAAGACTGTTAAGGTGTGTTTACGTTTTGTAAAGTTGTTTTGAATGAACGTTTGTAAGTGAAGAAGGTGGTCTGCTGTTGATCGTGATGGTCGGAAGCCACATTGTTTCGGTGATAACAGTTTTCTGTTTTCTAGTTCCCAGATTAGTCGTTTGTTGACAATTTTTTCGAAAATTTTACATAGAACGGAAGTTAATGATATTGGTCTGAAATTATCTAATTGTGTCGGATTTTTGTTTGGTTTTTGTATTGGTATTATTATGGATTCTCTCCATTGCCTTGGGAAAGATCGAGTTGTCCATATGTGGTTAAACAGCTGAACTAGCTTATCATACATACAATTTGGAGCCTTCTTTAGGAGTAGGATGTGAATATTGTCAGCACCGGTTGCCGATTCCTTCATGGAATTAACAGCGTTGACAATTTCGTTTTTCTCGATAAGGGAATTATATGTCGGATTTGTTGCTGTATCGAATTTTAATTCCTTAGATTCCATATCTTGTTTGATTTGTAATGAAGACAGTGGCAATTTATTATCGCTTGAGATGCTTTCAAAATAGAGTGCAAATTGTTCTGCTATTTCTTCCACCTCTGTGTAGAGCTGGCCACATATTGAAATTGAATTTGGTATACGAGGGGTGTATGTTTTGTTTAATGCCCGTATTTTATTCCAAAGTTGTTGGATTGGTGTTCTAGCTGTTAGAGTAGATGTGAATTCATTCCAGCTTCTCTTTTTTTCTTGTTTAAGCACCCACCTAGCTTTTGATCGGGCGTGCTGGTAAGCTATGTGATTTTCAATTGTGGATATTTGTTTTAACTTTTTGAGTGCTTTCCTTCTATTTCGAATGGCTACTTAGCATTTTTCCGACCACCAAGGTACTGGAGTTTTATTTTTAGGTAATGGTTTTGTTTTCGGGATAGCTTGATCAGCGTGTTTAAGAATGTGATTGCAGTAGGATGCAACGAGCGTATCAGTGTCGCTGCTGCTTTCTAGTTTAGTGTCGGCTAAGCATAATTTTTGATACAGGTCCCAGTTTGCTTTTTTAAAGTTAAACTTTGTTTCCATATTCGGTGTATAGAAAAATTCAACCTAACAATACACAACCCATACGAACCAACTCACTACAGTACCACTCATAGAACATGGAGCACCATTGATTTCATCTTAAGTACAAGTCAGATCGCGCACTTAATAGATACCCATCTACACGCTGACATGGGAGGAAGTGACCATTATCCTCTGATCATCAACGTACACAGTAAAATCGCTACACCGAATATGGAAACAAAGCTGGCTTTGCCCGACTTAGTTGTTACCAACCGTGATAAAACACGGGTAGTTGATGAGAAGGCCTTGCGGATCTTTTTAGATCTGGCTCGGGCCAGACTTCGTACAAAGAACATGTATAGGCGCGGCAAGGCGGTCGATCTCGCTGTAGAAGATTTGCCGACTCGCGAAAAGATTCTGAAGAATCCCAAATGGGAGGATTCGAACTTTAGCGTGTCGGTGAACTCTCCTGCCCTCCCATTGGTCCAAGTATTACGGACGCCGAAATGGGAGGTTGGCGAGATGCTGCAAATTCTCGTGTTACAAAACGATCTGGAAGTTGAGACCGGTGAGATACAACCTAGCTTCCAGAAGAAAATGTACGGCGGGACATGCTGTGGTGCCGACATTGTGCGAAAAAATTCTAAAGGTTGGACGTGTGTATCTCGGTTTTCACACTTGCAGGGTGGTTGACTTTGTCAAGCCAACGCAATGTTATAAGTGTTTTGGGTACGGGAATGTGTCCGGCAGATGTAGGACCGAAGACCCACTATGTCCGAAATGCAACAAGGCGGGCCATAAGCCTGACCGTTGTCCTGCGAAGTCACCGGCTTGCTTGAATTGCAAGAAGTCCGGTTTTAGGGCCGTCGGTCACAGGGCCGATGATAAAAATTGCGCATGCTTCCGCCGTGAAATTCTGAGGCTGGTCAAGAAAACTGATTACAACCTCAGTCCGGCCGGTAAGATTTCTACAGGTTAATCTCGGACGCAGTCGTACGGGTGCGGAAGAAGTTGCCATCTATATGCGCGACCGGGGTGTTCATATCGCTCTTTTACAGGAGCCCTATATTCATCCCAGCGGCCATATTGGGTATGTCTTTTCGGACATTCGGTGTGTATCTTCTGAGTCCCTGGGCGGCGATTGCACTTACGACGTCCTTAGATTGGGTTCGTTATCGGATGAGTACTTGGCGGTGTGTCAGCTGCGATTCAGTAATGATCGTATGTTGTACGCCGTCAGTGCTTATTTTCGATTTTCGGATCAGGTCGGAAGACATCTTAGGCGGTTGGGACGTGTTCTCACGGCTCTAGGAATGTCCCAGTCGTTGTAGGTGCTGATCTCAATGCGAGGTCGTCGCTCTGGGGTGATACGAATACCGAAGGACGCCTGATAGAAAGCTTCATAGCCGCGCACAATCTTATGCATTAAATTCGGCAGATTGTGCACCGACGTTCTCCAGTACGTTCGGTCAGTTCGTCATCGACGCGACCTTTGTTAGCGGGTCGTTGGTACGGAAAGTTTGGGATTGGAGAGTGCACTCTTTCGACATGGCTAGTTTAGCCAGGGAGTTGTACGTTGGTGACACACCAGACCTTATGGTCGAGGAGTTCCAGTGGGCAGTCTTTCGGGCGGCTAAAGGGTGTGTACCCTTAAAGAACCCGGTTCCGTCAATTCGCAGAAAGCCCTGGTGTATACAGCCTGTTGCACAGACTTTGAAGGCGGTAAGAAAACTACGTCGACGAGCGCAAAGAACTCGGCAGGCGATAGATTTTTGGGCCTACAAGATAGCCAAGCGGGCATTGGATCGCGTGATCCGTAAGGCAAAACTCCGGTCTTGGAAAGCGTTCGTTGGACCTGCTAACTGGCAGGATCCATTCGACGCCGCAAGCCGGGTTTTGCGCGGCAAGAATATACGCCGGAAGGGACGACAGTGGGTCGGAAATAATGACGGTCGAGGAGAAACTTACTCGCCTTCTGTATTCGCTCGTTCCAGATTGTTCGCTTGCTTTTTCGGGAACAAACTCTGGCGAGCGGGATACCAGCGGCGAGGTAGCTGCGAGTCGTTGTCCTACCGCTACTGATCTTGGCAGTAATCTGGACTCCGCTGCCGGTGTCCAAGTTGCCGAAGTATCTGTGGAAGAGGTCACCTATTGCCTTTCTAAGGTGAAAAATAGGAAAATGGCGGGATTCCCGCAGAGGTCTTGAAGGCTGTCACCTCGAAGAACCTTGCATTCTCACGAGCCTGTTTCAGGCGTGTTTCGTGCGAAGAACGGTACCGATGGTTTGGAAGCGGGTGATAATAGTCCCAATACTAAAGTCGCCCGGGAAAGATCCTTCGTTTCCGCCTTCGTACAGACCGATTAGCTTACTTTCTTGCGTCGGAAAGTTATTCGAACGGATATTGGTGTCTCGCCTAGAACAAGAGTTAGCCGACCGTTCGGCTGGGCTGGGTGCAGTCCCGTCGCAAGAAGTATGTAGTGGGAATCTTTCTACATATCACCGTCGCTATTGACCGCACGAGCTGGATGAAAGTCCTCGATGAGCTACACGCGGCTCAAGTCTCCAGTTATTTAATAGAAATACTGGAAGACTATTTCTTGGAAAGAACTGCGGTCCTTAAGGCCTCTACAATTTCGGTAGAGAAAAGAAAACCTTAATCCAGGGCTGCCGCCAAGGAAGTGTAGTAGGACACGTGCTTTGGCGTGTGTTTATTAATCCGCTCCTCAAGGCCAATTGGCATGAGGGGACGAAAGTTATCGCATATGCTGATGATGTCGCCGTACTCATTGCCGGCGACAGTCGTAGGCAATTGGAGTCGCTGAGTCAGGAGGTAACGTCGATTTTATCGAGGTGGGCCGACTGCTCAGGCATGATCTTTTCCGCCGAGAAAACGATGTATATGTCCCTTAAAGGGAAACTTGAACGTCGTCCGGCGGTAAGATTAGGGAGTAAACCACTACGCTGGACAACATCTTTGAAGTACCTGGAAGTTGCACTATTCACGATGAGCTCGTAATAGCACATTAAGAAATAAATGCATGACATAATGCTTGAAAAGATAGGCTAAAATCATTATTATATAAATGTTCCCTGAATTAGATAAAAGTATCACAAGCGTAACCAAATAGTAAAATGCCTGCTATATACAATATATATATATATATATATATTCCCCGTTGGGGATACACGGATATGTGTAATCGAGAGACCCCGAACATAGGGAGAAGGACGTGTCCACAGGTGGTAGGATATGGGGGAGGTTAGTTTCGAATAAGTCAATGACGAGTAAGCAACCGTGAACATGAGCGGCGATTCAGGGTGTTTTCCTTTAAAAATATTACATAAACTCGTTAAAGGCATCATGTCGAAGCAAAGATGACCGCTGCAAGCCTAAATCTCAATAAAAATGAATGTCGCTTTGTTATACTTTCCTTTAAAAATATTACATAAACTCGTTAAAGGCATCATGTCGAAGCAAAGATGACCGCTGCAAGCCTAAATCTCAATAAAAATGAATGTCGCTTTGTTATGGCATCCACATAATGCGATTCCGTACGATTTTAGTTATATGCTGACAATGAAGGTGTTTACAGTACAAATCGAGAGTGAAGCTACGTCCGAAAAGCCAGTATAATTCAAAAAATTTATTATTGATTTGTTTACATTTCATTTTTTCATGAACCTTTCATGATAGTCAGGATACATGCCAAGATATTTGACCGATTCATATCGTGGAACACGCAAAATGTCAAGATAAACGCGATATAGTGAATTTGTATGTCTCAATGTGAAAAAAAAAACATATTGAAATTTAAGTTCATTTAACTCACTACACCAATGTTGAACCGACACAGTAGTTCTGTTAAGAGCACATTGCAGGTTGAAATTTGGATCTTTGAATCAGCAAACGTACGGTAGGCACAAGACAGGTTCGAGGAAACTTCCTTGTGTATATAACCAGCATGCAAGGATACTAATAGATGACAAATGAACAGCACAAATATCAATAAGACGGGGGAATAAGACAAGGATGCGTGTTATCGCTGATACTATTCAATTTATTATTCCGAGGCAATTTTTTCCCAATCTTTATAAGGACTTGGTGAAAGAATAGTAACAGGGGCGAACGAATTTAACGGTTCGGTTTGCTGACGGACAGCATATATAACAGAACTTCGAAGATTCCTAGATATAGGGCATTAGAAAGCAAGAAGAACGGAATTAACCCTTTCGGTCATAGTGTTCCCAAATAGGACATGCTATTTTAACACTTTCAGTCATGATGTTCACTATGTGGTACATGGAATTTTCATTCGAAAAAAATGTTTTATTTTCCGCTCGACGTCAAATGTTCAAATTTTACAAATATTTATATAAATACATCGAAAATTATCTATAGTTCGCTTAAAAAGAAGGTAAATAACTGTATAAAATTTTTGATTTTGTGTAAAAGTGTTATTATAAAATATGATTAAAAGGATGAATTTAAATACCGAGAAAACTAAATTCGTAATAGTCTCGAGGAAACATAATCTAAAACGAAAAACTGGTCTTAGATAGCGAAAAAATAGAAAAGACGGGAAAATATAAATATCCGGGCAGTCGCAAAATAATGATTCTGATATAGAAACTAGAAGTATATTTACGAATTTAAAAACGAACCTCTGCTACAGAAAGTTAAGCTCAGAGATAGAGAACTAGATATTGAATACATACGGCCAATGCTCTTATATGGAAGGGAATTGACAAAATATCAATAGTGAAAAAACCGAAGATGAGCTTATTTTGGATATTTTATGAGAGAAGAAAAGTACAAGCTATCACAAACAGCAGCACTGGGTACGATTAAAGGAAAAAGAAAATCGGGAAAAATCTGTACATAATGCAAGACAAAAGTGGACCGGAATCGATAAGACCGAGGAATTAGTCAAAGTAGCAAGAAATAAGAACCGGCTACAGCTGTTTACACCTACTCGATGCAAGATGATGGTTTTGAAAACAATATCCGAATAGGGTTGTACGAGAAAAAGATGAACGTTGTATATAATTAATATTTCGAGTAGTCCTCGCACTAATTTTAAAAATTGGATCCATCCTCCCGAAGGTTTTAGCATTATTATGCCAGACAGATTTACGTCACTCTGTATAACAACTCGTTATATAAATTAATGCGAGAAAGATGGAATATTATTTTACGTCGACGCTTCTGATTGTTGTCTGGCTAATTAGCGTTCCAGTTATTTGATGTATAGTCTTAAATCGAATACCGTTCAAGATCGAAATAAGTATATATACTGACGACTTTGAACTACTTTTCGGACTAATTTTCTTCGCCTTTCATTAATTAATTAATCGGTTAATTAACTAACTGATTGATGAATATTAATTTTTAAACTTCCATCAAATTTATTTCGAACGACTTTAATCGTGAAAAGTGAGGAGAAAAAAAGTCGAATGTAAAAATTAAGATTTATTTTTAAGGCGATCGTTAACTGAAACAAACGCAATAGGTAATTCACAGTCTCCAATAGTAATCCGAGAAATTATTGTCACAACCGTCGAACGTTAAAGGAAAACTCGATTTTTATTTATTCAACTACAGCAACTAGTTATTATATATTCGTATAGCCGAATTTTAATCGACAAACAAGGTCGAAACGACTACAATTAATTAATATTTAAATTTATATATATATACATATATATGTAAATATAGGGTGACCCAGAGAACACGGATGGTTTTGTTTTTTAAATAGTACAATTGGTAACACTGCTACAACGCAAACCGCGTGCTCCAGTTATTATGGCATCCTATAACGAAAGGAGAGCGCATTTTGCGTTGAACCATATTTTCGGCGTAAATCGATCACGACGGTGTAAAGAGAGTTTCGATGAGAATTCAAAGTTACACGATTTGGGGATAATTTAAGAGCCGCGTTTACGAAACACGTCCACGAGATCTGGAACACCTGCAAACTCGGATTTCTGAAGAAATTTCAAAAATTCAGCGACGTATGCTCGAAAAAGTCTTCGAAAATTTTGTAAAGACTTAATGAATGTATTGTTGCAAATATTTTTAAATAAAATTTCATTAAAAATTGTTGGTCAAATAGTTTTTGAGTTATTAAAAACAACAAAACCGTCCGTCTTCTCTGGGTCGCCCTATGTATATATCGTCGTGGTGGCATAGTTGCTAGAGTGCCTGTTCATCAGTTCGATGGTCAGGGAGGTCCTAAAGTTTCTCATCATAAGGTAACTGGTGATTATCAGGGAGGAGGCAATGGCGCCCCACTCCGTATAACATCATATTCGCGAGCTTCTGCGTTTCGTATAACTAACACCTTGAATGCTAATCCATTATGGCTAGTCACGACGTTCTGCGACGAATAATACGACGATGATTATATTATACACACACACACATATATATATATATATATATATATATATATATATATATAGATTGTAAAACTAAGAAAACTAATAGATCGAATTTTCGATATTTTTCATCTAGGTATAGTATCTAGAGGAATTGGATGTGGAGATCCGAATTATCTTGGATTATACACTAGAATAACTTCGTATCTTGATTGGATCAAAAGAATCGCCGACGGAACTACATTTTGTAGAAATTAATATCCACAATGAGCATTTATTTCTGTTTTGAATATTAATTCATAAACGGACGTCTCTCATGTCTATTACCAGCAACAAAATGTCAAATAGAAACTGATTTATAGAACACATTTTTTTCCCTTTATTTTAATAAAGAAAAGGAACTATTTAATTATATATAAATCTTTTTTTTGGTGTATATATATAAAGTCGATGTGAAGTATTTGCTAGAGTGCTCGACTGTCAACTCGACGGTCGACGGTTCGAAACCAACACGCGACATAGAAATCATTATTTAAATTCTTAATTATCACGAAGAAGGCACGGGCACCCTAATCCGTATACGACTATGATGATGATATAAAAGCTCTTAGCGAACAAGGCATAGAAAACGAGTATATAAACATAATAAAAAAGATATATGATTCGCCCATTATGAAAGTACAATTTGTGGAAAAAACAAAATTAATAAAAAGAGGAATTAGGCAAGGGGACACAATATCACCTAAATTATTCATAGCATCCCTGGAAAGTATGTTCAGAAATTTAAACTGGAAATCATACGGTATTAATATAGATGGGGAAAAACTCAATCATTTACGTTTTGCCGATGATATTGTTTTAATTAGTAATAGCGCACATGATTTACAGGATATGGTAAATGACCTTCATAATTGCTCTAAAGCAGTAGGATTGAAGATAAATATAGATAAAACGAAGGTCATGTTAAACTCACACTTGTTACAAGAAATAACAATAGATGGACAAATATTGGAGCAAGTTAATGAATACGTGTGTCCGGACCAAGTAATCACAGTAGACAAAGAAGCAATGTATAAAGAAATTAAAAGACGGACGCATCTTTCATGGATAGCGTTTGGAAGGCTAAATAGTGTATTGAAAAACAGAGACATATCGAACTGTTTAAAAAAGAAAGCATATGAACAATGCATCCTCCCAGTGCTCACATACGGGGCGGAAACGTAGTGCCTGACAAAATATGTTGTTAGGAAACTGACCGTAACGCAGAAGGCCCATGAGAGAATAATGCTGGGTATCAAGAGGCTGGATCGAAAACGCAATACGTGGATAAGGCAGCAAATCAAGCTGGTGGATGTAATACAACGCGTAGCTAAATTAAAATGGAACTGGGCTGGTCATGTCGCTAAAAGGACGGACGATAGGTGGACCAAAAGAATAACGCAATGGACACCGAGAAAAAGTCACAGAATCCGTGGTCGCCCGTGTACGCGATGGCAAGACGACATTCAAAAGTCAGTTGAAGTTAAATGGATGAACTATGCTTGAGACAATGGAAAAGGAAGGGGAACGCTTACATCCAGCAGTGGATAGAAATAAGCGAATCGTGATCGTGATATATATTGAAAACTCGTAACATAACCTAAAAAATATTTTAGAATACAATATTCGTACAAGATGTTTTTAATTTTGTTATTTTAATAAACAATAGTATTCTACCCATGCTACAATTACATACGCGAGTATATATATATATATATATATATATATATATATATATATATATATATATATATATATATATATATATATATATATATAATACTCGTATCCTAAATTATGACAATATTTAGAACTTAGTTCTATTATCATATTCAGTTGATTTCCAACAAACACCTTCATAAATACTTTATTTTAAACGACAGCATTGTACCTGCACTACATTGTATATATATATATATATATATATATATATATATATATATATATATATATATTACCTATATCGGTCCACTGCTGGACGTAGGTCTCTCCTCAATCAATAAATTGGGGAGAAAACAGCCTAATCTCCCGTGCGGACCAGGCAAATTGGGAGATTCCAGCATACTTTTCGATGTGGAAGTACACCTGATCTGAAGTACTGAATACAGTACATAATTTCATACAGCTCTGCATCCGGAGAAGTGCAGCTATCGCTTAGTCGGATTGCGTGTAGTGTATTATCAATATGGTAATAACAAGCTGCTGGTGAATTGTCAATGCCTGCTGTAGATTTTACTCCCTCTGTGTATCCGTGTGTGTAGTCATTGTATTTTTCAAGGGTGCCTAATAACATTTCTCTTATATTTGTAAGGTTATTGTGTTGTGTTAGAGTACTGTACGATTATATTATATATACGTGTCGTACAATATTTGCACGTAGTCCTAAATCGGTCCACTGCTCAATGTATATTTTCCTTCATTTCTTACATTCGTCCCGAACTAATTTCTTACATCGGCTATTCTTATTATATCGTCTTGTCATCGAGTTAGCGAGATTTCCTCCACCCGTTTCTTATTCGTAGGCCAACCACTGTAGAGGAAGTTTCGTCTACTTGTGGTCGTTAATGACACACAACCGGTTTAACTTGGTCATTTATCTCTCACTTTGTTTCCTCTAGTATCTTCATATAGTATATTTGATCATTCAGCGCTATGCTTCCTGCGCTTCCCCTATTTTCTGGTCAAATTCGAGATTCGTATTAGAGCTGGTGTCATACGCTGATTTTTGAGTTTAAACTTTAAATTATTTGCCATTTCTTGATTTTACATACTTTTTCAAAAGCAAACCTAGTTAAATCTATTCTTCTCTTTATAAGTAGTTTATTCGCTGTAATTCTTTACCTTAAGTATATACGACTATTTTTGTCTTTAATTGCTTCATCGGTTATCAGTATTTTCATCTGTATTTATCATTATTTTTGTCTTCGCAATCCGAATGACCTGTGCGCTCCATTTTAACCCTTTCAGTCACAATGTCCACCGTATGGGGCATAAAATTTTAATGTTAACAAAATTTTTATACATGAAATGTCCAATTTCGAAAATATTTATATAAATACATTGAAAATTATCTAAGGTTTACCCAAGAAGCAATATTGTATAATAAACACCCTCGTAAAATTTAAAATTTAATGCTAAGATTTTATAATGTATGAATGAAAGGATAAACTCCTTAAACACCATTTCCAGTGCAACAATGAACAATTTTAGCGAAATTATGTCTCCTTGTCTTTATACATACATACATAAGATATATATATATGTACGTATGTATTTAGTTTTATATATGTATGACTATGAAGCAATGAAGAGAGAGTAAATATAAGTATTCACAACGAGACTAAGATCTAATTACAACCATTAAATTTAAAAGTTATATTAACGTTAACGCTTTCGTTAGGACATGCGTTAGAAATTATAAATTCCGCAGTTCTTTTATTCCTCACGAAGATCATGCACAAAATTCAGTAATCTAGATATATTCGGTCAAGATTACCGTAGACATGTTGAAATTGGTTTTCAGTTTCTCACAATATCACGGAAGACTACCCTAGGTTGTTGCAAAACTTGGTGTGTTGATATGATGAAGTTGACATCTATGGTGTTTCAGGCCATTCTATTTTGAGCAGTTAATACCGGCCTCATCTAGTAGTCAGTGCCCTTTTGATCTATAGTGTCCATAAAAAACAACTCCTTTCTCTTTAAACGAATCTTAACAACTAGAGTTATATAATTATTTGTTATAGGACGATTCTGTGATATTGTTAGCATTCTTCTATGTAAGCAGTCGTGAGCAAGATAATAATCGTGAGCATTGTTCTACATGTCTTCTATTATTGGTAATCACTGGTCCAAGATAAATGAAATTCTCAACTACTTAAAAGTCACCAACTTCTTTACATTATTGCTTTTTATTTATTATTATTTCCTTTGTTTTATTTTTGTTTATTCGCGGATGTTAAATCTTTAATTCCTGTATTTGTATAGCTAATTCTATTCCGTTTCTTCCTTTAAGCGGCTTTCCTGGAATTTTATCCTTCGCTACTAGGTTGAAAAGCACTACTTCCCGAATTTTATCAGCCGATATATTTAATTTTTTTATCGGTCATTAATTGCAATTTGTTCACTTTGCACCTAACTAACACTTCTCGATATTGTCCACGGAATTTTCAGCATTTAATATATATATATATATATATATATATATATATATATATATATAAAATATATTTTTAATTAAGTCGACTTTATCATAATCGAAAGACACTTCACAATTTACATCTTCGCAATAAATCGATTTCTCTTATTTTTGTCTTCAGATTTTTTTTTAAATTTATGTTCCCCCAGCAGCGAAATGTTATTTTATTGTATTCCTCTATTTACTTTTATTATTATTATTATCATCATCATTTATTATTAATACTAATATTACTATTACGATTATACGTTTTCCACATGATATAAAATGAGCGTACTTCATCATTTATAACATAACATCGAAACGATGAAAAGAACTAACATACTTTAGCTTCTTCAAAGTTCATAATAAGATTGATGACGTCGTATATATGATATATATATATATATATATATATATATATATATATATATATATATATATATATACGTATTCTGACGTCACACAGATTGCGTTATGATAGGTGTCCGAACTATTTCGATCGTACCATCGTAAATTATTCCGCGAATCGCATTATTAACGGATACATTCCGACTAATTAATCAGTCGGTCGGATATATCGATCGAAGTTTGCAAGGTAAACAAGAGGTGGTAATAAGTAATGTCGTACGTCGAATCGATATAAAAGTGTCAATACTCGTTTTCATTTGATATGCGCATGTCTTAATAACGAGGCAGGTGCAAGATTCAAAATTGAGAAAAATGCTCATTAACGTTTTTACCGCTATATATTGCTGTGGTATAATTACGTTAATTGTAATTATTATAATTATTATAAAAACATTATTATTATTATTATTATTATTACGATTATTATTGTTAAAATGATAATCATTCTCATCGGCACTTTATCGTATTAAATGCATATTGAAATTATTACAATAATTAAATTAAAAAAAAAATAAAATAAAAGCAAAAAGAATCTCAATTTTTATTTATTTACGACTGATACGTCTTGTATTCGACAACCATTTACCTTTCCCCATTTTTTTTTTTTTACCGCATTCGGAATTACGCAACGATATTAACTCACGTCTCACATGGTCGGTTATCATCGTTCAGAACGGAGTCGCTCGTATTACGATAGAAACGGTCGTTTTTAAAATTTTTGGTTTTACCTGTTTCACATTTATCGGTTAAAAAATATCTAAGCTCAACCTGATAATTCGCGTATGAAGTATTTCTCCATATTATATATAACCGTAAAAGTATGTACACGTTTTAATTATTACGATTCGAATCAATAAAAATATTACTATTAACGATCCGGTTAAATATATTACTATTAACGCTAATATCCGTTAAATATATTACTATTAACGCTAATATCCGTTAAATATATTACTATTAACGTTAATATCCGTTAAATATATTACTATTAACGTTAATATCCGTTAAATATAACGACGTATCACGCATATAGGCACGCGCAAATGAACAAGTAGATGTGTATAGATAGACAGATATAACAACTAAGAAAACACTGTTAAAATTATGACCGCTCTTTACTAATATGAAATTATACAATGACAAAAGATGAACAGAGAAGATGGATGTCATTCGATATCCGGTATTACCGACTATTGCTAAAAGTAAAAGATAGACAGATAAAGTAACTAACGGGAAAGTATACCGGTAAGATTTGGAGGAAAATCGAAATTACGTAAAATAGTCGCAAAAAAACAAAATATATCGCGAAATGGAGAGTTAGTAGTGCTCTCCTAACAGAGAGGACACATACCGGACATATTACATTTCGCAGATATTTGTAAAAATATGACGACGTAAGTGTAATGGAGAAGTGGAAATAAGCTAATCTTCGATAGTTGCCAGAGCGTTCGACTATCAAATCGACGGTCGAGAGTTCGACACCAGCCGACTCTGCACGCGTTTCACTTAATTAGTACTTTGAATTATTATTATTATTATAACGTACAAACGATATTCGGCAACAAATAACGAAATATAAGGATCTTATAGTGCGTGCCTAACGATGACGCGAACTTCGATCTTTTTAATTGATCTTTTAGGATCCTGGTATATTATAATTTTAATAAATTTGTAGCTCTCTATGTTTAAGTATAAAATTGTGAACAATTTATAGATAATAATTAAATTCGAAAATATCAATTTAAATTCGATTAATTTAACGCGCATACAAAAATATAAATGAAAATAGTTACTCGCAATAATCACGTGATGCAGCATAATCGGAATATTAACTATTTTGCGTTACACACTGTTTACGAAACGCCCGTCCATCGAGGATTTTCAAGGCACATCACTTCTAGGTCTCAAGCACGAGTCCACTACTAATCTTCTATCAACTGACACTAATCTGCTACTTTTACTAAATGTCCCTAACAACTGGATTTCTTTTTATCGCCTTCTTTTCTCATCACGTGTCAGATTTTCCTTTATTGTTTATTTTCTCTCGGTTTCCTGCTCGCTGGACCCGACGTAAACTTACAGGATGGTTTGGGCTTACGCAGTTTCTAATTTCAACTCTCTTTGAAGAGTCATAAGGGCGTTTACGTTTAAATTATTATTATGGCCATTGCCCATTAATATACGATAATAGTTTACACATGCCAAAACCGAGTTTCAACCAACGATACGGTAATAATTATAATAAAAACCTGTGACTATAGGTACGTTTGCAACAGTCAAGATAGCCCGCGTGGACTTAGGCCTAAACCCTATTTAAATAAACTTCACATAAATAAATAAATTAATTAAATCTTTCGTTTGCTATTATACCGAAATTAATACTAAATTTTATTATTCCCTATTTTGTATTGCTGTTAAACTCATAATCGAGCGATTTTTCTGACACAAGATCGGAAGATGCGATCGCGCATGCTAGTGCAAAATAGACGAAACGGGAAGTGCCCATTTTAATAGAAAAATTATAAAACATACAGCAATATGTATAAAAAATTGTATATATAACATAATGGTATTAATTAAACAGTTTTTCTATCTAAACATTGATTTCTTTATGCCAATATGTAATATGTACGTATATAAATATATATATATATATATATATATATATATATATATATATATACACGTTGTTATATCGTTATGTACTTAAGAATCTATCTAAAATATCAAACTTGTGCACAAAAATTTCTATAGAGCTCTCGCATATGTATAATATGTTGACAAATCTAAGTGTCGATTCTACTATAAAAAAATTTATTGAACGTTAATAATCCATGAACGCATTACCCTATAATTATACAAGTGTTTATGATAAGATTGATGACCACCCGGGTTTTTGAAGATATGTATTTTTGTATACCTATTTATTTTTATGCGTAGCGTAATGTTAAAAATAAAACATAATAAAATCAAGAAATGAAAATAGTTTACGAAAACAACATTTGACGATGGATTAATTTTAAAGACCATATTATGAATATACTTAAACATTTAGTGTTGATAATTGTAAGTTACAACTTCTTGATAAGCTCGGTCTTGAACTAGATGCTTAAGTATATATTATTATTAAATTAGATTAACGAGCTAGGTGCAGCTACTAATAGCTACAGGCACGAGAGGAAACTATATTAGTTTGCTGTTTTATGTAGAAAAAGAATTTTAGGTTAGAGAGGGTGTTAATGTCAGCGAGGAGAAGCGGAAGAGAAGTCGGAAAATAAAGATATGTGGGTGCAAATGACGAGGACAAGATGAATACACCGCACAAAGACACTGATGTAGATCATTCCGCTGCAGGAGATGAACATGAGTCATAAGTCGGGTAATGACTACGTGTCTTGTTTTCCACGAGCGTATGTTCAACGGAGGCAAAGCTTTGGCTGCTCTATTAGCCATTTCATTGGCCTTAACGAAATGATAATTTTCAGCTATTTGTGATTACATGCATCTTATATCGATTTTAGTGCTAATGGCGGGTTCGGGCAGATAATGGCTGGTGAAGATGCATCGCTCGGATTGCTTGTAAAATCCTATACGGCAAAGTGTACGGCGTGTAATTCGGAGACAGAACCAGTAAAATATAGCACAAGCGAATAGGGAATAATAAAGACTATTCCATTTTTAATGGCTAAGCCTACAACGAAGGCACCATAGCTGGACCCATCTGTATAATAAATAGTTGAACAAGGGGTGCACGCTAAAATACTCTGCTTGATTTTATCAAGAGAAGCGGCAGTTTTCTTCAGATTATAAAGATGAAGGTCAAGCTTGATCGGATTGAGCTCCCATGGTGGTAGTACTGTTATAGATTGATGGATTCATCGTGGCTCGTGCATCTGCATTGCTTTTAATATATTTCTGAAGTTGGATTGAATTGTTTCATAACATCTTGCTGCGGAAGATGTTATGGTACAGTATATGATGGTGTGAAGTCAGACGCACTGGATTGCATAAAGAAATTAGAGACATATTCTACATAATTACACTCCTTATTGTTATTATATATTCATTTATTATTATTTTAATTTCTTTTTATTTTAGTTTGAAAACATTTTAATTTTATTCTTTCATTATTTGTCTTTTAAATATATCAAAATATAAAAGCCGCACCTAAACTAACCAATACGCATATATATATATATATATATATATATATATATATATATATATGTTCAAATTCAAATTCAAATTCAAATTTATTTCAAATTAAAATACGAGATTACAAAGAAAATATATATAACGTGTAAATCCCGACTATGCGCATATTGCGCGAACGACGGATTATACAAATAAATAAAGATAAATTTAACTCCGTTCCATCGCACTAAAAAACATAACGTTATATAATTCAATGAAATAATACAGTTTCTTAACCAAAACATTCTTTAAAAAAACAACGAAATCGATTTAGACATATAAGTAAACACACACAAACACACAGATACCGCCAATCAAATAAACTAAGTATTAAACTATAATTACAAATCCGCATAAATATACCTAACGCGCGAAAGTAAATATACAACATAGAAATATATACATAAATAAATACTAAAAACCGTGTATACATAAATGCGTAACAGGAAATAACTCATAATCACATAATAATTAATAATAATAAAAAGTTGAAGTAGAACTTAATTTACAAATTAAAAAAATTTAATTTACAAAATAAAATCATCAATCTAACAATTCCAACCGAATACTTTTAAACCAGTTAGCAACTTCAATTATTATATGAAAAGCTCGTTACCTATTTACACATTACAAATGCAATTAACGACTTACGCCGTCGTTTATAATTTTTAAGATCAATTTTAACAGCTTGGATTCGGGTATGAAATTTATTAAATTTAGGCAACTTTGCTAACTCGTGTGAGAATAACCTTGTTTTACCACCATGCAACTCAATCGAAAAAAGTTTAAAATTTTTAAACACGAAAACAAGTAATTGTACTTCATATAATTCACGAACGGTGAGAGACAAGTTTTCCAACAGAGTTGCTTATCATTATAAATGGTGTTAAATAACATGTTTTGAAGTGATTATATATATATATATATATATATATATATATATATATATATATATATATATATAATATGAATATATAGCTAATCATTAAGCTTTTCGATTATAAAGTCATCGACGATATGAACAACTAACAAGAATATATCGCCTGGAAATAAATTAGCCGGTATGTATATAATGCAATAATTACGCCGGTGATTTTCTCAGTTATGGCAAATAGATCGAATATCAATCGAAAAAGTATTGACCAGAGAAAATTGTTGCTGAATTAATCACAATTTTTGTTTGAAAAACGCATTAAGTGGATCAGTCGTATATTTCGAATGAAAGATAACCGAATACTCAAAAAACAATGTTATTAAATGTTCTGGGTATCGGTTGATGCTACCGATTTTTAAAAAAAGGATTATTGTTAGCTACGGGAAGAATTTTCGAAGATTCGATTATCAATATCAAAAATTATAACCGTCCTGCTAATAAGAACAATATTTTTTCATTCTTTTCTAAATTTATAGAATTTCACCAAATGTAGGAGTTCTGGAAACAAAAGAAGAACGATTTATTTATATAGTGGTAGTGATATACATATTTTGCAACATACGTATCGACTAATAAACGTACCTCCGTAAAACAAAGAACAAATATTATAAATATAAATAACTAAAAAAATGTAAAAATAATAATTGATAATCGGCAGGAAAAAAATTTAAAAAAAAAAACTGCGATTTTTCTAAGTACAATAATAGATAAAAACATATATACAATAATGTTGTTAAGAAAATTACAGCACAAAAACAAACGAAACAAAGCATAAAAATAAAGTAAATTAAATTTTTAAATAAACGGAATGAAACTTAAATTTTGAGAGGAATTTTCCTATAGCATTAATTTAAAGTGAGTGAATAAATAAACAAGAAATTACAGTTGAAAATATTTTTTTTTCTAAATGGTTCCCCAATCCGCACTTATGCGTTTGGGGCTAATATATTAAATAATTTGTGATAAAGGTACAGGGAACTACTTAATAAATAACTGTGTGTAAGTATCGTGTAGCTTAAACAAAAGAAAAACAACCAATATAATATAAAAGATAAATGGGTGTGTGGAATAGTTCACTGCAATGACTAAAACAAAAATAAGATGGTTAAGGATGAAAAACATAGTCCCTTAAATGATATAGGATGTGTGTAATGAGAGTTTGTGTCTTAATAATAATAATAATAATAATAATATAGTAACAATAAACAAAACGTATAATAAATAAGCCAATTTTTAAAAAATAAAGGAAAGCTGACTGTTCGAAATGTAACTTATACTTAATGTATACAATATAAATATTGCACGCAGATTAAATATGTAACAATATAAAATGATACAAAATATTAATAAATGATGTATTTAATTTGATAAACATGCCAAACAACAAACTGTAATGGATTAATTGTTGGATTCGTCTTAATATAATCAATTACCTCATTTAAAAACTGGCGATGTATAGATAGAAATTAGAAATTAGAAGACTTGAAAATTGAAAAGCGTCTCTATCCACCCGGTGCCTATAGAAAATATTGAGGTTAATAGTGAAGAAATCTGTGGATTAGTTCGTGAAGCGCATACTAACCGAGCAAATAAATGGGAAAATAACAGAGGCAGACGACCGAAGCGATGAATAGACATCAAACTAGGGTCCGAACAATATATAACAGTCGGGAAGGAGTAGATGTAACGGAATAATATGACACGTTCTACTAGAAAAATTACCATATTCGGGAATTGGGTTACCGAATATGATGATTACTTTCAAAGTGAACGACGTAAATACATAAATAAAAATTTTCAACTTAATCAATTCGTACTCTCCGATCAACAATGTCCTTGAATATTATTGATTTTCGGAAAACATCGGGCCCCAAATAGTATCGCTCGTAACTCTTCCAGTCATAGTATCCGTTATACGGTACACAAAACTTTTTAAACAAATTGCCTATTTTTATAATGAGCAACATTTAATTGAAATAGAATGTTTAAACACCTAAAAAATCAGTATTATACGCACAAAATATCATATTTTCACACTCTCCAGTGATAAATAACTAATTCATCAAAATATGTGATTAATTAGAAAAAATAATAATAATAATAATATGTCACTGAAAATGGTAGATATAAACATAAAATAATTCTAACTGTTTCGATTACGCATTATCAATTTTTCATCAAAGCTATAAGTTTACACCTATGAAGCAGTTAGAACCTCCTATAGTGCTGTTATTAAATCTATATAGACAGGTATTACTGTTTCTGAGATGGCAGGTTTTTCGTATAAACCTACAGAATGACTTAAGAAGGTAAAACCAGCGGGTAATATATTTCTTGTACAATAAAGTTATTTAGAAGAGAACTTCAGATATACATAAAGATATTCAATATTCTGATAATACACAATTTTGTTAGTATTAAAAGTCTATATACGGAACGCTCTAATGGAAAGTCTAAAATATAATCGTAATGTACCTTAAATAGACTGCGGAAAAGAGTGGACAAAATCTGGTTAATTGGGTACTCGCAGACAGTAAGCGGTGCGATTGTGGGGAGCGGCAGGATCATAAACAACTGAATGTACGTTGACACCAACAACTATAAAAAAAAAAGAGGATTTTTGGACAAAGAACATCAATGACGAAGCCCGGAGGTTGATAAATTACTGGAGTAATTTCATATAGATATCACGTTTACGTTTCATATTGTATTTTTATATTTATACGACGTTTACTGAGAGGATTTTAAGAAGAGATCATACACGTAATTATATATATATATATATATATGTATGTATGTATTGTGTGTGGCATATATAATATTTTTTTGTTGTTTTTTTATTTAGCTGTTTACGAATTCTTATCCAGAAAATGCCGACTATCACGACTAAACTTCAATTCGACCGACATCAAGATGCATCGGACATCGATAGAATGATCGATTCCATAAATTTTAAAAAAATTCACGTGGAAGAATTAAATAATGATAACGGACACTTATTAAACGTATCAACCGACGAGATTGAACTAAATCACGATGACGGACAACTGTCCCGTTCGTCGACAGTACCGTATAGAATGAAAATCGTATGGTTTAACGTTATCGGTTTTGCAATATTACATTTGGCTGCGTTATACGGCTTTTACTTGAGCATTTTCGAGGCTAAACTGCTTACCTTACTTTGGAGTACGTAATATTTACGATAGTTTAATAGTATTTCTTCAAATGCGAAAACATATTTACCCGTCATAATGCGACTTTGTTTAATAAAAATTGTTTTACAACTAAATTATCCGAAATATAACCGCGTTCGTAAAATATTAATTCACTATATAAAAATTAAACTTTATATTATTTAAAAACACTTACAAAGTAATATTCGTAGGCATACACGGTTTCCAATTCATCGATAGATTATTATCGCAATGGTAAACATATTACGTCAAACATAACGTTGGGCAATTAGTAATGAATAGTGCAACGGTGTTCCCCCGCATAGTCGAACTATTTTCAATATATATATGCAATGGTGTTGTCACCCCCGTATTTACGCTTTAAGGTTCTAATCTAAGCAGATAACGTGGTTGTATTTACTTATGAATCAAAATTTTTTCAGACGCCATGCATAACATTAATGAGGACTTACTCATTTAAAGTTAACCCTAAAGAAATTCAAAGCTCGTTTTTAATTATTTTCGCTACAGAGGGATTATTTTTTTAATACACAATCAACATGGTGAGCATACATTAATAATATATTATTCAAATACACTTTTGGGGTGGATACCCTTTTATATTCAGACTCTTTTATATAAATTCGTTTAAAAAAATATATATATAATATTATAAGCTAATACTGTAAAACTTAGAAAATTATCCGTAAATATATATTAATTTTATCCGTACCTAATAACGCTATTAATTCGAAACGAAAAATTTTTGCAAATCGGGCGATCATTAAATAATAATAAATAATTAAAATTCTCTTTTCAGAAGTCGCGACTGGTTACTTAAGCGCATTGGCCACTACAATGGGTGCACACCGCTTATTTACGCATCGATCATATAAAGCTAATAAATGGATTCGTCTGATATTAGTTATATGCCAAACAATGGCCGGACAGGTAACTTCTATAATAAAACAAACGCGTGTATGTGTGCGTGCACCGAAATGTCGTTTCTCGCAGTAAAATGAGATCATGATAAAAGAAACACTTTTTAATCACGATGAACCGCAAGAATAATCGAAATATAGATTTCATAATTTATTATTACACAATTTAAGCATAAGTCAAAAATTAAATTTATCACGGAAATGCTAAAATTACCAAATATTACAGATAATATGCATTATTTAATGTTTTAATTCATTTAATTCTTTTTTGAAATGATTAATTTTTAAATTTTTTAATAATTTTTTTTAATCGAAAAGAACTGTCTATGGGTGTGGATAAGAGATCACCGGCAACATCATAAATACAGCGATACGCACGGTGACCCGCATAACGCGTCTCGCGGATTTTTCTTCTCGCACATCGGATGGTTGATGGTTCGTAAACATCAGCAAGTTTTCATCAAAGGCAGAACCATCGACATGTCAGATATCGACGCCGATCCGATAGTGATGTTTCAAAAGAAGTAATTAACGTAAAGATTTATTATATTTAATATGAATACACGCAAGCACACTCGCATGCATATATATATATATATATATATATATATATATATATATATATATATATATATATATATATACGAAGCCGATGTCTTAATAAAGGACGTATATAAAATCAAAAAGGACAAACATGCAAAATTTATCGAATAAAGCTTAAAATTTAACGAAATCTCTTATGCGAATTCGCGTAACTAAGCATTTGGCTCGCTCGCTCATTTTACGAGTTAACACTGCTCATATACAAAGCTCCAATAGAAGCTTCAATACTAATATAGCGGCGGAAAAGAAGAGGTAAAAATGGCCGTACCACCCCGCTGGAAAAATGTAACACAGATGACGTATTGATTTGCAATGAATGCGAAAAACGACGTATCCCTACATTTTGTCTTTTTAGTCACCTGAAAACACATAACTCACAGTGCACCATACTTTATAAATATATAAGTTCAATAATAACTGACAAATCAATAACATCTTTCCATTTACAACAATTTCTATTTTCATTGTGTGTATTTATTTATATATATTATCATCATTTATCCTTAACCACTAGGTTAGTGGGCAGAAATATGGGCTAAGGTCTAATGAAAAAATATACAAGTATGCGAGAAGCTATTTGACGAGATGAAAAGAAGGCGAATTAAGTTTTATGTTCACATAAAGCGGTCGAACCCAACACGGTTAATTAACCGAATATTCACTTAGCTGCAGAATTTGAAGAACAAATGGAAATGGTTCGAGAAGGTAGAAAGCGATTTAAACGTAGTTGACATTAAACGGAGTGACATCCAAGACCGCCATCTATTCAGTAAAAAACTAGCGGACCACGGTAAATTTAATGACAAGCCGAAATTGCGCAGAGCCAAAAAAGTGAAAAGTGGACCGAAGAAAGAAAAGAAGAACATCGACAACGAATGCTGCAATTCTGGATACAAAAGAAATTAAAACAAAAATAAATTAAACGTTTATTCGAAGGGAAAAAATTATATATATATATATATATATATATATATATATATATATATATATATATATATATATATATCTAAGTGGATGTATTAAATGAATCATCCATCTACGGGAGTTAAATGCCCCCCATTTTATTAAAAAAAAAATGGATTTTTAAATATTTACTTCAGCTATGAATCCCATCGGGCTTTATAATTTATCACGGTAAAAAGGCTTCTAGCCAACTCAGCTATCCAATTGGTCAGTAAATGAGTAAGAGTTTGTTGGTGAAGTAAAAACCACGGGAAGGCACTCCACATTGACTTGCTCTGAATGCGTCATTTCGTCTATCAGTCTTTGAATGGCCAACTTTCGAGTTGAATCTTTTTATTTTTAAAACGATCGCAACAAGGCATCTAGGAAAGCACAAATAATGAAAACGGTATATTGAAAACGCTCTAACAAAATTATCGCAATTAACAAAATTACGTAGTGATCTTGGACAAAAATAAGAATCAAGATAGATAGCGTATATTACTAAAGGGAAGTGAACAGTAAAGAAAGAAAATCGATACTATGCCGAAAATCATACAAAGGACTTCTTAGAATATCGTGGATAAAACATCGCGTGATGATATATATATACATTTTAAAGGAGTTCAGAATAGAACAGAATATAAAATGCTTAAAGGTCTTTTGCCAGATTATAAGTAATGTAAAAATTTAATATAAATGAAAAAGAATTATGAATAAGATGCTGACATATGACGGAGAATGGTCAGAATTATTTATATGCAATGTACAGATGACAGAAAGTAGTTAGAATTGTGTAGGCAATTGATTATGAAGGCTGAACACAGACGATGAAAGTTCATTTATAAACAAATCATGTCGTTCTCCGATTCTAATAAATGTACATTATTTTCACTAACGTTATTTTTTCAAGTATTAAAAATGTATATATATTTTTAACGATATACACCGGAATTAGTTATTGATGCTATTTATTGCGATTAACAAACTCGAATAACCGTTAATTTGCTTTTTTTTTTATCCCATTCTTATCACAAATTTGTCATCAACCAGCTGTTATCTCTTGAGAACATTCCCATTAGCAAGGTCTCAATTTAAGTTTTGAATTGGCTACACCCAATCCATCATCGTTCTTTATATATATTTTTAACGATATACACCGGAATTAGTTATTGATGCTATTTATTGCGATTAACAAACTCGAATAACCGTTAATTTGCTTTTTTTTTAATCCCATTCTTATCACAAATTTGTCATCAACCAGCTGTTATCTCTTGAGAACATTCCCATTAGCAAGGTCTCAATTTAAGTTTCGAATTGGTTACACCCAATCCATCATCGTTCTTCTTTTAGATATTTTAATCTTTACTGTTTTCTGTAATAAACTGTCTGCTAATAGGTTTGCATGTTGCTGTAGGCTCCATATATGTTTTTGAATAGCTACATTACATCCTCCATCTATTTTATATTTGCATCTTCGTGAAGCGTACGATTTGAAACGTATCATCGTGTATAACACGTAACATTCTGTTTTAATAAGTTTGAATTTTGTTAACATTACTTTTGGACGCACACTCCATAGTTCATACCGTACAACGTTATAATACAGTAATAATTTTTTTATGCTATGAAGTCGCGAATGCGAACCAAGCAACCAGCACGCTTGTTTAGTCTTTAAGTTTAGTTCGATTTTCTTCGTTCTAATACGCTGAGACTACTGTAAGATATTTTACGATTCAACTTTGTTCAATTTGCCTACCTTTGATAAAGATATTACATCTATCGCGAACACACATCTCCTTTTACTAAATATAATGCGCATACACTTACACTCGTTTATCGTCGATTTCTGCTCGGCCAATTTTTAATTTCATCGACTGCACTTTTTGCACGGTTTCATTTGATATTTGCGGAAGCTTATGGGTCGTCATTATCGCGCAGTATCATCATTTTAATCTCGTAAATGTCGATGAAAATAAATAGAAACACCGTTGTTATCTAAAAAAAATATTTATTTTTTAGAAAAACACAGTCGACTAGTTCAGCTTATCGTCGGTATTTTTAGTTGTACAAATTCTAATAATAACAATGCTCTCAAGTAACCTGTAATTATTCTACATATTTCGTTCGAAGCAACATTTAGTTTTTTGCGTGTACCTGCTACATCACGTCTAATGTCAGATGGTGCAATATCACTGTATTCGCACTACTTGTTTAGGAGTTTTGCTTTTAAGCAGCCTGTAATTATTCTACATGTTTCGTTCAGAGCAACGATTAGTTGTACCGAACGGTTCCAAACTGGACAGACTTACAGACTTACTCTCCTGCTGAGTAACAAAGTGCTCACCGATGTTCGCAGTACGTAATTTTTACTATTATACGAAAAGTGTTTCTGTTTACTTATCTTGAAGAAGAGCTATAGTAATCATTACAAAAAAAAAAAAATGTAATAGCGAATCAGTAAAAATAATATCTCAATCAGAAATTCTCCTAAGTATTTCTGATGCATGTTCTTCCAATGAACGGCATTCCACCTCAAACGTCGTTTTAGTAATGAAAATACTTTAATTAATCTATCAGTTAACTTTTCTTTCAGATACTATAAAAGTTTATTCACCGTATTTTCCGTCGGTATACCTACAGCCGTGCCGTGTCTCATCTGGAACGAAACTTTATTTAATTCGTTTTTCATATCGTTCGTTGCTCGTTTAATGTTCAGCCTTAATTTCACCTGGTTGGTCAACAGCGCCGCTCACATTTACGGAACTAGACCATTTTCGAAGTAAGTATCCGGTTATTCGCTGAGATAATAGTAATAGTAGCAGGAACGGCCGCACTAATAATAATAACAACAGCAAGACGTTAATTGAAAACAAGTTAATGCTCGGGATATAAATAGAAACTCGACAACGATTCTTTTATATTATTAACTAACTGACTAAATTATCTACTAAAAATTTTTTAACGGTCGATAGTTTTAATCACAAATATAGTTCTATACTATATTTCTTTTAGGCGTACAGAAAACATCCGAAATTATGTAAACACTGATGATAAAAAATATTTTAGTTTTTTTTTTTTTTTTTTTTTATTAGGGAACTAAAATCAGTGTCGCTCGGAGACCAGACTATGATTGCCTACCTTAATATCTGGTAGTAACAAATTAGTCCTTTGCTTAAACAACATTTTATATGGTCTATCCCAGGCGTAGCTAGCGCTAACAAAAGCCTTCCAGTGCTGGAATTTAGCCTTTATTATGTCAGATTTATATAACTATTCAACTCTTTTAGCACATTCCTATAGATAAATATACGAAAGGAGTATTTACACTTAGTTTTTTCGGATTAAGTTAATTTTCGTTTTAAAAAATTGTAATCCGTCATTTCATCAATCGGTGGAAAATCTACAGGTGCTAAACATTTACAATGACTTATTGAATTGACTAATTAAAGAATGTAGCCCCGCCCCTTAGATAAACAGTTTTCAACATTAACAATAAAATTATTAATATAATAAAATCGTCTGTTAAGGGAACGACTTCATATGTTTAAAATTAAAAATAAAACTACGACGGAATAACAAACCCATTTCAACTAATTTATATGATAACAAATGTATCGCACCATCAGAGACCAACAAGTAGTCTGTAATACATCCCAAGAGGTAACTAACTCACTAAAGTCAACAGAACGGTTTCTCGAACACGAGGCTCCATTACTGGAAGTCTGATGTTTATTTTTTATTAATACTTTATTATGCGAATTAATAATGTACAACTTGTTGCATTTACAGAGGAGCAATACACTACACCGCTTAGGCTTAATCAGTAGTCTGATGTTAAAGTCCCCCAACAATAATTTTCCTTACGATATCATCAGCAGCACTTAATAGAGTTTTTGTTTTTGAATTTTTGACACACTTTTTTCAACTGTGCCTTAATAGTTACTGTTAAGTCGAAAACATTTTTAGCTTCTTGATGTATAGAATAACGTTTCTGGAACTACCAAGTTAGAGACTACTTAAAAAAATTGGAAAAAAATTTAAAATTAAATAACTTAGGAACTAATGGTAAAAACTAAAACAACCAAAAACACCGGCTTAATAATATAATTGTAAAAATAAAAAAAAGCCAAACAAGTTTAAAAATTAATATATCAAAAACTACTGGTCTAAAATTTACACCGAAAGCACCAAAAAACTCGGGTGGAGTAAGGATTTTTCGAATACTTTGAACACTATTGGTAGAAGACTAATAGGTCGAATAAAAACACTTACGAGATTTATCCGAAGTTAATTTTATACAATATCTGTTTGTGTTATTAACGCGAAAAATAAAAAATTTCAACCGGCCATTAGTATACGATTATTTGTCTAGTTGCGCAGATATCGTAGAAAAATTTATGAAAATATATACTGAATACAAGTTTATTAAAACCCTACTTCGACGAATTAATAAATTTTAACGAACATTATTTTTACTGTAACTTTTATACGGCAGCCCCGTAGACTAAACGAATCGAATTAAATATTAAAATATTACTCGTTTTCCTTGAAACAGAATACATACGCGATTTCTATTAAGAAATCACGTGTGTACAATGTAAAATGCGAACGAAATATTATAAGCCGATGTTATACATAATTCTCTTATATGATAACGACATGCTTGTTCAATTTTTTCGGTCGGTCAGAAGAAATTCTAAAAGAACATTAAATACTCTATATAAAACTCTTACGCGTTCAGAGTAAATTTGGAATAGATTTTTATTTATTTTTCCGTATTTATTATTCAGATAGATTCTCTTATGCGACGTTATGCTTTGCGTGTACTATTATATAAAAGAGGAAAAATTTCCCAGCTAAAGTTTTCGCACAACTTGCGCAATGGTCGCGTCAAATGGCAAATACTTTTTGACTTCACAAATTAGCTACGTAGTACATCTATAGGATGAACACTAGAATGAATCGCTATCTCTTCCAGCCGCGTTCGATCTTGACTTTCCGTCTATATGTCCTTAAAACTCATCGGTGTTTGGATATACATTTTCAAAGCGGATAGAGTCATACGATTATGCGGGCTGGTGAAACTTCAGTTTCATGTACTTGTTACTACTTTGTGAGAAAGGTGTTGGCGTTAGTTCACATGGGTAGCTTGTTTGAGTTATCTATTTCAAATAATTTTCAATTACCGTTATGTTTTCTTTAATCTGTACACTAATGCGCACACATGTTAGGTCGTGTCGCGTATTGTTTCGCGTTCGTCTTATAAACGTATATCGCTTCTTAATAATTATTTGTCGTTCGATTACCCACGGGGAGACGATGAGATAAAACCTTATTTATCTTATCCACATAATAACTGTTTATACTTTTTTCGTTATTTAAAATTTAATATGCGTACATCTGTTCTGCTTAATACATTATAATCACACTACCAGGTATACAGACATATACACACCATCGCGGGCGTGAGTTGCTGTGGTCGCTCATGGTGACGTAAGCGACTACGTCTACTTACACATATACTCAAATGCACAGCCATCATCGACGATACAACATAATACCGTATCACATACGTCACAACTACTACAAGCGGCGAGGTTTATTTCTCCTCAGGCCACGACTTACGTGTCTCTGGGTAGCACACCTATACCACAAAAAAAATAAATTGTCTTTTACCTGCCCACAATCTGATAATATAAATCATATTAATCTCTACTCAGTTCCCAATAATAATGTTGCAATAGCATCTGCTTCAGCGTACGAACAAGCTGGGTCTTCTGCCGACCGTACAATGCATGAACTGACGATGGAAGCGAAATAGATTCGAATGATTGGCAAATACCAAAAAAAAAAAGGCTAAGAAATCAACTACCTGAGTATCAAGGTTCGAAAAAGGGAAATCGTTTTAGTCCTTTATATAGTGAACAAGTGGGTAACGACGGTAGTAATCCTTCTCCTACTTGATTTTCAACTCCTCCTCCGTTATTTGTTCATGATGTTAGAAATTTCCCTTCCATGATGGAAAAATAGTTGCAATTGAGGTACTCACGAGTTTAAAGCTAAAACTCTCAAGCTAAACTCGGTCAAAGTGAATACTAAAGAAAGCGACGACTATCGGAAACTTGTCACTACATTTAAAAGTGAATACGTAGATTTTTCACACGTACCAACTTAAACAAGAGCATATAAAATTGTTATAAGACATCTACACCATTATTTCACGCAGGATGAAATAAAAAACGCGCTTAAAGAAAAAGGTTTCATTGTTCGAAACGTATTAAACGTTAGACACGAAATCACGCAGGAACCCTTTTGCCTTTGCATTTTTAAGACCTCGAACCTACTAAAAATATTAAAAATATTTTTAAACTATCTATTATATTCAAAAATAAAAGTCTCGAAACTCCACACCCCAAAAAAAATCATTCCACAATGTCTACGAAGTCAATCTTGAGGATATACGCGGTCATTCTGTAATCACCCATTTAGGTGCGTAAAATGTGAACAAAATCATAGTTTAGCTGAGTGTAGAAAAGACCCTATTACCTAAATGCGCGTTGTGTGAAAAGAATCACACTTTCAAACTATAAAGGTTACGCTGTCTATCAGAAACTTTATGAAAAAAAGTACAAAACTGATATTAAAATTGTCAATGATAACTTATATCGAAATAAATTCCAAACCATTGATATAAGTAGTTCAGTTAATAAAAGTCAACACGCGAATTATGCAGCAGCTATGGTAAATAGTGTCAATCGCGTAAAACATTTCGCTAATGCCAGGGTTGATAATACCTCAGTCGAAAATAACACGGTTACAACTGATACCAGTGAAAATAGCAAATCTCAATATAATCGCTCAGATTTAGTAAATACATTTACAATGTTAAATCAGCTAATTCAACAAAATACACTTGTATTAAATCTGATAAATGCTCTAACAAATAAAATGATTAAATAATGATTTCATCTTTAAGAATATCAATTTAGAACGCAAGTGGCGCCCTAGAAAATAAAATAAAAATCGAAACATTTTTAAAACTCGAGCACATAGATATATTATTACTTGCTGAAACTCACTTTACAGATAAATCTTATTTTCACAAATCAGGCTACAACATATATTTGACAAATAGACCAGATGGTAAGGTTCACGGTGGTAGTGGAGTCATTATTAAAGATAAAGGAATTAACCAAATTAACTAGTAAAGAAATGCAGGCAACTAGCATAATTGTATTATTTACTTTGCGAAACTTAACCGGTCCACCTAATACATTAAATGGGGAATTAATCTCTCAACAGAATTACGTTAAATATTTGGGGATGCATCTTGAGAATAAATTAACGTGGAGCAAACATGTCGAACAGAAATGAAAACATCTTGACATAAAATTGAAGCAGCCTCTTTCTCTTAAAAATAAGCTTTTAATTTATAAAATAATGTTAAAGCCTGTGTGGACATGGCCTGATGCTGTGGTGCTGCGTAAAAAATACTCATATAAATAAGATAAAACGGTTTGAAAATAAGGTCATTAGGCTACTCATTGCTCCTCTTTTTGGTATGTTTCGAATTATACATTACATCGTGACCTTCTCATTCCTTATGTTAAAGACGAAGTCAAACGCGCTGTTGAGCAGTATAAATTGGGGTTTCATACAAATACACTGGCCATCAATTTATTAGATAACAGTCTTCAGATAGGCCGATTGAAACGAACCAGGACGTTTGATTTATCATAATTTCTAGTGGAATTCTTTGGGGAGCACTAATAGGTGTTGGCCCTTCTCACGCTACTTCGCATTTCATAACAATTGCTAGATGGCCTCTCGGTCAGTTGTAATTATGTTATTTAATAAAAAAAATTGTTTTAGTGTAGGATTAACTTTCCAGTGTAGCAATTGTGTGTGTGTGTGTGCAAGCGTGTGTGTAATTGTACTTTTTTTTTTTTTTTGAGCGATTGTTTTTATGTAAACATGTATATGCATAAAAGTTTTATTTATATTATTTTTTAAATTTAATATAATTTTTTTTCAATATGTTTTTTGTAGCTTAATTCAGTTGTATGCTAGTATTTAATTATTTACTTCTCAGCGTTCGCATCTTAATTGGCACTGGCTCTTGTGTAAACCGTATATAAATAAAAAAAAAATAATAAATAAATAATTGTTTGTCTCTTACGCTACGCCCAATCGGCGGTATGTGTTTGTATTTTTTATACGCGTATCCCAGCTCAAGAGTAGTTCTGTTTTAAAGGGATATACTACCGGCGGAGAATTGGTTCGTATCCATGTTCGGCTTAGGAGAAGGTTGGCATAATTATCATCATACGTTTCCGTGGGATTATCGAGCGGCCGAATTTGGTCAGTATTTCAACGTAACTACGACGGTAATCGATTATTGCGCCCGGAAAGGTTGGGTATACGATTTAAAAACGGCCAGTTCGGAATTAGTTAAAAATCAAGCGACTAATAAAGGTGACGGATCCCATAAAGTGTATGCTGGTAAACAACTAGGATCGATTAAAAGTACGAACGATTAACTTCGTTCGTAACCGTTTATTCGCTACCTATCTCAAAAAAACCGTTACATTTTACGTTATTATTCTATTCGTTTTGTTTTTTTTTATTTTATAACGAAATTACGTTTAAAAATTAAATTTGTTACGCGAAAACTATTATTCTAGAATCGATTAAAAGTACTAGCGATTTAATTTCGTTCGTAACCGTTTATTCGCTACATATATCAAAAAACTCGTTACATTTTAAGTTATTATTAGATTATTTTTTTTTTTTTTTTGTATTATTCGATAATGTAATTACTTTTACAGAAATGAAATATGTTACGCGACAACGGTTATTTTATGGTTTTTTTATTCGTTAAATATACGACATTATTTCTAAAATTAAGATTTAATCTTTTACTAATGTCAAATCTGAAAACTGTATAGAAAAAGAAAATTTTAGCCATGCTTTTAAATTTTTTTTTATTAAAGCAGAAGGGAAAAAATCTTCAAAAGACATAGATGATAAAAAAATAATTTAGTTTTTCCTAACGCGATGGACGAAGTGATGAAGACTACACAGTTCCTTCTTCCATAAAACAAAGAGTAATGAGTTTATGCTTAACTAAATAAATAAAAAAAAAGGCAAAATAATATAAAACAAACTTACGAATAATTCACAACTCCTTAATAAGAAGAAAAAGCCTTTGAACAATGAAACTTTAAAAAGTATTACTTATACCTGAACTAATAACACGGATATTATCTCATATCGGAAGAACTTCTCTATACAAAACTTAAAATAGTACGCACTCCAGAAACCTGAAAATAAAAACGCAAAAAAAAATATAAAATATAAGGAAATTAATAAGAATTAGTAAACTAATTAAAATTAACTATTAAAATAATTAAAAATTAAAATAAATAAGAGACAGTCGACCATGCTACGAAAACCGCACCCACTGTAGGGTCACGGTTGGTTTAAGCGTTAACTACAAATTTACGAAATTTTAAATTTTAATCGAATGACCTGTTCCGCCATCAAAAGGAAATCCTTAACCTCCCTATCAAGAGAAAATACATCTGTGCAGTCAAAACCAAACTTGCGAGACGCAGGGCAGTGAATGCTGGGTAAACACAGTATGTTGAACATCATCAACCTCACCTACAGTACAACAGATTGGATCACCAGCAAATTGGAACCTGTCTAGATAGGATCCAAGCCTGACATGACCAGTCAACATTTGTGCATTGTAGACGTTGATATCAAATCTTAGCATTTTTAACCGCATAAATATATCTGGTGGAAAGGCGTAAGTTTTTCTGCTTGTTACACTGCCCTGCCGCTTTGTAACTAACAAAGATTTTTTTTTTTTTTAATTTGCACTAAACGTATGCTGCACCGAAATATTCTCAAACAGATTAAAGTGTTTCATCTCCGTAATACGCCCCCTCAGTGAAATAAATCAAATGGTAGGATCCCACAGACAATGCAAGCTGCAGAGGTTGTAGTAGTCCAGTATCCATTCGAAGTAGAAATATCCTCTGTTGTTTCTTGGACAGATCAAGTATTTTTTATTAACATAAATGGCCGCGCAATACTTATAATGGTCCTGAATTAAGCCTTTATATAATATCGATTATTCTTTAAAAGGTAATCCCCAAGCATTTTTCTATAGGCGCAACAATTTATTATAAATATCCATACATTTCTAGAAATGTATTAGAAATGGGAACAAATGTTAATTTTTGATCGATAAGTATACCCAAATACTTTAATGATGTGGTATGCAAGATTCTTGGATCAAATAATAATTCAAGCTCCTTGATCTGGCCGATGAGTGAGACCTTACCAAACACAGGAAATCTGCATTTGGTAGGGGAGCAATTTAAACCTATATTCGTCACTACACTCTCCAGGTATTTAGTAATACATGCGGGAAGTAGTAGTGATGCTGAACTCTCTGCTTTAAACAGCAAGCATAGATCATCGGCATAAGAAATTATCTGGCATGTAGCATTAACATCAGAACAAATATTATCAAACCTATAGTGTACAGTGGAGTACAATATGTTCCACAGACTAGGTCCGGGGACAGAACTCTGTGGAACTCCACAAGTAGGTTCCCTAATTGCAACCGATGATCCAAGCTTGAGTGTTGCAGAACTATTACTAAAATAGTCTATAATAATATTAATTATATAAGGATTAATAATCATTAAGAACATCGACAACTGCAGACCAACAGCAGTTGTCAAATACCCCTTTAATATACGAAATGACAACAGCAGAACAACCATCCAAAATATATTGCTCAACGAATGAGACTAATGCATGAACAGCATGCTCAGCAGATAGATCTGAGCGAAAACCAAATTGTAGGTGATGCAACGTGCCCCCTAGCAGTGCTCATGTACTAAAATCTCATTGATGACTTTTTCATAAACCTTCTCCATGCAATTAAGCCAATGAGACAAGCCTATAAACCGACAACTCAGATAGATCTTTGCCAGGCTTGGAAAGAAGCCTCAATGAGGCTGCCTTCCAACAATCTGGAAAAATCCTAATTTTAGATATTTTTGCATAATTGTTTTCAATAAAAGTGTGTACAAAGAGTGAATTTTCTTTGCAATCAAATTACCGACTAAATCATTAGACTGCTTCTTCTTATTGCGCAAATTTTTAATTATAAACGTAATGTTGTCCTCATTTATGACATGAAGATCACAACCAGCAACAGGAATCACCACTAAGGGAGAATCGACCTTGGAGGAGAAAAATTGGTCCAATAAAGTACCCGCTTTTTCTTGCTCAGAAACCATAGTCTGATTGCAAACCTTCAAATCTGATAAAGACATATCAGATTTTTCCTTAAATAGCATTTTATATGGTCTACCTAAAGCAGGGCGTGAACTAACAAAGGCCTTAATGTTGGGGCTTGACCCTTACTATCTCAAGCTTAAATAACCTATCTAACTCCTTCAGTACACGAATATACCAAAGGAGAGTTTACATTTTGAAAGTTTTTCTTTATTTTTAAAAAACTGAAAATTGTCGTTCACCAATCTATCTGTGGAAAATCGACATTAGACATTGGCCAATCAACTCAACCAGATACTTGTTGAATTGACTAATTAGAGAGTGTAGCCGCCCCTAAGACAGAGAGTTATTAACATTAACAGTAATATTATTAATAAAATTAAAATTAATACGATTTATAATTCATTAAATTCAATTTTATAAAATCGTCTGAGACGGGGATGGCTAATAATATCTTTAAAATTAAAAATAAAACTGCGATGGAAGGCAGGATCCATCTTAACTAACTTATAAGATAATAGGTGTGATGCACTTGCGGACACCACCAAACAGTCAATAATACTTGAACCATTGTAATTAACAACTTGAACCATTATCCGCAACTATAAGTTCCCTAGAGCAAGCATCTCACTGAAATCAACAGAGTCCCTAGTTTCCCAAACATGAGGTTCTATTACTGGTAACCTGATATTGAAGACCCCAACGACAATGCGACAATAGTTTGGAAGCAGCCTCGAGGTTTGATCAAGCATAGATCAAGCAGAGATGTTAAACACATACCTATTAAACCTAATGGAAATTAAATTGAACTTACTATACAGCAAAGTATGCGGAATATTCCCTATTATTTATATAAGATTGCTACACATCGTAATCATTAATATGAAAATGTCTTAAAAATAACGTCTGACAGGCACCATTTAGATAATAGCAACTAACTTGCTCCATAATCAACCTTGGTCCGCATATCCTCACGTGTCTTAGCTAAACAAGTGCAGTTCTTATGAAAAGTGTCAACAGACTTAACGCTATCGACAATGCATCAACTTTGTCAACTAATTTATTATTTATCTCCTGCCATGTGCAGGGGGCCTTAATCTTATTAAAGCAACATGTTCTTACGTGTACCATTCTCTACGCATAATTGATGAACTGTAATTTGAGTTCCAGATGCCCGGCAATACTTATAGGGATGTTTAAAATATCCACACTTCTTGCATTGACGCGGACTGACTTTAATAAAGTCGAATTGGATAAGCGTACGAAATTTATTTCAAAAAATTTGGTAGAGCTATACATATACAACGCTAACTTTGCGGTATTGGCGAAAAGTAAATACACGCATATTTTAAGAAGATATTTAATCAAAAACCAACCATTACAAAAACTTTAATAAGTTTTTGAGGATATTTTGAAATAGATACCTAATACCGCGTCGGTCACACTTATCGTAGGTCCAGAGATTGGTGGCAATCTGATAAAACTTCTGTTTATCTCGTGCCGCATGAACCAGCGTGGCCGTATTACGAACCAGTCTTAAGATTTTTCGTCCCCGAAGTTTGACTGCGTCCCTGACATCTGTAACCTCTCTATTTGTTGTATTCTAATCTGCAGTATATTACTCTTTCGAATACAGTAGACTGCTTTCTCAATGACATTACTTCGCGCGTTTTGTTCATTTGTTTTAGAATGTCTTCATTAGATATCCTATCTACCCAAGGAGCTTTAATATGACACGATCATACTTGATGAACAGGATTCCAATTTTATTGGAAGCTGTACTTTACCGAATTATATCTGTTGTTTTAATATGTGTAACGCGGATCTATTCAATGATATTTTGGAATGTGCTGATTCGTGAATTAGGTCTTTAGTGAGTGTTATCGTGTTTTCTGTTGTCTGTTCTCGCGTTTAGTTACGTATCGCGTAGGCATTAATGCGTATGCTTCTTAATCGCGACGTTTTATCGACGACACGTACTTCGTCGTATCTTATATTTTTCGTTGATTAAATTTATCTATCTCATCTATCTATAATAGTAAGTCGAATAATGCCTACTTATCGTTAATCACCGGTAAACAATCAAGCGGACAATCAATTTCCATTCCCGGATAATGATGATGATAATAATAATAATGGCGCGGAAAATGACGGTAATTATAACAAATCGGAAACTGTAAGTGTTCAAAATTCTACTTCTATCGCTAACAACGTTATTAAACCGGTTATTTTGGCAAGGGGGCCCGATACAAATAATTTTGTAATTCAACGGAATTCGTCTATTAAAAATAATAGTGAAAGCGGCATTCAACAAAGAAATACTAAGAATTTGCAAATTAAAACCAATTTAAAAGAAAACCAAGACTATTGCCATACGGAGGCACCATCCACAAGTACTCAACAGTCTTCTGATATTAAAAAAATTTCGAACCGCAAAATAATTTACACGTCTAGTACACCAAATTACGAGGAGTGGCAATCGCCCCCACTCGTAAACATTTAGCTAAATAAAAATAAAAAAATGACATTATTAACGGTCCTGTAGAATCTACTGGCCTATTGAAAAATAGATTTTCTCTTTTAGCTGACAATTCTAATGAAATAAATAACGGAAAATAATTCTCATGACGTAGTCATGACTGATACCAAATCAGATAGTTCCGCCTCTAATTCTGTTAAACCGCCCCCAATTCATATTGAGGGTGCTGATGATTTTATTCAATTAAGAAAACAATTATTGGACATAGCTAAAGAAAAACTTATTTTTAAAGCGAATATTAATGGTATAACTATTAAATCTAACACTTCAAACGACTACCGTAACATAGTTAAATATTCGATAGAAACAAAATATAAATTTTTTACATATCAACTAACAGAACACAAACCATTTAGAGTGGTTATAAGAAACATTCACCCCTCTACATCAACTGAAGCGATTACTGAAGAACTAACCAATATGGGGTACTTGGTTAAATCGATTACAAATATAATTCAAAATAAAACAAATTATTTTTTGTTGATTTGAATCAACATGCAAGTAGTGCAAATATATTTAACGAAAAATATCTACTAGACACAGTAATTAAAGTAGAGGAACCTCGTAGGCATAGAACTATCCCTCAGTGCCATCGATGCCAGTCATATGGGCATACTAATACAAAAGATCCCAAATGTGTCCGCTGTGGAAATGATCACCTCACAAATGTATGTCAAAAACCTGACCTACTTGTGCTCACTGCAAGGAGGCTTATCCAGCTAACTACAAAGGTTGCTCTATCTATAAAGAATTGCAACGTCTTCGTAATGCTCCTCGGCATGTTTTTAAAAATACTGATCATCCGCAAAGCCGAGATAGACCAGTTAAACTCCATTTAGCACAACCAGAACAAAATAAATTGAACATTAATATTAATTCCGAATCATCCGATATTCTGTCTAGGCCAACTACATCATCATATGCGGCAGTTCTCAACCAAACTTCTCACTCTTCCACGCAGATTAACCGGACCCTCTGCCGATATAAGCAATGTCTTATCTGATTTTTTAAACGAATTTCGATCATTAATCAATCCACTAATCCCTTTAATAACACAACTTGTAACGCACTTACTTCCCAAATTATGAATACTTACACACATCAATCAGTCATACTTCTCTGGAATGCTAATGGACTTACCTCACGATATAACGAACTTTATGTTATTCACCATGAAAAACGTATTGATATAGCTCTAATAACAGAATCGTACTTCACAGTTAATAGTAGGTTTCATATGTTTAACTATTTAACCTATAGGAACGATCATCCAGATGGCACTGCACATGGTGGTACTGCAATACTTATTCGTGACACTCCTAAACATACTCATGTCCCTTACTTATCATCCACGTGTCTTCAATCAACAATAATTTCTGTCTCAACTTCTAACTTTGCCATGAACGTTGCTTCTGTCTACTGCCCTCCTAATCAGAAAGTTACACATCAAGTGTTGACATCTTTTTTTAAATTTCTTAGTCCCAGATTTATTGCAGGTGGCGATGATAACGCTAAACACTTTCAGTGGGGCTGCAAAGAAAACAATCCGCGTGGAAGTGTATTATTCACTTCCGTCACCAATAAGTACAAAATGATCTCCGCCAATGAACGCACATATTGGCCGGCTTCCCAGCGGAAACTCCCTGATATACTTGATATATTTGTTGCCTCTAAACGTTTACTAGGGTAGGTTGTGGCTCAAGTACTACATGACCCTTCATCAGATCATAGCCCTGTATTGCTTACATTAAACAATACTACTGCCTCATTGTTACCACCAGATAGATTACATACTTCAACTATTAATAGTTATAAATTCCAAAAGCTATCGAATGAAAAATATACTTAAAAATTCCTCTCAAAACATCCAATGACATTGATGAACCAGTAAACAGACTCATATCGCAAATACAACAAGCTGTTTGGAATTCCACTTAACTAAAAAAAGACACATTCATTAGGCAACATTATATCCCAGTTTATATCAGAGTTAATAACTCAGAAAAGAAGGGCAAGATCTATACGGAAACAAGGCGCCCCTCACATAAATCGAGATGGAACCGATTAAACAGGATATTAAATTCCAAAATTCAAAAACAAAGATCTGGATCCTTTACCAAGTTCACTAATTCATTATCCACACAAGATGGCTCACTTTGGCAAGCAAGTAGGAAACTCCTCTCTTGTCCAAACGTGAAAGCCCCAATCCTTCAAGATGATGGTAACTGGATAATTACCGACCAAAAAAAATCAGAAGCGTTTGCAAAACACCTTGCAGCTACCTTCCAAGTACACAACGATATCATTGACTACAGCCATGTAAATAGGGTCCTTCAATATTTTCATTGCATATTTCCCCTGCTAAAACAAAGAGAATAATAATGGAATTTCCTAAAAAAAACACCAGGATTTGACCTTATTACATCAGAGATCCTGCAACTTTTACCAAACAAAGTAGTTTTATTGTTCACTTATATATTTCATGTAATGCTTCGTTTGAATTATTATCCTAAATTATGGAAATTTTCGATAATTAAAACGATATTAAAACCTAATAAACCATCTCACCTATGTACTTCATGTACTTCATATATCAGCCTACTTCCCATTGCTAGTAAAATTTTTGAAAAAAATTCTACTAAGTATAATATATCCATCTTTGGAAAAGGAGGGGATAATTCCTTCTCATCAATTTGAATTCCGGCATAATCATTCAACTATACAACAATGTCATCGTGTTGTTGACAATATCTCTACAACGCTAGAACGGAAACAATATTGTTCAGCTGTTTTTCTTGATGTTTCACAGGCCTTCGATCGCGTCTGGCATCCTGGACTCCTTTTCAAATTGAGGGATATCATTCATCCTTCATACTATTTAACTATAAAATCGTATCTACAAGACAGATTTTTCTGTGTCGAATATGGCGAAACCAGCTCGCAAATCTATGCTATTCAAGCAGCAGTTCCACAAGGAAGTGTTATGGGTCCTTCCTTGTATAGCGTTTATACCGCAGATATACCGGTTAATAAAAATACCGTGTTATGCACTTTTGCTGATGACACGTGCATTCTTTCATCTGATTCTGATCCGGCCATGGTGTCAAATAAACTTCAAAACCATTTAGCTCTGATTCGCCCTTGGTTAACTAGATGGAGAATCAAGAGCAATCAAACTAAAAGCAGCCACATTACTTTTACTCTGCGTAAAGGGCTGACGCCTTCATCTAGATGGGACATCCATCCCTCAAGTTAACCATGTTAAATACCTTGATATGTGTCTTGATAAAAAACTTACCCGTAGTCAACACATTACTAATAAAATTAAGGATGTGCGTATGCATATAGTCTGCTCAATCGCCTTTTTGGAACAGTCGAAGCTATCGGTTGAGAACAAACTATTATTGTACAACTCAGTCATAAAACCGATTTGGACCTATGGCATTGCTAAGCCAACTAACATTCGGCACTTACAGTCGATTAAAAATCTCACGTAAAATTATAGACGCTCCTTGGTTCGTGTCAAATCAGTCTATACGTTCCGACTTGCGGATACCAACTATTTCAGAAGTTGCCAAAAAAAGATACAAGCTCTGTTTCAGCAGACTAGGAAATACCGCTAATCCAGCTATTCAACAACTAACAAATCGTGATGTGCCCTTCATCACGTCGATTGAAGAGAAATGGCCAAGAGACAATCTTAAAACAACTTCTTCCTCCTCCTTACGTCCTCTCATTCCTCCTAAATAAGTCCTAAGTTGTGGTCAATGGACCATCAGCAGTATCTGATTCCTTCCTGTTCTTTCATCACATTTACTTATTGCACTATGTGCAGATTGTAAATAAACGGAGAAAAGAAAAAAAGGTTTTCCACCGAATCATTCTAATTTTCATTCACCACTTTCTATTCCTTGAAATCTGAAATACCATAGGACAATTGTTGTACAGAGCTCGGAGATAGTGTATTAACCAATATAAATTTGAAAAAAACGTGCGTGTTCAAAAATTTAATCACGTTATCATGGACCTTTCGATAAAAGTCTATATAAACTTTTTGGCTCGTTTGTTTATTTTGAATATTCTTCGAGTATTTGCTTTATTAAAAAATCAAACGATTACAGTTAATTTCTTCAATACAATTATTGTCTTTCATTCGCCGTATTAAAAAATTAAATTCTTTTAACGTCGTACACTGTGTATTGCGATTGCAAATAATTGATCTCCATCGATGTTATAAAGCGTCTGCCAATTTAATGTCGCTCCATTGTTCGATGGTTTTGGGGGTACTCCTATGTTATACATGTACTTTCAAGGATCATCCGGAACTCTACCGAAATTATGGCAGCGGATAGTGGAACGGCATACAGATATGTAAGTTAGCTCAGTCGCGAACAAACAGCGGCAATGAAAGAGTGTGGACAAGAAAAGATAATACGCTAAAACTGTACATATAGCTGAAGACAACGATGACGAGTCGTGTGCCCAATTAAATAAGCAAAACTCTGACAGCAGCTTTTTCAGTATCAACTGAATTTTTTGGAAATCGAGTAAATTGGAACAGCTGTAGATTGAAAACTGTACGGCGACAAAAACCGACATGTATGTATACCGAAGGCTAAGGAAAACTGCGGTGTATTACATATCACCAGGACACTCCCGAGTGTTTTTTGTAACATCGGATGTCTTTAACCCCGTGTCGAGAAACCAGAAAATTAAATTAGTACGTTTATTTGAAAAACTAAATCTTATTTTCATTCTTCAGATAATAATACACTGCACAGTATACTTTAAATACATTAAAAAGATGAAATTATAAATTATTTTTGAAAAATACTTATGAAATGAAAATTAGAATACACAAATACCTGAAACAGAGCATAATAGTGTTAAAACGCGGGAAAGAAATATTTTTCATTTATATTTTATGTTTACAGTTAACATTAATATTCGAGCAGGTGTAAAATTCGACAGTAAAAGATTTAGTTGCGAGTTCTTAAAAAATAAAAAAAAAGAGAGAATTGTTATAAAACAAGTTAAATGTAGTACCTAGAAAATAACTTTTAAAATAAATAAATCATGTACAATATTTTTCAATTAAATTTACTCCGAAATAGAATAAATCTACATTGATGACCTAAATAAATAACGACGTTGAAAATTTGTCCTTATTACAACGTAAATCTTCAGGAGAAACTGGACTGTAACGAGAGACTAGTTAAATTTGAGACTGAAAAAATATTCGAAAGAAACACTTAAAATAAAAAATGAACCCATTATAAAAGACGCAGGTATTTCTGTGTCGTAGCAGTAATTACTTAGGGATCACGAACATGGTTAATATAAAACAAAAAGATAATCTACAAATTGACCAGCCAGCGGTGGATGCGAACTAACTACATTATTATTTATTATTATCTAAATTAATTTGCCATATACAGCAAGTAATGGCTAGAGGAACAGAGGTAAATAAATATTAAATCGATATAGTCCGGTATCTTGCAAGAACAACACTTGAAAGCGTATCTCATCGAGGAGTAGGCCCTAGTATGATCTCTGTAGGCTGTATTAAGTGCATTCTGTTAGGTACGTGTTGGACAAATAGCTTAACGTTGCAGGTCGTACATAATGGAGCTTCTGATCTATTGAGAAGATATACATGTGCTAGTTTAGTATACTGCTTGTAATTATGTTATCTGTCCGACGTTGTATGTGGGTCTACCAAGGTGTTATTTTTAGCTTGTATCTCTCGAGGTCCGCGAATGGAACCGGTAAATTAGAAATACAGTTCTTCCTTTGCTGCCCTATCTGCTAGTTCATTTCCAGCAATTCCAGTATTGGTATCCGGAGGAATGTCTATATTTTCGATAGAATATCTAATATTCGACCATTGGACCGGGTTTTAGCTCTCGAATAATTAAAGAAGAATTTCGAGGAAAAGAAATATTACTCGGCGGTTTTCCTAGATGTAACGCAAAACCACTTCTCCGGTAACTTTTTTTTCGCTTACTTATTGTATAACTTTCGGGAGAAAAATTTCGGGTAGATGCTAAGTCATCAGTCTACACTATACAGGCGGGAACGTGAAAATGTTCTCGAACTTTTCTTGTAGTACCTACTGTATGTGAAAGACATACCTTTCGCTGATCAAACTACTATAGCATCAGTGTACACTATACAGGCGGGAACGTGAAAATGTCCTCGAACTTTTCTTGTAGTACCTACTGTATGTGAAAGACATACCTTTCGCTGATCAAACTACTATAGCAACGTCCGCTGATGATAATTAAACGAAACTAAATCTCAAATCGTACTCGTTATATCGATATGCATACTGTATCCCGGTAATCTTTGCATTTTGTCTATTTCACGATATCATTCGGCTAAATAATTTTACAATCTATCTCGACTCTCTAATATTATTACGAAAGATGTTCGTGTAAAAATGTAAACGAATCGAGAAAAAAAATTCTAAATTATACCGACTTCTCGGACGGAATCTTGATTTATACGGTAATTCTCAGGTTGAATGTTGAAAATATAATATATATATATATATATATATATATTTCAGAAGTTAAATTCGAAAAATCGCTCCACATCCGACTTTTATTTCACAATTAGTTGAGTACACTTTATAAGTTACACACACACTGAAGTTACCGAAATAAAGGTTTCATTATTATTTATACAAACATACGCTATCCCGATTAATAAATATTATTAGGCTCTTACAAAGTTATTAACGATCCTATATAGAAATAACAACAAATGAGGGACGTTTAAATTCTCGTTACAAAACTTTTGTTAAAATTGGGATTCCCAAATAATTCTAGTTTAACTAATAATTCGAGAATACGACGATTAAATACGTCATTACCGAAGTAGAAAAAGAAAATCAAATCAAGTTTATGTGAGGCGTCGAAAAAGTCCATTTAAAAACTAGTAGCTGTGCGAATAATTACGAAAATGGCGCGATTTTTTTCTTTTAACAAAAAACCCACTAATCGCCATGCCAAAAAAAAAAACAAAAAACCCATTCCTCGAATAATTTCTTCTTTACCCTTCGCATCGTATATTAATATAAGTCAAATAAGACGATTTCACGGAAAATGTTAACATTAGGAAGAATCACAGCGATATCGTCAACAAGTGACGAACGAAGAAAATTCCAGGTAAGTTTATATGGAACTTATTAACATATTTCGGTGAAAAGTTGAACGTTGCGAAAATAATGACAATTACGATAATTATTAAAATAAACGACAAAAAAAAAATTATAATCAAGGTCATTATCCAGTGAATATTTAAAAAAGATAAAAATATAAAATGAAATTTAAAATTAAAATTCACAAAAATCAGCAAAAACGTTATTAATAATTAAACAATCCGACGGTGAATGTGATGAACAAGACAAAAAACAACGATCGGTAGTTTAAAATTTTTTACACGAGCAATAGCATAAAATAAAAAACAGTAGTCCAATATAAAAATATAAAATTTATAATTAAATAATAGCCGGTAAAAATAAATAGTTTATAAAATAATCGTCCGAATGAAATTTCATTTTTATATCGGAACAACTATTTTTTAATTTTTAAATTATTTTTTCTTCTTTTTATTATTATTTATTACTTATTTATTTATTTATTTATTTATTTATTTATTTATTTATTTATTTATTTACGTGCCATGCGCAGCGTCGTACAAGTGTACATCATTAGTAGTTACGTCTGTTTGCACTATAGGTTGTATACGATAGTTTCCGCAACAAGTTTAACTTTTTGCAGCAACTGCGCTCTCTAAATAAATTTATTATCGTCAATTCTAAATATCTTACTTCATTTGTATTATCCGATCGTTGTTAAGTGCTAGACTTACTTGGCGATCACAATTTTTCCGTTTGCAGAAGTAAATTTGTTGAAGTCTGTTTATTCTACTTCGGAGGATGTTCTCTGCTAGTTGCACATCAGTGCGTGGAAGAAATAAGTCATCGCAAAGATGATCGATTTTACGGGTTTTCACACTTGTTTTACGATATCATTTATTACAATGTTGATCAGTGTTGGGCTCAGAACTGTGGAACTCCTGTCAACAATGTATGTGATTCGGATAAAGCAGATCGCTTGAAAATGACGGTATGAAAGAAAATTTGCAATGAACGTGCAAACACGGCCTTGAAATTCCAAGAGTGTAGAGTTGGAAGGATGCGATACCTCCAGATATACATTTAATTTTTTCTAATATTTACTATAATATTGTACATTACTCTCTTATTAACTTACAACGAACTTTGCAATCGTCTTTTGAATTACATGTAATAAGAAATATTGCCGTACTTGATTTTTAATTTGTTCATTTTATTTTCTAATCTTTCAATTCGACTTCACTATCAAACACTAGAAGAATTTAATTCGAACCAGACTTTCCATTCGCAAGCAAATATGAATAAATCGGAGTTGTCGATCAATAAATCCGACACGAATCAAGATACTACCGGTCATAATAATGTCGAACAACCGTCGTATCAAATGAAAATTGTTTGGCCGAACGTGATCGGTTTCCTGTTATTACATTTCGGCGCAATATACGGATTCTATCTGTCCTTATTCGAAGCTAAACTACTGACCACGTTTTACGGTATGTAAAAATGTTATTATATACATCGCTTTTCTCATAACGACAGAAAGTTTTGAAGATGAAATTTACAGGCGTTTTATCATCAAGCGTACATTGCTGAGACAAATCTACGCAATAATAATAATTATTATTAAAATTTACCTATTAAGAATCAACTATTTAGCTACGCAGATCATACTGCGCTGATGGTTAACAGTAGTAAAGTAAAGTATGTAGTCTACTTAAGCCAAGACTCGGTAAACTGGAGTTATTTTGAATTATAAAGTTTAAATTGTAGCGATTTTTTATTACTTTAATTACAAAAATCAGTTAAAATCACGAAAACTTTATTTTCTTGAAATTCACAAAGCTTTTCGGCAATTACGCCATTATCGAGCGATATTTAATAAATTTGGATAAAAATAAAGATTTAAAAAATAAAAACACAAAATATAAATTTAAATATAAGTTCATAATGGCGTAATTGCCGAAAACTTTTGTGAATTTTAAGAAAATAAAGTTTTCGTGATTTTAACTGATTTTTGTAATTAAAGTAATTTTGAATTATATACTAGAGAGATACAGTTAATGAGATTAAATATCGGGGATTACAGTTAGATTGTTAATTAACTTGGCGCGAACATGCGCTCTATTTATCGAACTTAGATTAATTGAATTATCTCTTCTATTATTTAAGGCAGTTCTTCTTGCTAATGCATATAAGATGTTTCTACTTTGCGCTCCATCAATAGGTGCTGCGATATGGGATACTCCATTGGTGTGGTAGGGTTAAATATTGAATTCATAAATGTTCTTAAACGTGCGATGCTGGGAATATTCGTTCAAAAGCAAATACAACTTACTGTTCTTCAGCTATATAGGTTACAGTTATACGTTGAATAACGGTAGTAAATTTAAAGTTTCTTTCGATAGCGGTAGGATGAGATCAGACGGTACGGGTAGAGCGAAAATTTCGTGCATAGGTAAATTACGAATAAGACAGATGTACTCAGGAATCATGATTGAGTAGAGATCGTTTGTGAGTGCAGATGTTATTATTTTTTATGTTTTTTGATTTTGTTCTTCTGGTGGCTTTATCAACTATTTCATTTCCTGTGATTCGCGAGTGCACTGGAGTCCAAAGGAACACTATTTGATTTTTTTTTCTGTACGAGTTTATGGATGATGAATTTTATATTTACAATATCTAAGTTAGTATTTTTAATCAGTTTCCAAATCTGTTATAGAGCGGATATTGAGTCGGAGCATATTATAAAGTTATTTTTGTGTTTTTCTTTGACTATATTTTTTAACGCTTTGTATATAGCTAGTAATTCAGCTGTGTACACAGATGTCCCAATAGGTAAGTGGTATGCTTTCTGCCCTTTATATAAGGTAAGCAGAAGTGGTTTGGTTTAGAGTCTTAGAGGCGTCGGTGTATATTTGAGTGTAGTTTTCGTAGTTTCTGCAGACAAGTTTGTTAAATTTATTTTTCAGCATGTGCGGTGATGAATGAATTTATGTCTTTATGTAATAAGCCTAATAATTGGGCTTGAATGTTTTTGTTCAATAATGTAATTATCGTATTTACATATGTTCATTGTATAAAAATGTTGCACGATCTGTACCATTAGGTTTCCAAGTGTGTATGCATATATAAACGTGTGTTATGTGTTCATGACGTCAGTGAACAAAATATTGTATTTTATCATTCCCACAGTCGTTTTATTTTATGTTCCTAAATTACTATCTATAATTACTATTACTATTATTTTATTGTATGTAATATTGAAATGTTTTAATAATGTGAAAATAAAATTATATGTATGTATATACACATATATAATAATAATAATAATAATAAAACTGTAACTACTGATTACTCATAAAATTAGTAATCAACTTCACACGATCTAAGTTAACGAGCCTACATTTGTACATTTAATTATTCACGTTTTTAAATTACATGTTTTTGCGTTTTACCAATAAAATGGACATAAATTATCTATTAAAATTATTTCGTAATTACAACTAGTTTCGCGCACTAGCGAATAATAGCTTAATAAACGAAAATGTGAAAAAATTCTAGTGTAATCGTTAAATATTTATTTTCATAAAATGCGCAATATGTATAAGTTACTATGAGTTAGGAAAAATAATTCAGGTTTAAAATAGAATACAGAGTTTTGCGAAAATATGTCGATAAAACTAATTATCTCTTAAACTCGGTATATAGAAAGACTTCAAAATGATCTATATTAGAGGTAAATTCATCAGTCAAATACAAAGGTATGTAAGGAGGCTGATGAGATAATATATTAGCGATAAATCTGTTAAATAGGAAGTAAGAAAACTGTAACGTAACAGGATCCTTGACTGACGATAAATTAATTAAAATTCGAAAGTAGTCTTCTAATTATCCAGTAGAGTCGCTCCATTTAGTTTTCAGATGGTACGAAAAATTTGTTCTTCAATGTACACATTGATTAAGCGCAAGTCAACTGTCTTTCATAGCCGTGTGTCCAGTTGCGAATTGTATCGAATGTTAAAATTTTCATTCGTCTGTATTTGGAACTCGGCGACCGAAGAAAATCTGCTAGTTCAACATCTCGTTTGATGTTATACCTCTAATCTAGCTTTACTAAATAATGTAGTTTACAAATTTGACAATTATTTCTTGTTTCTATTTTCTCTCTGACTGATAACTCCTGCTTAGTACACTGTTTGCCACTTGAAATGATCTTGTTGAGTAATTTGAGCAAGCAATGGAAACATTTTTCGAACATGTTTCGGAATGTGTTATATCTGATTTTGTTTACAAATATCATTTCTGATGGTTTTTCTTTCAATGGTGTTGCTCGTTATTTAGTACTCGATCAATTTGTAATCTGAATCAGTGTAGGATTATTTTACGCCTTTCTATATACATTCTGAAATTCTATTTGTTGCTTCTGGTGTTGTAGATTTTTTTAGTTACGATATTCTCATAGCGGTAATAAACAAATTCGGCAGATTTAAAAATAATTACATTGTCAAAGTATCTATAGATTTTCAAAATGGACAAAAATTCCCCATAACATTGTACTTCCCTTGTTTAAAGATTTGTTGAATCGGTTATAGTTTATTACAATTGTAAATTTCGTTCCATAGACATAATGAAACAATTTTTTTTATGAATATATAACTGTTATTGCAACTTTATGCAATTAACTGTACGATTTCTCGTCATTTGTTAATGATCGTGAAACAAATTCAATTTGTCTTTTAGTCCCCATTTGACATACGATGTGATGGAATTACTGTCAATCCAACTGGGCTAGCGGCTGTTGTAAGAATTTTCATTATTATTATTACCAACGGCGTTATTATTAAGCCTATATAACGGATTATTTCTTTTTGAAAACTAGGAATTCTTATCATCATGATTTCTATATTAACTAATTAATTTAATTTATTTTTCCGGAATAAATTTTCGTTCATTCCCATATTATTATTCAGACAATTTAGATAGGAATAAAATAAAAAATACCATTCATTCTTATCTAATTAGTTATAATATTTTTATATTTTTCATGTTGCGGGGTTTTTTTTTTAGCTTTCCTACTTTGCTATAGTGCCGCAATAGGTATTACGATGGGTGCTCATCGATTATATACGCATCGAACGTTCAAAGCCAATAAGTGGATTCGTGTAACGCTGATGATACTACAAACGATATCTGCACAGGTAATACGGACCGACTTGTAATTGTAGTACTAACATTTTTATTCTTACTTAGATGATAACGATTGGGACGGTTTAAAAAATAAAAATAATAATAATAAATAAATAAATAAATAAACAACTAAATAGAAAATATTAATTTTAGAACGAAAACCTCGTGTAGAAATAAAGTGAATATTGTGCGAATAACGACCGCTTAATAATTTGATTGCGCTCGAATATTGATAATGACATTCGCCATTTTTAAAATCTTTTTCATACAAAATCGGGAAGAAAATTCTTCTATTTGAACCGAATCGATTTCCCACACTATGTTTTTAGTAGCTTTTGTCAATAAACATCGGAACGCTCTGACTTTTAGACCGTTACTTTTTTAATTTGAACGATAGTCAAGAAATATAACGACGATTAAAAAAAACGCAGCGAGGATTTTTTTTACAAGTTAAGTATAAGAATAGTTGAAGCTATTGATTGTTTCAAGTCTTAAAAACATATTTATTTTAAAATGTTTTACAAAAATTGGAATTTCATAAGATTTCAATTACATATTATTTATATATACATATATACAGTAGCGAGTCTTCCATGTTGCTAGTGTTTCCACACAGGAAAAGTGGAGTATGAAGTAGTACGTTGTGTTTTTTTTTTTTTTAAATCATAAAACAAATCAAGGATAATAATTTTTCTATACCAGATAATGGCGTAATCTTTTGGCGAGGATTCTTTTTCGATTATTATGGATTATGGAAGATAGCGCTATTACTCTGTGTTGTGAAAGATTGATAGCTTGTATATATATATATATATATATATATATATATATATATATATATATATATATATATATGAGTTAGTATAATATACATTTATCCAAATAAACAAAGAGGTGGTACACTCACAAAATTTTACCATCATACGGCTTACGGCGAAGCTTTATTCTGTCATAGATGTTGTACAACCTCTATGGAAAATACATTATGCACAAGTTTTTGCAGATTCATAACAGTCGGTTCTTCATTGGAGGAGTTAAGATATCAAAACCTCAAGTTTGCAGATGACACAACGCTCATATAGCTTAAGTAGTATGGCGCAAACAAGTCGTCTGGAATAATACAATACCGAATATGGTTTAATAATTAAGAAAGGTAAGACGAAAATCATGATTGTCGACAGGCAGAAACATAATTGGACAGGTTTACTTGATATTAACGGCGTGAAAATTATGAAACAATATGTAGCTAGGTAGTGGAAAATCGAAGGAATCTGAAACAGAAATTAGACGTACAGTAAACATAATAAAAAGGATCATACGTTTAAAACGTATACGAACTGATTTCGCAGTATCAGAGAAAGTGAAAATAAAACTAGTCAATAGTTTGGTATCCTCGGTGTTTCTTTACGGCGCAGAAACGTAGACACTAGAGAAATGTGATCGACAAAACATAAATACGCTGGAAATGTATTGTTGGAGGCGGATGTTAAGAATTCCGTGGACGAACAACAAAACCAACTAGTCGATATTACAAGAAGTTGACGCAACAAACAGAACACTATCTTGCGTAGTAATTAGAAAAATAACAAACTGCCTCAGCCATATAATAAGACAAGACGGATTTCAGACGAGAAATAGTCATTCTTTATCCGTGTCTATATGACTCGAACCGGGTTATTATCCTACGAATTGTTGAAAAATAATGTTCAATAGAAACGATAACCCGACATTACGATTTACTCTCCTAATCGAAGAACAAAATAATGTGTATCTCAGTAAATCAATGAATGTCAAAATACCTGAATTCATCAGGAGAGCGCAATCTTCTAACTTTCGTACCACATTCCAACTTAATAAATAATATTTTCAATATTATACGCCTCATTTATTGTATTCATATCTATTACGAATTAATCCTTTGATGCAATGGCGTAGGCAGACTTGGTTGAAGAGGGGGGTTCAAACAAAACTAAATTATAACAGTAAACCCGAGTTAAATTAAACTTTAAGTAAATAACCAAAACTCAAGTAGGTTAAACCTCAAGCCCTAAGCATTCCAACTCACCAGAGTTATTTTTATACTCATTAGACGTCGAATATGTAATTCTATTAGAAGCAGTAGACGGCAGAAATATTTAACGCCACTGGAACGCACTAATAGTATGTTATTGAGGACAGAGGGAAATGGTTACAAAGTACAATAAATTCCGCGAAAAAATAAACGATAAATAATGATTTTATATTTTTTGAAGGAAAAATGCATAGTCTTCTTCTTCTTCTTTTTTGATTTGTGACCGTACCGTACGGAAGGAAAGGTGTAAGAAACTAGATTAGAGGAAAGATGTTTGTGATTTTGAGGAAGAGGAGAAGCTTAGTCTCGGCGGGTGAAGTGCGTTGTAATATGTTGGGAAGGTTGAGAGGAAGGCCAGCAAGCTGACGTTGAAAGGTATATGTTGGACAGGAAACTAGGATGTGAGTGATGGTAAGAGGAGTGTTGCATGCAGGACAGGTAGGCCGATTTTCCATGGTGAACAGGAACTGGTGCGTAGGACGTGTGTATCCGGACCGAACGCGAAAGAGGACCACATCTTTCCGTCTGGATGTTGGCATTATCAGGTTTGCGATGCTAAGATCGTAATAAGGAAGGATGGAGAATCGTTCCATTGCTATCGACTTCATCTTGTTCCAGATAATAGTAATACTTAAATAAATTTAAAATTTAAAATCTATTCTTCGCGTTTTTCTACAAAATTCTTCTAGTACTATATTACAAAACTATTTATTTACTTCAAAAACAACGTAATTTAAAAAATAAATGAAAATAAAAAAAAAATAGGTTTAACAAATGCAAAAATGAATTTAACGAGTATATATTTAATTATTTTCAGATTGATTCCGGGTGGGGGTCAGACCACCAAAGCCCCTTGGCTTCGCCACTGCTTTGATGTAACATTTTTTGAGTGAATTTTAAAAATTAAAATAATTCACAATTTAAGAAGTCGATTAACAAAAGGTTAAATATGCAATAAGTAAATATTACGTAGAAAATACTTTTGCGTAGTTAAAGCTGGACAATTATCACGATTTAGTTGGTGTGAAAACATACGTGAAATTTTTCAACGAATTATTTTTGTTATTTCTTCGGAAACTTTTTTTTTTTTTTAAATTTTGATTGCACATTCTCACGATAGAATTTAAATATTACTAATGTGTTAATAAACCTTTTGTGACATTTTTCAACGTCTAATTTAATGACTTGAAACGAAGTTGAAACCGGTTCTAATATAGCTGAATATTAGTACGACGTATGATGTTAGAAGTCTGTTTATTAGCAGATTACCTCAAAAAAACAACAAAAAAACGATCAGATTATTTTCATTAATCGATAAATATTCGAGTTTTTCAAGTATTTCAAAAAAATATTTTTCAAATAAACAAACACTTATATTTTTCAGTTTATCTTGTTCCACGCATTAAAGGGTTATGCAAAACGCTTTTCACGTGACATTGAGTATATTCTTTACTATGAAGGGCCCTTAGAAACCTCATTCAATTTTCAAAGGAAGTAATCCACAGTATACACACATTGATTCTTTTAAGTATTGTGAATATGCCAATTAGTGGTGAGTACGGTATTAACCGTGTATAGATAAATGACGACTTAATTGCTAAGTATCTTTATAAAAATTATATATCAACAAATATAAAAATGAAACTCTTCAAAAGCCCTTGACATCAATAAATACGGATCCGAAATCCTTGTTGCACAACACAAAAAGGTTACTAAAACATGGAAAAGGACAGTTTAATATAAAGTTAAACTATAACTGGGCCAGGACAGATGTAGAAAAAACAAATGCCTTCGCTAAACATCTGCACGCAGTTTTTACTCCGCATCCCGAAATATGTAAAAGACACACTGAACATATAATGTCGACGCTGAATGAACCTTTTTCACAAGGATATACAAAAATCTTTACTCCAAAAGAGGTATATTTATCTCTACGTAAAGCACCATTACGGAAATGTCCCGGTATAGATAATATCACTGGTGAAATTCTCTCACATCTTCCACCGAAATCAGCCACATTGTTGTGTTATATTTTCAATGCAATATTACGGATTGGACACGTTCCTTCAACATGGAAAAAATCAACAGTAATAATGATACACAAACCAGGCAAGCCGCAAACGGACGTTTCTTCATATGGGCCTATTAGCTTGCTTTGTTCGTTACAAAAAATCCTAGAATATTTAATCTCAAATTGTATTCAATCTATTTTAAATAGTCGTGGAATAATTCCACACCATCAGTTCGGGTTTAGTGCAACAGTGCCATCGGCTGGTTGATGCAATCTCCTCAACGTTGGAAAAAAAGGAAGTATGCTCAGCTGTATTCTTGGATGCTGCACAGGCATTCGACAAAGTGTGGCATCCCGGGCTACTTTACAAGCTGAGACAAATTCTCCCTTCCGATTTATTTGCTTTACTTCAATCGTACTTATCCGATAGAACATTTGTTGTTAAAATCAATGATTGTTTCTCTGAAGAGCATAAAATTCTATCGTCTGTTCTACAAGGTAGCTTACTAGGACCGTTGTTATACACAATCTATACAGCAGTCATACCAACCAGTAATCAGACTATCTTAGCATCATTTGCCGATTATATAGCTATCCTTGCGTCAAACTCAGACGTCATGTATGCAAATACAGCAGTTCTAAACCATTTAGATCGATTAGTTCTATGGGCACAGAGCTGGCGTCTGCTATTTAACCCGAATAAGTGCAAACACGTTGTATTTACAAATAGAAAAGTCAGCTGTCCAGCACTGAAAATCAATAATGAAGAAATTACTCAAGCGAACTCGGTACGTTATCTTGGCTTAATTATGGATAAGAGGCTTACATGGAGGCTACACGTGGCACAGACAAAAAGAACAATCATTACTCGTGCAAAATTGCTGTATCCATTATTAGGTCGGAAGTCAATTTTAAACTTAACGACTAAACGGATCATCTATCTTTCAGTGATCGCTCCTATTTGGCGTTACGGAATAGAGCTGTATGGAAGTACCTGCAAAAGCAATCTTCGAAGAATACAACAGCAGCAATCGAAGATACTTCGTACCATCACGTCCGCTCCTGTCTAGTCTCCAATCGGACTTTACATAACGATCTTAGGATTCCTTATGTCAGTGACATACATATACAGCAATATAAAAAATTATTCGACAAGTTCGAGGTTAGCAGCAATCCAATCATCCGTAGAATGCACACATCGTGTCTTCCAGATAATCCGTCAAGACGTTTTGAGAAGAAAGTGGTGTCGCGATGCTATTCCTATCACCTAATTGATTTCAGTCTCCCTTCTCCTTCCAGACGATAACGTATGTCTTTCTCTCCTATTATTGTACCTGTTTATTCCTATTATCATTATTTCGTCTCAATCTCATTCCCATATTGTACATTCCTTCTTCCTCATCGCAGTCTTGTGCCTTAATGGAGGCACTTGATTAAACCCCTCTCTTATCCGTGATCTACGTTGTTAGTAGCACTAAGTGCTGGTACGATGTTTAAAAAAAAAATTATATACCTAATCCGGTTCCACGTAGTTATTAAAATATCAAATTTTAATATAAATAATTATATATTAATGCAAATAAAATTTACAGAATTGAAACAAAACTGAAATCATACAAATTAATAGTTGTTAGAAAACAATAATATATATGACATGCGTTTACACATACATGCACTCACACAGTGTAGTTTTATCTCGGGCAACATAAAAAATTATACGACCCTGTGGTTTCATCCCAATTCTTAAATAAATATCAAGTTAATAATACTTACCTATCTAAAATACTGAACAGATTTAAAATAGAAAAACAAGAAATACAAAAAATAACACAACGAAGCATACAACATGTTCATAATCAACAATGATCGAAACAATAAAACTTAAATTATTTCAGGTTAAGAACACACAAACTAATAATGACGTTAAATTATTTGAGGTAATCTACAGAAAAATAAATCAGCTGCTAACTCCAACAACACTCGTAGCTCCACGTTCAAAGTGACATTCTTTCCCTTAACATTCTTTTATTATCGGTCTCCTATGAAGTCTTGCTCCATGAAGGATACCCCATATAATATATATGGCTGAAATAGCGAAAAATCTGTTACAATCTTCCGAGTAAAGTAACACAAATTAATTAATTAAATAATGTAGTTGACAAAAAATTAAAAGTTAGTCACTCTTTTCATCTAACATCGACAATTTAGGAATCCGTTTGCAGAATAGGTAGAATTCCATTATATAAGAAACAAAGGTTACCCTTAGAGATATATATATATATATATATATATATATATATATATATATATAGTAAAAATTTTGCTTATTTTTTGGTAAAAAATAATAAACACATAGGTATCATCTCTGTCGTTTGTGTATTTATATGTTACTTTATTTTTCTTAAAAGAACTGCCTATGGGTTTGGGTACGTGATCACAGGCAACATCATAAATATAGTGATACTGACGGTGATCCTCATAACGCAACCCGAGGATTTTTCTTCTCTCACATGGGTTGGCTTATGGTTCGTAAAAATCCACAAGTATTTATCAAAGGTAAAACGATCGATATGTCTGACATTAATGCCGAACCAATAGTGATGTTTCAAAAAAAGTAAGTATATATATATATATATAATATATAATCCTTAACTCCTATCGTTCTTTTTACATAGTTGGTCTTTCTTCCTGTTAGCCGTCTAATTCACATAATCCTTGTAAAAGTTGTTCATATCCTTCATTTCAATTATAATTGGCTGTCTCTTCTACACATATTTACGTTATCATAGTCGTCAGAATTCTTCGTATCTAAGCAGATACTTAATTTTCTTTTGAATTCCTAGTGGTTTTTATCAAACCTTTTATATTTGTGTTCACCGAATTCATTTGTTTGGGTTTTTTTTCTAGTTATTTTTGTTGACATATTCAACATTTTTCTCTCAATCCTTTACTATCCTACGTTGGTGGTATTTTATGTTTTCGCACGTAATACACATCGAACACATTCGATTCCTTCTGTTCCGTTAAGCGTTCTTTAGTTGCTCACAGACCAAGACGGTTGTTTGGAACTTCATTGTTCTTTACGATTATTTTATTTCGACGACATTATCACAACGATGTCGTTTGACACAATACACCTTACTGTAACAATATCGATTTTTGAAACTATTTCTTCAGTTTTAGTACTAATGTACTAGGAAAAAAAGGTGTTCAGTAATTCGTCCTCCTTTGTATTCAATTCTGTTCTAAATCGATATAATTTCCTAAATATAAATTTCGTTGCTTTAGTGTACATTTGCTAGTATACCGAGTTCTACATACCTTAAATATGTTTACCTTTATTTCCATCCAGCCAACCATAACTGTATTTTTATACACGCGTCCTATTATTAAAATCTAGTCATCAGACGGTTTTCAGTGGTTGGAAACGTTATATACCGTAAAAAAATCATGTATTCCTGCATTACATGATACAAAAAAAATATTTTTTTTTTCATATGTTAAGAAACAAAACGCTTAACAGATATATAAATACGTAATGCATTGCGATAAGCACAATATGTGTATAAATAACGTTTATATCAATATTTAAACACACGCGCATATATACAGAAGCTCGGGTATATATGCATACGTGCGGATACATATTTTGCTCGAATGCGTTATAATTTTTCGCGAACGCAATACTTTTGTATAAACTTTAATATTGTACGAATATCGAGAACTTGATTAGACGAACTTTTAAAGCTTGCGGTACTACGCCTGATAAATTATGATTATCATTATTATTATTCAAACAAATTACAGTGAATTAATATTTAACTTAAGCTAAAACTGAAAACCATATCCTGAACAACGGTCTCTCTCAATCAACCTAAACTTTCATATTGTTTATTACGTACAAACGTTGTTATATCATCTTTCCATCTCAAAAGCTGTCTCACTTTTTTTATTTTATTATCTGTCGTACACTAGCTCTTTATTTTGTACAACTACCTATTGTCCTTTAATCTCGATATGTGTTCAGCCCTCATCCTGCTTTTTCCTTCGTCAACAAATTAATTGAAGTTTCCAAACAATTTATCATTATTATTATTATTAGTATTATTATTATTAATTTGTCCATTATCAACGCCTTAGAAAGGACAACTTCGAACCAAAAGAAAATAACTCTCAGTTAAACGAGTATTTTACAATGGTTACTATAGTAACAAATAAGATGATACAACGTATTTATAGGAGAATGAACACCATATGATGAAATTAACTGATTATATATAAACCATTTCGAGTTTTCAAAAAAATCGTAATCTTATAATTTTTTTTTAGATTAAAATAATCTCTACAATACTTTTATATATATATATATATATATATATATATATATATATATATATATATATATATATATATATATATATATAAGAAATAATGAAGGAAATGAAAGAAAAAACAAAGAAAAATGGTGTAAAAATACAAGGTGAAATAATAAGCACATTCCAATTTGCCGATGATATAACTGATCTAGCAGAAAATCAAAATCAATTGAAGGAAACGTTAAAAGTAATGGAAGATGTATTTAAGAAATATGGAATGCAAATAAATAAAAATAAAACAAAAATTATTATATGCGATAAAAATAACAGCCGAAAGAAAATAAGTGCAGATATTGAAGGTGTTAAAATACAAGAAGTGAATGAATTTCATTACTTGAGTAGTAAAATAACCAGAGATGGCAGGTGTAGCAAGGATTATTAAACACGGATCAATCAAGCAAAGCAAGTTTTTTACGATCGGAAAAATATTTTAACCAACATAAGTACAAATTTGAAGAAAAAATTTTTAACCCTATTTGTTCGGAATCCAGCGTTGTACGGATGTTGGTAAGGCAGAGAAAAAACCCTAGAAGCCTTCGAAATATTGTGCTACAGAATAATGCTGAAAATAAGATGAACCGATAAATTAACAAATGAAGAGATGTTAGAAAAAATTGGCGAAGGAAGAATATTATGGAAAAAATAATAAAACGAAGAAAATATGATCGGTCACATTTTAAGACATGAAAGCCTATTAAAGATAATTATAGAAGGACAGATGAATGGAAAACTCGGAAAGGGAAGACCAAGAATACAATATACACAGCAACTAATAGAAGACACTAGTAGCACAGGATTATACGGATATGAAGAGGAAAACAGAAAACCGTCAGTTGTGGAAGAAATTAGCAAAACAGTCTTAGGACTCATGGCTACATGATGACGATATACCATATATCGGTCCACTGCTGGATGTAGGTTCTCTTCAATATCTTCCATTCATTCCTGTTCTCAGCTTTCTGAATCCAGTTCTTCCTCGCCACCTAAATTATATCATCATGCCAACGGGTCAGCTACCAAATGTTTCCTTCTCTATGAAGCGACCACCATACCGACTCTCGTTTTGTCCAATGTGTGATGTGTATGCAAAAGTCAGAAAACCGTAACAATTTAACACATACCGCGTCCATATTTTGGCTTCGAAATTTAATGTGTCATGGACTCACTCACTCGTATAACCACAGAATAAGTGTAAAGTGATACTCACTATTTTTTCAAAATCAAATTTTTCCACAATTTACTTTAAACTTTGGCTAATCGACGAGTTATCGTTTTTCAAATTATATTACAGTTTATCAAATTATATTACAGTTTTTCAAATTATATTACAGTTTTTCAAATTATATTATTGTTTTTCAAATTATATTAGAGTTTTTCTTATTTGTAATTCTCACCTTATTGCAGATATTACAAGACTTTATTTTTTATATTTTCCTTAATATTGCCGACGATCGTGCCGTGTCTCGTATGGAAGGAAACTTTGTTTAACTCGTTTTTCGTGTCGTTCTTAGTTCGTGTTGTGTACGTTTTTCATTGCACATGGTCTGTCAATAGTTTCGCCCACTTCTACGGTATGAAACCGTTCACCAAGTAAGTATCATCGGTTAAATATTTACGCATTTATCGTGAAATCGCAATGTCTTACAATGAGAAGGTAAAAATTTTTATAAATAAAAATGTACACGCAGTCGAAAACCAAAAAAACTTCACGATACCGCTTTAAAATTCTAATGACGGTATAAATTGCCAACAAATATATATATATATATATATATATATATATATATATATATATATATATATATATATATATATATATATATATATATATATCGAATCGTCAGGCTAAAATATAGTTGGGCAGGACATATCGCAAGACGACGATGTGATAGGTGGACCAAATGTATGATCCAGTGGTGGCCGATTGACGATAGTCGTACTCGAGGTAGGACCATGAATAGGTGGAGGGATGATATTGCGAAATGGACAGGAATTAATTGGATTCGAGCCGCACCAAATAGAAGACGTTGGAAGTGTTTGGAGAATACTTTTTTTTTTACATGCACCTGGTTTTTTTTTTAAAACAATATGCACGTTGGCTGTTCGTGAAATGAGTTAATGTGGGTAAAGAAGAGCATTTACTCCAATGAGTAACCTACTTTGGTATAATTGAAACTTTTTTTTTTTAGAGTAGTGCATCCCTGCACTGTCTACGCATGAGGCGTCTTGGTGCATTATCTGATAGAATGAGATTGTACAGCTGTGTTACACGCGGATTGACATGATCTTTACATTTGTTGTTAAATCTGCTGTATCTAATTTTGTGAGATTCTTCAACAGTTTGTACATGCGGATCATTGTGCAATGTATTACATAGTATGGAGCGTAACATATGATTCGAAGTGCTTTAGATTGGAATTGTTGGATTTTCAGGATGTTACTTTTCGCAGATGAACCCCCATAGTTCTATGGCATATGTCCAAATCCGTGCTATTATTGCATTGTAAATTAAGAGCTTATTTTTTAGCGACATTTTATTTTGTAGACCATTTACCGAGAATTTGTAAATGAAATTTTATTAGCTTTATGGTGTGTCGGGCAATGATTGCTATATCATCTGCATATGTCGATATGCTTGAATATCCAGATTGGGATGCCAGCTGTATATATTGAATATAACACAGAACCCAAGATACTTCCTTGGGGAACTGAGGCTGTGATTTTGCACCATTCTGAGAACTCATTGTTATATCGCACTTTAAATTTTTGGTTGTCTAGATAAGACGATAACAGCAGGTAGTATTCAGAAGGCAAAAATGACTTTATTTTGTATTTTAGTCCTGAATGCAAGACTTTATCAAATGCTTAAAAGCTTTGTGTTTTTCAAAAGAAAATAAATGTTAGTGATTTAACTAATTTTTCAACTACATTCCACATTATAAAAAATTAAAATTTTTATAATTGATTTATATATATATATATAATCATCGTCGTACTGTTCGCTGCCGAACGTCCTGACTAGCTATTAAGGTCTATTCACACTATACAGCAGGACACGACACGACCAAAATTGTTTAAACACGTTTTACATGGGCGTATACACACTAACCAGGCACAGACACGGAAAGTCAAAGACACACACCGACATGACATGGAACATTTATAGGAAAGAATACTTTGTCTGTGTCTGTCGGTTCTTGTGGGTGATTGTTACTGTCGGTGAATGTAAAAAGTACACGATACAGTAACTCACGTTGTCTAATTTACGTTAGATTATTCAAATTGTATTTTATTATTTATTAATACCTGTGTTTATTTTATTATTGTGAATTAAATATAAATGTGGAACTATTAATTGAATATGTTCACGAATAAATACGTTTTCGTTTAATTTTTTCTTTTTGCTTCTTCTTTGTCTAATAATAACGCTATTATTGTTAAATCTTCTAAAGAATGTTGCTCAAACATTTTAAATAAACATAAAAAACACGCCCGATCGCATGAGAACTCACGTAACATTATGATTACGGTCGTGTCGTGTCTATTACTTTTCGATGCAGTGTGAATGCAGCGTAATTCTCTGTCGTTGCTACTCGGTCGTGTCTTGTCGTGTCGTGCTGTATAGTGTGAATAGACCTTTATTATACGTTTACTTTTACGTACAAAATGAGCTAGCATTCAAGGCACTATTTATATGCGACGCAGATGCCCGAGCATCTGATGTCATACGGAGTGGGATACCACCCTTCGTGGTAATTAATAATTAAATAATGATGAAAACTTGCTATGTCGCGTGTTGGTTTCGAATTCCCGACGTCGAGTTGACAGTCGAGCACTATAACAACTACGCCACTGCGACATATATATATATATATATATATATATATATATCCCACTTTGTGAAACGTACAATGGGATAGTCACGATGTTCGGCAGCGGGCAATATAACCTCTATGATGATGATGACGATGATGATGTTAATTAATTGATTCAGTCGTTATATTATCACAATAAGGTCGGTGGACAACATGGTTGTACAGTAATTTTCTAGCGTAGGCCGATATCTTGTAGATAAAAACCATGCTCAATAATAAAACTAGGGAAATAGTACTAATTGATATTCAAAACAAAACTGTTAATAACTTTCACCCCTGGCAACGAACGGCCATTCTGTGGAAGTGTAGTAAAAAAATTAAGAAATCTCGTGATTCCTCCGATGAAATTTGGCAACGGATTATGGGCTCGATGTATTAAACAATTTTTTTTTTTTCATGTATAAATTAGTACTAGTGATAAACATAAATTAACGCAGTAGACAAAAGAGGTGTACATTTACACAACTTTCAGCGGTCAATATAAAGAATACACAGAACTATTTGGCTAATTCATATAATTTCGTACGCTTAAGGCGTCTGACGTCGTTTTCGACGATTAACAGATTTCGCGCCTTCTCATTTGGGTGAAGACGGAGTCGTTGGTGGTGTGTGTTAGCGAAGTGCCATGTTGTTTCAGCAATAGGAAGGATTTCCAAATCCGAATAAATGTCTTCATTTAGCTGGTACCATTGTGCACCAGTTATAGACGGAGGATTTTACGTCAAACCAATGAAAACATTATTTGTAGTTGTCCGGCCAGTACTTTTGATGAAACTTTCGTCCGGTAACGTTCATATAGATCCAAAACTTAAACACCGATTTATGACGAAAACATCTCCGCATTAGCCATATCAAATAATAAACTAGCTGTTGTAGAATTCATGTAAATGCAATACATTATGTTAACTTTCCTTTGGTTTCAGGGATATATTACCGGTAGAAAATCCGATGGTTTCTATATTTTGTATTGGAGAAGGTTGGCACAATTATCACCATGCATTCCCGTGGGATTATCGAACAGCCGAATTCGGCCAACATTTCAACCTAACTACGAAGTTGATCGATTATTGTGCCAGAAAAGGTTGGGTGTACGACTTGAAATCGGCAAACTTGGAATTGGTTAAAAATCACGCGATGAACAAAGGTGATGGATCTCATAAAATTTACGGAGTAAACAATTTGAATAAACGATAACGAAAAAATTAGTTTCATTTTTTTTTTTTCGAAATATATCCATCTTACCATATATATATTTTTTTTTTTTGCTTACGATCTATAGAAAAGAAGCTAATAAGTAGCAATAGAATTTAGTATTATGCTCCCAACGGAGATGACCCGCTATCTGACAGATATATATATATATATATATCTGTGTACAATATAAGGAGCTAAATTCGATTTTTAATTTCGAGCTGATTATGTCGTCCAAGACGTTTAAATCGTGTGCCATTATCCACAAGCCCAACAGTGGATTAACACGACTTGTTATTCCGCTGGCTGTAACTTTCGCTATATTATCTAATCACCTCCTTAAAAGTGGATATTTTAAGATCCTGCCTAAGTTATCGTTCCGAATATACCATGGTTGATGAGATGCCGCGTAACAATTTGGCCTGTAATCGCTGAGTAGTATTAATATTGGAATTACTGGTTCATTTTTTTTTAATTCTTCAACTGCGACCGCCTGACGTACTATATGTTCAAAACCGAACTACACTCGTAGTTTAACGAGTGAACTGTATGTTCAGAAGCATCAAGTTTTGTAACAGTTAGTGATGAACTTGATATTTCCGAAGAATAGTACGAATATGAAAAGAATTCACTTACATCATCGGCAAAAAAAAAGTGAAAAGTATTTATTCGGTTTTTGCTGGACTTACATCAACTCGCTTTTATAAACGAACAATAAAATTTGATTTGTTGCTACTTGTAACTACTTAATTTCGTATCGCACCGGGTCTATGTAAATTAGTGTATTTTTTTCGCGTATCTACTCGGACATAAACTAAAGAAATTGTAATATATCCAAGGTGAATTTACCGTTAACGATTTCAAGTACGTATTTATATATATATATATATAATTTTTTTTGTTGACCCGGCATTAAACGTACCATTTGACTACATAAACGATATAAAAATCTTTATCAAATGAAACTAGGAACTAAAAAATAAACAACAAACAAAGAAAAATTGTAACACTTTTCCACTGTTAAGCCATTATCAAGTGAATATAAAAAATATAAATTATAAAAATATACGCAAATTTATAAAAATATAAAATATAAGAGGTCGAACAAAAATTTAATGTAGAAAAACTGAAGAAGCATACAAATTAATTAGGAAGAATTTTTTAAACTATAGAACAAAATGGAGAATTTAATAAATGTGGAAATATGCTAATTGAAGATAGAGACTTATCAGATAGTTGGAAAGAATACTTGGAAGAATTACGTATGGGATACGATAAAGAAGAAATTAACGAAAAAGAAGATATGGTAGATATAGAAGATAATGGCGATACAATATTAAAAGCCGAATTTGACAGAGCGTTACAAGTGTTAAGAGACCAGCTAAAACGCCTGGGATAGATGAAATACCATCCGAATTATGGCAAAATATTGGATAAGAAGGAATTACACAATTGTATAATATCATTTATGAAATATATATGACAGGGAATATACTCGACGATTTTAAAAAGAATATATAGTCGCAATACCGAAAAATAAAAGGCTGATACATGTGAAAAACATAGAACTATCAGTTTATTGTCATATGCTTCAAAAATTCTATATAGAAGAGCAGAACAAATAATGGAAAAAATATTAACAGAATATCAACTTGGTTTTAGAACGAACAAAGGTACCAGAAAAACAAAATTGGCTTTACGATTAATCATTACAGAAAGAATAAGGAAAGGAAAAAGCACATTTATAAGATTTATAGAGAAAAGGCATTTGACAATGTCGAATGAAAAAAGATGTTTATAATATTAAAAACCATGGGTATAAGGAACGAAGGATTATATACAATCTACACAATAATCAACGGATGATTATAAAAATTAAAAATGAAGAAAGAGGAGCAAAAATTGGAAAAGGTGTACGACAAGGATGTGTCTTGTCACCCATGTTACTCGATGTTTACATAGAAGAAGCGATGAAAAAAAAAACTAAAGAAAAATTTAAAGGAATACCAATACATGGGGATTAGTATGCTTGGATTTGCCGATGATATCGCTGTATTAGCTGAATCAGAAAAACAACTGAATAAAAGTGTAAATAGAAAACATGCTGCAGGAATATAATATGAAAATAAACAAAAGGAAGACCAAAATATTAGTATGCAATAAATATAATAATATAAGTAATTAATTTAATATCGATATTAAAGGAGAAAAAGTAGAACAAGTAAACGAATTTTGTCATTTGGTTAGCGTAATAACCGAAGATGGTACGAGTAAAAGGGATATAAAGAGCAGAATTGCCCAAGCCAAAGCAGCGTTTTATAATAAGAAAAGCTCGTTGACATCGAGAAACATACATCTAGCCGTTAGGAAAAGACTGCTGAAAATATATGTATTCAGCATCGCCCTGTATAGGATAATGATGAAAGATGAGAAGCGAAGACTGAAGAACTGTGGTGTTACAGAAGATTACTAAAAATAAAATGGACAGATAAGCTAACGGGGAAGTTTTGAGAAGAATTAATGAAAAATCGGCGTTATTAAAAATAATAGTAAAAAGAAGAACCCAAATGATAGGCACTGCGATACGTATCTAATAGAAGGGATGCATCCGAGTAAGAATGTGATTGGAAGGCAGCGAACAGATTACATTTCAGAGATACTCGAACGTGTGACGGCGTCATCGTATGAAGAACTGAAACGAATAGCACAGAATCGACAGAGATGGAAATCAATGACAAACCAATCTTAGGATTGAGCACAATATGATGATGATATTCACTCGATAAAACAGCCAAAAAACTTTGTGATTTTTCATAAAGAAAAATTTTTTCAGTGATTTTAACCTCTTCTTTGTTGCTTATTTTTTTTTAAAATCATTACATTCCCAACTTTTCAAATTAAGAGCTAAAAACTTAAAAATATTTATATAAAATAAGGGAAAAGGGAAAAAAACAAAGGTAATAGAGAAATTTAAATAAAGAGAACAGAGAAAACGACTTCGAAGAATAAGGACATAACAGTTAAATAAGAATAAGATTAATGTTAATGAATTGAAATAGTATAAATAAAACGCGCACATTAGAGGTAAACGGGGATACGGAGGAAAAATACAGCGGGAGACTAACTTATCGAGTAAATCAGTACGTCTGTGTTCGAACCAACCACCATAAATTAAGAAATAAATGATCCACGTATTCTCTAAAATGAAATATGATTAGTACGATGAAAATAAGGAGTGATTTTAAGTATGGCATCTGCGAAAAATTGAAACGGCGATAACCGGATAAATGTGTTTATACCAATATGAATTGGCGAATATGGTAGAAACAATAAATTATTTATGCATTCGGATCAATCAGTGTTACCAATTCTTCTACTCATGTTACACTGAGGTTGATTCAGGGAATGCACTTTTCGCTAATATACAACCCTCGTCGTTTATAGAAACGTTAGCCAGAAAAACTTTACAGTACCGTCTTATTGAATAATTAATAATCAAGACACTAGAACAAACAGGTGAGTTTAACTACCGCCTAGAATAGCGCAAAGTGCACTGGGTCTATTCGAGCAAATAACGAAATTACCATTACAAAAAAGAAATATCAATCGCTTACAACCTCGCGGTAAATATCGAAGTACCAAGATGCAAAGTAAATCTTAACCTACTAAGTTAAATAAGCATCAACTTTTACAAATTGTAGCTTAATCTAACAAAACCTAATTTTATTAGTAAAGCCTATGTGTTTAAAAGTCAATGGCCCATCGACCATAACTTTGACATAATCATTTAAGGTATAATTGGTTTTATATAATTATACAATTAGATCCGCTGGGTGGTGCCGCTAAAGACGCCTGACTTCGTGTCCGGTATCGAGCAACTTTCCACGTTGATATGTCGTTCCCACCTTATGGTGGAAACTAAATTACGTTTCCTGCATAGTTATGTAGGTTTTTAAAAATAACAGTTTAGTCTAGAACGAATTAGTTAAATTAGCTAATAGGACTAATGTCGCAGAACGGTATTTATATATCTTGAATATTCTTGAATTGGAATAAAAATGATCGTATTTAAACGTAGCGTTTATAATATCCGAAAGTTCAAAAATCGCTTTCCTAAGTAGCTTATTGCTTGTTTTAGTTCAAATATTATCGTAGATTATTTAATAGTATAGTAGATTATTTAACAGTAGCAAATACTATTATTTATCGTAGGATTATTTGATAATATCAAAATAAAATGTAACGAAATTTTTCACGTGTAACAAGATTTTGTTAATCCGATATTAAAAGGCTAAATTGAAATTTTGTATACTCTATTAATATTTAACACACGACTCGCAGAAAAACGATTATACAGCATTCTATTCATTAGACAACAGTCTCTCTCTCTTCTCTCTTTTTTCTCTCTCTCTCTCTTTCTCTCTCTGTGTATATATATATATATAACGTGTGCGAGTGATATTGTTAAATTGGCAAGAATTAAGGAGCCGTTGGAAAAGTTTTGAGGACTGCCTATACCCAGCAGTGGGTTGATATAGGCATATTATGATATCGTTATATATATATATATTTATTTATTTATTTTTCACGCGCGCATTTGTCTGCCGTCAACATTCTTATTGTCTGTTGAACGTACGCAGATTTTGTTAATCGCTTTATTCTGTCCGTACATTTTCGTTCTTCCTCGTCCCTTTCTACCTTCTATCATGCCTTAATTACTTTTTCAATAACATTTCACCGTACTATAAGATCAAACTAATGACTATTGGCTGTATTACCACATCCTGTAGGCGTATAACTGGTGCAATTTCATTTAATACGGAGATGTTTCTATCCTGGAAACTTGGAACGGTTGACTTCAGTGGAACATTTCTAAAGTCGAATGTATTTAAATTCCAGCATTTCACACCATATAGAAAGACGGAAAAAACTAGGGTGTGCGTGAAACGTACTTTTGAGTTCAAGGGTATGTCACACAACGTTTCCATATCTAGTAAGTAAGCGAACTGGATAATTACCGAAAAAGTTACATCATTTATTTCTAACATCGAGCCCGCCCATTAAATTAATATCACCAGCAAGTTTATGAGATTTAACCCTTTCAATCACAATCTCCTCTATGCGATACATAAACTTTTAATATTTATTTTCATAGTAATGCACATTTGGTTGATATTAAAGGTTTCAGTTCCAGAAATATTTATATAATACATTAAAAAATATCTAGTCATCCACATAGCAATATAATTTTCAAATCATCGAATTATTTTCTTTATTTCATAATTATATATATATATATATATATATATATATATATATATATATATATAAAAAATATATCGTTATTTGTTCTTTGTTTGTTAATAAAGAAATATTTTCTTAAAAATAAAACTCATTGTTTTCTTAACTGACAAAAATGACTAAAAACAAAAATATAAAACAAGAACAACGCCGAATGTTCATTGGATTTACGTGAAATATAATCTTAATATCGACAATCCAGTCGAAGAGATGACATCCTATTAGATGGATGGCCACATATCACTCTCTCATGACCGTCTACTTCAACGTACAACACCCATCCCCAACAACGCTATATACGTCCGCATACCTTATCTGGTTTCCTCTCCAACAGTCCTTCAGCTATTCCCTCAATTATACAATTCCTTTCCTCTTCCAACCTCATTTGCTACATCTAATTGCGAAGTCATGTACTCGCAGTTATGTATGAGTACACTAGTTTCCCTTATAATCACAAATTACCAGATGCATTTGCGTTTGTGCGGAATGGGGAAAAAAGTCATCAGTACTGTAATAGCCTTGGCTCTATAAAAATTTTAAATCAATAAATAAACTTTTCATTATGTAAGGCTAGGCGCAGATTGAGACGGGTATAGCGCGTAACAGCGCAGCACAATTTTTTCCTAACTAAAATTAATAGAACAGCGCAAATTATAAATACGACGCAAGTAGCGTTAACTTACTGTCGCGTGACGCTGCGATTAAGACAAAGTTTTTCGTGTCACGCTGGCGTGTGTGGTAATTTTTTTATTTTATCTTTTCCTCCCGCACATCCAGATTTCAAACGAAAATAAAAGCAAGAAGTAGTAATTGAGTTAGAATTACAATCACCTTAAATTTGACAAAATTGCTAACTCGCTAAGTGATTAGACAAAACTCTAATCACACATTTTGCGAGCTTACATGGCCCTTTCCACGATGATTGTGTTAATTAAATAAATCGAAATTTAAAGTACTAATATAAACAGAAAATGTAAAAAAAAAAAAAAACATTAATTTCGTCGTAATCCGAACAAAAGTTACTCCCCGTTTTCCCTTGAATACCGAAAGAATGTAAAAACCGTCAAATGTACACAACGATTATTTTAATTCAATACATCGGGAAAAAATATAAATAAACAAAACTTATAATCGCAATTTAACATTCAAAACGAAGTATATACAACAAATTCTTGGTTAACCAGTAGGTATAATCAAAGTTAATTACAATACAAGGTAAGGATCACGCGCATTCTGTTTCCGATGCTGCTGCTAATAACACGTTGTGTGTGTGTCCACATCTTTTACGCTGAATTACTGTTACTACAGTTTCTCTATTTCTTTCCTTACTTACATTGAAATGTAAACAATTTTTTTTTTTTTTGGTTAATTTATATTCGGTTTTTTAAAACTATAACTTGGTAGAGGATGTCGTAAAATTTTTCCAAACCTCTTGTTACTGAAAAGTAGGATTCTAAAATTTCCCGATTGCATCGTACTGCCATCATGCATACGTATCCTTGAGAACGTAAATCAGCGTATAATCCCTGTAAACCTCGTATTTTCTAACTATTTGATGATGATGATTAATTTTATGGGTATATTTTAAATCACCAGTTTATTGTTCAACTAATTTTACAAGAACAATAACTTGTCTAGTTGATAATTTAAATCCTTCGTCTAAAAGGTGATTTCACAATAATTTTAAAACGTGAGGAACATCATAAAATGCGTTAATTTTACGATCTAAAAACTTGCGTTTTGAAAAATATACATAAAATTCATAAAATATACAGGCAGGTGCGCCAACTTGAAAAAAAAAATTGGAGTGGGGGCGGCAAAAGAATATTTTTTTTATGTTCCATAAACATAACTCATTAATAAAATTGTTTTCTTACATATCAAAATCATATATATATATATATATATATATATATATATATATATATATATATATATATATATATAAATAGTTGATATATCGGAGAGTAATGATTTTATTGAATTATAAAAAACAAAATCATAACACAATTGAATCACTATAAAAGTTTTCTATCGCAAAGTTTTTCGACAGTTACATAATTATCAAGCATACACAATAAATCTTACATATAAATTGCCGAAAATATTCATATAACGACAATATTTTATATATTCTTATGTCTATGGTACTGAAGGGGTTATAACTCTTGAATAATAAACATTGAAGGGGCAAAGTCCTTACTCAATAACCGTTGAGGGGACATGGCCCTGGTACAACAACTTTGAGGCGGCGACTACCCCCTTGCCCCCCAAAGTCGGCTCCTATGTGTACAAGGATATAAAAAATTATAAAAAGAAAAACAAGAAACCGCAGTATACTACGGTAATACAAACACAACGTAATAAATAAAAGCTTAGACTGTTAATAAGCGAATATATCGTATAGGTAGCAGTGACATCAGAACACCCTTGGACTACTGTGCATCTAGCTATTTACCTTGGGTATAATCAACTTGGTTCGTTACGTTTACACTTCATTCGATGAAAGTAGACATGACGTTAGAGTCATTTATATTATTTGAGAGCAACGGTTATATGGGTCTCAATTTGCGTTTAGTCTAATGTTAAAAACGTAAATTTTAATTTAATTTCATAGTATCGATTCGTAATGCACGTTAATCACAGCGAAATTTGAACGAAATATTAAAAATTTTATTACAATAATTCACATAAGTACATAATTTCGAAAATTTAACAAAACGTAATCCGTATTTTTATGAAAATTATAAGAACAACGTGGTAAAAAAATGCAATCATTTTCCAAACATTTTTATAACAATATATTACACAAATAAAAATTTGAAAATTTTTCTCACAGTTTTGAAATATTCTTCATCAATTGACTAATTAAAAACGTCAATGATTCCAGAAATGTAAAACTTGTAAACGTTCCGATTAAGTCAAATTTTGATCAATTAAATGTAATCGGAATACGTATTTGTTTCAATGATAAAATACACAATTTTTTAAAAAATTTGAACAGCGTGTAATGTTGTGATTAAAACAACAACAAATTAGTTAAAATCACCAAATTTTTATATATAAAAAGATTATAAAACTTTTCGGCTAAGCCACCATCAAGTGGGTATAAAAGAAAATAACATATACACCGTTTATAAAAAATATAAAAGGAAAAACAAAAAATAAAATGTAAGAAAATACTTAATTTAAATATACAATATTACAAAAAATAGCAAAGTGAAAATTTAGCGATTTTAACAATTTTTTGTTATTTATTTTTTTTTATGAATACCTTATTATTCAAATTTTAGTTTTACAGTTCGATTCATTTACAGAGGGGCATTACGTTGCACCACCACTTTAGGTTTAATCAGTGTACCACTCCCTTTAAAGTACTTTATTAAATATAACATGTTGGTTCACATTTTTGCGAGCTGTGCACCAATTTAACTCTGTTATTTTGTTTATATGCATATTTTTTTAATGTGTATATATATAAAATTTCTTAAATGAATGAACTTCCATTCGATTTTAACTAAAATGTAAATGATTTATTAATAATACAATAGCATACAGTTAAAATAACAATTCATAAACTTACCTAAAAAGTAAAATCGATTTTGAAAGTGTTTAGTTCGTAATTTCAATCAAAAAAATATAAAATTATGAAATAACAAACAAAATAGATTTATTTACAACAAATTTTTCTTCTTTTGCTTTTTACAGTTTACTGTTTCGTAATGTTAACTAAAGTGGAAACAGTGCAACCATTTTACATCTCCTTCAAAAAAAAAAAAAAAAAAACGCTCTTTAATCAATAAATGACTGAAACATAGCACTTAACTTAATTTTCAATATCATTGTGAGGAATTAGATTACTACTTTAAAAAAATTTGCTTACTTACGACTATATTGCGTTTGAAATCTGGCGAATGACCTTAAATGGACCACTACTAATTTCATCTAGTTTGTTACAGTTTAATTTATTTCCATTCTCAACGAAGATTAATTCTCCTTCCGCAGAGTTGTATTTTTTTCCATTTTCATCGCATCGTTTCTTATTGATTTCAAAATTTCTCATTGAACTTATAACTGCTTGTTCCCTATAATGTTTTAAATTTCGAATTTCTCTAAATTAATTCGGCACTATTGTTGATTCTTTACCATAAAGTAGTAAATAAGATTGTGAAAATTTTGTTACCATGTGAGTTGTTTGTTTATATTCGTTGGTAAATTCAGCTGCTATCAAGCTCTTTATTTTCCACTGTTCATTTTACATTGTATCCTGTTTTAATGTTCGACTTACACGTTCATTTAAACCATTAGATTCTGGATTATCTATGGATGTAAGAATAAATGTTATATTCTTTTTTCGAAATAGTTTTTTAATTCTTTTGAGTTAATACCGGCATATTGATCAGATAAAATTGTTCCTATCTGATGTTCTTTAGGCAATTGATCTATTAATTTGATGGAATCTATTTGTCCATATAAAGACATATCTCAAAAAATAATGAACAAGAAAAATATGTAAATATTTTTTTAAAGACGGATTACTTCCAGACCCTCTAACTGAATCCATAGACATAATTTTGTAAGTTTCTTTTGCCGGACCCGGTTTTGATAATAAACCAATTTTCTGTACATTTGAGATTTATTTTTTAAACAAATTTCACAACTGCTGCAAAATTGTTTAATGGTATTATGTATATTCTTGAAATACTAGTTTGATCTAATTTTTTCAATTAGATGAGTAACACCAATTGTGATCATATAGTATTCATGTATCTGTTTTATTAATTGTAACCCAAATTGTTCTGATACGAAGATTCGTTTTCTATTTTTGAGATATTTAAAAGAAATCACTCCTTTTTTAATACCTTCTTTGAACTTTAAATTTCTCCTCTATTAAATTCATTTGTTCCACTTTTACCATATTTACTGTATTTTCAAAGTATTCTAGGCAGGATTTCTTGATAAAGAATCAGATTCCACATTTTCTTTTCCTGGTTTATACGTGATCTTAAAATTTTATTGTGAGAGATAGTATACTAAATCTCCTAGCTACTTGTCTGTTCGTACTTTTACTTTCAGGATTTCAAGTGGTTTGTGATTCGTTACGACAATTAATAGTGGACCTTTTAGCCAGTGTTGCCATAAATAAAGCTTCACGGATTGTTAAACATTTTAAATAAATCTTTTTTTCTTTTTTTGCACAGGAATTAATTTTTTTTTAAATAAGCAACTGAATGTAACATCCCATCATTCCCATCTTCTTCAGGTTGTTTAAAGATTACTCCTACTCCTTGAATACTATCATCAGTATAAATATAAACTTGATTATCAGGATTATAGATTGCTATAAACTGGGACATTTTCTCACCTTCGATTTATATGCATTATTTTATTCATATTTATCTGGTAGAACATTCGTTGTCAGAATTAATGGAGATTTTTCGGAAGAACATAATATTTTATCATCTGTACCGCAGGGTAGTCTACTCGGGCCTCTTTTGTATTCGGTCTACACAGCAGACATGCCGACTAGCAATCAAACCATCTTAGCAACATTCGCCGATGATATTGCTATTCTTGCATCCAATTCAGAAGCAATGTATGCAAACTTCGCGGTACAAAACCATCTGAATAGGTTGGTTCAGTGGGCACAAAGTTGGCGTATGTTGTTTAATCCCAGTAAATGCCAGCACGTTATATTTACAAATAAAAAATCAAGTGCCCGGCTGTAAGAATTAACAACATACAAATTCCTAAAAGTAATTCAGCACGTTATCTTGGCTTGTACACGGACAAAAGGCTCACATGGCGACCACATGTGGCACACACTAGAAGAACCATTATTACTCGTATGAAATCACTACGTCCGTTATTGGGACAGAAATCGGTTCTGAATCTAATGACCAAACGGACTATCTATCTTGCAGCAATCGCTCCTATTTGGCGGTATGGAATAGAGTTGTACGGCAGTACTTGCAAGAGTAATCTTAGAAGAATACAGCAACAACAGTCCAATATACTCTGTACTATTGCGTCTGCTCCATACTATGTTTCTAATTTGACACTGCATAAAGATCTCAAGATTCCATATGTCAACGATATTCATGTCATGCAGTATAAGAGGTTATTCGACAAATTTGAAGTCAGTAGCAATCCTAATGTTTGCAGAATGCATAGACAGTCTTCCAGACAATCCTCCAAGACGTCTGCGCAGGAAGTGGTGCCGAGATGCAATTCCAATCACTTAATAAATCGGGTCTTATTCAAAAGACAACACGTTTTTTTTTTTTCATTTTAATCATTGTATTTGACCATTCCTATACTATTCCTACAAATATTTTATTCCCATCAAGTTACTCTTTTCTCTTCCTAATAGTCTAGAGTCTTACTGGAGTCACTAGACTAATATTAATTTCCTACTTACGTGATCACCGTTGTTTGCAGCAATTAATGCTGGTATGATGTTTAAAAGAAAAAAAAAAAGAAAAAAAAAGATTGCTAATATTGGACTTGAATATAAATAATTTTTAACAGTGTTAAATGCCTGTTCACAATTTTCAGGCCAATCAAATTTTACATTGTTACGCAATAAATTATACAATGGTTCTAATTAAGGTCGTATTTTATTTTTTTTTTTTCAATAATATGTCATAAATATTGTATTGAGCTTTTAGAAAAGTTAATTGTTTTGCTGCATTTTCTAGATATTTATAATAAAAATTAATTTTTCCAAGAAACTGCCTTACATTATAATTTTTGTTTTAGGTCTTTGAAATTCATGAATTAAAGATTATCCATATAAGCCCGTATTTTATTTTTTTCAATAATATGTCATAAATATTTTATTGAGTTTTTAGAAAAGTTACATTTCATTAATTTTAATCGGAAACCTTAATGATTGCATTTAATAATTTCTTTAAATTTTTTCAAAAAAATTAGGATTTCGTCAGTTAATTTATACAAAATTCATTTAATTTATGTTTTCTAATTATATTTGCTAAAATTCGCTCAAATATCGCGGGCGATATTTTTAATTCAAATTGTAGACATATAAATTGCCAAAATGATCATTTTGTGTAACAAATGCTGTTTTTTCTATCTTTCTTTCGAATTGGAATTGACCAAAATTTTGAATTTATATCCAGAGCTGAAAACCAATTAGAGTTTCCTACCTTCACCAGTGTCCATGTAAATGTATATATTATATAGTTGTATACATTATGTACGGGTATATAATATATAGTTGTATGTGTTTTATAATATGTATATATGTATATTGTATATTTGTTCCTTTCTTTTTTTATGAACACGTTATTTCCATAATGAAATCAATCGCGTGGGTTTTGTTTTTTTGACATTTTTCCCCCTATTAAATATTTTTCTTTTTGTATAATTTTTTAGTCCATACTGTTATAATTTTATTTTAAGCACTGACGTTAAGGACGCCTTTTTAGGCACTTTCCGAAACGTTTGCACAACTTACGTTTATTATTGATGAATAAAGTTATTCTTCTTCGTTTCATTTTTATTTAATTTGTATGTTTACGATTTGCCTAAATTATGGAATACACAGTTTGCGCTTTATGCGGATGACGTTTCATTATTTTGTAATTCGTGCGAACTTAATGCAACAAACAGAATTATCTCGAGTATTATGTTATCATAATAAATGGTAAATTACCATAAATAAGGCAAGAACTGAGGCGATTTTCTTCACCCGATATCAATTAATGAATTAGAAATAAATCAAGTGGTCAACAGATATTTGCTACTTAGATATTACGCTTGCCAATCCCCGATTGACTTTCGTAAAACACATAAATTATGTTCGCGCAAAAACGAACGAAGCCATAAGCTTGTTACATCCATTATTACACTTTTTTCGGTGTAAACGAAGTAATAAAATGTCACTTATAGAGTTTATATCCCTGAGCCATTATCATTGTTGTAACAGGTAAAACCGGAACAACTGCTTAATAGATATTCAAAACAATTTTTTCTCATTCTCGAATAATTTCGTTTTTTAATTATTCCTTTTTTTTTTGTGGCGGTTTTTTTTACGATTTTCGAGGCAGCAATGCAGAAGAGAGACGTTCCCGTAATAGTCGAGTTTTGTCGTTGCCTATTATTGAACGTTCTACCGGGCGTAATAATTCGTAAAATAAATCTTCAACCGATGAAAATTACGTATGTTCAGAATTTATTTTTATCGTAAGTTTTTTTTTTTTTTATAATTAACCCCAATCCGGGAATTAAATTTGTAATAAGTTATAATATTCTTAAAAACTAGATGCGTGTAAGTGTGAAATAACTGTGAATAGAAAAGAAAATAGTAATAAAAGTTTACATACAAAAAAACATTATAAAGAAAAAAATAAAACTATGGAAACCATAAAAGAAAAAGAAAAAGATTAATTTACTAAATTCGATGATTAATTTCGACGAAGAATTAGTTCTAAGAAGTATATTATAAAATTCGTCAGTTTTTATATTGGACAGAAGTTCTTATTTTTATTTTCTGTGCATTTCGGTTATGTTTTATGTTGATAAAATTTATATCACTGATTTTAGATTGGATTGTTTACCACATTCACTATTAGATTAGTTTAATTTTTCATTTTGTATTTTTTGTAAATTACACATAAATTAGAATTTCTGCATTTTATATTTCAGACATATTATATATATATATATTTATATATTTTATTTGTATGCAAAATAATAAAAGTTTACATAAAGAAAAACGTTATAAAGAAAGAAAGAAAATTTTTTTAAATTGGCCTTACATCGTGTTGTACTTGTCCTTGATCTATTAAGAGAACGCCAGTGTGGCCGTGTGGTAAAACTTCATTGTATTCATCATTACTAGCTGCGTCCTTCTTTCCACAGCTTAGATATTACTTAGAGTGATTCGATAACATCAACGTTGATTTCTATTCCTAGATTTCAGCCGACTGATTGGAGCAGTGCGTCCAAATAGCGGATGCCTGTCGTTTGTTAATTGAGAAGTGCGTTCTGATGACGCTGCTACTTCCCTCCTTATTATGGGCGATGGGATACCTGCCGAGGGATAGATTTTGTGTAGTTTTGTTGATTTATTATCTTCGCCGTTTCGTTTAATGCCACATCTACTTGTTTTGTGTTGCATGAGTTTCTCCATACATTGGACGGCTCGGGAAAAGCCTCCACGAAGATTGCGTAAAGATTCCAAGCGAAAATTTTAAGCAATCGAGCGCCTTCTGTAAATGGATACATATATCCGGCCAAACCTCTCACCACCGGATAATAACATGCGAGCTAATCATTTAATTCATTTTATTTGTAAAATAATACAAATAGTAATACGAATTATGCTAAACAAAATTTCGACAATCGTCATCGTCAACTGAAATTCCTTTTACACTCATTCGAGCCATAAATCTCTCTTCGTGTCTCTTCGTATATAGATATATAAAATCTTAAAATAATATATACAAGTACACAATATATTAATAATCTTCGAACAGTAGTAGATACTTTAAATCTTAAATTTCAGCATTGAAAAATTTCAATTCGCGTCGATATTTCGTATCGAAAAAAAATACCTCCATCGAATTTTATGTACTTAAAATTAGCGATGGTACGTTTATTTATGCAAAACACGTTACTTATCTAGAATTTATTATAGTATAAGAAATCTATTAAAGTACTCGAATACATGGAAAATATTATGAATTTTTAAATCAATAATCGAGAAACCATTAGTATTATACATTTAAAATCTTAATAAAAAGATTAAACGCAATCGTCATATTAACACTGTGCTATCATAATATGATTTAATTAAACAATACATTCGCAAAATTCAAATTGTCGAAAAATGTTCTTTCTTTTTTTGTTTTGCTTCAAACATCTTTACACGACCTATATTACCCGTTGAATTATTCTTATCGTTCCGAGTGTCGTATCCATTACTGGACTTAAACGTCGCAGTACCTCCGCTTGAGCAGCTGTTGTAGTGAGTAGACTCTGATTCGCTGTTTTATCTATCCATTTAGTTTTCTTCTTTTATCATTAATATTGGAATATAACTTGCTATCTCCTTTGATTACGAAACAAGCGTGGAATTAATAAATAAATTCTTTCTCAATCTTACGGTACATTTTAAAAATAAAAGGACTGCCACGGTTTTGTCAAATATTATTTAAATAAATTATACATTATCAACGATAGTGTAGGACCGTTCGCTTCAACTAGATGAGTTCTGCATTAATTACGGAATTATTTCAAATTTTAAATAATTACTACTGACGGTAGTATGTTCCCTCACTAAAATTTATATATATAACATTTGTTTTATTCGAATATATTCTTCGAAAACGAATATATATATATATATATTTATATTTATTAATTTTTTTCATATTTTTTTTTTTTTTATTCGTTTAGAACGAAAACATGGTAATACTGGAACAGAAAATAAGTGAAAGAACGAATTCGAACGAAATAAACGATACAACGAATTTGGATAGCCAGACGACCGTAATCAATCACGAAGCAAATTCTAATGATGTCGTTGAAGAAAATAAGTCGTTACCTCAAAAGTCGTACCGGACGGAAATCGTATGGCCGAACGCGATCGGTTTCCTGGTGTTACATTTAGCAGCCGTATACGGTTTCTATCTATGCCTGTTCAAAGCTAAACTACTGACTGGATTTTGGGGTATGTACGCGTCTTTAACAAAATAGTAACCAATGTAATATCAAAATTATGACGAAACTTATAAGTTCAAAACTTTCGACGACGACGACGACACGTACGAAATTTTAAACATCATCGCCCAATTAAAATTGATAAAGGACCGGCCAGACAATACACCTGGGTAAGGGTATCATTCCCAGCTTTTTTTTTACTTCTCCAGGAAGGTTGTACGCCGTTAGCAATTAATTGGACGAGCATCTAAGTTGCTGCAGGCTTTTTGACTATATGGAATTTAAACTCAGATCGTGCGATCATATTCAAGCATTACCGCTACATCACGAGACCCTTAAAATACATATATATACATATCGCAGAGAGCGCAGGAAAAAACGATGCTTTTAAGTTGTCGGATCGAAGGTGAAACACGTGGATAAATAAACTGATAGATGTAGTCAATAGCGTAGCCAGGGGGTGGTTTAAATCGGATAATAAAAAAATATATACTCGTTGTTAAATGCAGTTTTGCATTTAATTACAAAAGTTAGCTAAAATCACTAAACGTTTATTTTCTTGAAAAAATCACAAAGCTTTTCGGCAATTACTACGCCATTATCGAGTGATATAAAAATAAAGATTTGAAAAATAAAAACGCAAAAATATAAATTTAAGTTCGCAAATTTTACAAGTATAAAATGAAGAATAGATACTTAAAACAATCTGACAGAGACCACAGGTGTATTATTCCTTCACAAAATATAAAATCATTATTTATTTTTTCCCGGAATTTATTGTTGTAACCATATCTCCCTCTGTCATGGAACGTCTAATTCAACTGGAAGTCATGTAGCAAGAAATAATGGATGTTAGACGGACAGAAAGAATAATGCAATGAATACCGAGAGAAGGTTCTACGATTCGTGAACGGCCGTGTACACTCGGTAGCAGGATGATAACAAAAATTTTCCCGAAATGAAATGGATGAACCGCGTCATTGGAAAAAGGCAGTACCACCGTTTACATCTAATAGCGGGATAGATATGAACGCATCGTGATATAGATGTATGTAATATTTCTTTTCCGTATGTGAAGTATAATCGAAATGAAAAACGTAACTGACGACAGGGTTTTTTTACTGAAAATAAATTTCATCGTTGCTCATTCGGATATGGTTTTACACTATATACACGGCCATCCGACTAATTTAATTTTATTCGGAAAACAAGATAATTCCTATTTCTTTTTTTTTTTTCTTTTTCAATTACATAAAGTATTTATTTAAAAACAAAAACAATATATTCTAAAAACAATATATTTTTGTAATTTACACTTAAGTTTCTATATTATCATGTATTACTTGTAATTAGAAAACGTGTTTATTTTCTAGCCGCACTTTTTCATTCGCTCCTGCACCATTTAACGTTTTCTTTTATTCTTTATATTCTTACTGTATTATTGCGGTAATCCCCGGTACACAATAACCCCGTGTGTTATATTTTCTTACTTATGCAAATATACTTTTTGTTGTTGTTGTATTTGCGGTAGTTAGTTTTCATTCTTTAAGTATATCTTTCATCGAATCCCTTCTAGAATTCGAAGAACGATATTATATTTAGGTTTTTCTAATTTCTATGTCGTCCGTCAATCGATACTGTCGACTTTACGTCTATTCGGCACTTATCGATTGGTCAGCTTAATTCTTAGCGTCTGTATGATGACCACATTTCAACGACGTTAATTTCTCCTTCGCAGTCTGTATTTATTTTTCAAAATTCACCGAATTACTAAAAGCCTATTTTGCCACCCATCGCTATTCTAGAAATTATTTATTTGTTCCTGATAAATATTTACGTTATTTCACATTTTCCGATTAATATCTGTTTATTGTTACTTTCATCTCTCCGGTTTTAATCGATTTCCTCATTTTTTTTTCCGATTCATTTACGCGTTATATTTTCACCCGCCCATATTTATGATGTCGAACATTTTTCACATTCGTTTCTTCGTCTCGGCTAACTCGATCGTCCGCGTCGGTAATATTATTTAATTCGATTTATATTTTTAGACATTTCATTATTTCTTCTAAGTGTATACATTACCTAATGTCGCGGCTTATTTTTTTGTGTGTAATTACAATATTTTTCAAACTACCTATTTTCATATTACCCGCTATAGGTATTTTATAAATTGAGCATTTCTACCCTAACGTATTTTTCCACTATTTTAAATAATTTCACACTATATCAGTTTTCCATTTCCATAATCCACGATACCGATACACCATCCTTTTTTTCATATTTAAAATTCTCTTTTACGATCTCGAATAGTGTAACGCTATAAAAAAACAAACTGTATTTTCACCTTAAAATTTATTTCTTTTTAAAGCAACTGCTCGCTGTTGTTTTTTTTTCGAATTACGCATTTTCAATATGGCAATTAAAATGATTCCCTTTGAATTTTCGAGAATAAAAAAACGGAGAAATTTTCCCATGTATGTACTACGAGGTGCTCCCTGACCAAGTGTTTTAGTACTAGCTAAGAACATAAACATTACTACTCCTACTTCTATTAATTGTTTGTCGTCTGACCATATAGGTACAGTCATCTATGCCAATAGTAAACATAAGACACCAAAACTAATTCCTGATTACATTAATGCTGATTGGGCAAAGCTTAGAAATTACATCTCTAATAAGATTAAACTTGTTCACTCTATAAATAGCCCTACTGATGTTGATAACAACCTCAGCGACCTTACCAATCTGATCAGAGAGGCGAGTCAAATTTCTATACCATTTAAAACACCGAACTATATACGAACTCTGCCGGCATACATTATTGTTATTATCATCGGGGTTAAAAATAAACTTCGTAGAATGTATACGAGACGTCATTCTTCTAACACTGATTGCCGTTCTATAAAAAAACTATTAAATCTATTTACAAAGTTAGTGCAAATTTTATCGAATAAAAATTTAAATGATAAAGTTGCTAACACCTTTTCCCAACCAGCTACTAATGATAACAGTCTTTGGAGGGTTTGCAAACGATACACTCAACGTATTGAAGCACACCCACCGCTTTATGACAATCATCTTAATAGGTATGTTTATTCAGATAATGGCAAAGCTGAATTCTTGGCTGGTTACTATTTCAACACGCATAGTCGAAATGCCAATCTATCGTCCAATTATCAGAATAATAAAATAAGACTTGCCATTAAAAAATATATAACCTCTCCGAAATTCATATCCCAGCCATTACTTACTTCACCAAAGGAGGTGCTTAAATATACTCAATCTTTCAAAAATAAGCATTCAGTTGGAGATGATAACATTCCGTCGATTATCCTAAAAAAATTACCGTTCAAAGCTATTGTTCAACTCACTAACATTATCAATAGTATGTTTAAACTAGAATACTTTCCCTCTAACTGGAAAGTAGCAAAAATTATTAATCTTCCTAAACCTGGGAAAGATTGTTCATCACCGGATAATATTCGGCCTATAAGCTTGTTGAGTAATGTAAGTAAGATTGCCGAAAAAATTATACTGAAAAGATTACGTGTTTTCTCAGATGAAAACAATTTATTACCAAAAGTACAGTTTGGTTTTCGGCCAGGTCATTCTACAGCTCATCAAATTGCCAGAATAGCAGAGCATATTACTGACAACTTTAATTGTAATAAACACACGGGTTCTATTTGACGTGGCCAAAGCATTTGATACTACTTGGTACAATGGCATTGTATATAAAATGATTGAATGTAAATTTCCAAAATATCTTATTATGCTCGTTCTAAGCTATTTAAGTAATAGATCGTTCTATGTGTTAGTAAACGATATATTATCCTCCCGTCGAACATGCTTAGCAGGAGTACCTCAAGGTAGTGTACTTGGTCCATTCCTATTCACTTTTTATTTATATGATATTCCTGCTATAAATAACACAGAGGTAGCCTTGTATGCAGATGATACCGCATTATTCTGTAGTTCTTATATTTCAAGAGCTGTTACGAATAAATTACAATTAGGGGTAGATAGGTTGATTCGATATTTTGCTAAGTGGCAGATTACCATCAATCCTACCAAAACTCAGGCAATACTGTTTACTCGTAGGAGACCACTCTTAACCCCCACCTTAATGGCTAACGGTGTAAATGTAGAATGGTCAGATCAAATAAAATACTTAGGTGTTATTTTAGATAAAAGATTGACTTTTATCAAACATTTAGATTACGTGTCAATCAAAACGCAACGTGCCATTTGTTCTATTTATCCTTTGTTTAAACGCAAATCCGTCCTAAATATCAATAATAAATTAATAATATATAAATCGCTCATTAGACCAGTTTTAACGTATGCCTGTTCTGTGTGGAGTTCTATTAGCAATTCTAGTTATAAGCGGCTTCAGTTGATTCAGAACAGGTGCGTTAGATGTATACTCAACGCTCCAATATATAGTAATATAGTGAAAATGCATGAGAAATTGGAACTAGCTATATTAAAAGAGCATGTGTTAAAAGTGTCTACCAACTTTTTTAAACAGTGTGTTACATAATGATTTGATAACGGTGATTGGAAATTATGATTCCAAGCAGTTAAGAATAAAATATACTAAATATAAGCATCGCAGGCTGAAACATAATTTGGTTTAGCCTGTTAAATATTAATAATTGTTAATATTTGTTTCAATAGTATTAAGTATTTTTGTTTATTATCATTATCATTTTATTTATCGCTAATTTTAACGGTGTTGCTTTGCATATTTTCGCAGGTTTTTTAGCATTAATTTTTCCTGCATTTAGTATATACTTAAGTTGAATCGTCATTCGTTAAAAATTCATGTTTCTTCTCTTACGTTTATTGTTACTGTGGTAAGTTTTTATTTGTAACGGTACACAGTTTTAAAAATTTCTGTTTGTTTTTAATTTGTAATTTATGTGAAATATACGTTTTCTTCTTCTTAAAATATACAATATAACAACTGTAAGACTATCGGATATAGTCAGACTTCGTATTGCGTTTTTAGAGGTAACTCGTATAAACTGAACGTTTTGTATTATAATTATATAAAATATACTTCGTATAATTATTTAATTTAAATAAATTTCAAATTACATTTTTAATTAAAAATTATTTATTTAATATTTAATGCATCGTTAATACTTTAAGTAGGTGTTTGAAATAATATATTTACATAAAGAAATATGATCGTTTTAATCGGAGAAAATCGGAATAAAAATTATTAGCTTAATGAACGACTAATAAGTGCAATATGTTATATTAGATTAAAGCGGCCTGTAAACGATCAAACAATTTGTCAAATTTCACGTGTTTGTCAAATTAATTGAAGATATATGACCATTGTTTGACGTGTTTGACAAAAATTTTGATTGACGGTTTGTTTGTCAAACAAGTTTGTAGGTCTGCGCGTGTGTTTGACAAACTAAACTCATTATGTTTTGTTATTGTTAATATGATGGACGTTTCAGCGCGAAATATGAGTGAAAAAGAATTTTTATTAGAATTTATATCGTTATACAGAGAATTTCCACAATTATGGAAATTAAAATCTAAAGAATATATGGATAAAAATAAGAGACATCAAGGAATTCAAAAAAATACTCCTTTTGGTCGTTATAAATTCAATAGATTACCTGAAGGTATTTCATGTGCACCAGAGGTGTATCAAAAACATAATTTAGAAATATTTGGAAATATAAAAGGCGTTTATATATATTTTGATGATATAATAATTGGTGCTAAATCTAAAGAAGAACATGATAATATATTAAAGCAAGTATTAACTAAAGCTAGAAAATGCAACGTAAAATTTAACAGTAATAAATTTCAATATCAACAAAATAAAGTTAAATATCTAGGTTATGTTGTTTCCGGTAACTGTATTAAAATTAATAATGATTATGTAAATGCAATTTATAACTTAAAATCACCTTCTAATACACATGAATTAAGACGTATTTTGGGTATGATAAATTCTGTTTCTAAATTTATTCCTCAGGTAGCAGATTTAACAGAGCCTCTTAGAATTCTATTACGTAAAAATGTTGAATTTTTATGGAGCGATAGTCAAGAAAAGGCATTTACTAAAAATTAAAGATTTAATTGTTAAAGATCGTGTACTAAAAATTTTTGATTCCACAAAAGACATTGTAGTACAGTGTGACGCCTCAAAAGATAATATTGGAGCTTGCCTTATGCAAGATAAACATCCAGTACAGTATATATCTCGTAGTTTAAGTGAAAACGAAAAGAATTGGGCTCAAATAGAAAAGGAACTATTAGCAATTTGTTTTTCATTTGAAAAATTTGATAAAATATTGTATGGCCGCCCTGTTAAAGTACAAACAGATCACAAACCTTTAAAACCTGGAGATAATGTAACGTATTTCAATCATTCCACCAAAAAGTGGCAACCAGGATTAATCGTCAAGTTGGCTGATCAGCCTCGCTCGTATTTTGTTAAAAATGTATTTGGTAATATCATTAAGCGTAATCGTATACATTTAAGGAAATCATTTTTAGATTATAATAAATCAACTATGGGTACGTTTGATATAGAACTTCCTGTCGAAGATGTACCTAGCGGTAATAATACTATTTATGTATTTAATAATAACACAAATATTGTAAATAGTAATAATAGTAAAATCTCTACTAGAAGTGGAAGAATAGTTCGCCGTCCACAATATCTAAACGATTATATTTAAAAGGGGGAGATGTTATATTAGATTAAGATATAATTAAATATTGTACTATCGATATGTGTAATTCTGTAATGTGGAGACACTGTATCTCGTTAAGGAGATCACGGATTTTTATATTTAGATAGTTTTTAAGACATGCACGTGTTTCTTGTTATTTTAGTACTAAGAATTAAGAATACATTTTTATAATATTAATAACGTAACACAATATGCGCGCAGATTATAATCTTTGTTATCCGTTAAGTACTTGCGTTATATTTTCACATTTTCAGCGTCTAATTAAATTTTGGGTAATTTACGGTGAACGTTATCGCTTTAATTAATTTTCAGTCTTTTTCTTCAGATCTAACCATCAGATTCTTTTTGTTTTTTTTTCAGTCCCTAGGACCAGAACTAAATCTATCTTCACGAACAAGAAACTAGTTTTTTTCCTCAACCGTGCGTGCGCAATTTGCGCTTAGATCGTATTGTCTCCATTTTTCAAGCGTCGAATAATTTTACGCAACACTGTCTATTCGAGTTTCTACATATTCAAATGATAAATGATGTTCATATAATGTTGATGTATTGGAGAGTAGTGATTTTATGAATTTAGCAAAACAAAATAAAATCAAAGTTAATCACTAAAAAATTTATTACACGAACACGAAGCTTTTCGACTATGAAGTCATTTTCAAGCTACAATAGCTTGAAAATGACTTCATAGTCGAAAAGCTTCGTGTTCGTGTAATAAATTTTTTAGGGGAATTAATATGTGTTGAAATTTAAAGTAAAACTAGAACGAATATTTGATTTAAATGTTTAAGTTACAATATTATACCAAATTATACTAAAGTTATTATTAAAAATAAGAATAAAATTCCACAAAGCGTAAATACTTGAAAATGACTTTATAGTCGAAAAGCTTTGCGAAAATAAAATAAATTTTATAGCGATTAACATTGTTTTTATTTCGTTTTGTTAATTCATAAAATCACTAATACATCAACATTATGGTTTTATTGTTTATATATAAATTTAATATCGCTACCTGTTGTTTATTTTGTTAACCATTTTCACTATCAGATTTTTTTTATAAATACTGTTTTTTCACTTTGCTGTTTTTTTAAATTGTATACTTGAATTAGTATTTTTCGCATTTTATATTTTTTATAAATTGTGTATATTTTTATATTTCATTTTTATATTCACTTCACGAAGAAAGTTTAGTGACGTTTGTGTTGTTTATTAAGTTTTATTTGCATAAAATATTCTAGAGAATATACAGCAGTAACCCCTTACTCAATACGATCAATTACAACCTTCTCTTCCTAAATTTCCATCGTTCTACTTTTTTAATAACATTAAGCATAAAGGAATTGTACTTATCAACAAATTGCGATTCGGCCATGTTACCGGGCCGTCTATTTCTTATTCAAACTTAGAGAAACTTCTTTCTGTTCTCTTGACGTGCAACTTAACATCCTGATCGTGTGTTCTTCGAATATCCCTCTTTAATAACATTATCGTTCTGAACTATACCTTAAATTACTGCGCTCAGCATATAACCGTCCTCCATACAATATATATTGTCCCTTCAACATCTTTAGAATTTACATCTGTTTCCAGACATAGCGATATTTCTAAAGAAGTTTATAGAAATTAGTTTGTACGTACCACGTTGGGTAAAGCTGTAAAGGCGTTCCCATTTTAATATATGTATATATATATATATAAATTATTAGACAATTACCTCGCGATTTAACATGTTCATTGACTATAATTAATGCGTTTTCAAGTTGAAAACAGGATATTAGAATTTATTTAACAAATTATTCGAGTAAATAATTTTATCACGGACGATATACATTTTTCAAGCGAGGATTCGTATAATTTTTTAGGAAATTTTTATTGTAACCGATGTCATTATTTTAAGCGATTTTTTAATTATAGCTCCTATTAATGTTATTATTACTACTACTACTAATCTAATTTTATACGCTTAGTTTTCACACAAAACGTTTAATGAATTGCCTTGTAATTTAACTATTCCATTTATGCTGATTATTATATTTTGAGGAGCAAAAAGCAATATAATGAAATTAATTTACAAAACTGAAGCTGATTAATGTCATTATATGGTCAATAATATTAATAACAACGTTCACGCGTAAATATTTTCTAATTATTACGAATTTTAAAAAACATATTTTTTCTTCGTTAATGGTGAAGTGGCAAGACAGTTGGAACACTGCAAGTACCGGTAGAAAGATTTATGCTATTCTCCCAGATATCGTATATAGATTAAAATTATTAAAATTCGATATCAACTTCCACAGTGCACAGGTGTTGTCATGGCAGGTTTGGGTCCTATCTTTATAGGTTTAGGCGTGCTGATGATTCGGTCTGCACCAGTTGTACTGTGGGCGAGGTTGATAATTATACATTATTTGTGTGTCCCACTTTTTCTGCTCTACGTCGTAAATTTGGTATTAACAGGACAGAAATTTTTCCATTAGGCAAAAAAGAGTTGAAAATTTCCTTATATATGCTGAACAGGTTATGCGAATTAAGTTTAAAAATTTTGTCTATTAGTTAACGCTTAAATCAATCGTGATGCCGGGACCGGTGCAGTTTCTGTTAGTGTGGTCAACTGTTCATAATCTACTGTACATTATTATAATTGATTATTACAATTTTATAATTTTGTGATTAACTTCTTGATTATTAGTCTGTAGGTATTATGTAAGTGTAGTTCATTTTTACAAGTTTGATATATTTTATAATCGAGTTTGTATTTCAATTTTGGTATAAGTTTTTACCATTTTTCCCCCTTTTTTTTTTCCTTTTCATTTCAAATTTTATAAATAAGTTCCTGATTATTAGTAATTAGTTTTTAAGATAATGTAAGAATTTGACTTCTGTTTATTTAATTCAATTTTATAAGTTTGACATTTATCTACTAATTGAGTTGTAATTAAGTTCTGGTATAAGTTTTTACCATTTTCTTTTGTTGTTTTTACTTTTTTTTTACACTAATTTTCTTTTTTTTTTAATCCTCATTTTTAATGTTTATTTACTTGAGTTTAAATTATATATAAGCATAAACTCTACGAATTTATATTAGATGGAACAAGGGACTATGTTATCTCATCCCTTCTTCCATCGCAATAAGTTAATTTAAGTGTGAAGTTCTTTGCCTTAGTGCTGTGAACTCCATCATTATATTAATAATCCCAGTTGGTTTGCAGAGGGAGGAGGTTTTTAGTGGGTAAAAATCCCACACACTGATTTTGGTTCCTTAATAAAAACTAAAATATTTTCTTATCATCAGTGTCTTTTGAAGATTTTCCCCTCCCGCTTAAAAAAAAAAAAATTATTACGTTACAACCATGGTACACTTTTGTAAATGGATTACATTCTACTAGGTATATGAGGGCCAGATAGGAATTTCCACGTGGGGTCCATGGACAGGAGCATGGAAAAGCTTATAAATTTTGTAAAAAAAAATTGTGCTTAATAGGTTGACAAAAGCGAGAGGCAACTGGGTCTAATGAACATTCTATTAGAATATTGTATACCAGTAATTGTTCTAATGGGATACAAAATGACATCCGAGGAGTTAAAGAGGGACTAACTAAAATACTATGTTTTATGTTGTTGTTGATAAGCAGAAACTTATCATGTGTGTAAAATTTATAGTTTGGAAGAATATTTGCATCAAGTTGTTTCACAAACCTACGTCTATACCGTTCAAATAAATAAGATGATACAGTTCATCTTGTTTTATATACAAAGAATTACAATTCCAAGCAACTATTTGTATATCTGTATCAATAATGTTGATAGATAAATTAACATTAATATAAATAATTTGACATTAGTATATCGGTTAATTATTATTTTGAAAAACACATAATTATTTTCATTCATTTTAAGTCTTAATTTCCTCATTTCTTGCAGGCATGTGTATATCTTCATATATATATCACTGGCGTGCATTCCAGGTAAGCGAGGTAAGCGCCGCTTACCCAGAAAAATCCCAAGAAAATATTTTTTTAATCTTAACTTATAAAAGTATTAAAATAGGAAGCGATCACATTTCCGCTTATTGCTTCAACAATTGCATGGAATGCGTGGCGCTACATACAGTTGCTGGTTGACACACATATACAGTTAAAACAGAATGTTAGTATTATTACGAAGTGTTCTGTTTATCCAAATGCAGATGCGTCATGTTAGTTGGTTACACATACACACAGAAGGATTTGTTCAATACGTGTGTTGCAAACGGTTCTGAAAACTGAAGAGGGGCGAGGTCTGTCAAACTGGTCGAACAGGGCAGCGATTAGAACTTCGCTTATTACTTACTACCTCCCTTCTTCGGATAATTTACCAACACAAAGACATACTAGCAAACGTAAACGTGATGAAAACGTGCCTATGGTAAGCGACTGTAATATCGCTTTTCGCTGGATAGTTTAATAACTAATAACGCGGTTTTTGTGTATCTGCTGCGTGCTCCCATCTTTTTTGAAAGCAAAATGCGTGTTCGGGAATTGATTGAAAAACCTTTTTCGCGATTTAATTTTAATGAACAGTTAGAAATTATAAATTGTGGTAAGCCAAAACCAGAATTACCTTCTTTAAAAACTGAACAAAAAAAAGGTGGTACACCTTTTACCAGAAATTTTAATATATCGCAATATGAAAAAATTTTGTGGTTAACTGGTTGTGAAGATGGTGAAAAATTGTTTTGTTGGCCGTGTCTATTATTTTGTACTGAAAAAGAAAAATGCGTGTGGAATGATCCTACTCAAGGGTACAATAACTTGAATAATTTAATCAATGCGGTTAAAAAACATGAACGTTCCCAGATTTATATTTTTTCCTCCATGAAGCTGAAAAAATTTGGTAAGTCACGCATAGATTTACAATTAAACGATAACGTACGAATTGAAGTGATAAAACATAATGAAGTTGTACTACAAAATAGAAACATTTTAAAAAGATTAATCGATGCAGTATGTTATCTCGGTGTTCATTAGCTTACTTTCCGTGGTCACTCTGAAAATATTGATTCGGATAATCGTGGGAATTATGTAGACCTTCTTCAATTACTTTCTAAATATGATATAATTCTAAAAACACACCTAGAAACATCTACAACGTTCCGTGGGACCTCAAATCGTATTCAGAATGATTTAATTTCTTCGGTACAGGCTGTTGTTCAAGGTAAGATAAAAGAAGAAATCAAAAACGCGAAGTACGTTGCTATATTACTGGATGAAACGTCGGACGTTTCAAATAAATCGCAACTGTCTGTAGTTTTACGTTATATATGCAGTCACACTGCAAAAGCTCGAGAGAGATTTATTAAATTTATTGATGTTAGTGCAGATCGATCTGCTGATGGTATACTTGAGTATGTTAAAAGTATCACCGAAGAATACGATTTAGCTAAGAAACTCGTGGGGCAAACATACGATGGGGCAGCGGTGATGGCAGGACAAGTAGGAGGTTTACGCACAAAACTCCAAAAATTGTATCCGAAAGCATTATTTGTCCATTGTTTTAGTCATTCGTTGAATTTAGTTTTATCACAATCCGCTTCAAATATAAAAGAATGTAGAATTTTTTTCAGACATTATCTGGATTGGGTGCTTTTTTTAGCAAATCAACCAAACGCGCACATGCACTTAGTGAATTTACTACTAAAAAAATGCCAAGAAACGCACCAACCAGATGGAATTTCTCTTCCAGATTGATAAGCACGGTTAAAGAATATCATCATTGTTTCACTGAGTTTTTTCAAACTGTTATTGAAAATTCGGAACAGTGGGATACTGAAACCGTAATATCGGCCCATGGGTTCCTAAAATTTTTCAGCGAAGTTCGAACTTTATTCTTCATCGAAATTTTTTCCAAAATATTTGCGCTAACTGATGTCTTATACGATATTTTGCAAAAAAAACAACTAGATATTTTATGTTGTATGAAAAAAATTCAAGAAATTCAAATGGAAATCTAAAAATATAGGAACGACGCGATCTTCAAAAGCATATGGAATTATGCAAAGTCAAAAGAAAATGAAGAATTTGTTGTGAGAAAAAGACGAAAACTGAAGATGAGGAAACACACACACGTGCACTGTTCAACGAAATCTTTGACAATGTTCTAACTCAGCTGAGTGAACGTTTTGGAAATCTTGATCAATTGAAATTTTTATCGCTTCTAGATACAAGTAAATATGAAGAGTATAAAAAAAAATTTCCAAACGAAATTTTTTCAAATTTAAAAGAATGCTATGGGGAGTTTTTCGACGATGTAAAGCTGAAAAACCAATTGCTCTCGGTGTATATGGATGGCGACCTTAATAAAATGAATACGCATGAATTAGTGGAAGCAATAAAGGCGTCTGAGTTCGATGAGATCTTGTCCGAAGTTTATAAATTAGGTCAATTAATATTGACAATACCTAGTACAACTGCTAGTGTAGAGAGGTCGTTTTCAGCATTGAAACGAATAAAATCATACCAGAGATCGACACAGGGACAGGAACGATTAAGTGGCTTATCTTTGATATCCATTGAAAAACCGTTGTTAAATCAGCTCCAAAATGAACCTATGAGTACGTTTTACGATCTTGTTATAACCGACTTTATTAAATTAGATCGCCGAATGGATTTTGTATTTAAATAAGTATTAAATAAACGTATTATCACGTGTTTCTTGTAAATAAATTTTCGTTTGATGTAACACTCCATATGGTCATCGCTTACCCTCTAGAAAAACTCACCGCACGCCACTGATATATATATATATATATATATATATATATATATATATATTTATTTATTTATTTATACAACACCTGTTAGCAAGGAGTACTGAACCATCCACATCTCTAACCATTTTAGGCATATTAATTATGTAATTTTTTCCGCAACTTTTGATTCACTACTCTCAACGTTTCCTTCCGATCTCTCCTCTCCTGAAATATATGAACTTTTTCTATATACTATTTACGACTGTGTTTCCCTTGCTTCCACTGACAATCCCCTCATACCTACGGAATAAACCTCCAGTTAAATGGTCGACTAAACAACGCTCACAACATATGAATATAAAGAATTAAATTTTTTGAACATTCGAAAAGAATAAAACTGTAGGACAAAATGAGAGTACTGGAGATAATTTTATTCTTCATTTAACATATTAACGCCAATGAAAAAAATATGGGAACACTGTAAATTTTTAAGAAGCTTGTCTTCTCCTACAACCCCTCATGTGCTAACGTGGTTTAACGAATTTATGAAGCGTATCGCTCCCCCATATGTTCCTTCAATTAATCAGTTTAATCCTTTGTACTTTATTTTCCGACCTCTGCTCCTCATATAATAGACACGATGGCCTATCACCATTACACAATTAACACATATTAACAAACACTTCTCCAGGTTCTAATTTAATATCCTATAAAATGTTTAAATCTTTGTCTAACTTGCCAAGTGTTCCCCCAGTTTCATCAACAAAAATTTATCCCTCATGAATAATTAACATAACATTTATTCTATTCATTAAAACTCAAAACCGAAATTTGTCGCTACCTCCTACTATCTTATATATCTCTCGCTTTCCATTTCCGTCAAATTCTTGAATCCATCATCATTCGCAAATAAGAATACTTTTCCAAATTTCATGTATGGCTTCTGTCTCCAGTATTCTACAGCCGACTTGTTTACAAAAAATACCGTTTGACCAATTCTCATATTCCTTTACTCGCTAATGGCTCCTATAAACTCCCATAAACATATAACTTATATTCAACCAGTCTTTTGAATATCACAATTAACTCATCTCTACCATCTTTCACCATATTAATTTCAAATACATGGTGCTTGAATAATGGTATAATCATCAGATATTTCTAGATGGCTTCGAAGTTCCCGGTCGCTCCATTACAGGACCATTCTTCACACCCTATTACAATATTTTCAAATCTTTTATATGCCCTTCGTTCGTTTCAATTTTCACTGCCTCGACAGTTCTTATCCCAACTTAATGCCCATTCCTTCAAGCAATATTAAATTATATCGGATTCCTTAAGCTTCCTCATGTCGTTAAAACATTCCTCCTTTGAATATAATTCATACTCCTCTGTAGCCTACGATTGGTCTTCAATGTTAGCCAATTATTCCATTACGCGTTATTATCTCGTTACCTTTCCATTGCACTTCAAATTGTTTACTACAACTATCGAAAAAGTTTTTGTCACCACCACCCGTTTATGTTCTAGGCGTAATGGGCTTCCGGCGCATTTGTACACGATTGGCATTTTCAATTCTCCTTACTGCTCCCATCACTCCGATATACACATTATCTCAGATGAAAACCATATATTCTTTAACTTCCGCTTATACCAACACGAGCAACTATCTCTCCTAAATTCCTTGTTAAATTGTCTATCGTCCTCCTGTTACCATTGCTTCATTAATGTACTCCGGTGATATTCGAGTCTCTCTTTCTTTTTAAATTTCTAACTGAATGCCATATTGACGCCTAAAATGTAACTTGTTGGTGGAAAGCTCCCAAATAAAAAAAAAAATAATAGGACAAAATAGCTTATATTTAAATCACATATTAATATCAACCGATTATTAATGGTCCGATTTTAATAAGCTATTTGTTTTGCCCGAATTGAAAATTGTATAACCACAGCGGGTATGGCCTTATTTATTCTTTTTATTATTATTATTAAAATTACTTTTATTATTTTATTTACCCAATTCATCCTCTCTTATTAATTTTCAGGTTTTACACTTATATATATAGCTATGTTATCGACAACAATGGGTTCTCATCGCTTGTATACGCACCGAACCTTCAAAGCTAATAAATGGATTCGTTTGATGTTAGTAATAGGTCATACATTGGCTGGAGAGGTGAATTTTTTTTTATTTCGCATAATACAGTTAAAGAAACATTTAGATAAGCAGGCTCGTGACAGATTACTTATTCTTTATTACAATGTACGTGTTATAAACAAACATAAAAACTGTTCCCGAACATTAAATAAATAAAACGTAGGTTCTACGTAATGAAAGAAATATAATTGCTGGTTTAATAAGATAAGATTATATTCGACTAGTCTAAGTTAAAAGACTAGTTTTCTTAATTTCGTTAGAATTTCACTGAACATCGTGTATCCAAAGCTATGCAGTCAAATCGTACGTCCGCAAAAAAAAATTAAAATAAATTTTCCAGACCTGGGCTATCGTCAACGCAAGGTGTTGTACACGCAATAGTTCTTAACTTAATATATTGAGAAAATCCGATGCCTCAAACGAGATATAACGTTGTTTAATTACACTTACCCAACTAAAAACCAAATTTCTAAAAGTAACTGAAACCTGAAACTTTGAAGCTATGAAATCCTTCAAAATAAACGATGCTATATATACAGTTGCTGAGTCATAGGAGTAACTGAAATCTAACAAGCTGCGAAAATCTTGGCGTAAGCTATGCCTGGAAGTTATGACCAAAACTGATCAAATCGAAAGCGAGCAAAACAACGACACGCATGAAATCATTATAGATCTAGGAACTGCACAGCGGAAAGGTCCCTGCCAGCGAAGTTGAGAAGTGGATTGCCCAATGTGAAAAAGACTATGAAATCATCCAGCTGAAATATAACCAGATTATTGTCGACTGTTTTGGAAAATAATGGCGAAGAAACTGTGAATAAGTAGTCCGATGGTGCGAATGAACGTATAAGAATGGCTCGTTCAAGAAGACAAGAATAATTGTGTACCGGAATAGATAAACCAAAATATTGTAATAGCGATAAACTAAGTGTCGTTAAAATAAGGGAAAAACGAAATTAATATTACAAAAATTAGTAAGAAACAAATACTACTAAAACCTGTAGAACAAAAAAAGAAAAAAAAAATATGTAAGCGTCATAAAAATAAATGGGCCCCTATTTTTTAATTTGCCAAACCCAGCTAGCCCAAAAATTGGCACTTTCAAATTCGAATAAGTTATAATACAAATAAAATAAATATTTCCTCATTTTTCAGCGGATAAAAAGCAACCGATAGTTATTTAATTTCTTTAAATTCTAGATAATTATACGTTTTCTGAAAAAAAAAATTAATCTTTTATCGCAAAATCTATATATTGAAATTTGTTGTATTTCGCTAAAAATAATTATTAAACCCGAGAAAATACTACGAATTCTCCGTTTTAACAAATTCGAACGAGAAACAATAACGTAATAAAACGCTTGATAATATGACAATAAAAGAAACTCTGTAATAGTCAAGACCACAACGTACAGACTTCCAAAAATGCATAAAAATGTTTAATGATCGTTGAGGATTCGAATCTGTATATATATATATATATATATATATATATATATATATATATATATATATATATATATATATGTGTGTGTGTAAAATACATATATGCATACATCTTATTCTTCTTTAGGTTGCATTATAATCTCTTTTCTATCGCTGCATTCGTTTTACAAGTTCACCGATATCGACTGCTGTGTATTCCAGCCTGTTTTTTCCTTTTTGACGATTTCCGAAATTGTATCCGATCAATTTTGTTTTTGTTTCTTGGATATCACTCGCAACTGAAAGTACCTTCACATTGCATCGGTCCAAAGCTTTCCCGTTAAAAAATAGTTCGGTCCGAGGAATTTCGAGTAATCTTCTTGTATGTCCATATTTAAAAAAATAAATCTCGAACGGTTAACGCGATTGAGCTGAAATTTTCAGAGTAAATTTAGATAAGTATCGAGAAAAAGAAGATGAAAATAAATCGCCGTTTTCAACATTTTACAAGGTGAGGGATATTCGGGTTCGGGGGCTTAGATTTTCTAAATTCGTAATTTCCGTACAGGTCATTTTTCTTTAGTACATTACACGTACGTACAAAATTTCATTCAAATCGTCAGAGCCATTTTCGGGATGCCAGAAATATACAAATATATAAATACGAGAATTTCCAGTGTAAAAATATGTCATATTAGCAACTGTTTTCGACAACCCCTGCTGAAAATTTGACTTTATGAAAATTTCTAATATAAGAACAAATCTCTTAAATTTTTCTGACCGCCTTCATCATCACTCTTTTGATCCGACTTTCGATTTTTAAATCCGACACAATTCCATAAATATATTTCATCGATTCAATTCTAGAATTAAACGAATCCTAAATATCTGACTCTAGATCAGTTCGTTTTGTTTGCATCGAAACGTTGTCATCGTTTATCACTTTTAGCAGTACTGAGTGAAACTAGTCGACTATGTTAATTGAAATAATTGTAATAAGCGTATTTTTATATTTTCTAATATATCTGAATAAAATTCAGTTTCAACTAAATCTTAATTTTTCTTTAAAAAGGTAAATTAAAAACTTACCTCGGAAATATTTACTTCTAACGAAAAATACCCCCCTACGGAGAATATACGCAAACACTCACGGCCGAAGGTCGAAAAAACTTTTTTAAAAAATTGTATTAAAATAACGTTCTTGCGTTTTACAAAAAAAAAAAAAACACAGAATTGTCTATGGGTGTGGATAAGAGATCACCGGCAACATCACAAATACAGCGATACGCACGGTGACCCGCATAACGCGTCTCGCGGATTTTTCTTCTCGCACATCGGATGGTTGATGGTTCGTAAACATCCGGAAATATTCGTCAAAGGTAAAACCATCGACATGTCCGACATCGAAGCTGATCCGATGGTGATGTTTCAAAAAAAGTAAATACGATAAAATTTTACGTTTATATTATCATAGATACAGTCGCAATTAAATAATTTAAGAAAATTAATGCCAATTTAATATGGAAACATCGTGGTAAGCTGGAACCCGGAACAAAATCCGACTTAAAGTCTTTCAAATATGGCGACTGATAGGAAGAAATTCACTGGATCTTTACAGTAAACGACTACTCTCGCTACCAGTCGATCATCGTTAAGCGGCGTCTCCGTATCGGAGGTAGACGACTACTTGCTTATACATATTTTGTTGTACAATGTAAGTAGCGTACAATGCACTCGCAATATGGCGTTAACCTAGATGGGGAGAATTGATTGTAATCGCTTTGTTGTCACGACAACGATGCAACCCCGCCGCGTGTTTGCAGAGTACACTTTACTAGGGCGCATATGGTGTTACGCGTGGTGGTTTGCCATTTCCACGCGATAATAATATTAGGATTATTTATATTTCTATTTTCTGATGATAATTTTTTGCGTCGCCGATCCTATTATGCTCTCTAGCCACTAGGTTATCTCCTACGACACCAGTCGATCTCGTCAAACCCGTTGAGCACCTATGGAATCAAACTTTGGCGATGCACAAAGTAACCGAATTATTATTCATCGTAGTCGAAATAAAGTTATTCGTGCAATTACTGGTTGGTATCAGAAAAACGACGATCTGCATGCAGATCTGAATCTGAAGTACATAGACGAGGTCATTTTTGTCACCGAGCGCGAAAAACTACCCTATAAACAGCCGAATATTGAGGTAACTCCTTTGCTCGAAACTTAGACGTCTTAAGCGATTAAAGCCAAACGATTTAGTTATGTAAACAATACTTATGTATATAAATAATAGAAGTTAGTTAACGAAACTAACTAAATGTTACTAAGAAACTTCTTCTTCTTCTAGTGGCATCTCCTTGGCAGCAGTTAGCCTACATTATGACGACATCCTCTAGTTCTAGCGTCATTTATTACTACGTCTGTCATTTTCTTCTTTTCTCCAAAGCCGGTTGTTATCATCTCATTCCTTCCTCTTCGGGCCTTTCCATCTATTTTTCCCTGTAACGCAATCATAAAGACGCCACCTTCTCTGATTTTGTGTTCGATATATTTACATTTTCGATATATTACGTCCTGTATCAACATCGGTCTTTACAGCCCACTTTACTCCAGTTCATATCCGTGTAAGAAACTAAATGTATTAAATAAACGATAACTACATATAACCTGTCAGTGATTGTGGTCAACAAAAGACCAACCTTTCGGTGTTAACACATTTGCATCTACACGCTAAGTACAATAAGCTTATTTATAAAATTCACTTTAAATTCTTAATATGCGGCACCTTAATCTTATGATCTACGATATATTTTTGTGTCCTCATATCATTTTCATATTTTTCAACGATGAAAAATGTTCTATTAATCTGGCGTTTAATCAGTTTCACCTACGTATAGTTCAATTTGTGTATGCTTCGATTTTTTTTTCCTTTGCAATATTTCATTATTGTTACTAATTATTATTATTATTCGTTATTACAAAAGTATTTTTTTTTTTTTTTACATTGGTACAAATTACCATAAACAATGGCGATCACAATAAAATACGTATTAATTTAATGTCTCCAACAAGACATTAGATTGCGATAAGAAGATAATGAGTAGGTGTGGATAGAAAATTAAAAGTAAAGTGGATAGAAAATTAAAATTAAAATATTACGATACAAACAATAAGATAGATAATATAAGTAATGATTTAAGAGTGTGATTTAAAAGTATAAAGTTATGTATGATTGATAAAGAATATATCGTGCGAGATAGTTCCCGGTTACTAGGTAACCGAGCGTCTCGACACCAGTTTCGTCTGAGTCTTTTAGCTGGATTGCCTGGAAGTCCTGATGAGTGCATTCTGGCGATGTTGGGATTACTGCTATGTTTGAAGTTATTAAACAGTTTTTCGTACTGACCAATGTAAATATCCCGAACAAATGGAATGTACAAATCGTTGTGCAGAGTTAAGTTGGAGACATAGAATGGCGCTGATTACGCGAAGTATCTTCGATTGCTGTTGCTGTATTCTGTTCAGATTACTTGCGCTGGTCGATCCGTATAATTCGATGCCATAACGCCAAATTGGTGCAATCATAAATACAATTTTATTATTACTTTTTATGTAATACTTTAGAAAACTTTTATTTAATCCTGTATGATGTTTATCTATATATGTATTCATATGTACATATACATAATTCTTACTTCGAATCAACCGCTATAATGGACTACGCTGCCACAACTGGTTTCTTCTTTTTCTATCCCAACTGCTTCCATCCTTCCGGTGTGTGTGTATTTTCTTTTATTTATTCAGTCCACAAAGTGATAGTTCTTCTTTCCTGTTCATATCTGTGGCTTGTCTACTTCTATATTCGACCTCGTAAATTGTACGTCAAAATAATATAACTTTATTAATGAAAATATATTTTTACAGATATTACAAAACTGTATTCGTCATAATTTCCATGGTAATACCTACGGCTATACCGTGTCTGGTATGGGATGAAACTTTATCAAATTCGTTTTTCGTGTCGATCGTCACTCGTTTGGTGTTTACTTATAATTTCACATGGTTGGTCAATAGTGCAGCTCACGCATACGGAAATAAACCGTTTAACAAGTGAGCAATTTTATTTTTCACTGTACCACAAATATAATAAATACAGATAAGAAACCTATCGATTATATGAAATACGTTTTAAACGAAACTTCGATGAAAAAATATATATATATATATATATATATATATATATTCATAATTATTATTTTAACAACTATTAAGAATTAGTCACGATGTCTACTATACACGGTGTGTGAAATTTTCTTATGTTTATTTTCAATTTATAAAATATTTATATAAATGCATTGAAAATTATCTACATTTCGCATTAAGGAGCAATATTTAACTATAAACGTCTGTATAAAATTTATAATTTTGCGTCGAAATTTTTGTAATGTATGACTTAAATGGTTAATAACAATAATAATAATCGTCAAATTTCGACATTACTTTATAAATATAATAAATTATAAACCAAACAAAATATAACACCAATAATCACTAAAAGTTTTTTATTGCGAAGCTTTTCGACAATTACCTCATTTTCAAGCACGCACAAATAAATAAAATTACTACTCGCCAATATATTCAACATTTAATATAATAAATGTTCGATGAAATAGTCGTATTTCTGAAAAATGATCTTAAACCGAAATGTCGCATTCATCTAAAAATTGTCTGCAACGTGAAAAAAATCATCATAACAAATTATTTGGCAAACAATATAGTCGACGCTGTATTATGGGGAAATAATGTATTACAAGAACATTTTTGGAAAAATTAACGACAGCACAGACAAAAACAGCATAAACGCTTTAATATTTTTTTTTAGTAAAAAGTACTAATTCTTAATAGTTAATGAGAAAGCTTTTCGGCAGTTACGCCATTTTCAAGTTAAAATAGTAACTGTGCATAAATTATATATAATACAATAAACAAAGTAATGTAGCGCATCTAGTTCAATACTAATTACTAAATATTAGTTATATTATTAGTTAAGTATATATTTTTTGCATGTATTACTTTTCTTATTGCTTATATATATATATATATATATATATATATATATATATATATATATATATATATATATAAATCTATTTATTATTTATTCATTATATTAATTTTAAAATGGCATAAAAGTGTGGATAACGATGCATTCTGACCGCCCTCTAAAGTGACACCCTACATAATGGACACGGACAATAATTTCGATTCTCTTATTTCTTTAAGGACAAACATGATAATAAAGCTCAGCAGAATTAATAATAAATAATTAATAATAAATGTTTGTATATATATATATATATATATATATATATATATATATATATATATATATGTGTGTGTGTGTGTGTATGAACAATAGAAGGTTTAAGTCCGAATAAAAATTAGCTGATTTTGCATTTACAGTTCATACTTGTGTTTTTGGACACTCTTTTGTTTAATTTGCCAATACAGCTGAACAAATAGGACAAACAAGACAAATGCTCTGCCAACTTTTTCACAGTTGCTACCTGGGTGGAATTGGTTTATTGTTCATTTATAATCGGTTTACTGTCATATTTTATGCATAAATGTCACCTGCATCGCGAAAATTCCTTACTTTTAGGCAAAAAGTGGACATTATTAAATACTAGAAAATCAAAGGGTTTTCTATTTGACAGCTAGCTGAAAAATTTTAGATTGCGAAAACTCAAGTTGCCAAAATTGAAAAAAAAAATATGAGTTATTGCGTTTGTTTAATGAGACGTCGCCAGATGAAAAGCAGTATTGATTTCAAAAGACCGGTGCAGGTGAGGTTATCGATTCAATTCAGTTGGAATGGTTAGAAACAAGAATGTTCCTGTTCCTGTTTTAGGAATTATACTTCAGTGAAAAGCACGTTGCTCACGAAGTTGATTTTAATATATTTAAGTTTTCAAATCGATTTGTAGTGAATCAGCCTGTGAACCAGTTACTGTAACTAATGAATGGAGATTAAAAGTCTATGATGTTTTAAAAGGGTATGAGGAACGTAACAGTTTTAACATTGATAAAACAGGGCTCTTTTATCGAGCATCACCTGATAAAACAATAGCTTACAAAGGGGAAACTTGCACTGGAGAAAAAATTGCTAAAGAACGCGTGCTTTAGTACACCAGTATGTCGGATGAAAAGATGAAACCGTTGGTGATAGGAAAAGCGTTGAAACCAAGATGTTTCAAAGGAATCAAGGTCGTTTTACTGGGAGTCGATTATAAAGCAAATAAAAAGGCATGAATGACAAACGACCATCATTAAGGAGTGATTACATCAACTGGACAATTAAATGGAACACAAAAGTAGAAAAATTCTATTGTTTCTAGACAACGCTACATCACATTCACACATCGATTTGGAACTACTTTCTTTCCTCAAACATTACTAGAATTGATTAAATATCTCGGGAAGACAGAAAGCTGTCATATAGAAGAATATTTTTAGAAATTATCAATGTCATGCGAACTAATATGTCGAATAGATTTAATGACATAACAAAACTGAAATTCTTAAATCTCTTAAATACAAAAGATTTTTTAAATTTTCAAAAAAATTCCCGGAAGAAAACTTTTTAAATTTAAAACACAATTATGGGAACTTTTTCGATTTTGCAAGTTTGAAAAGTGAACTTTCTGTTATATATAAAGATTCAGGCATGGATGAAGACATTGTGCTCCATCTGCTTCAATATTTTACCGCTTCAGATTTAACTGATTTTCTACAAGTGTACAAGCTTTCTCATTTAATAACCACAATTTTAGTAACCACTTCATCTGCAGAAAGGTCGTTCTCAGCATTGAAACGAATAAAAACGCACTTGAGAACTACACAAAGTCAGGAGCGATTTTTTTTTTTATTTTTTTAAACGTGAGCGGGAAAATCTTCGAAAGACACTGATAAATTAAAAGAATTTAGTTTTTATTAATGCAGCGCATAGAAACGTGCACTTCAAGGGAGACAAAATCAGTGTGTGGGATTTTTACCCACACACAAGAAAGGAGTTTAAATCTGAGCACTGTAAAAGTTTATGTTCTCTGTAAACGCAACAACTTATTATAAATATATTTTTTTTTTATTAAGTTAATTTTAGTTTTAAAAAACTGTAAACTCTCATTCCGCCAATCAGTCTGTGGAAAATCTACAGATATTAAGCATTTACTAATCAACTCAATCAAATACTTATTGAATCGATTATTTAAAAAATGTAGCCGCCCCTTAGATAGATAGTTTTCAACATTAAAAATAAAATTATTAATAAAAGTACAATTAAGATGATTCATAAGTTGATCAAGTTCAATTTTATAAAATCGTCTGCTAGGGGAACGACTAATCATATCTTTAAAATTAAAAATAAAACTATGATGGAATGCCAAATCCATCTCAACTAACTTATATGATAACAAATGTATCGCACCAGCGGAGACCAACAAGTAGTCCATAATACTCGAACCATTGTAATTTACCTTGACTCCCTACCATTTGCAAATACGAAATCCTAGAGGCAACTAACTCGCTAAAGTCAACAGAATCCCTGGTTTCTCAAACACGAGGCTCCATTGCTGACCTGATGTTTAAGTTCCCAATGACGATGTGAAAATAGTTTGCCCAAAGGTCTGGTCAAGTACAGACAGACAGAGCATGGGATTTAGATCTATTCGGAGATAAATAAACACATGTAATAATCTATCTATATCCGAATAGAAATCTGATTGAGCCTACTGTACAGCAAATAATGTGGAATATCTGTCTTTACTATAACAACAACTCTATTATTAATATAAGATATAGAGTTACTTTTTAATGGAATTACACTGTTGCTCAAATAAGGCTCTGTTAGTGCACACACATCCAAATTATCATTATAAACATTTCTGAGGAATAATGCTCGACGGGCACGCGAATTATCAACGTTTAAATGCTACCCCTAAGCTGTCCTTATCCGCTAACTTAGAATCTAATTCCTGCCACGAGCGGGAAGATTTAATTTTATTGAATGTACATATTGAACATGTACCATTTTCGACACATAGTTTGTGGAAAGTACTGTACGCTTGAGAAGCTCTGCAGTACTTCTCAGGATGTCCAAATTTGCCACAGTTTTTGCACTGCCTCGGGCTAACAACATCGTCGATGAATGGGAGTGACTCCCAGTTAATTCGAATTCTTCCACCTTCTGGTAAAAGCTTATATTGCTTTGGTTTCAGCTGAACATACATTCTTGAAGCGCAAGAATTACTTATTTTAGTGACACTAACTGGTTTGCGCTCCAGTCAGCTCACGGATGTGATCCTTAACATCTTGCTCTGATAAATTATTGGTTCGAAAAAGAAGTATAGTCGAGTTAAGAAGCTTATCCTCCTTAACCATAGTCTGGGATCCTATATTTTATAATGGCAGCCAACTTACTTGAATCTGCCTTGGTTGATGTGTTAACGATACAAGTTGTATCACTAAGTTTTTTTTTAAAAAGGTCACATCAATTTTCTCTTTGGCCAATGAGACTTTCGTTTTTAGCTCTGGCTAAGGACCTTGCCTGCATCTTCAGATTTTAAAATTAATTTGTTTTTTGGCACTACCTTCTTTATCACCCACTAGGATATCCCTGAATGAGACCCCCATCACTTGTTAATATAAGTAAAGTTGAGACGATTTGCAAACTGTTCAAGATGAATTTTGCAGAACTGTCTGGGAGGGGACGACTGATATTATCGTTAAAGTTAAATATAAAGCTGCGATGGAACGCCAGTTCCATTTCAACTAAGTTATAAAATACTAAGTGAACTGCACCGGCAGAGACCAACAAATAGTCTGTTCGAACCATTGTAATTAACGAAGGTAGGTTCACTACCATTGGTAACCATAAGATCCCTAGAGGTGACCAACTCACTAAAATCAACAGAGTACCTGGTTTCAGGCCACAGGAGCGATTATTTTCGTTAGCTCTTTCTAGTGTTGAAAAAGGGTTACTACCAAACATTAGGAAACGACCATCCTTTTATGATGATGTAATAGGTTTTTTTGCAAAGAAGAATAGAAAAATCGAATTAATTTACAAAAATAATATATTTTGTTAATTTTAATATATACATGGTACTTCATAATTTTAATTTTTATGTATTTAACCGAATTTTACATATTTTCTATTTTTATACACGTATAAAAAAAAATCTTTCATTATGACGCTTCCTCTATTTCGAAATTCACGCTACGATGCTTGTATATATATTTAAAATACATCTGATGAGTACCATAAGAAAATTGAAATCGTTTATGGTAATATATTCCAATAATTATTCATTACTCATACGACCACGAGTAATGAGCATTCAATAATTAGTATCAGTATGGAGAATCAAATGCATTTAAAAAACGGTTACTACTTTAGTACTCTCACCACTAACTACGATCGAGTTAGAGAATTGGACCGCGTCAAAAAAAAAAAAAAAAAAATTTGGGCCGGCCCCGCTTGCCGGAAACGGTTGAGTATGTGATTATATGAAATTCGCGACGATATTTCTCCTATACGATTTATAATGTACGTTTCAAAACTTTGTGGTATTTTTGTATAAAAATTTAACGATTTGAAGTACTTTTTGGTTACAAAAAATATATTAATTTTACTACTGTTTTACCACGTTTACCATAAGGTTAAATCTCTTATTTCACATTACTTTTCTTCGCAATATTGTACATAAATTAATTATTTTCTTCAATTTTATTTTTCTCATTACTATTATTTATTTATTTTTATCTAGGTACACTTGAAAATGACTTAATACTTGAAAAGCTTTGTTTTTTATTATAAAATTTATCGACTTAAAAAAAAAAGAAATCATTACATTTTACTACATCAGTTCAAATTGGAATTCCTTTATTTCGCCTTTTAAAACGAGTTACACATCATCGTCATCATCATCATTATAATTATCATTAGTACAGTTCTAAGACTGGTCCATTGTCATTGATCATAAGCTTCCTTCTTTCCTGGTCTTCCGCAGCTCTTTTTAAATCAACGTAGTTCTTTAACCCGATGTCTTTTAACAGGATTATTATAAATGAATGTATTTCTCGGTCATCCACAGATTATTTTTTTCCACGGAATTTGTTTTCTCTTCAATTTGTCGTAATATCTGTTCATTTTGGATTTTTTCTATCCACATTATTAGTTTCATTTTCCTCCAAGCCCGTATCTCGAATTCGTATTAACCCTTTTGTTCACACGTGAAATTTTAACCAAAGATTCCTAATTTTATACAGGGTGTTCCTTGTGGAACACGGTTTCTTCGATGACTCTAGACGATTGTCAATGTGTTTATGTAAGTATTCTTAGAATTTAGACATTTCATGGTCAAATATATAATTGTATTAGTATTAAAACTTTATGTACCATATAGTGGACACCGTGCATGAAAGGGTTAACTTTAATGTCCAGGTTTCAGCACGATAAAAATACTATGGACTACACGTACCACTTCAATATTCTTTTTCGGAATTGACTTTTGTCTCAATACGCCTTGTTTTCCTTGAAACGCACATTTTACTAGTAAAATTCTGTAATTAATTTCAATGTCACAACAGAGATCTTCTATGATAATTTGGCCAAAGTATTTTTTAAACCTTTGGACTTGCTCAATTATTTTTCGATAAATTTTTACGCAAAAGGTTCCCTTTCAGTCTTTGTCGTTTTCCATCTTCTTGCATTTAACATTATCGTAGCACCTTCCTTACTTTATTTAAACACCGTGTATCATCTTTTGAAGCATATCAGCAAACGCGAACTAACAAAATCTTTAACGCGAATACTAGTCCTAATTTCCTTATTTTGTTTTCAAGAGATATATTACCATCGGAAAACTGGTATACGTCGGTGTTAACTATAGGAGAAGGTTGGCACAATTATCATCACGCATTTCCGTGGGACTACCGAGCGGCTGAATTCGGTCAATATTTTAACGTCACTACCAGCGTGATCGATTATTGCGCCCGTAAAGGTTGGGTTTACGATTTGAAATCGGCCAGTTCGGAGTTGGTTAAAAATCAAGCGACCAATAAAGGCGACGGATCTCATAAAATATACACGCGAAAAAATAAATAAAACAAGCAGATTAAAAAAAAATTATTCACTTTGTCCATAATTCGTAGTTATCGTATCCGTTTCATCGAATAAGAAATGCGCCGTTAGCGCGACAAATAAAGACAATTTTATGATAGACAATTTAAAAAAATACAAAAAAAATATAAAGTTGAATTTGTTAGTTATAAAGTTATTTGTTTGAAATCTGAGCCTCGTATTTATAAGAACTATTAATTTTTGTACGCACTTTAGCTAATAATTTTAGTTGTGTACGCGCAGGTGACAGAAACATATTTAAACATTTATTTATAGATTTGGTTATTTACCTGAACCTACATAGCATAGGGTAACCCATTTTTTATATCTTTCAGTTTTCATTTGCATTGTGCTGTATTTTTATCATAGAAGAAGTTTTCTACTGTTTTGGACACTTATTTACTTAATTTTAATTCAAAATGTTATAATAATTCATACGTTGCAGACGACAAAGTCACTTACACGGGACATCGAAATATAACAATTACTTATCAATTGTAGTTGACGAAGGAAATCAATTTAAAAAATTCTAATAACCAAATTACACATACGTACGACGTTGAAAATATGTTATATAATGATTATTTAATTAATTTGTTGCGTGTACTACTTTATATCGAGATATACAAATGAAAAAAACACTAAATACGTGGAAAATTATAAGAAATACTGTTTAATCTAAATCTGAACAAATTTATAAAAGATATTATGAAATTATTCCTAGGCAGAACCAAAATTAATTATATATTTGCTACGAGCGTATCGTAATTTCTTATTGTATTATAAAAGCTAGTATTTTACCTGTAGGTATTTCATTTATATTCCCATAGAACGAGGCAAACTATATATTATAATTCTGCTTCTTTCCGACAGGTAACTTTGAAATTACCACTATTAGTAGTATGGCGTCGGTTTAACGTATCCACGACTAAATTTCGTTTTCCAGATTCTACGAAAACAAATACACAAAAAATTACTAATCACGTTCTAATAAAAATGATATTGACTTGAAAAATCGCATAGAATAAATTAAATCCTAGTACCCCGCCTAAATCAATTAAAAACAGTTTCACTCTGACGTGTTTATATAATGAAACAAACTTAATTATTTTCTCAAAATAATATCGCGAGTTTTCAACTATTTTGGGCACTTAGTTACTTAAATTTAATTCAAAATGTTATAATAATTCTTACGCGGCAGACGACAAGGCCATTTAGACGGGACATATCCAAAAAAAAACAAATATTTATCAATTGTAGCTGACGTAGGAAATCAATGTAAAATTCTAATAACCACGTTACACATACGTACGAGGTCGAAAATATGTTATATAATGATTATTTAATTAATTTGTTGCGTGTACTACTTGATATCGAGATATACAAATGAAAAATACACTAATAACTTGGAAAATTATAAGAAATACTGTTTAATCTAAATCTGAACGAATTAATTAAAGGTATTATGAAATTATACGTAGGCAGAACCAAAATTAATTATATATTTGCTACCAGCGTATCGTAATTTCTTATTATATTATAAAACGAACACAGTTAGTATTTTACATGTAGGTATTTCATTTATATTTCCATAGAACGAGACATATATATAACTTCATTCGGACAGGTAACTTTGAAATTACCACTATTAGTAATATGGCGTCGGTTTAACTTATCCAGGACTAAATTCCGTTTTCCAGATTCTACGAAAAGAAATACACAAAAAATTACTAATCAAGTTTTAATAAAAATGATATTGACTTGAAAAATCACATAGAATAAACTAATCCTCGTATAACGCCCAAATTTATTTAAAACATTTACACTCTGACGTGTTTATATAATGAAACAAATTTAATTATTTTCTCAAAATAATATCGCAAGTTTTCAAGTATTTTGGACACTTTTTTACTTAAATTTAATTCAAAATTTTATAATAATTCATACGCGGCAGACGACAAGGCCATTTAGACGGGACACATCGAAAAATAACAATTACCTATCAATTGTAGTTGACGAAGGAAATCAATTTAAAAAATTCTAATAACCACGTTACACATACACACATACGTACGAACTTGAATTGCAGACGACAAAGACATTTAGACGGGACACATCCAAAAAGAAAACAAATATTTATCAATTGTAGCCGACGTAGGAAATCAATGTAAAATTCTAGTAACCACGTTACACATACGTACGAGGTCGAAAATATGTTATATAATGATTATTTAATTAATTTGTTGCGTGTACTACTTTATTTCGAGATATACATATAAAAAAAACACTAAATACATGGAAAATTATAAGAAACACTGTTTAAGCTAAATCTGAACGAATTTATTAAAGGTATTATGAAATTATTCGTAGGCAGAACCAAAATTAATTATATATTTGGTACAAGCGTATCGTAATTTCTTATTATATTATAAAACGAACACAGTAAGTATTTTACCTGTAGGTATTTCATTTATATTTCCATTGAACGAGGCAAACTATATATAATTCTACTTCATTCCGACAGGTAACTTTGAAATTACCACTATTAGTAGTATGGCGTCGGTTTAACTTATCCAGAACTAAATTTCGTTTTCCAGATTCTACGAAAACATATACACAAAAAATTACTAATCAAGTTCTAATAAGAATGAAATTGACTTACAAAATCGCATAGAATAAATTAATTCTCGTATCACGCCCAAAATTTATTAAATACAGTTTCACTCTTACGTGTTTATAAAATGAAACAAACTTAATTATTTTCTCTCAATAATATTGTAAGTTTTCTATTGTTTTGGACACTTTATTACTTAAATTTAATTCAAAAAGTTATAATAATTCATACGTTGCAGACGACAAAGTCATTTAGACAGGACACATCGAAAAATAACAATTACTTATCAATTGTAGTTGACGAAGGAAATCAATTTAAAAAATTCTAATAACCACGTTACACATACGTACGAAGTTGAATTGCAGACGACAAAGCCATTTAGACGGGACACATCCAAAAAAAAACAAATATTTATCAATTGTAGCTGACATAGGAAATCAATGTAAAATTCTAATAACCACGTTACACATACGTACGAGGTCGAAAATATGTTATATAATGATTATTTAATTAATTTGTTGCGTGTACTACTTGATATCGAGATATACAAATGAAAAATACACTAATAACTTGGAAAATTATAAGAAATACTGTTTAATCTAAATCTGAACGAATTAATTAAAGGTATTATGAAATTATACGTAGGCAGAACCAAAATTAATTATATATTTGCTACCAGCGTATCGTAATTTCTTATTATATTATAAAACGAACACAGTATTTTACATGTAGGTATTTCATTTATATTTCCATAGAACGAGACATATATATAACTTCATTCGGACAGGTAACTTTGAAATTACCACTATTAATAATATGGCGTCGGTTTAACTTATCCAGGACTAAATTCCGTTTTCCAGATTCTACGAAAAGAAATACACAAAAAATTACTAATCAAGTTCTAATAAAAATGATATTGACTTGAAAAATCGCATAGAATAATCCTCGTATAACGCCCAAATTTATTTAAAACATTTTCACTCTGACGTGTTTATATAATGAAACAAATTTAATTATTTTCTCAAAATAATATCGCAAGTTTTCAAGTATTTTGGACACTTTTTTACTTAAATTTAATTCAAAATTTTATAATAATTCATACGCGGCAGACGACAAGGCCATTTAGACGGGACACATCGAAAAATAACAATTACTTATCAATTGTAGTTGACGAAGGAAATCAATTTAAAAAATTCTAATAACCACGTTACACATACATACGAAGTTGAATTGCAGACGACAAAGCCATTTAGACGGGACACATCCAAAAAAAAACAAATATTTATCAATTGTAGCTGACGTAGGAAATCAATGTAAAATTCTAGTAACCACGTTACACATACGTACGAGGTCGAAAATATGTTATATAATGATTATTTAATTAATTTGTTGCGTGTACTACTTGATATCGAGATATATAAATGAAAAATACACTAATAACTTGGAAAATTATAAGAAATAGTGTTTAATCTAAATCTGAACGAATTAATTAAAGGTATTATGAAATTATACGTAGGCAGAACCAAAATTAATTATATATTTGCTACCAGCGTATCGTAATTTCTTATTATATTATAAAACGAACACAGTTAGTATTTTACATGTAGGTATTTCATTTATATTTCCATAGAACGAGACATATATATAACTTCATTCGGACAGGTAACTTTGAAATTACCACTATTAGTAATATGGCGTCGGTTTAACTTATCCAGGACTAAATTCCGTTTTCCAGATTCTACGAAAAGAAATACACAAAAAATTACTAATCAAGTTTTAATAAAAATGATATCGACTTGAAAAATCACATAGAATAAAATCCTCGTATAACGCCCAAATTTATTTAAAACATTTACACTCTGACGTGTTTATATAATGAAACAAATTTAATTATTTTCTCAAAATAATATCGCAAGTTTTCAAGTATTTTGGACACTTTTTTACTTAAATTTAATTCAAAATTTTATAATAATTCATACGCGGCAGACGACAAGGCCATTTAGACGGGACACATCGAAAAATAACAATTACCTATCAATTGTAGTTGACGAAGGAAATCAATTTAAAAAATTCTAATAACCACATTACACATACACACATACGTACGAACTTGAATTGCAGACGACAAAGACATTTAGACGGGACACATCCAAAAAAAAAACAAATATTTATCAATTGTAGCTGACGTAGGAAATCAATGTAAAATTCTAGTAACCACGTTACACATACGTACGAGGTCGAAAATATGTTATATAATGATTATTTAATTAATTTGTTGCGTGTACTACTTTATTTCGAGATATACAAATGAAAAAAACACTAAATACATGGAAAATTATAAGAAACACTGTTTAAGCTAATTCTGAACGAATTTACTAAAGGTATTATGAAATTATTCGTAGGCAGAACCAAAATTAATTATATATTTGCTACAAGCGTATCGTAATTTCTTATTGTATTATAAAAGCTAGTATTTTACCTGTAGGTATTTCATTTATATTCCCATAGAACGAGGCAAACTATATATTATAATTCTGCTTCTTTCCGACAGGTAACTTTGAAATTACCACTATTAGTAGTATGGCGTCGGTTTAACGTATCCACGACTAAATTTCGTTTTCCAGATTCTACGAAAACAAATACACAAAAAATTACTAATCACGTTCTAATAAAAATGAAATTGACTTGAAAAATCGCATAGAATAAATTAAATCCTAGTACCCGCCTAAATCAATTAAAAACAGTTTCACTCTGACGTGTTTATATAATGAAACAAACTTAATTATTTTCTCAAAATAATATCGCAAGTTTTCAACTATTTTGGGCACTTAGTTGCTTAAATTTAATTCAAAATGTTATAATAATTCTTACGCGGCAGACGACAAGGCCATTTAGACGGGACACACCGAAAAATAACAATTACTTATCAATTGTAGTTGACGAAGGAAATCAATTTTAAAAATTCTAATAACCACGTTAAAAAATACGTACGAAGTTGAATTGCAGACGACAAAGCCATTCAGACGGGACACATAAAAAAAAAACAAATATTTATCAATTGTAGCTGACGTAGGAAATCAATGTAAAATTCTAATAACCACGTTACACATACGTACGAGGTCGAAAATATGTTATATAATGATTATTTAATTAATTTGTTGCGTGTACTACTTGATATCGAGATATACAAATGAGAAATACACTAATAACTTGGAAAATTATAAGAAATACTGTTTAATCTAAAACTAAACGAATTTATTAAAGGTATTATGAAATTATTCGTAGGCAGAACCAAAATTAATTATATATTTGCTACCAGCGTATCGTAATTTCTTATTATATTATAAAACGAACACAGTTAGTATTTTACATGTAGGTATTTCATTTATATTTCCATAGAACGAGACATATATGTAACTTCATTCGGACAGGTAACTTTGAAATTACCACTATTAGTAATATGGCGTCGGTTTAACTTATCCAGGACTAAATTCCGTTTTCCAGATTCTACGAAAACAAATACACAAAAAATTACTAATCATGTTCTAATAAAAATGATATTGACTTGAAAAATCACATAGAATAAACTAATCCTCGTATAACGCCCAAATTTATTTAAAACATTTACACTTTGACGTGTTTATATAATGAAACAAATTTAATTATTTTCTCAAAATAATATCGCAAGTTTTCAAGTATTTTGGACACTTTTTTACTTAAATTTAATTCAAAATTTTATAATAATTCATACGCGACAGACGACAAGGCCATTTAGACGGGACACATCGAAAAATAACAATTACCTATCAATTGTAGTTGACGAAGGAAATCAATTTAAAAAATTCTAATAACCACGTTACACATACACACATACGTACGAACTTGAATTGCAGACGACAAAGACATTTAGACGGGACACATCCAAAAAAAAAAACGAATATTTATCAATTGTAGCTGACGTAGGAAATCAATGTAAAATTCTAGTAACCACGTTACACATACGTACGAGGTCGAAAATATGTTATATAATGATTATTTAATTAATTTGTTGCGTGTACTACTTTATTTCGAGATATACAAATGAAAAAAACACTAAATACATGGAAAATTATAAGAAACACTGTTTAAGCTAATTCTGAACGAATTTACTAAAGGTATTATGAAATTATTCGTAGGCAGAACCAAAATTAATTATATATTTGCTACAAGCGTATCGTAATTTCTTATTATATTATAAAACGAACACAGTAAGTATTTTACCTGTAGGTATTTCATTTATATTTCCATTGAACGAGGCAAACTATATATAATTCTACTTCATTCCGACAGGTAACTTTGAAATTACCACTATTAGTAGTATGGCGTCGGTTTAACTTATCCAGGAATAAATTCCGTTTTCCAGATTCTACGAAAAGAAATACACAAAAAATTACTAATCAAGTTCTAATAAAAATGATATTGACTTGAAAAATCGCATAGAATAATCCTCGTATAACGCCCAAATTTATTTAAAACATTTACACTCTGACGTGTTTATATAATGAAACAAATTTAATTATTTTCTCAAAATAATATCGCAAGTTTTCAAGTATTTTGGACACTTTTTTACTTAAATTTAATTCAAAATTTTATAATAATTCATACGCGGCAGACGACAAGGCCATTTAGACGGGACACATCGAAAAATAACAATTACCTATCAATTGTAGTTGACGAAGGAAATCAATTTAAAAAATTCTAATAACCACATTACACATACACACATACGTACGAACTTGAATTGCAGACGACAAAGACATTTAGACGGGACACATCCAAAAAAAAAACAAATATTTATCAATTGTAGCTGACGTAGGAAATCAATGTAAAATTCTAGTAACCACGTTACACATACGTACGAGGTCGAAAATATGTTATATAATGATTATTTAATTAATTTGTTGCGTGTACTACTTTATTTCGAGATATACAAATGAAAAAAACACTAAATACATGGAAAATTATAAGAAACACTGTTTAAGCTAATTCTGAACGAATTTACTAAAGGTATTATGAAATTATTCGTAGGCAGAACCAAAATTAATTATATATTTGCTACAAGCGTATCGTAATTTCTTATTATATTATAAAACGAACACAGTAAGTATTTTACCTGTAGGTATTTCATTTATATTTCCATTGAACGAGGCAAACTATATATAATTCTACTTCATTCCGACAGGTAACTTTGAAATTACCACTATTAGTAGTATGGCGTCGGTTTAACTTATCCAGGAATAAATTCCGTTTTCCAGATTCTACGAAAAGAAATACACAAAAAATTACTAATCAAGTTCTAATAAAAATGATATTGACTTGAAAAATCGCATAGAATAATCCTCGTATAACGCCCAAATTTATTTAAAACATTTACACTCTGACGTGTTTATATAATGAAACAAATTTAATTATTTTCTCAAAATAATATCGCAAGTTTTCAACTATTTTGGACACTTTTTTACTTAAATTTAATTCAAAATTTTATAATAATTCATACGCGACAGACGACAAGGCCATTTAGACGGGACACACCGAAAAATAACAATTACTTATCAATTGTAGTTGACGAAGGAAATCAATTTTAAAAATTCTAATAACCACGTTAAAAAATACGTACGAAGTTGAGTTGCAGACGACAAAGCCATTCAGACGGGACACATAAAAAAAAAACAAATATTTATCAATTGTAGCTGACGTAGGAAATCAATGTAAAATTCTAATAACCACGTTACACATACGTACGAGGTCGAAAATATGTTATATAATGATTATTTAATTAATTTGTTGCGTGTACTACTTGATATCGAGATATACAAATGAGAAATACACTAATAACTTGGAAAATTATAAGAAATACTGTTTAATCTAAAACTAAACGAATTTATTAAAGGTATTATGAAATTATTCGTAGGCAGAACCAAAATTAATTATATATTTGCTACCAGCGTATCGTAATTTCTTATTATATTATAAAACGAACACAGTTAGTATTTTACATGTAGGTATTTCATTTATATTTCCATAGAACGAGACATATATGTAACTTCATTCGGACAGGTAACTTTGAAATTACCACTATTAGTAATATGGCGTCGGTTTAACTTATCCAGGACTAAATTCCGTTTTCCAGATTCTACGAAAACAAATACACAAAAAATTACTAATCATGTTCTAATAAAAATGATATTGACTTGAAAAATCACATAGAATAAACTAATCCTCGTATAACGCCCAAATTTATTTAAAACATTTACACTTTGACGTGTTTATATAATGAAACAAATTTAATTATTTTCTCAAAATAATATCGCAAGTTTTCAAGTATTTTGGACACTTTTTTACTTAAATTTAATTCAAAATTTTATAATAATTCATACGCGACAGACGACAAGGCCATTTAGACGGGACACATCGAAAAATAACAATTACCTATCAATTGTAGTTGACGAAGGAAATCAATTTAAAAAATTCTAATAACCACGTTACACATACACACATACGTACGAACTTGAATTGCAGACGACAAAGACATTTAGACGGGACACATCCAAAAAAAAAAACGAATATTTATCAATTGTAGCTGACGTAGGAAATCAATGTAAAATTCTAGTAACCACGTTACACATACGTACGAGGTCGAAAATATGTTATATAATGATTATTTAATTAATTTGTTGCGTGTACTACTTTATTTCGAGATATACAAATGAAAAAAACACTAAATACATGGAAAATTATAAGAAACACTGTTTAAGCTAATTCTGAACGAATTTACTAAAGGTATTATGAAATTATTCGTAGGCAGAACCAAAATTAATTATATATTTGCTACAAGCGTATCGTAATTTCTTATTATATTATAAAACGAACACAGTAAGTATTTTACCTGTAGGTATTTCATTTATATTTCCATTGAACGAGGCAAACTATATATAATTCTACTTCATTCCGACAGGTAACTTTGAAATTACCACTATTAGTAGTATGGCGTCGGTTTAACTTATCCAGGAATAAATTCCGTTTTCCAGATTCTACGAAAAGAAATACACAAAAAATTACTAATCAAGTTCTAATAAAAATGATATTGACTTGAAAAATCGCATAGAATAATCCTCGTATAACGCCCAAATTTATTTAAAACATTTACACTCTGACGTGTTTATATAATGAAACAAATTTAATTATTTTCTCAAAATAATATCGCAAGTTTTCAACTATTTTGGACACTTTTTTACTTAAATTTAATTCAAAATTTTATAATAATTCATACGCGGCAGACGACAAGGCCATTTAGACGGGACACATCGAAAAATAACAATTACCTATCAATTGTAGTTGACGAAGGAAATCAATTTAAAAAATTCTAATAACCACATTACACATACACACATACGTACGAACTTGAATTGCAGACGACAAAGACATTTAGACGGGACACATCCAAAAAAAAAACAAATATTTATCAATTGTAGCTGACGTAGGAAATCAATGTAAAATTCTAGTAACCACGTTACACATACGTACGAGGTCGAAAATATGTTATATAATGATTATTTAATTAATTTGTTGCGTGTACTACTTTATTTCGAGATATACAAATGAAAAAAACACTAAATACATGGAAAATTATAAGAAACACTGTTTAAGCTAATTCTGAACGAATTTACTAAAGGTATTATGAAATTATTCGTAGGCAGAACCAAAATTAATTATATATTTGCTACAAGCGTATCGTAATTTCTTATTATATTATAAAACGAACACAGTAAGTATTTTACCTGTAGGTATTTCATTTATATTTCCATTGAACGAGGCAAACTATATATAATTCTACTTCATTCCGACAGGTAACTTTGAAATTACCACTATTAGTAGTATGGCGTCGGTTTAACTTATCCAGGAATAAATTCCGTTTTCCAGATTCTACGAAAAGAAATACACAAAAAATTACTAATCAAGTTCTAATAAAAATGATATTGACTTGAAAAATCGCATAGAATAATCCTCGTATAACGCCCAAATTTATTTAAAACATTTACACTCTGACGTGTTTATATAATGAAACAAATTTAATTATTTTCTCAAAATAATATCGCAAGTTTTCAACTATTTTGGACACTTTTTTACTTAAATTTAATTCAAAATTTTATAATAATTCATACGCGACAGACGACAAGGCCATTTAGACGGGACACATCGAAAAATAACAATTACTTATCAATTGTAGTTGACGAAGGAAATCAATTTAAAAAATTCTAATAACCACGTTACACATACGTACGAAGTTGAATTGCAGACGACAAAGCCATTTAGACGGGACACATCCAAAAAAAAAACAAATATTTATCAATTGTAGCTGACGTAGGAAATCAATGTAAAATTCTAGTAACCACGTTACACATACGTACGAGGTCGAAAATATGTTATATAATGATGATTTAATTAATTTGTTGCGTGTACTACTTGATATCGAGATATACAAATGAAAAATACAATAATAACTTAGAAAATTATAAGAAATACTGTTTAATCTAAATCTGAACGAATTTATTAATTTCGAAGTTATTAGTGTATTTTTCATTTGTATATCTCGATATCAAGTAGTACACGCAACAAATTAATTAAATAATCATTGTATAACATATTTTCGACCTCGTACGTATGTGTATTTTGGTTATTAGAATTTTTTAAATTGATTTCCTTTCAACTACGATTGATAAGTAATTGTTATTTTTCGATGTGTCCCGTGTAAATGACTTTGTCGTCTGCAACGTGTGAATTATTGTAACTTTTTGAATTAAATTTAAGTAATAAAGTGTCCAAAACAGTAGAAAACTTACAATATTATTTTGAGAAAATAATTAAGTTTGTTTCATTTTATAAACACGTAAGAGTGAAACAGTATTTAATAAATTTGAGCGTGATACGAGGATTTAATTTATTCTATGCGATTTTGTAAGTCAATTTCTTTTTTATTAGAACTTGATTCCTAATTTTTTGTGTATTTGTTTTCATAGAATCTGGTAAACGGAATTTAGTCGCGGATAAGTTAAACCGACGCCATACTGCTAATAGTGGTAATTTCCAAGTTACCTGTCGGAAAGAAGTAGAATTATATATAGTTTGCCTCTTTCTATGGAAATATATATGAAATACATACAGGTAAAATACTTACTGTGTTCGTTTTATAATATAATAAGAAATTACGATACGCTTATAATTAATTTTGGTTCAGCCTACGAATAATTTATACCTTTAATAAATTCGTTCAGATTCAGATTAAACAGTATTTCTTATAATTTTCCATGTATTTAGTGTTTTTTTCATTTGTATATCTCGATATAAAGTAGTACACTCAACAAATTAATAAAATACTCATTACATAACTTATTTTCAACCTCGTACGTATGTGTAATTTGGTTATTAGAATTTTTAAAATTGATTTCCTTCTTCAACTACAATTGATAAGTAATTGTTATTTTTCGATGTGCCTCGTGTAAATGACTTTGCCGTCTGCAACGTATGAATTATCAAGTAAAGAAAATTTTACAATAACCTATAACCATTAAGCGGATGCACTTTTATCTTTTAATATCCTCATTCCTGATTCACTTTTCCTATTTAGTTAACAGTGCTCAGTACCCACTCTTTTGGATTGCCGAGATAAACTGTCATTCTGGTCCAGGAAATTTGTTATATAATCTGTGCTGCAGCCTAGAAGCATCCGGACCTCAAAAAGGGGGTCTATTGACAGAACCTAACATTGTGGAGCCAATGATTGATTAGTAATTTTAGCTTTTACGTAGATTTAATAGGTTCACAACTGACGGTGATTGTATGTAATTCTCTTTAAAAACAAACAACAAAAGCTCTGGCATTAAAACAACACATGAAACGGCGAATCTGCCAAAAGACTTGTTGCATGGTTAGGACGTTGATTGTGGGGATAAACCTGCTGATCCATTCTAGCCCAGGTGACATCACTGGAGAAATTTTAATTGATATTGTGCCACTGCTACATCTTAGAATAAACCATTTCACAGAACCAGCTTAGTTAACTATCTGGGAGTTCCATTAGACTCCAACAGTATTTTCTCAGAACACCTTTGAGAGGTTGTTCCTAAAGATAAAATAGTACAGGGATTGAATGGTTGATCCTGCATGTTCTGAAAAATTTGTTGTAAAACATGATAGTAATTTTTACTAATATACATTAATTTTGGTTCGTAAGGGTCGATAATATTATACTAGTTAACCTGTTAAGAAGTGCATGCCATGGTCGTTATTGCTATGATCCAAGGATATTAGATGATCTCAATGGTTGGTTTTTTTTTTTGTAAATTCCTGATTGGATTAAAAATTTACCGTCATACCATGATGCTTGGATTAAGTTATAATGCTGAAGATAACCTAGAAGAGAAACGTGTTCAGTTTGTATGATAATAATTTATCTGAAAATATGGGTATTGATGTCTGGAACTGGATATAAACATATAAGGTCAGCAGCTGTGTATTTACTTCAATAATAAATAAACTTATCAAAGCTGCTACAGAAAATACATTTACAAGGTCATAAAATAAGCAGTGTCCTATATAAGAAAATTTACAGGACTGCTCTTGCAAGATGGCAGTAATACGATGACACCATCATGATTCTATTACTTAGTGTGCGCAATCATATAAAATTTTAATTGGTTATGCTCATTATAATATTAATATTTTTAGAACACATCATAGCACATTTGCATATTTCTCCCTTAGTCACAATTCAACAGGGTTTATGTGGCGGTTGGATGTGTATGATCAGCCACTTATTAAATGAACAAGCAGATATACCTGAAGGTACTTACTGTCAAGTAAACGCAACCAGAGAAATAGCCTTTGATCGGTATCAAATAACTGGTGTGCTGAATGAGAGCTGGACAGCTGGTAAATCGGCAAAGATCTCCTGTGCTTCCTCTAGGATATGACGTTTAACCTGTACATTAAACTCACACCTGTGACAGTGCCATCCAGTACCTAACAATTGCAATCTTTGCTTCTTCTTGGGGCAGTCGTCCTAAATAAGGGTTTCATTAAATAGTAATTTCCATTGCCTACTAGCTCGTTTTTAGACTGAAAGCACAAATTCTCAATTGTGTCACCAGTTTACTGGCTAGAAGGTTGTCAATTCTTTGAAAGGAACAGGTTAGTGGTATGACACTTTGTCTTAGTTGAAGGTATGACGATTCAAGGAGGGTGGTAGGTCTTTCTACAAATAATATCACTGTAACAGATACAGCTGTATCATAACACCATCACACCCTTCTGAGAATCGAAAGAAGAAGAAAATGTGATTAAGTTTATAACTAAAAATGTGGCATTCCATTTTTGTAGTCAATTATGTAAATTACAATTCAATCAAAATTCTTTGTAATTTTAATTAATTTGTTTTATAACAAGCAGATTTACTGTAAATTAATGTTTTATAAAAAAAAAATCCCCAATCTTTAGATATATATGTTTGAAGAACCATCTATACTGTTAAATGAACAATAGAATTATTATTTAACCGATACAAATTTACTATTAAAAAATTAGTATTACTTACTACTATCATAGACCTGAAGCTACTTGTATATTTCAAATAGTAAAAGGATTATATTTTGATGTGATTTTTGCGGTATTTGTCATACAAATTTAAAAAGAGTTTACACTTCGTTAAACACATAACTATATTAAATTCTAGGTACCACATAAAACAGAAATAATTCTTTATAATATGTACATCGTGCTAAAATTTATGTATCGACAACCCATTATTTTCAATATATCATCTCTTTCCTAATAGAATAACGTAATCTTCTAAATATTTTGTAAAAAATTTAAACTCTAAAACAGAAACACATTAAAGTTTATATTATTCTGTTGCAATTTTATAACTTAAAATAAGTTTAAAGCAAAAATTAAGTTTATTAACAATGTTACATTTAGTTATGTAACATTAGAAACACATGACCATCTAATACATAACAATCGTTTCATTGAATTCCACACAGAATAACATTATAATAATATAGGATACATTTATATTTCATTACATATATATATATATATATATATATATATATATATATATATTAAGGAAAAAACTAACAAGAAAGCAAACGCATCTGACTAGTAAATTTCGCCACAGTAGAATAATTCTTAAAGTAACCGGTTCCCGTTGATAAATTTCTAATCATCAACACAATTAAATTTATTTAAATGTGAATAAATTACACTTAAAAAAATATGTTATTTTTACTATAAAATCAGCAAATTACAGGTTTAGAACATCTTAAGTTTCTAATTATGTCATAAATATTAAGTATATATTAAATATGACGGTTTAAAAAAAAAACTAATATTTAAAAAAAAACTTTCAAATATTAAAAATTAAGTAAAATTATCACATTATTTTTACTAACATTTTCGTTCAAATTACAATTTATCATTTCATGAATTTAATTATTTACTTTAATCGAACAAATTATTGCATCTTTATATTTAATCAATTAATCTAAAGTCGAATTCATCATTATGAATGCATAAGTTCTCAAGAAAAACTCAATTACATATAAATATTACTCCTAGTGAAATAGTAATAAATTTAAATAACAAAAAGAAATTGAACAGTAAATACTTATACCGCCAAAGTAATTCGAATAAATAATTCAAAATATATATAACGATCTTTGATTACTGTTTACTATGACATTTGAATTTGTTTTAAGGGAATATTGACGTAATATATATATCCGAGAATTTATATAACAAAAACAAAGATACACGATTAAACTACAGGTTGCCTAAAATCAACGACAATCTTTAATAAAAGGCAAAAGATTTATTCCCATCTGGAGAGAATACGGGTTGTCTGGCCATCAGAGATAAAAGATCAGAAATATCACTGCGGACAACTCTAGACAAACATACTGGAGTGGAAATGAACCTGACGAGGTGTACAATGCATGATATCACGTAAATGTAAAATTCCGGCTGACTACTAGTACGATCAAATATAATTAAACATACGTAACCGAATACAAAAAGAAAAAGAACATAGATACACAAAGTCGAACAAAAATTATATTAGTATGGTAATATAGCTGAAGTTGTGCGCGAACCAAACAAAGATTAAAGGGCACGCTGACTCGCTGTCCTTATTACCGGCACAAGTACCAACTACAACATACTATATCCGAACCTGAGACGACCGGCACATATTGTAATTATCGTGAAAGCGAGGAAAGTAAAATAGAAGTCGCACTATATAACCCAGCTGTCATATTTAAGAAACTTATCTAAATAATATAATTTTTATACACAACACGAAAATAGAACAGAACAACACCGTATCTCAACCAATTCGACTAATTATATGAAAAAAAAAATAAAACCCGTGACATTATATAATAAAAGTAATAATAATAATAATTGGAATTAAATAAAATACTCTAACAACTAATAGAACGTGTAGTTAACACGGGATTCTATATCATATTTAAAAGATTATTCATCAAACTCGTTCATCCTGCGAGATGTAATTTTTTCGAAAGAAAATTAGATAAAATTTAAGTTAGAAAGAAATATGAAATACTAATTAAAAATGAATCGAAATTAATATAAACTAATATCCGTAATATATAATTACAACAATATATCGGCAGATTTTAAAATCGTCAACTTCAAAATATCTTCTAATGAATATACAAAATATAATTTAGTTTATACACTCGCTAACATCGTCCAAAACAAAATCTCATCTAAAAATTTTTGAAAACAAACATGACAATTCGATTAAATTATATAACTGAATAATGTACAATTTAACAGTAATTACTTCGATACGGTCAAAATTTTCAAACAACATTTCGAAAGATTAGTAACATAAATCTGGATTTCGCGAAATTTTATTTTCGTAAATCAGTTTGTTCATTAGTGTAATAAAAATAAGAATAATACAAATATAATAAGAATAAAAATAAAAACAATTTAACTAAATTTTCAAAAATTAACGAAATTAATGAAATAACCGATAAATATAAAATTCAAATTTAGTAGATCTTTACAAGCATTAACCGATATATAAATGATAGTGTAAATCAACAATTAAACTTACATGAAACATTAATTTTTTTTTGGCGGAAATCAAATGATTACAATATACACATTAGTAACAATATGTCTAACAGCAAACTGGATGAACTACATGTCGAGAACTTATGCATGAAATACATTAATTATGTTAGGCCATCTTCCCGATACACGACATTACACCTATCACACTTATTTATAGATATATGTCTAATTGTAGCTTAAAATACATAATTAAAAAAAAAAGTAGTTATTTTATTTTTTGATTACAACAAGACATATTTCACTAAATTCATTAAATTAAGAATGTACAGTGTATTACCCGAATTAACTAAATTCCATGACTTTAAATTATTATATAATAATAGTACGTTAACGAACACGCCGCATATTTCATAAATTTATCAATTACTTGTGTAATTTTTTTCTACACCTCTAGAAAAAGTTAACACAAAAACAGAACAGGAAATGAGAAAAAAAAAAACAAATGTTTTCATAACTGCCATTGTAACGTTAACAAATGTATATTAAATCAATAAGGAAAAGAATTGTTAGCAGTTGGAACAGAAGTTTCTGAAAGCATAGCTTCCTCCAAGTTACAATTCAGCCTGGAATACGAAGGAGAATTCCTGCGTCTTTTAGATCGAGAACGACGTCCTTCTATTATTAACGCCATTATCTGTTCAAAAATTATATATATATATATATATATATATATATATATATATATATATATATATCGTTGTTTGTATACTTCTAAATAAATTTAAAAAAATCATAATTAAGAATTTCTATATGATAATATTATTTCCCTCATTATTAAAGCTCCAACTTTATTCATAAAACCTGTGGGAGTGTATTATAAACTTTGAATATTATATAAGAAATATTTTGGTGTATGAGTAAGTAAATATGTTGAAAATCAAATGGACAGCGTGTAGAACGTTATCCTAGTCGTAAGCTGTACAGAGTACTGAAAAATAGGATTAAGTACCGGCGTAAGATTGCGCACGCATCTGTGAGTCTATTAGTTGATCATTGTTACAGATTCAGTCCTAGAGGTTCAAGTAAAATAAACTGAGGTTAGCTCTGAAAAAAGAGTGGAACCGGAAAGAAAAAATTAAAATTATAATTGTTTGTATTAAAATATTAAACATTATAATATATCTTATTATTATTATTATTTAAGCCTTCTAACGCCAATATTTGGCGTAAACCTTTCCCAAATTCTTCCACCATTGTCTGTTCTGAGCGCCACGCATCCATATATGACCTGTCTGTTCTATTAGGTAATTTATTCATCTTAAATCTTATCCATCAATTCTTTTGTTAAAGGTCAGATTTACGATCCATAGCTCAGCACTGGTATAATGCACTGATTAAATAGTTTAGTTCGGTTTGCTAGACTAATTTTGCTTTATATAATATTTGTCATTCTACCATAAGCTATGTATCCAAGTTGTATTCTTTTTACTTCCTGGTATGGCTATCTTTCCCGGTTGTAAAACTCTTCCATAAGTATACAAACGTGTTGACCGTTTCTACGGAACCCCGCTCTAAATTTGTACTTATGTTGTTTTCTCCAACTTCGATATATTTCACAACTTTCGTTTTTTCAGATTTATTCTCAAACCAATTTCTTTATCATTTTTCCTAGTTCCAGCATCATTTTTTAAACTTGTTCTTAATTTTTTGCTGTTAGTATACTGTTGTCGTCAAAACGAAGACGATTTATGTATTTCCATTTATATTTATACCATTGGTTTTCTGGTTTTCCACTGCAGACGTCTTAGGATGAATTCAAGGGTAGCATTAAATAACTTAGACGAAAAAGTATCACCTTGTCTCACTCCCCTTTTTAGGTGAAACTTCTCTGTAACGTCGTGTATTTGTATCTGTGACGTGGTTTATTCATACATATCTTGTATCAAGTCTACATACAATTTATTCATCCCGCTATTTTCTAATGCTTTCAAAATTCCCCGGGACTGCGCTGAACTCAAAAGCTTTTTCCTTCTTTACACTTGTCTATGGTCCGTAGTTCAGTCATTTTTCCTAAATCCTGCTTATTTAATCGGTTGTTAATTATTTAGTATTGCTTCGAGTCTATTCGATATGATTCGAATAACAAAATTTATAGAGTGTAAATACTGAACTTATTCGTCTATATATTTTTTTTAAATTCTTTTTATCACCCTTCTTACGGAACAGAACTGTAATTGAATTACAGTAATTCGTAGTAGTCATGCACCATGCGTTATAGAGCGTCGCATAATTTATTTCGACCAAGATGATATTATCTCCTAACTGCTCTGGAGGTAGTTTCTATTGTGCGCCCTATTACCATTTCACAAAAATTTTTAATTACATCCTCACACCGTATATCAGCTGTTGAACATAAACGTCAGTCAAATAAGCAGTCCCGACCAGTACTGGTAGAAAGTCCCATGCAGACGATTGCAGTAGTAACATGGCAATGAAACGAGAGGATGAATATGAGCAGCTTGAGGAACTGCCTTCTAAGTCTGCAAAATCCCATAACTATCTCACCCATAAAATCCTTATGACGCCACCACATTATCAGTAACCCGCTGGTTTGCAGTTATGATTTTTATTCAAGAGTTTAGGGTATCACCAGAAATAGCGACAATTCCTTCTACCATTTCCTTTTCTCGCCCTCTCCTTTCTATATTTTTCATTGATGTTATGCAGCATAAACTATGCATTGCCACCATTTGCACTCTTTATAGATAACACTAGATTCTGGTGCATGTCGACTGTATATATAACTGTGCACCGATTTCTACATCGTCAAATTCTCGCAAAGACTGTGCATTTCAATTTTAAAGTTTATCTCTTTTTTTTTACTAATCCACATCTCAATAACATTTCCCCCCTATATTTCCCCTATTGTGTGGTTCAAGTTCTGTAACGAGAAAATGCGGTATTAAGAACGGGTATGGATTTACTGGAAGTTCTTAGTCATAACTCTATAATCATTAAGCAGAAGTAATCAATCGAAAGAATATTATTGAAGAATTGTTAAACGGAAATACACAACTGTCGAGTACTATAATGAGCTTCCCGAATATCCTATTACTTTAGATGCAGGCGACATTTCCCAAACTGAAAAAATTAAGCGATAAAAAAAAACTAAAGAATAATAAAGATGATATTACTGGCTGAATTATATAAATGTAGCGGTGCTTCGCTTGATACTCCAGTCCGCAAGTTAATTTTAAAAATATTTAATATCGTCATGAATGACGGATTATTTTAGACGTTCAATTGTAGTAAATTTTTATAAGAAAAAGATATTAAAACAAATTTTTCTAATTATCCGAGATTCGTATTAATAGCAACTATGAGAAAAATTTTAGATAAAATTGTAACAAATAAAATTAACAAAATAATAACGGATATACAATCCGATAAGGCAAGAAAAAGGAACTGAGTGAATATAATTTCTCTACTATTCGGATACACAACGCAGTAAACTACACAAGAATTCAAAGTTAAAAGGCTACTCTTAATAGTCGACATTATTTATTTGTTTTACAAACATTCTTATGTACATTATAAATAAACAAATACAGGAGCGTGGCATCAGAATACAGAAAACTTTTGGTATATAAAACTGTGATAACTCCTACTTTAACATAATGGGTGTAAAGCTTAGACGGTACACAGAAAACGTAACATTCGAACAATTTCAACATTTACTACGGCGTATCTTGCGTATTCACTAGATGAAATGTTGGTGTCAATATGAAGTTTGTATGGATTCCCAACCATTCTGGAATCAAACTTTGTCGTTATTATGTTCACACTCCTTCCCTTTTTAGATTGTTCACCGTTTATTACCACATATTGATCTTTTCTCCATTGTTAAAACTGCCTACAAGGAATACTAGAAAGCGACTCGGAATAACCATTATAATGTTTCACATTATAAATTACTTCAATGATCTTCCATGTTTGCCCTGGTTTTACAATATCCAGATGTCAAATTACCAAATTCGCCCATTCAATACTCGCCATATGTATACTACGACTCGGAAAAAATGGTCTCCCTTCTTCACTATTCTAAATAAAAACCTTACTATATTTCCCTACTGCTCACACGCTGCAGATACCGACCTTAATGTCGACGCAAATTTCATATTTTTCGGATGTTCCCAGTATCTCTCTTCCCATAACACATTATACAACCAAAACAAATCCTTACCTATTTCTTTCCTCATAAACATGTCGTTCTTACTTGCTACTCGTAATGTGCACATTTATATTTGTCTATATAAATTCATTCGTGATTGTAATTTAACGATATAATTAGTATATTATCTAATCTTTTATATTACAATTTGTAGCGGGTAAACCATAAGAAACACCATTAACAAAATAAAAAAATGAAAAACATTTTTAATAGCAAAAAATGCTGCAATGTGTAAACTGCGCTCAAAAAAACGCAGCTGCGGTAATAGGATAAATTGTACGTACGGAAAATTCAAGAATATAAAAAATGATGTTATGTAAAGAACTTATAACTGGCAAAAGGAAGAAAATGAGACTGAAGACTTTTTAAAGATCATATAACAGAATTTATAAATACTCCACATTTGGAAACTGTAGCTGTCAAGAAAATTAATAAGGAAAATTGTATTCGGATAAAAGCTGGATAAAATTATCAAAAATCGACAGAATACAGTTAAAATGCGTTTATCACTTCAAGCATCAGCAACGTGTTCAATCTGCGAGTTCGTATGCAGATCTAAAATAGAAGTGATTTCCCACATGGAAACTCACGTATAGTGATAAAAAGGAAAAAAAAAAACATGACTAGAACACGAGTCCGTTAAATAATAATATAATATATAAGGTGACTCAGAGAAGACGGACGGTTTTGTTTTTTTAAATAGCTTAAAAACTACTCGACCAAAATTGTTGAATGAAATTTTATTTAAAAATAGGAAAATGAAAAACATTTGTGGAACACAATATCAATCCGATGACCGCCATTTGTAACAATACATTCGTTCGGTCTTTTTACAACATTTTCAAAGACTTTTTCGAGCAGAGGTCGCCGAATTTTTGAAATTTCTTCAGAAATCCGAATTTTCAGGTCTTCCAGATTTCGTGGACGTGTTTTGTAAACGCGGCTCTTAAGGTATTCCCACAAAAAAAAATCTACAGCGGTCAAATCGGTCGATCGCGGCTGCTAAGCGAAATCCACGAGACGCGACAATATGTTGTTACCAAACGCTTCATTCAGCACTGCGAGCGTTTCTGCGGAACAGTGACACGTCATACCATCTTTTTTAAAGACGACGACGAAGTGAGGGAAGCAAAAACGAGTTTATCATCTCGATATAGCGCGTTCCGTTGACAATACCAGTGGAAAAATAAAGCTCCACGGGTACAAACCGTTTTTTTTTTCCCAAGACGTTTTTTATCCCTTGCAGAAGATGTCTCTCGAAAATTTTCAACCCACCTTAAAATTGAATTGCGAGGTGGTAAAGTTTTATACCGCGTAACTTCGAATTTTTGTCGAAACTTTCTTTGCAACGTCGTCGCCGAAAATAACGTTCCGCACAAAACTCGTGATCCTTCTCGTTATAGGATGTCGTGATAACTGAAAGTGGACAAAGACGTCAACTGCGCTATTCATAGAACAAAACCGTCCGTCTAATTTGGGTTAAATTTATAATAAAAATACACCCAAAATGTCCATGTATTGTTTTTACGTCAGATATAGAATATTCAAATAGGACATTCATAATTAATCACAAAATGAATCATATATATATATAATTATTTTTAATAAATTGTGTCTATCAACTATTTTCATACATCGAGTTGCATTATAATTCACATGTCCCTCAAACATTAATTATAAATGTCTTGCAATTTACGCTAAATATAGAACATTAATTAGAACATACATAATTAATCAAAATGAATAATTTTGTAGATAATTAATTTGTAACAATAACATAATAGAATTTACTGTTACATGTGGTAGAACATTATTTTTCATTTGCAAATAAATCCGATGAAGGTATCTATTAAACGTCAATCTAGTATGTAAATACCTAACATATTTAACATGACACGAAAAAACTGGTAAGCGGATAACATATTTGACCGAACCGACGCGGATCCAGTTCGATTAATAATAATTTTTCTTGGTCAATGTCTGTGATATTTCCTTAATATCTGTGTCATTGCGACCAAAATGCAATGCATAAATTGGAAAAATAACGGAAAAACGGTTAGTCTAAAGTTTAGTTGAATTTTAAAATGGAGATTGTATGATATCTTCGAAACATCACCAGTAACAAATTTTTGACATGGTTTTCACAAAAAAAAAAAAAAAAAAATGGGAAAATGGGAAAATCGGGTAACATAAAACCCGCTTACAATAATGTACACTAATAATTGTATAAAATTCTTCAAAAATTACGTTTTTCGATACACGCGCCTACTTTTATTTGCAGAGTATGCATAAGCTAGATTAGAAATAAAACCATTCTAAAGATACTGGTTTTAACGTTGTATTTAATATAACGCTAATTAAACATAAAACTAAACGTTACGATACACATAATATATAACACATGCGCATATTTATGTGATTTATCTGACGTTACATACCCGTTTCTTATTGTACGTGATAAAATAAAACAATAACAACAAAACCGACGCAATGAACAAATAAATAAACACGTGCGACTCATCTGCAGTTTCGTCGTTGACTTTCATAATCAGTTCCTCGGGTTGCCTATCGGATGCTTCTGGTTCACTTTTAACATATTCTGTAAAATAAATATGAGGCACGGACGATTTAGTTTTCTTGCAGTTTACGTTATAATTTTTCATAAAAATTATTTATTATTAACGATTAAAGTAATTATTTTATATCTTTAATTATAAATATAACATAAGGAACGTGATGATCTAACAACCGGCTTAGATTTATAACAAAACGGTGAAAAAGTAATTTTAAAGAATAATATCCGTTGATGAGGCAATTAATGTATTATCCCGAAAACATACAAATTAATTTAGGCAATATTTCGAGTATGCAACAGCCATCGCTACCTAGTAATCCGATAAGAAGGCTTGAAAGGATTTGGACCAGAGACTTTCTTAGGATTGGATGACATTACGCTATAATCGGCAGTCCCAGCGATTTATTGAAATAATTATTTGATTAGTTCTTTAATTTTCTCTACAACCACTGCATATATTTTCTTTGTCCCTTCTTGTTCTCTCTTTTTATAGATCTTTCATGTTTATCTGTCCTGCTCGCTCTATTGAGAGTGATCGGTATTTCATACCATCCCGTTGCGCATTATAAGTTTCTTTTCACAAAATTGATAAAAACAAGAGTTTTTTATTTGAATACTTAAAAACTTTCGAACAATGTTTTAATAATTATACAAATATGAACACGAATATTAATTAAGTTAGTGAAATTTACTTAATAATATAGGCTAATACAATTTATTTTAAACAAAACACACATTTGGACATATTTTAAACGAATTCGTTAAGGAAAGCAACGACTTATTTACACAAATGTTAAATTAACAAAATAACGTGATAAATAGTCATATCTGTGTTAGTCAACAAAAAATGAAATCCTTAATAGTTGTTACTTGGAATGCCCATGGTATTCTACGACTTAAATAAAAAATTATTTATATTTAAATTAAGAAAGAATCGATGTAGATTAATATTAAAATCTTATCTTACATATGGTAGTTATTTCCACATATACATTCCATAATGCTCACCATCCGGATGGTACTGTCCATGAAGGAATACTAATGAAAAGTAGGGGAATTTCAATTCAGTTGACCATGTTGAAAATCGACGATTTTTTTTTCAAAAATCACATGTTGATAAAAATGACCAGTAGTGATAACTTTTTTTTGCGTAAACCGCAACTTTTCGATAAAATTCAAATCTTGAAAAACTAGAACTTAACCAGAAACTTCAACATTGCCGCTATTTATGTAAACAACATGAATCTGATTTCCGATAGTGAGCGGTACAGTCGATTCCTACATTTAGAATTATAAGGATTTCACCTTTTGCAGAAAAAAATTATCACCACCAATCAAAACTATAAACGCGTGATTTTTGAAAAATAACTTATTAAATAAATTATTTAATTATAAAATAACATACACGAACGTCTTAATTCTCGACGAAACTTTATTCATCATTCGAGTCAATTCGTTGGCTTAATATAACTTGAGCAGATTTTCACTACTAGCCATTCCCATCAAACATTGAAATACTACATTTGTTAGAATCCAGTGATTTCTTAAGTTCTCTGCCTCTGAGTAATAACTCTGAATCTCCAGTATGTGTTCTCTGCTTTATAGCCTCCGCCAACTAAACATGCTTAACAAAGAGTATGAAGGAAAGAGATGAAACTGGTGATGGAGAATTTTGTGTTTTGGTAGACAGTACACCGCAGACATTACTATATTTTTTTGCACACAGAACTTTCATAATGATTGCCTAGAGATGGCTTCCTTGATTTTAATAAATTTCATGTTTGTCGAGGCATAAAAAAATGTTTACTAGTGGTCAATTTTTATCAATATGTGATTAATAAAAAAAAAAAAACAGATTTGGAACATAGTCGCCTAAATTTCAATTCTTCCATAAAAGATATTATCAAAATAAAATTTAGAGATGAAGTATCTAACATATACCCATTAAAGACAGATCCTCGAGGAGTAAGAATATTAACACAAAAAAAGATTGAACTCAGAATTAAACTATATTGGTTAATAGGAAAATAGTCCAAACATTATTCGAAAATAAATTACTATTATACCATTAAATACTCGCTCCAATGTGGAAGTAAGGATGTAAATTGTGGGGCTGTAGCGCAAAAAATAATATTAAGATTTAGAGCTAACATAATTCTAGGCTGCGATCCGTCGTTAACGCTCTATGGTACGTAAGGAACAAAACATTACGTGATGACCTTAGGGTGGAGTATGTAGCTGATGTAATTGAAAAGATAGCAGTGAAGCATCAGGAACGGTTATATAACCATATAACCCGGACTGAATTAGCTTATCGAACGAGTAGATGGAAATAGACGCTAAAACAAATTAAAACATTATCCTGGCGCAGCAATGAAAATTTACGTAAACTATTCAAACATAAATTACTAATATAAAGCCTAGACTTCACGTCACAATTATTCATCATATCACTCTAGGCTAGGTACATGATACTAACCTTCGGGATCCTTATCTACATTAGAATTTTTATCCGCAGCGCCATCGTTACCCTCGTTATAAACAGGAACACTAGCAACCGGTAAAGTCGATTTAGTGGAACTTGTTTGGACGCTACTAGCAGTAACATTAGTGTGTAGCGGCAATTTTGTGTTATGTGTATTATTAACAAGTTGTTTCTGATGAGGATCCACCAAGGTTGTATTCATACCATTATCAACTGAAATATTTAAAATAAGATTGATATATAATTGCATAATTTTCCAATATTATAATATTTTAAGGGAAAAATTAAACAACATAACACTAACACAATGTCAATACACAATCATATCACCGGTCATAATTATACAATGTATAATTAAACTATTTTATTTCTTCATGACAGTTTGAATAAACAAAATTATCAAAAACTGTCAAATTTTAAAATTCGATCATTCGCTTTAAAAATTCATGAAATTTTGTACTCAACACCAACATTCGACAAGACAGAAAAATTAAAAATGAGTTGATTTTCACGTCGGAAGATTTCTCGGACTTAATCATTAATCTACCCAGACCATGCGACTCGGTCCATTATAAACATGCGTGAATTTAGTCAATTCAGTTGATTCAAAACTTCATATCTCGATAAAATAAAAATAATTTTAATAATCTAAATAAATAAATTTATAAATTCATAAATCTATAATTGATAATTTTCTAACATTGTAACACTTCCTTTAACTAAAACTTTTCGTCTTATAAGAAACAATAATTTTATTTGCTTATTTGCAGTAAAAATATTGTGAGGTAATGAGTATTCATAAAATGGATTGTAAACAAATATAATTTTTCAAACAACTGCAAAAACAGATAATCTAATCATACATACACGATTAATTTTCACATTTCAATAAATGTATCATCTTACAGGATATGAATATTTACATACTTACACTTTATTCGTCTAAGAGCTTCCTGGTATTTGTCTTTCAGAAAAAGTAGGCAAGGCGGATATATATTAACATTATAATCATAACAATGAATTTTACATGTTGTAGAAGATTTGTATATATGACTAATAAACTTGCAAAATTTTTCTTGCCCCGTATTACTACTAAACAAAGGTTGTAATTGTAACAAAACGGATTCATTCAATTTATTGTAAATTAGTTTGTCCTCTTTTGTATTCGAAGCTTCAAAAAAGTTATATAAACGAGAACAGAGAGTATCGTTAATCAAACTGACGTTTTGCTCATAGTTGCAAAAATATTTAAAATTATCATTTTTTATAAATGGAACACTTACATTCAAATTTACAAAAATATTACTTATATCGTCAGTTATAGTAGTCGAAATATAAGATCCTGAAAGAAGTTCGAAAGTAAATAATAATATCCACCTTAACGCCATTTTTTAACCCTTGTAAGAATATAATAATCAAAAGTACTTTATTAATGTATAGTAATCAAAGAAAATTGGAACACAAATAACTAAAAATAAATATTACATTTTGCACCTTTACGCTTTTGCATTTTTAATTTTTTAAAGTTTATTTAAAACCCACAGACATGGCAATTTCACAGATTGAAAAAATCTTCAGAAAATTTTAAAACATTATTTACATATTAACAGTGTTTTAAGTTATTATATATTTGTAAATGTATTTATAAATTAAAAAATAAAATATTTATTTAGTTTATAAATTTTAAAACATTTTATCTATTTTATCATATACCGGATTAGATTGCTTATCAATTACACAAGTTTATGTAAACAACGTATATGGTGAGGTAGGAAAGAATGCTTTGTGAGTCAAAGACTGCGCTACATCAATTTGATATTGCACAGTACACAGTAGTGCACACTTTTTAATTTTTTATTTTATGTAAATTATCAACGATTTTAGCTGTAGTGATTGTGTCTGAAATTATGGTAAGATTCGAATCCAAACATATTTTTATTTTTATATACAATTTTAAATTTGAGAAAAATGAATACTTCACAGCTGTTACCGTGCTCAGATAAATAAGAATAATGGATTATACGTAAGAAAAAGAAAAATAAAGTAACTTGTACAATGTATGTGTTCAAAATATATGCAGAAAAACCCGTCGATAATATAATCACGTAAACCTTTGTCATATAAATTTTAATGTGCCTCAAGTTCACTCATATTTTTAAATATAAAAAAAAAGAGATATATGCATATATAATTGCCCATTTCTGTCATTTGCTTTGCTTCTGATTTTCAGGTCCTAGTTTAGTTAGTTCTATATATATAGTATTCATATAATTAGTATATTCGACATTTTTATTAGTATTGAAATTTATTGTCAGTCGAATGCTAGTTCGCAGAAATATAAAATGTAAAATATATAATAACATTTTCAGTCACACATGAAATTTTAACAAAAAATAAATAATTTTATACTTGGTGTTTATTACACAACACTGCTTCATGGATAACTAGACGATTTTAATAAATATTAGAATTTAGACATTTCATGGTCAACCCAGAAAATATATAATCGTGTTAGTATTAAAATTTTATGTACCATATAGTGGACATCGTGACTGAAAGAGTTAACGTAGTTTTAATTAAAACGCCAATTTTGATACAAATGTGTTATTGTTAAGAATTTGTTAAACCCAACATTTTTAACTATTTGATATAAGCGAAAGCAATATAATGAAACGACGTACAAATTGTATTCAACAGATTTAAAAAATATAAACATTTTATAAAGTGACAGATATATGAATTATTTGATTTTATTGTAATATTTATATGCAACATATGATTTCAAAGAAATATTCAGTGATAATTATTTTTATTTACTTCTTTCATAAGTGTATAATACATCCAAATCACAAAAAAAACTAATGGTACACAATTATAATTTGGGAATAGAATATTTAAAATTTTTAATAATATATGGAAATAGTAAAGAAAACTTAGTTATTTTCATTGTATTAGATCATAGTAGTTTCTATTATAACATGAATGCATGTGGACATAATTTTTAATTTCTTTTAGCAAGGACTAGTAATTACTCCAATTCCTGGAGGTTTAATGCCAGGATACACAATAGAAATCAACGGGTGTTCGAAACCAAAAGCTGCTCTGTAGGTATTATTTGCATATTGATCAATTTCGATCAACACGACGATTATATACATATATATATATATATATAATTTAAATAATTTTGTTTATATACATACATGTATATATTTATTTAAAAAGTCTGGTTCATAAGTTTCAGGATGCGAAACTTATTTAATATATAATTTTTTAATGTTTAAAACCACATTGCATTGATTAAAAAATATTTTGTCAAAAATTAACTTATTTTTCCCACATTATTTAGACATTTGTGAGAATTTTAAGAACTGTCGGACAACATGTGTACTAAAATTTACTTGCCATATTAGAACATTGAAAAGGAACTTATTAAACTTCTTAAACACGTGCACTTAATAACGATCTAAATAAACAGTAGCTTTTAGAATATAATCTTTATTATATATCTTTAACTAAACAACATATATTTAGACAAATGATTACATAATGTGTAATTAACGCCTTCGTTATAGAATTAGTAACGGAAATAATTTTATTTATATTTTGATAAGTGTTCGAAACTAATTCTGAATCTATTAAATGCAGGTTTGTGAACCGAATAAAGAATCGGTAATTTCTCATTATAAACTTATATTCACAACGCAAAAGAATTTAAAGTAATATTTCAATTGAGAAATGCTTTCAAATAAATTTTCGTTTCAAACAAAAAAATGTTGGACGGAACTGATTAAGATGGTTTTTATAAAATAAAATAATTGTTTTGTTTATGTTTCTTGACTTAGGATAATTTTTAAATTTGTTGCTGTTTAAAGATTTTCGATTAATTTACAATATGGACCTAACATTGACCCGCGAGATGACGTTGCTCTTCATTTAAGAGTTGACTTTATTCATAATAAGTTTATTCGAAACTCTATACGGGCAAATCATTGGAGTCAAGAAGAATCAGATAATGCTTTGCCTATCGTTAACGGAGAACCATTCATTATAAAAATATGTTGCACTGCGTATGGATACACGGTAAATTGAAGTTTTGTTAATTAAAACAACTCATACTTAAAATAAACTGAAATTGATTTGGCTAATAGTTTATAATATATTATTAAGAAAATACAAATAAATGGTGTTAGTTAATATTAATTGTGTTAGATTCGAAAATATGTATAATTTGTAACATACGTATAACATAATTCACAACAAGTATGATTAGTGTTTAAATTTAAAAAAATATATTTTATTAATTATATTCTGTACTTTTAACGATATTTAGTATCTTATTTATAATAATATTTCTGTATAACAATTTCGCTAGTATAACAATTACTATCCAGTTACTGTACAGTTTACATATAAAAAATGTATTTTTCTCATATCTACAAAACACGTGAATACTGAAAATCACGATCGTATGTCTATAATTTTGTTAAGAAGCAATTCAGAAACGTTGGCATTTTGCTATAATAGTGTTTAGAAATTATACAAGTATCGATAGATTTATCTTTTACAAAGGTGTTCATTTTAAATATATAAGATATAATTGTTATTTGCAGTTATGAATATATGCAATAGATTCAGTACATAAATCATTACATGTCATGTATATGCGTATGTAATCACCCCCTAAGATGTGTTTAGACTGCTAAGTTTTTACAAAGACCATTAGCGTTAGAAGTAAGTTTATGATAATTTAACCGATTCAGATGCTAATTCGAAACTCATAACTAATACTAATGTGGTTTCTTTACCGTTTTGTAAGTTTCCACTGTAGAAATGTAAGCGTATTTGTTAATTTCGCCAACATGTCTGTCCGCATCTCAATTCTCAGATTATTATTTTTTTTTTAGTTTGTATGCTAATGGTTTTTGTAATTTGAACAATATTTATCTTCATCAATCAGGTTTAGTCAAACAAATTTTTTAAAGTGTATCATGTTAATACCAAACTGAGCTCTATTACATTCAAATCTTAATGAACTCTGCCTTACGTTTTGTACAAATTGTACACAAAGCATGTATGGAATCTTGAAAAGCTTTCGTACATCTGAATTTAAAAAACTGAATCGTAAATCATAACTATACATAAAAATTGATTTTAGTAACGATAAAAATTTTAAAACCCTACTTTTACATATGTATATACTTCGCGATCGTTGAACCAGGAAATCTTGTTTTATAGATAGAGGTTAACCAGAAATTGTATACATTTAATCATCGTGTTAATATGGATAAAGTTAAGTACATTGCCATTGACGGTGAAGTCACTATAATGGAAGTAAGATGTATTCCACCCAACGTTTCTCCTGCTCATTCTGGTGTTGTTTATCCGCAACAACCTACACATGGACAGGCTTATTCGCAACAACCTGCATATGGACAGGCTTATTCGCAACAACCTGCATATGGACAGGGTTATCCACAACAACCTGCATATGGGCATGCTTATCCGCAGCAGCCAATGCACGGACAAATTTATCCGCAACAACCAATACATGGACAAATTTATCCGCAACAACCAATACATGGACAAGTTTATCCACAACAACCTGCATACGGGCAGATTTACCCGCAGCAATCTGCACACGGACAATATCCACAACAACCTGTGCCTGGACAAATCTATAATGACGGACACAAAGTAAATTATGTTTTAGATTTAAAAATAATAAATAAAAAAAACAATAGTGCGTTTTGCATTTTAAAACACGCTTAAAGTTTTTTTTTTTTTGCTCGCAGTAGAACGTTTAGTTAGATATCAAATGTCTTCGCCTTTTTTAAAACTGAATGTACTTGTTTATATATATATATATATATATATATATATATATATATATATATATATATATATTCACTGTACCGGAACCGAAGCACCATAAACAATAGTAATGAATAAAGTAATAAAAATGCTCAGTGACTATCATTAAAGTTGGAGCATTGAATTATTGGGTTATTTGGTTATTATAGCCATTCATAAGTTTATTATTCAACTCTTTACCGATATTCCGAATTATTAAAAATCGTTTATTATTGTGATTTGAATTATTTCTTTTTCAAGCTATTTGAAGAGCATCTCTACTCTGCACCATCTGCTTTTTTTTAATCATCTTATAGGATTGTTAGGGTGAATAATGTGGGTTAATATTAAATTGCAAATTATCAAAAAACTTTTTATACTGGTTTACATAAACTTCATTGACATATAGTATATTTAAATCATTATGGAAGGTTAAGTTAGATACATATTTTGGTGAGATGTGGACCAGCATGTAAAAGCAATATATTGAGACAACAATCTAAAATACTTGTTATTAGAAAGCATATGTAAGCATGGATATAATCATTACAATATAAACATTTAACGATACTCTGATGTAATAATTTTTCATTTTTATTAATTTTTTGGCACAAAATCAAAATTTCTTTGTAAGTGGCGAAAACTATTCAATTAAAAAAAAAACACTATATATTTACAAGTTATCGAGCAGTAAACTCGCATAAAATTCATGACTAAAAAAAATACATTAAAAATATTTTCTATTTTAATTATGGTATAAGTAAACTTAAGTTTCGCTACTATACAAAATATTTCCATTTTTAGGACAGCTTATCATAATTTGGCATTCGTGTATGTATACATGTAATTATGAACAGAAAGCTAATCATCAAATTGTATTTTTAGAAAGTAATAAATATGTGCATGTTGAAAAAATAATAAATACGTGCATATTATAAGTACGTATGTGTATGTATATATGTGTTTGATATATATAATATATATACTATATCCGTTGTTTTTGTCCGCTGCATTGATTACAAATGGAATAGTGATATAATTATGTTATTATTGAATACTATAGATATCGTAGATATCTCTTGAGTCTTTCATTCAGCTTCTTATAATTTCAGGACACGCTTCTTCATTTTCAGTGTTATAATTTATAGCAAAATTCAAAGCTTCAGCTATTCGCTTTTCTTTGTATTGTAAAAAATCGATCCCTATTCTTTAGCCCGAACTGTCACGATTTGGCTTCAAAAGCAACGCCCACTCTAAACAATTTGACGTTCATTAACATTCTGTTGCAACATTGGCCTGATTTTATTTCAGTTTATAAAACTGTTATGTCCGTTCCTTGACATTACTGCAACTTACAAGCTTCGTTCGAAAAATTCTTCCATTACTTTAAGACCACTTCGAAATTATTCGCTGTATGCTTCATCCCATTTTTAATATGTGTGAAGAATAATTTTAAATCACTTAAATAAAGACGCTGAAACACGATGTAATTCGACCTGTTAATAACCACATAAGACGAATAAAAATATGTCGCAAATTAACCATAATTCATAATTTTGTTACTATCAGTTATAACGAACTGTTGGAATAATAGTTTCTAAGGGTTAGTACAAAATATTGGAAATACATAATTCAGATTGTAGTACTGATACAACTGAAATTCTCGACGTAGTAGACCCATGTTTATATATTATCCGATCGATTTTAAAATATATCCTGTGTGTCCATGTTGATTTTAATTTATCGCTTATATGGTTGTAATACTTGATCTTTAATGCAAATTTATAGGAACAAGATGATTATAATATTTCAGCTGCTGTTAGTTATAACTTATTATGAGAACCTATATTTTAGAATAGTTAATCTCAATTTGGTGGTTAACAGAGTAACTTATAACTAGCAAGTAGCTAAACTATTACAATACTTTGTTAAATACCAAATTTAAATTAACCCTTCTGAAATGTTGATTATTATTTATTCATAACCCCCCCAATGCTAATAATCACGTTATTTTTTACAACATGTTATTAAACCTTCTTCAAATGCATAAATTTTACACTATCATTGCTTTAAATAATCGCGACGTGTTCGTGTTCAACTTACTGCCATGCTTCTGAATTTTTTTAAAACTTAACCTCATTCGTGTGTATAAAAGTGAACTCGTAATCTTTTCACTCTTGATGTTTTCATCCGCTGTAATACGTAACATTTCATATTTTGGTAATCTGATATATTGATTTCTGGATACACAAAAACCGCTGAAATACATAAACGTACACCTTTAAAATTTTATTGGTTCGTCAATTCTCTATCATAATAAAAGTCGCTAGATGTAAGCAACGTAGATTAAAATAATTTATAAAAATAAATCACTTGTATTTTTAGTTTTAGGTATACATTCTGAGTTGTTACTATGTACTTGTGTATTATTTTGAAATTTTTGTCCTTATACCCTTTTTTAATTTCGTTTTTATACATGTGTGTGTCTTTACGTGTTGCAATTATGAACGATACTAACTTTTGTGTCTCAGATAAATAAACATTATTAAATTAAGATCATTTGTCTGTTATGTACACTGTTACGTTGTAAATTAATGGAAATGATCAATTACATATTTTTATTCTCCAAAATTGATTATATATATTGCCGAGAACATCCTATAGTGTAAAGGTACGTAACTGGCAAATAATGATTGTAATAAATAGATTGTCAAATACATTATTATGTACTTAACTTTTAATTTCTTACGAAAAAAAAATAGAATCCTGGTTTCTTATCTCGATTGGGAACAGTTGGCGCTGGTGCTGCAGGTGTTGCTTTAGCTACTCGTACCTTGAACCCGGTAAGGTCATATTTATTGCTTAATGCTTTATTTGTGAACAATTATAAATATAATATTGATCATTATGGTTTGCTTATTGCTTCCAATTATTTTTCATTATCGCAATTTTGTCTTATTAGAAACATTAATCCTTCTTAACTCATTTGTTTTAATATGTATGTGTGTGTGTATTATAACGACGCTTTAATTTCTTCTCACTTCAATTATTTAATTTAATGAAATTCCTATTCGAAGGTATTAATACGAAATACATATTTCCTTGAATATTTTTTTTTTTATATATATATATATATATATATATATATATATATATATATATATATATAAATGATTCCTATTAATCCCTTGCATGATTATCAATGTTAGTGATTAACACTTTTTAATACTTTCATATTTTATACGCGTATTTATTCTAAATATTTGCTGACAATATTTAACGTGCTTTATTTAAGAATACAAAGTTTTATAGACCACTAAACACTAAATGGATTTTACGTTTACTCTACCTTTTTCGAGTACACGGTTCATGGTGAATAGGAAGTTTGCTAAAGTAATTTCATAAAATGTTTTATCAAATAGTTATTGTTTGTTCTCGTACTGAAACAATTATTATTATATAGCCCATATTTAATTTGTACTACTAATCTATCGTCCCTTTTTTCTCATTCATTGTTTCAGTGAAAGGAATTCATATGAAGAACGGGGTTCATAAAAGTTCTTTTTTTTTCCAAAATTCATTAAAAATTTAACCTGTTACATAATTTTGTATCTAAGAATTAGATGTTATGAAAATGTTTTATTAATTTTCATATATTTTACTATATAAAGAAAACAACTATTCCGTTTCTACTTATTTTTGTTTTCTTTTTTATTTTTAATAAACTAGCCATAAGTGGCTGTTCAACAAAAGTCTTCAATGAGCAAGTCACCTGCACCTCATGGTAAGTCCTACTTGTTACTGGACTAAGTCCACGATCCTTGTTTTCCTCAATCGCCTGCAGTCCAGCTGAGTATGTAGAAGCTGATTCGCCAGCTCGTTAAGATAATGTTGCCGCCGTTGTAGGTGTCTCTTAGCAACTTTTTGCATTTCTTCTTGCACTTGTCCGAGTGAATTATACGGTTTGTTATACACCATGGAGTTCGATGTATTTGGTGTAAAATTTTGTTTTTTAATCTATGTATTTTATCCGTGTTTGACTTTTTTTTTGCACAACCCCATAATTGTGCACTATACATCCATGTGGGTTTCAGCGTGGTTTTGTATAAAAGTTTCCGATTACTCAGGATAGCTTCTGATCTCGGTCCTAGGAGCCATTGCATTTTTCTAAATTTTAGTTCTATCTTTTTTTTTTAATCTATGTGCGTTCTCCATGTTAGTCGACTGTCTAGAGTAATTGATTTCATCATACTTTGGTATAACTTGATTGTCGAGAAATACTCTGGTTATGTTGTGGGCGAGTGCTGAATGTAATGTAGGTCGATTTTGCCGCATTTATTTCTACCGACCATTGTTTAGTCCCGCCACTGACTTGATTTCCGTAGCTTTGCAGTTTGTTAATTGCTGTATTTGGATCTTTAACAGATGCTAGTATCATAGTATCGTCTGCAATCGCAGCTATTTCAACTGTACCGTCTTTGGGCATGTCTACAGTATATATGTAGTGTACAGTAATTAACTCAGTATACTACCCTTCTGTACACCTGCTAGTATGTTGTGATATCTGACTCATCTCCTGCATGCATTACATAATAGTGTCTATTATTTAGATATTACGTAAACAAGGTAAGATATTCTGCCATGATCATTCTTAGTTTGTACAATATTTCATCATCCCAAATTTTGTTAAATGCCTTGCTTATATCCATAATTACAGCTTCATTGTAAGATCTGTTTTCCATCCCTTTTTCTATTAAGTTTACAACTCTGTGTATTTGTTGTTCGGTAGAATGACCCTCGCGGAATCCAAATTGATGATTAGGTATTATTTCTTTTTGATGAGTAATTATGCTAACTCTGGTGTATTAGATTTTCTAATAATTTAGCAGCTGTAGGTAGCAATGACATAAGTCTATAGGATGTAATATTTGTCCTATCTTTACCAGGTTTCTGTACCATCAAGATTTTCGTTAATGTATATATATATATATATATATATATATATATATATATATATATGTGTGTGTGTGTGTAAAAAGAATAATTCCTTTTCTTAATAGCTCCTTTAGAATTTTGGAGTTATCATGTCAAAATAATAATAATAAAATAAATAGTGCATATTAATAAAAGTAGTAATCAGTGATTATTTTTATATTAGATAAAGGCAGCGAAAAAACAAAAGAACATGGCGAAAAAGGCATTAAAATATGGTGTTCCAATTGCTGGTGTAGGACTGGGAGCATACGCACTTAGTAAAGGACTACATCACGGAGTTAAGTTTGGTTCAAGTAGCAGCAGCAGTAGTAGCAGTAGCAGTAGCAGTAGCAGTGAAGAAGAATAACGACCTAACAATATGTACATACTAAATTCTAATATTTTACTTTTAAAGTAACACGAAAAATTGTGTATATATGTATGTGTGTGTGTGTGTATGAGTGTGTGTGTGCTTTACTACGCTTGTAAATTAAGTACTAACTTAATTAAACTAAAATTTAAATTTAATTTTTAACTCGCAAATAAATATATATATTTTTTTAATCGTTTCCGAGTCATAACACGTAGATTAAATAAAACTAGATGAAATCAATTTATATTAAATCTTCTCAAACTAGTATTCCGCCAGTTTTAAAGCACCCCCGTCCATGTCAATGGTTTTCTTCATGGTGCATCTAACGTCAGAGAATCCGCATTCAAGTAAATGTACCGCGGTCTATATACCGTTATTCCAAAAATGTATAATAACTTTTCGTCGTTTCGTTATTATGAATTAAATAAAACAATATTTTTAAAGCCAGCGTCCAATATCAATTAACGTTGTTAAATTCGAAAATGTATAGTATCTATAATTAAAAATTGAAAATCTAAATTTTTTGACACGAGAACATTATTTACTACTAGTTTGCCCGCATCCTTATTTGAAAACAAAAAAGATTATTTTATTTTATCTTTTCCAAAATATTCAATATTTATCTCGTCATATTTTATATGTCACAAATAGGTTTATAAGTTGACCTTAAGATTACATCTACTTGCACCTAGCATTTTGTGAAAATAAATAATATTTTTTTATTATTATTATTATTTATTAAATTGCTAATTTACACCTAGCTAATGCTATTTAGTAAGTTTTATGATTATTTATGCATAATGTGACATGAGAAGCATCCCATCCAGTGATGGGTGCTAAGTATAATTTTACATATTAGTAGTATTCATATTAAATCCAGTGACTTTGTTCTGTTGAGTCTGCGGATAACGAGTGAGTTGTCTAGTAAGGAGATCGCCATATGATTAGGGTGGTTCTGTAGCCGGACAGCGTATTTTTTAGAAACTGTTGCTATTTTTTCCTTTACAGTTTTCACTTTGAGATCTTCGTGTAGTTTAAGATTTGTTATATACCACGGAGCGTCGACAATAGTCCGAAGGATTTTGTTTTGAACTCTCTGCAAAATATCAATATTACTTTTTTTGGCACAACCCCAGAATTTACAGCCGTATCGCCAAACTAGTTTCAAAACTTGGTTATACAAAAGCAGTTTATTATCAGTAGACAGTTCTGATCGTCTGCCTAGTAGCCAAAACATTTGTTTCCGTTTAATTTTTTAGTTCATTACGCTTTTTTATTATATGTCATAATTATGTCCAGTTGGCAGATTTCTTCTATTAGTAAATATTACTCTAGCTGATTTATCTTCATTAATCTTTATTTTCAACGTTTTAAACCATGTTTCGAATTTGGTTACTGCTTCTTGCAGGTTTTTACGTGCCTCTACAGCAGATACGTCTGAACAGAGAATTTCTGTCATCAGCGAAGGTTGCTATTTCGATGTTTGTCGGAATAAGAATATCTGCCATAGAAACTAGATAGAGCAACAGCCGCAGTGCACTACCCTGGGGTACACCTGCTTTTACCGGATAAATCTGTGATTCATTTTCTCCATATTTGACACAGAAGTACCTTTCATCTAGGTATGATTGCAATATCCGAGTCATTTGATGTGGAAAGTAACAACTGATTTTTTGTAATAGACCTTTATGCCAAACTTTGTCAAAAGCTTGACTTACGTCTAAGAAAACTGCATCACAAACTTTTTTTTCTTCAATGGATTTTTCAATCACAGTAACTATTCGATTGACTTGATCTATTGTACTATGTTTTTCCCTAAAACCAAATTGATGGTCAGGTATTAGTGACTTGTTTTGGACAATTGGTAGTATTCTTTTCAGGAGTAGTTTTTCGTACTACTTAGACAGCACAGGCAGTAATGAAATGGACTAGCTTGTTTCTGATGCGAGTTTTTGCAGCTTTTTAATTAGGATGATTTGTGAAAATTTTAATTGAACTGGGAAATATGTTAATGTCAGCGTTGCATTGAAGATATACGTTAAAAGTATTAAACCTTTCCTTGGTAATTCTTTTAAAATGTTTACTGTAATCAAGTCGTTTCCTGGTGCTTTTGTCGGATTCATCGTTTTTATTATATTTTTAATTTTTGCCCGGGGAAGTAAGTTTAATGGGTGTAGACACATCAGAACATCGTATTTCTGAAAAAGTAGAAAAGTTTTCAGGGCATGACTAAAATGTATCAACGTAGCATTTTCTAAATACCTCTGCTTTCTCTAAATCAGTTCGGGCCCAACTTCCATCTGGCTTTTTTATTGGGAGATTAATTTGCTTAGGTCTTTGTAGATTTCTAGTCGCCTTCCATAGGGAAATTCCGCTAATGGAGACAAGTTTAACAACTTTTCTCTAAATGATTTGTTTTTTAGGTCTACTAATAAGCATTTTACAAGCTTAGTCTGTTTATTCAGTGCCGTCTTAATTGTCGGATTTCTATACATCTGCCACTGATTCCTCAGTTTCCGTTTCAGTGTAACTTCCCTTCTAATTTTTTCGGGGTAATAGATAATAAGTGTGGACATATTAATTTTTTGTGTGACAGCTCACGCGGACTGTTGTGTGATTTGAATGAAATACTCAAGTGCATCTTCTATGTGTTTTTCCGTTTTTAGTGGCATTTTTAAGTTAACTGTATTTTCCATTCGTTCCCTAAATTCTTCCCAATTAGTACGTTTATTGTGCATAGGTTTGCAAGGTTTTGTTATTATATGCTCACTAATATTAAGCATTATTGCAGAATGATCTGATGCTAATCCATCATCGTTTCTCGCCCCCAGGAAAATGTGTGCAAAACCCTTTACTACAAATATGTCTAATAAATCTGGAGTTTTTTTTTTTTTTTTTGTGGGTCACTTGGCCAATAAGTCGGTTTCCATCTCCAGTGGAAGGTTGGTGATCATCATAGCTACAAATCCTTATCTCTGGACGCCTTTTGCATTTAAGGTGCTGATATCTGATACCATCTTCTCATATCTGCTTCCCAAGAAAGTTTTCGCCTAACCAGGTTTTCTGTGGCCAATAATTTCATCATATTGTACAAGATGGAACAGGTGAATAGTGTTTTAACTTTCTAGTTCGGATGATGTAGAGCACCTCAGCTTTATTTGACATTTTATTCAGCACTTCCCCATTGGTCACGTGATCTATGTGTGATATTTTTAGCATTCTGCGATAAACGTACATCTCAAAAGCTTCGATTTTCTCCTCCAAACTTTGTGTAAAAACCCAACTTTCCATATCGTGTAGTAGTATTGACCAAATGTAACATCAGAGTTAGACGTATCTGTAGTTATAATTTCAAATCCCTCCGAGTCAAGTTTTTCATGTTAAGAAAAGCTTTCCTTGCTTTCTCTATTCGTGCTCTTATCTCTACTGATTGATCCATTTCCTCATGGAACCATGTACCAATATATTGAAATTTGAGACCCGTTCGATCTCTGTACCTTCGATAATTAATTCTTTCTTCTTTAATTATTTTATAATTACTAAAAAAATCGCTTTCATATTCGAAGGTTTCACCAAGAATTTAAAATGAAGACGATAAAATATCAAAATTATTTTTGAAGAATATCATAAATTAACGCTCATCAGAAGTGCTGAACAGTGTCTGTAATTATATTAAAAATTCGGTAAAATATTTTAAAGACAACGTCACTTCATTTGTGTTGGCATTATTTTTGCAATTGAAAGTACCACGAAAACTATTTTAATTTTAAAAAAAAAAAAAGTATTTTGACAAATAATTGCACGTCTTATAAACAGAACAATGCGGTATTCATGAATACCTTGCTGGATCACTTTGTAATTTTGTATGTATGTATATAAATATAGCCGTACGTGTTATCCAGATAGTTAAGAACAGTAGAAGATATGGTTTTCAAAAATAGTAAAAAAGTATACAAGAAAACATCGGAATATGATAATTCTGTGTGTAATTAATTTTTCAACAACTGATTATTACCAGATATGAACAATATTTCATGACCACATAGGTATAATATACTCCGTTAAACATTTACCTTTGGTTTGAATATTTTAAATCTAGAATACGGATATTGTCATCATGTAGAAAATATAAAACAACAAATCAAGAAATTTACAACGCCTCTTTTACTTTCCGCTTTGTGTAAGGAACCATATTCCACTAATTTGTTATAAAATTGTAGCATAAAAAGATAAAATGTAAACAGTAATTTGATAGCGCTATACATCAATCTGGTTCTAAATTCGTCGAACACTCTCTCCACTTAGTTTATTGAGCGTTTTCTAAGCTCGGAAATTCATATTGAAACATTATTTGCTTTAGTTTTATCTTATTTGGTAAGTAATCTTGAATCCATGTATCAGCCACAAATATTGTAAGAGAATTGTAAATTGTGTTGGCGTCAAATATAAACTAATTTTGGGGCGCTATAGCAGAGCATTACCCAACTTTAACCAAAATATAATAAAAACTTACTATATTATTGCCAAAAGAAAAATATAGGACAGTTTCAATAAAAATTACGCAGTAATGTTAAATTAATGCTTTTTAAATTCAAATATTACTTATTGATGCATAGGCGCCGACTTCCGGGGGTGCAGTTGTCCCTCAAAGTTATACCGGTACCATCTCAAAGATACCAGGGCCATGCCCCTCAATGGTTATTAATTAAGGCATTTGCTCCTTTAATGTTTATTATTCAAGAATTATAACCTTTCAGTGCCATAAGTTACATATACAAATATATAAATACATTTTTTTTCTTAAAGAAAGAATTTAAATGAAAATTTGTTTCGTCTACTTATTGTATTTCTATTTTGCATATAACTATTTACCTTGAATTTCAAATTTACGTTAGTTAGGAAATAATATTGGTGGGTCAGCATTTATTCCAAATTGTTTTGAAGACTGGTGTTCTATTCCCAGAAAACCGTTGATGATGATTTCCTGTTTTCCTGATTTTATATTCCTGTTTTTGTTTGTTTTTACTTTGAGATTTACACATTCCTTTTTAAATCAATTACGTTTTCACATTTCTTATTTGTTGAAAGCGAATAGTGTAGTGCATAAATATGTTTTCTGTTTATCAGTAACCGATTTTATTCTAAATTTTTATGAATACAATACTGTTCAACTTATTAAAATTAAACTGATGGATAAATTTATAATTAAAACAGGTAAATAATTCTCAGGTTTGAAGGGACTAGAATTCTAGTTTTAACCTAAAAATATATACATATTTTCGCATATATTCATATTAAAAAATATATATATTTGTATATATATATATATATATGATTATTATATGTAAGAAAACAATTTTATTAATGAGTTATATTTATGGAACATAAAAAAAAAAATATTCTTTTGCACCCCAGTTTTTTCCAAGTCGGCGCATCTGTATTCATGTAGATTATTTAAATCAGTCCAAAAAAATGAATAATTTAACTGTTACAGCATTGTTGTGTTATCTTTTACTAAAAGTAAAAAAAGAAAAAAGGTAATTTTTTGTCAACACCGAACCGACTCCTAAATAAATAATAATTGTAAATTTTGTTTTTAACGTTTATCATTATGTTGTATTATTATGTTTAAAAACGTTAAAAATATTCATCCACTATTGTGCGCAAGTACTGTATCAATTGTCGATGTTTTATTAGAAGAAAATGATAAAACTGGTTTAGAACGTCTGCACCAATCATTTTCAATAAGGTAAATACATAAATAATCTTTTATTTCTAGATTTTAGAATTTCAGTTAACTAGTATTCTTTAAAATTTGTAATTTTAAAGAAATTTTATAAAAATGAAACAAGCATCAAGGAAAACACATATTTTAATATATTATGACAATTTTTAATGTAAAAATAGATGTGGATTTTTACACGTTTTCAAACACGTGAAAAATGAAAGGGCACTTAAATTAATACGTTTTTAAAAAAATTTAACGATTGCCGCTTCTAAATCTTAAGCAAACATCCATTATTTAGTAATGAATGTTTAGCGGAACTTATAATAATTATTAATTATTTCACAATAAACGTGTATTAGTTTTTCAATATAATTCGACTTTTTAACAAATCGTTTGTAATCCTAATTCTAAGATCGAAATGTAGGAAAGGGAAATATATATGGTAGTTTTTATTTCAATTTTTCTAATGATTTTTACGAATATTTCTTAATCTTTTTTTAATGATAAGATTAATAAATACGCTATATTTTTAACTTTGTCGTATAAATTTTGGTTTTCATGAATAAAATGTTAACAGTACTTTTTTAGACTGAAACTGATTAAAATTATTTTCGATACGGTGACATTTTTTTCGCTTCTAATTTCGGTTGTAATATTTCTAAAAATCTTTAAAATCTCCCGTGCTTGTTTCAAAATTATAATTTCATAATTTTCCAGTAATAACTCATGCAAAAACTTTAAACATGTTGAAGCTGAAATTTCACCTAGTTATAATGTCTTATTGAACACCAAGTCTGTCATATTCATCGTTATTTGCATTTTTTTAATAATTCTGATACCTTTGGACAATTTTTAAGTTGTACCATATGTTTAACAGAATGTGTTAATGTAATTAAGTGTATGTGCGGAACATGAAAAGATATGAGGCTGAAAATTTTAATATAGTAACAAAACAAGTAGGACGCATGTACACAAGAGGGAAATATAGCTGAGTTCATACAGTGCGATTATTAAAAAAAGAATACAAAACACCGTCATCTACACCACCTATCTTAGGTTGTACAGTGCTTGACCAGCGACGTACAACGCGTGAGAAAACTCAATCATAAATTCGTTTATTATTGGAATAATACCACGAGAAGATCGTACAATTGAATCACACCAAACCAGCTCTGAACATGAACTTTTCAAAATGATAGAACTGAGTGAACGGGCTAACTTCGAAGAGTCAGAGCGTCATACTGCTAGTTATAAACTTTAAGCTAGAAATAGAAATGCTTTCCTTACAAATAATTTATTGAGAAACATTTTAATATTTTTAATTACATTGACACGCATTTTATTATGGAATCAAATCATTTTATATTAGAGATGTATATTTGTTAAGAAGGAAATATTACTTGTAAATGAAATATTGTATTTCGTTTTTCAACAAAATGTTTGGTTTCTTTTTTTTTTTGTAATACAAATATCTACTTTTAAAATTTGTATATTAGACTACTATTGTACATATCTACAACATAATTGTGAAACTTTGTAGACAGAATGAAACAGATGTATTGAATTACTCTATGAAAGTTCAACATATACAATTTTATTTTTTTTGCTATCTCAGAAATATGAATGTGTCCTTATATTTTTATATATCAATATATTAGCAAAGTATAATTATAATTACGTTGCTATTATTGATAAATGTTCGGAAATAATATGCTTTCATAAACATGACCATAAATAATATACGTTTATCACAAATTAACTTATTATAAATAATAAATACTATATGCGCTATAACGTTCATCTCATATTAAATAAATTTCAATTCGATAGAAATTGGGGAAACAGCAAAGAAATCAAGTTTATTACACAATCTGTTTCGAATGTATATGTTGTATCATGTTTTCTTGGTGCCGCAATATATTCAAAAGAAGCGTTAGAAACTTTTCAGAAAGATATATACAAGTACAAAATGTTTTACGAATTTAAGGTAATGATATGTTTTTTCAGATATGCTTTTTATATACATTAAATATTTCGCAAATAATTGCTGATGTCGAAGAAACATGGTAATATTTAAGTAAATATTAACGATAACTAAATAATGAATGTCTCGCGTAATATAATTAGAGGACGAATTGGTTTTTTCCAAAAGGATCGTTGACTGTTTTTTTTTTTTTTTTTTTAAATAATAATAATAATATAACAGTACCAATTTATAAATGAATTGTAAATGTTAACTTTAAAAAATTGTAAAATTCATTTTTTAAATGTTGTGTATATATATATATACACTTATATACTTCAATTTCCTTAATTTAACGTAGCTAACAAGTAACAAAGTTCGGTATTAAAACAGTTCAAAACGAATAATTAACGACAACTATTGCTTTTAATTATAACGAAGAATAAATTATTGGACACGTAAACTTCAAATTTTTACATTTTTCTAGTTTGTCTATATGATTTTAAAAATTATGACATATTTTAAACTTTACTGAAATATGTATCTCGGTAATTATGTGTAAATAGATAAAAATTATGTCATTTATTCACAGTGTTCATAACTTAGTAAACAATAAATGGTACAGCTTGTTTTTGAATGTTGATTTTTAATTATGAATCCTATAAATCGATTCAGGAATATGATTATAGTTCAATTAACACTAGTTAACTGACGTGCCTCGTTAAAAGTGTGAGCAATTATGTTAATAATAATAAAAATCAAATTATAATGTTTTAAACAGAATAATTTGTTAATAAATGTAAAACAAAAAGCTTGTGTAAGATACATTACCGTAATTTAATATTTCTTTTAACTACCAAATTTGTTATTTCATTCTTTGTTTTCTTAAATGTCAGTTCTCATCAATATTATAAATAAACTTGTATGTATATGTGTGTATTGATAAATTATACATAATATATAAAACATTATAATTTCCTTTACAGTTTTACATAGTATAATATTAACGAACTAATTTGAAAACATTAAATATTCCAAAAATTATTACGAATCAATTCCAGTACAAAAATAATTTATACTTCCGGTATTTGATTTATACGTCCATTTAGATGATTTAGAAAATATTTACTTCGTTAACCTTAGGTAATTTACATTTATCATTAAAGTTAATAACTATTACAATTATAGAATGTTTTATATATTTTCGATAATTATATATTTAAATTTATTAAAAGTCAATTTCAGCTTTTGTATTATTCTGTATGTTAAGATTTAAAAATAAATAGAGGTATACAGAATTCACATTTTTTTTTACGTAATTTTCTTACTAGTTTAATGTTGTATTTGTCTTATATAATCATAATAACTTAACTGTGAATTTATAATTTATTTATTTTTTTTAAATATGGTGGAAAATCTGTCATGGATATGTGAGACTCCTACTCACTAAAAACCACCACGGTGCTCATTTCATTGACTGTATCCGTCTGTATCACCGGAACTGCTTTCGGCATTACTTCAGTGGCACAGACCAAGTTAAGGCAGCACTAAATGTGTGCCATATAACTCCTATCATCAGCTACTGGATGCTCTAGGGTGGCTGAGCCTTTGACGCTGTCTATCAGCTTCTGCTTTCGTATGCATGATAACTCGCACCATGTTTGCAATTACCAACAAGATTGTCCTGAGTCAGAAACTCAAGCCTGGTAGCTTGTAGAGCAACACGTCGCTGTTCATCCCATGCAGGGCAGCTGAACAGTGTGTGAGCAGCATCATCTTCCATGCCTAGATTGCAATGCCTGCATCCACCAGTAGCTAGTTTCCAAATTCTGTGTAGGTAGCTACTGAAGCAGTCATGGTTGCTGAGAACTTGTGTAAGGTAGAAACAGGTCTCACCATGTCTACGCGATAACCATACATGTAGGTCTGGCACTAGCAGCTTGAACCATGTACTGAGTACATCTTGCCAAGTTGTGCACCATTGCTCAATAACCTCTGCCTGCACTTGTTTGAATTTATAATTTATGAGTAAACCTAATTTCTTATTTATTTATTCATAGGTAGAAAGAGAAGCTTATACGTTTGGTAAGTTAGCAAGGGGAATTGTTGTGTTCTCTTCTATTGGTGGAGCGCTGTCTTTTGTATGCTGGTAATTTTAATTGCTTGTTAAACACATTTTTATTGAATACAATTTGTAAATATAAATATGAGAAATAATTTGAATTATTCATTTTATTTTTAAGTCGCCCGTGTTAAAACATTCAATTAGTTGTTCCTCGCAGGGCCGGATTTACATAAGGGTACTTGGAGCACTGGCCCAGGGCCCCCACAAAAAAACTGAACTATTAAAAAAATGTTTAAACATTTTTTTTGTGATCGTAAGCGTAAATTTCAATTTATTTCATCAAATTGATATTTTTTCATGTGTAGTGAAAAAAAATCATCATATTCACTTGTTTTGTTTATTAATACATTTTTAATTAGTAGCTAAAATAATAAGACAATAATAAAAAGACTTGCTAAATAGGTTGTATCAATTCAATAGTACAAGTTATTGCACGATTTACACACTGTTCTAGCGTTCCTACCTTAGTAGTATACAAGTTATTGCATGTTCTTAGAAAATTCTCAGCGATTGCTTTCAATTTATTCAAATGATTTAAACTCGAATCTTGAAGTAGAATTATTACAATTTCAAAAATTTTGTACAGATTTAGTGAAATTCGATTCAAAAATTAGTAAATTATTTAATTCTAGACAAAGGAGTTCGGGAATCTTTTCCGAATGTTGAAATGGTTTTACGGATATATTTAACGTTAATGAGTAGCAACGTAACTGGTGAAAGATCGTTCTCTAAACTATTTATTCTGAAAAATGTATTAAGAACATCAATGGCTCAATATCGTTTAAATTATTTGACGATCATGAGTACGGAACGTGATATATTACGAGAAATAGACATTAATGAGATTATAAAAAATTTCGCAGAAAAAAAAGCACGAAAACGTTTTCTTTCATTTTCTTGTATAAGTATTTTTTTAAAGTATTTATTGGTATAAATGTATTACCTATAACCTATTCAGTGTATTTTTATTTTATAAAAAAAAAAATGAAAATAAATTCCTAAATTTTTCAAGAGTACTAATAATTTTGTTTAAATTAATAATTTTTTAAAAAGTATTTTTATATGTATAATTTTGTAGACGTAATAATTTTTAAATTCCTAATTTTTTCTACCTTATAAGGGGGCCCGCACGTTGTTTGTACCCATGGGCCTCGAATCATTTAATACGGCACTGGTTCCTCGCGAATTATAAACTATGTGGTATGGAAAACATAGTGTACATAAAAAGAAAAACGGTAATATAATTTTAAGTTTTCATGATTGATGACGTATGTTTGAAATTTTTATCTGTGAAAACAATATCGATATTATTACTTCGTTTTGAAAATAAAAATTGCAAATGTTTTTCGAAACGTCGCGAAGTAATAAAATTGACGTGGTTGTCATCGAAATAAACGTAAAAACGATATTTTGAGGTAAACTTATCGTTTCATAATTAGGAGTAGTATTTAAGTTGTTTTAAAGCAGTTTAATAGTTTAATTTAATATCAGGCGAACAATTTCCTTGCGAATTTGTGTGTCACGTAAACTACTCTTAACTAGGTTTAGTATTGACAAAAAAATTGTCAGCTAAGAGATCACTTATTTGCCGTAATTGTTTACAGTAATACGTAATTAGCGAGCTGTATATTTGTTTTAATTTATTCGTATAAAAGCAAAACAGTAATCCGTATAGTAAAAAATTGACCTGTATACATTTTATTTTTCAGTACATTATTAGCGGTAGCTAACTCGTACAGAGGTAAACCTGGAATTATTGAATATGCAACTTCGGGAGCATTGTGCGGATCTTCTCTTGCATGGTATTTCATTAATCCAATCGCTGCTGTTTATGGCGGAATCGTAGGTAGTACAAAATATTAGTCATAAATTTAGTTACAAACAATTGAAATAACTAATTAAAGTTTATATTTATTAGTTTTAAATTTTATATATATGTATGCGTGTGTCAGTAAAAATTAATGTGTACAGAAACCAACAAATTACTTCTATAGCAAAACAAGTTGTTATTGATTTATCGTTTATATATACGCATATGTGTATGTATAGTTATTCACAATTATTACTCAATCTAGGGTCTTTTATTTTTAGGTTTTGCGGTGGGAACAGCATGCGGTGCTGCTTTAATCGCGTATGTTCGTTATGAAAAAGTCAGACGACAGAGACTGTCTTGGATGAACAAAAACATTAAAACTTAGTTCGTAATCGAATTAAGTTAATCGGGCGAGTTTAAAAACTGAACCTTGTGTATTATACATATAGTTCGATGAGTTTGGTTTTTTTTTCTGAATATAATCGTATATATTTAAATAGTAATTAATAAACACTTGAGCTTACTTAGCATGATTCTTACGAGCAAAGAATTTATGCAGATGCTTTAGATTTCTTTTATTTTAAATTTTAATAATAAATAATTTCAATACGGAATAAATTTTTCGAAAATAAGTAACTGAAAAATAGTTTCAAAGGTTGAAATTTAGCTCTTTTCACTTAAAACTATTATTTCGGACGACTAGCGACGCTGATATAACGCCGTGGTTTTAATAAATTGAAATGAAAGGAAATGATGAACCCTTCTAAAAGTGCATCACAATTGTAGAAAATTTATGGATAATTTTTATATTACATTTGGTCATGATTTAATTGTGATATTAAACGTACAAGAAATATGTATCAGTTAAAATAAACCTTTCGAAAAAGTTAATGTAAAGTACAAATTAAGTATTACGCTTATCTTTCGCTTACTGAAACGTAGACAAAATATTTCGTAAAATTTTCGTGTTAATAACATTGCGTGAATGATTTTACTAGTCAATAACACATGATTAATTTTGCCATTGAATTAGGTCCTACATTTTTTTTAGATTCGTACTTCGTAATTTATATATATATATATTTATTTATTTATTTATTGAATACCTCTGATAAATGCATGATAAGAAAAATAAATGATGACGATGCACAAAAATATGTAAAATTTAAATCGCATGTTATTCCCTAATGAAATTATTCAAATTACAATTATATCTTTAATAAATTAACCGATAATAATTTAGAACAAACGAATACAAATTATTCAATTTAAAGTGAAAGAAAAATAAATTGTTCTTTATGAAAAATTTGCAATTTCACCTTGTGTGATTTTAAATTTACTTACAATACGTAATTAAATTTTTAAATGATTATCGCTATAAAAATATGAGTATATAATTAGATTCGTTCACAATGATTATTTTTTAACGATAAAATAATGTTTATTAATGAAATACACTGAACAGTTTTTATCAATATTCATTCTTTCAAACATCTACAATAGCAAGTATTTTTTATAATGTAACTTTACCATTATAAATGTTGTTTTTCTGATTTGAATTATAAACTGAATGATAGACTGATCAAACAAAGAACAGACACCTAATATATATATATATATATATATATATATATATATATATATATATATATATATATATATGTGTGTGGATAAGTAAGTCAATAAATTTTCACAACTAAAAATTCAGTTTTATCTTTTTGAAACTAATATAAATACTATGTAATTGTTGTGCTCCATCACGATGGAAATCTAATCATATTCTATAAAAAAAAAAAAAAAATTATCTTTGAAACTAATGAAACAATTTAAACCGGTTACTTGCTGCGAAATCTTTCTTCTTCCACCGAATTTTGTTTTATTATTAATGTAACGTAGCAATTTATCAACGTGTAAAATTATTCACATTCACTTTGTTGTAGAACACAAATCTTTAATTGAATTTAAATTGCCATGTGACTATTTTTATCTTTGAAGATACAGTAAATATACCAAACAGTTAAATAATATAGTTAAATAGCAGAATATATAAAAAAATATTTGGTAAATTTGTGTAACTTTAGTTAAATAAATCGCTGGGAATTAAAGATTTATTTTAACTTGTAATAACTAGTTTGAAAAAGAAGTTGCTTGCTAAAACAAAGAATTTTAAAGTCGTTTGATATACACGTAAAATCAAAGTATTTTAAAAAGTACAAGAAAATGTAGATAGTACCCATAAACGTCTTCTTTTATGAACATAAATGTTATCAGGAGAACGGACATATATGAGTTTTTGTTTGTAAATTAAGTAAAGAAATCATATTTGGTGTGAAAAGACCAAATGAAAACAAAACAGTTAATATTCCAGATAACGCCGGGTAAAAAAAAATGATTTTTATTCCATCAATAGAAATCTTTTAATGGTCCAAGAAGACTAAATTCTGTAACGTGATCGAGTTAATGGGATGGCCAAATGGAAGTACTTGTTAACCTAGCTAGAGGACAGGAAATGATAACAGACGAACCTAAAACGTGTGTTACAATGGTGGCCACTTCATAAGGAAAATATTGGTTGCTGACAAATTGGTATGACAACATAAATTAAATATTGGGAATAAACTGGATTCAAATGCTTTAAAATCAAGGACGGTTTCTCCCACTGTTGCAGGTTTGTACAAATCGATTTCAAATGAATCGAATAATAAAAAACAAATTACTTTTTTTAAATAATTAAAATGAGAATGAAAATTCTCATAGTTTAAAGAATATGAAAAGTATTCAAATAAATAAACTGCACCGACGGTAGAATTGAATAAGAGAACATGTATCTTTGTAGTGATAAAAATTAAATAAAAATCGTTGTTAGTAGATGACTCGGTTTGCACTTCGATACAAATGCTTTATACTGACAGATTTGAATGGCGAAACTGTTCTAGAAATGTTAGACTACAGTCTTCTATTAACAGTTACTGAAAATCTCATCTACTAAGCTGCACAATTGGGTGGTCATAAAATCTGGATTCGCTGTGTGTGACGTTTAATGCAACTATGTGTTCGAGCATATTGTTAATAAATACTTATACTACCGATGTGTTGATATATAGTAGTTTGTTACTTAATAGCAGTTATTCAAGAATAGCAGCACATAACTGCTATCGATTTGAAAAAATAACAGGTAAAGAAAAGTGGTCTGCTATTGCTTTTCGCATGCGCTTACCATAGCGTACGTCGATCGGGCAACGGTATTCAACACCTGCGATTTTAGAATGAATAACAGCGTAGAGTAGTAATATAAAAAGTTGAACAAATAGCAACAACTGTTACAGTCTGTTGCAAGTTACTACGCAACTGTTATCGGAATTTGCTGTTATTGTTAAGTTCACCGCTGTCATTTTTACGGCTGTTATTGCTATTTTCTCAACTATTATCGTTATTCGATATAAATTTTCAAGTAAACGAAGTTGTGCCGCTATACACAATTCTTTCAGGTCTAGACGAATACGCGCGTAATGATTGTTAAAAATTTTACATGTACATGTGTGTGCGTTTAATTTACTTGTTTTGTTTTTACTTAACATTTTATTAGGTTATAGTATAAATTTAATTTGATCCTAAAACCTAAAAAATATGTATAAGATATTTCGGAATATAATCAGAATTTATTTATATACGATAAATAAAATATTCATTTTATTCATTTTAATTAAATTTAACAAATTTTAAGTTTAAAATGAAAAGAAAAATGTTCCTTTTAGCGATTTGTTTCTTTTTTAATAACACGTGTGAATTATGTTCATTTTGAAAATATAAAGATACATTTGATAGCAGCTAGTTTCAAATAGCAGTACTGCTTTTTAAAAATAGCAATTTTGCCCATCACTAACTTTTAGCGGTTCTAATGCAGTCTATACGCGCATACAAAATAACTTGTCATGGACATCGCACACCAGTAAACTATATTACAAATTTTTCTTTCTCAAATGATCATGTTTATTTTGCGCCGATGCGATATGTCGAAATTTACTATTTTATTTTCTCATGTTTACTTTTTGGGGGCGATGATGTATGGACTAAGTTAAGTCTATAAAGATGTTAATCATTTAACAATTAGTATTAAAACTCACGAGGATTCTAAGATTCACTTAAATAATGTTCTAAAATTATCTCTTTCGGTAATGTCAACATAGCAATTGGATATTGCTTTTCGCCAGAAATGGTTTGAACATAATGAAAAAGTTAGATATAATCGTTATGTGTTAAACATACTAATAAATTGCATTCGATTTTGCGGTGTTTTTTAATTAGCTCTAAATGGCCATGATGAAAGGGATTCATTTTGTAATGTTGGAATATTTAGTTTTAGTTCCGAGTTAGATATGGCATAAAAAGAACATATTGAAAATGCCGCTGATTTTAAAGGTACATCTAAAACCATACAAAATAAATTATTACAAATAATGTTGGATGTCTGTCAAGATGAAATAACCAAACAAATTAAAGATTCTGAATTTTGGTCTATAATCCAGGATGAAACCACTAATGTTTCGAGTCAACTACAAATGGTTATTATTTACCGATACATGATAAATAGGAAACCTGTGGAAAGATTTCGGGGTTTTCATTTCTCCTAAAAACCATGATGCACAAACTTTGGCTTCTTGTCTACTAAATAATTTAGAAAAACATAAACTCACTACAAATCCTAAAAAATTAATCGCCCAAATTTATAAGGGAACATCTGTCATGGCTGCCCGGAGTCATGGTATACAACAAGCCGTAATTAAAGAAACATATTCATGTGCTCAGTTTGTGCATTGCTATGCTCATCAAATCAATTTAGTTCTTATAAAGGTTTCATCAATAAATAGAAATGTTTGAGTTTTTTTCAATGCAAGCCATATGTACATATTTTTCCAGCCGTCCGCAAAGAACTGCAGTACGTGGTGAAGTAATTAAAAAGCGTCTACCGCATGCTGGTACAACGAAATGGAATTTCGCTTCTGAAAGTGTTCATACAATTTTTAATAAGAGAAAAGATATAAAATGTATGAAAACAATTATAGAATCATAAAAATGAAAGTACAATTGTTCAGGCTAATTGCCATTTAAAAGTTCTTGGTAGTTCCAGTTTTATATTTTGGTTACCACTTTTTGGTAAAATCATATGTTGAAATTTTATTTGGACAGTTGCAAAGTAGGATTGTTAATATAGCCTTATCAAGGAAAGCAATTACATTATTCGAGACAAATATAAATAAAATAGTGATGGTATTGATATAGAATTTGATGTAAATACTGATCTGAAGTGTTGAAAGCAGTGGCAAATTTATGTGATTTAGATGTTAGATACCCCTTAATAACTAAGTTTCAAATGAAACTGTGATAACAAGAGTGTGATATGTGTAATTCTTGTTAGGTTTTGGTCAGAATAATGTGAATACTTTGTAATATGATACTGGATCTGTTACCGGAGAAGAGAATGAGGTGTAAATTTGTGATCGGTAATCATATGTTATAATATAAAGGTAAATAAGGAAAAAATTGGTTTTAAAACTCGCGAACCTGTTAGTATGAATGCAAGAAAAATTGAGAAATACTAACGTCTAGCAGTGAATTTATATAAAATAAAAACATATTATGTAATATATATGTGCGTTGTAAATTAACTCTTATTAGTACTCCGTTTTGATTTAAACCAAGCTTAACTAACTGTATAGTGTTTAATATCTATTACATAAATGTTATGCAATAAAGTTACAAAAAGTTGTAAATTTAAAAAATTTTACTACTTGCTTATATCTCATTTTTAACGTGATTCTGCTTTGTGTTCTTTCTGTCTTTTCTAACCTGTGAAAAAACAGACCAGTTTGTGTATCTTTTGGGGTTCGTATTAATTTATATGTTTTTTATGTTGTAATAATTTTTGAAAAATACGAAATAATTATGTACGATAATAGTTCATGTACTTTCACTAAATAACGTTCGTTGTTCAAATGAAATGCTAATTGTTTATCATAATGTTCATATCGGGAAGGTTTACTATATGTTTTATTTACAAAAATTTCTTTTTATAGTTGTAATGGGTGAAAACTCTAAAAGTAATGTGGAAGTGTCATTTTGGAAAAAGCATATTCGTACAATACCAGGTAGACCCAGTCCTAAAAAAGTTTTGACTACTTCCATTAATAGTACGGCTACCGCATTCGATAATTTTAAACAGAGTGTGGATGATGTTTGGGATTGCGGCGTTACCGATAATGAATTTGGCTCTGACAACAATTGTTCTGATGTAACAATTTGTAAAAGCATTGCGCAAGCTGCTGCTATCGATGTGATAAACAATCATAAAACGAAGTTGGAAACTCAAAGTCAGATTAAGGAACAAGATACACCAAAGAGCTCTTCCAATTTATCAAATGCGAGTTACATCAGTAATACTGAAAATGGAACGAGTAAGATGGTTAAGTTTAAAACACTTTTGCAGTCTAGCGTAGTAAATATTGACGAATTAAGAAAGTTAAGTTGGTCAGGTGTCCCTAATGAAGTACGGCCAGATGCGTGGAGGTTGCTATCTGGTTATCTTGCAGCAAATATGGAACGTCGGAAAGAAGTATTGGAACGGAAAAGATTAGATTATTATAATTTAGTTCAACAGTACTACGGTACGAATTTCGATGATACTTTTCAGGATACTTATCGACAAATACACATTGATATACCGCGAATGAGTCCTTTAATATCGTTATTTCAGCAACGTATTGTTCAAGAAATGTTCGAAAGAATACTTTTCATATGGGCAATACGTCATCCAGCCTCTGGATACGTGCAAGGTATAAATGATTTAGTTACTCCATTTTTTGTAATTTTTTTACAAGAAATTTTATCAAATAATGAAGATCTGAATAAGTTAGATATGAGTACGGTTTCGAAAGATTTACGCGACGTTGTAGAAGCTGATTCATTCTGGTGTCTTTCTAAGTTTTTGGATAGTATACAAGACAATTATATTTTCGCACAGTTAGGTATACAAAATAAAGTAAATCAATTGAAAGAATTAATACAGCGGATCGACATGACACTACATAAGCATCTTCAAAAACACGATATAGACTATTTACAATTTTCTTTTCGTTGGATGAATAATTTGTTAACGCGAGAATTACCGTTGCGTTGTTCGATTAGATTATGGGATACGTACTTAGCTGAATCTGATACATTCGCCTCTTTTCAATTATATGTATGTGCAGCATTCCTGTTGCACTGGAGAGAAGAACTGTTGGTAGAAAATGACTTTCAAGGTTTAATGTTGCTGTTACAAAATTTGCCAACACAAAATTGGAACGATTCAAATATTAGCTTGCTAGTAGCAGAAGCATACCGTCTGAAATTTATGTTTGCAGATGCTCCCAATCATTTGCAAGTAAATAAAACTTGACCAATTATTGCATTTATATCCTATCGAACTTCTAATAAAAAAGTAAATCATAAAATATGTTACGTTTTTTCACTGATATTATGTTTTCAGTAGATACGTTAAAAATAATATGTAATATGTACATGCACTACGTTTCAGAATTGAAGCTTCCTCTAGTTTATATCTATATATGTATATTAAATAAAAATATAATACTTATTTAATACGGAACTTTTAGGTTTGTTAGATTTAATCGAATTTTTAATTATAGTATATTCTACAGAAATTTGTTGGAAAATGTAAATAATACTTTATTTAATTGACTGAATTTTAATTATGTATACATTATGTGAATTCTTCCATTAAATTTATAATAATGAATATTATAAAATCATATAGAAAAAATTGCAGTATAAAGTTATGAACGTTTTAACTACTGTAAATGTTAATTATGCTTCTTTTTTACCGTTGAATATTTTTATACCAATTAACATTTGCTATATTTAAAAATATATTTATATTAACTACACTTCTGTAATTAATATAAATATATGACAGTAACCAAAGAGTTGGTGTTTTATTGCTTGATAATTTGAAGTGTGCTCGTTTCATTACACAATAGAGCTTTTATCTTGCCTGTAAATAAAAATACCAATGAGACTCGGATAAATAAAAACTATGTAAACTATACAACTACTCAAATTGGCTATTTAAGTCTATTTATATATACTTTTTATTTCATATAATATACTGTTCCTAATCTATAATTTATTTAATTTTGAACTATACGCTATAGCAATGTAAACGACAAATAGAGGGGCTGGATATTAAATTTTGAAACCATATGATTAAAACATGGTTAGAATTTTTTTTAGACAAAATCACTTGTTAAATTATTATTTGCATTTATAACATTATAATTTGAAACTTAAGTTTAAAATATCTTAATATGTGAAATCTCCGTATGATTACATTCAAACGCATTTTATATTTCCGGTGACATATTACTATTTATTGTTAATTATAAGACGTGAACCTTTTCAATTTTCTTTCAATATTTTTTTTTTTTTTGTTAAATTTGCCTGTCTATTAGTCAATCTAATATTTATATTTTATATTTAGTAATAAAGGAAAATAACGAAACATGTGAATATGGTTAATATATTCAGAGCTTCCGAAACCTTTCGCAGGAAACATGTTTAGATAATTTAATATTGATATATTTGTTGACTTTAATATACAACATATCTATTGATATGTATATCACATTCATAATTACGGTCATGTTTATATTTGTTAGTTCAAACACGTTAAAAATATATATAATGTAGCAAGTAAAATATATTATATACAATTCAAAACGTATCCGATAACGTTAACTTCGTGATCATAGGTGTTTAATATTATCGTCTCTAGATGCGTCTAAAACTTTATTTTATATTTTAATTCAGAACGATGTTTTCACATACCGATTACCTAAGGTACTCATATATACAGTTAGTTTTAAGTTTTTTAATATTTTACGATTTGTATTAGCGTTGGCCATGGTGACAATATAGGTGCGTATTTTGCCACACCGGAACGTTGAGCAAAGTTAAATACACGATGAATCTAATAACAGCGGTATACATGCTACCTCTGACACCCTATACTTTGCTCTATCCCATATTCGCATGTAAAGGTATGTTTTTCTCGGAACGACTGTTACAGTAATCTTTGAACGATAATCGTTGACCATTACTTTGTGTTTTCTATGAAGCTGTTTTGCTTCAAACGACTATGTTACGGCGTGAACAGTCGTTAAACAAACATGATTATAAACGTTTTCTTTACGATTATTTGTTACACGTGTTGACTTTCCGTTATGGCTCTTTCATTTTACGACGCGCACAAAAACGTTCTTGTGTAGTAAGTGGCAAATCATCCTTCGCTATGACAGCTGTCACATGCCTTATACAAAAATCGAATAATTAAAGATAATGTTAGGCCGAGATTGCTACAAAACTAGGATAACGTAGTAAGTTATTTCATTACTATTACGTTCAATTAAAATTGTTTTATGTGAATAACACTTGTCGTTTCGTATATTACCATGTCTGTGTTCTCTTAACGTACGCTTTTCAGTATTCCATCACTACTTGTTACACTACTCCAGCCTTCAACGTTGCGTTTGATTCCGCCAGAGTTTCGTGATAGTGACGGTGATAAAGATTAAATAGACGTTATCAATCACAACAGCTGGACGGAATCAAACAGTAGTAAAAGTAATACTCGCAAACGTAAACCATCGTTATCAGGTAATGACGATCAGTCATTTCATAATAGAAACCGGTTTTGCATATTTAAAAGTCGATCATACGATATTCCCGACGCTCTGAAATTTTCTTAATGCAACTACTTATAGTGCTGGCGGAGACTGTTTTGATTGAGATTACTTGATCCTAAGTCGGCGTTCTTGGAATGCCTTTCGTTTGTTGCCCTATCATATGCAGCTTGAATTGACTTATTGTTTGTTGTTGTTTATGAGCGTTGTTGGGTTGTGAGATACGTTGCGTGCTCAATGATTACTAAGTGATCTCAATATACACACTTCATGAGTGTCTTGTCTTTCGTACGTTCATTAGTAAAATGTAGTTTAGCACATTAGACACAAGTGGCTTTTCTATTACAATATTTTTTGGTACGTCCATAGGAGGTTCGAAACCAACACGACACATAGAAAGTTTCCATCATTATTTAATTCTTAATTATCACGGAGAAGGCAGTAGCACCGCACCTCACTGCGTATAAAATCATATGCACGCGCATCTGCGTCGCATAAATAGTGCCTTGAACGCTAGTTCATTTTGTACGTAAAAATAAACGTGCAATAGCTAGTCACGACGTTCAGCAACGAACAATACGACGATGATGATGATAAATGACAGCGCACACATTGGAAAATTTCATTCTTTACATAGGGAGCTTCAACATTGATTTCATATTTAATAAGTATTGCAATTTGTAAATTTCTTTGTTATTAGGATTTGGTTCGATATCAACAAAAAAGATGGCCGGGGGTTGTTTAGTTACTCAATGTTTCATGTTAATAATATTTCTGACAAAATTCCCTTCTTCAGCTAGAGTGAGAGTGATATTTTGCAGTTCCAGGCTATGATGAAGATTTTTGATAACAACTGAGGGAGGTCTTTCGCTTTTAACTTTACGTGTGGTATTCTAAGTAGCTAGGTTTTATAGATCTAGCTTACGATATCCGTCAATTTCATTTGTTTTAACTTCAACACGTTTATTACTTAGAAATCTTTTTATTTTATCCATTTCTAATATTTTTTGAAGTCGACTAACATTTTATTATAGTTGGTAACTATAAACCATTCCAGATAGAGTTTTTATAATTTTAATGGTTGTCACTGATTTTAGCACTTTTACTTTCACCTTTAGGAAAAAGGTTCGAGAGTTGATTTCTGGTTGCTATAAATACTTTTCGCGTTCTTATATCAGTAGAGCCGATCGGTTGGCTTGTTGCTCTTATAGTCCTGTTTACCTTTTTGCTTTTTATTTCTTAACTCCTGCAAACCGTGTTTTAAATCGGTTTCTGTGTAGTGACGTATTATTTGTTTTTGAACAGTCATTTGTGATGATTTCATTATTTTCGATATGTTGAGAGGTCATATATCACTATTTTAAAATGACGTATTTAGCGGAGATAATAAAAGCACATAAACATGTTTGTGTTTTTATGTATTTTCAGACATCGTTGTTAACTGTTTATTGTTAGTCACTACACAGAACCGATTTAAAACACGGTAGGCAGGAGGTAAGAAATAAATAAAAAAAAAAAGAGAGAAACAGGTCTGTAAAAGTGATCACCGATCGGCTCTACTGATGTAAGAAGGCGAAAAGTATTTATACCAACCAAAAATCGACTTTCGAACCTTTTTATATTTAATTTGTAAATTTCTTTGTTATTAGAATTTGGTTCGATATCAACAAAAAAGATGGCTAAGGGTTGTGAGACGGCTTGATTATAAAAATATTTAAGCGACAACGTTATCGTGTGTGCGATGAATCCGAGATGCCTGGCGCGATGATTGCCAAGAGCTTCCGTTCTCCGGAAATTTTAAGGGCAGTGATTTGCGGTTAGGTTGCGACGAGCGAGAAGCCGACATTTTAGTATTGTAGAGAGATAAGAATATAAACAGGCCTGCTTATCAGCAAGCCGATCGCAGTTGAAAATAATCACTAATTATTGCGATAGATGTGAACGTGAACGTGAACACGGATATTATTTTTGTAGTAAAATTATCTTCAACAAAGGAACAAAAACACGGAACACATGACCGAGCAATCAATGAACGATACACATATGTATTAAAGAGAAATATTCATTTGTCACAGATAAGTCAAATTGTCGTTAGGGTACATTATTAATTTATTCACAATGTGCGACTCAACTTTTTCTTGCACTATGGCAGCATAAGTGCAACGAACAATAATGATTATATCAAGATGTGATGCCTATGAAATTTCAACGGCCTTTTTATACTCTGACAGAAATATCCAGTGCATATACAATTCCATTAGTAAGATCTTGAATTGCTTTACATCAGACTTTGTACGAGAAAATATATTTATTCTGATGGATTCTCTAAACATCCTCCAGCAACTTCAGATACCATACGGCTTTTCAGTGAGCAAATTGGAACTGTCGATTCGTCAGTTGGTTACAAAACTATGTACTACTGGATTCAGAATAGATTACAAGTGGGTTGCTGCCATTGTGTAGTTCAGGAAAATGAAATTGCTCATGTGCTTACTCGATCTAATCAGGTTTTTAAATCAAGCTGAAGGTACTTAATATCGAAAATGAGAGAAATACTTGTCAATGTTTCTAATCCATTTAAAATATAAATCGATGGTAAAGGGAAAAATACGTTAGTTTTCAATAAAAATAACTAAAGACACTTAATTAAATATGAGCACGATCTCAATAAATACTTTATTTTTTATTGGGTTAAGAAGTGATCATAATTGTACACTGAGCAGAGCGGTGTTTCCTAATTATGTAACAGAGAATAATATTAATCATAAAGATTTAGATTGTGCATGATCTGGGTAAGTATAAATTTAATTAAAACTCTTTAGTTAACAAAAATAATTTTACATGTGACTAATCTTTAATTACATGATCGGAAATCGTAAAAGTAGAAATAAAAACTAAATAAAACGCTGTCCTGCAAAAAAGAAAGATAAAACAATAAGAAAAAAGAAAATATATAACTATATAATCACCGATCAGCACTTTTTATTAACTGTTTCCGTGCGCACTTGGGTTGCTCTGATCGGCTTGTGACGAATGTGTACCCATAACATTTTCTGTCGGATTCAAAAAAATTAATCTGAATTTTATTCGAATTAAATAAACGGTAATTACTAATTTTTTGAGGAATTGGTGAACATAATCTTCAACAAACATGTTTCCAAAAATAACGCAGGGAGTTAATCATAATAAAAGCATTTTGGAAGGCGTGTATATATTAAACTTCAAATTTGAATTAAATTTCTTAAATACCTTAAATTTTTTCATTAATTACATTAGTTATAAAATAATTATTTTCTACATGCTACATAATTAAAAAAAGAAAATACTACACGTTATAAACAGCGGTAATTCAGCTCGCCTGTTGATTTTTACAGATTTCTTTCCTTTATGGTATAATTTAATCCATAATCAAGGAAGAACGTAAATATAATTGATTTTTTACGGTTATTATTATATTTGCAAATATTAGCAGTGAAGGCATTAAAATAAGTGGCTGATAATGATTGAAGTCGTAAAACGTTTTTTATTGTTTCCAAAGCATGTTAGTAACACAGTTGATTCCGTCATCCCGCGTTTTATATTTTCGTTCGCTATTAGTAACACTAATTGCGGGAAGTGTTTATTTTCAAATAAACATTTACGTTCTTTCTTGGTAAGTATTTAGTAATATTTATGTAATTATAGATTTTAAGAAATGGTTAATCTCGTGGTATTGATGTAAACGAATGGAATATTACAATTTTTTAAAATTAGACAATACATGATAGGGTCAAAAAGTTCTTTTACAATTTTATAAAATCCAAAGTATATTTTCTCCAAATAGTAATGATATAGGAAATACATTTTGTTACTTTACATTTGAAATTTTTAATAAGGAAATGTCTGCAATATTTTATGTATTATTCTTATTCGCTTATCACACTTTACTATTGAATGAGAGCAACATTTTTGAAATATTTCTGAATTCCAAAAAATCGTATTTTTTCATTCGAATAATATATTAAAAGTAAATATTCAATAATGAAATTACATAACGTAGTATAATTTTCCATTCGCGTAGATAAAACTTCCCAAGAGAATTTTAGATTCATATTAGTTTGATCTGTATCAACATCATTTATTAAAATTACTTTTTTATTAATTAATAATTCGCAAAGTAATTAAACTTTCTAGCCGTTTATCGTATTTTTATTAAATGATTTGTTTAAAACATTGTAAAAGTAAAGTAAGATCATACTAATGTTTTAATCATACAGTTAAATAATACATTGTGGTTTTAAACCACGTCTATTATATTTAAGGGCAATCTTTTCTTTTTGTTTCATGTTTCCTGTATTTTGGTTAATTGCTTTAGGTTTACCCTTTATTACCTTTTTCCAAATAAAAATCAATACAATAGAAACATAAATTACAGTTTTCAACATCTAATTCGTATTTTGGTTTAAATGTTTTTTAATTTAAACTGCAAATCATTCACTCTATTACATACTGCAGTCGATAATTTGGACATTGTGTTAATTTTTTTACTGGTAATTATCTGCTCGATCTTTAAAATGATTAACTTTACAAGGAAACTTTATTAATTTAGGAACAAATGTTAATGTATAATTTAAGCGACGATGTGAATCGGGATAGCTAGATTTAGGTTTACCATCATTTTTGATCATGTAAAGCTCATAATTTTGATGGAATTACTTATTTTGTGCATGTGAATCGTGGAGTAAATAATACAAGTATTCATGTCATAATCATTGTAAATAATTTGTAATTATTAGGACAATAAATTAAGGTACTAAGAAAAAATAGATAAATTAAGCACAAATTATTTTATCGTATAAGGAATAGATGACAATTGTACATTTGATTTAAATATTTTAAATATATGCTAATACTTTTTTTTAGTTTGAAAGTTTGGTATTATTTTCAAATGGCTTTACGACTTCATAATTGTAAACTTTATAGGAGTAAATCAGATATAATAATCGCCAGTGTATTAATATCGTATAATTGGTTGTGTGTAACTATGAATCGAAGCTTTATTCCTCCTCAAATATTTTTGTATACTTTTAGATTATAATATAAGTAATGGAAATTAAAACAGAGGAAGACGTTATGGATGAACTGAAATCGGCAAATTTGATGATACCGCCGGAAATTACTATAACACCAGTTCCTAGTGCAGCTATCGTTGATTTCTCTAGTCGAAATTTCGTTAACAATAAATCGATATCTTCTCAGTGTAAAAATATCGTAGGTTGTGATCGATCGAAATATACGCAGTTATTATCGGTTATCGAAGAAATCGGTAAAGATATCCGTCCAACATATACTGGCAGTAAAGGTTCTACAGAAAGATTAAAACGTGGAATTATGCACGCAAGAGTTCTAGTCCGCGAATGTTTAACAGAAGTAGAAAAGAACGCTCGTTTGTAACGTTCATAACAGCGTTAGTACAGTCTTAAACATGTCGGGTGCATTTGAAATCGATTTTTAAGGGTCAAAATGGTTGTTTTTTGACAATAAATATTTTTTAAATTTTATTACGCCGTGAAATGGAAATTGTGGTTTATATATATATATATATATATATATAATTTAAGTATATGGTAAGTGTATATTTGATAAGACTACCTTCGTAGAAAGGATATGTCTGAAATAAATAAATAAATTTTCTACGTTGTTTATTATAGTTTACGTATTTCGAATAATTGGTATGTTATAAAATGGGCTGAAATTTAGTTTACACTTTCGTAAATTATAGATACAAAACGCGTACTTTTAAAGTGAAGTTACAATAGGTCCACTCTGTATTTTTAAACTTTTTATTGCTGTAAATTAAGATAGGAAAGTTTAAATATTTAGTATTCTAAAATTCTCAATACATGGTTATGGTTTACAAAATAGCTAAAAAATAACTAGTTTGTAACGTGTGATATTTCTATTATATAAATTTCATTCCACTATTAAACAAATTAGATTGACTGTTTATTGTTATTATTATAGTTTATTTGCTAGATTATTTTTCCTATAAATCACAGAAATATTGTACATCACATTATTTTTCCACAAAAAGGACTACTCTTCCAGCTGTTTTTGCGAATTTTACGTATTCATTTTTATATTAATCATTTTCATTTTACAGCATTTTCTAAGGGAATCAATAAAAAGTAAATTAAAGAACAAATCAACTTTATAATCAAAGTTTAGTATAAATATTCAATTGAATTTCACATATTTGGTATAAATAACACATCTTTATTTTATCGTAAAACATATGTCTAAGTTATGTAACTTTTGTAGTGGTATATAGAGAAGCTGAAGTCAATATTTCCTAGACTTCAAAAATGTAATTTGTATAATTTTTAAATTATTTGTATAACTATTTTTCTAAAATTTTTATCAATGCGTCTTGATTATCACGGAAAAAGCGGTGGCACTCCACTACATATATATAACATCATATGCGCGCACATCTAATTAGTGCCTTGAATGCTAGCTCATTTTGTACGTAAACATAAAGCGTACAATAGCTAGTCATGACATTCGGCAACGAACAATTTTAAGTTCCTGTTGATCTAATAAATTTTCCCATCGTCGATGAAACTTAAAAAACTGATCTTGAACTCGCATTCAAATTACTCTATGTGTTTTACAAAGGTTATTGTAAACGAAGTGAATCAATAGACTTGAAAAATGAATTCTTAGATTATTTATAAGTAAGGTTCTGTTGATCTAATAAACTTTCTCGTCGTTAATGGAACTACTTAAAAAAGTGATCTTGTAGTGATCCTCTACTATTTGGGAACTCGCATTTAATTATTCTATGTTTTTTACAGATGAAGGTCATCGCAAATGGTAATTTGCATATTCAATCTGTTAACAAGTTATAAAATTTTATTTTAATCAATTATATGTTATTTTAAAGTTTAAACTATACGTTCTATTTATCATGTGAAATATAAGAATGAGCAGTCAAAATTGCATTTTGCGATGATACTATTTTATGTTCATATTTATATTTATAGAAGAAGAAAACATTTATGAACATTTAAAATTATTAAATTATTACAATATTTTTAATGCTGGGTATCTTATATAATAACCCTAGAAAGTAATTTTATACAAGACGCCGCTTGATCATGAAAAAATTATAATCTGGGTATTACATTATTCATTTATGTAGAAAAAAAGCAAAGAAAAAAAACTAAAAAAAAAAAAAAATAAACAACAACCAACAATATAATATATAACTAGTTAAAAAAATGTAAATGCTTAATAATAATAATATAATTAATTATAAAAATCAATGATTTAGTCGACGATATTTATACATAATGTAACGTGAGGTAGCAGCTTCACATCATAATTACCAATAGCTTTGATTATTTTGTTCAGATGTTTTTTACGGTTATCATAAAATGTTTTCGACATATTGTTAACAAGTGGAATAATGTTGAGGAGACCTAATTGGGAATGCAAATAAAATATTGTTGCGCGTAGTGTTCAATGATATTCTGCAGCATTGATTTTGCACCAGTTGCAATTGTTTGTAGATGCTATTACACACAGAATACTGGACAGGCACGCATACGTTGACCTAGGTATGATAATCGTGTATATTTTTTTTAGTGTAAATACCAGAGTTTTTGTGAAATATCGGATATAATTAATTTATTATTTATCGGCATGTGGTGAAGATTAAATTCACGGACGGTATAATCGTTACGATTCCCAGCATTAACAGCATTATCATTCACACCGCGAGCTGTCACCGCATACGTTCTTCTATTATAATTAGTATTATGATTATTACTACCAATCCCATTAGTATTAACTACTACTACTACCGCTATTATTACTATTATTATTATTTCAAGAAAATTCAGGTTAATATCTAAAAGGATGCAAGGTCTAGTCAGATCTACCAAAAAAGATTATTATTCTCTCTTATTGGATAAGTGCAGTAATAATTCAAGAAATTACTGTAAATTTAAGTTTAGATTGTGGAATGTAGTGATTTTATTTATACTTGATTACTAAAAATAGTTGAAATCACTAAATTTATTTAATTTGCGAAGCTTTTCGGCATATACGCCATTGTCAAGCTATATATAATTAAAATTAATTATATAAAATCATAAAATATTAATTTAAAACTAAGTTTACAATTTTACACAAAAATGAATTATAAATACTTAAAACTATCTGACAATGACAGTGGTTTTTTTAGATGTTATTATTATACGAAATGGACACATTGAAAAACGAACCCCGTTAAGAACACTTGTACGAAAATTACGTAATCAAGGTTGCATTTTGAGCGTGTGTTGTGTGCGTGATTTATATTTTCGTTGTTTTCAGTTTTGTTCGTGCAATCGATATAGCTTTTTTCCTAATGTAAACATATTTCAAAAATAATTAGCACGCTACTATATGATGCAATACGATTTAAATTGTTTTTGTGTGTGTTGTTTAAACGTTTAAATAAAGTGTATTCGCTTTATTTTGGAATCGTCGATAATCCTGCTGAACATTATATATATATATATATATATATATATATATATATAAATTTTAAATTTATATAAACAAAGTACGGCTAAAGTCCGAATAAGCAAAGATATACACTCGGAAGATTTTTACCCATCACGCGGCCTACGGCAAGGTTGTATTCTGTCCTCACTGTTGTAGAATCTCTATGAAGAGTACATCATGCGCAAGTTTTCACAGACTCATGATAGCGGATTCTTCATTGGACTAGTTAAGATATCAAATCTCCGGTATACAGACGACATTACGTTGATTTTTTTTTTTTATTAATACTTTTATTATTAAAATTAATAATGTACAACTTGTTGCATTTACAGAGGAGCAATACACTCACCACCGCTTAGGCTTAATCAGTGTACTGCTCCCCTTTACAATACTCTATAGTTAACAATAATATAGTAACCACTTTTACACTCGCATTTGCGCGGGCTGTGCGTCAGTTTCACTCACAGTCATAGTATACATGTATTCCCTTCTAACTTCTTATACTAGTTAATAATTAAAATTATAACTTAGGTGTACTAGATCCATAAATGTACGAATTATCCATAATGACACATATATACACATATACATATACTGAACTTAAACATTATATGCATAAATTTCACACAAACGCCCGTACATACATGTACGCGTGCAGAAATACACTCGTTATACATATTACTGTAAAAGTTTTATCACAGATTCACAACGCAAAAACTTTAGTGACCATAGAATTTCTTATGCATTACATTAAAAGCGAATAATTGGAATTGTCGGGCAGTGTACTTGTCTTGTAGGTTAAAATTATTTTTATTGTAGAATCTTAAATGGTCCATAGTGGGGCATACAAATAGTACATGGTTTACAGTTTCTACTGCGCCACATTCACACTTGACATCCTTACTTAACTTAAGAAGAAATAAATAAGACCCAAATTTTCCATGTCCCGTTAATAATTGGGTAGTGTAGAAATCAAGTTGTCTATTTAATATATTGGGGATTAGGCTGTGGGTGTGTCGGCCAGTATTATCTTGTTCCCATCTTTTTTGCCAAATTTCTAAGTAATGTCGTTTTATAGCTTTCAGAGTATAGATATGTTGAGTTCTGGTTTCACTGCGAGAATTTAGGTTGAATTTTGAGATTATGGCGTTTGTTTCTTCTATTAACTGCTCATTAAGATATGGAAAGAAGTCCACGTTTTTTATGGCAAACATGACTGCCCTTCTGAACATAAGAAGATCGAGAGGAAGTACATTAGCAATAACTACAGATGAGCTGTGTGAAATTAATTTATATCACCCTGCAAGCGTTTATTAGATATTTTCATTGCATACCAAAAAGTTTTTTCTTTACTGTTTTAACTTTTAGTCGGTTTGACGGTGGAACAGTATGCTACAGTGTTTTCAGTCAGTGATTTATGTAATACAATTCTGTACTTGTAACTGAAGCCACATGTATTTTGACAGGCTCGTAACATTTTTCAGTATTTGGTATCCATTTTCAATATTATGTTATCAAGATGGTATTTGAAAGTTAATTTGTTATACCTAAGTATTTAAAGTATTCAACTAGCTTAAGAATAGAGTTCTTGAATCCTACTTTAATGTTGTTTCTCTTCAATTTAAATGAATTTGTGAAAAGTGTGACAAAACTTTTTTCAATTGACAATTTTAGTTTGACACTATCTAACCAATTTCCTAATTTGATTAAGGTATCATTCGCTATATTTTCTAGTTTCACTTTTGAGCTTCCAGAAATTATAAAAATGAGATCATCTGCATATGCACAGAGTTTTACATTTTTATTGTAGCATAATTTCAAGGCTCCATTAAAAAGTTTGTTCCAGAATAGTGGACCTAGAACACTACCCTGTGGACAGCCCATATTGGTTTCTTTTCCTGCGGACGCATTACCTACTTGTAAAGAGATCTTCATGTTACTTATGTAATGGTAGATGATATTAAATAATCTTTTATTTCCAACTACTAAAATCTCTAGAGAATTAAACAGAGCGGGCTACCAGCAATTGTCAAAGGATCCTTTTGTGTCCACCGTTATAGTGATTACCTTATTATTACATTTGTGATTTTTTTGGATATTGCGTATTACATAGTTTACTGCATGTTCAGTTGACAGGCCTTGCGTGAACCCAAATTGCCTACTGTCTAGAAAATTTGTTCGCTTAATTTGACCTACAATTTCAATTTTTAATAGTTTTTCAAAAATGTTCCCAAATGTGTTTAGAAGACATATTGGGCGGTATGAATGAATATTGTTAGAATCTTTCCCCGGTTTTTGTATAAAAATCACACTAGCTTCACGCCAAGCTTTTGGGTAATAAGCTATTGAAAAAATTTTTTTGTACATGTTTTCAAAAATTATTGGATGGTGTTTGTGAATCTATTTTATTATTTTATTAGACACTATGCTGATAATTAATAGCTTAAGAAGTATGACGCAAACTCTAAGTCGTCTGGAAAAATACAGCGCAGAAGAATATGGAATAATAATTAATAAAGATAAAACGAAATTCATGATTATTGATAGACAGAAAGATAACTGTCCAGGATTACACGCTGATAACGGCGTGGAAATTGTGAAACAATTTGGATATCTAGGGTAGATAGTGGAAAATGTAGGGGGCTTTGAAGAAGAAATTAGACATAGAGTAAACATAACAGAAAGTGTAATAGTACGTCTAAAACGTATACGAGTTGATCCTGCTGTATCAAAAAAAGTGAAAATAAAATTGGTCAATAGTTTGGTCTTCTCGGTGTTTGTCTACGGATGGAGAAACGTGGACACTACGGAAATGTGACAGGCAAAACATAAATGCGCTGGAAATGTATTGTTGGAGGCGGATGTTAAGAATCCGTGGACTGACAAGAAAACGAATTACTCGATATTACAAGAAGTTCGCGTAACAAACAGAAGATTGTCCTCGGTAGTAATTAGAAGAATATTAACATACCTCGGTCATATAATAAGAGCAGATGGATTTCAGGCTAGAATTCTTGAGCGAAGAGTAGAAGGAAGAAGAAGACGTGGTCGCGTTCCTACAAGATGATCAGACATGATACGGACGGTAGTAGGAGGAAGTTTTGGAGTATGTGTCCGGATGGCTCGCAACAGGGATTCATGGCGACATTGTGTACAGCAGATGAATTTTTCATAATCACGATGTCTTCACGAACGATTTACGATTCACAGATATATATATATATATATCCGGGGGGAAAAAGAAAAAGAAACAGAATACATGTGGTCAATTAAGCTTAACTACTACAACATGTTTGTATCGATGTAAGTTGTTATGGAGCTCTATGTCGATTGACGAATTCCTCGTTTACGCGCATGTGTTCGATTCAAACATTTATAGAATTTTATTTTTAAAAAAATGTTTACAAGAGAAAACTTTTTAGAAAACCTTGCTTATTACTAAAAACGAAAGTGATAACAAATATCATCATAATTACTTTGCCATATAAAGAAATATAAATTATCAACGGAAATTGACGATTTTTTAAATACTTCCGCATGTATATATATATATATATACATCAGCATGTGTGTATGTTATGTAATGGCGAGAACAAATAATAAGTTTGTGTCGACATACATAAATTTTTCAATTTTAATTTTACAAAACTACATTTTAAGTCTTCTATGTAATGCATATTTGTACGTATGTATTACATTTATTTATAAAACGTTTTTATATCTACTTAATTGTTTTAAAACATATTGGTATTGAGATCACGAAATGTCCGGATGCGCTCAATGAAATAGGGCGGTAACTATCTAATATATGGTTTGGCTATTTTCCTTTTAGGGATCAGCAACGGACCTCGTTGTCCATATATGGTTGTATATTCAAAGGAGATGTAACCTGGAAGAATTATAGAGAGGTGTCTGAACATAACATGATCTAAAAGGTCTGCACCGGGTACTGAAGATTTTTTATGGTCCAATTGAGAATTGTAAAGAGCTGATTGTACAGGTTTTTGTTTCCAATAAGAATCTTTGTAATTGTCCAGTTTGTGATTGAAGCGGTGCGAATGGAGGGCCATGTGGCTGTAGAAGGTTGCATACTCAAGCATTTTGCAAAGTGGTTTGCAACTTCTAATGGATCGTCTTATCAGATATTAATAAAGAGATGGAAGCAGGAGGAGGATGGTTGAGGTTTGCAAATATTTTTATTTATTTTTTTCAGATTAATGATGTTGAAGTAATCTTGTGGCTAGATAATGTTGAAATAGAATCCTCTGTAGCTTGGAATATGGCTGATGGAAAGTTATAGATTTCTGAAGAAGGCTCATGGCGTTGAATTATTAGATTAAATTTATTTTTATATTTGTTCCAGTAGACATTACGGATGCGCGGGAACGATGATTAAGTTGTGGTAGAATCAGAGGTTGAATATAAAATAATATAAATATGGGAACTGCTTGCTGAAGCATAAGTCATTGTAAACCAACAAGCGTAACTTGAGTAAAAGAGATGAGGAACAAAAGGCTAGTTGAAAACTTTCCTCATACTGAGTGGAAATATGCGGGTGAGACTGGGTCAAGGAGTATGAGGTAATTTTCAAGGATAACTCTGTTACCACGTGAGTTACTGGTTTGTGAACCCCAATACATTGAATAGGTGTTAAAGTCACCTAATAATACTATGAGATGTGAAAGTTGCTATAAAAGGTAATTAAAGTCGGTTGCAGAAATTTGTTCGCCAAACAAAAGTAATAGGAGAAGGAAGATGGGACATAATTATCATGGCTGCACATGATTGAAGTGGTATTTGTTTAAATGGAAGTGAGTCATGAATAATGATGGAAGATCTGTTTTGTGATTTAACACATGCAATCGCTTTACTTCCACAGACTTTTCATTCTCAGACTCTGTAGGTGATGCAGGTAAATCACGTTTGTTTATGGTATTAGATGCTTCTGTAATGTCGTTAACTAGATCTGCAATTTCTGTCATTGTTGGTTGTTTAGTTGCCTAGATTTTTCTTCTATCCGTTGAAAGTTGTACGCTAAAGTTTTCGGTGATTGACAGACACGATACTGGTTTGTGGGTTTTCTCTTTGCAGATAAAACAATTCAAATCGTCAGTGTTGACGAAAATTGTGTACTCGTGGTTTCGATAATTGATTGTGAAGAATGAAGGAACGGTAATTTCATCAATATTTGTCGTGTAAAATTGTCTACGCCAACTAATAATATGACCAAATTCATTTTCGGATGGATTGACGCGTAATATGGCGATTGGGGAAATTGAAGCCGATGATCGTTTTTACATGTTGTTCTAGTAAAGTATTTGGAATTACCGCTAATATGTTGGATAAAATAATCTTTTTTTTTGTAGATGACGATAATCCTCTAGCTTTGATATGGTCATTGATGGTTATGTTTTAATCGGTTTATTTTCGGTGTTGATCGAAGTTGTTCAACAGAAATATTATCTATTAATGTCAGCATTTATTATTCCTGATCAAATATTGCGAACGTCGTTAGTACTAGGATTATTTAAAATAACATTATCTTGATTTGCAGTTTTTTTCGGATGGGGAACATGAACAAGAATGATAAAGCGGCATGATACTGCTACGGTATCGATTACCGCGACAACCAAGTACTGTTGTAAGATATAAAACCGAAATTAATTTTATTGAAGACCGCTATATTTATACTCGATAGTGAAAGACGATAGAAACGCGATAATGAACGTAAAGTTACGTATAATTCAATCCTTAATGGTCTGTATTCGTTATATATCATTCTTTAAAAAATTACGTTATATCCGTGTGATATTGATAAAATATTGGGCTGCCATCGTTAAAACTATCACGTCGACTAATGTAACTGTGTACGTTTCAATATTTATGAATTTTCTTGAATTGACTTTTTTCCTATAACTATAATAATTTTTCAGACTTCATTTAAGAAACCGCGTTCTGGTAAAAGTGGTGTTAGAATTCCTAAACAGGTATTTTATTTTTTTAATTCTGTTAACATTTTTTTACCGTTACCCGAGTGAAATAATCGCGAAAAAAACAATTTTAAATAGTTCATCTGTATGCAATTTTTTACATTAGGCCATCGTGAGTAACGAAACTCCATCCCGAAAAAATATATTAAGAGAACTAAATATCATCGGGAACCCAACTAAAAGGATGAGTTTTATTCATGATCGATTTCTAAGTAACATGCTCATCACACGCAGTCGAGTCCGCTTAAATAATTATTTTGAAAAAGATGTGATGTATCCCAAATAATAATTCCGTTAAAGATATAAGAAATTATCGTTAAGAATACAATATTCGAAATTTACCACCTAAAATAAAGAATTTTTATTGTGTAAAAAAATAACTAGTCTTGATATGATTGTAAATATGACTGTTGTTATTTATTACACCTTTTTAAAAATTATAAATGATTGTGATTTTACATGTTAAAAGTATCTATTATATATATATATATATATATATATATATATATAATATATATATATATATATATATATATATATATATGATTGTAAATATGAAAAATGTAATATTATTGTTAGTTAAGTGACGTACACAGGATTTGTATCTGGGTGGGCTCAAACATCCCCCCTCCAAAAAAATTGTAATAAAAATGAATAAAATATACACAGCCGAATGTGTAACAAAATTCGGCTAGCAAAACAAACTATAAACGATTACGAACAACAACGAGACAAGTAATAACTTAATAAGTAATAAAAATAAAAATAAAAACGAATGCCGAATTGCCCAACCAACGGACATTTTTTTTCTTTGTGTTGCACAGTCAGCTGGATTTTCAATGTCATTAGCAGACAGAATGTAACGAACATTTTCTAACAGTGTTTTTTGCCATCTAGGCTGTTTTGCACACTCTTCGAGATAAGGTTTTATTAGTGATCACGTGAGTTCTTTCAAATATTCTCTTCTGTTTGAACTATCATTTTGGCTGCGAAATTATTTGGAGCTTACAAGTTACGCGCCTTCTTGATATGTATTTTTATTTTATACTTTTCTAAGCCCTGTGCCGGCCTTAATCCCGATAGCCCCCCTGGAAGGGCCACTGGTTATGAGGATGTACAATTTTGTTTTCCATGTTTACTCTTTGGGGGCGATGATGTATGGACTAAGTTAGTCTATAAAGATGTTAATAATTTAATAATTCATGTTAAAACTCACGAGAATTCTATGATTCACATAAATAACTTTCTAAACATAAATCATATTTCTCATTTTTTTCAAAGAATATTATTTCAGCTATAGCATTTATAAACTGTCGATTTATACTTTTTTATCATTTTACATAATAGTCACTTCATTTTGATTATCCCTGATATAAAAATACTGTTTTTATTGTCATTTCGGCCATTAAAGTTTAGATTGTGGAATGTAGTGATTTTTTATACTAGATTACAAAAAACAGTTAAAATCACTAAACTGTATTTATTAAGCAAAGCTTTTCGGCAACTACGCCATTATCAAGCTATATATAAATAAAATTAAATATATAAAAACACAAAATATTAATTTAACTCTAAGTTCACAATTTTTTACATAATAAATTAATCATAAATACTTAAAAGCTTAAAACTATCTGACAGTGACTGTGGTAAACAACACAATCAAATATCAGTAATATAAAATTACAGAACAATAGCTAGAAAATAATTATTTTATAAAAATACGTATTTGAACAATGAAAAATATATTTTATGTAATCAAAAATCAACAGCTAGGAATAATATAATTTTTACAATATACCTTTTAAAATTAATTCTTCCTCAAAATACCATTGAATTTAATAAATTATTTTTATCCCTTTCTTTTATTATTTCCATTTTTTGAAGTAGTTTTCATTTTTTTAAAATGTTTTTCTGTATGTAAAATTTTATAATTATGATTAATATTATTTATTTTGTGTTTTAATTCTATACAATGCTTTCCAAATAATGATTTTTCATCATTATTTGTATATGAGTTTAAATGTTCTTTAAATCTTGTTACGAATAGTCTGCCTGTTTCTCCTATGTATTCTTTTTCACATTGATTACAATTTAATTTATAGACTCGTGAATTTTGAAATATATTTCTATCTTCTATTTTGTTATTACTGATTGATTTTAATAATGTATTATTATTTCTTATTGCTAAATCGATGTTATATTTGTTAAATATTTTAATTATTTTATATGTATGACTTCCTACATAATTTATTGAACCTAAATAATTCTTTTTATCTTTTTCTATATCTATATTGACTTTAGTTTTATTCCATATTTGATCAACTATAATAAGGTTATATTTGTTTCTTATTGCTATTTGTTTTATAATGTTTTTTTCTTTATTCAATTTATCCCTGTCTGTTAAAATTGATTTTGCTCTATTGATAAGACTTCTTAAACTTGCTAATTTATGCATTTTTGGGTGAAATGAATCTTTTGGTATTAATGTATCTGTTTGTGTAGGCTTTCTTTATATATCTATATCAATTTTTTGGTTAATAATGTTAATTTTTAAATTTAGAAAATTTACTATTTTACCTCCTATTTCTAATGTAAATTGTATGTTTTTATTATAATTATTTAGATTGGATACAAAACTATTCAACATATGATCATTCTCATCATTATTACTCCATATTATTAAAATATCATCAACATATCTTTTCCATAATTTAACATTATTTTTAAATATATCATTATCTTTAATGTTATTTTCTAATTTATTCATATAAATATCAGCTAGAATGGGTGATAATGGAGATCCCATAATTAAACCACTATTTTGTTTATATTTATTTTGAAACTGAAAATAATTTTGATTTAGTACTGTCTGTGTCTCCAGCATTCTTATATAATGATCTTTATGAATATTACTACTTAAATTGTTATTCTTAATATATTCTATTACTTTGTCAGTAGGAATGTTGTTATACATGTTAACTACATCTAATGATATTATGTCACTGTTATGAAGTTTGATTTCTTTCAGACAATTTATTAATTCTATATTATTTTTTATACTAAATTTATCTTCAAATTCATAATTTTCTTTAAAAAAATTTGCTATATTTCTTGAAATTTTATAAGCTGGTGTATTTATGCAGTTTACTAATGGTCTAATTGGTTTATTTTCTTTGTGTAATTTTATTAAGTCTAATCACTGTCAGATAGTTTTAAGTATTTATAATTCATTTATTATATAAAAAATTGTGAACTTAGATTTAAATTAATATTTTATGTTTTTATATATTTAATTTTATTTATATATAGCTTGATAATGGTGTAGTTGCCGAAAAGCTTTGCTAATAAATAAAGTTTAGTGATTTTAACTGTTTTTTGTAATCAAGTATATATATATATAAAATTCCCTTCGAAAAGTGAAATTAAACAAACAGAATACGTATGGTCAATTAATCTTAACAACTGTAACATGTTTGTATCAATGCAAGTTATGAAACGTTGTACGATGACAAATTTCTCGTTTACACGCGTGCACATATGTGAATCGCTACACATATTCTTAAATTTTATTTAAAAAAAAAGATATGTTTAAAAGTTAGAAAACATTTTTTATTGCTAATAATGATATAAATTATTATTATAATTATTTGATGATAAAAAGAAATATAAATTATCATCGGAAATTGACGATTTTTAAAGTACACTTCCGTATATATATATATATATATATATATATATATATATATATATATATATATATATATATATATATATATATATACTGGCGGCCTAGTACGTGCTTCGCTACGTATAAAGTGAAATAATAAAAAAATTTAATTAAAACATCAAATTCATTTATTCAAACAAAAAAATAGTTTATTAATTGCTAGCTATTTTAAAACTTAATCCAAAACATTTGGATAAACAATATTTGTTGTTTTTCCATTCTGAGCATGAATAAACCAATGGCTTGGGGTACCGACTCTGGAACAGGCAACATAAAGTTGGCCATGTGAAAAACATGATTCCTCCAAATTCACACCACAAACGTGAAGTGCTTGCCCTTGGGCCTTGTTGATGGACATCGCAAATGATAAAAGCACAGGATATTGTAATCGTTTGAACTCAAATGGCATATCAGTTGGAATCATAGGGATACGCGGTATCAAATAAACTTCTCCTTTTTTTTTAGCAGTTAAGATCGTAGATTCAATCAAATGTTGGCAATAACTTTTTCACTTCCATTCTGGTGCCATTACACAGTTTTGGTGGATTAATATTTCGCGATAATATAATCAAAGAACCAACTTTCAGATTCAAGCAATGCGGTGGCATACCAGCCGGTTCCAATGAATTTAAAAATTAAATTGGATAGTTCATTACCTCATCTTGATTCATAACACTGTCAGTTGATTTATATGTCGTGACTACACCTGGCAGTTTCGCTTGAATTTGAAAATTAATGGCATTGATATGAATGTTCTTCGGTGCTAAAATGGCACGTTCTCTCAACCAATCATGATTTCTGTAATTCTGAAGAATATTTGGAAAAACACATTCAATCAATTCATCTATCGATTGCGCAATTGTACAAAAATTGTTCGGTACAGCGATCAATCCGTTGGTACTGTCGATTTGTATTTTGCCATCACCAGTTTCTAACAATTGTTTTGAAAACTCATAGGCAGCTGGATCATTTTGTAAGTGAATACGCATATTAATGTTCAGTGTCAATTTTTGTGCATATCTCCAAAGAACTGATGACTTCAAACAAGCACTTATTTCATCAGTAGGAGTTGATCGAGGAATGACAGGCAATGTTTGACGAAAATCCCCTGACAGTAATATCAAAGCACCATCAAAAAGCTGTTGATTACCATGTAAATCTTGCATTGTTCGATTAAATGCTTGTAGTGATTTTTTATTCGCCATTGTACACTCATCCCATAAAATAATTGACGTTAATCGCAGAACTTTTGCATAGCAGAATTTCTAGAAATATTGCAAGTTGGAGTTTCAATCACCTGTACATTCAATGGCAATTTTAATGCAGAGTGTGCGGTCCGACCACCTTCTAATAATGTAGCAGCAATCCCCGAAGATACAAGTGCCAATGCAATTTTCTGTTCCGATCGAATAGTCGCTAAAATCAATGATATAACGAAGGTTTTGCCTGTACCACCAGGTGCATCCAAGAAATATAATCCACCTGCATTATTGGAAACGACTTGTATGATTGTGTCATATACATGTTTTTGCTGAATATTCAATTTGGTTATATTCGATTGTACAAATAAACGCAAATTTAACACCACAATCACCATCTGAAAAAGTTTCAATTTGACAAAATTCATTCATTCCTTTCGAACTAACAACAGGAAATAATAGTACGTACTCGCCATTTATGATGTAATTTTCTCAGTGCATCGACCGTATACTATACACCATTTATTGAATTCATTTGTTACAAAAAATGTGATAAATGAATAACCGCTTGACCGATTTTGTGCAAACTTCACATAAACCATCTACTAAATAGTCCGAACAAAGCCTAAACATTTGGTTTAGATAGGTGAGCCCGTTCTTGAGTTATAAAATTACAACGAAAAGTGGCATTGATATATATATATATATATATATATATATATATATATATATATATATATATATATATATATATATAGTGTGCGTACGGACCGCAAAACCAAAGAAAATAAGTTTGTGTCGACATATATTTACATTTCAATTTTAGTTTTACCAACAAAATTTTGTATATTAATATTCTTACAGTGTTTCGCTATAATTGTAATTCGTATTTGTACGTATGTTACATATATTTAAAACGTTTTTATATACACTTAATTGACTTAATTGTTCTACAACATATTGATATTGAGTTAACGAAAAGTATCTCACAAGATACGTTTATTACATTTGAGTTTCCTCTATTCATTATGCATGACCGGATGAATTACACGATACGCAAGTGCCCTTTGTTTTCCCAATGTATCCTAGTGTGATTCTACTGTAATAATTGTAACGTTTTAGTCATATTGCGTCCATTAATTTAATGTGACGTCATCTGGTATCAGAATCAATAATGAATAAAAAATTATTATTTTGCAATTTCGAAGTATTTATTTTCAACGGTATCAGTTTTGTATGTTTACCTAATTTTCTGTGGTAATATTAAATAAAACTTATTATTTTTATTATTATTATTTGGCGTATAAGCGTCGAAAAAAAAATAAAAACAATTCGTAATTAGGAATTGTAAAATTATTTCATTTCTTTTTTCGAGAGTAGCACAATGTAGATAGATAAGTTGAAACGTTTGAAGATTATGGTTGTAGTTTTCGAAAGAACGACTGTTATGACAATCACTTGCAGAACAAAACATGATTCGGTTTTTCGCTTCAGTATAGCTTCTTTTCTGTAATACGGTCTCCATAAATTTGATTCGTGGTCTTCCTTTTGGTCTATTGCCGTTTAATCTTCCTTCAATCAAATTTGTGATCCAAGAAGAATGTCTGATTAAGTGACCGATCATACTGTTTCTTCGATTTTTTATTGCTGTCATTATTCTTGATTCTTCTCCAATTCTTCGGACTACTTCTTTATTTGCAATTTTTTCGGTCCAACATATCTGCATCATTCTTCTGTAGCACCACAATTCAAACGCCCGTATTTTGGATATATCTCTTTTCAAAATAGTCCAGGATTCGCACCCATATATTGGCAGGCTCCAAATGTAGATTTTGATCAATAATTTTCTTGTGTTCGATGAAATATTTTTGGAAGAGAGCGAGGTTCTCTTTTTATTGAACGCGTCTCACTTCTGATTGGTTTGACGACGTAATAGGAAGTTTATGCGCTTACACATGTATTAAGAAGTACCTAAACACGTACAATGAAAATTCAAATCTACGTTATACAATTTAATATTATTTACTTAGTGTAAAGTACAGACTAATTTTGACAATCCGTATTAAATATTCAGCAATTATTAGCTTAATAAATCATAAAGATCCAACTATTATTAGTTATAGATAATAAAACGAGGTTTAATAATAAGAAATTAAGACTTATAGTAAAAATTTATGCAAATCTGTGTTGTACCATTTAGCGTTTTTTGCTTAGTGTGAAGTGCGGACTAAATTTAACAATTTGAGATAAAAATCCAACTATTATTATCTTAATAAATTATAAAATAACCTGACTACTATCAAATCTATTATTTTATAATGTATGTACCAAGGAAACTTGCTGTGTGACGTGATTTACAATAACTGCAGGTAGATTTTATATAAAAACTAACATAAAACATTTATTTGTAAATAAAGAGAAATGAGAATTTACCATCATATTTTTACACAAATCAGAATCAATATATCTGGTTATCAGAGAGATAATTTAAGTTTTATATACTGATCATTCACAACACCTTTACACTTGACCACTTTGTCATGTGGGACATTACAACAGAGCCGATTTATATGCGTCTTATTCTCAATATATCACCTCCAAAAGATATTTGTGGTGTAATAACAACTAATACACGATAAATAAAGTACTTTGTGGCTACGTGATATAGGTTGGATCCATGGAACCGGCTTACGTCAACTGCTGCCACCTACCTTACACCTATGGAAGACAAACCCGAATTTGAGGTGACAAAACAAGAACAAGGTAAATGGTGGAAGACTAAAAATTATCGGTATCAATTTGGTGAAGTGCAAGACAAAATACATATTTTTGAATATTTACTGTTTGGACCTTTCGACCAATTAACGAAGATACTATCAAATTTTTAAATTTTTGGATACCAACTGGAATTGCGAGAATCTTTTATTAATCAGTATAGCAACCGTTCCTTAGTGATACGGTAATCAATAACTAATACAATCCTAAGTCTATGCCTAAGTAAGTGTTACAATAAAACAGCATATATGCTCTCAACTAATGTACATGATATTGGTGAACATATCAGAAAAGGGTATGAAGACACTTGTTTAAGTGAACAAGGCTTCTAACTAACATATTATAGATTATTAATATTTACAAATGGCTTCAGGTTGTCATCATCAATATCTGTTTTGTCTCAACATTGAGATGATGCAAACGGCGTTCATGTGTTTTTGCGAAATCACGTGTTACTTCGCACGCGAATTTTACTTAAAAATCACAATGAATGTCATTATTACGAGAATAACAATAGTTATCTGCAATAATTCGAATAATTACGTTTTGACGAGCTTGAATGAGCTGTCGGTTGGAGTTCTTAGTACAGCGATACAAGTTTAATAATTTTTGGAAACTATAACCGTTTGCAATTAGTACCAACAGTAGATTGTCGTCCTATTAACAAACCTGAATGCCGTTTCCTTGGTTTGCTTCCACATCATCTTTACATGGGGGTTTCTACGAAAGACGAGAGTCTAGGTGTATACCAAAATATTTGAGCGAGGTAGTTTTGTGCAGTAGCCTCATCTTTAGTATAGATGCAGATGAACGAATTTACATGTGGTAAACTCAATACAACCTGTTGCGACTTAGATTTATTTATAATTTTCCAGCGTTGAGCTCACTTGTAAACACAATCTAGACGACGTTGCAGGTTTTCTGATTCCTATAGATGACCACTCTTGGAGAGCAAATGTAGCTGTAATTGTCTTATCAGTATGCAAGTCGCTTGTATATAACAGATGTAGTATAGGTCCGAGGACACTACCCTGCGGTACTCCAACATGTATCAAGCGATACGATGATTTACCATCACCGTGTGCTACCCAAAATTGTCGCTTTGACTTGTACGACGTCAACAATCTACACAGATTACCAGGTAGAGGTTAGACATTTTGATGATAAGACATTCATGTCAGACTTTATCAAAACCCAGAGTCACGCCGAGAAAAATGGCGGAAAAATACTGTTTATCCTTGAATGTTCTCTCTGTAACCGACGTTACCCCTATAAACCTGTTCGACTGTACAAAGCTGGTTCCTAAATTCAAACTGGTTATCAGGAAGCTCTACAAACTGTTTTATTCGTTTTAATAATAGTTTTTCATATAGTTTTGATTTAATATTGAAGGCAGTAACGTAGCTGTCGTTAATAGAAAACCGTGCTGATCAAAATGCAACGTCGCATTCTTCTTACTTAGAAAGCCAGTTAGCATAAGCCTTCAAACGATCTCTCTTAAATCGAAGTTACATTTATTATATTTATACATGTCATGTGTATTAATTTACTTATATCTAAAGAGTTAATACATACGTGTTCTAAACTAAGTTTATTAAATTAAGAAATGTTAAATGTACCTATAATTTAATTGATCAATTGGAGCCGAAGTAATTATTTAAGCATACTCAATTTACGCAGTTTCGAACTTTTCAATAACAAATCATCCTTAATACGAGTTTTTTCCCCGGTCATATTCGTTTGGTTACAATAATTAATATATTAGCGAAAATTGAACACAGCCTGTTAAGTAGTAATGAATGAGGTGTTTCACAATAATTTCACGTTTCGAAAAATTCGAAATAAAATTGCAATTTTGAACACTATATATTGTTAGTTTGTAAAGAAGAGTTTTCTGTTTTGTTTTGTATTATGTAGAAGTTTATTCAAACATGTATCATCATTTACAATGAATTCTAAAATTGAACACATGTGAACTAAAACAGACATTATCAATTCAGCTGCAATCGACAATCCATTTCTTTGAAAAGTATCAAAATATTTATCATTTACAAAAATGCCTTTATTCTCTTTAATAATGTTGGCACACTGCAACATTCCAATTTTTTTTTAAAAGAGAATGTGATGCATATCCTGTGATATATTTATTTGCAGAAGAATTGTCTATTTCATAGCACTGTAAATAATTCATTTCCAAAATAAAATGATAGTCTTTTACATCACATACGTTGGTTTCGAAATAATTGTTTTCGTCGCTATTATAAATTCTTTTAATTTTGCAAACGAAAATTTTCCTTCAGCTTTTTTAAATTTTTTTTTAATCGAATTATTTTTTTCGTTTCCTATTACGTCATCGTATATTATAATTACATGCACTCAAAGATCTTTAAAGTCCAAAACTTTTTTCTGAACCATTTGCACTAAATTTTCCAGCTAGTATATATTTTACATCAGGATAGGTTTCAAAACCGCACTTAATTAGAGAAATTAAAACTACAGTGGACTTATGTAATGCTTGATATGTTTCGTTAGATAATTTGCCATTATATCTTTAATGTATGCCACATCCAGCCATAATATATATATATATATATATTTTTATTTTAATTTTTCGTCCAAGCCTAAATGAAAATCTTCTCTTTTAAACGGAGTAGAATGTTCATTTCTCTTGTAAAACATTTGTTATTAACTATATCCCACAATTTTCTTATTATTTCAATGAATTCCAAATCAGTGATTTATTGATTAAAGTTGCTCGTATAATACATTGTCTGCTACAATAATTTTCTGTTTTCCAAAGATAGATGGACAGACTTATAAGTCAGCTTAAAGGCTTGTTTCGCTAAACTGTTTTCTTCTGAGTGATACATGTTTTTGATATCTTGAAACAGCATAACGAAGTATTTTCAAATTATCCCAGTAATAAAAAATAAATGTTTGATCGAGATTCTTTAAATTTAACCAGTTTTTCCAAATATTCTTAATGACATGTACAAAATCATAAACGAGAAACATTTTTTTGTTTGTGTTATTAGGATTTAGAATTTCAAAATTATTTGATAACATCTTGAACATGGCCCCATTTGAAATAATTTGTCATTACAGTATAAAAATAAATATTGTTAGACACGACGGTAACTTATATTTTTTAACTGTGATATTATGCCGGTGTTCTGTGTTGTTGTAAGTTTAGTTTCTACATTTTTTTTTTTATGATTTGTAATGTAAATTGTGACATAATTTTTGTAAGTATGGGAAAAATGACATGAATTTCAGTGTTTATTTATCCTACGTTATTATTTTCTGATAATAATTTTAAATTTTGGGAATCATAACAAGAAAGACTAAAAATTTGGTAGGAACGTTTATACAATCAAAATATAACTGCATAGTTACACTGAATGGAGCAGATTTTAATTTTGACATTATTTTTTATATTAGTCTTATTGATCTGACGCAATAACAAACAAGAATGTTAATAAATTATATTCAACATTTATGGTTGTAAGCTAAATGAGTATAATCACCGATTTTTTTCATGAAGTTCACATGGATAATTTTTCCCATCAATGCTATGTATTCATGACGTGTAGCCTAATGGAATGTTAATTTACCTTGATAATTGGAATGTTTAAGTTTATTTTCCATACCATACAAAAACACTTGGTAAATTTGTCAAATTGTTTTACGTTTTTTCTTAAAATTATAAGCATTAAATATGTATATAATGAATTAGTTTATGTTGTTCACTAAATTCTTAAACTGTATTTATCGTTATTATTTAATTGTTTTATAACTGAATTGTAGAAATATATAATTATGTATATATATCATTTGTTGTCAATCCGTAAATTGTTTTGTAGCAGCCTGCCATTCTACTCTTTTTTCCTGTTAACTTCTTCAGTTCCATGTAGTTGTCACATTCCAGGTCTTCTATAATCTGCGTCATATATTCGTGGCGAGGTCTTCCTCCGTGTTTTTTTCCGTCCAATATGATATATATATATAACCTATTGAAAATTAGTTTCAAATATAAAATTATTTTATTTGTTGTTTTAAGATGAATTAAATTTACTTATTGAAAACCACAACTTCTATTGTTAAGTATAATTTAATTCACGATAATTTTAGAAATCGTTAACATTTAACCTATAATAAAATATTGAATTCATAGCTTGTTTTAACTAGTTATTCTCTAAATTCAATAAATATACTTGAAATATAATGGCCTAGCTAGAATATTATGTTTTGTGTGCACCTATTAGTTTTCAATATGAGGCATACATAAATTATGAAAACAGACTGTTATGTTCATCTTTGGCCTGCATATACCGTGAACGTAAATAAATTTATTAATGTAGTGGGATATTTATTGTCTAAATTTTTGTGTTATAGAATAATGTTTATACAATTAAAATATCTGCTAGGCACAAAATAATAAATTTGGTTCAAATTGTTATAATTATTGATCTTTGTTTATTTTGAAAAAGTTTATGATTTTGACATTTCATTATTCTAGAATAATTATGCGTTTTTCTGATATCAGGAAAACTTTCGTTTGTTCTAGTAGTTACCAAGAAAAATGGACGCTGCTTTATTGCGCGAGAGGGAATTGTTTAAAAAGAAAGCTCTTGTAACACCCGTTGTTGAAAAGAAGAAAAAAGACACTACTGAGAAACAAGAAGATTTTAATAAAAAGAAACTAAAACTAGATAGCTCTCCATCGGCAGCTGGATCATCTAATTCTAGTTATAAAACGGTCGGAACTTCGGAATACAAATTCATTGTTCTAGCGAAAATAGTAAAGTATATGAAAAATCGCCATCAAGAAGGGGAGGATCATCCGCTTACGTTGGACGAAATTTTAGATGAAACGAATCAACTTTTTGTTTCACCTAAAGTAAAACAATGGTTGGAAACGGAAGCTTTGGTTAATAATCCAAAAATTGAGATTACGATGGATAAAAAATTTATTTTTAAACCACCGTTCAAGATAAAAGATAAGAAATCATTATTAAGATTATTAAAACATCACGATTTGAAAGGATTGGGCGGTATTTTGTTGGAGGACGTTCAAGAATCATTACCGCATTGTGAAAAAGTTTTGAAACAGCTTCAGTGTGAAATAATATATATTACACGTACAGCAGATAAGAAAAAAATTATGTTCTATAATGATAAATCCATTGCACCTGAGGTTGATGAAGAATTTAAAAAACTATGGCGCTCTATAAATGTTGAAAATTTAGACGACGATAAGATTCAAGAATATTTAGAAAAACAGGGCATCAAATCGTTTGAAAATTATAGTGTCAGAAAAGTCGTTCCTATTCTTAAAAAGAAACGGCCCACTAAGCCCAGAGTACATACTAAACCGAGAGATAACGAACACATTGCAGATGTATTAGAAACATACGACGATATCGGTAATGTTTAAAGTAAGCTTTATATGTGTACGTATTTTAGTTATATGTATACATGGATGTGTGCTTATATTAAATGAATAGGACCATTTTAAAAACTTTGTTAAAGTGTGGCTATGTTATAATGACATCATAATATTAGATTTAATTAGATTTTAAATATAACATTTTTATATATTTCGTATGATTCCCAAAGGTAGTAGTGTCGGAATAATTTTCAATAAGGAATTAAATAAAAGTAATATTAAAATATTATATATAACCGAACAAAAATAATAAAATATTTAACGAACTTTGTGTTATCATTTTAGAATAAACAAGTTATGTTTCACATAATCAATTATGACCAACAGGAAAAAATTATATTTCAGTACAATCACCTTATTAATTGAGACCATCGAATCACATTTATTGTTTGATAATGCTTATTTTATTTTATTTATTCAGATAAACACATAGTAATATGAAATTGTTAATTCTTTCAAATCTAACAAAAACTGAAATTAGCGTGTAATTTCAAATTAGTTAATTTATTATGAACAATTCGTCGAATATGTGTACTGATTTTGAGTTAAAAGAAAAAAAAATGACACAGAAAAATTGAATCAGACCAACTCAATTTTTGCATCGCCCCATATATGACGTTATAATAAGTTGTCATCATGTTAAATGGAAAATGTGATAGTTAAAAGAATAAATTATTTATATAATTTACATGATCAGTATATATACAGGAAAAACGGTTTGAATAATAGTTGATGTAAAAATGTCTGATAGAAATCATTTATCCTCACTTGAGCATTGATGATGATTAATAAAAAGTCTTATCAATAACTCGTAAACGATGCGCTCATCGTATCATATTCACCCCTCTATCTTTAAATAAATAAATATATATGTATTTATATAATTTTCCGATTGTAACCAGTTTCATTTTTGTATCAATTTATGGTACGGATTTCTTCTTATCTAATGCCATGCATGTAATGAAGCGGTAAAAATAAGAGAAGTATTACGTATGGTAAATTTTATTCTATTTTAAATTAAATTATACAAATTAATTCATATCGATATTATATAATATAATTAACAGTTGGTAAAATGTATAATTGTTTATAAAGATGTATTAGTTTTATTCTTTCTTTTTCAGACTATGAATAGGTTTACACAATGGGAAGTAAAAACGGCATTTAAATTGTAAACTAATTTATTTTTGTAGATAATTTGGGTTTATTATTGCGTAACATTTTTGAACGCAGAAGTAATCATAGTTGATTATGAAAAAAAGGACCATCTGAATATGTACGCTTCTCCACATAATGTTAATTGACATTTGCCATTAAAGAGATGATTTTTTGAAAAAATTAATTTTAATTACATTTCAAAAATATTCTACGTGCTTCACTTTTAAATCACATTTTAAACATTTTTCTCTCGTTCTAATTTTGTTCTATGCAGAAAGATCCTCTAATGTTACTTAGAATGGTTACGTTGTATGAGGATCGTTATCAATCTAATAAGTAAGCTGTAACAACTAAGATGGTTATAGTTCTCATGTTGATCATATTGTAGCGTTGTAACTTTTATTTCGTGTGGTAGCCATGTATAATGTATTAACACAGAAATCTAAAATTAAGGAGGCTTTTATGTTTGTATATATATATATATATATGCGCGCGCGCGCGTGTGTATTTATGCATGTGTATATGTGTATATATATATGTATGCATATAAAGGAAAGAAAAATTAAATAGGAAAGATGATAATGTAAACGTATATTGAACGCTATTATTAAATAGTACTCATTATTAAAAGGGAAAAGTTGTATACAGTCAAAATAGGAACGTTCGCTTGTACTTCAGAAACGTCTGCCTTAATTTAAGAAACGATCGAACTCATCAAACTTTTTTGTTGAAAAAAATCTACATCACTATATTTTAACTTTTTCATATTCTTCAGAAGTTGGAATTATCAGTGTTAATTTAATTTTTATGGCATCGTTAATTTATTTCATTTGGTTCTCCAAAATTACAAATAGTTATATGCAAACGTGGTGTGACAGAAGTAGTAGCCATTAAAAAGTTTATATTCGAAGATTTGTAAACAGAAACCTCTTTTCGTTAAGACACAAATTTATATCCGATAAGTTTTACCTTAGAGTTAGGCAGCGTTATCCTCACATAATCAACAAACAACTTACACGTATGTACATAGCTCGCAGTAATTAATATTGGCTTGGTAAAAATTTACCTTCACTCATTCATAGTTGTAACAAACTGCATGAGATAAGTTTAGTACAGACATCTTTAGATCCCTTTTATAAGACTTCCTTCCAAATACTACAGTTTAGATTAGAGGTAGATACTAGCTTTTTCGATACATCGAAGAGTCTCCCAAATGGCGTTGACAACTCAATTGTCGAGTCAGTATTGGAGAAGTACAACGCTTATGAAATTATTTACACCGATGGTTCTATTGAACATTCTAAAAATATATATACAGCAGGTTTTTTTTTTACCACAGTAGAAACATCTCTAAGTTGTTCCGCATACTGCAAGCTCATCATTTTTTATGGAAATGTATGCCATATACGAGACTGTTTCTTTTATTAGATTATATAAGAAAAAAAGTATCTTAATACTCACTGGGTCCATGAGTGTTCTTTTACAACTATCTAGATTCCCGGAATTTTCAATGATTATATTAGAGATACAGTGGGTTTGGCAACTTCACAAGCGTGAAACTAAGATGAAATTTAGTGGGTCCCTGCCCAGTGTGGCGTCCGTGGAAATAAGATAGCGGATGCGATTACTCGATCGGATCTAATTCCGGCTATTGCGAAGCACGTTAAACTACAATGGGGACAGTTAATGTCGAAGCTAAAGGAAATATACCGTTCTTTTCAATCATATTTCGAATTTCAAAATTTGTTAAAAGGTAAAAAATGTGCCACTATTCAAAAGACAATTCCAAAAGAGCCCTGTTTTAAACATAGGGATCTCCCCATAAAGATTTTGTCTCTATGTTTGTTAATGGTCATAACTGTTCATCTAGTCATCTTGCCAAATTGGTATCATCAGAATGGGAGTTTGTGAGATATGTAATATCGAAGATAGCATCGACCATCAGATCTAGCCCTGCCCAAAATACAAAAATAGAAATAGCTTTATGTCTGAACTTTTATCGACAAGGAATATGCTGCCAATACAACTTGAAAAGCTTACTGCGGGTCCTACGATGCACGTAAATTATATAATTTTATTAAGGCTAATAATATAAGTTTATAGCCTAGACAATCCACTTAAACTGGCCAAAGGGTGAAAACAGCAAAAAAATCAGTGTTTGACGAGTTCTGTTTTTTTTCCTGATTAAATTTTTATAATATATTTCGTTTTGGTAAAATATTTTAGCATCTAAAATTAGTTTCTTAGATTATTGATTGATTGTTTGAATCGATACTTAATTTATAATTAATAGTTATGTAACTAATGTACATTGTGTTATTCACTTTATTTATCTTTTTCAATCTCTTATTTAACATTTTTCTTGATTATAATTATCGTTTAACTTAGTTCCCGCTCTGTTGCTTATTTTTATTTTTGAATTAACTTTTTTAAGCTATATTACGCGTTATAACTATAATTGAATGTAGTTTTTGTAATTACAGTCATGAATCAAAGTTTTATTTTCAGTTGATTGTAGTATCTCCTTGATTTTTAAGGTTGGTTGTATTTTAATTGCAAACGTTATCTGAATTTCAATTTTATCTTCTTTGTTGTGTATAATCATAATATTCATTTTATTGAAATAATCTCTATAATCTCGATATCGATATATTACTTGCTACCCTATATCGAAAATTACATCACCGCTACTATCCCGAATTATCATTTTGGACAAGTTTAAAAACAAATAAATTTGATTTTGATATTGATATTGATTTGATATTATTTTCTTCTCCAAAAAACGGTACTTTACTTTGTTTTTAGTACATGTTTGATTGGTGTGAACTACATCGAAATTATTTAATTTAGTTAGGTACAACGATTAATCATGGTGCAAAATTTGGAATTTAAAATTTTACAATTATTAAAGTTAAAATCACATCCGGATTCTGTTGAATGGTGTCCTGTTAATCCATATAGACATTATTTTACTTGTGGTACATATGAACTAGTACCAAACGACTCTACGAATCGTGAAAATGAAAATGGAACATCCGAGACAGATGTTATTAAAATGGGACATCTGTATTTGTATGAAATTCGACCAGAAGGAGAATTAAAATTACACAATTTAATAGAAACTAAAGCTATTTTTGATATGAAATGGTGTAATTGTATGATAGACGGAAATATATTATTGGCAACAGCTAATGTCGCCGGTCAAGTTATAATTTGGAAATTATTTACTGGTAATAAATATTTGCTTATATTCATATATAAAAATTTAATACCTTAGTAAGAAATTGTTTATTACTGTATTGGTATCTTCAGATGGAGTGTATATTTGTGATTTAATTTTGTCGTGACAAATGGTGTTTCGATACATTCTGCTGTTATAAAAATAAAAACCCGATTTTAAATAACTAAAATTACATCATTTATTTTTATTTAAATCCAATGTATTGCCTTTGTTGATTTTATTCATATATTAATTAGCTTTTATGTTATTATAAGACTATAGAGCGTTAATTTCTACTGCAAATTCAACGCGGTTCAGTTATGAAAATTTAACCGTGCTAATTCATACTAATATAACCAAAAATACGATGCTTTTATATAATATCGAGTTTAAACGAAGCTTATATTTGATTGTTTCATTATTTAATACGCTGCTCTAGGTATGGCGCACGGTATATTTTTTCTAGCTGTTTTAGTATATAAAAAACACGATTTATATTCTGATATAATAAAAAAAGGAAATATTTTATGTCTAATCTTAGCTGATACTTAATAATTAAATGCGATTATATTTTACGATTATTATCGGCGATAAGACAAGTTACAGTTAATTGGATGTGTAAGAAGGTGGGACTATTCAAATTACGCTATGCAAGAGTATGATCTATAAGGATAATAGATAACTGTTTACGCCGCAATCAATAAGAGCTTCCGACAATAACAAAAAAATGTTGACAAATGGTCTTTCAAATATTAACAAAGTGTAAATGGACAAGACTGAAAAAGATTAATATGATTATGCTGAGTGGCCACCGTTCAAAGTGCAAATGAAAAACATTGAATTGAACCGGGAATAACTTCATTGAATATTTTTCATTATATTTTATGAAAGTCATTAAATAACATTATAAGTATTTAAAAACTTTTATAATTTTCGATTTGATAATAAATATTTTGTCCGAGAAAAAACTGTTTTGTTTTTGGAATTGGTGAATTCTGATCGACTCTTTAATAAAAGGTTAATTTTTCCATCCTACTTTAAGAATAACCAATTTTCAATGACATATTTTATTGAAATAAAAGAGTAAAAATTATATGGAGATTATAAATATTGATTTCAGAAGAATCATCTGAATCTGCCTGTTTAAAAATTGTTACCTGTTGTGAGCTGGAAAATTATATCGGTACATCAGTACTGTCCATTGACTGGTTCACCGGTTATAATCACAAACTTACTTCTACCTTTCCGCAGGAAACAATCTGTATTAGCGATTCTAAGGGAATAATTTCTATACTTCAGTTTACCTGTGATTGTAAATTGATTGTTGCGAGCTGCTGGAAGGGACATAAATTTGAAGCATGGATTGTTGCGTGCAATTACTGGGACTGCAATACTATTTTTTCAGGTAACTTATTTAACACTATAATTTTATTATATAAATTTTTATTGTGTTTTATCGTATATCTGTGGACAATTGTTTAATGTATCATGCAAGATGTTATCCTATTAAATTGTATAACTATTTCTAAAATATTTACTAAGTTAGTGTAAGTCAATTATTTTTCCAATAAGTTTAAATGCTAATTATACTTCATTTGCCTCCAACAGCGCAGATTAGTTTAATATAAATTCTTCTTTTTTCGCTTATTCCTTCAACAATAAAATAAATGAAGATGTTCGCCTTAAATACTGTCTGCGTATTAAATTTGTCCTTGCTACAAACTTCATCTTTGTTATTTGTCTTCTGTAAGTCAAAGATCTATCTATAGTGATTTCTCAATATTTGGGTTGATCCGTGTGCCGTAACTCTGTCTCCAGTTGAAGTTTAACTTCTTGATTTCGAACATGTTCTTGTTTGCCATCAGTAATTTTTCTACTTCTTTGAGTTTTTTCTGAAATGTTTAATATTCTAGGAATGAGTCCTATTTTTTTATTCTTAGCTGCCCTTACAACTTCTTTTCTTTGTGTATGTTATCGTCACAGTTGTTATTCCTGCGTTCATTTGATCTCATCTCTCGTTTATCGGCAGCTGCGGCTAGCCGCTAGTTCTTTCGTTACGCAAAGTTATGATAACGCGCTCGCCTCGTAAGTCCGCTGTTGTCACCACAGGTGGTTGTACTAAAACTAATAACTTCGATGATAATGTAAATAATATGTTGATTGATGGTAGTGAGCCGTCAACTTCAACTGGTATATATCATACAGTAAAATCGAGTATTCGTAGAAATATCTACGCAATGGTGGGAAGTTCCGACGGTGATGTTAGCTCTGAAGATGATACTTCTGAATGGCATGCCTCCACAGAGCATAATGGACGAAGCATGACAAAAAGATCGAAACAAGAACCGGCTACTTTATCTTGTAATAAAAATCGTTTTGCACCTTTATATATCGATGAAACTATTATTCGTCAAACGCTGCATGACAATATAAGTGATAATAATAACGATAGAATTAACGTAAAATCGACTATACGTAACAATTATAATAATAAAGCTTCTTACCCTCCTATCACAATTGTAAATATTGATAATAAAATAAACCTTAAGAATTTGTTTAAGAACATAAGAGAAATAATCAAAAATAATTTTAAAATACGTAATTATAATAGAACTAATACGTCTATTTTTGTACAAACAAATGATGACTTCAATAATTTCATTTCATTTCTTAAAAACGCTAGCATTCCTTTTTATACGCATTTACCAAAAGAACATAAACCGATTAAAATGGTTCTCAAGGGCCTGCCCTCTTCATTTACGAGTAATGAGATTGAAGCAGAATTAAAAACATCTGTTGATGTCGTTTCAGTTACTCAATTTAATAAAAAAAATGATACTACTGTTATAACACCATTACCGGTGTTTTTAATAACTTTTCCGCCCAATACAATTATGCAAAGCATTCTAGATATTAGGACGCTTTTTTCATGTGTTACAAGATGGGAAAAATACGTAAGAAAAACGTTATATTTACAATGTTTTCGTTGTCTTAGGTTTGGTCATATAGCACCAAGCTATCAGCTTCCCGAACGCTGCTCTAAATGTAGTAAGTCCCACTCAACTTCTTCTTGTACCACTAATATTATAAAATGTGCCAATTGTCATGGGGAACATTCTGCTAATTCTGAACAGTGTAGTGTTATACAAAAAATTGTAAATGCGAAGTATAAAAAACATATTTCCATTACGAAGACAGGATTTTCCAATACACAGCGTCAAACACGTTTAAATACTAATGAAAAAATGAAAAATCTTTATTATATTTTTAAACATAACCGAAAACAATTTTCTTTCATAACTTAAAGCTAAGTACCTATACATAAACCTTAGCAATTCTAAATATGTATAATTACAAAACTTATAGTACACTTTGAAATTACTTTAGAAATAGTGCAGGAAAAAATGAAAAAACCTACAAAAAAGACACACCCGGAAGGTAACAAAAATTTTTAAAAAAATTAAATAGTCAATAATCAACAAAACGAAAAGCAGTGTTTTTAGACATAATTTAGCTTAAAATATCTGTACTTAGCAATAGGTTAAGAATTACAAAAATCTATGTTTTAATCTACGATGCTTATACTTAGTATAACGTATGCGTAGATGTTCCATGTTGTAATTTCCTATTACAGGTATTAGTTTATTTTGATGAGTTTTACAGTTTTCGTAAAATTTTTTTGAGATTTTACTAATAAACGAATGTATGTAAGGGATATTTGAATGATCGTGTAGATTAGAAACTTTAGTATATCGCGTTGCATTCAACGAAATTCTGCAACAATGATTTTGAACTACTTGTAGTTTCCTGTATGTACTATCAGACACTGATGACCATACAGGGCAAGCATAGGTTAATCTAGGGCGTATAACAGCTGTATAGATTAATTTTTTGTTTACGTAACTAAGATCCGATTTTCTGTAAAATAATGGAAAAAGTGTATGCATCGATTTATGCGCTTTATCTATAGCGAAAGTAATATGGTTATTGAAAGTTAATCTGCTATCTAAGATAACTCCTAGATACCGAACCTGTTTGACCCAAGGAATTATTTTAGAATTTATTGTAATTTCAGTTAGCGGTAGTGGTCGTCTCCGAGTAAATAGAATTGCTTCTGATTTTTCTTCATTTAATTTTAAGTTCCATCTGTTGTAATATTTAAATATTTTAATTGCAGCCTTTTGCAATCGGTTATATATTGTATCTGTCCTACAACAGGATGTATATAAAGCAAGATCATCAGCATACAACGCGGCACTAACGAAAGGCAGTTCTGGAAGATCATTCATTAATATTAGGAATAAGTAAGGCCCGAGTATACTTCCCTGAGGAACCCCGGCATTTAGTGTTTTAACTGACGATTTTTCGAAATAATTCGTAACGTAATATGTTCTCTGACTTAAGTATGATTTAATCAATTTAATAAGTAATATTGGAAATTTAAATTTAATCATTTTATATAATATTCCGTCGTGCCAAGCTGTATCAAAAGCTTTTTCAACATCGATTAACAGCATTCCCGTGTGTTTCTTGAGATTAAAGTTATCAGTAATAGTGTCCGCTATTCGAGCTAGCTGGTGAACCGTAGAATGCTTAGGTTTAAAACCAAACTGCTCATCTCTTAGAATATTATTTGAGTCAGAATAAACTCGTAGCCTGCGCAAAATCACTTTTTCCGCTATTTTGCTTAAGTTTGTTAACAAACTAATTGGCCGTACGTTATTGATATTACTGTTATCTTTACCTGGTTTTGGCAACACTATAACTTTAGCAATTTTCCATTTTGTGGGAAAATGAGATAACCTGAACATACTATTAATAATATTAGTAAAATAAATAATGGCTTTGTTCGGTAGATTTTTAATCATTGCCACAGAAATTCCGTCGTCACCGCATGATTCCTTATTTTGTAACTGTTTAATGTAATTTTGAATCTCAACAGGCGTAGTGAAGGTGTTTGCATGTAGATGTACATTTGCTGAATTTATTATCGTATTTTTAACTGTTTTGGTCACATTATAATAGTTCCGCAACTATCCGAAATATTATAAATGTGCGAAGCAAGTAGCTCCAATTTTTCTTCAGTTTTGTATACGGATATTTGCCTGATCGAATCATATAGTGGTGGTAGTGATAATACCTGTCGATTTAGGGGCTTAGTTATTTTCCAAAGGTTGTTAGTACCAGGTGGAATGGACGCAAGTATATTGTTCCAGTTTTTGTTCTTCCAGTTGTCTAACAAAAATTTTGTAAGTCTGACAAGCATGACATATATAGTTCTTAATATTTTGTATGAGGCCGTAAATTTGCTTTTATTTGAGTGACGCCTATAATAATTTTTTAGAGAGATCATTTTATTAATATAATTAGGCGCGTTAATCTTTTTATTACAAAAAATATGTGATGCTCTCTTAGGAATACTTATGTCAGCAGCTGCCAATATTGCGTTAGTAAATTTAGTGATTCCTTCATCTAATACGGTATCATTCTCGAAAGTATCGCGGAGATTTAATTCTTGCTCAATATTTCGTCTGTATTCAGACCAGTTTGCATGTTTATATAAAAATATTTTTCTTATGGGTTGCTGTAATGTAGCTGCGTTTGCAACAGGCATTATGTAAGAAAGAATCGGGTTATGATTCGACAATAAATACGACAATGAAACAGGAATAGTAATTTTATTAAAACGTCTTGTTAATATTAAGTCTATTACACTAGGTTTACCATTTTGCCAGTCTGGGAAAAAAGTGAGTTCTTCGGGGGATAAAATATTAAAATTAAGTTTTAATGAGGCATGCACTAATAATTTTCCCGCGAAATTATTGGTATGATTATTAAGCACATTATGTTTCGCGTTTAGGTCTCCTATAATTATTACATTATTGAAACGCTTAGCAAAGTAACTGAACCATACTCTGTTTCTAATTCAATACCTACAACCTGTAACGTTCTTAAAGAAATTCTAGGTACAGCGTTATGACGAATGGTATCCCTCAATAGTATTGCAACACCTCCGCCACGCCTACATTGATCGGCTCTATAAATAAGATAACCCGGACATTTTATTGGTATACTCTGGTCGAGTTTTGTTTCAGAAACAGCTACGATATCTATTTTGTTATTATACACGAAGTGAATCAATTCATTTAGTTTTGGTTTAATGGAATTTGCATTCCATCCTATTATGCTAATTTTGGGGCTTCTTATTAAGATTTAACTCTTTATTCAGAAAAATGCGTTAATACAATTTCAAAAATTGTCATTATTTTAGTTATCGTATCAGAATCTTTAAGTTTACTTAATTGATTACTTATTTTATTAATCAATAACATGATTTTACTTACATTAAATTCTTTAATAAAATTAAATATTTCGGTAAATGCTGATACGTTACCCTGTTCATTCAGCTTATGATTTTTTGTTATTCCCCTAGCCATCTTCGCATACGTTCTTTTTCCTGCACTACTATTATCACTTTTATTAATACTTATACTACTTCGTTTATCATTATTATTTATATTATTATTATCATTATTATTATTAGTTATTAATATTGATGTGAAGGTGGAATTCCTTTCTACTGATCTTCGCGCTAGCACTTTCTTTCGTACTTCGCACTAGTTGGAGTTTGAAATATGTGCTTCCCCACAGTTTGCACATTTAATCGCAGCTGTGTCGGCTATACATTGGTTACTTGGATGTGCTTGTCCACATTTCATGCACTTTGAAATCAGGTAACAGTTACTTGACACATGACTATATAACTGACAGTTAAAACACTGAATAATTCCGTTTTTGGGCCTATATCTTTCCCAGGACACAATGCAGTACAATACTGTTTTTATTTGGAAAGTTATTAGATAAATAATGTAAATTTACCTAATAGCATTCTAAATAGACATAATAAGTCTTATTCCTCAATTTTTCAATAACCGATCTATTATCATTATTTCGTGAATTTAATATTACTTAATTTTTAATATTGTTAAATCTGTTATAACCAAATTGAAATCTTTGACACATGCAGACATTTTCACTAAGTTACAAAGCGTTATAGAAACTATTATGGAATTTATTTAAACTAAATGTCATTAATACATGAAATTCGAATAGTTGCTTGGAATTGTAATTCCATTCTACGCAAGTACGATGAATTGCATCACTTTGCTATACAAAATAAAATTAATATTATCGCATTGTCTGAAACTAAACTTGATAGTTCTTGCAGATTACATTTTCCCGGTTATAACATTTGTAGGAAGGACGTGTGCCGTAGAAATGGTGGGGTTGCTTTATTTATAACCAAGCATTTACGGTTTGAAGAGATCATCACACCACAACTAAACTGTATACAAGCTATTGGTGTAAAACTTTATCTTGATCATACTAACAATGATGTCATATAGATCAAGACATTGCTGCTGAAGCAAAAATTTTAAACTGGCCGGCTGTTTATTGTAACAGCGGCTGTATGTTAATGTATTTGTATATAATTTATTTATTTATTTAACTGAACTCATGTGCTTATTGTTAAATTATACAGGTGCACATTAAAAAAAAAAAAAAAAAAAAAACAATAATAGAAATAACAACACTACTAGTAATAATGTTAGTTACAGCAGAAAAACTCGTAGCATTTCTATTTTCGCTGTTTATAAGCCTCCTAATTGCATGCACAAATTTTCTGACGATATTCACACTCTGATGAAAGTTGATAACAAAGTTATTTTAATAGGCGACTTCAATGCCAAAAATAAGTTATGGAATCGTTTTGCTAACAACGCAGCTGGTAATATACTTCATGATATAAGTACGCGAGCAAATTTCAATATTTGCGCTCCTGCTTACCCTACTTTTTTCCCTGCTGCTGCGGGATTTCGACCTAGTATCATTGATCTTGCTGTTGTTAAAAATGTTTCAATTACCATTCCTATCTCAATGACTCAGCTGTCCTCTAATCACAACCCGATATTCACAATTGTTACTAATAACGTGGTTGAAAGAGATCAATGCGTTCTACCCGATTATAAAAATGCGGACTGGTCTGGATTTAAGCAGTTTATATCTAACAGTATAAATTTAAACATGCGCATTCATAGTATCGCTGACATTAATAAGCATTTAGATGATTTAACTCAATTAATTCTTACTTCCACTGAATACTTTGTACCTAAAAAAATAATAAATCACACACCATATAACAGTTTACCTATGTACATCGTGGTGATAATTAAATTTAAAAATCATATCCGAAGGCTTTATGTCAAAAACCGTTTCCACTTTCAGTACCGAAATTTAAAATATATATTAAACCTTCTTCATAAACTAGTTAGTTTTCTGCTGAATAAATATAAAAATGATCAATTTCATAACTTTCTGTCTAAACTGTCACCTAATGACAACAGTCTATGGAAAGTTTGTAAGCAATATAATAAACGACATACATGTCTCCCACCTCTCTATGATACGCATGATCAACGCCACGTTTATAAAAATCGTGATAAAGCTGAACTGCTCGCTTCAGAATACTTTAAAGCTCACATGCGTAATTTCAACTTAGCCTCTTCCTATCAGGTTAATAAAATTCAATCCTCTGTCAAAAATTACTTTAAAAATATTAACACATTCAATAATATTCATTATGTCTCACCGAGAGAAGTTTTTGCTAACATTAAATCTATTAAGCTTAAAACATCTGTGGGAAATGATAACGTCTCAACTAGAGCTATAAAAAATTTACCTAAAAAAGCGATTGTTGAATTTACAAATATCATAAATGCAATGTTTAAATGTGGTTATTTTCCTTCTAATTGGAAAGTGGGTAAAATCATTGTATTACCCAAGCCAGGTAAGGACGCTACTCAAATTTGTAATATTCGTCCAATCAGCTTGTTAAGCAATCTGAGTAAAATTGCAGAAAAAATAATTCTCTCTCGGCTAACAAGTCATTCTGATAATCATACGATTGTTCCCAAAGTACAATTTGGTTTTCGTCATAATTATTCAACTACTCACCAGATCGCTAGAATAACTGAATTCATTACACATAATTTCAACTGTAACAAACATACGGGGATGATTTTATTCGACGTAGCGAAAGCTTTTGATACGACGTGGCATAAAGGAATTATCTATAAAATGATTCGATTCCAATTTCCCCCATACTTAATCAAATTAATTTCGAATTATTTAAGCAGCAAATTATTTTATGTAATAGTTAATAATGACAAATCCACTATGAAGACGTGTTTAGCAGGAGTACCACAAGGAAGTGTATTGGGGCTCTTTTTATTTATCTTATATCTTTCCGATTTTCCCACCTTTGCAAATGTTCAGGTTGCTCTTTATGCCGATGATACAGCACTTTTCTGTAGCTCATACAGGCCTACTGCAATACGTAACAAGCTACAAATAGCAATAAATTGCACTGTACGTTACTTTCACAAATGGCAAATTGATATAAATCCGGAAAAAACAGAATACATATTTTTCACTCGTAGAAGGCCTTTTACTTCCCGCAATGTTCGAAGTAAATTCTGCATCAGTTCGATGGTCAAACTATGTTCGCTATTTAGGTGTTACTTTAGACATGAGGTTAATTTTCTCAGAACACATAAATCGAGTCATAGTTAAAGCTAACAAAACTATATGTACGATTTATCCCTTGTTTAACCGCAAGTCGCATGTTAACATTAATAATAAATTAATGCTATACAAAACACTTGTTCGCCCGGTGATTACGTACTCCTGCCCAGTTTGGAGCTCAATTTCTGTTGCTACTTACAATAAGTTGCAGCTTCTGCAAAATATATGTCTACGATGTAATCTAGATGCACCCAGGTACAGAAAAATTGCTGACATGCATGCTGATCTTAGAATTCCTATATTAGATATTTTGTACTTTATTTAGCAAATCATTTTTGTGATAAATGCTTAATACACGCTAATGAATTAATTGCGTCGATCGGAAATTACGATTCCAAGCAGCTTGATTTCATGTATACCAGATATAAACATAGGCGACTAAAGCATAATTTGCTTTAAATTTAATGCAATAACTAGATTTATAATAAATATTTGTATACCTAGTCCATACTTTGTCCATTTTAAATATGTTTAGGTTCACTTATTAATGTAGCCCATATCATTTGTAATTCTTATTAATTATGTGTAATTTCACAATGTATTACCTTAACCGTAATAATACTTGAAGAAGTGCTTGGTTTTTATTTGACAGGTTTTTGTATTTTCCTGTTAGTATGTAATTATTATTATGCTTAAGTAATTAAAATTATTTTTCTGTTTACGTAGATGTGTGGTAAGCTTATAGCGGTACACATTTTTCTTTTTACTGTTTGTCATAAGTGTAAATTATTCAATAAACTGGTAATGATTTAATCGCCCAACATTTTAATAAATATTTCCGCGATAGTGTTGTAAACTTGTTGAACCAATCTTGTCCCGATCTAAATTCTACGGAGAATGTTTCTCCATGTGAAATAACATTATGTTCATTTGCATTTATATATTTTATAGATGAGGATCTTAGGTCAGCTATTTCATCATTAGCTAATAAACCTTCATTTGGTTCTGACGGTTTATCGATAACATTGATTAAAGATAATATTAATTTTTTTATAAAACACCCAACATATTTGTTCAAGGAATCAATAAAATCTAGTGTATTTCCAAAAGTTTTAAAATCAGGTATATTGACGTCAGTCTTTAAATCCGGAATTAAATCAGACGTCTCAAACTACAGAAAATTTGTATATTGCCGACGATTTAAAACATTTTTGAGATGTGTGTAAAGAAAATATTGTTCAATTGTTTTGATAAGAACAGCTACAGTGCGAAGCAGCATGGCTTCTTAAAATGTAGAGTACAAATATCGTGCTACTTGATCATATTTCTTACATTATCGAATGTTTAAGTGATGGAAAGTCCGTGGTTGCAGTATATCTTGATATACGTAAAGCCTTTGATACTGTGAATCATTCTATTTTACTAAATAAATTACATGCTTGCGCAGTACGAAAATTTTGGTATAGTTGATTTAAATCTTATCTTAGTAATAGATCCTACATAACGAATTTGAAAGTTTCGTTTCACAATATGGGGTCCCTCAGGGTAGTGTTCTCGGTCCGTATTTATTTTTAATTTATATTAATAATTCATGTAACTGTACGGTAGAATTTTCAGTTATGCGGATGACACCGTGTTAGTGGCGGATTCCCGTTATGCGCATATTTTAGAAAACTTAATTCAAAAAGATATTAATTGTATCGCAAAATGGTTGAATAATAATGGATTAGTTTTAAATATTAGTAAGACTATATATATGATTTACACATTTCAGTCATATTACACTGATAATACTTTATCTATATTTATAAATAATAATCCCGTGGAGAGGGCTCGTGAAATAAAGTATCTTGGATTGGTTTTTGATAGTAAATTGACATGGCGTACTCACTGTGGGTACGTAGTTAAGAAAGTGAGTTAAATTATTTGTTTTATTATTTAAATCAGTATTTTTTTAATAAACATTTATAGCGTTTGTATCTCACATTAGATCAAGCAGTCATTAATTATGGAATTATGCATTGGGGAAATACTGTTAGATCATATACGCGTTTGTTGTCAGTGCTACAAAATTCTATATTTAAATTAATATCCCGGGGTTATAATAAGTTCCCTTACAATTTAACAATGTTAAATATTCGAGAGCTGTATGAAGTGCAGTTGTTGGATTTTATTTTCCAGTTTCGTTCTAGGTTCTCCATTGGTATCAAAACAGGCAAAACTAGAACGTGCTCAGTTGAATTCGCTACAGTGCAAAAATTTACAAATTATCATTGCCGGATACAGTCGTTATATATGGGTGTTTAATCTTTTGCCACACCAATTGAAAATTGATCTAAAAAATTATAAACGACGTCGCAAGCCCTTAATGCGTTAAATTATTAGTAAGAGATAACTGTGAAAATTATATTTCTAAATGAGTATGATTTACATATGCGTTGGTATATCTACATGATGCGGTGTATGCGATTGATGCACGTGCATTTATGTACATATATATGTACATATGTGGATATGTATGTATATATATATATGTAGTTGTATGTATATATGTATGTATATTTATTTGTGAGTATCGGTGTGTAAATATGTGTACAGGTGTAATTGTGTGTAGGTGTATATATGATTAAAATGGAATATTTTCATATTATTGTTTATTTATATATGTGTATGTATATATATATTAAAAAATCAATTGAAAATTAGTTAAATCACTAATATTTCTTTTCTTAAGGAAAACACAAAGCTTTTCGGCATTTACGCCATTATCAAGTGAAAAATTTAAAAAATCATAATTTTAAAAATATAAATTAAATATAATTACTTAAAAATATGTGATGGTAATTGTGAAAATATGATCCAAAAATGATGTCTGCTTCTGTCGGTCTATTTTTTTGATTTGTTGAAATTTAATATCAATATATTTGTTTATTAATTTAGTTTTTTTATATTAATTTTTTCTTCAATATTATTTTCCTGATTCTGTAAAAGTTGTATACTGTTGGAATTTTTAAATTTTTCATTTACTATTGCGATGTATGATGTCCAAACGTAAAATATAAAAATATACAACCACAAAATTTTTTAAAAAACAATTTTACAAATAAAATGAAAATAAATATTAAAAATCTGATAATGACCGTGGTGAACAACACAATCAACTATCAATATATAAAATTTACAAAACAATAGCCAGATAATAATTTAAACATTGAAAAATACTTATATTATGTAATAAAAATTAATAGCCAGTAAAATTACAACATATTTTACAATATACTTTTTAAAATTAATTCTTCGTCAAAATTTACCATTGAATTTAATAAACTATTTTTATTTTTATCCCTTTCTTTTATAATTTCCATCTTTTCAAGTAGTTTTCTTTTTTTGTAGTGTTTTTCTATATGTAAAATTTTATAATTTAGATTATTATTTATTTTATGTTCTAATTCTACACAATGTTTTCCAAACAACGATTTTTCATCATTATTTGCATATGAATTTAAATGTTCTTTAAATCTTGTTATGAATTGTCTACCTGTTTCTCCTATGTATTCTTTTTCACATTGATTACAATTTAATTTATAGACTCTTGAATTTTTTAATATATTTCTATTTTCTATTTTATTATTATTAATTGATTTTAATAATGTACTATTGTTTCTTATTGCTAAATCAATGTTATATTTTTTAAATATTTTAATTATTTTATATGTATAACTTCCTACATAATTTATAGAACCTAAATAATTATTTTTATTGTTTTCTGTATTTATATTGATTTTAGTTTTATTCCATATTTGATCCACTATAATAGGGTTATATTTGTTGCTTATTGCTATTTGTTTTATAATGTTTTTTTCTTTATTCAATTTACCTTTGTCTGTTAAAATTGATTTTGCTCTATTAATAAAGTTTCTTAAACTTGCTAATTTATGCAATATTAGTGATTTAACTAATTTTCAATTGATTTTTTATAAAAAATCACTACATTCCACATTATATAAAAATTAAAATATATATATATTACCTTATATAATATTTACCTGGTGTATACAGTCGTTCGTTTTTATTTTTATTTTTTAATTTCGTAAAAGGTATCGATAATTTATTTTCCGTAATTAATTTTTGTTTGATAACAATGTAATAAATTAAGACAATCGAATTTTTTATTATGCATGAATTTATTTTCCGCTGCTCGCGAATACTGTAGTTATAGATTGTTTCCGATATTTATATTTGTGTTAATTAAAACGATAATTCATAATTTTAAAAATAATAATTTTCCTTAATTTTTAGGTGGGGATGATGGCGCATTAAATGTTTATGATATTCGTTTGAACCCCAACAATAATGTTGTTTATAAAAATACTGATCATATTGCCGGTGTGACCAGTTTACGTTGTAACCATGTAAAGGAACATAATTTCGTATCGGGCAGGTAGATATTATTTTAATTTTTGCAAATAATGTGTTTATTATTACATATCATTATGTATATAATTTTGTTATAATTTCTAAATGAATTAACGGTTGTCGTAATTAAGGATAAATATTTTCTTCGATCATTTAGTTCATGTATTTATATCAGATGCACCAATTACTGAGAAACTTCCACATTTAATCCATAGATTCACAATTCATCCGATAAAATATTGTTTGTTTCCTTCCATTTAATTTACTCTTCTGTTGTTTTACAATGAACTTACATTCTAAATGAATCTTTACCGTATGCCATTTTCAATTTTTTTATTCTGGCAACTGACAGTATTTTACATATGACATTTTAGTTTTCTTCAGGGAATAATAGAATGCTGTACTTAAGTAATAATTTATTATAATTTGTTTTTGTGTGTATTATTTTAAGTGAATTTGAATTTTTAATTTTTCTTCTGATAATCAGGTATGATTAATTCATAAATATTACATACTTTATGATGAACTCTAATTTTTTATCGATTACATATTTGAGCACTAATATAGCCACTCGATCTCTTTTATTAGAAAATTCGCTAAATTATCTCATTTAGGGTGTAGGTTGAATATTTATAATAATGAACCATTCTTATGGATATTATGATCATTCAGCTTTAAAATTTTACAATATAATGTAAAATGTTTTTACTTCTCATTTTTTTTTGTGAAACAAAGTATTTAATGTACTTTTTACGCTTTTTTAACTCCTTCATTTTTAACTACATTATATATATATATATCATCATCATCATCATCTCATCATTTGTTGTCAATCCGTAGATTGTTTTGTAGCAGCCTACCATTTTTCTCTATTTCCTGATAACTTCTTCAGTTCCGTGTAGTTGTTACATTCCGGATCTTTTATAATCTGCGTCATACATTCGTGGCGAGGTCTTCCTCTTGGGTTTTTGCCGTATACCATTCCTTCCAATATGGTTTTCATGAGAGTATCATGCCTCAAAATATGCCCAACCAAATATATATATATATATATATATATATATATATATATATATATATATATATATAATATATATATAAATAAAATATATTTCAAAATTCAGTCCATCTTCAACACTAATTATTAACTTCTGTTCGATACACTAACATCATATTCCTTAAAGAATCGATTGTTGGTGTTTTTTTTTACTTACGGTTTCTACATCTCTAAAACGTTATATGTAGTAAGTCGAATTCTACTGTACATTTTAGAATAAATCATTTTTATTTTAAATTAATAAGATGTATAATGTTATACAGTTAAATTTTTTCTAAATTTATATACAATGATTCTTAATTTCTCGAATAATTTCAGCTACGATGAGACTGTAAAATGTTGGGATTTACGGAATATGGAGAGTAGCGTTTCAACTTTAAAACTGAACGGCGGCATTTGGAGATTAAAATGGCATCCGGTGAATGCGGAATTCTTATTAATCGCGGCTATGTTCGGTGGTTTTCATTTAATCAATAGCAAACATTTAGATTCGCTATCCTATTGCTCTTGGAAATTACCAGATTCCTTATCATATGGAGCCGATTTCAGTTACTTGTCGAGTAATTGCTTGTCAAAATTATTTCCGAAAATAGCAAATTCCGAATTTTCAACTGATAACTTTATGCTGGCATCTATGTGCACATATTATGATAATACTTTAATTTTGTCTTTAATTACCTCATCTGAGTATGAAGAAAATTCAAAATAAAAAAAAAATTAAAAGGATAATTTTTAAACTTGCGCTAAAAATATAAAACGATGAATTTTGTCGTGGAACAATTGTAACTGTTTTAATGGCATATGATGATTATAGTTTTTTTCTTCAGTAAATAAAAATCGTTTTATTTTTATTAGGCAGTATACGATACTACTAAGTGTCATAAATAGCATCATAAAAAAATTGACATCTCTCACTCTCCGATTTAACAGGGTTCGATTATAGTAAAATAAACCGGATTTATGAACTTACGTTTGTTATATTAATTTTATTTATGGATTAGTAAAACTAGCTGAAAATTTAATATACGACTGATAATACTACTAGTATTATATCGAAACTGCATTTTGTGACGATGCTTATTTTATGTCCGCATATATATATATGATTCCTAATTTGTGTAGATTTCTTCATGTTGACAATGCTATCTTGTGTCGTGTTTTTCTTTATTTATAAAAATTGTTAAAATATCCCTATCTTATAAATCTAAAATAAATTATTGAGATAAACTTTAAAAATCTAATTTACTATTAACTTCTTTTGAAATTTCGAAAGTTATTTGCGATGTAACCATTTATACGTTCTGAAACATAAAATATTGTGGTTTTGTTTCATTCGCTGCTATTAATTATTTACGCTCAACTGGAGACGTTTGAATTTGATGATTTTGCGTGTACTATGTTTTATAAATATTTTGCGTGTGGTGTAATGTAAAAATTTCTAATCAAGGATATGAATGTAATGTTACCGCGTGACGTGATTAATTTTATTCCAAGCTGATCCTCAGCTGAGTGTACTTTTCTCTAACACGTGCGATGATGAAAAACAATTGAGGACGTATTTCACTACTGTAGTGATGCAATTTCTTCAATTACTAGTGGTTTTGATGTTATTATACGAAATGTAAACATTGCTAAACGAAACCGTTTACTTCCACGCTGTGACGGTTTCCGTTAAGAACACTTGCAGGAAAATTGTGTAATCAAGGTTGCATTCTTAGCGTGTGTTGTGTACGTGATTTATATTTTCGATGTTTTTATTTGTGCAATCGGCATAGCTTATATTTTTTAATGTAAACGTATTTTGAAAATAGCACGTTGCGCATATGATGCAATACGGTTCCACGTGTTTTTTTTTCTGTGTGTGTATCATAAATGTTTAAAAGGAAGTGCATTCGATTTATTAGTTCAGTTTTAGAATTCATTGGAATCGTCAATGATGCTGTTTAACACACGACTGTTAAAAATATGTATAATTCGTGATATTTTTATTATTTTTTATGCTTAATTCATATATATATATATATATATATATATATATGTCGGTATACATATTTTATACCCTGCTAAATATTCTGGTAAGTTATTTAAATTGTACATTTATCTACTTTTTATTTAAATGTGTTTATTTACCCGAAAACAAATAACATGAATTGAAATATAACGATTCAACGTTCCGGCGCATATCCAGTTTTTCTAAAAAAAAAAAAAAAAAAAAGATGTCAGAATCATCGTATTCGTTGTTGTAATATTAATGGCCGCGAGCACTATCCACAAATACATTAGGTATTTATACCTTATAATCTCCAATTAGTTTGCTTTTATTATTATACATGTAGAAGAGCTTGGTGCACAGTGATATATTTAATGTTTGATTTAAATAATTGATATGTTCCCTATGAATTTTAAATGTATAGTTTAAATACTTGTTTTAATTCCTTCTGTTAAATTAAAATATTAATAATAGGGTTCATTATATACATTAAATGATGCAACAATTAAACGTTTTTAATTTAGAAATTAAATCAAGTAAAAATACTTTTATACTATATCACAATATATGTAATTAATCGAAACAGTCTACTAATTTCACTCGTTACGTTACACATCATTGTAGAGTCCGAATGATGCTGTAGCCAATGATACTAGTATACTGTTTTCGTTTATATATATATATATATATATATATATATATATATATATATATATATATGTGGTGATGAGGTATAAAAGTATTTTTATTTTATTTAATTTTTAAATTAAAATATGTATCACCAAGGAAGCACTACAGAAATACTTTCCTAATAAATCGTTTTAATTTTGCCCATTTAAATTTTTTTTCAAATATTATGTCTGCCTTTTTTTTTTCTTTTTACCACCTGCTTTCTTTGTTAGTTAGTCCGCTACTGAATAAAACTAAATTGTATTTTAAAATTTGTAGGATCTTAGTTTATGATATTTATTACTAACGTTCTAAAGTAATGGAACATTATTGTTATGCCTGTAATCATATTTACATAATTATACACACACATATATATATATGTGTGTGTGTGTGCAAAGTTTAAGAAGATTTTCTCTCTCTATCCTTAGAACGGACATCGTGACACACAAACACTATTATCATTTATTAAGCAATTTATGCCATCCTTCTCTATTTTACGCTTCATGAACACATTCACTGAAGCTTTTACCAGTAAATTTTCGAAATCTATCTGACCTTACAAGTACACGGCCACGCTCTCGATGAAGTGTGCTTCCAGTCCATTTGCACAGACCATATGACCAAAATACTATCCAATTACGATCATCACTTCCATTAATAGTTGCTGTTGTTCGCCAATCTCAATTAATGTAGAATTGTTGGTATTCTTGGCTGTCTTAAGGGACTGGCAGGATTCGTCTCTAGCACCATAGTTCGAGAGATTATATACTTGCATTCAGTCCAGTACATTGCCCAAGTTCCGGCGCTGTATAAAAAAAATCGAGAATAGTGATGATTTTGTTAGTCTAATTTTCACTTTCCTGTTTTCTGTTTGGTCACAAAAATTTTTACTAGTCGTTCCACCGCGCTTTTAATTATTTTCGAGCGATGTCGTATTTCTGTTTTACAACCTCCAGTATTCTTAACAATCGATACTAAGTATTTAAACTTACTAACCACATCCATGCTATCTGTTTGTTTTGTGTTACGACAATTACCTTTAGATCGATTGATTATTATGATTTTAGTATTTTTTCTGTTATATTCTTTATTAGCTTGTTTCAATTTTTGAAATAGGAAAATCATGTTTCCAATACTTGTAGTTATCAACGAGATATCATCAGCTTATTCGATGTTCCAATTAGAAAATCATCGTTCTAGTCGATTACGTATTTTGCACATTAAAATGTAATACTCCTCATAATGTATTCTATATATAAATTAAAAAGGAGCGGCGAAAGTAAACATTCTTATGTAACACTCCTCTGTACTTTGAAATAATCCTTTTTCTCACTTTAACTTTAGCTGCGTCCTGATTTGGCGCTCTCATTTCTACAAGAATTAATCATAATTTACTTCACTGGACATAGTCGAATGCTTCATGATAATCTACGAAGCAGAAAATTACTTTTGTGTTGTACTCTCCTGTTTTCTTAACTAATTGTCTTACATTGAGAATCTGCTGTCTTGTACGTCTGCCCTTTCATGAAAGCAGCTTACACTTTAGCGGAATTTGATTCTCAATTAAACCATATAATCGTTTATAAATTATCTTGAGCATCACTTTGCTCGCATTGTGATATCAGTAATATAATTCGATGATTCCCACATTCGGCCACTGAAAAAGGTTCTTACATAAATTGACTGACATCAGTTTGTTGGCCACATCCCCAATTTTCCATATAGTATTATAAATCATGTGTATGACACATCGCTTCATTCTCTGCTAGTTTAAATAACTCGGCAGGTATGTCATCTGATCTTGGAGGTTTACTATTCTTAAGATGTTTCATTGCATTTTCTACTTCATTTAGCAACGCACCTGGTCTTAGTTCCTGCACTAATGATAGGTTATTTATGTTTCCAGTATCTACTGCGCTATACAATTTGGTGCAATATTTTTCGCTACATCCTTAATATTTGTTTTCAATTCACCATTATCACCCTTGATTATTTGCGTATTTAATTTAAATTTGCGGGCTAGAAGACGTGTCTTAAACATATGATTTGTTTTCATTATTCTCGGCATGTTTTTCTATTTGAGAGCAAATGAAGTATATATAATTGTTCTTATCTTTCCTGCATAACTTTTTTATTTTTTTTGTTCCAAACTTCCTTTTCTTGTAAATAATTTTTTTCTCCTCCGATTCAGATTTTTGCGTTTATTTATCACATCTATAGTCTCTTATGTGAACTAGTTTCCATTTCTCGAAGTGTTTTGCAGTTGAGATGATGTGTATGCTTCTTTTAAGTGATGTTTAAGACTTTAATAATATTTCCGACGACGCTGTTTCAGAAATTCCTTTTACCATATTCAATCTTTGTTTGATTGGGTTTAAAAAGCTTCTGGGTTGATAATAGTCATTATTTTGATAGTCTTGATTTTATATTGACTCTGCAATTGTAATTTCAGTTCCATCATTAGTAATTTGTGGTCGGAACCACATTACCCCTAGTAGGATGTTTATGTTCTTACATGCAGATTTCCACCTATTACAATTTGATTATGACATATGTCTCCCGATGCAATCTAAGCTTGCGAACGTGATGCTTAAACATTGTGTCAGCAATACACATTTTATGATCAAGCGCGAACTGAGAAAGTATTTCACCTTTTTCATTACGGATTCATGTGCAGATGCTACCAACAGTTTCTTAATATGATTATCCATTGAAGTAGCACTTTTCCGTTGTAGTCATCAATAATTATTGAGATTTACCTCTGTCGTAACTTTTTAAATTTTCTGTTTAATTCATCAATTTTGATTATCATGTGTTTCGGAAATGCTACAAATTGGTATTTTGTATCTATTCAGTCAGTCTTGCACTATCTTCAGTTTCCAGCAGACCACGTACATTCCACTTTCAATTATATTAATATTACATAATTTCATACTGGCTTCAGCAGCCAATTTACCATTTTAGCCCTGAAGACTATCAAAACGTCCAGTTGCATATTTCACATATTGAGCCTGGAATTCGAGACGTCGGTTTCCAGCCGGATCACATTGCAAAACATCAACTTTATTCAACATTATATGTTTACATGGGAAATTACTCCTCTGGTTTCCCGTTGTCTTCCAGACTGTCAAGGTTTACTCCCTTAGTCTTATGATAAATATCCTACCCGCAAGCCGCCGGTATTTGTTTTCTCTGAGGGTTGTAATCCGTTAGACTTCGGATAAAGATAAATGGACCTGTTCGGGAAAGAACATCTAACATTGTAATGTCACATGCAGTGCATTGCAGAATTATTCAAACGAAATAATGACTGCACCGATAACGAGCACAATGGCAAGAAGACTGATCAGAACGAAAACCCTAGATTTAATTCAATAACATAGCCAACGAAAAGAATTCATAAATCCACAGAATCGCATCAGCCAATATCACCCTAAGTGTTTCGGAAAAATCATCCATCTATTCTAGCGTGAAATAATAATGTTAAAAAATAATAAAATTATGCAAATAATGATAGTGTATATAATAAAAGACAAGATATCCTAATGTACTATAGGGATAATCAATGTATATTATTCCTTAATCTTGTATTGAGATTGGTGAATTGTTATGGTTTGTCTCTTATTAAAATTCTTTTCGTAATACCATGTGTTTTACGCTTCCATAATTTTAGGTTAGCTTACTGTATCTAACATTTCTTATTTAGATGACTTCTTCCTGGCTGCATTTATTACTTTCTGTTAATTTTTAATAACTGAGTTAATTTCATTTTTTATTTTTAATTTCTACGAGGGTTGTGTATATGTAAAACTTGATATTCAATTAAATGTTTAATAATTTTAATTTTCATTATGTGTACATAAATGACTGATAACCTCAGATTCGAAAATTCGATAACGATATATTTATAATATGTATAATGATATAAAGCCACACGGTTGGGTGATTTTACGTTTTAAAAACTAGTTTAAAATTCTATCAAATTTTGAACCTATGTTTCATTTTGTTTTGAACATATGAACAATTTTAACATAAGAATAAAATCCCGAGTGAACAAAATTTTTCACAATTCATTGGAATATAATAAAATAAAAGTTTTATTCAAGGCGAGGATTAAATGTTTATTATATTTTATAAAATTCAAATTAAAGTGTACATACAAGGGTTAATATTTTTGTTTTGAAATTTTTATGGACAATTTTTTTCCATAATTGCACAAAATAAAATTTAAAATTTTTGACTAATGAAATATTCAAAAACAAGAGGAAAAATATTTTTCAAAGTAATCCAACTGGAAAGGCAATTACCTCATAGTTTATTAAACATTTAATCAAATTTTTGAATTATTTAATGTTATTTGTATTTTAAATAATATAACGTCATTTTCAAATGTTATTTTTCATTCTTTCTCATAAAATTGGTAAATATTCCTTGGTCGTTGGTAATAAGGTCAGTGTGATTAGTTGTATTTTAAAATAACGTTTATTTACTGGTCATTTGTATACATAAGTTTCATAACTTGTTTGTTTATATTTAGTTTACGGTTTCTGATTAATAAATAATGGAGGAATGTTATCTAGAATGGGTAAGTGTAAATGCAATTTCATTTAAATTCTTTTTTAATGTGTACACGCATATATCTCTAAATCACGTAATTATATTTCAATTTTCAGCTGAATTGTTCGTGTCCCGATCACAAAGTAAATTCTATTAATGAATTATCGGATGGTGTTATATTTCTACACCTTATTGGTAAAATGTAAGCGTGTATTAACTTTATTGGTTTATAAAAAAATATGTCATATTTAATTTCATAATTTTAACATTTTTATGATATATATATATATTATTTTTTAGTGGGTACAGTTGCAAAGATGGTGATGGAAATGACATTAAAGTTGTTTCGCAATTTATAAAAGGTAAATCATTTGAATAAATAACAAACATAATTCTTTGAATTTTTCGTTTTATGAATTTACACTGAAGTAGTTTCATGTAAGTATTTTAACATGAACGGCATTCCTATGTGTTTATGTAATTTAATAAATTTAAAAATTTATATTTGAATGAATTTATTAATGTCCATTTACGATTACATCTTAATAATAATGAACTTTTTCTTTACATATGTCAATGTAGAAAAATTCCCGGATTATGACTTTAAAGAAGACTTGTGGTTACAAAGTACTGAAGAAATTAAATATATCAGTTTGTTATTTTTGATTTACATATCCCTCAAACATGAGGATATAGAATTAAGAAACACTTTTAGCAGTAATTTGACCGTCTCTTCGCAGCTGTTCATAAAGGAGTTCTTAGAAGAGGTTCTAGAATCGCAACAACACATTACTAAAAATATAATAATCAATGCTATAAAAAAAATCGGTAAGTATCTTTTTAAATTATGCCTAATGGAAAAATTATATGGTCTGAGTACAATAAAAATAAATAAATTTTTCTTTATAGATAATTCTCAATCTTTATTGGATAATATTACGTTCAGTGACAGATTTACTAGAACATCGGACTTTACGACGCCTGCTCGATCAAAACGACGAACTTCTGCTCTACAAGATTTTTTCCAGTCTCCTAACACTTTAAAAAAAATCTTGGATGAAAAGAATTTAGAACAGAAGCGGTTAAAGAATGAACTCGATAACGAATTGACTGAAAAATTAGATTTACTACAACGAGTCGATGATAATGAAAAATTAATACAAAAGTTAGGTAAGATGCAATTGTTAAATTCATGTTTTATATTGTACATTTGTTTTGATTACTAGTTGCGGTGTTTTATTTCACATTATTATTTCTGTTTACTATAATAAAAAACTAGAAAGTGATTAATGTGTAATAGAAGTATATCAATATCTCTTTAAAATGATTACTAATAAATTTATGTTTCGCCCAATAAAAATAAAATTTTTATTTCGTGCATATATGTATAAGAGAATCGTCCAACATATCTTAACACCAATTCTGCGTTCCACAGAAAAGACATTAGAATAATAATGAAATGCGAAGTATGTGCAATTGGGTGGGAATTTCATATTTTAAATTTTAGTAGAATAGTATAAAACTATATTCCTCAGCCTATCATAGTAATTATTTGTAATATTGAACTGCTCAAAGGCATAGACACAATAAATTTAACATAGGAAAATACATAAGCGAAGGTACGGATTCAGCCAATGCCTTATCACGAACTAAGATTATAATTACCGTTTTACATAAATCTAAATTTTAATATATATTTATTTAATGAAGCCACACAACAGCTAACAGCCAATTATAGTGTAGGCTTATAAATAAAATAATACAATGAATAATTTTTTCTGAATTATAAAATTAAAAGTAAAAAAAAAATACATTAAACACATTCACCAGAAGAGGCTTTATATATGATATAGTACGTTTAATTTTAATTTGCGTATTTTCTAGTTGATTAATATATTTTAAAATTTGTTTAATTATATACCTCCATTGCAATATCGTTATTTTTTAATTAGTTAAAACTTACATAAAAATATTCGAAAGCTGTAAAAGCATACTGAATAATCTTCAAATAATTGTTATTTGATATTTATATGCCTTTTTATTACATACTTATAATAATTAGTGACGAATAACTTATTTACTTTGAAATTGGGCGCATAAGCTTGGGAGACGCATCTAGTTAATCAAGTGTAAAACGACTGAAATTTTAACAGTTATAGCCAATTATGATTTTGAACTAAAAAATGCTGCGTTGTGAATAATGGATGAGATGAGATATTTTATTTATTTATGCCTTTATAATATGCAGTTAGTAAATTGGGTGAAGAAAATAAGAAAAAACAATTCTGTGTCTCGGGGCACAGGGAAGAAGTAAGACGTTTTCCCAAAAAGATACTTATTTAATAAACTCACGATTTCGTACAAATTATGATTAACTTTACATAGCAATGACTCAATAACGGATAGCCCTGCACGCATGCGCAAGAGAAAGAATACAAGCAATACATTTTACGCGTGCGCGTGTGTGTGTGTGTATATATATATGTCTATGTATACAAACACGCATGTCTCATAATTTCTGTACGTGTTTGTACACATGTGTGTAAACTGAATATACACGTATATGAGTAAAGCATACGGGAAAGAGGAGGGACCCTACTACACTGAGACTAGGCCTGCCTATGTGTGTAAGCCTTTGGTGCTCGCTCATTCACTCCTTTTACGGGTTAACTCTCCATATACAAGGCGTCAAGAAAAGTTTCACTTCAAAAAATCATAAAATACTATTAATAATTCATCAACCACAATTTGATACATATCTTGGAGAACGTAGGGAGAATGTTTAAGGAATAAGATTATCTCTTGGTGAACATTAGAACATTTTGGTCTGACATATCTAGGATAGTTGGATTAATCTATCAAAAATGAGTTTGTATCTTTTTTGCTGTTTCTGATGTAGATGGAATTCGAAAATCAATGTATTGATTGATTTTTCACAAACCATTGAGCGCATTTCCAATTTGACGTAAACTTCTATAAGTGCTGTATGTTAGCAAGCTTTTCGTTGCCACACATCACTGAGCCGTATAATAGGACTTTATTTTCAATTAATAACCTTGACTGCTTACTAAATAAACGGAAGATCAGTTCGTCCGGTTTCTGCGCATTCTTTATTTTTTTGTTGTTGATATGTCGAATCCAGATAAGTTTTGTGTCACAGTACAAATCGAGGTATTTCACGTGATTTCGTTTCATTTAGATGGTTCGGTAGAGTCAGCACTCCAATCCAAAAAATATTATATATGGTTGAATCACGAACCTAAACTAGTGATGAGTAATTATTTCATTTTTTTCTCCGAGAATTGATATATTTTACCTAGTAGAATCTTTTAGGCTAATTGGGGATGTCCTGAGTTTTAGTAGTGAAAATTTCTATAATGGATGTTTAGACGAAGAATTGTTTTAAAGGTATAAGTGAACAGTACAAAAAATAATTTTGCTGATAATAGTTTCAGGATCAGTTATAAGATCAAATCCTGGCGACTTTTTTATTGACATTTTCATGATTATTCTTTCAGTTCCTTCTGGCTAGATGTATTTAGGTGCTTTAGATACTGGAACTGAACAACTCGAGTACTCAAGAACTATATTCATATGACTGTGATCGACAATACCGCTGTGACTGGAACACGAATACGTTTTTCAAACATATGTGATATTTTACGGTCATGAAAAATTTGTGCTTTAGTACTAGAACAAGAAAGGATTTTCCTAATTGTTTGTTAAGAAGATCCATCTAGAGGTGATAAAGAATTAGCGAACTTTGTGAAATAATAATGTATATTTTTGTAAATATTAATAAATTGTTTCATTTTCAACACTAACAAGAATGCTTTTTACATATTGTAAGTTCTAAATTAAAAATGAAAGTTTAAGTTGCGTATAAATGAAAATTATTAAACACATTACTGTGTAAATATAAAAATTTAACGCCTGAATGAAGTAGCTTATAATAAATGTGCATAACTTCGCACGATTATCCGTGTGTTATCTTTTTTCGCGAATCAAAATGTTACATCTGAATTTGATCTGTTACAAATATTCTAACATATGACAGTTTTATTTATTATTTCAGAAAAACAGTTATTATTGAGAACAGCTGAAAATAAAAAACTGAAAGACGAAATACAACAACTACAGTATCGAGTTAACGAAAGTACGTTTTCGACGAACGAATTGGAAATAAAAGAAGTTGATTTGGAGAAAACCCGGGGAGAAGTTAAAGAATTAGAAAGATACGTATCGGTACTGGAAAACGATATAGAATCTTTAAATAAGGAAATTCTGTCATATAAAAATCAGGTATATATTTAATTCAATTGTCTTGCTGGTAATTTAAAATTATTGTAATTTTTATTATAAACAATAAACTGTGTTAAATATTATGTAAAATATTAAAAATTAAAGTTTTTCATCTTTAGTTTTAGTGATGATATTGTGAGCAGTATATAGTTTAATGAAACATTGCTGCTATATATTGCAACTTTTATATATAATTGTCAGTCTCTTAAGTTACATCCGATGTTAGTAATATATATATATATATATATATATATATATATATATATATATATATATATATATATATATGATTGAAGTTAATTTTCTTTTAGAAAGGATCTATAAAGTATACTTTGGATGTGCTAGCTCGTGATGATGACGGTGAATGAAATCCGGTTAACTTATGTTCACTGCATCATGCTGGTATTTTTATATCATAATGGATTGAAATATTTTAAAGTTATAACCTAACGAGGTTTTTTGTTTTACTTTGATCTTGTCGGAATTATAATTTTGAATTATTATGTTATTTAGGTCATTCGTTAGATATCCTTCAAGTTACAATCTCAAATTTAAATAAATATTTAAAAGTTACGTCTTCTTACGACCGTCATGTTTTATAATTATAGATTCATAAGTTATCAATTTCTGAATCATCATTGAAAGACGAGAATCAGATTTGGAAGCAATCTAGTCTTGAATATGGAAATAAATGTAAATCTTTAGAAAATACATTGTCCAATTTACAGTCAGAATTCACACTAATCAATGAATTGTATCGGGTAAGTGCGGTTTTTTATTTTCTAGAAGTAATTGTTAAATTTCATGTTTATATTATATAGAAATATTAGACGAAACTATAAATTTAACTGAAAAAAATATATAACTTCATAATAAATATTGTATGTATAAATATTAATTTTTTTTAGACAATTTGCGAAAATCAAGTTATATATATATCAGTTTATACTACTTATGTTTTATTATTATTTCGTAGGTTCTATTTTCATGCTGATTGATTCCACTCGTGTACATTATTTGTAAATCGTTGGTTAGACATTGAAAATGTTTCATTTAAATTTGTTAAATTTGATTTTTATTTTTAACTGAGAGAATAACGAGATTTTTATTTCTAACGACGAAAACTTTTTTTACCCATTGTACCGATAGCAGAATAAACAATGGTGATGACAAGGTAAAAATAAAAATGCAATTAATCAATGCCTACAATGAGAATTAGATGATTTTAATGACGGAGATTGTCCTTATGATTAAAATTAAAATTCAGGAATTGGTTGATTGTTATCGTCACGAGCACAAGTTTTTTATTGACATTTTAATCTATATTTCGAATTATAGCGTTTGTAATTTGATCTATTTAATTCTCAAGTTATCGGAAGAGCATCTCTGCACCATCTCTTTTTTAATCGTTTTGTAGGATTGTCGGGAAGTGTAGTTGAGATATTCGAGTTTATACCGAATTGAAAGTTATCAAAGAACTTTCTATATCGGTTTATATGTAGTTCATTAATATATTGTATATTTCGGTCATTATGAACAGTTAAGTTAGATACATATTTTGGTTCAATGTGATAATACGAAGTATTTTATATTGTCGCTGTATTCTGAATAAGTTGCTTTTGTACGCAGTTCCATATAATTCACAATTCCATATTTCCGTATTAGGAGACTATAACAACGTTTAAACGTGTATTTAATTCATCGACGATCGACAAATTTATATTTTTTGAAAAACTCATCTAAAATTTTTATTCTATAATACCTTTTTGTTTTACGCTATTAAAAAAAATAGTTGGGATATTAAATAAAATAAAAAACTCTTTATATCATCATCATCCAATCGTGCCTTCGATTTCGAGCGTCGTGGCCCAATTTATGACTTTGAAGGAAGTTTTCTCCATATATCTCTGTTTCCGGCCTGGTGCATAATTTCTTGGACCGTCTGAATACCAGTTATCTTTTTGATTTGGTCGATAAAGCGTATTGCTGGTCGACCTATCTGTCATTTACCTTGTACTTTTCCTCGAATGACCACCTTCTCGATGCTATTAGCTCGAATAATATGCCCAAAGAACTTCGATATTCTTTTATAAATGATAGGCATTATTCTCTGATGTGGATGAATATTTAACTGTTGCAGAATTGAGGCATTCGTTCTACGGATAGTCCATGGAATTCTTAACATTCTCCTGTATGCTATCATTTCCATTGCCTCGAGTCTCTTTTGAGATGATTTATTTAATGTCCATGATTCGCAGCGCTACAGTGCAATGGGAAATACTATTGTTCTCATTAGGTATAATTTCGCTTGATTTCGTTTACCCCTATCTTTCCATATTTTTATTAGTTTATTTATTGCTACTTTGGCTAGTTCTATCCGGCGTTTTACTTCCGCATCCTCATTTATTTGTTAAATGTGCTCCAAGATATTATATAGTATCACGTTTATATTTTTATAAACACGGTCGACTTCGCTGGTTGTAACAGTAGGACTAAATCATGATAAAACTAACGACAATTAAAATTCAACATTTGGATGAAACATGAATCAATCTAGATCCGGGTATTTCTTAACCACAGTGAGTGAGTAGTTTGAAGAGGATTTAACTTCTCGAATTTCAGGAGGAATCGATAAGCCAAAGTGTCAGGATCGAAAGAATGGTCATTATTGCAAATGTGGTCGAAAAAATTTCAGTTCATTTTTTTTTTTCATAACGTAGTATCTTTACAAGTTACATATTAACGATGTTTTAATATTCTTTCGAGACGAACTATTCGTCGTTATCTTTGAAAACATATACATTCAGATATATATATATATATATATATATATATATATATATATATATATATATATATATTAATAGGAGTTACGAGGTGAAAACGAACGATTGAAAATCGATAATTTGGCCAAAAAAGACGGTTTAGCTTTAGAAACGGAATTAGAAATACAGGAAAATAAACGGTTGAAAGAAGACTTATCTCGTATTTCGGCCGATTACGTTAAACTAACGGACGTTGTGAAATCGTACGTTAATGACAAAAAAAACGACGAACAACTGGTTAAATACGTGCAAGATGAAAACGTTCGATTGAAAAACGATTTATCCGAACTGATAACGAATAATCGATGTTTAGATCGTCAACTGGACGAAATAAATGTCGAAAATCGATCGTTACGACGGACGATCGATGAACAGGCGGAATTATTAAATAGTAGTCGAACGTCGGAAAACGATTTGCGATTAACTATCGATAATTTACGTTCGAATAAAGACGAATTGGAATCGCGGTGTCTCGATTACGAAAGGATAATTCGAGAAATTAGCGACGACCGCGATAAGGTTAACTATAAATATCGCGATTTAAACGTCGAGATAGCGGAATTACGTAAAACTAAAGAATCGTTAGAAATCGATAGTAAAAATTTTCGATCCGAAATTACGATGTTGAAAACTAATCTAGACGAAGCGTTAGAACAGAAACGCACGTACGAACGAAATCGCGACGCGATTATTACGGAAACTAACGAACGTTTAAGTCGTATCGAACGAGTTAACGAACAGTTAATGTCCGAAACTAATCGTCTGGTAACTAACGAACGAAAACGAATTATCGAATTGGAGTCGAAAGTCGAACAAGCGAATAATAGTGTCTATTTAGAAATAGTCGAACTGAAAAAATCGTCGGAAGAACAATTAAAAACGACCGGTTATCTGAAAAGTAAATTGAAACATTTACAGGACGAATTTAGTACGAATTTGGAAAGCAAACTCGTTCGATTTATCGAAATCGATAACGAACGATCGAAAAATCGCTTAAACGAAAAAGTCGACCAAATACGTAGTTTGACCGTATGCGTTTCGGAAATGGAAAAAATATTCCACGCGATAGCCGACAAATTCGAACGAAATATCGAACAGACCGCGTCGGTGTTCGATAAATTTTCTCGCGATTATCGATTACGAATTTCGAAATGCGACCGCGATATTAACGAAAGATATTTACTAGATCGCCTAAACGGTATATTATTATCGTTACAATTACCGGTCGACGAAATCGGTCTGAAAAAATTGTACGAAAAATTTCGATTTTTCGAAGGGGAATTAAAACAAAAAGAAACAGAAGTCGAAGAGATGAAACGTAAAATAATGACGTTATACGACGATTTACAAATGACAGTTGGTGTTGGTAGCAAACGTAAAATACGTAACGTATGGCTTAATAATAATAATAATAATAGTAATAGTAATAATAATAATAATAATAATACTTTGAGACAATTCGAAATAAGATATAACGATTTACGAAACGTTATTGAAATAACGCGAACGGAAAATACGTCATTACGAACGGAAAATACGTCATTACGAACGGAAAATACGTCATTACGAACGGAAAATACGTCATTACGAACGGAAAATACGTCGTTACGAACGGCTGTAGAGGAACAAATCGAAAAATTAAAAGATAACGAAAATAAATTTAGTCGCGTTAAAGAGGATCTAGAAGACGAAATTAATTTCTTTCGAACGCGAATTAACGAATTAGAAACAAGATTGGAACAGAACAGAGCCGAATCCGGAATCGAAATAGCGCGTTTATGCGCCGAATTAGAATCGTCGCGTATCGAAACGGATCGTTTAAAACGTAACGTGCGAGATATCGAATTAGAGAAAAATTTAATTTCAGAAAACGCGACGAAAAATGAAATAATAATTGCCGAATTACGAAAAGAAAACGACGATTTAAACGATCGTATTCGAACGGATGAAAACCGTTTGAACGATTTAAACGATCGATTAACCAAGTGTAAGACCGAACATCATAATTCGAACGTTATCTCGTTAAATGATCGTCTAATTCAATCGGAACGTGAAATCGAACGTTCGAAAAATTCGATCAATCGTTTAACGTCGGAAAATTTCACTTTAACTAAAGAATTAGACGATAAAAAGAAAACTATCGACTCATTACAATCGAGAACGATTAAATTGGAACGTAATTTAGCCGATAAATTGGAACGATTGAATAGGTTAAAAACAACCGATCGAAATTGTCAAAACGATAAAATCGATCGTCTTAATCGAGACTGTTCAAAAGTTAGCGAAGAAAATGAACGACTGAAAGAAACGAATAAAATTTTAAACGACGATAAAGAAAAATTAACGTCAACTATCGAATCGAACGATAAATTAAAATCGGAATTGAATCGTTGGCGCGAAAAAGCGTCTAATGCGGAAAATTATAAACGAGAAATCGAAACTAAAATAACGGAAATGTATTCGAATTTACAAACGGAAATTTTTCAATTGGTAGATAAACAATACGACGATTCGACCGAATTAGTCGTTAATGAATCGCAACCGGAAATTATCATGTAAGTTTTCAAATTTTATAAAATTAAATTTAAATTTTATTCGTTAAAAATAAATATTTACCTTTATAAATTTTATATATATATAATTTCCAGCAAGTGCGGGTAGGGTGGGTCGATATTTGAATGGAATAAAAAGTAAATTTTGTGTGTGTGAGAGGTATTAACGTTTTTTTTTTTAAATTATTTGAAAACCAATAAACCACTATGTATGGAATATAACATCGTTAAAATCCCACCGCTACATTTTACAATTGCACGGATCCGAGTGGTTCCAATTTTCATGGACCGCGCTGCATAGATTTGACTGAATTTAGCGTCGAAAGTCGACTTTACAGGCAGTCGAAAGTCAACTTTACAGGCATTGGTCGAACGCGGATTATTATCACGAACCCCGCAATTTCAGGAAACCGAGTACGAAATAGTCTAGCGGGATCAAATCACAACATCTTGGTGGTGGCCAATTCATTTAAGTAATTTTCTATCCGTAAATCGTTCGTGCGGAGTATCCATTTTGTCATCCTGCGTATGACATCTTGCGCCGTCGAACTTATTATGGCGATTCGACGTTTATAATATAATAATAATTTGTAGATTAGACACACACCACCGAAACAACATAGCCGTTCACAGGTTACCGACATCGACCCACCTGTATTGCAGAACTTTTATTATTATTTTAATTATTGAATAAATCGATTTTTATTTGATAATTTATCTCGTATTGACAGAAATCGATTAAAAGATTTAGTCGTAAACGCGATGAAAAATGATGCTGAACTGACAGAGAAGAAAATAAGCCGATTGAAAGATCGCATCGTGGAAAAAGTCCGACTGGAATACGAAGGAAAATTGGAAAGAGCTAAAGCCGAATTGGTATGAAACAGAAAAACAAACCTATTATCATTATCATCGTTAAAAGTAATGTAAAATTATGTTGTGTTTACGTGTATTATATTGGGGAAGTATTTCGTAGTTTCGTATTTAAGAGGTGCAATAAAGATGTTGTTTCATTTTTATCAAAAAGTAATCTTATTATTTCATTCGTTTCATTTGTCGAAAATAGTATAAATATATTTGAAGATTTTCGCTGCGAGATACAGTTTTTATGCGTGATATATGAAGTAGCTTTCATAATAATTTGATAATAAATAATTTCAGCTTGAAATTACAATAAATAATAAAAATGTTGTCATTGATATTCTCTCTCTCTCTCTCTCCATTTGTTTGTCAGTTGATGTAACCACTCAGTCATGATGGACGTTGTCATCCATGCAATTTTATTCTATTTACAAACGACTCCCAATCAATCGATCTTAATTCCTTTGAAACATCCCGGTTTCAAGAGTTTTCATCTGACATATTGTTCACACTTACACACTATTAATTCTGCTGAGCTTTAACAAATTTATGATCATTTTCAGTCACGAACAAATCACATGTTTGTCCGTTAAAGAACTATGGAAACTGAAATTACTTTCCGCGTCTCTTATGGAGGAATCAGAATGCATTGTCATTCACACTTTCTACAACGGAAGCAGAAAAATGTGTCCGTTAAGAGGGGTTTCATATGTATATGTAACGTATTTATGGTGTGTGTGCATTGTTTTCTGAATGTTGAAAATGGGTTACTTTGCATATGTGCATCGAATCGCCAACTGAAGATTGCAAATAAACATACAACATAATTTCGAGGGATACGTCATATTTACTTGAACATAAAAACTGCACAACGTATCATTGATCAATTCTTATTTTATCTAGGTAGCGTTGATTTTTTTTTTTTAAAGAAAAATCACTCAAGTTTTTATTCAACGAGTCGTAGATTTTTTAATATTTATTTTCATTTTACTTGTAAAATTGTGTTTTTTAAAAAATTTTGTGTTCGTATATTTTTATATTTTATTTTTGGACATCACACATCGCAACAGTAAATGAAAAATTTAAAATTCCACCAGTATACAACTTTTACAGAATCCGGAAAATAATATTGAAGAAAAAAATTAATATAAAAAAACAAAATTAATAAACAAATATATTCATGTTAAATTTCAACAATTCAAAAAATAGACAGCAGAACCAGAACAGCATTTTTGGAGTATATTTTCACAATCACCATCAAATATTTTTAAGTAATTATATTTAATTTATATTTTAAAATTATGATTTTTTAAAAATGTTTCACTTGATAATGGCGTAAATGCCGGAAAGCTTAGTGTTTTCTATAAGAAAAGAAATATTAGTGATTTAACTAATTTTCAATTGATTTTTTATAAAAAATCACTACATTCCACATTATATAAAAAATTAACACATATTTCGTTATTGATCAATCAGTTTTTCGGTAACCTTTACAGTTTTCTGCCGTAATTATCTATATTTTTTAAAGTATATTAGTAGAAGGCGATTTATAAAATTATTCGTCTTAATTTTTGAATGGGTGTTTTTAAAAGTTAAAATTTTTTGTACGTTCTTGTTTCAGAAAAAAGTATTTCTACAACAACAACAAGAATTAAACGATCGTTGGACAAAAAAGGAAAATGACTATAAAATGCAGGTATTGTTATTTTTCCGAATTATTTTCGAAATTTTAATACATTGTAAAAATAAAATTTAAATATGCGTTTATGCTTGCACTAGTTATTCTATGGTAAAAACACCGTGTATATTTGTGTGTATACAAGTGATATCTGAATAAGGAGTAAAATTTTAAAATTTGTACCATTTCTTTTATTACTTATCTCAATATTAGTTTTGTGCTAATTTTCCCCTATTATATCCTATCTATATTTATATACTCGTATATATTAATACAATTTTTGGAAGTTTTACATTTATACATGTAGTTTAATTTTTAAAACGAATTTTCTTTTAAAGAAAATAATTAGGCAGCAAGAAAAACTTATTTTATGCGTTAACTATTTTAGAGGATATATATATATATATATATATAATTTATATATACACGTGTGATAACTTGAGAGTATATTCATAAACGAACTTTGGTGCGTAATTTTTATATTTAAACGGACTTTGTTTAAATTATTTTACGTTTATTGACATTTTTCATTTCTGTAATTCGGGACTAAAACAGATAGCAATGTAGCACTCCCAATATACCTTATCTATGTACAGGACTAACCGTAATCCATAAATTCTCTCTTATATCTTTTAAGTTCACTGGATCCCGTAATATCCTTGATCAAGTTGTTTTCTACATAGAGCTCGATGGCGATTGAGAAAAATGAGCAGCCAGTCTCGGAACAACAACGCCAATTAAGAACTAGAGAAGTATCGCAAAATCTTTTTCCTCTTGAATGTAATATTGGGTTTAACCATTTCTAACGTTTCAAGTGCGATTTTTTGGTTTTTCCCCCGCAAAGAAAAGAAATTTAAAGTTCTGTCACTTGAGGTACTTCGTTTAATTTCACTTCACTATAACTTGCCGTTCTACGAGCGTGACTAGTTATTTCACCTGATCGCAGTATTACCTCACTATTCTATGTTACAGCTTATAATATATGCGAATAGTGTAATATATATTTACGTATACGTATACAAAAAACAAGTTTTATATTATTAAGATGACTGTGGTTGTCGCGGGTATATGGTGTATACTTCTACAAAATTAACTTTTTACATGTATTTTATTCTCTTTTTATCCAGATACATAAACAAAAGGGACATATTGAAAGTCTTAGCTCGCAGTTTTGGGATATTAGCGATAAGTATCTCAGACTCCAACAAACGAATGCCAAACGCGAATCGTTGATGTCATCGATAAGTAATAAAGATCAGACACCCGCCGACACAGTACGTGTAATTACTTTCTTATCGACGCGATCTACGAAAATTTATTATATTCGAGATGTAATTTTTATATATGTGCGGTGTTATTCATCCAGATTGCCTACAACGTATTCTTAAGCTAGAATGCGTTTGTTTGTGGTGACCTTACATTTTTTTCCTTTCGTTTAATTTGATAATTATTGAAGTGCTTATTATTTAGGAAATTGTTCAACTATTATTTATGTAAATAAATACAAGTTTCTGATTTATAATAATTTCTATATTTTTCTAAACAATTATCGATTTAGTAATAAAATTCATCTGAAATTTGTGTTTAAATAAGGGTTTCGAATTATCTTGTTAAATTTACACAATAATAACAATAGTAGTAATAATAATATACATTTCAACGAATAGTTAATAAAATCCGATAATTCATTATATGTTTGAAATTTATTAAAAACTGATTATATATAATTAATTAAAGTTATTTTTAGCCTGTTTCTTTTTTTTTTAACCTAAAAGTAAACCCTAATTTACCCGTCATCCCCTGATGCTTTTAAGATGATACGTGAAAACAGATAAAGATAAAAAAACCTCGCATTTGTACCTAATCTTAAAATTACTGAAGGTAACAACGGATGTATTTAAATAAATATATATATATATATATATATATATATATATATATATATATATAAAAATACGAGAAGAAACGTTATAGTTTATTTTCATCTTATGTAGTTTAGATTATATTGTATCGCTTATTACGGGCAGCTTATTTACATCTATCTTTTATATAGTAGTTCACAATTTTTTTCCTATCTGGATTTTTTATAATTATTCGTATTATACGAATTTTATATTTTATTTAGCAGATTAAATAATTATTTATTTTTGTTCGAAATATTTTAGTAACGTCATTGCATTTTACATGCAAATGATATAAAAAATTTGTTATATTACCATTATTATTTTAGCAACCTAGTTTCGTTATTTTAACACTAAAAACTTAAATATTTTTCTTATCGTTCTATCAATTAGAAACTTTAATTTTTTTTCTTTTTTTTTTTTGCTAAAGCTACTTTGGTATTATAACTTAAATCTCAGTCTTGACTCTTCCTTTTGTTAGTTTATTATCTATTTAAGGATATATTAAAATAAAAAAAAGAATTACACGCGAAAATTATGATTCATAAATCATCGCATATATCTTTAAATAGATAATGAAATTGATAAAAGACTCTTTTATAAATTTTATTATCTATTTTAAATTTGTATATACCTTTGAATTTAATGCATGCGTGTACTCATTTATGAACCAAAATTTTTTACGTGTAAATCATCTTCGGTGTGTTTAATAATTCATTGCAGGGAAATTTTAATTTCGTCTATGTACCGCATCAGTGATCTTCTTTTTCTCTTCGACCTTCAACCATTCCAACCGCAATCAGACGTTTCCCTATTATGTGTTGTAATCGAGTATCTATATCAACTATTAATATCATCGAGCTGGTTCTTTTAAACGTCTATGGTACTCTCCTCAGCATTCGAATAGTACATTTTTTCGAACGCATCAATATTTATTATGTCTATTTTTTTGCGTTCAACACGTTGGCACGTATAAAACAGTGAGAATGCAAAGGTTTTCATGAGACGTATTTTCGTGTTTTTTATTATGTTATGGATTTTCCATATTTTCACAAGTCATGCTAGTGCAAGCCTCTGCTGTTATTATTCGCCGTTTAATCTCCATGGAGTCTCCATACTTTGTAATAAGTGATCCCAGGTACACAAATTTATCAGCATTTTGCTGGCCCCTTAAACTTCGTGATTCTGTGATATTTTTTGTCATTATGGATCGTTATTTTAGTTTTATATCTGTTTATTAACAGACCAACTTCTTTGTGTCATGTTCAGTTTTTAGAAGCGACGACTTAGCTTTTCTTCTTCCGAAGCAATTCTTACAATATCATCCGTATATCGCAAATTATTAATTTTTCTCCTTGTATGTTAACTTCATCTTCTGTCCTTACATTACTCTTCTCACTATCCACCTCGCTATATATGTTGAATAAAATGGGGCTTAGTATATCCCTTCTCTACTTTAAATTTATTCATAAATCCATGTATTACTTTTACCCAATCGTTATCATTAAAACTGTAGGTGAGTATAATGTATTTTCCATTATTAATCAGAATAACATTAAAACGTTTAAAATATAATTTTTATTGGATAAATTTATATATATATATATATATATATATATATATATATATATATATATATATTGCTTTTAATCTGAAAATTATAACTCGATTATTTCAGCGAAATGCTGTTCAACCTTCTACGACAGATATGAAAAAGTCGAAATCAGTTTCCAATTTAGCGTAAGTATAAGTAACTTGTAATTGTACATATCTCTCGTAGAAGTAAATTATAATACTAATATTTACCGTAACCATTTTGCGCAAAACGGAATTAATTACTTTTTTTGTGTATTTGGATTACCAACGTAAATAAATATTAAGATAAATTTAACGAAGGAAAATTTTATTAAAACATTTGTGTGAAGTGTATTATTCTAAGAATCAGAAAACTGGTCGATGGATAAAAAAAAAACCGATTGCTAAAATTGGATGAAGACGGAGAGAATATAAAATGGACAAATAAGATAAAGAACGAAGAAATTTTTGATGTAATTAATGAAGAAAGAAATTTACCGAAGAAGCTAAAAGGAAAGAAGACACGAGTGAATCGATCATGTATACGGACATAATGAATATTTAACGCGAATAGTTTTAGACTCTTAGGAAGAGGAAGGTCGGGTTAGAATTACGAATATAATATAATGTACAAAACGAAATGTTACTAGAAGCATGAAAAAAATGGCGTTGTTCAGAGAATTCTGAGATACAGTTGAACTTACGGTAAGATTGAGAAAGGAAAGACTAATATTTTAATTATCCATTTTTAAAATTATTTAATGCGCACTGTTATGTCATTTTTTAAAATATAAAAGTTCACTGACGTAAATTTTAGCTACATCGATCAAATAAATAAATAAAAAATAAAACTAATTCATGGAATAGTAAATATTTTTGTGACTTTAGAGAAATCGCTTTGCAGTGTATGTGGGAAAACAGTTTTCTTATATCTGGGACTTTCTTCAGACAAATTAGATGTAACGTACGTTCCGTTTTAATAATTATTTAATCGAATTTTTTACTTTATAGTTCAATGGAAGCTAATATGAGAGAACCGGGTCTTAGCAGATTTTCCGACTTTTTCGAAACGGCCGCAGCTAAACAGATAAACGGTAAAAAGCAACAACTTCCAACGACTGGTAAACGAAATTTACTGATTTCGGGTTCGTTTATTAACATTGCATGTTTCTCTAATTATTTTATATATATGCGCGGCATTGTGAGAAATAACTCATTAACGGTTAAAATGAATTAATGGGGATTTTTCTAATAACATGAAAACCCGGATATCATTGGAATAGATTAATGAAATTTCGCAAAAAAAAACCGAATAGCTTGTCATGAATTTTAAAATATAACACTAAGCATCGTAAATCCGCTGCTCAATATAGCTCGTCGAAATTGAGTATTCCTGTTCATTTATCGATATTCTGGCACCATGACATTTGTGCGTGATCAATTGTTAGCTGACCTTCCATTTTCTGTGTAAAATTAAACGCGGTAAACAATATTTTCTCCACTCGGTAACTTATCTACGTAATTTTTTTTATTATATACAAGCTGTCTTCTAACAGCAACGATTTCAAGAACTATTGAGTTTTTTTGTGTGTGTGTGTCAATGATTCTTCAACATTCTGCGAATTATCTACGTTTCGTTTATTTCTAGATTTTACTCTCGCCGCCATATTTTCGATATGCTTACGGTATGTTATTTATCTATTTAGAGTTATGCCGAGTTACTTGTGGAAAGGCTCGTGTTTCGTTATTGCATCCAGCATCGAATTTCAAGTTATGTGTTAACGAGTTGAGATGATAGTAAACTTATTCACGATTGTGGAAGGTCATGCGTATATAAACTGAATAAAAGAGAGACCATTGTTAGGTTGTCGTCGTATACTTTCTTTATCGGCGAGCCGAACTCTGAACGAACGATTTGATGCACAAAGTGTTCTAGATGAGAATACTTGTATGAACTTTCGCTATAGTACATGACGCTAAACTCTATCATAAAAAAAAAAAAAAAAAAAAAAAAAACGATAAATCTTAGAAAACCATTTTTACCAGCCGCTTTCTTCGGCATCATTACTTTAATCCCAGAACTTAATTCGTCAAGAGTAAATAGTTTTGCTATTTTATCTGAAGTGGTTTTTTTTTTTTCATCTTTGATAATTCTTGATTTGCCTACTGTACAGTTTGTCGTTCTGAGCGCGAGTTACCTGAACTATATGGTTTGTTTAGAGTCTGGTGATACATCACAGCTTTTTTATTGCTGTTTCATTTCACGATTTCGAATGCATATTAGTGTCCTTTATACTCACATCTAGCGGGCATCTGCTATATTTCTCATGTAAACCATGTCCTACGAAACTAATTATCAGTTCAATTAAAATTTTCACAAATCATCGTAATTAAAAAGCCGCAAAAACTCGCAACAGAAACAAGCTCGTATCGCCCCATTTCATTACTGCCTGTGCTGTCTAAGTTGTACGAAAACCTACTCCTGAAAAGAATACTATCAATTGTCCAAAACAAGTCACTAATACCTGACCATCAATTTGATTTTAGGGAAAAACATGGTACAATAGAGCAAGTCAATCGAAT